>CM057453.1:987517500-989917500 GCA_016271365.2 Neoceratodus forsteri | reverse complement strand
TAAGAGAGGTGGTGGCTGAACCTCTGGAAATCCTGTTTAGCCGATCACTGGAAAAAGTGGAGGCACCCAAAGACTGGAGGACAGCAGATGTAGTCCCCTTATACAAAAGCAGGAACAAAGAAGAAGTGGAGGACTGCAGACCAGTCAGCCTGACCTCAGTAGTGGGGAAGATCATGGAAGCACTACTGAAGGAGAGATTGGTGGAACATCTGCTTGCCAGTGGACTACAGGTCCCAAGGCAGTATGGTTTCACCAGGGGGAGGTCAAGCCAGATCAACCTCATTGAATTTTTTGAATGGGTGACTAGGGAGTTGGATCAGAAGAGGGCAGTGGATATGGTCTATCTGGACTTCAGCAAGGCCTTTGACACTGTGTCACATAGAAGACCATTAAACAAACTGGGGAATATGGGAGTGGGCAGGACAGTAGTGTGGTGAGTAGGTAACTGGCTGTGCAGAAGGACACAGAGGGTGGTGGTAAATGGCTTTCAATCCACAGAGTGAAGAGTGACCAGCAGGGTACCACAGGGATTAGTGCTGGGACCAGTCCTGTTCAACATTTTCATCATTGGCATTGTGCAGGACCTAGAAGGCAGAATTTCCCTGTTTGCTGATGACATGAAACTCTGTAACAGTGTGGACATGCTAGAGGGTGCAGACAGAATGAAGAGGGACCTGCAGAAGCTTGAAGAATGGCCAATGGTCTGGCAGTTGAAATTCAATGCAAGAAGTGCAAGATAATGCATATGGGGCACAAAAACCCTGGAATAACTTATCAGTTGAGGGGTGAGGATATAGCATGCACCAAGCAGGAAAGGGGCCTTGGGGTTATCATCTCAGATGACCTCAAGGTAAGGAAACAGTGCGATAAGGCAGAAGGTAAAGCAAATAGGATGCTGTGATGCATAGCTAGGAGCATCACCAGTAGGAAAAGGAAGGTCATAATTCCACTATACAAGACACTAATGAGGCCCCACGTGGAGTACAGTGCACAGTTCTGGAGATCTTACCTACACAAGGATATAGACAGGGTAGAGAACCAATGGACTTCTGGGGATTAATAAATTCATGTTCCTTTTGCCATATTACCAAGCATCCAGCCTTTGCAGCCCACATCATAGCTTCATGCCTATGAATCCCATTCCCCATCTAAGCATGACTAATTTTTTCCACCACTTCATTTCAAAACTTGCACTTTGTGAAACTGGCATGGCCAAACGTTTATATGATCCATTCCTTCTAATGTGTTCCTATCTCCTGTTCTTTTGCTTATATTTTCTAAAAGCATTAAAGACAGATGCATGATAGATGATCACACAGCACAGCTATCACCAGATGCTACTATGATGACTCCTAATAAACACCAACAAGTCTTAGATGCCAATATGACATACATGATGCTGCATACATGTCAGAGTGTTAACACATCTTGTAAGGTGATAGGGAATTAGGAAAGATGAGCATGAGCAATAACAACAACGCCAACAGACCACACCCTGACCCCTCAATAAGATGTGCATATCACCCACTGAGAGACTCTGCCAGATCTAGTGTGTCACACAGCAGCCTGTTTCAGTTTTTACTCACTGACTGACTGGCAGGCTTAGACACACACATACACACACACACACACACACACACACAAAACACATAGAAGAAATGAAATTCATTTGTGTGCCCTGCACCACCATCAGTCAGCAAAAAAAAAAGATATTTGTCAAATTAATTCTTCAAAAAAGTCCTGTACATCACTCTCTACAAGGCTTACAGCAAGCACATGGCGCTCTATTTTTTGCAGCAGCACACAGTTTCACTGGCCTGCCTAAATCTATTGCCAAATGTGATGTAGCTGGCAGGAATAGTAATGCTCAATTCTCTGATGAGTTATCATTTGTTTTCTTCACAAATTTCTTTTTTGAAAATAAAACACACAGCTCTCAGTTGCAGCCTAGGTCCTATCTAAGACAGCTGAAAACAGCAGTGAAATATGCAGTGTGAGGAGTTCCTTATCTTCAGCATTACTAATTGACAGCTGCAGGTCATGTGGCAAGTCATGTCACTTGCCAACAACTTGAACGTGCTTAGTCTGTGTTCCCTATAGAAAATGCTGTATCATGACATCCAAATGGCAAAATGCTGAAGAAAAACTAAGTCCCTTTGGCCCTGCTTTCCAAGTGACACAAATGTTGGATTTTGGTGCATCAACTGAACTCCAATTCAACATCAGCTCACTCTTAGTTGGGAGGTCCATATGTGTCATGAAACCTGTGTTTTTATTGAATCCATATTTGTATTGGATCCAGCAGTTTTATAAATTAAGTTCCCATGTCTTTCTTTTCTGTCTAGGTTGCCCTTAATTACCTGTATGGATAAGTCTAGAAGTGAGTGGTTGGGTTGGGTGCAGCAGTGCCCACTGGTGTGCTGGTCATCTTTTTGATATGGTGGTGCTTTCCAGTGTCATCCCGCATTATGGAGTTATCTGGTTCCCCACAAATTCTTGGCAATTTTTACATTATATTAGATACATGTGTGCCCAGTGTCAGATTTTTTTTTAATTGTCTAGTGTTTACAAACATTGGGCTCTATCTATTCTCAAAGTACTTAGATTGCTGCAAGCCCCGGTTGCACCTAACATGTGGCACATGGGGCTTGCAACAATCTATCGGCTCCGATCAAGATTCTCAACCCCCCAGCTCTCCATGCACCAAATGTGGTGAGTTAGACCACCTTTTGGATGGTCTAACATCACTGGCCTTTTTATGGGGCTTGCGCCACGTACATGGTACAAGCTACCATAAAAAGGGTATGATGTTACAAAAGCACACTACCTACAAGAATCAAGCACACCAAGTGCCAAACAGTTTGGGCAAGTGTGCCACTGGTACAGGGCTTGTGTATGCCCTGCATCAACCTTTGAACATAGAGCCCATTATGTCTATTCATCACTGAGGATACTGTGACAGTCATGAAATCTCATAGAAATTTTGGAACATGATACTTGTCACCACTGTAAACCATGCTGTCTTATTTACAAATATATAATCCATTTATTCATATTGCTTAGTTCTGTGGTTTGTGTGAATATGTACAATAGGGACTGGTTTTGTATCTTCTGCTGTTGCAGGGCATTGCTACATCTGGGTTCCTGTCATGGAGTAATGAGAGATTGCTGTGCATGAGTATACTGAAGAGGATGGAAAGCTGTTTGTAGGCTGTAACTGGTGGTTCAGGGAATATGTTTCTCAGTTTACCATCTTTATTGAGCATGGTTTGTAATTGCTTGATAATGTTTTTGAGTGGTGATGCCATAGTGCACTACAAGAGGAACACAGCATCTTTTTTTCCTATACTGTAGTAGGTTTTCCCACGGTGTTTGCACTAAGTGTTCAGTCTCACTGTCTATTTCAGAGGGCGTGACCTTGCAGAATGAAAGAATTGTGGGGAACTGAGGAATGGCAGAGTAGTTGTGGTAAATGCTGGTCTGTTTTTTACCCACTGAGCTATACCTAGTGTTTTTCTTTCTCTAAATATTTATCTTTATTATCCCATTATGCTCCAACCAACCCCTTTCACTAGACTCCATTTGCCCAGTTACCCATTTGCTTGGGCCTACAGTACCAATGTTTTCTTTTGCCCCTGTGATTTGCATCCCCTCTCCACTGTGGAACTCTATGTCATTAGAGCATGCTCCAGGACCCTTAATTAAACTTCATACAACCTCAGAGTATGGATGCCAAAGTTGATGGTGTGGGGCCTCAAGAAAGAGCTTCACTTCATCCTGTTTGGTGTTGGTGGATTTTTCTCATGTCTTCCACCCCAGTTATTTTTTTGGTTTCAATGGGCTCATGAGGGCTAGAGCACATGCATGATGGCATGTCATCCATGAGCCCAACTGACATCCACCCACCCACCCATTTTGCCTCCATCACCATTCCACCCATGGTCATCTACTGTAGATAGCAGTAGTGTGGTGGAGGAAGTGACTCTACCTCCCTGGAGGTGGAAAGCATTCTCAGGGATTCTCAATCTTCCTCCCCAGACAGGCACCCAATGACCCTGTCTTTGTACTCAAACCTGATTCACTGGCTTCTTGAACACTACTATACTGACAAGCCCACCTATAGTATTTTTTTAATTTTTCTCTTAAATTATCTGCTTGAACTTAACCATACTTGTACCTCTTATAATAGTTATTCATGCATCATCTACAGTTTTAAGGTATCAAACCTCTGCCTGCCATTTCTTGCGTGAATTCGTGGATTTCAATCATTGGTATAAAACCTGCTTCTTCTGTTCTGTCTGTTTCCACACCTGACAAATAGAGAGGTGTGGCCAAATAGTTTGTGTACTAAAGCTTCTATGAACACTTTCTTTGTTGGGCCAATAAAAGATATCACACTCTGTAATGAGATGATACTTTTTTAAATGATCAATACTATTTTAAAATGCTGATAATAGAAAACTAGAATTATAACCATTCTATGTTGCTTTGACTTCAAACTTTTATTTGACTGCAGTTTCTAGCTTTAATGGTTCCAAAGCTAGAAAGGACTGACTTTTGATCTGTTAGGCTAGATTCATCACTTATCTAAATGAACTCTTGGAGTTTGCAACATGGAAAATTTATACTGATACAGATTTCAATTATTGCTATTTTAGAATATCATTGATGTTGTAAATATCAATAACAATTTTTGCATTGTATTTTTAAAAGAAATATAATTTTAACTTTTTAAGAGTTGCTATAACTCTTTGCCAAAGATGACAAATGTATGTATTTCTTTAATGATGTGTGGCAGATATGCAAATATTACTCTTGGTATTCCATTAAGGAGAACCAGATCCTTTTTCTGAAGTTTGTTACCAGCATTTGCTTAAATCGTACCTTATCATTTTAAAATGTTCACGGAAATTATTCATACTACTCAGACTATATTACAATTGTAGATACATCACATTTTGTGAATGGTGACACATCTGTATGTATTTACTATGGCTCATAGACAGTTGGGTTCAGAAAGAGGCTGTGTATATGAACCTGAAGCATACACAAGAACCCAACACATGTATGTCTTTTTGACCTGCTGAATTTGAAGCACTAGAAGCTGGGAACAATAAAAGTGACAGCAGTAATAAGAACAGCAAACTACACAAGAGCCAGGTGGAAACTTTGTAATGTATCTTTCTTCAAATGAGAACTTGCCAGATTGTAAGGAAATAGGTTCAGGGGCAATGTGAAGGGCACTTCTTCAAAGAGAGGGCGGTGGAGTCCTGGAACAGATTGCCAGATGGAGTGGTGGGGGTTGGGATAGTGGTGGAATTTCAAGGACATGGGACAGACATATGGGACTGATTATTGAGGGGAGGGTGGGGGCAGGTGGGCGGTACGTGAAAAGGGAGGTTTGGGCAGACTAGATGGGTCATAAGGGTCCTTTCCTGCCATCAGATTTCTATGATTCTATGATTCTATGAATTAAACCATGATTTAGGTTACGGATTATGGTGGTATCCACAACACCAGAACAAATTATAAAATGGGAAACAGCTCTACCATTGACTGGATCATTGCCTCGAATCCCTCTAGAGTGACAGATGTGAGCGTCCTCCCTGACTCCATCAGCGACCACTGTGCTATCTTCTTTTGTTGGTCAGCCAGAGCCCCTAAATCTACTCCTAACTACATCCTCAAATGACAATCTCTTGCATTTAATTAGCTTACTGGTCCTTCACAGCTGATGTAAAAAACATTGATCATGCCCTTAATGATTTTTCCAAAAACATTCAATGACATCTGTGACACCTTCATCCCCAAAAAGAAGATCAGAGTTTGTGGTTGATCTAGTGAGTGGATTACTCTAGACCACCTCAGACTTATGCACTGTAGAGACAAGGTTTGGGCTAGGTACAGGAAATCACCCCCCTCCACTCTCCTCCAAGAGTATAAAACACTTTAAAAAAAGTGCAAGTCAGTGGTTCAAAATACAAAAATCAACCACTTTAAGAATAGCCAGCTCTGCACCAGAACTAACACCAATAAACTCTGGGGGACTTTAAATTCCCTCTTGGTTAAAGAAAAAAAGTGCTAGTGGATCTCACTCCAGTGGAAAAGAAGATTAACAAATTATCCATCATGCATGGCTAACTTGCTTAATTCATTTTTCAGGGACTGGGACAAGTACATGACCTCCCTCTCCTCAGACCCCCCCCCCCAAGCAGCCCCAAACTTCTACCCCTTTCCCGAAAGCTTCCTACACCACTTTCTTCTTCAAAGCACTCTCACCCACTGATACCATAAAACTTATAAGAAAGAAACAACCCTAAACCCTCCACCGGTCCATATATACTAGATTTTTGCATCCTTACACTCATAATTAATGACATTGCTGCTTCTTTCACCAATATCCTTAATTTCTTCCTCTGTTCCAGTACCCACCCAGTGACCTGGAAAACTGCATCCATCAGGCTTCTGCATAAATCTGGCTCTAAACAGCAAGTAAACAATTACAGGACCATCTCACTTCTCCTCCCTCTATCCAAAATTATGGAAAAATGTGTTCAATCACAAATCACAAAGTACCTAAACAAATATGACATCCAGCTTTAGGGCTAAACACAACACAGAAACTGCTCTTGTTAGATTCACACAGGACATTTACAAGGCCATGAGTGATGGTCTTTACACGGGTGGGGTTTTTGTGGCCCTTACCAAGGCTTTTGACATGGTTCTCCACAATTTTCTCCTATCTACACTTGCCTTTCTGAATTTCTCCACAGACTTTGTTAACTGGTTTGGTAACTATCTCAATGCTAGGTTCCACAAAACAGTCATTGAGGGACATCATTTGTCTGAATGCCTTATTAAGTACTGAGTTCCTCAAGGATCTATATTTGGGCCCCTCCTTTTTTCTCTGTTTGTTAATAACATACCTTCCATCTGTTCCCATACTGTACCAACATTATCCTATATGCAGATGATGCTGGCTTATACTGTAAGGTTGCAAACCTCTCCACCCTTCTCTTCAAACTTCAAACAGGTTTTCACAGTCTCCACTCCTGGTTCTCCACTCAGGGTATGATCCTAAACTCCAAAAAAACTAAATGTATGGTTTTCTCTGGCACACATAATCCTTCTAATTTCAGTTTCAAACTCCTAGATAATGATGGCATGGTTATTGAGTGGGTTAGTGAATTTAAATACATTGGCCTTACTCTTGAGGAGCACCAGTCTTTCTGCCAAAATGTAACCCAATTAATTAACAAAATGCACCAGAGACTTGGGCTACTCTACATGATCAGGCAATTCCTCCCCCCCGGAATCAAGAAGCAGGCTGGCTTCCAGCTTACTGCTACCTCTTCTTGACTACTGTTCCATCATTTACTTCCCTCAGAGCAATTCTGTCATGTTCAATAAGTTCAAAACAGCATACAGTAACATTATCAGATTTGTGACTGGGCATCCACATTGTGCCCACAGCTGTGCCCTCTATGAGAAAGTACATTGGTTCCCCCTAGAGGACAGGTTCACATGGAAGGCGTCCATGTCCATCTACAAAATCCTCAACAGTCTCCCTCCACACTGTGTCTCCTCTCTGTTCAAAAAGGCTTGCCCCATGCATCTTACTAGGAACACTGCCTCATCCTCTTTTTTGGTCCCCTTCTGAGACACCTCTTTGGGACAGAGATCTCTTACCTTCAGAGGTACCAAGCTATTTAACACTCTCCTCCCTTACCTTGTTAGCAGCCCCTCCCATGGCACCTTTAAGATCAAACTAAAGGAGCAATTAATCAATAAACCACCTTGCACGTGCCATAGGTAGCATATCTTAATTTTCCTACCACCGACCAGAGCAATCCCTAGGTCACTTGTTCTATTTTTGGTTAGAATTGTTCCCTCTCTTTTCTCTTAACCCCTCTCCCTTGTCCACCTCACTGTTTCCATGCCTCTTTTTCCCTCCTAAGCTCTTCCAGAATATGTCCTGCCTTCTCCCGTGTATTTGTACATTTTGTTTAGACTTGCTGTTAATACTGTAGCTGCTGTACAGAAGCCATTTTGTATGCAACTGAAATTCCTGTATACATTTTTGTCTTAGCATTTTTTGAACCATGTGTCTGTATAAAGTGTATATATCCACCACTGTAAAAACCCTAAAACTGGATGTTTGTGAAAATGGGCATTTTTGACCACATGCCTTTCCAGTATAAAATAAAAATGAAATGAAAATGAAATGAAATGTTCAAGAGGATGTTAAGTATACTTCTTGAAATGGGTAAGGACTTTTCTTGCTGTCCTGGTTGAATACTGTCCCATTTGCTAACGTAGTAACATGGTTTAATATATCATAAATCAGTATTTTCTGTATCCCCCATCCATACCATGCCCATGGGCTCAGGTGATGAGGCAGGAAATGACAATATTTCTGAGGCCTGCTTTCCTATTCAACAAAACCAAATTAATAAATGTAGAACACAAACTGATAGATGGAGCTCAAGCAACGTAGGAAGTATAGTCATTCTAAATTGGAAAAACTACATCTGAAAGATGTTGAAAAGCCTGCAGCATTGGTGGTGGCCCTGTGGCATGGATGGCTTAGGCAACTATGCTGTACCTCCTGCCACACCAGTGAACTGTGTTCATGGTGTGAGCAGCTCGCTGGGATCAGCCGGGGTGGGAGAAGATCGATCATCTGGATGACAGCTCTCCTCTTCCAGGGAGGGTGGGGAACAGAGACTGGCACCTGCCTGGCACCTAGTGGAAGCTAGGTGTTGGCACACCAGGTCCTGTACAGTGGGGCATGGAGGCAGAGCAGCCTACTGATGTGCTGCATGTGGATGCATGCTTGACTCTGCCATTGTTGGCTTGCATACTTCCCTACACAGAAAAGTGGAAAACAGCAGTCTGGGTCAAGTGGCATGATGGCCATCCACCGTGGGTGCCACCCCCAAGAAGGCACCTCCTGACACTGGATCTGGTCCTGGTGGGTCGAGTAAGGTGCTCCCCATCACCCTGCCAATAGAGCATAACCCATGGAAGTTCAAGGTAGGTGCCTGAAGGTCGGGGGGACAGGGCTGGGTAAAGAGAAAATACCATTAAAAAAAAGTCTACAGTATTGCACAAATAAAAGCCAGTAACAACTCTGCATCAGTAGCAGTGTCAGTGGCTCAGTAGGTAGCACACTCGCCTCTGAGGCCGGGAGATCAGAGGGCTGTGGGTTCAGTTCCCACATCTGGCACTTGGGTTAATATCCCAGTACTGACACTGTAGTGCAGCATGAGAGGGGGTGCTTCAATTCTGAGGTGCTGTCTTTCGGATGAGATGTTAAACCGAGGTCCCATCTGCCTGGATTGGTGGTAGTTCAGGTGGATGTTAAAGATCCCATGGCACTTATCGAATAGAGTAGGGGAAAGTTTTATTGAAACAAAAGAAATCATACAATAATAAAACAAAACAGTTTGCAAAGACTCATTTGGACTCAAAACAAAAATAAGCAAGAAACACACATGAGAAGAAAAGGACAGAATATGCACACTAGGAATCATTCCATCAGGCTACTGCAAAATCAGAGTCCGTTATCCAAGGAAGAGCTTTCCAGAGTTTAGGTAATGTCTCCTCTGAAAATAAGGTACTTTCATATACATAAATGTTCTTCGGGTCTTGTACAATTTTCTTCTCAAGCTCTAGGTAAGAGCAGTCTTTTTGCTGTAAAGCAAACAAACAGCGAGCCATCCAAATATTCCATTTAATTACTACAAAAACTAGATTTAAAGTATCTGGAGTCCATAAGGACCACTGGGGAGAAAAAACTCCATATATAATATTCTGGTAAGAAATCGTCTGAAATAAGGGAGTGGCCCAGACCTGTGCCAAAAAAACCCACCAATTCCAAATAAAAGAACACTCAAAGAATAAATGTGATATAGTTTCCACTTCAGTAATACACAATAGTCTAGAACATTGTCAGTCTTGAGACTGCTTGTGTTTATGATTATCTTTTACGTTTATTCTTTCATAACACGACAGCCAATGAAAGTCCCACATGTGAGCAGGCACCCGTTTACATCGTAACAAAAACAATAGGGAAGAAGGATGTTGACTAGGGAACTTTTCAAATGACGACTGTATTGCACAAACAGTCAGGAGCAGATTATTATATAACACTTTATGAGAATTATTTAATAACATCTGGGTAGATATCTTCCACTGTTTCAAATGTAAAAACATGTGTTTAACATGTATCGGTATACCCGCAGTTTGTCGTATCACAGTTAATGAATTACATTCCCACTGGTGAAACCATAATCTGCAAGAATCTTAAAACCATGGTTCCCACCCTCTCTGAGTATTAATCAATAGAGGCCTAAGATTTGCAGTCAAAAAAATACATGAAAAAAATAACAGAGGATTAATCATATGAACACCCCCTCAAGAATATGTAAGTAAGTAACATTCCATTTCACAGGATTTAGCTGGCTCCCCCAGAAAGCTTGAAAGAACAGACAAATAACTGCAGTTTCCAATTGTTTAGGGTTTGGGAATACATAACTTATATAAAGAAAAGTTGGTATCAGATAAGTCTTGATTAGAAATATGCGTTTCTTCTTTCCAATCTGCCCCTTATTCCAAGAGGCAACCTTAAGCTTACCTTGTTGTATTTTAGTATTCCAATTAAAAAGGTATGAATCTACAGTCCCAATATAAACTCCCAAAAATGTGTATAGGGCCCTCAACAAGTCATAAAGGACCAATATGCACCGAAGGGGCTATTGTAGATCCTAACCGAATACCAAAACTTTTAGTAAAATTTAAACCCGCAACAGAAAAACCACCAAAGGAGGAACATTCCTGAAAGGCAGTGACCACAGAGGCTTCATCAGCCACAATGATGCAGACATCGTCTGCATATGCAATAGCCGTATATGGCGAGATCAAAGTAGAGCTACAGAGGGCATGAATCTGAGGGTGAGCATTCAGACGGCGAAGCAAAACATCTAAAAAGAATACATATAACAGAGGGCTCAAAGGACAGCCTTGGCGAACCCCTCTCTTTATGGGGATCATTGGTTCTACCCAACCATTCACAACAGGCACAACAGTGGCGGTCCTATAAAAGGCCTGAATCCATCGAATCATTTCACCTGGCACATGCATAAAATGAAGTGCCTCCCATAAAAAATCATGGTTAACCAAATCAAAAGCCACCTTCTGATCTACTGAGACAATAAGACCCAAAACAGAGTCTGCGTACCCATGAGAAAATAATTCTCGAAGGAGAATCAAATGGTCAGAGATTCTCCTGTTCGGTACGGAACAGGATTGAGCAGGGTGCAGAACCACTTCTGCAATCCTCATCAGGCATTTTACAATAATTTTCATTAATAACTTAAAAGTCAGTGCTTAACATACATAGAGGGCACCAATTCTCAAGAGAATATATATCTCCTTTCTGCTTATATATACAGTATAAATCAAGGTGCTCTTTGTAAAATCCAAAGGGATAAACTCATGTGTTAACAGGGAAGTAAACACAGAGGTTAATTCAGGGACCAGGTGGTCACCCAGTACCTTATATAAGGCAGCTGGGAGTCCATCCGGGCCAGGAGTCCTCTGTAAGGGTAAGGAAGAAATAGCCGATTTCAATTCTAACTCTGTAATAGGTATACATGCTAAGTCTAAACACGGCTGTGAAGGGATTGGGATATCGAGGTCCCTATACAACGCTGCAGGATCACAATCTGCAGCTGGAAAAGGAGAAAATAGGGCTGTCGTGTAAAGTGTCACAATCTGACAGATGTCAGACTGAGAGGTACATAAGGCACCGTCAGAATCAACAAGACACAACATATTCTTCTGTGCAATTTGCCGGGAATTCGACTCAAAAGGGCAAACAACATCCCTTGTTCCTACAACATTAAATTTATGTTGATAATATAGTTGCTGTGATTGTCTAGATTGGAATTTCAACATATGACTCTGTATTAATTGCAATTGTTGGGAAAGATATTGTCCTGTCGTATAAGCTATCGTCAACAAAGACTGAAAATGTACCCTTTTCTGCAAATATTCCAAATATTCACTCCTACATTTTTGACGACTGTAGTTTTTCAAAAAAAGTACCAAATCATGTTTAGTGTCAGTCCACCATATAATAGGGTCCTCGTAACAGATAAAAACGGATTTTCGGGCCTGAATAAAGGATACGAGGGACTGCATGAAAGTCAGGATTTGCAACAGGGATATGTTGAATTTCCATAGCCCTGGTTCTTTATGAACAGGGACATCAGAGCCAAGGCCTACAGAAAGCAGTTTATGATCAGAAAACACCACAGCTTGTACTATAGCAGAGTTAATTGGTAATTTACGAGACAAAAACACAAAATCAATTCTGGTTGCCAGCTTACCCCTTTGGAATGTAGGAGTATGTTGTTTAGTAAAAGAGTAATAAGCATCAGTTAAATGAGCAGTACGAACCAACTTCCCTAATTCTTGGAAGTCACAGAACAATTTCTGGGTAGTAGCAAAAGAGCTTTTGTCAAGAATACTTAAGCCACAGCTAAAGTCACCAGAGAATAATACCTGAAAAGAGGTATGCAAGTAAGGGCGAAGTAAAGAAAATAAAGCTATACGTGCAGACTTAGTTTGGGGAGCATGGATATTAATTACCCGATAAGGGCAGGGCCCAAGTAAAAAATCTAAGACTATCACTCTACCAGGGGCTACATCAATTAATTTTAGCAAGTGCAAATCTGGGATATTAAGTAATATCCCCAGTCCTGAACAAGAGTCCAGGCCTATGGACCAAAATGAAGGACCTAAGAGTCAGTCCTGTTGTGCTTGTCGAATCTCTTGTCTGGTATGGAGTCGAGTATCCTGCAACAAAAAAATCCCCAACGGTAAAAGCCGTAAACAGGAAAAAAATCAATCTTCTTTTTGCCGGACGCTTCATACTATTCACATTAATAGTATGGCAAACAAAGTGAAACATAGCACAAAAAGAAACAAAGACACTTTATGATTTCCTTTTCCCAATCACCTTTTTCCCCTTGAGCTTAACTCTGGCCTTCCGCTTCTGAGAAAGACCAGTACCCAGTTGAATCTCAGAATCAGTGATACCATCCAGGAGGGAAGATGCAATGGAGGAAGAGTCAGACTCACCTCCAGCATCATCAGAGACTGGTTGAAGCAGCTAAAAGGCATTAGAAAAGACCACAGGAGGGGGTTCCAAAAGCAAAGGAGGTGGTGGTGATACCCAGGGGTAATTCATCATAGACCTCCGACGCATAACACTAGTGGGTACTTGGGGGGGTGGCATAGTACTCGGACCTGGAACAGGGTCCAGGACAAGCTGGACAGGTTGGACAGTGTCAGGGGTAGAAGGAGTCATCTCTGGAAGCGGTTCCACACAAGAGGCCACCTGAGGTTCTATAGCCGGACCTACAACAGGTGCAGGGACCTGCAATAAGGGTTGTACGGCTGCAGGAGGTGGTACCACCAAGGTGGTCCTAATACGAGCCTTCTGAGCTTGCTTGACAATAAAGCATTGATTGGCTCCACCATCATGTGTGGCCTGATTATGAGCAGCCCACCGACAATTTTGAAACGTATTGCCCGTCTCATCACAAAGATTACATTTACACTCATTCAGACAGTGTACCCCCACATGGCCCAATTCTCCACAGGTGTTACATTTCAACTTATGACATACATTACTAAGGTGAGAGGGGTCTCCACACCGGTAACAAGCTTTCGGCTGTCCAGGGTAAAACAGGACTCCCCTATCATGACCTATAAAAAAAGAATTAGGTAGGTGCACAGGACCAGAATCATTAGAGTGTAACATAACCTTAACCTTCCAGCCTCCAGTCCAAATATTCTCCATGTCCAAAATCACTTCAGGCTGATCCTGAACGTTGCAGCGCTGTTTTAGCCAACAGACAACATCAGTTACTTCAACACCCTCATTCTGAAAAAGAATGGTAATGGTCTTGGTAAAGGCTGGTTTGGAAAGGTGAATGGCCTTAAATGGGGTCCACAGGACAGTATTTCTTAAAGCATGATATCGTGACCAAAAACGCTCCAAGCCACGAGGCATTTGGAAGCTGACATCAAACGTAGATTCACCGGAAATATGAATCAGAGCATATATTTCGTGAGAAAAGAATTTCAAAGAGTCTTTGGGAAGTGTCCGAGCTACGTACACACAGTCCGGAGGCTCAGGTAAACCCCCACATAAGCCAATCGTACCACATTGTGCCTCTTTGTAGCCTGAATCAGGAATTTAAATAATGAAGAAAAGGAACGATTTGGCTCCGTTTGTTTAGAGGGGGACTCCACTACTGCAGGAGCTGTGGTTACTGTCGTGGTATGAGGAGAAGTAGCCCGAATAAGAGAACCCTGCAAATGTTCCAAGACAGGGTTCTGTGTAAGCTCCAATTCCCTAGGGAGACACAAGGGGACAGATGTGTTCACAATCCTGTTTGGTGTATGCTGCAGCTCTGGAAAATCTTTGAGACGGGGGGACCGAATAGGAGACGGACCTGAAATCCAAGTCCCCGTTGTAGGTTCCTGCACCCATCCAGCACCTTGCAATGCCATTTCTACAGTCCAGATAGGTGTTGCAGAAGGATCTACATCCTGAGGCACTAACTTAGAGGGAGAGTGTGACGCAGTAGGTAAACCAGGATCATTAGGCAATGTGACCATAGTACTCTGTGTGGGCGGCTGAGAAGCGGGCAGTAGTACAGCAGCTAGGAACTCGTTAGGATGTTCTGCACAGGTCGGCACTTCAGTCACTTGTGACGGCAATGTAGTCTGTCCCAGAGAGCTACCAAGGACAGCAGGGGACACACATCTAGCCAGTCTGACCTCACGGATCCGATGCAATTCTCGGTTCAATTTCATCTTCATTATCGCAAAACGTTGTTCTTCCGCCCCCAAACGCTCCTGAATATCCTTCTCAGCCATACAGGCAACATCAGAATCAAAAGAGGAAAGATCCCCCTGTGAAACAACAAGAGGCAAAGATGTTAGACAGTTCATGTCAGGATGACCCAGCAGAGGTTCTAAGGCTGTAACCTGTGATTCTGATTCAGTTTCTGCAGCAGACACAGAAACCTGCATAACTTCTGTAGTTTCAGACATAGTCTCCACACACTCAGAGGCAGGAGTTGAGACCAGGTCTCCCACCTCCATCGCTACCTCCTCAGCAAGCAAGGGTGCATCTGCCATCTTGGACAGAGGTTCCCCCTCTGAAGTGTAGGGGAATTTCCCCGGTGTCCTGGCTAAATTTCCCTTATTCACTAAAAATACCACCAACAGCTTAATCTGGTTCAAGGTCAGTTGGCATTCATCTATATCCCCCTCCCCCGGGTCGTGCCTGAAAATAGGCAGGATTTGTCTAGTGCACTTACCCGGTCAACAAAAACTAAATAAAATATCTGAGTTCATTACTTATTATGCTGGTGAGGAAGTGCCACTATAGTTAGGGCTGAGTAGGGTGTTCAATGTTAAGCCCCTAACTTTGCACATTAATATCTTTGGCACCGTTTGACAAAATCAGCTGAAATTTCATATGTGTTGTCTAGGAGGAACAATGGTTTTGATCAGTGGAAAGTTTTGTGATGGAAACTTGTGCTGTTTCTGAGATCTGCATATGTCATTTTTCTGTAGATGGCTAAATTTTGTCCTGTACTTAACATGGGCCTTTTTTTTCTCTCACGTACAGACTACATGCAAAGGCATTTTTTCCTCAAACATGCAGGGCACACATGTCATGTCCTAAGGTAGTGCCTTTGAAAGATCTGTGGAAAAATATTAAATGGTCTCAGAGTTATAATGCTTTAAATCTTTGTGATTTCCTGTTCTGAGCATGTGCAGTAGGTTTTTTGAGTTAACGTTCTGGTGCAAAATTAAAAATTCTGTGTCACAGACCCTTTTTTCTCACCACTTGCTTCTTACTGCATGAAGCATTTTTTGTGCTATGCGACCACCATCTTGTTTTTTCATTCTTAAACTAAAAAAAAACATGCAAAATATCTTAACAATTATGTCATTTAAAAAAAAAAACCTGAATTTAGTGAAATGGGGTCCATTTAGCTTGATTCTGTAGTTTTTAAAAAAAGAATGCCAGAAATACATTTCCTGGGCAGCCCAAAACCCAGGCTGCCCAGCCTTGTGAGAGGAGCTGTTCACTGATGTTCTATATATAAGAAGAGTGGGACTTTCTTGACTTCTGCAGCCACAGCTGGAATTCATGCTGTGCGCTGCAGAGAGAGGAGTGAGCTGCTGGACCCATTCTGTCTGCAGCAGGCTCCCTTTTATCTTATAGATCATGTTTCTTTGGTGTCTAGTAGCCCTCCCTCTCTGATCCCCATCTGCAATAATGTTTCCCTAGCATCTAGTGTTACCCCCCCCCACACACACACCAATCCCTGTTTCCAATAATGTTTCCCTGGTGTCTAGTGGCACTGCTCACCCTCCAATCGTCATTTCCATTATTTTCTTGTCTTTCCCTGTTGTCTAGTTTCCCCCACCTTCTGATCACCATCCCCATTATTTTATTGTCTTACCCTCATATCTAGTGGCACCTCTACCCTCAGATTGCCATCCCCATGATTAATTTTGCTTTTAATGGTGTCTTGTGGCACCTTCAACCTCTGATCACTATCCCCATAAATAAGTTTGCTTTTCCTGGTGTCTGGTGGCACCTCCCATCCTCTGATCGCTGACCCAATTATTTTTTTGTCTTTCCCTGGTGTTTAGTGGTACCTCCTCACCCTCCAATTGCAGTCCCTGATATTGGTTTTATTTCTCTAGTGTCTAGTGGCACCCTTCAACATCCAGACCCCGTCCCTATCTAAAATAAAGAAACTGGTCTCTGGATGTTTTTTTGGGGAAAACCTGCAAAAATGAAAACAGTCCCTTGCTGATCTACTCCCCACCCAAACCACCCACTCAGCATCCACCACTGCACACCCTAAGGAGACATCCATAAATCTTCACTAACTGGCACAGGGCAAAGATCCACTCTCCAAAAAAGACACATCTTGCTGCTGGAACTGCTGACTGCAATATGAGAAACTAAGGTAAGTGCAGTTCAATGTATTTTAATGAGGTTTTCAATTTTGATGCATAACTTAGTTCATGTTGCATATTTTGACCCCACATGTTCAACATGGCCTTTTGGGAACCCCACCTGATGAACAATTGTGGTAGAATTTCACAAATCTGGCCTGAAAGAAAATTTCATGGTTGCTTGGTGAAATCACCTTTCTGGCAGGATTTCAAAATTGTCTTCACCCTTGCTCATGAAGTGGGGTCATAAGAAGACTATGTTGAAAATTTGTTTATTTATTTTATTTAGCTTTTGTTAACCAGGTAAGTACACTAGACAAGACAATTGCCTATTTTCAGGTACGACCCGGGAGAGTACAGGAATAACAGATTCAAGTACATAAAACAACATTGTACAAATTAGACATGTTACAGTTCATGTGAAGATAGTAAGATTACAGATTCAACACAGCATACGAAACATAGTAAGGCATAGATTATACAGTGTGTACATAACAAAATAAACACCTTGTAGTAACTAAGAGCAATACCGGAGGTACAGTTTAGAGATACTTGAGGTCAAAATATGTAAAAATAGAAAAGTTATGCACATGCATGGAAATTTTACTATGTTTGCTCATAACTTTGGAAATTTTAAATATTTTCACCCCAAAATTGTCAACATAGCCATTTGTTTACATCACCTGATGAATGTGACAGCTGTCATTTCTCAAATCCAGGCCAAAATATGTTTTCTCACCTGTGCCATGGGATGACATTGTGGTGGTGAGGAATGATGTTTAGGCGGGGATTTTAAAATTCTCAGCATGGCGTTTCATGAGGTGGAGTAATAACAAGGCTATGATGATAATTTGGTTGCTGTTTTGGCTGAAATGCATTCTTACAGGGAAATGAGAATACAATTATAATACCTCAAAAAGTAAGGAAATTATTTGCAAAAGTTAATGCACCAGTCAGGTAACTAGATATGAAAGAAGGAAAATGTGGCGCTAGGGTTTACAACTTATATGGCCTCTCATTCTAAGATAGTTAAAGAAAATATTAGTGCTTTGTCTCAGGCCTCGGCGAATCAGTGGTGCAATCTCCTTGGGGTTGTTATCCCTAATGCCCACCCATTCCATGAGCAACCAATGTTGCAGGACCCACAGGGGAGGGGAGCTTAGGATTGACAACCCCAAGGAAGATGACACCACCGATTCGCCAAGACCACGGCGACCCAAAACCCTAATGTTTTTTCCTTTTGCTTCATGGGGGGGGGGGGGGATTTTGGTTTGGAAACCCTGACACCACATTTCCCTACTTTTGTGGCATCAAGTTACCCCAACTGGTGCATTAATGCAGTTTTTTGCAAATATTTTTTTTTTTTAATAATAGTCTAGTAGTCACTAAATGAGTCAGTAAATTATGATATTTTAGAAAAAAATTTAATTTCTAAGGATATCATTTAATTGGGGAATGTCAGCAAGATCCTTTTGTTCAAAACCAGTTAGGCCTTCAGGGGTAGAACATCAGAGAAACAAAATAATTAGAATTGAAATAGGAAGACAGAAGATATACCTCAGGAACTCTAAGCTGTCCTACAATACAGCATCCTCACAACCATGTTGTCAAGCGCTTTTGCAAACAAATTCCTTAAGGAGGAGGTAAAACGCATATACAGTAATAAATCAGTTTGAATAATAACAAGTCCATCAATTGCCATTAACATTGAGAGTTTGTTGTGCACCAGAGAAATACTGCCAAGTACAACAGAATGATAAAATTGTTTGATAATACTTTAGTTAAAATATTGAGTGTGCAGTCCTTTAAGGCTATAAAGAATACAGAATGATTATACCAAGTTCAAATACAGTATGTCACAACATAGGTATTGCAGAGTACTATAAGTATTTTACCTACAGTATGTAGGGAAATGATCATATTAAAAGGGAATGTCATAAGATACCCACACAACATTATGCAAGCATAATATAACATTAAATCATCATTAGAAGCATTGTTACAGCATACAATGTTATGGTTAAACAGTGAAGGATATGATATTAACATATCAGCTCTGGTGTGCTGGCAGTCTTCCACATAGAAGTCATGTTTCTATAGTTAATACAGTAAAAAAGGACAGGAGTACTGTATATGAAATGATATGTAGAAAGTAATACTGGGCTGGTGTTCCAAAAACAATACCAAATACAAAACATATGCTACATATTGTTGCAGTTATAATGATAAGAACTTATTAACATACCCAATCTTTGGTGAGGCATTTGCTTGGAATGTTCCTGACATACACAAACAGAATGGTCTTTCTATGGGCCAAGTAAGCAAACACATGCAGTACAACAGGGTGAGCATTAAGCTAATGTATACATACCCTTGGGTGTACAAGCACAAGACAATACTGAGTGCCTTAAGCACCTGAAAGTGTGTTAAATATATTTTTTGATTTATTACATATTCGGAAAGTACCTTTGAGTCATGGACTCATTTACAAAGGTTCCACGTCATAAAGTATATATACATACAGACATAACAGCAATGAACTCAGAGACATATACAGATTGTTTACAGATAATCAGCCGAGCTAACATTCAAGATACTAGGATTACTTATTAGAGTAATTACACAGTACACATACAATGTAGATATTTTATAGCACATGAGGGAAACTGGCTGGTCAGTAAGGGATGAGGCAGGCCAGTGATCATTGTCATAAATATAGGAAAATGTATAGGAGTAAGGCTGAGTAAATAAGAAAAACTGCAACTTCAGTTCAGCTTTCATTTGAACTATATGTCTTTGATTCACTATGGTACTGTGGTCAAATATAGTTTGGTTCCTTGGTATGGGAATTTAGCAGGCTAAAAATAGGTATAAGAAACACTATTCCACTACACCTTTCTCACTCTAGTTAGTCTAGTCTTGATTTCTTTCAAACTTCCCTGTTCTAGCAGTCAGTTTTTTTAATTTAGTAAGAACCAGGCATAGTGCCAGTAGTTGATTTTTTTAATATTTAAAAAAATGCTGGGGATGTGGAAGGAGTGGAAATTAACAGGGGTGAGTGAAAGAAATGGCCATCACATTAGCCCTAGCCAGACAAGATGGGCTGGAGTACTGTTGCTTTTAATTATTTTTTTATATAACTTTTCACCATGTTGCTGACTGCTCTGAACACATCTTCAACAGACCAGCAGCCACCTCCCCTGGACATATCTCCTGTGCAAGATCTCACATAGATTCACTCCTTGGTGGGCTTGGAAGGGGAGGACAAGATAGCGCTGAGGTTCCGAGGTGGTAGTGTGGATCTGAAGAGGAGTGTGGTGTTCTGGCCAACCATCGAGTCCCTTTTTCTATTTTACGGCTTCCCATAATAAAGCTGTGGTGACACAGGTGGTGCATGTGCATGGAGGTGCACATGCAACCTCAAATATGTGCCCCCCCCAGTGATGCATGTCTGTTGCTCAGGAATTTGGCACTTCCACTACACCTCCACCTGGTGGCAACTAAGAGCTGAGTTGGCAGACCTCCCTGATCCAGGAAAGGAGAGCTGCCTGTCAGCTGCTGCATCCACTCCCAGCCTTCCTGCCTGCTGACCACCAGTGATCTGAGCTCTATTCCTGAACTTGGGTCAGCAGTGTGGCGCAAAGTGAGGTACTCCATAGCACCTCAACTCTCAGCACCATTAAGCTGGCCATTTTTAATTATTTACCTGAAGATTGAAGTGGTCTAAAGTGGCCCAAAATTTCTATTGGCCTGAACAGAAGGTAAAAATGCCAACATCTAGTATAGTCACAAACACAAATTTGGCTTCAATCTTTCATTACCGGAAGCCATGTACTGTACAGCAAGGTATTTTACACAGTCGAGGTTTGTGATGATGATGAGCTCATAATCCTTGAACGTGAAGTTCAATTGGTTTGCAAGGTCATCAGAAACTGATGGTGCATAAAAAGTTTAAGCTGCCCAATATTTTTTAAAGTTGTTTTAGTAACTGTTTCTTAATGTTGTAAAAGCAAAAAAAAAAAAGAAGTGTTACAGAATCAAATTTGCATACCACAGTGGATCTTGGATCCTCTTCCAGGTGATGGAACTTGATGGAGGGTACATTAAATGTTAATTTTAGCTAACAGGATTACTTTTAGTGCTGTGCAGGAGTTTCAAACTCTGGTAGAATGGAATTCCACTGAATTTTGTAAAATGCAGAGTAATTCCATGGCATTATACTGGAAGTGGAAAAGCAGAATGTAAAGGCTATCACCTGTAGTTATGTGGGGGAAGAGCTCCTCCCCCACATCCTATTTAAACAAGCAGGCTACATCCGCTTTGCTTAGAGCGGTCGCACCTAATGCGCCGCTTCTGTGCTGCTTGTTGGGGCTGGCTCCTGTCTCAGTTCTCCTCGCCACCTCTGGACCTTTCTCTCCACTGCCTTTCCGCTGCCTCATTCCTCATTTTGTTTTCCCTTCCCTCCATCTCCATTTGTTTTAACCTTTCATTGGAAGTGAGGTCTTGCCTTGTCTCTAGCCGCAGCTCTGCAGTTCGTGCCACTTTCTTTCACTTCTTTTTGCTCCCTCTATGGATCTCACCTGATCCGCCATCCTACACTCTCTTTGGAGCCTTCCATACTGCCGCACTTACGTGTACACTTTCATTTTCGGATACTCCGGTTCTGCTACCGTGCACCGGACTCTCATCGCCTGGGCGCCTTAGCAACAGCAAGTCCATTTTCTCAGTCACTATTATTCTGACTAACACTGTGCTTTGTTCTGGGCATTCCTAACCAATTGCAGTTTGTTTTGGGACCTTGGCAACCCGGAGATGCATTTTCAGCTGTTACTGATGACTTTGCCCAGATAGCTTGCAATGCAATTTACCATGCGTGTTTGCTGCCCATTGAAGCACTGCCCCACTGCATGTAAATTAATATGCAGCCCCTGAGACATCTGCAGTAAAAAGCGGGCTACTGCGACAGATTGTGAATGTAGCCAGAATGCCAGAGACCTACTGTTACTAGCTAGCATTGAGACCATATGCCTTTAAGCCCCCAGGTATGCAATCTATTACCATTATGCAGCAGTAGCTGCCTAGGACTTCTGCCATTTGGCTGGACTGTGTAGTGCAGGCGGTAACAGAAACAAAGGCAGTAGCACATTAGCACCCCTATTGTCAATGCCTACTCAGCCTCTACGCTTTACTTGCATTAAATTGGACTAGGCATAGCACCTTAAACATATTACTGCTAAAGTGATCAAATCCCTACTTGAGATATGGAGTTTGACTTTTCAAGCATCGCATGATGTTGGATTTTAATACTATTCTCAGCCACCGAGTGGCTTTCTGCATTGCCTATTAATTAGTATCACTCTCTTTGGGAATCTGAGTTTCACCACTCTCTGCTCCTGCCGTGATAGCTTCATTCCCTGCTTCATTGTTGGACAACCTTCTAGTTTCTTAGCAATGCTCCCCATCATTCAAGTCTGCCCCACACTGTCCGATTGACTTCCTGCATTACTGAGGTACATTTCCACATTATTCCACAGCCTACTGAATCATATTTCACCCTTTGTATCTGGACTCATTGGCAGTATCTGGATTGGCCAGTGGTATGCTCCAGTGCTCTGATTTGGCATTTTGTTACCACTACACTCTGAGTTAATTGCATTCGCTTTACAGCAAGGCAGCCCATTGCTCCTTGCTTACACAAACTTGTTACTTGACCTTGCAAGGCCTCAGTACCCAGTGCTTATAATGATCTCCGAGCACTGTGCGCATTCAGTTCACAAGCTCGCAGTTCTCAATTAATTGGGCCTCGCCTGCCTCTCTTCGTTACTCATTGGATACCCTCCAAGTAGATTGTGGTCTGCTAACCTTCGAGGTGCCTAGCTGCCATTCTCTACTTCTTCCTTGAATTGCAAGCCTACTAAGTATACAGTAGCCTGTGTGTGAAGCGTGCCTGCTGTGGATCAATACATAGCATGGTGCCTTTTTCAAAGTTTGATTTTTCATACCGTCCCACACAATGGCCACCATATCAAATATCTGTGTAGAACGGAGACTCGATGTCTCTAACTTCCTTGCCTCCCATGGAGGATGGGCTTACTTCATGCGGGACACAAGTCAATCCGAAAACCCTATACTGGGGATCTCAACCCAGGACTGTGAGACGAGACAGACAGTCAATAAGCATCATGCCAAAGGGCTGTTGGTTGCATCTCTCTATGCTGCTCTGGAAGCCTCCAAAGCGAGGTTTCAAACCCTTGATCGCAGATCGCATCTCTTATGCAAGAGATGGGTCTGCAGGAAATGAAATGTGTTAGATTGCAGCAGAATTTGGAGTCCGAACTCCAGACTTTGCGCAATGAAAAGGATTCAGTTTTGCATCATTCAGCCCAGATTGGAGAACAAGGAATTTGTATGTTGAAGCAGGAATGTGAAAGTCTGAGAGAGGATAAGGGACAGGCTTTGAATATGAATGACTTGTTGAGTAGAGCGAATGAACAGTCGAGTGAGGAGATGGGAGAACTACAGGACCAGATAAACCAGGTACATAATGACTTAGAAGTGGCTACGAGGGACAATCGCGAATTGAGCGCCACGTATAGAGTGTTGCAGAAACAAATGCAAGATGAAGTTGATATGTATGTTGCAAATGTGAGTCATGCTGAATGTGAATCCAAGATGGTGAAACTGCACCATCAGCAGGAGGTTCTGGCTGGACATGTTAAGGCGATGGGTGGTGTAGCCCCAGCCTTACATACGTCATCTGAAGAAGAGATATCAGATGATGACATTTCACAATACAATGCCCAGTCACGCCACTACTATGGCCCAGAACCCCTAACCAGCCATCCACAACATGGCGGGTCCCCACTCCACCCACACCATGTCATACGTTGTTGACGACATGAAGTACATCATGGGAGACACCAACATGGTGGCCCCCATGATGGGGGAAGCAGGCCAAAGACTGGTCCCAACGGCATCACTGATAGCCGTAATTAATGTGGAAGACAGGCAGGAGACAGAGATGATGATTGAAAAGGCATTAGTTAATATACCTATTCCTGGGAGAAGTAAACGGGCCATTAAAACCCAAATTAGGCATCTTCTACATGAGGCTGGCACTCAGGAAGACATAGTTCATACTGCAGTGGAAGCTGCAGCCCGGGCCACCCTGGACGGTGCCCGAGGTAACCTACTTCCACCTGATTGGCCCAATAATCCCCTACAAATGGCCTACTCTCTTCAGCAGATAGCTGACATAATCGGTCAGATAAGCCTGTCCGACAACCTCAGCTGCCACTTAGAAAAGGTGCGTGACAAATGCGAGATGCTTAGCCTCGCCACAGAATATCAGGTCCAGAGACTCTGGATGGCCTACCGAGCAGGAAAACACCTTCTCCAAGAGGCTGCAGATGTGGACCTTATCGAATATGAGACCCTGTTCCTTAGGAACATGATTCCTGCAGAAAGAGAAAAAGTAGAGCCAACCACCTATCCCTCCAAGGAAAGGTTTGCCGACATTGTTTGGAAAACCGAGAGAGTTTATCAACTCTATATCCATGATCTGGGCTCCGGTTCCAAGAAAGTAGCCACCGTGGAGCCTACTCAAGAGGCCATGATGCATTACATGGTGGAAGGACAGGCTCAAAACAAACAACCCCTCCCCGCAGACAACCAACACCTCCAGTAGGCCCAACAACAACAACAACCACAACAGCAACAACAACCATGTGGTGGGAAACGGAATTATCATAAAAATAAAAAGTACCACAATAATAAGGGCAAACAATAACAGCAAAGACCAGGCCCTTCATATAGGGAGACAGCTGAAGAAAATCGGAAGTTTAGAGAACTCCTGGGACAAGTGCACTCTGTAGCAGATGCTGTTCCTGCTCAGTCCCTTGCAGCCATACAACCGGGTACCCAGGCTCAAATGGGTCATGGTGATACCAGAAGTACAGGCCCTCAGGCACAGACAGGCCTGAACCCAGAAGCACCTCCCTATGTAGCATCAGTGCAGCATGGTGAAGTGGTTCAAAGGAGCCAGGCCCAACCTCTCCATGCTTCCTCCAACACAGATTGACAATTACATTCCCCAGTCTGAATTGTAAACAAGTTGGTCTTGGATGCAAATGGAAGGCCCTGCACTGAGGTCGAGGTCAGGGGCTGCCTACTTACACTGTTACTGGATACAGGCACAGCGGTGTCTGTATTGCATAATGACCACCAGGACACAACTTCTTGGTCCACCGAATGGAGGACCAACATGTCGGGAGTGGATGGCACTAGGTTACCTGCATGCCGCTCTCTACCTCTACCGGTAGAGTTGGGCCACTTACAGGCCTCACACACCTTCCAAGTGATGGTATTGCATGATCATCCTAGTATCATTGGAATCAACTTCCTTGCACCACACAGCTGTGTGGTAGACCTAGCTAATATACTGCTGATACAGATTCAGGGCCAATATCACACTATCTTGATCCCTGACTCACACGTTGTGGCAACAATATCTGCCAACAACAAGGAGTATGACGTCATAGATTTGTTCAAGAACCACAAGCTTTTCCCAAAGCTCCTACCCATTTTGAAAAGGCATCTGGAAGCAATTGCTATCAACAAGCATGACTGTGGCAGAATGCACACTGTCATTGAAGTGCCAGGCCCAGCACATCAGAGGCAAAGGCAATACCCTTTTCCATCTGAGGCCCTGACTTCTCTCAGGGAAACAATAAAATCACTCCTCAATCGAGGAGTAATCATAAAATGTGTTTCTGCTTCCAACTCCCCAGTGTGGCCTGTGAAAAAACCCACAGGTACCTGGAGACTTACTATTGACTACAGGGAACTGAGCCAGGTCATCCCCAGTTGTGGTCCAACTGTAGCCTCTGCACCTGATGTGCTATGACTTTTGACCCCTGACCTGAAATGGATCAGCACCCTGGATATCTACAATGGTTTCTAGTAACTGCCATTGGCTCCCAAGAGTCAATATAAGTTCGCCTTCACCTTTAACGGTAGACAGTACACATGGACCTGCTTACCACAGGGATTCCATAACAGCCCATCCCTTTTCCATCTGCACATGATGGACTCTCTTTAGGGTTTCTGTACTCCCCAGTGTCTCTTGCAGTATGTGGATGACCTGCTGTTGGCAACTGCCATGCAGGAACAACACTTGGATCTCTTGGATGAACTATTGACTCTCATCCAGACAGCAGGCCTCAAATGTAACCCAGCAAAAACACAGCTACGTCAGAAAGAGGTACTCTTTCTGGGTCTAATGATAACTGACCAAGGCTGTAGCCCTACCTGGAAAAAGATACAAGGCTTGCAAGACTTGCCATTACCCTCCAGCGTGGCAACTCTTCAAAGGTTTCTGAGTATGATAAATTACTCTAGAGATTTCATCTGTGATTTTGCTCAGAAGGCTGCTCCTCTGTATGAGTTACTGAAAAAGGATGTTCCCCGGAATTGGGCCACTATACACACCCAGGCTGTGACATCATTAAAGCAGGCCTTGGCCTCCGCCCCAGCTCTGGTCAACCCCAATCCAGCACTACCATTCCATCTTGAATGTGCCACCTCTGACATTGCCATGTCAGCAGTGCTGGCCCAGAAGGTTCATAGTGCTCTGAGACCCATTGCTTATGCATCACAGCTCTTGACCCCAGTAGAACAGAAGTACAGCCTTTGTGAAAGGAACCTTCTGGCCACGTACTGGGCTGTCAAGCACTTTCTGTATATCTTTGGGTATTCTCCACTGATCAGTAACACTAACCACACCCCCCAACTACTTTTCTGCTATAGGACAGGGTGAAGGATGGCTCAGTCTCTAATACTAGACTGGCATATTGGTCACTTCTTCTCCAGGATAGAGACATACAGGTACACCCAACCAAAATTCCATCTATGCTGGCACATGTCCTCCTTTTCCAAGGAGAACCCCATGACTGTACACTGCAACCACCTGATCTTCCAGATCCAGGTCCTTTCCTCCCTGCTATGACACAAATACTTGAGAACACCTCTTTGTGTCATATTTTTACAGATGGTTCAGCTTCCTATTATCAGGGAGAACAAATTGCTGGGATGGGTATCTTGGTGATTTAACCTTATGGTAACACTGTTAAAATCTCTAAGCACTGTAGTGTAGCATCATCACAGTATGCAGATATGGCAGCGGTGGCATGTGCCCTCGAGTTCATCCAGCATGGTACCAAGGATACCATAATTTTTACAGACTCTAACTGGGTTTGTTGTTCTCTTACAGAATTTCTTCCTTTCTGGCAGAAGAACTCCTTCCTCTCTTCTGATGGCAGTCCAGTGAAGTACAAAGAACTGGTAATATCATGCATTCACTGGTACAAAGATTTGCACACAAACTCTATGTACACAAAGTCAAAGCTCATTCCCTGAATGACCCCTATCATGCCTTCAATGATGCAGCAGACACTCTTGCTAAGGAAGGGGCCCTGGGGGACACATGGATGATGGATCATCCAGAGGCCAATGCGGCCGTACACATCTCATCAGTCAGGAAGAAACCTGAACCCTTTTCCCCCTTGGACCTCTCAGCAGCCCAACATGTTGATACTAAACTCAAAGAAGTGTTCAGATTCCTTGACAAGAGTACACAAGTCCAACTTCTCACACATAACCCCTACCAGAGGCATGAAGGTAAGTTACACTTGACACCAGATGACAAGATCATCTGGTACCAACCAGATGAATTCACCACCAAGTTGTGGGTGGTCCCCAGACACCTTAGATCTGAATTATTGCACCAAGTGCATGATACACCCACTGGTGGACACCAGGGAGTAGAAAGCACCCTCCAGAGGCGCAAGACCACTGCCTGGTGGCCTGGTGTGACCGAAGATGTTAAACAACACATTAATAACTGCCTTGTTTGTGATCAAAACAACCCCATTCCCACCAAACCAAATGCCAAACTCCTACCACAAAGACACTCTGGCCCTTGGCATGCCATACAGATTGATTTTATTGGTTCTCTGACCAATACTAGCAGAAACAATAAGAATGCTCTTCTGGTAACTGATCTTTTCTCTAAGTGGGTCGAAGCTTTCCCCACTAAGACATGCACTGCTAAAACCACTGCCAAGATCTTGGTTGAGCAAATTTTCTCCAGGTGGGGCCTACCTCTTAAGGTAGACTCACACATTAGGAACCAGTTTTACAGGTGAGTTGATGAAAGAATCCCTTGAACTCCTTGGAGTTTAACAAAAGTTCCACATACCTTACCACCCTCAATCTTCAGGTCAAGTAGAAAGAGCCAACAGACAGATTAAGCAAATGCTTTCCAAATTCATTGAGGACAATCCCAAGACCTGGGATTCCCTATTACCATTACTCCTTATGGCAATTAGAGGTACACCCTCAGCCACCACCCAGTTGACACCCTTCAAGGTGATGACTGGAAGACAGATGAGATTACCTGAACACCTGTTGTTTGACTTGCACACCCCAACTGCAGACCATGTGTCTGTAGACCAATATGTGGAAAAACTCAGAAAAGACCTCATACACACACACTTGTATGCTGCAATTGCATGGACAAGGCCCAGCAACAGTCCAAAATACAGTTCGACAAACATGCACAAGAAGTGGTTTGGCAGGTTGGAGATCAGGTAATGGTTCTCCAATTTGCACATCACACACACACTCCTTCTCCAATAAGTGGGAAGGCCCTTACCCCTCTGTCAACAAGCTCAGTCCGGCAGTCTATCAAGTTAGACTCCTGCAAAACAATAAACTGACTGACAAACGGTTACATGCAAACCAACTGAAACCGTATAAAGCAGCTTAATTACTCTTCCTCACCCCATTGGGAGGAATAGTACTAACTTACTAATGTTTGATTTTGCTTTTCAGATACACTGACAAGATAGCTATCTTGTTCCATTTTCTCCTCCTCTCAGGAGGTATCCCCTGCATCCAAGGCATGGTACCAAACCTCCTACCACACCGTGATCATCCAGCATCTGATCCAGAGGGGGTATCCATCAAAATACCCAATAGTTTGATTACTGTCCAGGAAGGTTCCGATGTTTACCTCACTGCCTCGGTTGTTGCTCCCGATAAATCTACCTTACAAATTGAGTGGCAAACCACATGGCAAGGACAAATTCTCCCTGTAGCCAAACTCTCCAAGGGAACTTTCCAGGGTTGGCCCAATGCTAAATTATCCCCAAATGGTTCTCTGTCCTTGCTACAAACTGCTCTTAGACATTCTGGTGTATACAGTAGTACTGCTTTAATTGATCCATCATATTGTAATTCTTTGTCTAAGGATTCTGCTCAAAAATTTTGTGCTATACATAACATGGCTTCTGCCCCCATCTTCCTTACTGTGTTACCACCCACTGACAAACAGCTTCTGGAATGTCCAAAGCACTCCCCTGGTCCCCGCAATGGTCTAACAGGCACTGCTTTACCTGGTTCATTGATTAACAATTTACAATTTATGCATATACCTGTTTTATTTAATTTGACTTACTGAAATATGAAAGAATTTGGTGTCACAATACTAACACTTCAGCATTTTATAGTACGTTATTGCTTGATAGTTTAGCAGCATTTCAGATTCGTACTCAAGAACCTATTGCCGGGGTACACTCCACTGAGCATAGAGGCAACTTCAGGAGAAAACCCAGTCCTAATGACCAAAGTCATAAACGTAATACACGTGAGGTGGACAGTTCTGATGTCACTGGTACAACAGGCACTGTGACAGGTCTCTTTGGTGCGGCTATGTCTATCTGGAATAAGGCAGACATTGCTGCTATCAAATCTCATTCAGCCAAATTTCAGACTGGTTTGGTGAATGATATACTACCCCCATTATTGCATGGTGTGGATGGCCTTAGGAAGAAAGATACACTGTATACAACAAGCATGATATTGCTAAGGCATTTACTGATTCAAAAGAGAAGATTAACGCACTCATACAACAAAATAACAAGGAAGCAGATAAACAATATATTGCTAGAGAAATTCTATGCTTAGCCTATGGCTCATACATTATTATTACCATCAACAACCTCTTCCATGATCTAGAATCTGGAAGAATACCTGACATAATACATGACAGACGTATTTCCAAATGGTATTGTCCACAATGTAAAACCCCTGGCTGTATTGCTATGTGTATGTAACAATCTCTTACTGTTCCTCTTTCTACAGCTAGAAATGTGGGTTTTGTAACCAGACACCCTAATACTGGTCCCTGTTTTACTTCTAAGAAATGTTCAATCAGAGATACAATGTTTGTTTCTTTTACTGTCTCTTTACCATGTTTTGATATCACTACAGCTTTGTTCGACAAGCTCGCTGCTGTACACTCCATCGGGCACCTCGATAATGACATCTACAGAGAATGCCTGGACTTACCCCCTCTGCTGGACTTCCATCCTTTCCTGGATGCCAGGGTCACTCCGCACACAGATTGCTGTGCAAAGAAACAATATACATACTTTTGTCGATGTGATGTATTTGATGTTATTAAACCTGTATTTGGTTATTCTCCAGATAGCAATGACTGGTCTTTTTCCATGGATGATAACATCAGCACTAATGGCACAGAATTTTTGGACTCAACATTGGCTCCAGATAAATTTTACCAACCTTATCGAGAGGAGGTTCATCGCCTGGCAACACAGATTTCCAAGACAACCTACACCTGCTCGGTACAGCTACAAAAGTGGAGACGTCCTTCTGTTAAAATGCAGTATAATTTAGATGGGGAGTACTGCGTAGTTGCAAATTTTAAATCTTACACCTATGGAAGTGAAACATGTGCTACTGATTTCCCCAGTTTCTGTTTCATCCCTCACCAGAAAGCTGTCAATGGACATATCGTTATTACCGCCATCCCCTTATGGATGCAGACATCATTGATGGTAACCCCGATTATCTGCTCACCCTTTCACAATATTTTACCTTATTTTAATGTATACATAGATCCACTCTCACTTACATTAAAATCACTTTTAGAAAGAAAAGACACCCACCTCATCCATATCAGCAATAATATGACCAAAGCTAGTGAAGCTATCCTTTCATTGATTAATGATGGTGATATGAATGATGCGCTGACTAACACTTGCTTAGAGACTGCATTTAAATGTTTTGTTATTATTCAAGCATTTTTGATCTTTTTCTTGATTATAATGCTATGCTGCCTATGGCACACACAGCGCCAACACCGTGAGCAGCTGGAGTTCCTTTACAAAGCTTGCACGTCGGGTTTGTAAACGGCCACTGCTCCCTGAACTTTCCCTAGATTTGCCTGTGTTGCCCTTGAAGGCAACAAGGGGGGAATGTTCCATGAGGTCCCTGCACCCTGATTGGTATCCCCAAATGTACACCATAGACAGCTAGTGCTTAGGCATATGTCATACTAACATATAGGGCTAAGGGCATCTACTGTATAAGAGTGGATGTCAGGATATGTACACATATTATTGTAATACACTTTGCTTACTAATACATATATTTTTCTATTTATTTTCTATGTATTTCTTACTCACAAGATGTAAGAGCATCTGTGACCTTGTAATGATTATAATATAGAAGTCGGCATTGCCACCTTTTGGTGATTTGTACTATTACACTGAGTTATGTAAGACTCTGCATACTGTACTCTTTGTTTTACAAACTGATGACTACTGCACAATTGTATAATGTTATCTTAGACCTTGGAGCCACCTCTAATTTAGCCAATAGGGCTCATCTCTGTAACTAGAAATGTTTCTATCTTACAGTAACCATAACAATTATCATAGGTATATAATGTGAGACACTAAATCTTATACCTCAGAGACCCCAAGAGACACGTAGAAGCCTCAAGGTATGAGGAATGCTTAGCATTGTCTCCCAGTTCGTATTGGTAAGAACTACTTAGGGCAACTGTGATTTATCCTTTGGCAGTAATAAACAAGTTTATTACTCTTATGCAACGTGTTTGTAATTTCTTGCATTCCCAATATTGCCAAGAACCTGAGAGTGAGGTTTAGACCTCCTAACAGTACGATATCATAATTCTTTTTTGGGGGGTTTCATCCTACATGTCTAAGCATCCTTTCTACGGTGGGATACAGAGAAAGGCCAAAACAATCAAGTCATAACAAGCTATTCATCATTTCAAGCAAGTAAGCACCCTGTATATACTATCCAGTTCATAAGTACTATAAGCACTGACTTGTTCATGTCCATGCTGGAGTATCTAAGCACTAACTATTTCATACAACTAATACCATGGAAGCATTGTTCTAATTACTGGCCTGGCCTCTGTATCCAAGTACTAACCTACATTATCCACTTACAGTATGTAGCACACACAATGAGCTATGAACCACACATAATTCAACTATGGAACAACATTTTGCCATTCTTCCATTCCATGTTTTTCCAGTGCAACATGTTCTGTGACTGATGTAAATTCCGTGGAAGTAAGTGATGAATTTCATCAGAAATGCACTCATACGCTTAATGGCCCTTACACATCTGCCTGAGGTGGTTTTATTATGTACCATGTCTTGAAGGTTATTATCTATTTTGAAACTGTATTCTAATTCAAACATTTACATTGAGTCTACTATGTTTCTGTAAAGCATTTTATTTTCTGAGAAAGCACTGGACATTCTTTCAAATAGGTTCTTTTGGCAGAAAGGTATTCTGTGGGTAGTTAGTGGCACCATGTGGGTGTCTCTTAGACAAAATGCCGGTCTATGTGGCTCACTATATGCCTTGTAGTTCTGCAGATCTTGTGAGGCATGCAAGACAGAAGGATATGATCTCTGGAGCTATTGCAGTTTTATTGAAGACAACTGACCCCAAATCATTCTTAAAACATGCTCATTCTTGCATACATTTTTTACAGGCTTGTAATTAATGTTCCGGAGAAATCTTTAGGGTATTTTTTTTAATTGATAGATTTTGTGATTTTTAGTCTAATCTTTAGCTGGCTGTAGTTGGTGTAGTGTGGGTAAGGTAAGAGAGTGTACAAAGCCCTGAACACTTCATAGCAATCCAGTGAAAAATATAGAACATAATGCTTTAAGTACTATAAGCAGCAAACTTTCTGCCTTTTTGCATCGTTTTTTTTTTCTGATATACTTAAGTATTTCAGTTATGAATTACTATACAAATGTAACCCTTAAAAACTCATAAAGTATTGTATATACCAATCAAAAAGCAACTCTATATTAAACAATACATTAGCAATACACTGCAATTAAAGTTGAATGGTGCGTGTGCTGTACCACCAGGCAGCATAGCCCTTTGCAGGTCAAGTACCTTTTCTAGTAGCAGCAACATCAAATTGATGCACAACTTGGTCTTAATAGATGTGTTGTCAAGGGACGAGGGGGTGTTGAGGAGGAGGAGGAAACTAGTGATTTGCTGAAAGATGTCAGCATTAGAAACATTCCACAAATATCATATAAATTCAAGCTAGCACTCCACTTACCAAAGCACCAAACTCTATAGCTGCCTATTTTGCCAAGCAAAGCATTGTACAGTCAGCCACTCGACCTGTCATGACTATGAGTGGGAAAGTGACCATAACCGGTCAAAATCAATGCTTCCAATATAGACAAATGGAATGTCTCCTACAACTACATCTGCCAATTTGCCTTATCTACTTCTAGGTTAAAACACCACTGTACACTATATGATGAACTAGGTTGGCTATCCCCTTCCTCTTGTAGCCTACTTGCACTCAGTTGTGTGATTGATAAGACTATTAGATCTTCCAAACCTGCTGCTCTTGCAACCATGTTGACTCTTCAGGACCAGGTACCTCCCCCACTAGAGACAAGAGAGATACCTGGGGACTGGAGAAGGGCAGAGGTGGTCCCCCTGCACAAGACCAGAAGTAGAGCAGAGGCAGGCAATTACAGACCTGTAAGCCTGAGCTCAGTGGTGGGGAAGCTGATGGAATCCCTGTTTAAGGAGATGGTAGTGAAGTTCCTGGAGTCAAGCTGTGCAAAAGACCCAAGGCAGCATGGATTCACTGAGGGTAGGTCCTATCAGACTAATCTTATCAATTTCTTTGACTGGGGCACCAGGGTGGTGGATCAGGGAAGGGTGGTGGATTTGTCCTACCTGGATTTCAGTAAGGCCTTTGTCACAGTTCCTCATAGAAGGTTGCTTAACAAATTGGGTAATCTGGGTGTGGGCTCTAAAGTGGTAAAATAGGTTGAAAACTGGCTAAAAGGCAGGGCCCAGAGGGTGGTTGTAAATGGCATAAAATCAGAAGAGGGGGAGGTGACCAGTGGGGTTCCACAGGGATCGGTGCCAGGTCCAATTCTATTCAATGTCTTCATAAGTGACATTGCTGAGGGACTGGAGGGGAAGTATGCCTGTTCGCACATGACACCAAGATCTGTAACAGAGTCAACACACAGGAGGGGCTAGATAAAATGAGAAATGACCTAAGACTCCTTGAGGAATGCTCAAGGTTTGGCAGTTGGGTTTCAGTGCTAAGAAGTGCAAGATAATTCACCTGGGACACAGAAACCCAAGAGATGAATACAGGATGGGGGGGGCAGGTTCTAACCACCAAAAGTCAGGAGAGAGACCTGGGGGTTATCATATTCAATGACCTGAAGCCAGCCAAACAATGCAAAAAAGCAGTGGAGAAGGCAAACAGAATGCTGGGGTGCATAGGAAGGGGCATAACCAGTAGGAGGAGTGAAGTGGTGATGCCGCTGTATAGATCACATAAGGCCTCATCTGGAATGCTTCATCCAATTCTGGAGACTGGATCTCAGAGCTCAGGGATTTGGCTTCATTGGGGACTGGAGGTCAACCTGGAGTGATGCAGGCCTATACTGGTGTGATGGTCTGCATCTGTCCAGGAGGGGAACCAGGATCCTGGGTGACAGGTTTAAATGCTTCATTGGCTAGCATTTAAACTAGCCAAGAGGGGAGGCACTGGAAAGGAGCAGGGAAATCCTAGCCCCCCCAAAAAAATCAGGGTAGTAAGTGAGGTAAACACCAAGACAGAGATGTCGATAGGGGGAAGGGCAGGGGTAAATGGAGAAAATGACAAAGGCAATAAGGACAGGGATGGGGCAAAAAGGGGTAAGCACATCAAGAAATGGAGGGTAATGAGTACCAATGCCTGTAGTCTGGGCAACAAGCTCTCTGAACTTGTGGCCTTGATGGAAGAGGGATGCTTGGATATCGTAGTAGTCACAGAAACATGGTACACAGAGAACCATATATTAACATACCAGGGTACACAACCTACAGGAGAGACAGGTAAGGTAGAAGAGGTGGAGGAGTAGCTTTCTATGTAAAGGAAGGAATAAAAGCAATGGAACAAAAGAGTAAACACGAAGGAGAGGAGGCACTGTGGGTCACCTTAGAGACTGGAAATGGCACCACAATACACACAGGAGTTGTATACAGACCCCCATGTCAGGGAGAGGGAATGGACAAGAATGTGATAGAAGGCATCCTTAGGATGGCAGAGAAAGGGGAGATACTGTTGATGGGAGACCTGAATATGCCAGATGTTAACCTTTGCTGCAGCCACATCCAAGAGCAGGGCCATTCTCAATGATCTACAGGTGGCATGCCTCAGACAGCTAGTTTTTGAACCCACTCATGAGAGAGCAATCTTAGACCTCATACTCTCAAATTTGGACAGCGAGAGGCTCTCAGATCTAGAAGTGGGTAGCCATCTGGGAACAAACGACCACCAAACAGTGTGGTTCATGATAAACTCAGCTACAGAGTCAAGCCATACAAAAATGAAGGTACTGGACTTCAGAGGGCTGACTTTGGCAAGACGGGAGAGTGCCTTAGAAAAGCACTAGCAAACAGGCTGGAAGGAGTGGTGGAGCAACAAGGGGGAAACATCAAAACTACCATCACAGAGGCAACAAGCCTTTGTGTGAAGCAAATAAATAAATCAAAATGAAAGAAAAAGCTACTATGGTTCTCAAAAGAGGTGGTGGGGAAGGTTAGGGAGAAAAAGATAGCATTTAGGAAGTATAAGGAAACACAGAAGGAGCAGGATGGAGAACTGTACCAGTTAAGGCAGAAGGAAGCAGGGAAGGAAGTCAGACTAGCAAAGGCCCATACTGAGGAAAAGATAGCCAACTTGGTTAGGAAGGGGGATAAAACTTTTTATAGGTACATCAGGGAGTGTAGAAAGACAAATGGAGGGATAGTGAGGCTGAATAGAAAGGATGGTGGGCAGAGAGGGACAGTGAAAAAGCAGGGATACTGAACAAATACTTTTGCTCAGTATTCACAAAAGAGGAGGAGGGGGAGGTACCTAATCCAATTAACAAAAGCACTCTGGATAGGGGGTTCGATCCCATTCCCTTCACAGAAGAAAGGGTTCTGAAAGAACTCCTAAAACTGAAGGTGGAAAAAGCAATGGGGCCTGATGGAATTCACCCCAGAATTCTAAAAGACTTAAGGGGAGAACTAGTGACACCACTGACTACCTTTTTTAACAAATCATGGGAGGATGGTGTGGTACCTGAGAACTGAAGGAAGGTGGATGTGATTCCCCTTCGCAAAAGTGGGAGCAAGACAGAGGCAGGAAACTACAGACCTGTCAGTTTGACCTCTGTGGTAGGGAAAGTTATGGAATCATTTCTGAAGGAAAGAATTGTTGAGTACCTAGTGGAAAGTGTTGCACAGGACCCAAGGCAGCATGGGTTCACAGCGGAAAGGTCATATCAGATGAATCTAATTGATTTCTTTGACTGGGTGACCAAAGTAGTAGACCAGAGACCAGGGATGGGCTATGGACATGGCCTACCTAGCTTTAGCAAGACATTTGACACAGTCTCACACAAAAAATTAATAATCAAATTAACCAGCCTGGGAGTGCATCCTAAGGTGGTAGCCTGGGTAAAACATTGGCTGGACAACAGGACACAAAAGTTAATTGTAAATGGAGTCCACTCTGAAGAAAGAGGGTTTACTAGTGGGGTACAGCAGGGTTCAGTTCTGGGTCCAGTCCTTTTTAATGTCTTTATAAGTGACATTGCAGAGGGACTGGAAGGAAAAGTATGCCTCTTTGCAGATGATACAAAGATCTGCAACAGGGTTGATACACAAGGAGGTGTGGAAAGGATGAGAAGGGACTTGGCAAGGTTGGAGGAATGGTCAGAACTATGGCAGCTTGGATTCAATGCAAAGAAGTGCAAAATAATGCACCTGGGAAACAAAAACCCAGGATAAGATTACACAGTGGGGAGGGGGAGGTAGTAACAACAACAAAATTGGAAAGGGACCTGGGGGTAATCATATCAGATGACCTTAAGGTTAGCAAGCAATGTGAGAAGGCAGTAGGGAGGGGCTGGGGGAATACTGGGATGTATAGGGAGAGGCATCACCATCAGAAAACAGGACATTGTTATCCCTCTGTACAGACAGTTTCTGAGACCACATCTGGAGTACTGCATCCAGTTCTAGAGACCCCATCTCCGCAAGGACATAGACAGGATGAAGGCAGTCCAGAGGAAGGCAACTAAGATGATGGAGGGTCTGCAAGAGAAGCCATATGAGGCAAGACTAAAGGAGATTAATATGTATACCCTTGAGGAAACGAGGGAGAGGGGGGACATTATAGAAATTTTTAAGTGCCTCAGTGGAATCAACAAAGTCCAAGAGGGTAGCATCTTTCAGAAAAAGAGATGTGCAAGAACAAGGGGACACAATCTGAAGATAGAGGGGGGGATGGCTCTGGGGCAATGTGAGGAAGTATTTTTTCACAGAGAGGTTGGTGAACACATGGAACAGCCTTCCTGAGGAAGTTGTGGGGTCTAAAACTGTGGGAGAATTCAAGAATGCATGGGACAGATATAAGGCAATTCTTGTTGGGGGTAGGAAGAAATAGGTTGTTGTTTAACTAGGATCTGCAGCTTATCCTATAGGTAGGGAAATGAGCAGACTAGTTGGGCCAAGCTGTCCTTATCTGCCGTCAAAGTTTATGTTTCTATGCTTCTATGTTAAGGACATAGACAGAATGGAAGCAATCCAGAGAAGAGCAACAAAAATGATGCATGGACTGCACCACAAGCCTTATGAGGAAAGCCTCAAGGAACTAAACATCTATTCACTGGAAGAGAGAAGGGAGAGCGGGGATATGATAGAGACTTTCAAATACCTTAGAGGAATAAACAGGGTACAGGAAGGGAGCATATTTCAGAGAAGAAAGTACACAAGGATAAGGGGACATAACATGAGGCTGGACGGAGGCTTAGGGGGAATGCTAGGAAGTATTTTTTTCACAGAGAGGGTGGTGGATCTATGGAACAGCCTTCCAGCGGAGGTGGTGGAAGTGAAAACAGTATAGGGATTCAAAAATGCATGGGATAAGATTAAATGCACCCTGCTGTACAGAAGAACATGGGAAAGGCAGTCCAGAGAAGAGTAGTGATTGCAATACCAAGTAGGGACATGGGAAGACTAGGTGGGCTGTATGGTCCTTATCTGCCCTGCCAACAGATTCTATGTTATCCTTTATGATCCTGTGATCAATTACTTCTTGCTGCACCCAGATGCTTCTCTAAAATGGGTGAGCAGGCATTTGCCATTTTTGCCCCTCAAGCTTGGAATGCCCTACCACCTTACCTCCGAGCCTCCCAGTACCACTACAGTTTCAAGAAAGCACTCTATAAATTCTTACGTTACACAGATATTTGTTCTTGCACCTGATTCTTCATGTTCTTTTGCTCAATTTGCACTCTTTGTTTAATTGACTGTATCTGCTTTAATTTTCTCTTGATATATTTATTGTAACAGGATGTACAATGTATTTGGCTGTTTTCTCTTGATTGTTCTCCAATGTTATTTGAACTCTTAGGGTCAGACTGTGTTACATATTGTTATATTTTGTACCCCATCCTTCATGTCCACTGTAAAGATTTTCTGCTGCATTGGTAGTCTACTGTCTTAAAGCCTCCCGAGCTGTGCCTAGAAATAGGTGATTTATTCTCCAGTGCACCTACCCGGTTAACAACAACTAAATAAACAAACAATAGCCTCATCCTCATGTGCAACCCCACTCTCCCACAAGCTCTGTCTAAATACAGTTATCAAATGGGGAAAGGATTTTGACAATTCTGATAGGTCATTAGCAGTGCATTACAAGTGTCTACCACATGGGTAAGAACTAGTCCTGGCAAGCTGCATACAGGACATCATAGAAAACCTTGAGCCTTCTCAAAATTGTAAATAACAAAAGCCATTATTTTATTTTTCCACTTAGCAAGAGTGCACAATGTTTTTTTTTAAACCAGGTATAGCACACTAAGCTGAAAGCTTTTTTACAGGAGCAACCTGGGAGCACAAGGAGGTTAAGTGACTTGCTCAGGGTCACACAGTATGCAAATGTAAGCTGTGGGATTCAAACCCAGGTCTGGTCTGCTGGATGTCACCAGATTTTCAGCTCAGAGCCTTAGACCACTGCACTATACTGCCTCCTGTATTAATGTATTAATGTATTAATCCAATGTATTAATACACTACAACTGCCTGTTTTCCAGTCTGCTACCCTATCTGCCAAAATACAGAGCACAAAAACTAAAATCAATTATAGTATTTGGTTAGGGTTTATTGTGGATGGAAAACTATGGTTTTCCAAATCCTGTTGTAGGACAGTTCAAAGGTCAAAAAAGTTGTTGTACTATCATTCTGACATCACAATGATAGTACAACAACTTCTTAACGTTCAACTGTTTCCTGATTGGCTGAAACATTGGCTTTTCAAAAAATACTGTACAGCATGGCGGCACTGGTAAGCGAGCAGTTGAGCACGAGCTTTTCAGATAGTTTGGACACGGACTGCCATAGTCGACACCCTGTTTCCAAACTATGAGTTTGTCAGCAGTTTTTTTTTAAATAAATCAGTGGTCCCTCCGTACAAAGCTAAGCTGGACGACAGTGAGCAATGGTACCTTCGGGGTCAGCAGCGGAGCAGTACTGCAGCGAGGACCAGGAGAAAATGGCAGTGTCTGGACAAGATACAGAAACTAACAAATCCTTGTGAAATTAATGTGGCGCAGTTTGTGGGGAATCATATACTATACAAAATAACAGATAGGGAACTGCACATGTCAAGGCCGTATTTCCATCTCGGGTGTTTGATGACATCATAGGGACCTCTCGAGCTTCGCTCTGGAGGTCTATGATGTATCAAAACCCTCAATGGGAACACAGCCTTGTTGTGCACAGTTCCCTATCCATTATTCTATATATTTTGTTTTTTTTTCACTCTAGTTATCGTTGTACATGCTTGCAGTTGGTCCCACCTGCCAACCAGTCCCGAACTTCTTCTCACTCCCTTGCTTCCTATATGTGCACAACCCTGTCCCCGCTAACAGTCCTCATGTGCTATGTGCACAGTGTACCTGCCATAATGGCAGTAACTGAACTTAACAGAAGATATTTTTTCTTAGAAATTTTTCAAATCAATCATGTCTGAATGGATGCTGCTGAGACTGAATGTCCAATTCAGTGCAAGCATCTTTCCTCCCACCCCACCACTTGGTCCTGTCGGAACTAGAGATGCAGCAAAGTTTTACTAAGCCCACAAATTTAATGCTAACTGCCCAACTTCACATCCGCATATCATTATGTGAAGCTTCCATTAAAAGGTCGAAATCTGCCTCTAATAGACTTCACATTCTGAAACTTCACATTATCTTCGGGTTACATCTTGAGAATGCAAAGTTTGAGAGAAACAGCTGACAGATCACATGTCTGACTGTCTGCAGGTCACCTGATGCAGGTAGGATGTGAATCAGGCTCGTCCCCTTGCTGTTCAGCCACCTTTCTGGATGCACTGTGTCCACAATGACCTTCAGCCTTGTTATACTCTGGTTTTCAGAACTTTTCATGTGATGTCTGGGCCCAATAAACCAATCAGACCAGCTATCCAGTAAGATTTTGAGCCTGATCAATGCCTCCATCCAGTATGGATGGAATGCCACATTTGTAGCATGGGTTTAGCTTTGTGGCTATTTCAAATTCAGGAGATTGCCAAATGTTGGCAATGTGTCTGTTGCTGTGTAAGATTGTAATCATGTGTTTGAGTAATGCACAGCTTGACCTGTCTCTGGCCACATCAAGGTTTGGCTGCAGATTCAACAATGTCTGCCTCAGTGTCACTACTCACTGCCTGTGTGGCATGTTGAAACAGCCTCAAAATTACTATTATTGGATTCATGAGTCACCATTGCTCAGTTGTCATAGTCATTGATACTCCATAACTGTCAAAGTTACTGTGCATGACAGGGTACTCAGATATTGCTTTGTACTGCTCATACAAGAGCTCTGCCATGTAAAGTGAGGAGCTCCATCTCTTGACAACTTCAAGCTTGAGGAGGTGCTGAGGGAGGTTGTTTTGGATCTGCAGCTGCCTAAGTTAGTCAACGGCCTTTCCAGAACATGCAAAGTGGGCACAGATGTGGCATACAACAGTTAGCATTTGTCTGATTTCCTGGTACTGCAGAAACTTCTGTACCACAAGACTTAAACAGTGGGCCATGCAGGGAACCCTCACATAGCCACCACTGCTGACACATTTAACAACATTGGACCCATTACCACTTGCTATTAAGTAAGCTTTTAGGGACAGGGGGTGCAGCCACTCATCAATTTCTGTCAGTAGCAAGTCTAGCACACTTTTGCTTGTATACGACCCTGCTACACTACGCATTGCAAGTGTGACATGCAGTCTAAAGCCAGGGAGGTTGCTACCACCACAGTCTGACTTATTACAGTTCTTTCCCATGCCAGCATCACAGACAACCCCAGGTAGCTGCACCCAATGTGCAGAAATGCGCAGATAAAAACTACTCACTTGTCCACATATCCATACTTAAGTGAATGTAAGGTGATGCGGAATGCTGAAGGACATGTCTTACAGACAGTTGCAGTACAATATAACTCAGAGACAGTACATGTGGCAAAGTATGTCCTGGACAGGATCGTCCATTTAAGACAGACACATACCACAAAGTCTTGGAATCCCACATTCTCCTCAAAGGAGAACAGCAACAGGTCAATTGCAAGCATTTCCGATAAGGCATCATTGAGTTCAGGTGTGACTGCATGATTTGGTGGGTATTTACTGTGCCACTCAAAAAAGCTGTGCAAAGTGGGTTGCACTGTTCTGTGTTTTGCACATGGTGTGCCAAACATTTTTTCTCTGAACTGCCATGGATGGGGTGCTTTTGACATAGGATGGTGGGTGCAAAGGTGACAAGCCAATAAGTGCTGCTATTTTACCTGTTTTAAGCACAGGGGTTAATGTAGTAGAATTACTACATGGACCACCACTGCAACTCTGACCACTGCTGAACATTCAAAATCATCCTCCTCCACATGCCTGTAGTAATCCTCCGGTATTAATTCACATTATCTTGAGATGGGGATACCATGCTCATAAAGGTGGATGAGTGAGAACACCCCACTATGGCTTCACCTCCCTTCTGGTGCCAAGTCCACAGTGCCAGGTGCCTGCTCTTGAGATGAGTATGCTGGCCTCCAGTGCCAAGATGGCTACCTTTTTTACCATGCCTCACATGTGCTTGGCAAACCTGAAAGATTGCCACTGTTTCATCTTTTTCATCTTGTATGAAAAAATCCCAAACTATGGATTTTGCTACCCTACATTTCACATGGTGCTACTGCTGTATATGGGATTGCAGTTTTCATGGAAGTGAAATGGGGGGTGTGCTGCATAATTTCATGTTTGCTGCAAACTTCGACTTTGAGTGAACATCACAATCTATGAGTATGACTTCAGGGTTATCTACAGACACAGCTACATCAGAAGAACTTTGAGGGGGGCCTTACTAACAGACTGTTTATCTACAGCCACCTTAACTTACTTTTTGTCCAGTTCCTATATAGGGCCACTAGCATGTAGCATCATTGTCGCAATCATTACAATCCACAAATTCACTTTGGATGCTATGCTGTGGAGATATGACAACCGCAGCCTCAGTATGATCATCCACACTTTTTTTGTCAACATCTGATTGTTTGGATGGCCTAACCTGAGGATCTGTGGAAACATGAGACTGTGAATGATAATGATCAGGATCACATTCAACTAGTATGGGGAGTGGGGACATCAACTACACTCAAGTCTTCCGACTCCACAACATTTTTGCCACCTCATAACTTTGCCTGTGTTGTAGCAATATTCCTGATATTATCAACAATGCTGTCACTCTCTTTACTACCAGTGACACCAGCATCTACAACCAGGATTGAAGCAACTGATATCACCAAGAAAAACTGAGTTACAGAAATCCTTTTATTTGCAGAAATGGTATCCATTGATAACAGCAACCGAATATGGGTGACCATCAAAATGGCGACTCCATATTTGGCACTATTGGGATGGGTGACATACAAGGGTAGCAAGTGGTTCTGCCGTGAGGGTAGGGAAAGCGACTGGAAAGAGGGAATGTCGAGGGGAAGGGGAGGGATAGGGAAGAGGGCTATGTAGAGGAATTGTCCCTGCTGCCACCGAGCCAGCCGTGAAATGTTGTGGTGAGGGAGGCTGGCTCTGACACAGCAGGTACTGGGTTCGGGGCTGGGGATGGGAGGGATTGAATTTTGCTGCTGCCTGTGGCTGCTGGACATAATTTGTTTTTTTGCAACCAAATTTGTCTCCCTTCCTGACATACACCCTCCTGGAGTTAGGAATCCTAATTCGGGGGGATGCCGGGGGCAAAGCTCCCCATGAGGTGGGGCATGGGGGGAGCACAGTCCCTCCCACAAAAACACTTTAGGTTGCTGGGTTTTGGTTCGCCAGTAGGTGTATATCACCAATTTGCTTTTCAGTGATATACACTCGCCATAATAGCGATCACTGTTTTGCATTCACTGTCATGACATAAAACCTACAGAAACTACTACTTTTCCCTCCTGCTGTGTACTACCACTGCCATGACCACACTTAACACTGCTAGACCCTGATGAATCTGCCTCATCATCACAACAACTTCCACTGCTAGTATTTGGAGGCGCACACAAGCAATAGTCTTCTTGGTAGCAGTGCCACAGCCAGAAACAGCTTTGTATCACCATCCCTTTGTGGGCATTTTTTAAGATTACATAGACAGTCACTAAGAAAAGAAACATGTGCACCACAAAAAGTTGTTTTTCTGGTCTTGTCTGGTGCTGTAACAAATTCAAGAGAATTCACAAGAAAGTACAATGACAAAAATACTGCAATAGGTACTTTTTTATTATGTCTGGTTTTGTTCATTTAAACTCTATACTATGCATTGAGGGAGAGTGTTCACGGTACTATGAGGAAACAAACAATAGTGGGACAGTGACAACAATTTCAAGAGACAGAACAGTGACAATTAACAGCAACATTATATTTTTTCAGTTTTTGGTGGATGGGAAGCCAAAAAACAAAAGTGACTTTCAGATGGAAATTGGGCACTAAAGAGATGTAGCTGCACAGGCACAACAAAATCTTAACCAGTCTTCACAAATCCAAAAGTGAAAACAACAATACCTTATTTTGTGTGTGTGGAAGGGATTTACAGAAGTAGTTAGATAGTAAGAGGGAATAAAATATCACTGACAGGCTGAGAAATTAAGAATACTGCTATTATGGTGGAGCAATAAAATGCGTATGACCAGGGACACTGGTTTACCGGGATTGAGAAAGGGCATATTCCGTTTTGCACATTGTAAAAAATGGTATTGTCACCGGTGTCTGCTAAGCCAAAATCCAGTTTTACCGGTGTTTGGTTTTGTGTACTTTATTTAACAATTTTTAACTCTAACATGCATTTTAGCAATTTTGACCTCCACTATTATACATCCTTCCATCCTTGAACCAATTTAAAGTTGTTTTAGGTACAAGATGTGATAGCAGCAGCAACACTACAGCCCCCGTCCCTAAGGTGTGTTGGAAGCAGCACTACGGCCCCCATCCCTCTGGTGTGACAGAAGCAGCAGCACTATGGCCCCCATCCCTTAGGTGTGATGGCAGCAGTACTATAGTCATCATTCCTCATGTGTGATGGCAGTATCAGCACTATGGCCCCCATCCCTCAGGTGGGATGGCAGCAGGCCTACATACCCCATCCACCAGTGGTGATGGCAGAAGCACTACAGCTCCCTACCCCTTGGTTGTGATGGCAGTAGCAACAATGCAGTACACATCCCTCTGGGGTGATGGCAGTAGTGACAGCACTATGATCCCCTTTCAACACTCACACCCACATGCAAGTTACAAATGACTTGGTCTCTTTGCTTGTTAGAACTCAGACGTGACTTAATCTGAACCATCACCACTAAGGTGGACTACCTTGTTTTTCCTATCTATAATTTAACTGCCTGAATTGGATATCTGCCTGTGACACATGACCAGGTTAGGGAACAGACTTGGGTGTTGGAGGCCAGCTGGTGGGCGAAGGCTTGAGTGTCCAATGACCACTCCCTTCTCCTGAGAGGAGGGGTGGGTTCATGGCTCAGCATTTGCTGGCCCATGGTGGAGCCAGAGCACGACAAAATGTCAGTCCTCACTGCGGGAGGAGTGTGACAGATGTAGGCTTGTGCCTTGACATCATGTAGCCTGTCATGCTCCCAAGAAAATGGGAAAACACCTGCTGGCCAACGAAGGATGGCTGCTGGCCAACATACAGAAGCCCCAGACATGTGTCCGTTCTGACCCCTAACATGCCCAGGATACACAGGAAGCTCTTTGGGGCAATTCTCCTCCCTGGTAGCCTCCCACAGGGATAGAGGGCCCACTCAATGACGGGTTACTTTGGGTTACCTGGTAGCACAGCAGTAAGGGTCAGTGGATAGTGGTCAGGACTCAGCAGCAGTGGTAGGGGGCCTTGGCAGGCCTGAAGGAGTGGATGGCCAGCGGGTAGGAGGAGCAAAAAAAAAAAAACTGCTTGAATTTGCTTCTTTGACATAAAGTGTTTTCACCTAAAAAATCCACAAGTGATTAGTGGAGGACCTTAAAATGGATTCATGCATCTCCCAGACATGTGGATGCTTTTTTTTTCTACTTGGTGTCCATGAAAAGGGTGTCTCCCAGTTTTCATGTCTTTGTTCAGATGTGAATTGAGCACTACTCTGCCCACCAGCATCGTGGGTCTTACCTTGTTAAGTACTCTTAAATACTTAACATTTGCTTTCTGTTGAAGCAGTCTATCAGAAAACATTTTGTTGTCACAGAGACAGAACCAGCAGGTGGGAGAAAAGGTGCAAATGATCCAATTCACCTAAATCGGGTGCTAACTGTGAAGTCTTTTCATAAGTAGTAAGGCAGTTTCTTCTTTGTGAATATACTTTCATTCAGACTAGTTTTCATTCAAACAACTGAGGATTTTGGATGGCCCTACTGATTATAAACTTGAATAAGTTAGTTGGTAACAGTGATCCTACGTTTAGCAATCTACAACCTAGATGCTTATATGCAAAGAATACAATAAAAACCTGACTAAAATCTAAAAACAAGTTTATAAAATGTATCTGAATATTTATCTTTACCTATACAAAATCATTGCAACCCAAGTAAAACTCAGGTAAATTACATGGTACCCTGACTACTATTCTATGATGTAGTAAACATATATTGGTATTTTTTTATATATGTCTTTATAAAGAAGGTGAGGCCCACTAGGCAGAACTGTCCATTTTAAGGAGTGACCTAGAAGCACTTGGGAGGTTAAGTGACTTGCTTGGATGCAAGTGGAGGTTGTGGGACTCAAACCCAAGTCTGCTGGATGTACCCAGTTCAATCACCATTTGTTACTCTAACCACTAGGCATGGGTGGTTAAACTGAATGGCTGATTACAACAAAGCAGTGCAGGTGATTTCCTTACAGTTTCTATACACAGCAAAGCAGAAGAATGCAAAACACAGCAGCAGTTATTTTAAGATGCTGAAATCTGGGTCGGCCCGCTGTCACTGCAGTAGCACTATTGCTTGCAATGCCAGTGACCCAGGGTCAGAAGCAAACTCGGGTTGCTGGAGGTCTGGCCAGGGGAGTAGGATTGAGCACCTGGGGGGCTGCAGGTCCTGCTTCTTTACCACCACTGGTGTGACCATGAGTGGTGGTGCAATGGTGCTGCAGAGTGATCAGGAGGGGAGGACCCTAGCCAGGATCTGGAGCAGTGGCATGTCTCTCTGTGACCTACCTACTTGGATCTCTAGTGCCGGTGCCCTCAGGGACAGAGACCAGAAAACCAGGAACAATCACTCCACATTGGCCACTGGCAGAAGGGCCCAGGTGCCCCAGACTTCATAACCAGGCTCCATGAGGGACCCACTGGCTGCCCGACACACACCAAGGGAGTGTGAGGGGTGACCTAGGGTCCCTCCACTATCCTGGGGGAGGTACACCTGGGCAGGATAGAGGCAGGCCTACGGAGCTCCTGAGCATTACCTGAGGTGAAGCTAAGGGATACCGATGCTGTGAGAAGGGGACATAGAAAGAGAAAATAAAAAAAATTTAAAAAGATACTGAAATCTTAGAGATTCTGTGCAGTGACATGCAATTTCCGTGAGGCACCAGTGCAAGAATTCAAAATCCACAAACCAAGCAGGATTCCGTGATTGTTACCGGTGTTACCGGTAAAAATGGAAAACCAGGGTCCCTGCGTATGACTTAATGGCATGCACACAGACTAAAGGTAATACGCAGAAAATGTAACAGTTCAGTAATCTACTACACAGTCTTTTAAACAGACTAAACAGATGCACAGTGAACAGCACAAACTCATAAAAAATTACTAGAAGTATTACTGTGTGTACCTGTGTACAGAATTGAACACACCAATACTAAAACACTAGCTAACAACAATTGGAAAGATTGCCTTTCACACTGTGGTCTGTGACTCTCCCTTCTACACCACAGATCTGCCCCTTCCCTGAAGCACACTTCTGAAGTGTCTATCAGTACAGACACAGAATGCACTAATTTAAGATGCAATATTTACACCAAATCAGTAAATGCTCAATGATATAAACACACAAGGGTTTACTACACTTGATGTACTAAATTTGGACTCAAAAGTTCAAACGAAAAATGCTTTTTTGAATGTTTTTGAAGGTTTGACTCTCAGAGCTCTGAAATCAAACTAATTTCAGCTTTCCACTGCACACCGTACACTAAACTGAGGCTGTGCAAGCCAGCATAGAGCCCATGTGACCTGCCATCCCATGAATCATTGCAAAATTTGCCATCAGGAGCAAACAAAAAAGGCAAAGTATTGCAAAGTAATACAAAGTCCATATTATCCTATGGAAATTTCACATTTCCCCAAATGGTGAAGTTATTCACTTCGCATTGTGGAGAATTTTTTGAGATTTGAGTGCTACGTGAAATACTCCACTTAGCGAAGTTGAATGACTTCACTCATCTCTAGTGTGAACCCAGCATCAGTGTGTCTCCGTGACACAGAAGCACTATTACTTGACTGCAAAACTTGAAAGAAATACCCAAACATATTGACTTAATCTAGAAAATGTTCTATTAATGATTCTGAACATAATGTCAAACACAAACAGGTGGGAAGGGACAGGGTAGCCATGGCAACAACATTAGAACACTTAGAGCTATGGAGACTACAGACAGACAAAAGTCCTAATCTCACAAAGAAAGCTTAGGCATAACACAGATGGAAGAACTATTTTATTGCATAAAATATTTTACTATTATTTAAACATATAAATGTTAGTTTATTCATGCATGTAAAATACCCAGTATCATTTTGTAAGTGCAGTAAGACACTCCAGGGGTGTGCATTTGATATTTGTAATACTCAGCCATGGGGCTGAAGGCACGCTCCTGGTGGTATTTTATTGCTTACTAAATACCACCGCACTCACTTGGTGATAAGGAAGCTCAGTGCTTTTGTATCACATATGCTTATTTTTGACTTGCTGCACATGTCATTTGCAGAACATCCTGATTTCCATAATTAAATGTGTTGGGCATTGTCAGAATGGATTATACCTTTGCAAATATTTCTCGACCAAAGTTGTTCCTTAACTGGTCAGTAATCTGTAAGCCTGGCTCTTTACATGCCTTGAGTAATTTTGTGGTTTATTCGGTCCAAAAAACAACAGATATGTGGAATACTGGCCCTGGAGCTGTGTCATCACACATGTTTTACAGACCACTCGTCATGGTTCCACAGTGTGATCACAGAGAGGCCCTGTGAGTCATCATCATACTGAAGTTACCTCCACTGCAAGAGTTCTTAATCAGGCCATCCTGAGCATGACTTGCATGGGTTCTATGTGATAATGGTGACTCAAAAAGAGGGCCAACAACAACAACAATGAACCCAGCAGCACCAAAATTGTAAACAGCTATGTGAATTACAGTGACCGCTGCAAACAGCAATGGTCACTTACTTTCTGTGTGGGGACAATATAAATTAAATGTTTATGGGTGGGCAACACCCCCCCCAGCCCCCATAATTAATATAATCATTCAGGGTGGGTTGACACAGGAGAAAGGAGAAAACTCATGAGGGGGCAACTGGGGGGGGGGAGCAACCTGCATGCAAGAGAGAAGAGGGAAATGGGACTAAGAAATGAAATATATATTGAAAAAAAAATCAGTCCCCACAGCCGGACCTGAACTCTGGTCCACTACATACACAGGCAGTGACTGAAGCCACTGCAGCAAATGGCCAGATGAAAACTCCTTGGACAAACACAGCCCTATAGCCTAATAAAGCAAGTGTAGCTCACTGACACGCTTGCGTATACTACCCTCGCTACAGTTTCACACTCGATATTGCTGTAGGCACTCAAATTGAGTCACTCAAATTGAGTCGATCAATTTGACTTGCCATATTACAGGATACCTTTGCATGCACACCATCCAACACAGTACTTTTATGATTCTGGCAGAGCTGAATATTCAGAGTGATGAGTGAAGTGCATTCCAAGACCATAAACATGCATTCATTGTCAGTGATAATGCTAAATATGTTATCAAGGCCATTGAAGATGGGTGTTAATTTTATGTGCCATACTCTGTGCACTGTCTCATTTTCATTGTTAAGGACTTTCTGCTGAATCAACCAATGAACTCTGCCACACAAACAAAAAAACACTGTGAATCTTCATGAAGTTTATTCACTTCCAACTATCACCATGCTCTATGCTTGATATCCACCCCCAACCCCTGCTGGGTTTCATCAAGTGATGGTGGACACTTCTAAATGATAAAAACTTCACCTTGTGATATCCAACATAATACTGTATGTGAAACATAATATTCTCAACAACAACAAAAACAAAAACTTTATAAATCAGTTAGAACCAAACCATATGAAAAAAATTTACTTCTTGTTGTTAGACAAATTGAGAATTCATTCTTTAGGCACAAAGCACAGCATTCTTTTTAGGGACCTGTATCATGCAAAATATTAAGATCAATATTTCACAGAGGCATTCAAATAAAGCAAGTGTTTTCAACATGTTGTTAGCATGGTGCACCGTCCATGTCTTGAGGCTCTCATTAGTTCTCCACACACACAAACACAAAAAAAAAATCCATAACCCTTTTCCCACACAGCACTGCTCAAAACAACTAGATACATTCATAACTGCATTTCATAAGTGGGGTTTTAAGGAGGGGTGGGGGGGCTTTGATGGTTATGTGGTACACTATCCCTGATGTCTAAAGACTACTTGGGGGCCTGATTACGCTTGCCAAAGTGTAGTTTAGGTAGTCACAGTTTTATGTAGAAAAGAGATTTAGAACTTGTTAAATGTAATAGCACACTAGCTTACCAGCATGTCTGCACATCTCCACATTTAATAAAGCAGTTCTGTGAATTTTGGGGCTAAAGCTCTTATGTACACCAGAATGCACGTTTAATCAGGAGATAGCATGTCATTTTATTATCATTATCTTGGATAATGATACTATCAAATGCACTTGTGAATGCATAAATCTATTTCGAAACATTGTTTTGTGATATTAGGAGTTATGGATTTTCTATGTAAAGAGGTAAGAGTGTGGAGTGCTATTGTGAGCCTCATGGCATGGACAATAAACCACACTAGCAGCATGTGGAAGGCACATGCGTTTTTATGTTTTATGAGATATTGGTCTAAATATTTTGTGTGATACAGTTTCATAGAATGAATGAGGTGCTTTGTGCCCGAAGAGTGAATTCTGAATTTGTCTAACATCAACAAGTATTTTTTTTTTCTTTAGGTTTGCTTTTGTCTACATTTTAAAATAGTTTTTATTTCATTGCTTATCAGAAGGTGGTTTATGGTTTCCTATTTTATAAGGATGCATCATCCCCAATTAACCTAATGGTTTCAAAGGTTGGCCAAAGAGCATTTGGTGTTTAGAAGTCAATAAACATCATACAGATTCACAGTTTGTATGTGGCTCAGTTCTTTGTTTGATTTGGATTCTGCAAGCATTAGCCTCACCCTGTTACATAATGTTATTATTGAAGATACAGCTTGCCAAATGGAATCTTTGGACTACCCTTCCTGCACATATCTCCTGGGTCATCACTGCCAATGCCTCGGATGGCCAGTCTGGGCTGTCCTGCAGGGATCTCATTGTCTCTCAGGGCAGTAAGGTGGAGGCAGGGCTGTGAGCTCACCCGCTATGGTCCATTCTGGCAACACTTACTGCAGGGTGTCACCAGGCAGTGATTACTGGCATGGTGGCTCCCTGGCCTCTCTGGCACTCTTGTTGTGCAGACTGTTCTGACCTGAGTGTAGTGGTGGGCAAAGTGGTCTCAAGTTGGCTCCGGAAAGTGATTCACTGAGCTAAAGTGGATTCCCTTAGTACTCCACAAAGTGAAGTGGAGTAATTTATGTTATAATGGGTAACGCAAAGTCTACTGAAAACAATGACTCCGCGTTGCTCTGTCTTCCCAGACCACTATTCCACCAATCTTGTAGGTAAAGTGCATTGAACACAATGTACTTCACCTCACTTCACCTTGTTTTTTTACCTCCGAAGGCAAATTTTGCAGTGATTCATGGGATTTCAGGTTACACGGGCTCTATATTGATCTGAACAGCCTCAGTTCAGGGTAGTGTGTGTAGGAAGCTGTAGGATACAGTGTGCTCTGAGAGCTGTCTGTGATTCAAACCTTCTAAAAGCTTTTAAAAAAGCCTTTTTGAGTAATTTTGTTTTGCTCAAACTTTAGTTCATCGATTGTAGGAAACCCTCCTGTGCTCATGTCATCGAGCGTTTTGTGTGGATTTTGAATGTTAATGTACAACATTGAGTCTGTGTAGGAAGAGACAGTGAAAGTGTAATTTGGGGTGGCGTATCTGTGGTGTAGAAAGATTTAAGTAGGAGAAACAGGGAGTTTTTTTTTTTTGGTTATATTTTTGTTATATAACTGACTGTGTTAATCTACACAAAGTAATATTGTCAGTAACTGTTGAAATTTTTTTGCTCATTGTGTGTTGTGTGGATCTGGTGCAACAGTTCATAATTTCAGGTTGTTTACAATATATGGTATATTACTGAACTTTTCAATTTGCTACGCATTATTGTAGACAAATTGTATCTGTGTGTGAGTGTGTGTGTGGTGCGTGACATCAAATAATACACCTTTTAATGTGCCACAGTGCAACTGCAGGAGCAGCAGTGTGAACCTGCTATCCACTGCTGCTGCATGATTTTGTACTGCCATTGTGTTATCTTTTCTTTGTTTTGCTGCTTGCACTGCCATAAAAATCTGCAGTCAGTGCTCCCCCCCCCCCACCAGCAAAAGGAATTGTTTTCCAGATTGGATTGTTTGTGACTTCAGCACCACTGGTTAGTTACAGTGTTGTTTTCACTTGTGAATTTGTGCCTGTATCTGTTGCTGAAGCCACAGATGTTTTTTTGGCTTCACATCCAGCATCCCCGCACTCAGAGTGAATGTTCCAAAATCTAAATTTGTTTAGAATATTGTTGTCGATCCCCCAAAACACCCACAAAGAGAAATGCAAGCAAAGCTGGTTCTTGCCATGACACTGCTGCCAGTGGTAAGATTATCTGTGGGTGTGGTAGTACGCAGACGCAGAAGTGCAATGTTGATGTGAGGAAAGGTATTTCTCCTGCAGTGTTTTTTACAGCCCAATCAGTAGCTTCACTCATAGTTGGAGGAGATGATGTTGTCCCAGCCGGTGGTGTTAGTGCAGTTACTGGTGGTGGTATGACTACTGCTGCTTCAAGTTCCACTTGTGACCAGTGTACCATGTCCAAAATATAGTGGAGTGTGAAGCAGTGCTAGTGAGTGGCAGTGTAGATTATGTCATACTTCCCAGTAAGATCCCAGTAAGTGAACATGAGGATTCTGATAATCATATCAACGATAACATACAATGTGACTTTTTTCCACCATGGTTCAGGTCATGCATTTTCCATGCAGTGATTCACAGTGTGGTGAAAAAATATTAGGTGATGGTGGTGTTGATGATGATGATGAATCTAATGATGATGATATTGCTGTAGTTGCAACATACAGTCCACATGCTAGCATCCAAGCAGAAGATGTGGATGTGGGTGATGTTGATGAATATGATGATGGTGTAATTGACCCCAGTTGGGAACCGGAAAAAAAGAAATTCAAGGTGGCTGTGTCTGGGTCTGTTTGCATTAATCCCCCCCCCCCGTAAAAACTTGTGATTTACCAGTTTTAGTGGATGGTGATGATGATGACCCAGTAATAATGATAGGTAGTCGTGGTGGTCAGTTGTAATCCAGGTGTGCACTGCCAGAAAAATCACGTAGCACACCCCCCACTTCAGTGCATAAAAGAATGGAGTTCAATAAGCAGCATCATGGCCATGTTAAAAGCAGAGTATCACAATCCCTTGTTTGGGATTTTTTTGTTCAAGATGCAAATGATGAGTCAGTTACAATCTGCCAGGTTTGCCATGTACGTGTGAGTCAAGATAAAAAGGGGAGCCATCTGGGAACAGGAGGACAGCATACGCATCTTAAGAATAGGCACATGGCACTGTGGACCCAGCACAAGATGGCAGCTAATACCACAGTCGGGCGTTTACCCTCATCATCAACCATTACATGCATGTTATCCCCTTCCATGAGTGTTAAGTCCAGTAGGAAATTAAATGTGTGTAGTAGTGCAGTAATAAGAGCAGAGGATTACTACAGGCATGATGATGTGGAAGAACATGATGATTTTGAAATGCTGTCCAGTGCTGGTGAGAGTAGCAGTTTTGGTGGTGGTGGTGAATGCGGTATGTCTAGTGCAAGTGGTACATCAACCCTGGTTGGCAATTCTGGCAAAATAACTGCATTTCTGGATTTGTCATCATCACCTGTGCAACCGTCTTCATCAAACGTCCACATACCACCCCATGCCATTAGCAGAGTAGAACCATTTGTCATCACACCCTGTGTAAAATGTTTAAGTCAGCCCACATTACAGAGTGTTTTTGCGCATAAGCTGAAGTAGCCACCCATTCATACAGTGTCACATGAACTTAATGCTGTTGTAGCTGAAATGCTGGCAATTGATCTTTTGCCCTTCTCCTTTGTGGATAATTCTGGGTTCCAGTGGGTTGCTGCATGTACCTGTCCAAAATGGAAAGTCCCATCCAAGACACACTTTTCGACCCAAGCTGTCCCCGAGTTGTTCCGTTCTGTGTCCGGCTCAGTAAGACAAGCCCTTCAACATTCCTCCTCTCCATTCATCCATTTAAATATGGATATGAGGACAAGTGGCAAAACAGTAGGGAGTTCATATTTGTGCATAACTGCACACTGGGCACAGGTGTCAGGGGGTAGTTTGTGATTTTGGTAGTGTGAATAATCAGTGCAGTAAGGTGGAGTGCCGTGGTAGCAATCTTCCAGGAATTCGACAGCATGCAATGATTATTATGCACAATGTGACCTGTTCACACACTGGTGAAAACAAGTTGGACCTGGTAATGACTGAAATTGACAAGTGGCTGAACCCCCGTCCCTGAGATCTGGGTTCATAGCAAGTGACAACAGGTCAAATGTGGTGAAATGCATCACGAATGATGGCTTTTTTCATGTTCCATGCATGGCCCATTGTTTAAATCTTGTGGTGCAGGAGTTTCTGCAGCACCCTGATGTAAAGGAAATGCTGACAGTTGCACGCCATATCTGTTCTCACTTTTCACGATCTGCAAGGGCCCATGACCAACTTCGGCAGTTGCAGATGTGAAACAGCTTCCCTCAGCACTGCTTGAAGCTTGAAGTTGTCACCTGGTGGAACTCCACTTTTTACATGGTAGAGAGGTTGTACGAACAATACAAAGCCATCTCAGACTATCTTGTGATGCACACTAGCTGTGACAGTTCTGGGGCTTCCATGTCTATGGCGACTGAACAGTGGCGCCTCATGGACTCTGTAATAACTATTTTTGCATCATTTTGAACATGCCACACAGGTAGTGAATGGTGAGTCTGCCTCCATTAGCCAATCAGTTCCACTTCTGCGGGTGCTGAGGCAGACATTGGTGAATGTACAGCATGGTTTTGATGTTGCCGGAGACAGTGCTAGCAGTATGTTGCTGAAACACATGGTTACAGTATTCGACCAGAATAGTCACGTTTTGAGCATTCAGCGTAGTGACAACTTTGCCATTGCAACAATGCTGGACCCATGATACAAATGTGGAATTGCCTCAGTACTGGAGGGAGGGCCCGAACAGATAAAAAATGTCAGTGGGCAAGTGGTGCACTTGGTTCATGGGGCACAGAAGTCACGTGCCAAGGTCAACAAACCTCAGCAGCATAATCCAGCTGAAGGTGTACCTGGAGGACCATCAAGCATATCCTGTAAAGGGAAGGGGACTGCAGTTCCAGGTGGTCTGTCATCCAAAGCGGTTGGCATCAACCCGCTTTGGGAGACTTTGTCCCAAGTAGGGATTTGTGAATTAAATGTTTCCAGAGAACAAGATGATGTATCAACCACTGGACATAGTGCAGCACAGAGAATGGTTGAGTCATACAGTATTTGTCTGAAAACAGGCATTTGTCAATACCTGATGATCCTCTTTTGTACTGGAGTGGAAAGGTCAGTGAAAGACCAGAGCTGACTGCAGTGGCACTGAAGTACCTCACATGCCCACCCTCCAATATAAGTGTCAAGAGGGTATTCAGCTCAGCAGGTGCAATAGTCAGGGATCATCGGACAAACCTCTCTCCTGTAAATGTTAGTTTGCAAACATTCATAAAAATGAATGAGAGGCACATACCAGCACAGACTGCAACCTCAGTATTCATACCCCAGCCTAGTAATGGTGGTTTTGGTAATGTAGAAATGGACCATCCTGGTGGCACTGGCAGTGGCAGCATGAAATGGCCCACCACTGACCAGGACTGGTTTTAGGACTTTGGGGGCCTCCAGAAAACTCTATGACTGGGACAGGGCCGGGCCCCCCTTCCCAGTAATATTTCTACATATTATTTTAATTTCATAAAATATGTGCCAATGCATACTTATGTTCTAAATCACATTTGGAAGCCTAGAAACAAGCCCACCACATTGATAAATCTGAAACAATTGTACTCAAACTAACTAGAAACCAATTGGAAAAAAAAAATTCTGGGGGAAAAATACACTGGAAAGAATATATAGATACCTAGCTAATTTGGAATTTCTTACACAAACTCATTAGAAAGAATCTGGCAAGCTCAATTCCTGCATTTACAATGCAACTTAAAATGTGAGGAGGCACCCGATATGTAACCAACCAAAAGCATCAGCAAATTCATCATACTCCCCAAAAGTGAGACTGCTCATAAAAGGTGCTTCATTTTAGTATAAGGTTCACATGTGCAAAGTCCAACCAAAAGCATATAGTTAAGGACTCAGAGCTCTCCCTGCCCCCCCACTCTGCTGTGTTAAAGTCTGCAATTTTTTCCATATAACTCAATCTGCTTACTTGTTGTAAGTTGTTGAGGGGTTCTTAGTCTCATCATCCAGCTGAATTATGATTAATCCTGACCACTACGGCAAAGCGACCACCTCCATCAGTCAGGAAAAAATGTTTTGGTTATAAATTGGAGGGGTTCTTAGTCTCAACATTCAGCTGAATAATGACCTCAGATAGGTCTTTATCAACTTAAGTTTTGAAAAACTGTGTTCTGCTGTTGCCACAATTACAGGTAGCGTCAAAAAATGTGCAACACTACAAAGGCATGCACATAGATTTCATGTAGCTGGTTTTGAAGGAGAAAATTTAACACCTGTATTGGTGACATATAATTCTCAAGCATTCCTGCCAGGTTCCTGAGTTTATGTGCAAGTTCATGAGCATCAAAGTCAGAGTGGTTAGTTGTCCTGTCTGTTAGTTTTTTTTTGGAGAACCTCACATTGCTGTATCAGGTCCTGTATGGAAACACCATTTAGCACTTTTATGTTAGACAGAAATCCAAATGTTTTAGCAAACTCGGACATTTTGCTGAAAGCGCTCACTAAAGGACATGAGTGTGGTGTCTAGCAATGTGTTGAAAAACTCAACTTGAAAACTGTGTTTTGGGTCCTGCACTGCATCATCCTGTCCTTTGTAATCAAATAGTTGCTTGACTTTTCTGCGTCTTGTCTGAAGGAATTCAGCTGGGACATCCAGTTCTGCAGCAATCTTAGAGCCCTGTACCAATGCCTGTTCAAACCCACTCTGTCTGTACTTTTTAAGTATGTCAGTGGTTGAAGCAAGCATCTTCACACAGGCAGACATATCAACTGAAGCACTCTGTAATATCTTGCTTGCACGGTTGACTTCAAGCAGGATATCATACGATATGATAAGACATACAATGAATTTGTATGAGAGAAGTTCAGCACAAAGTGATGTTGCCTCTGCATATGTTGCAGCAATCTTATTCCTTACAGACTCTGCAATTTCCTGCAAAGCACTCTTAATTTCTTTGAGCTGATAGCGAAGTGCTTTTACAGACTCTATCCAACACTCCCACTGAGTCTCAGAAAGTGGCTTTGGAGTTATCTGAACATGTTTTTTCAATATTTGCCAGCGGCTTGTTGATGCTGAGCAAAGATTGTAGATCTTCTGCAGGCAGCCAAAGAAAGAGACAGCATGCCTTGATGAATGGGCTCCATCGCTAATGATGAGATTCAGGCAGTGGCAGGCACATGACACATAAAATGCTCTGCAGTTTAATTATTTTAATGCAAGCCTGCTCACCAGCTTGTTTCCCTTTCATGTTGCTCTCATTATCATATTTTTGCTCCCGACAGTTGCTGATGTCCACGTTATGTTGCTGTAAAGTCTGAAGAAAGGAGTCAGTCAGTCCTTCTCTGGTTGTGTCATTTACAGGTGTGAACCCAAAAAAATGTTCCTCGATGGTGGCGACATTTTTTGAAACATCCACATGTCTAACAACAAGTGTCATCTGCTCTTGGTGGCTAATGTCAGGCGTACAGTCCAGGATCACTGAATAACATCTAGATTCGTGTATCTGTAATACAATGGCCCTCACAATTGCACCTGAAATTAGTTGAATTATTTCATTTTGAATGTCCTTGCCCAAATAGTGGTCCATTATTTCTTTATTCGGAATCCGGCGTATATGTTCAGCCATAAGTGGGTCAAACTTTGACAGAAATTCAACCTGACCCAAGAAATTTCCATTGCCTTGGGTATGAAGCACATCACTTGTGCCATGGAAAGCCATGTTCATCTTAGCCAAGAATTGAATAGTTGGTATGATACATTCCAAGACTCCATGACAGTGTATTATTTCTCTCTCTATTAGCAGCTGTCTCTTTTCTTCCAGTGTCTGGCCACTCTTCAGCCCTGTCTCTAGTTCCTTCTACTTTATCATGCTTGCTACATGTTCTGGTGCATGATCATGGGAACTTAGAGCCTTGAACATTTCTCGCGATGCCTGATAACCACCAGTCCAAAGAAGATTGTTTGAGTGTCCAAATAATTTGCAGGCAAAGCAGAACAGTGCATCTTTACAGACAGATTAAGTCAACCAAGTGCGCTTTACTCTCTCACCACTGAGCAGAGTGCGAAAATAATTTTCTGCAGTAAATCTTCTCTTTTTCTCATTCACTGGGAATTGTGGCAGTATGACTTGCACAGGTCCATGTTCCACAGATGACACTCTTACTTCATCTCTTAGTGTGTCTGGCCAAGTTCCAAGATCCTCAAATGAAATTTCAGAAGATCCTGCTAAATCACAAGTGATGTTATCTATGCAGGTGGGCACAGTGTGAATTTCTGGTCTCCTCTGAATGCAGAACACCTGGGATATTTTTGCAGGTGGTGGGCACAGTATAGACAGTGGCAGGTGTATTCCTGGTCTCCTGTAATGGTAGAACTCTGGGGGTGATAGTTTCACAGGTGGACACCATTCCTTCCATTACAGCACTTGCAGGAACATCTGCTCCAGGTTCAGGCACTCTTTCAATATCAGCTCTGCTTCGTAGGCTTTCACATGAGTGTGATGGGGTAGTAACAAACAATTTCTCAATAGCACCTCCTTGCAGCTTTGTGTCTTCATTTCTCTGTTGCTGCAACTTTCTCTTTGCAGCTCCAGACAAATATGTGTGCTTCATTTCTTAAAAAAGATGGTGTTAAAAAAAATCCCATTAAACTTCTGCAGCAGAATTTGCAGATTTACTCAAAAGTAGGTTTTTACTTTCCCCTTCCACTTAAGTGAAAGGTGACTACATCAGGCATTTTAATATTTTGGCTTTGTGGATCCAGCAACACTTGCATTGACCTGCTCTGTGTAAAGGTTGTCATATGTAGATGCTCAGGCCCTATGCCATACACTGAGATGGCCACATGCACAAAACAACTCTCACTGTGATAGTCAGCACCCCCCACACACACTATAAGGATCATGATCCCAAAACACACTAAGTGGGTCACAGACCAGACCAGACCAACAGCCAGAACCAGACTGACAGACCAGATCAACACACACTGGGAGTCCCTGGCCCCACACTGGAATAGTCATGAACCCCTTACTGGTATACTACACTGTGAGAGTCCTGGTTCCTCACACCCCATGCTAGGATGATCACAGATACACATACCCCAAAGGAGCTATGAGGCTTTGCTGGATATTTTAATTTGGGTGGAAATTTGTTGATTTTTCTGGTATTACTACAGGTAATAGGAAGGCATGTATACCAGTCTGAGTGCAAGGGTCTGTGTGCATGTCTGTGTGAGAGATATCATATGATAATGATATGTACTGTGTATCCATGTAAATAAAAACAATTCTAAAAACAAATCTGCTTGGCTGTCCGTTCTGTAACTACCCACACCACAACTCAAAATAACCACAGAACAAATCAGTAATCTTTGAAGTAGCAGCAAGTCAGGCCTTAGAATGTGTGTTTGCAGACCTTCTACTATTATGGTTAAACAGGAAAGTGGTGTGCTCAGGTTTGGTGGTGCCATTTCAAAGCTGCCAGCTGCACAAAAGATAGCACTCACTGTAGATTTTTCCATGATGCTCAGTGCACGTTTTAATCCGAGCAGGTCCCTCACAAAATCAGCCTTATGCTACAACCTTTCAGCGGGCCATCTAGGGGCATATCTCTAGAAGGCCGGCTGAAGAGTTGAAGCACAGGGCTGACTTTTGTGAGGCATCTGCTCTGATTAAAACATGCACTGAGCATCTTAAAAAAATGAGTGCTGTATTTCTTTTGCATCTACTATTAAGTGCTATAGTCAAGAAACCAAAAACCAAAAAAAATAACACTGACTTCACAATAGGTCCTTGTCTTTAACTGCCATTTCTGTAACAGAGGCAGAGCAGCAAGTATCACTTCTAAATAGCCAGACAAGCTAAAAGGAGAACTGCACTGAACCTGTAAGCAATTTCCTCTGCAAATATCAATCCCCCAATAACCCACACCCTGGAGTACCTTATTGCGATTATACAATGGACCCATGTGTAAAATTAATTTAAAATGTGTTTAATTGTGTTTTTTTATAAATGCCGTTTCTCAGCCATGGGTTACTGTAAGATATACCCATGGTCATGTGATGTGTTTTGACCAATGAGGTTACAGGATTTTCATACCCCATTGTATAATTCTGGTTTGCACATTGCATGCAAGAACCATTTTAGTTTATGACCCTTGCTTGGATCTCATCGTTGACACAATTCATCCATGTTCTGCTATAAAACAGAACTTTGTTGTGGCTGAGAAATAAACTACATAGAGTTGTAAAATGTCACTTGAACACCAGAGTCTGGATGAGAAACTCCCTGAGACAACCAAGAAGTCTTTAGTTCAATGTGCTTACGCAGCTGGATAAGATATGTGATAATACTTGAGTAACTTGATTACTTGTGTGGCTTTCTGCCTCTCTGTCCATGGGATATACCACCCTGTAGGGGTATGATGCAAGGAACCCTAGAGGAGGGTTCCCCCCTACAGGTGCCGGAAATGAATGTATCGGATAAAGGTAGGTTAGGAAGAAGCCCATGGGTAAGAGAGACAAGCCACTGGAGGAGGAGGGGTGGATGGTGGGCAATGAAAACAAATCCTTGGAGAGTCCAGGATGAGTGACATTTTGAGGTTGATGGAGGAGTGACATTGTTGCTCTGCCCATTGAATCTCGGGCTAAAAGCCCTCCCATTCAATGTGTTTATGCAACGGGATAAGATATGTGATAATGCCTGAGTAACTTGATTACTTTTGTGGCTTTTTGCCTCTCTATCCATGAGATATACCTCCCTGTAGGGGTACGATGCAAGGAACCCTAGAGGAGGGTTCCCCCCCTACAGGTGCCAGAAATGAATGTGTCAGCTAAAGGTAGGTTAGGAAGAAGCCCAAAAAGAATACCCAAAGATTTTGAGCATCAAAGAGGTGAGGATAATGAATGAATTCTATGGAGAGAAGGGCTAACCTCCTAAGGAGAGAGGGGAAAGCTGAGCCACCATCTGCCTCCATCCAACAGTGGAACCTAACTAACTAACAAGAAGAAAATCACTAACTCTATCTAATATTATGACCATTGGCACGGAGGAGAGGAAAAACCCCCTTTGAGGAGGAAACCTCTGGGGATCCAAGGCCAAGGTCGCCTTCTCTCCAGGCTGACAATGTTTGATTTGAGAACATGTGTTATTAGAGAGAATAGTTCCTAGATGAGGGATATGAGTAAGTAGAATTATGATAGGATAGGGAAAACTCATAAAAAGCATAGACAAAATTAGGAACATACTGTAGTAGGGACCCAAGGAGGATACACTAGAGTAGTCAATAAGAGATGGTAGAACAGAGGAGAAAGGCTGGGATTGAGTAAATCAATACATGAGACAGAGAAGCAAGAGGTATAATATGTGATCATGAGGAGATTCCAGATGTACCGATGAGGAGACAATTGATGATGCAGATGGGCTTGATTGAGTGCTGTGCTTGATTGAGCGATACGGGTGAGCAGACTCTGAGGTTGAAGAGGCATGTTTGATTATGTGATGTAAATGATTAGACCCTGAATGATTAGACCCTGAGGTTGTAGTCGATGAGGTAGTACTTGACAGTGAATGACACCTAGGAATACAGATAGAGATGTTCAGAGGAAAGCAAATGGACTAAAAGGGTGGACCGAAGGAGAACCAGATGGAGGCATCCAGACACCAGATGGACTGGGAGGATAGACAGAGATTGGGGAAACCACCACAGAAAGCAGTGGACAAGAAAGGAAGGAGAGCACTCATCCGATCCAAGGAGAGGTATGCATGATTGAGCAATGTAAAAGAATATATGCGGAGAACGGACAGAGAATCTGGGGTCAGTGAAGGAGAACAGGACTCCAGCAGGGATGAGTAAGGGATGTCTACGCCAGTAGGCAAATGATGAGAAATGTAAAGCAGGAGTTCGATACAGGCAGGAAACAGAGAACGTAGGAAACAGCATAAAATGCATACTGCACAACAGTCCCAAGGTTTCAAGGATGTCCCAGAGTTTGCTGCAGATTATTCCTTCAGCCCTCATACAATTCATGGGCTAGTGACAGAACAAAAAGCACAGACTGAATAAAAAATATGAGGCTGCACACAGATCAAAAGAACGGGTGGCAAATATGAATACAGATAGAGATTACCATGAGAGGGTGGCAGGCAGATAAGGTAGCAAAAGATCAAATGAGAGGGAAGCTCAATTGAGCAAGGTGTGGAAGTAGACACCAAGGCCAAAAAGGCATGAACAGGTGATGTGAACGATCAGACCCTAAAGGTGTGGGCAATGAGATATCGAAGGATTCAAGAGTGCGATGCAAGGAATGTGGCTCCGCGAAAGGAGATATATATGCCGAGGCCAAAAAACCGCAGGTCTGGAACCAGAGGGTAGGTGAACCAGAAGGATGGCATGCTAGATAGAGCAATGTGATGAATTAGACTCTTCAAAAAGAGTAGAGTTGGAAATGAAGGGAGCAAAGAGAGTAAGTAGGCACCTCGAAAGGAGGTAGATTCAGAAATGAGTGGGAAAGGAACTGGAACGATGGTGGAGAGCCTCCAGAGAGCCCTTAGCAAAGGGCGACAGTCAGGAATGCATGGCTCTTGAGCGAAGGTAGAGTCAAATGAGGTAGCAGTGATGGATGAGGAGTGAAGCCAAGAGTGGAGTGAATTCCTGATGGCTGGCACTAGAAAAGGCATACCCATAACCAGAGGGTAAACTCGGGCTGAGTGATATGGAGATGCAGTGAAGCCGTGGGTGGAGGTATGACATATGATTCCATGATAGAAATGCTTGAGTAAGCGATACACAGAGAAGAACCAGGAGGGAATGAGGAGTGAAGGATGACCAGAGTCATGAAACTGATACTGAGTCATGAACCAAAGACATGCGACAGGAAGGCCGCAGGGCAATGATGTGGCATATGATTCATGTTGGCACACAAGCCAAACTGAGTCAGCCAGGGACATCCAAATGATGCCAGATGAGGAGGACTGCAGCAGCAGTACAGCTGACTGATGAGCTCAAATGAGTGACGTGAGTAAGCAAAGAAATATCGAGTGGATACCAGATGAAGCCTACCAAGGTATACAGATTGGGCAGTCAAGGCAGCCGAATGAGCGATGGAAATAGATGGCAGGTCAGCGTGAGGCACCGTGGAGGAGAGAAGGCTAAATGAACCGGAATGAGTCATTGAGAGACAGGTAGAGGAATATGACGACATAGGGAAGCCCTGAGTAGAAGGTAGACTGACAGAGTGAGTTGAATGAGGGCTGAAACGGTGGCTGAGGAGAGCGAGAAGAACAAGCACATATTTTTTTGACTGTCTTTACTAGCACTAAAATGCTGCTAGGACAAGGAAGGTTAAATTAAGAAATGGATGAGGTACAATGAGGTATTGAAGCCAGCAAAGCTGAAAAAGGAAAGCGAGGTAGGAAAGGACAAAGGATGGAGGGAGGTTAATGGGGTAGCACAGGACCCAGCTGAAACATGATGAGAACGGCAGGAAGGTGAGCTGGATGAGGTGGCACTGGGCCAGGTTCGATGGAAGGCTGCACAGGATACAATAGAATGATGTAAGCAATGAGGTTCCTCGAAAGGAAGCATACTCCGAAGCAAGGTATGGGAACTACAGTGGGAGGTTGAGGGGATAGCATAGGACCCAAGGAGAGCAAGACCATTCAAAGAAGCAAGGACAGGTGGCAGATTATTCAGGATAGATAGGGCAAAAAGAAATGTCGACTGCTGTCCACAACGGCGAATACTGATGGAGATCACTGCAGGAGGGCAGCATCAGTGATATGAACTGTGAACAGAGAGAGCCAGAATGATTGGCCAGAAGGTAAAGGACTTCTGATGGTTTGGACACAGTGAATGAAGGGATACAGATAGCCAGAATAAGAAGTATGAGGTGAAGAGGTGCAGCCAGGAGTGGAGCAGACCTTGAAGAGCTGCATAGGAACCAAGGAGGTAAGCTACTTGAGGAAAGGTGCACTGAGTGAGAGGAGGAATAGATGGACCATGAAGTCAGAGGGAGGGAATGAGAACCGGGTGCACGAATCCCAAGGAATGTGATCCCTGAGTCACTGGGGGAAGGGTATGAAAGCCACCTAGACCCTGAACAGCATACGACTGGCTGGCATGCAAATGAAAAGACATGGCACTGCAGAGCAAATGATAATGGATCAGCTGGAGAAAGATCAGCTGTCGAGTCATCCAGGAGCTGGAGGCAACACCAAATAACCACTGAGATGCTGAACTGCTAAAGAAAGAAAAACACGATACACTCCAATAATAATCCACTAAACAACATAGAGAGCTTGATCTGGGCCAGGCATAAGAACCAGGAATGCAAATAGCAGCCTGCCAGTGCCACGGCCACGCAGGGGCCAGAGCCGAGATTCCCAGTGCCAAGGGGGGGGGAGATGCATGAGGTGAATCAAAACAGTGAAAGGCACCTGCAATGCCACGAGAGCGAGCAAAGGCAAGCAGCCACCTGAGGAGAGGTGCCATGCCATTCAGCAGAATGAAAAAACAACTCCAGGGACACAGAAAAGGAGACTGGTGTCCGCACCTAATGAAGGTGCACCCCAGGTGGCAGACAGAATGAAGTAGTGCAGCAGGAGGACTGGTAAGCTAGGAAACACCAGGCTAGAGGTGGCAAATCACAGCCGAGTGTGGCGGGTGATGTCACGACACAGAGGCACCAGCACAGAATCGAGTGGCGAATGGGAATGGAAAGCCCCAAATGGAAGAAACTGGAAGGAGGATGAGGCAGGAAAACAAGGGACCAGTGGGATGAATGAGGGAGGGGATGGACAGGGAAGGAGGCAGGATTAAAAGGGGAACAGCAGAGGGGTTGAGCCAGATAGGTGAGGAGGACTAGAAGAAAGAGAAGGAGAGAGATAAAACAGGGATGAAAGAGAGAAAACGGCCACTGTGCTAGCAGCACTTGGGACTGAAATGAGAAGGTCAGAGAGCTGGCGGCTGGAGGTGCTGCAAGACAGGCAATGGAATGTGGAAGGGAAAGACGAAAGGAAAGTGAGGAAGGGCAGCACCTCCGGCCGCAACAAAAATGAAAATCTTGGAGAGTCCAAGATGAGTGACGTAATGAGGTCGATGGAGGAGTGATGTTATTGCTCTGCCCATTGAACCTCAGGCTTAAAGCCCTCCCAATATGGAAAAATTACAGAATTTGAACATACATTGAGAACAACTTCTACGGAGAAACATTACTTTAGATTCAGTGCAGTTCTCCTTTAACCTATTTAATGTTCACCTGGTGTCTGATGCAGTCTCTACCAAGTATACCCAAGCAGCTACAAATTAAAGTGCCATTGCTGCATTCTTAGCATGAAATTATAACCAAATAAAGTGGTTTGACCCCTTCTGGATTTTTTTCAATGAAAAGAGAAAGTTTCACCAACTTACAAATAAACATGGAAACCCATGGTTTTTGTTTTGGATTTTATGAAATGGTTAAAAAAATGTATATGAATATGACATGGGGTTGCAGAAATACTGTGCCAGGAAGCATCCATAAACTCTTCTCCATTAAGAGGCAGTATGGCGCAGAGGTTTAAGGCTCTGAGCTGCAAACCTGGATACCTGGGTTTGAATCCCACAGCTCACGCTTCCTTACTGTGTGGCCCTGAGCAAATTATTTGAGCAATATACCATGACAGGGAGTGGGTATATTGCTGGATTTACCATGCCTGGTGTGGTTCGGTCACGAGGCGCAGCCAAGTGACTTAACCACACCAGAAGTGGTAAATCCACACATGTACCCACTCCCTGTCATGGTATATTGTTATTATACAATGTTCAACTTGTTTTTTTGTTTTTATAGTGATATAAAACTTTTACAGTGGGTATACTGGAGGATTTATCACAGTCATGTGATGTGTCTTGACCAATGAGGTTACAGGATTTTCATACCCCATTATATAATTAGCCTTCTTGTACTCCCAGGTCGTAACTGGCATCAAGCTTCAGCTTAGTATGCCTGTCTCCTGGTTAAAAAATGTCCCCTTTCCCTTTAGGGACACCAGCAAAATCTGGTAATATGGGACATTTGCCTCAATGTAGGACTGTGGATGATGCAGTGGACACAGTGTCCAACTTGATATACTCAAGCAACTATGGAAAATAGTTGTGCCAAGTTAATTTTGCTTTTGCCCTATATGGACTTTTAAAACAGTGCCATGGTAATCCAGGACATCTTATCGTGGTGGCTGGACAGAGGTGCTGAGCTCTGTGCTTGCAGAGTGGGTCACTCAGCACCCCAGTCCCACCACCACCGTAAGATATCATGGATTACCATGGCACCGTTTGAAAGTCCATAGGAGTTAAAAGCAAAATTAACTTGCCACAATGGTACCCAATCAGAAGCACGGGCAGACTTGATAAACCAATAGGCCTACTCTGCTGGCGTCTAGTATGTTAATATGTTAGCTATTTTCCATAGTTGCTTGGGCAAATATACAAGTTGGACACTGTCCACCATTCCACATTGAGGCAATTGGTAAATGTCCCACATTCCCAGATTTTGCTGGCATCCCTTATTGGAGAAACAGTTTAGGGATGTTCCCTGGTACAGCGTATTAGCAACCCCATGTCACATTCCTTTTTTTTTAACCAGTACATAAAATCCACAACAAAAAGATGGGTTTATAGGAAAAAATCCAGAAGGGGTCAAACTATTTTTTCAATTATAACTTCCAATATTTTAGATGTCAACATGAGTGTGAAAGCAAATGTGAAACAAGGACACATTACTTGTCATGACGCTTGTTTCATTTAATCTGCAAATGCAAAACTGAAAAAATAGTAAATTACCAACTTGGCACACTCTCTGGAACAGATATTCCTAGCAAAGGGGCAAATATTTGTATGTTTTTATACATAAAACTATTTCTAAACCATGTCATTTTCATACAGCTTTTTGAACAGAGGTAGAATATGGGCATACACATAGACACAGAAAGACATATAGGATTTGCTATGCTTAGCTTGATTATATCTGCTGTCAGACTTGCAGTTTCAGAGGTGGTCAGCTCACAAAAAAACCAAAAACAAGCATCAAAACCACTTTATAAAAACATTCAAAAGACCTTAAAGACATAAACAAGGTTGGGGGTGGGGGGTGACAACATCTTCACATCTTCCAGTATAGGATGAGTAAAAGAACAAGGGTACATATCAAACTGGAAGGTGGCAGGATAAGGGGAAATGTGAGGAAGTTTCTTCATGGAGAGGGTGGTGGACATGTGTAATAGTTTGCAATAGGAGGTGGTGGGAGTGAGCACAGTGGAGGAATTTGAACATTCCTGGGACAGACATAAGGGAACCTTAGAGGTGGGAAGCAGAAGTGAAGCCATTGACCCTGTAGGGTCAGAGACTGCAAGCTAGTGTAGGGCATACAGGCAAATTGCATGGGTTTAACACAGAAACATAGAAACTGTCAGTAAATAAGGACTGCCTGGCACATACAGGGGTAGAAATTTGTACCAATTCACTAGCCAAATGCTGCTAGATTGTGTCAGGCTAGTAAGATTTTTCTTCAACTAGCTCTGTGGGCTCATACTAGAGAAGGTAACAAATGTATTCACTGGCTGGGCCAGTGGATTAGCCCCAGTCACTATCCCTGGTGGCTAGTGGCTAAAATTTCCTCAACTACTCCACCAGGCTCAAGCTACAGTACATTTTGAAAGTCTGACTGCTCCTCCAGTTACTGCACAGTTTATTACAGACTGACATGAAGAGCACTATTAATGCTGCATTATTGTAAATATATCATTTATAAGAGAATACATTCTAAGTAACTTCCTTAACTGCTCCTCCAGGCCACAGAGCTGCTTCAGCAACAGCTACTGCAGGATTTGTCATAGTCCCAGACAGTAACCTGACAAACATTATATAAACTACCCCCTCCAAAAAAAATTAAAAATTCATAAGTGCTTCAAGTTCCAGCTACTGCATATATAGATATATTGTATATTAGAATAAAAATTGCTTCTTTAACTGCTGGGAGTGTGCCAGCAAGTTGTTACACAATCTGTCATTGTCCAAGACAGTGAGGCAAAATTACTTGAAGAGCAAGCAACAATCAAACTACTCATTTATTATTAATAAATAATTTATGAAATTACAAAAAATGCTCCTAATGATCCAGCTCTTATTGTTCTATCTCTGCTGCTCTACTATGCTGCTGTCTCCTCTGTATGTGTGCCCTATCTGTGTCCCAGCAGAGGCTAAATTATTTCTGGTGGTCTTCCAGACTAGGAGACCACCAGCATTAATTTAACCTCTGCTGGGATACAGATAGGGCACACATACAGAGGAGACAGCAGCATAGTAGAGCAGCAGAGATAGAACAATACGAGCTGAATCACTAGGAGCATTTTTTGTAATTCCAGGCAGACAGACCTCCAAGATAATAAGACAGACACCACCTTATCCAGCTATCCCACATTATTACCACATTATTACCTACCTAAAAGGAAGTGAGGGCAGGCAAGGCAAGGCACTGGTCTCCCTGAATCCTTGTTGTGGGACTCTCACCACAACTGCAGTCAGTCACCTCTCCACTCTCTGTACTGGCACGGTGGCGGTGTAGAGGTCTGCACTGGCAAAGTGGCACTGGTAATGCCCAAAAAACTACTGCTGCTGCTGCTTTGATCACTTTTTCTTAAAAAAGAAAAATAATTAATTACAGCTGTAGCAGCACTGGCAGTACAGGGGCCCTGGGCAAATCTGTAACAGCAGGCAGTGGTGGGTCTAGATGGTCAATCAAGCTGTCTGGATCGGCGATAGTCCTCCTCTCGGCTCTTGCAAGTCAGGCTAGAAGCTGCAATCCTCAGATTCTCCCCGGTGCTCTGGAACTGGTCCTTGGCTTGATTCCAAGAGCATCGGAGGGTCCATTTTTGCAATGAGGCTAAAGACCTCAGGGGGAACAGAAATGTTCAGGTCCCAGTGGGAGGAGGTGTGATAACAGGAACGGACGGAGTGGAGCCCTGTGACTGGTTCCAACCACACCTCCTCCCACATCAGCATATGTAACACAATAGGGGGACGTAGGGAAACAGGTAGCAAAGTTCAGTTCAACTGAACACGGCGTGGACAAGACACAGCATGGTTCAGCATTCTTCAGGGTCGGGAAATCGGGTACTGCAGGCAGCACACAGCAGCATCGTCGACTCGTGAGACTCCCTAGGCTGCAAACGGAAATGGTAGGAAAGGTAGTTAATTTGCATCTGCACTGCAACTCTGCAAGTGATGCAAGTTTTTTGAATAAATAAAGGGGTTCTCTTAATTTTTTCTGATGACTGCTGCTATGCTGGGTCCACCGCCCACCACCAGACCTGCCGCCACACGCTACATTTGGGGGCCTCCTGTGGTCGTGGGGTTGGCGGGTGCTTAATGCCGGCCCTGTCACTGACGTAGATGATGACACAATGGAGAAAGAATTTCCCAGTGGTCAGACTTCAGACATAGATGACTGTGAGGGAAGCTTTCTTTATGAGGATGATGATGTGGCTAATGTTGGCAAGTTTTAACTGAAGTTGTTAAAAGGCATTGTGCCCCCCCTGGAGACAGACCACCACCACTAGGACCGATGTTAGCCACTGCCACCACAGAGAATGAGTTGGTCCGCCACCCCCGACCACCACCACCTGGACTAATGTTAGCCACTGCCACCACAGAGAATGAGTTTGTCCGCCACCCTGGACCACCACCACAGGGACTGATAGTCACTGCCACCACCACCAGATGCAAGAAGATGTCACAGGGAATGTCATCATATGCCGCAGCTATTACCACCAGCACCCACCACTAGTGTCATTCAGACAATGTTTCCCCATTACACTGACCATGTCGAGGCAGAAGGAGTCAAACAGGAGGCCACATCCATCAGCCACAGGCACATGGCTTCATAATATTAAAACTATAAAGTGAGTATGTGTACTAATGTTTTTTATGCTATTTAACTTCCTTAGAAACATAGAAACATAGACTTTGACAGCAGATAAGGACCGTTTGGCCCACCTAGTCTGCCCATGTCCCTACCTACAAGATAAACTGCAGATCCTAGTTAACCAACAGCCTATTTTTCCTACCCCCCACAAAAATTGCCTTTTGTCTGTCCTATGCATTCTTGAATTCTCCCACAGTTTTAGACCCACAACCTCCTCAGGAAGGCTGTTCCATGCGTCCACCACCCTCTCTGTGAAAAAATACTTCCTCACATTTCCCCTGAACCGCCCCCCCATCTTCAAATTGTGTCCTCTTGTTCTTGCACATCTCTATTTCTGAAAGATGCTACCCTCTTGGACTTTGTTGATTCAACTGAGGTACTTAAAAGTTTCTATAATGTACCCCCTCTCCCTCCTTTCCTCAAGGGTATACATATTAAGCTCCTTTAGTCTCTCCTCGTATGGCTTCTCTTGAAGACCCTGCACCATTTTAGTTGCCCTCCTCTGGACTGCCTCTATCCTGTCAATGTCCTGTCAATGTCCTTGAGGAGATAGGTCGCCAGAACTGGATGCAGTACTCCAGATGGTGTCTCACCAACTGTCTGTACAGAGGGATAACAACTTCCTGTTTTCTGCTGATGATGCCTCTCCCTATGCATCCCAGTATCCCCCCAGTCCTCCCTACTGCCTTCTCACATTGCTTACTAACCTTAAGGTCATCTGATATGATTACCCCCAGGTCCCTTTCCCTTATCATTGTTGTTACTACCTCCCCCCATTGTGTAATCTTCCGCTGGGTTTTTGCATTATTTTGCACTTCTTTGCATTGAATCCTAGCTGCCATACTTCTGACCATTCCTCCAACCTTGCCAAGTTCCTTCTCATCCTTTCCATCCTTGTGTATCAACCCTGTTGCAGATCTTTGTGTCATCTGCAAAGAGGTTTACTTTTCCTTCCAGTCCCTCTGCAATGTCACTTATAAAGACATTAAAAAGGGCTGGGCCCAGTACTGAACCCTATGGTACCCCACTAGTAACTTTCTTCATAGTGGACTCCATTTACAATTCCCTTCTGTGTCCTGTTGTCCAGCCAATGTTTTACCCAGGCTACTACCCTGGGACCCACTCCCAGGATGGTTAATTTGACTGTTAATCTCCTGTGTGAGACTGTGTCAAATGCCTTGCTGAAGTCTAGGTAGGCCATGTCCACAGCCCCTCCCTGGTCTAGTACTTTAGTCACCCAGTCAAAGAAATCAATTAAATTCATCTGACATGACCTTCCTGCTGTGAACCCATGCTGCCTTGGGTCCTGTGCCCCACTGGCCTCTAGGTACTCAACAATTCTTTCCTTCAGAAGTGATTCCATAACTTTCCCTACCACAAAGGTCAAACTGACAGGTCTGTAGTTTCCTGCCTCTGTCTTGGTCCCACTTTTGTGAAGGGGAATCACATCTGCCTTCCTCCAGTCCTCAGGTACCACACTATCCTCCAATGATTTGTTAAAAAGGGTAGTCAGTGGTTTCACTAGTTCTCCCCATAATTCTTTTAGAATTCTGGGGTGAATTCCATTCAGAACACTTTCTTCTGTGAAAGGACTGGGATCAACTCCCTATCCAGAGTGATTCTGTTAATTGGATTAGGCACTTCCCTCCTCCTCTTTTGTGAATACTGAGCAGAAATATTCGTTCAGTATCCTGCTTTTCACTGTCCTCTCTGCCCACCCACCGTCCATTCTATTCAGCCTCACTATCCTCCCTTTGTCTTTCTCGCTCTGATGTACCTATAAAGGTTTTATCCCCCTTCTTAACTAAGTTGGCTATCTTTTCCTCAGTTTGGGCCTTTGCTATTCTGACTTCCCTCCCTGCTTCCTTCTGCCTTAACTGCTACAGCTCTCTGTCCTGCTCCTTCTGTGTTTCCTTATACTTCCTGAATGCTATCTTTTCTCTCCTGACCTTCCCGCCACCTCTTTTGAGAACCATAGTGGCTTTTCTTTCATTTTGATTTGTTTATTTGCTTCACACAAAGGCTTGTTGCCTCTGTGATGGCAGTTTTGATGTTTCCCCATTGTTGCTTCACCCCTCCTTCTAGCCTGTTTGCTAGTGCTTTTCTAAGGCACTCTCCCATCTTGCCAAAGTCATCCCTCCTGAAATCGAGTATCCTCACTTTTGTATGGCTTGACTCCATAGCTGAGTTTATCGTGAACCACACTGTTTGGTGGTCACTTGTTCCCAGATGGCTACCCACTTCTAGATCTGAGATCCTCTCACTGTTCCCACTTGAGAGTATGAGGTCTAAGATTGCTTCCTCATGAGTAGGTTCCAAAACTAGCTGTCTGAGGCATGCCACCAGTAGGGCATCGAGAATGGCCCTGCTCTTGGATGTGGCTTCAGCAAATGTGCTCCAGTTAACATCTGGCATATTCAGGTCTCCCATCAACAGTATCTCCCCTTTCTTTGCCATATTAAGAATGCCTGCTATCATATCCTTGTCCCTTTAGCAGTATGTTTTGTTTTCTGTAGTTTTTCTGAGCTGCAATGGTCAAACACCTATGGTAGAAACATAGAAACATAGAAATTGAAGGCAGATAAGGAGCGCTTGGCCCACTTATTCCACCCATTTTCTCACCTGATGGATAAGCTGCAGATCCTAGTTAACCAACAGCCTACTTCCTCCTACCCCCCACTAGGACTGCCTTATGTTTGTCCCATGTATTCTTGAATTCCGCCACTGTTCCTGACTCCACAACCTCCTCAGGAAGGCTGTTTCATGCATCCACAACAATCTCCATGAAAAAAATACTTCTTCACATTACCTCTGAGCCATCCCTCCCTCTATCTTCAAATTGTGCTCCCTTGTTCTTGCACATCTCTTTTTCTGAAAGATACTACCTTCTTGGACTTTGTTGATTTCCTTGAGATACTTGAAAGTTTCTATCATATCCCCCGTCTCCCTTCTTTCCTCAAGGGGATACATATTAAGCTCCTTTAGTCTCTCTTCATATGTCTTCTGGTGCAGACCCTCCACCATTTTAGTTGCCCTCCTCTGGACAGCCTCCACTCTGTCTATGTTTTTGTGGAGATGGGATCTCCAGAACTGCACACAGTACTCCAGATGGGGTCTCACCAACTGTCTGTACAGAGGGATAACAACTTCCTGTTTTCTACTGTTGATGCCTCTCCCTATGCATCCCAGTAGCTCCCCACCCTTCTTTATTGCCTTCTCACATTGCTTGCCCACCTTTAGGTCATCTGATATAATTATCTCCAGGTCCCTTTCCATTTTTGTTGTTGTCAGTATCTCACCCCCCAGTGTGTACTCTTCCCCTGGGTTTTTGGTTCCCGGGTGCATTACCTTGCACTTCTTTACATTGAATCTAAGCTGCCATACATCTGACCATTCCTCCAACCTTGCCAAGTCCCTTCTCATCCTTTCCACTTCATCTTGTGTATCAACCCTGTTGCAGATCTTTGTGTCATCTGCAAAGAGACACACATTTCCTTCCAGTTCCTCTGCAATGTCACTTATAAAGACATTAAAAAGGACCGGTCCCAGTACTGAACCATGTGGTACCCCACCAGTAACCCTCATTTCTTCACTGTGGACTCCGTTTACTACTGCCTTTTGCATCCTGTTGTTCAGCCAATTTTTCATCCAGGCTACCACCTTGGGACCCACTCCAAGGTTGGCTAACTTGTATATTAATCTTTTGTGTGGGACTGTATCAAATGCCTTGCTAAAATCTAGGTAGGCCATGTCCACAGCCATTCCCCGGTCTACTACTTTGGTCACCCAGTCAAAGAAATCTAATAGATTTGTCTGACACAACCTTCCCACTGTGAATCCATGCTGCCTTGGGTCCTGTGCACCATTGGCCTCTAGGTACTTAACAATTCTTTCCTTCAGAAGTGATTTCATCATGTTCCCTACCACTGAGGTCAAACTAACTGGTCTGTAGTTTCCTACCTCTGCCCTGCTCCCACTTTTGTGAAGAGGAATCATATCCACCATCCTCCAGTCCTCAGGTACCACCCCTTCCTCCCATAATTTGTAAAAGAGAGTAGTCAGTGATGTCACTAGTTCTACCTTTAGTTCTTTTAGAATTCTTGGGTGAATCCCATCAGGCCTCATTGCTTTGTCCACCTTCAATTTTACTAGTTCTTTCAGAACCCTTTCTTCTGTGAATGGACTGGTATCAACCCCATATCCAGAGTGTTTCTCTTGTTTGGTTTAGGTACCTCCCCCTCCTCTTCCTTTGTGAATACTGAGCAGAAATATTTATTCAGTATCCCTGCTTTTTCACTGTCACCCTCTGCCCACATTCCCTCCCCTTTATTAAGCCTCAGTATCCACTCCCTAATGTACCTATAAAATGTCTTATCCCCCTTCTTAACAGAGTTGGCTATCCTTTCCTCAGTTTGGGCCTTTGCTATTTTGACCACATTCCCTGCCTCTTTCTGCATTAACTGATAAAGTTCTCTGTCCTGCTTCTTCTGTGTTTCCTTATATTTACTGAATGCTATACTTTTCTCCTTAACCTTCCCTGCCACCACTTTTGAGAACCATAGTATTTTATTCCTTCATTGTATTTTGTTGATTTGCTTCATACAAAGGATTGTTGCTTCTGTGATGGCTGTTTTGATTACTCCCCATTGTTCCTCCACCCCTCCTTCTTGCCTGTTTGCTAGTGCTTTTTTGAGGTACTCTCTCATTTTCCCAAAGTCAGCCCTCCTAATGTCCAATGCTCTTGTTTTTGTATGGCTTGACTCTATGGCTGTGTTTACCGTGAACCACACTGTTTGGGGGTCGCTTGTTCCCAGATGGCTACTCACTTCTAAATCCGAGATTCTTTCTCCATCCCCATTTGAGAGTACCAGGTCTAAGATTGCTCCCTCCTGAGTGGGTTACAATACTAGAAGTCTGAGGCATGCCCCTTGCAGGGCATCAAGAATGACCCTGCTCTTGGATGTGCCCACAGCAAAGGTGTTCCAGTTAACATCTGACATATTCAGGTCCCCCAGCAACAATATCTCCACTTTTTCTGCCACTCTAAGGATGCCTTCTATCATTTCCTTGTCCATTCCCTACCCCTGAGATGGGGGTCTGTATACAACCCCCATGCAGATTGTGGTGCCACTTCCTGTCTCCAGGGTGACCCAGAGTGTCTCATCTGCTCCCTGTTTACTCTTTAGTTCTGTTGCTTTGATCCCCTCCCTTACATAGAGAGCTACTCCTCCTCCACTTTTACCCTCCCTGTCTCTCCTGTAGATTGTGTATCCTGGTATGTTGACATCCCAGTCATGGTTTTCTGTGTACTATGTTTCTGTGACTGCCACAATATCTAGGCATCCCTCTTCCATCAAGGCCACTAGTTCAGGGAGCTTGTTACACAGACTATGGGCATTGGTACTCATCACTCTCCGTTTTATGATGGCCTTACCCCTTTTATCAACATCACTGTCCTTATTGCCTTTGCTTTTTTGGCATTTACCTCTGTCCTGCTCCCTAATGACTTCTCTACCTTGGTGTCAACCTCGCTAATTACTGTGTTTTGTGGGGGGAGGCAGGGATTTCCCTTCTTCTTTTCAGTGCCTCCCCCCTTGGCTAGTTTAAATGCTTGCCAATGAAGCATTTAAACCTATCACCTAGGATCCTGGTTTCCCCTGGACAGATGCAGACCATCGTGCCAGTATAGGTCTGCATCCCTCCAGGTGGCCCCCCAGTCCTCAATGAAGCCAAAACTCTGAGCTCCACACCAGTTTTTCAACCATTCATTGAATTCCATGGTGTGGACTACCCTAGCATCACCCTTGCCATAGACAGGCAGCACTTCCGAGAAGGTTACTGTATGTGATACTTGTCTAAGCCCCCCCCAACTCTAAAAACTCCTCTTGCACTGCTCTGATCTGATTCCATGCCAGGTCATTTGTCCCTAGGTGTACAATGACATCCAGCATCCTTCCTCATGCAGCTGCTCCCACGATTCTGAGGATTCACTTCCTGTCCCTCCAAGCCAGGGCTCCAGGCAGGCACCTTACCTCCCTCTCCCCTTCCTCCCCAACTTCTGCCCCCCTAATGATTGAGTCCACCACCAGGAGTTGTTTCCTTCCCCTGTGGGGTCCCATGCCACCGTCCTGTGGGTCTCCTTTGTGGAGGTTGCCAACATCCTCCTTGGTTTCCACTGTAGGTGACTTCATAGAGGAACCACTATCCACCAGAAGACCGAATGAATTGTGGAGAGGTACAGCTGGAGGGGTGCAACTCTATTCCACCACCCTCTCCCTCTCTGAGCCCACCCTGGTACAGCCTCTCCTCTTTCTTGGCAACCTCCGAGGTAGTGGCATTGGCCCTCATGGTCCCTGGGTGGGGGAGGAGGTTTCACAAATCCTAGCCAGGTCAGCCTGGAGATGAGCAACCTCCTCTCTCAGACCAGAGAGGTGCCTGCAAATAGGGCAGCATAGCAGCCTCTAGAATGTCTCCCTGAACACTGCCGCCCCACAGCCATTACACTGCTCCACTCCTATCATGTCTTATTTTGTGTCCCCTCTCCTGTTTCTCTGTATGCTTACTCTCTCCTCTCCTTACAACTCTCACTCTTCCTGTTCTGGGACAGCAACTTCCTGTATTCTTCAGTAGTCTCCTTCTTCCTTGCTCAGAGTCAGACCTCCAGCAGCTGGGGGGAGAAAGAGCTACTTTTTTCAATCAGGGTTGACAAAACTAATGTTTCTTTATGATCCTCCCCATCCTACTGCCAAACAGGAAGTTCCTGTTGTCAGTCAAATCCAGTGGCTATAATAGTAGAACTGGCTTACGGTGGGATGGAGGACAATTAGTAAGAAAAATGGTAGCTTTTTTAGTCAGCTGCTTTCTGCTTTAAAAGCAAGATTTCTGTCTTCAAAAAGCTAGCAATATGGTAAACTTATTTTGTTTTTTTCCACAGGTTAACAAAAAAACTCTCCTTCGCTGAAAGTCAGTATGAATGGTACTGCAGCTGTACCGTACACAGGAACCTTTGGAATATCCATTTCAAATCCATACTGGTAAGTATCAAGATTTTATTTCATCTGTTTAATTTTTTTTTAAAAGACTACAGCAAATGTGATTGAGTAAGATTCATAAACTAGGTGACATGTGTAAGTCGCCAAAACTATTTCTGCAAGATATCATGCACTGTATTCTGAACTTGCAGCTGTGCAGCCATGACAGTGATGAAAAAGTTGCACACAGGTTGTGTTACTTACTAACATACTAAAATGCCATCAGAATAGGCATAACGATCTTTCGTGTCTGCTCATTTGGTCAGCCCCCACCCTGGGAGCTGACCTTGCTGCCACCTTCATCCTCTCTGGCTTCTCTCTTCCCAGTCCTGGATATTCCCACTGCACAGGACTTTGCATCCAGAACCCTTCCCCTGAACCTGTCCCACCCCCTCTTGAACCCCTCCACCGTCTCTGCCTCCAGCAGCCCCCTGGGAAGCGCATTCCATTGCTCCACCATACTCTCAGTGAAGTAGCACCTCTCCTTTCTCTCCTGAAACTCCCTCTCCAGCTTCCACCCATGACCTCTAGTTGCCCCCCTTCCTTCAGAGCACCTTGACTGCTTCTCCCCTATTTAACCCCTTCATGTACTTCATGTCCCCCCGGTCCCTTCTCTCTTCCAATGTGTACATATTTAGCTCTTCGAGCATCTCCCCATAGGTCCTGTCCCCCAAGCCCCAGATCATTTTGTTTGCCCTCTTCTGGACCCTCTCCAGGAGTTCAATGTCCCTCTTTAAGTGTGGCCTCCAAAACTGCACACAGTACTTGAGGTGCGGCCTCACCAAGCAGTTATACTGGGGGATTATCACTTCCCTCCTTCTGGAGGTGATCCCCCTAGCGATGTATCCCAGCATCCTGTTGGCCTTGGCCACTGCCCTTCTACAAGTCTCAGAGTTGTTCATCTTGACTTGACATACTTGACAAGATGTGGTTTTGAAATGTAACTTGACTTGAGATTGAAAACCAGGGACAATCAAGTTGTAAGAAGTCATTCATTTATTTTTTTAGGAAACTTCCAGATGCTTTGTTGTGTCGCAGTTGCCTTATCCAAAGAAGTTCTTCAACATCAGGCTCCTCCCCCCCCCCGGGCTGGGGCAGACATGCTATATGCAGAAGTCATTTCAATCGATGACCATGACCATCATTAACAACCAGACTCGAGAAGGATGCAGATGAACTCTGTGAAGAAGTAATCAAATAAGAAACCATTAATAAGACAAACCTGCAAATATGCTCCCCCCCAAAAAAAATACTTACCTTCATTGGCTTGAGAGTTATCCATTTCAAATTTCTATGCAAAACGTTCTCATCAAGCACTAGAATGTGCACACCAACAGTATCTGTGACCTGTGATACAAAACAATACGAGTACATGTCTATATATGTCAACCCCCACCTACAAAATACAAAATATATATATATATATATATATATATATATATGTATATCAACTCACCAAGGCTACTATTAGTGTACAAGCAAAGGGCACCCTTTCATCCGGTTGAGATGATTACATTATATTTGCAGGAATCACAGCACACATTGGACCAGCAACAGTTCAATCATGGTCATCTTTTTTGAGGGGACTTTGCATGTGGTGTAACACTCCCATTTCACTTCGTTACCACTTGTCAATTTTCTGCATACAAGACAGGTGCATTTTGGGCATGCAGAAAAAATCTGGGGACTCTGTTTGAGTACTGCCAACATGGCTGAGTGCACCATTAATTCTGGGGGACTTTGCATGTGGTGTAACGCTCCCATTTCACTTCGTTACCACTTGTCAATTTTATGCACACAAGACAGATGCATTTTGTGTGTTGTGATTGTGAGCACATGATGTCATACTTAAATTATAAATTAAAGCAGCATTGCAAGAATGTGGTGACAATTTTGACCTGTACTTTTGTATGCTATTTTACATTGCCAGCTACTAGTTACCTCTGAGTCACGACTTGAATGATACCCTTCTTTTCACAATTTATGTCTGCTTTACTACTTTTTCTCATGTCTGAAAAAAAGGAGCACACCTTTCAATATTGTTCTGACCAGGTTTTTAACACTATTTGCAGCTGTTTTTCAATAAATATTGTTCTGTGAGATCATAAAACACTGCCTGCCGCATAACTGTTAATTTTACAACAGAAGTGATATATAACAACTGATGGAGAAAAGCAGCAGAAAATACTGACAAAGACCTGGTCCACACTGTATTAAAAGGAGTGCTCCTTTTATTATTTCTGACATGAAAGAAAGTATTAAAGCAGACACAAATACTGGAAATTATAGTATCATACAAGTCAGGATGTAAGTAAAGTGACAATGTAAAATAGCATTAAAAGGTATAGGTCAAAATTTTCAAGAGATTGTTGCACTGCTGCTTTACAGAGATTCACCAAGTTACATAGTTATTATGGTGTTGTACCCAATATATGGGTGCCTTACCTCCAGGGGAATCTTTTTTGATCCACGTGTCCTTACATAGTGCAATACATTTCTGAAACAAAACGCCTGCACTTCCGACAGTGTGTCATGTGTCATGAAGACCATTCTCGAAAGCCACCACCGCCCACTTCCCCAGCAACGCTAGGATGTGATGCCAGAGAAGGCGGAGGGCGTGCTTCCATAGTGAACGTCCGGTAGCTTTTAGAATGTTTCTTTATTACGAATACGTTGGTGGTGAACTTGGGGCACGTTTCCACTAACAAGGCTCCTGTTACTGGAAACGTGCCCACACATTTCACCACAAACTGACCATTAAACTGTAACATAAAGAAACATTCAGAAAGCTGCCAGACATTCACTGTAATGGACCACACCCTTGTGCTCTCCCTGGCATCTTGTCCTAACATTGCTGAGAGCGGGGGGCAGAATTTGGGCAGCTTTTCAGAATGTGAATTCCTCCATGACATGACACACTTTAATGAAATTATGGGCATTTTTGACAGAAATATATTGCACTACGTAAGGACATGTGGAGCAAGAAAGATTCCCCTTGAAGTAAGGTGCCCATGTATTGGGTGCAATGCTGTAAGTTGGTGAATCTCTTTAATGTCTATTTCACAAACAAAATATTTATGAAGCCTCAATAATGTTTACTTTGTGTCGGGACTCATGAATTGGATTTGAAGTGTTTCACAAAAAGCATGACTGAGCAGTGCAAGTACGTTGTGCTAAACTGCATGTGTGCTGTCAATGTTCTTTCCTGTGTGTGAATACATTGTCCAGCTTCATGCAAACATATATATGGTGTGACTTGTTGCAGTATATCAGGAATAAAGATAACAAAGAATACATGAAGTATATTTTATTGGCACCATCAGCACCAGCGGAATAAGTGTTATGATATTTTTTCAGAGGTATTGGGTCACTGTGCACCTCAGTCACTCAAAGTGCACATATGACTTTGCAGAGATCATAGCACAAAAAACACATGCTCTCCTAAAAGTTATATGTGCAGTATGTGACTAAGGTGCACTTTGGACAGACACCTCTGAAAAAGTATCATATCTCTTAGTCCACTGATGATGGTAACAATAAAATATACGTTATTCTGCTCGCTATTTTTTATACCAAAAACACTGCAGCAAGTCAGCATTATATGTTTGCAAGAAGCTGCACAATGTCTGATATCACACACACACACACAAAACAACACTGACTGTACACATGCAATTTAGCACATCATACTTGCACTGCTCACACCAGCTTTTCCACAAGCACTCCACAACAGAAAGTCAACATTACTGAGGCACTGCATTATAACAAAAGGGCAAGTGTCTATTATTAAACAAAACAAAAAAAAATCACAAAACACTGCAGCACAGCAGTGGGGGGGGTCCCCCCAAAAAAATCCCTTAATGGGGGATTCTATGGTGTTCTAGCAGCAGGTGGAACATTGACAGTATCTGCAGCTGCTGTTGCTTGATCTGCTCCACCTGCTGCTGCACAGCACCCACCCTCTCATTGCTTTCCTCAAGGGCCACCCACACCAATGCAATGTCTGCCTGTGTTGCAGGCACTTTGGTGGGTTCCACTGCAGCAGGAAAGCCAGGTAGTGGTGGTGGTGGTGAGGGTGGGGCTGGTGGCTGTGGTGGTGGTGGTGAAGCATCTGCTGCTGTTGCCCTCCTCCTGCTGTGGCAGTGAAGCACAACACCCCCAGCACCCTCTGCCACTGCCACAGAAGGGTCAGCAGGTGGACACCTGGCCCCTTCAGTTGCAGTCTTCCACTCCACCTTGCATTGGTTTTCCATGTTTGTGCACTAGCCACTGGTCCCTAGATGTGTCCCCCAGGAGCCACGGTGCACCTGCACACCACACATATGGCAAACCACAATGGTACTCTACCCCCAACACAGTTAAAAAACTGCCACATTGAGAAGCTGCAGGGGGGACCAGATGTACTGCCAGAAGCACCTTCATTCACCTGGGGCTCACCTGCGGCTGTGGAGGTGGTGAAGGGGGTACTGCTGGAGTCCCTGCAGCTGCTACTGGAGGTGGTGGTGGTGGCAGACTCGGTGGATGTGCCGCTGCCAGTGGCACTGGTGCTGCTGCTTCCAGAGGGGGAGATGTGACACCAAACAGTTGGGAGTGGTCCAATGACACCCAACCACTCCCATGTGTGCGCACTCTTCCCCTCTGGCCATGCCCATGGACCACAGACTCTCCTCCCGGGTCCATTGTGCACAGGTCCCTCAGACTGTAACCGACGCCACACAATACTCCTTCACACACACTCACAGTCTCACACACACACACACACAGTCACACACACACAAAACAAAACATAAAAAAAAATCAGTAGCAAAAAAGAACTGAAAAAACACACTACAAAAAAAACTAAAGCTTTAGCTTTTAAAAAAGCATTTTTTTTGGTCAAATTGCAAGATACCAACTACCAAGTAACAAACTCTCCTTTCTCTACACCCAAAAGACTTTCTCATTCTACCAGTGCAAAGGAGAAGGTGAAACTAACTGCTTTTCTGACTCACTTCCTTCCTGTCTGGTTAAAGCATGTGACTTATAGTACTGTAAGCCATGTGATGTGTGGGAGGCTGCCTATATTGTTGTCACTTCATCTTACTTCGCGTTAAGACATAATGACAAAGCGAAGTCAGAATGGAAAGGCGAAGTGAGCACTTTCCAGTGCTCACTTCACATAGCTTCATGATGACGCAAAATGGCCACTTCACATCCACTTCACCGGTGGATTTTAAATTCTAGTTCAGGTACAAAAAGCAACTCAATTAACATAGCAGCTCAGAGACAGACAACTCACCTTTGTGACAGGAGGAGTACGATGATATGTGTACACCAGAGGCAACACTATGGCACTGTATGGGTCTGACATCTAGATATAGTGTGCACTTGAAGAGTACTGTAGTGCTGCACAATCATCCACTCTGTGTAGACAGTTGCTGCTGGATACTTGTGAAAAAGGAGTGGTGTGAGCAGTACCATATTAACATAGCATTACTTATACTGTCAATCCACTGTGCTGAGAGTCCACCTATATGTGCAGTTCCATACCACTGTGCTGTGTAGGAAAGTACATGCAAAGCAGACAGGATATGTGACACTGCATAATATAACAGGTGGTATGCAGATGTGTTACAGAAGGTATGATGTGTGCATGATAATTGTCCACTACAGTGTTCACTGCTATCCTACCATGTTAAACAGTTACAGTCACCTGTACTGTTGTGAGACAGTGGTGGGTAGCACCTGGAACATAGAGGTACATGAAGTCTGCTATGGCCAGGTATGATGACTGACTGATGGGAAACAAAGAGGCATAATAAGGTAGGTGAGGTCACCACCACAATGTGTTGGATTACTTGTAGCTTTATGTTATAATGTTGCAGATCATCACCATACATGTGTTGTTATTTTATTGTATTTGGCAAATGACAACTTTATACGGTCTCTCAGTAGCTATCGCTATAGGGTCCCATGTCCCATGACCCCGGCAGCATCCAAGTAGGTCTCTAGGGAGCACTTTGGGGTTCAGTGCATGTAGTTGCACCTCCTCCAAGGTGCTTAACATGCAGGCATACCCCCAAGACACTAGCAATGCAGCGGACCTCATACAGCTGGTGGACCATGATGATGGATGTCTCTTGTGTTATGTTCAGAGAGTTGTATGTTGTTTGTCTTACCTGATGATGGCTGTCTCTGCTTGATTGTGTTGCCGTGCCCCTTCCACTGCTTGTGGGGCAGAGGAATGTGGAGTTAGGTTTGGAAACCCTAACGCCACATTTCACTGCTTTTGTCACTTTGATACCAACCCTAACTGGTGCATTAACAATGTTTTTTGCAATTATATATTACAGGGGTGCAGTAGTGCTCCTATAGATAGAGTGGCTGGTGAGTTCTATGTGAAACTCAATTGTTTTGTTTGCTTCTTTCAGAAAAACAGTATTACAGATTACATGAAACTTTCAGGATTTGTTCTACATGATGGAATCCACAATCCTTGAAAGTCTGATGTAAATCTGTTCAGTATTTTTAGAGATATTAAAGTGTTAAAACCGATGTGTTTTTTCCCCATTGACTTCAGTGGTGCTTTTTTCTGAAGTTTTGCTCTCATCTAGACAAAAAACTACAGGTCCCGTAAACTGTGAAAATTTGTACGATTGTGTAGGTTGCTGGGTTAGAATTTCCTAGTGGTGTTTGATGTTTAGGAGTTTTGGAGTTTTTAAGCTATTTACTTTTGAAAAATATGTGTTTTTACCGTTTCTACGTCTGCTTGCAATCGGGCTCTGAGATAATATACCGCATGCGCAGAACTGTTTCAGTGCTGTTGAATGGGGATCTGGAATGTGAAAGGAAAACTGAAAGGAACCCGGGCTGTGCAGATGACTAGAGATGCAGTGAAGTTTTACTTTGCATGCAAATTTTTGGTGAAGTCACCAAATTCGCTTCCGTGAATCAGTTCATGAAGTTGTCCCGTTAAATGAAAATTCACCATATGTAACTTCACCTTGCTTTTGAGTTTTTTAAGTGCAAATTGCACTTTAACACAAAAGCAAGGAGAAGTTAGAAATTGTGAAGCCTCCAAATCCCTGATGTCTAGTGGCCTCCCATGGATTGCCAGCCAAAATGTAAATCTCTGTTGTCTAGTGGTCACCCCCTGCTGATCACTGGCCCTAATGTAAAAAAATATATATTATGACTTAAGTCCCTAGTGTCTAGTGGTCCCCCCACTGATTGCCAGCTCCAATGTAAAAAATATATAATTAGCAATTAAATCCCTGGTGTCCAGTGGTACCCCCACTGCTCGACTGAACTGAAATGAATAAGCATGTTTGCACAAGTATGCAATCATTCATTTAGATCAGTGGGGTGGCAAGCCATGGTGGAGAGTGGATTGCAATGCTGGTCACCCACTCAGGGTCAGTGTGGGGATGGCAGGGTGGTGGGGCGCTACCTGATGGGATGGGTAGTCAATTAGACACCAGGGATTTAATTGATAATTATGTTTTTTTTACATTGGTGCCAGTGATCAGCGGTGTTTGGGGGGGGTCACTAGACACCACGGATTTAATATATTTTGTTTACATTTGGGCCTGCGATTTGCAGGGCAGATCCACTAGACAGGAATTTAAATGATAATATATTCTTTTTTTTATTACATTGGGGATTGTGATTGGCATGGGGAGGGTTCCCACTAATAGATACCATGATTTTGCCAAGAAGCATGTTATTTCACCTGAGAAATTCCACACTTTCAGGTTGATTCATGCTCCATGAATTGACACATTTCATGCATTGTACTTTGCAAATTGCGCAACATTCAAGAAGTAATTCACAGAGCAAATTTTGCTGACTTTGCACATCTCTACAGATGACTTGCAAAGGACTTATGCTGGGGATGGAAAAAGCTGGAGTGATGGAGAAGTATCTTGGGATTGTTACCCACTGCTGCTCTTAAACCTGCACACCTGAATATCAACAGTTTATGGCAAAAATGTGTGCCAATTGAAATGCTTTCTTGATTTGAGACCTTAAAAATGTGATAGGAAAAGAATTTCATATTTTTAAAATTGGTGTATATTCTTTTGTTGCTTCATGAGCTTGGAACTTAAGTGTTGTCAAAAAGTCACATCTCATGTTTTTTGTGTACTGGTAATGTTTTGATGCTGTGATTTTTCTTATGTACTATGACCTACATTACTTTTTTTATTGCTATGTTTTCCTCACACCTGTCACATCACTCTGACATCAGTAACTCCCTCCGGAGTCTGGTGCGACAATCTTTGGCGGAGTTGGAACACATCTGCACACTTCAAAGCCGACCGCAAACTGAAAAAATGCCGGTAAGCTGTGCATGAATGGGGGGTTCAAGTTAGGTGGATATCTTGGCTGTTTTTGCGACTTTTGGCTCCAAATTTTCAACATGGGGTTCTTGGAACCCCACCTCATGAACTCAGTCACTTTCATTTTGTTATTTGGTCCCAAAAGGTGATTTTGCAGTCACTGCATGAAATAACCTTTCAGGACTGATTAACGAAATGACAGTGCCACCGTTCATGAGGTGGGCTCCCAAAAAGCCTATGTTAAAATTTGGTGAAAAAATACCTAAAAATTGGTGTTACAAGCATGCATTGTGCAGTTTCCACACATGCTCATTACTTTGAGAATTTTTAATATTTTCATTCCAGATTGTCACCATTGCCATTTTTTCACACCTCCTTATGAAAAGTACAGCTGTCATTTTTCACATCCTGCCTGAAATTTGTTTTCACACATCTGGTGCACAATGGTGCGGTCGCTGTGGGAAATCAATGTTCAGGACAGATTAAGAAAATCACAGTGTCACTGTTCATGAGCAGAGGCCCCAAAATGTCTATGTTGAAAATTTGGTGAAAAAATTCCAAAAATTGGCTCTGTTATGAGCTTGCTTTCCCTGCATGCTCATAACTTCAATAATTTTTAATATATTTACTCCAGATTTTCAACATTGTCATTTTTTTAAACCTCCTTATGAACAGTACAGCTATCATTTTTCATATCCCGCCTGAAATTTGTTTTTGCACATCTGGCGCACAATGGTGCCGTCACTGTAGGAAATCAATGTTCAAAGGACAGATCAAGAAAATTATAGTGACACTGTTCATTAGCAGTGGTCTTAAAATGCCTATGTTGAAAATTTGGTGATAAAAGACCAAAAAAATGACTGTGTTACGAGCCTGCGTTGTGCAGTTTCCATGCACTCTCGTAACTTCAAGATTTTTTTATATTTTCATTCCAGATTTTCAACATTGCCATTTCTTCACACCTCCTTATGAATGATACAGCTGTCATGTTCATCAGTGGAGGTCCCAAAATGCCTGTGTTGAAAATTTGGTTAAAAAATCCCCCAAATAATTGCATTATGGGCGTCTGTTGTCCAGTTTCTACTCATGCTCTTGACTTCACCACTTTTCCATATTTTCACTCCAGATTTTCAATATTACCATTTTTTTACACCTCCTCATGAGTGGTACAGCTGTAATTTTTCACATCCTGCCTGAAATGTGTTTTCACACCTCTGGCACCAAATGGCACAGTCGCTGTGCAAAATCACCTTTCAGCTAACAAACTGATGCTGCCATTGTTCATGAGGTGGGGGTTACAAAAAGCACATGTTGAAAATTTGGAGTGAAAATAACAAACAAATGCCTGGGATGTTAGGGTTTCCACCTGTAACGCCTCACCCTGTAGAGACTGACAGGCATCAGGGGTGTGACGTGGGACTGTCAGCTGTAATGCTCATGCAATTCCACCCCCAGCCTGCACCCACTAACAGGCATCAAGGTGTGCCTTGGACTCCTCAGCCTGGACAATCTCCCTATTCTTCTATAGTGCACCAATCTCAGCGTATTTCCTTTTGGCATGGGGTGAGCGTAAGACCCGAAGACCCCAAGGCACACCGTGACATGTGTCAATATCTGCAGGGTAGGGTGAGGTGAAATAGCATGAGCGTCATGGGCGATGACCCAAAGAAACACCCCAGTGCCTGTCAGTCTCTGCAGGGTGGGGGTGAGGTTGACGTCAGTTCAATACTTCACTGCCATTCCTATTATGCATCTCTCTAACTTCTACACTATCAATGCCAATGCCAGCAAGACAACATTCGGCATTGACAAATGCTTGTTTTAGAATCTCTGCCATAGTCTACATAGAATTTATAAACAAAAAACAACAACAAAGCAAACACCTGCACCACTGCACTGCCTAACTTTCTTCCTTTTTGTACAAAACGATAAAACATACTGACTGCAGTTCTGGTTACTTTTTGTATAATAAAGTTGAAAATGATGCAGTAGTGTTGTGCTGGCATTTGCTTTGCTTTATTGATATGTGATATTTGTACCAGGTACACATATGTAGTGGAGGAATTTTTGCTGCAGCAGTACAAAGATTTTTTGTGGAGAAATCTGAATTATGTCTTGAATAATAAAGTCAAGAGGGGTCTTTTATAAACATGGTTATCACACACTTAAAAGTGCAACTGTTTTTGGCATGATGAGGCTGACATACTTCCCACAGTAACACATGTGCTGTAAGACCAGTCACCTCCACATTTTTCCATGTTACCTTTCAGTGCTGGCTCCTTGGCATGCTGGCACTCCTGGTTTGTGCCCCATGCCTGGATTCCAATAATGGAGGCCAGCAGGGAGGTGGCTGAAAGAGTCCTTCTTTTGCCTTGGACTCAGTAAGGAAAAGCTGTGGAAGTACACCTCTTCCATCTGCTGATTTCTTTACAGACAGAGCACCTTTTCTGTGTGCTACGCATATCTGCACATTCTAAGGCTGTAGATTCACTTATTACTTATTTTTCTTTAGTTGTCTGCCACACCAGATCCTTCAGAAATGTTTGGTACTGCCCACTGTATCTCTGCATAGTAAGTTTTAATAAAAATAAATAAATACATAAATAAATTGATTACAAGTCAAAATTAGACCCATGATTGCAATAGCACCCTTACAGCTTGTCATGATCTGCTGTGGTTAGAGTCATCAGCTGCTCCCAGTCTGGCACTGATCTCCTGGAAATTCCTAGTTTTATAGGAGTGTTATGTACTCTTTGCAATCCCTAATGTACAACCATTCTGCTCTCTCTTTTTTTTTTCAATTGTTTAACCAGGAAAGACACACTAAGCTGAAAGCTTGTTTACAGGTGTGACCTGGGAGCACAGGGAAGTTAAGTGACTTGCTTAGGGTCACACAGTATGCAAGTGGGGGCTGTGGGATTCAAACCCAGGTCTCCAGATTTGCAGCGCAGAGCCTTAAATCACGGTGTTATACTGCCTCCCAACTGCTCTTATAGTATACTGCTCTTAGAGTAGCCTTCTCTGTTATGTGATCCACATCCCTTTGTTATGCTCATCATTTTATTTTTGCATCCTGGTTTTAGAATCAATGTCCTGAGTTACCCCAACTTTAAGGAGCAGTGTTGCTTGCATGCTTGATCACCATTTCCAGGAGAATGACACTGAGCAAAGTGTGTTTACATACTGTAAAGAAATGGGAGGGTGGCAAAATAAATGGGACATCTCATTTAATTATTTCATATCTGAAAAATTCATAAGTAGATGCAATATTATTCATTCCTTTCTCCCAGTCAGCCGACCACTACTTCCCCTGTGACACTGGAAAGGAAGACGTCCCAGCCGCACAATAGTTGTGTGTCCCTGCACTTCTGACACTAGTCTGGTCTTTACTTTTCAGTATAAAATAAATATTATGCATTTTAAATGACATTAGTGAATCTGAATTTCTCTTGAGCTGTCGTTTTAAGTGTTGGAGAGGGCATATGAAAGGTTGATTCTCTGCAGTGGCCAATTGATTGTAAGTAGAAAATGTTAAATATTATTTATTATGCACTTCTGTTTCACACATGTAAATCGGGGTGAGTTGAGTATTGTGAAGCAGTCTTATTTACTCTTGCAATCAGGTCTCCTGGCTATTCTGTCTCCTGCAATACCTGCACCACCAGATGCTAGTGTGAGCTTATGTTTTTTTGTTTGTTTGTTATACTCAATAAAAATTATGAATAAAAAAATGGTGGTATTTTGAATATGTCTTGATCTGTAGGTTTACGTGTAGGGAGGTGGGGTGTGGGTGTGTGGATAGTCAGCAGTATCCAGACAATTTTGAATAGGAAAAAACTGTTAAGCATGTTCCTCTATTTCTGACATTTATGTCTGTTCAGCTTCACTGATGTTCGAGAAGGAATACACTGAACCTCCGGACATTTATGAAACACTGGTAGTCAGAATTAATGGGTAGGGGAACTGTTTTAGGTGGGACCTGGACAGCAAATTATCACTGTCTCTGTGCATCTTCCTAAATGCAAAAGTTCATTTCTTTTAGTTTCATAAACCTGGCTGGGGAGAAAACACATTTTTGGATCGTAATGCTGTCCCAGTAATACAGAGTTGAACAGGTAACACGCAGCAGGAGACACCAGTGAGAACTGCATTGAACCCTTTTGTTGAGCTCCCAGACCAGGGGCACCTGCTGTGCAAGCGGTGCTAGCACCTGGAACCTCACCATTGGTGCCTCCCACTGTGTGTTACCTGTTCAACTCTATATTATACTGGGACAGCATTATGGTCCAAAAATGTGTTTTCTCCCCAGCCTGGGTTATGAAACTAAAGGAAATGAACTTTAGCATTCAGGAAGATGCACAGAGAAGGAACAACTCACCCACTTGTGAGAGCAGTTGAATTAGGCAGCTGAGCCAAGAAGAAGTCATAGCCTGTAAAGAGGTAAGCTGCTCATATCCTAATGCAGAAAAAGTAAAAACTGTGCATGAAAAAATGGGTTGACACTTATAAACTTTAAATTATTCCAGGATTAGGCAACTGAGCTGTGAAGACAGATAAAAAAGAAGCTGTGTGATAACTGGTTGCTTCATATTGCCAACAAGAAATACACAGTGACAATTCTCTATTTATTGTGCAACATTGGTGGTTTAAAAGAGAAATGAGATGTCAAGGTAATGTGCCGAGCAGTCTTTGAGTCAGGAGGCAGCTGCACTGATCCCTGTCATCACCTCGGCAATCAAACTCGGACCATCAGGCTGGGCCCAAGAGAGTAGCTCAGGACAGAGACCAGATGGAATCAGAGAAACCAGCAGTCAGCAGGCTAATGAGCAGCTGCAGTTAGGCAGCAAAACTTGGAGTCTTAGAGGAGGCCATTTGGGAGCAAACTGTTGCAGCTGGACTGGGGAACCAGCCAGATGCAGAGGACTAAGTTGAGTACCAATCCGAGGAGGCCAGCTGCCAGGAGAGACAGAGCACAGCCTACAGCACAGCATGGATTATGAATGAGGGCTACTGAACCAAATCCCAATTTGCCAGGCCTGAGCCAGCAGACATGAGAGGAGGTAAGTTGTAACTTGTTTCTCCTCGCATATACTGGGTCTTAGCCCAGGAAAGGGAACTGTTTTTTTTTTTTTTTAATTTCTGGACCAGGCCCTAGATCACTGGCAGGGCAGGCTTGCATGTTGCATTGGGAGTGGGAGTGAGGTGGGTGTGGGAAAGTTAATAAGGTCTGGACCAATGTTGGTATTATGATACTTACCTTATGATTTCTGTTTTAATTCAAAGTAGGAGGATTGTGTCTAGTCTTGAAGCCATGCAGGGCCAATCAGGATGGATGTTAGGGGGTTCCTTTTATCTTTTGAGACTGGCTTTTATGATGGTGTCACTATACTGTGTAAACATATTGATTTTTGAATGCAATACATTTCTGAATGTATGCCCTGGGAGTAAGATTTTGATTGATTTTTCTCATGATGTCCATTTTTGACTGATAATATTTATGCAATACAGGAAAAAACCACAACAATAGATTTAAATTTGCAATCCCTCTACACTTCCAAAACTGTAATAATGACAGGTGACTTTAATTGGTCAGGTTGGGCAGACTGGAAGGGCCAATGTGTCTTTCTTTGCCATCATGCATGTTCCATGTTTCTTTGTTTCTTTAATTGTCTGTCAAAAAAAGACAGGGGGGCATGAACAGAAAAAAAATTTCTATGGTGCAGATTGTTTGTAGAATTTAATGGCCGACCTTGGTTACAGTACACATACAAACCATTATATATCCTGGGAGGGGTTTCATATTGTATGGAATCCCTTAAACCCCCTATCAATTTTTGATTTATTTCATGGTTTGCAAAACTAGAGAAAGTAATTTTAACACCAATTATATTTTCAGATCACTGGTTGTTAGGATATTTTTTAAATTCATCAGAATATCTCTTTCTTGAGAAAGGGTTCTGTAAATTAAAACCCAATGTTATTATCAAACTCGGACAGTCAGTTCAGTTTTATGGAGCTATATGTAGCAGTTCCATCCGCCCAATGTTCCTACAGCATACAGACATAACTGGGTGGTGGGAAGAATCCAAAAAGGATTTTTTTTCAAAACCAAGGTCTCAAACTTACTTTAAGTAGATATCAACATTTGGAGTTACAGATTTTTTTTATAGTACATTGTCAAATAAGATAAAAGGGGGATCAAGAATGGAACAGCTATATAAATATGCATATGAATATATGAATTAGCCTGCAGAAGAAGGCCATTTGATCTATGATTGAGTCTGCTCGAAGTTGAACTCCTGATCAAGTGATTAGCGTGAGGCTCCTTCCCTCCCTACTAACCCTGACCCCTTCACCCCATCCCACCCTCTCTTATCTTAAGGATGATAACCCCAGAAGGGAACTCTTTCTACCCAGATACCATTTGCTCTGTAAATAAATGTCTCTTGCTCTTTTTCTTGAACCTCTCACATGTCCTTTTGAGTAACTGCACCTTTTACTTATTAGTTGAATAGTCCAATCTTATGGTTGGTGTGGAAGTACTATTGATGTAATGTTTTAAATGAAGCAATGTGATTAATAAGGACTTGATAGGTGTGTCTCTGTGTGTGGTGTTTAGCAGCATCCTGATTGACTGCTGCATCATGTAGTCACTGATGCACACATTGTAATTTGGCTATATAATGTAGGCTACTGTTGCTGTCTGCAGCCCAAACCTCCAATGAGAATTGAAAGAAGGCATGAGCAGTTTGCATTTTTTGATTTCAGTTCTAGCTTAAAAAACAATCAGACTGTGGCCAGTGTTAATGTCTGGGCAAGAGATGGAATGTCCCATGTGTGAAAAAATTGTTGTTATTGGAAAATGTATTGCAAAGCCAAGCCTCACATGCAAGGAATTTATGGGACATAGTGAAAACTGGACCTCTAGACTCAGACTGAGCCAGCTCAGTAAAAGTCAGACTGGTAAGTGTGGCCAGACAAGCTCAACCATGCACAAGTTATATGAATACAAATATTGCTGGTCAAGTTACTGTGACAGGACAGACTGGTCTGGCTTTTACCTACCTAACCTGATTGTCCAGTGGTCCAGATTTCACCCCCTTCAGGGGTGGAAACCAAATCACTAGAGAATGGGGCTGGACCAACTAGGTACAGGTCTGGCTGACCCATCTATCCAGAATGGTTGGACCAGCAGTATTCATGCAACTTATGCTCATCCTGGCTCGACTGGCCAGTCTGGATTTTATTGATCTGGTCTGGCTCTGAAGGTCCTGTTTTCAACCATAGCCGGATTTATGTTTTTCTAAATGTAATTGAGGGTGGGTGATAGTGTTGTTTCTTACTGTGCTTTTATTCATTGTATTGAAAATGCCAACTGCAGGACAGTGATATGTTTAATTGCTTAATTAGAATTAATTATGAATGTTTCATGACAAGGTTTGGCATGCAATGAGGAGAGGCACTGGTTACTGCAGTGCATAGAGCCCAAATGAATGAAAATCCAGCCTTGCCCCAACCCTCAGATCACGGTCCCCATAATGATTTGTCTTTATCCCTGGGGTCTAGTGGCACCCCTTCCCATCCACTGATTGCTATCCTCATTAATGTTCTGCCTTTCCCTGGTCTCTAGTAGCACCCCACACACACTGGGATCACCGTTCCAAGCTGAATTTAGGTAAATGGTCCCTCAGTGGTTTTTTTACCTGTAAAAAAGAAATTGGTCCCTCACTTATCTGATCCCCCTGCTCCCTCCTACCACTCAGCCCACACCACCCCACACACCCCAGTACACCGCCACACATCCCCACTCACCTGAACAGGTGCAGAGTGAAATCCATTCTCTGATTGAGGACACATCTTGCTGCTGGAACCAGCGATTGCAATATGAGAAACTAATGTAAGTGCAGTTCAGTGTATTTCAATAGGGTTTTCAACTTTAATACATAACTTAGCAATTTTTGCATATTGTGACACCAGATTTTCAACATGGCCTTTTTTGGAGCCCATCTCATAAACAATGTTGGTGGAATTATGCAAATCTGTCCGTAAAGGCAATTTTGTGGTTGCTTGGCGAAATCACTTTTTGAGCAGAATTTGAACATTTACACCACCCTTGATCATGAGGTGGGATCATAAGAAGGCCATGTTGAAAATCTAGGGTAATAATATGTAACATTGGCTAAGTTATGTGCATATGTTGACATTTTCCTAAGCTCACTCATAACTTTGATAATATAAAAGAATTTGTCCCCAAATTTCCAACATAGTATTTTTTATACCAACTCATGAATCTGACAGCTGCCATTTTTCAAATCCTGCCCAACCTGTGTTTTTGCACCAGTGGTGTGGAATGATGTTCTGGTGGCACAAAATAACATTTCAGCGGGGATTTGAAAATTGTCAGTACCAGGTTCATGAGGAAGGGTAATAAGGAGGCTCTGCTGACAATTTGGTTGCCATTCTGCTATAAATGCAAGAGCCCTGTGCTTCCACAGGAACATACATGTCTGCATTTATGGAGGGATGGGAGTGCAGGCCCTGACGGGCCCTTCACTCCCACAGACAAATGAGGATATGATTACACTATCTCAAAAAGTAAGGAAATTCTTTGAAAAAAACTCCATTAATGCAACAGGGTTGATAGCAAAGTGAAAAAAGTAGAGAAATGATATGATAGGGTTCTCAACCCTAATTCTGTATTCCCCTCAAGCAGCCAAAGGGGGCATGGCAACACAAGCAACCACAGACATCCATCAACAGGTAAGACAAACAACATACAGCTCTTTCCAGATGACACAAGAGACATCCATCATCATGGTCCATCACTTCCGTAGCCACCCATGGATACAAGCCACAGGTGGATGAAGGCACTCAACACCTGCATGCAGTCGTCCATGTGGACTTCCATGGCAGCATAGGTACCTTTGACACCTGAGTGAAGACATCAACACTTTCCAGGTGGTTGTTGAAACTTGGCTACACCTCATGTCTCACAACCCACCTGGGGTGTGTAGTAATTTAGCATTACCGCACACCTTGTCATGTGTTATTGTTTACTTACAAGTTACAATGGGACCCTATTGGAATTTTATATCGCAGCTACCTAGGTGTCTGAAGGCACACCATGACGGCTTATGCCTCATGATTCACCTGGAGTATGCAACAATTTGGCATTGCCGCACACCTTGCTTTGTGGCATTGCTCACTTAAAATTTATGATGTGATCCTATGCAAATTATAGGCTGCTCTTCCCAGGTGGTTGAATGCACCCAGCTGCACCTCGTGCCTTAAAACTCACCTGGGAAATGCAGCATTTAGCATTGTCACACACCCTGTCATGTGTTATTTCTTACTTTCAGTTTACAATGTGATCCTATAGGAATTTTAGCTGTGCCTCATGCCTTACAATGCACCTGGGGCATGCATAAATTTAGCATTACTGAACACATTGCCGTGTGGTATTGCTCACCTAAAATTTATAATTTGATCCTATGAGAATCATATACTGCACTTTCCCAGGTGGTTGAAGGAATTTGGCTGCACCTCATGCATTACAACCCACCTGGGACATGCAGTAATTTAGCATTTCCAGTGGGCACTAGGTTACAACAGCAACATCAACAACAGCGCTCTCAAGAACAGCACAGTATAAACAGCGCTCTCAAATACAGCGCCACTACAAAATGCCACAGTAAAAGCCAACACCAATGGTGGCAGTCAGAAACCACACCGACGACTGCTACCATTGATAAATAATACACAGTACATTTAATTTTTGCTGGGGGCTCAGCCACCCACACCCTCAGTTAATTTTATAGCAAGCTTTGAGGGGGTGCGGATTGCGGAGAAATGTAGAACCTTGGGGGGTTGTGAGGCCTAAATCTCACCCCATTCCATGTGTAATCATATTCACAAGCCACAGAAAAGAAGAATGGGGTGAGAATAGGCCTCACAACCCCAAGGACACACCCCGTCAACTGTCAATCTGGGGATGATGGGCAGGTCCAAGGGGGGAAGGGTCAACCCTAAAAGTTTCATTTCCTTACTTGTTGTATTTTAAACCTAAATGATGCATTAACAAAGTTTTTGCATAGAATTTCCTTACTTTTTGAGAAAGAATATAAAAGTAAAAAGTCATGGAAATTGGAGGAAGCACGGGCCCTTTGTGCCCCGCACGCCCACCAACTTCCAAATTCATTAAAAGTAAAAAGTCACACAAGTTGGTGGGAGCACAGGCCCTTTGGGCCCCATGCTCCCACCAACTTATAAATTGCTGCATAAGATAAGACTGTAAGTACTGAATATTATATATATTGCTGGGAGCGCATATGGGTGGGAGCATGGGTCCCAAAAGCTCCCACCACATTGAAAGAAAGCAAAGTGTCAGTCATCAGAGTGGCATAATTTAACACCTGTTTACATGTCAAACACTTCACCACTGGAAATGACCTCCATGGCAGTAGCACTAGGCATCTTATAAATGTGAATCCAGTATCACAATACAAAACAGCATATGCAAAACATACAATGTGTCACACAATATGTCTGCAGCAAATTAATTTTCCAACACCTAAACACCATAATTCGCATGAACAAGACCTCTCCTGAAGACCCTCCAAATTTCAATATAAAAGACAAAACCGTTTTCGAGATACAGCATGTGAAAGTTTGAGATTTTCATTTTTTGGAATGGCAGACTTCCACACCTGTTAAGATTTTAGACACCTAATGACTGAAAAGTGGATCCATGGCAGTAAGGCTAGCAACTGTATAAATTTCAAGCCAGTACGAGAATGGAAAACGCTGTCCGCCAAATGTAAACTGCGCCACACAATATCTCTGCAGAAAATGTGTTGTCTGACATATAAACACAGTAATTCACATCTACAGGACATGCTATCAACACCCTCCAAATTTCAAGTAAAAAGACCAAACCGTTTCCGAGATATTTAAAGTTAAAGATTGTTAAAATTGGCCAATCTGTTGCATTAAAATCTGGCAATCTAGTCCCTCCCTCACGATCAAAGATCACGATCAAAGAATTTCGTGATCAAAGAATTAGCAGGCTCATGCTCAAAGAATTTGCAGGCTCATGATCAAAGAATAAAAAATGGTGAAATTCAGATTTTAGACATAAATGCATGAAACCACCGGCATGGTTCGATAAAACAAAGCCCCCTGAGCAAAACCCACCCTCATTTGTGTTAATAGCCCACCCCTGGGCTGAGAAATTGGAATTTTTCAACTAGCCATCTTGTACCTCCCTCACGATCAAAGATCGCTGTCAAAAAATCTCACGATCAATGAATTTGCAGGCTCACGATCAAAGATCGTTAGCGAGTGGCGATCAAAGATTAAAAATGTGTGAAACTCTATTTTTTGACCATTTTTAACAAAACCAAAGGCATGGCTCAATAGAGCGAAGCCCCCTGAGCAAAACCCATATAAGTATTACTTCAGGAGTCACTCCTGAGCCTAGATATTTGAGTTTTTCCGACTGGAACTTTAAAACAAGATGGCGGCCATCACGATAAAAGAATTCTCTGGGTCAAAGTTTCTTTGACCACGAGGCTGCAAATTCTTTGACTGTGAGGAGGGACCAGATGTCCAAAACCCCATTCTTTGTTCGCAAAACAAACATATAAATTTTCCCATTGACTTATAATGGGAACTTAAAACTGCAATAACTTTTGAATGGATTAATATTTTTTCATCAAACGAAAAGCAGCATGTTCATTGATCAAAGCTGTTCCAGATGAGCCAACTCACAGAGTGGCACACCACATGACAGCCACGCAGCACCAAGGACAAAATCCCCAAAACTCCCCACATAACTGGAGAAAAGTGCATTTTGCAGCGTTTTGGTGTGCAAAGACCGTAAGTCCAATGGAAACAAAATTTGGCAGATCAAGAGATCGATCATGTCCCACTTCGCATACCAAATTTCATGCAAATCCGTTGAACGGGTCCAAAGTTATTAATGCACAAAATTTTGAGTTTAACATAGAAGTGGCTTCATAACCCTAAATATAGGGGCGCAACCGCACCCCTATAATATATGTGTGTATATATATATATATATATATATATATATATATATATATATATTCCATATACCATAGTTAGGGTTGAGGAGCCATTTCTATGTTAAACCCCAAAACTTTGCACCTTAATAACTTTGCAACTGTTTCACAGGTTTGGCTGAAATTTGGCATACATGATCAAGAGCCATAGGCCTTGGGATCTGCCAAGTTTCGTACTGGTCAGATATACAGCTGCGGAATTATTAAGCATGATCTGTGTGAGCGGTTACGCTTTTTCTGGAATTCTACGGTCGCGCCTACAGGTCGTACGGTTTGCATGACCAGCCCAAAATCTTTAGGGAACATGTGGCCAGGGTCCCTGATGTGCCTTTTGAAAATTTCGTGAAAAAATATTAAACAGTTCAAAAGTTATTCAAAAAACAGTTTCCCATTATAAGTCAATGGGAAAAGTTAACAAAAAGTTCGACAGTGTCGCAAATGCATTTTTACTTTCGCAAATGGGCCTGTTACTTTCGCAAATCGACCATTTTGTTTTCAGTTGGTGATCAGAGAAATGGTTGGCATTTAAATGTGGGACCTTCTAGCAACCTAATTCTTTTTGTATTCACCTAGTCGGACCCTGAGGATGCTTGCCATGTCTTTATTTTGTAGTAAAACACCCCAGAAATATGTTTTTCAAATTTCTGGAAAAAGTACTTTCGCAAATTACTTTCGTGCTCACGAAAGTGTCAAACTTTTTTGCGAAAGCTTTTGCAAATTGCGACAGTAGTTTTCCATCTGTGGGAAAGTGACAGCGATTCTTTGGCACTGCGCTGCAAAAGAACCGTTGGGAGTTTTGGGCTGAAATTTGGAGGGAACGGAGACGGCATCTCACAGATGTGCCTTTCAGTGTTGTATTGAAAAAATATTACATGGCGGCAAAGTTACGGCACTCCAAAGTTGATGGTTTTTCCCATAGGATAACATTACGGCGCCCAATGCATTACAGAAATCCTTTGGATCCCTGCTGCAAAATAACGGTTTGGACTTTTTTCCTGAAATTTGGAGGGAAGACATCCAACAGCCCACATATATGCCTTTCAGTGGTTTGGTGAAAAAACATTACAGGGAGGCAAAGTTATGGCGCTCTGAACTTTTCTTTTTTTCCCATAGGATAACATTACGGCGTTTGCCGTGCCTTTCAGGGCCCGTATCTCAGAAACGGTGCGAGATATGGACTTTTCATCAGAAAAATTCTTAGCCCCCATGTACCAAATTAGCAGGACAGTTGTAAATAATATGACTTTTAAATTTCTTTTCTACGTTGTACGGTTCCTGAGATATAACGTATTTAGTATTCCAAGTTCTCATTTTCTGCGTCAATACTCATTATTATGCATACATTATTTGTACTCACTGTCTTTCTCTATGCAAGTTTTGGGGAAAACCAGCCTGTGCACTTACATTACTGTTACTGTTGCCCTTTCCGCTTGCAGTTCCGTACCTGTTTCACTTACCGTTGACGTCTGCTCCACCATGTGTGTTATCCTTTGTGTTTTCATTTGTGCTTGCGTTTCTGTTACTTTTTGCCATTTCTGTCTACAGTTCTGTTTATCTTTCTGTTTCTCTTTATGTCACCATGCCCATTGACATTTCTGTTTGCAGGCACCCATGACAACACATCACGTGGCAGACCATTCCCGTCTACGCCACCATGTGCATTACCCTTTCTGTTCTCATTCACGCTTGTGTTACCATGTGCACCACTGTTAGCATTTCTGTTTGGGTTGCTGTCCCTGTTAGTATGCCACAAGTTCGGGCCCCGCGCGCCCCGCCGCTGCATTACATTCACTATTTCTCATTATCATTCTCAAAAAGGGAAATTAGAGGCAAAAAATCCATTTAATGCATTAGTTAGGGTTGTTCATAGCGACAAAGTGAAATTGCTTTTGGGTGAAAACCCCTTGGACCCCCCCACCCCCAACCAGCGTGGTGCATTGGGATCGGGTCCCAACTCTCACCCCATTCTCCTATACTTCTGCTGCTTTACATGTCATGGGGTGAGAGTTAGGCTGACTGATCCCAATGCACACCCCAATGCCAGTTGGGGGTATGGGGTCCAAGGGGGTTTCAACCTAACAGTGAATTTCCTCACTTTTGTCACTGTGGAACAACTCTAACTAATGCATTAAATGGAGTTTTGTGCCTCTAATATATATATATATATATATATATATATATATACTTATGTAGTATCACCAATACTGTATAGTAGGGTTGAGTGCAAACATGTATGTTAAACCAAACAAATTGAACCTTCATAACTTTGGAACCACTCAATGGATTTGCACACAATTTAGCATGCATACTCTCCTTGGGAAGGTCCCTTGATCTGCAGAAGTTTGTACAAATATATTCTGTGGTTTGTGAGATGGAAACTGTCAAAAGATCCTAAATTTATCAGTTTTTTCACAGTTTTTGTCCATTTGCATCTCAGAAATGCCCTTATGTTGTGGTCTGAAATTTTCAGGGTAGAAAGCCTTTGAGTCATATATGTGCCTTTTGAAGATTTGGTGAAAAAATATGAATTCGTTGTAAAGTTATTACATTTTTAATTTCCCATTATTTCATATGGGAAAATTTATATGTATTATGAAAGTAAAAGTACTTTTTCCACACTGTCATCCAGTTTTGCAAAAAAAAAAAGACAGTATCTTGCACAAGTTATGCAATTTGCACAAAATACAACACGTTAAACCTGAATTTGTGAACCTTAATAACTTTGGAACCATTTCACAGATTTGCACAAAAGTTGGCAAGAATAATCTCTAGGTGAAGGTCTCCTGACATGCCAAATGTCATGTGAATTGGTTATGTGGTTTGTGAGATAGAGTATCAAAAAATCCTAAATTTACCATTTGTTTTACATTTCTTTGTCCATCTGTATCTCAGAAACGGCTTTAGGTAGTGGTCTAAATGTTTCAGGGTAGAAAGCCTTTGCCTCTCAGATTTGCCTTTTGAAGGTTTGGTGAAAAAATATGAATCTGTTCAAAAGTTATTAAACTTTTAATTTCCCATTATTTCCTATGGGACAATTTATATGCCAGGCAGGGAAGTTGTAATTTACTAAGTATCATACTAAAGATGAAAGAAGAGTGAAAAGCACAAGGCCTGTATAACTCCTAGACTTATGTATAACTGGAAAAATGAGAATCAACATTTCTATTTACACCTTGAAGAAACATGTCCAGTCTATTTTTAAAACTGATCTTACTTTCAGCTGCAACAACTGATAAAGGTAATTTATTCCATAATCCAATTATTCTATGGGAAAAGAAACAAGCTCTTTTCTTTGTGTTACATTTTTTTCCTCAAAAGCTGTAATGGGTGTCCTTGAGTGTTTACTATTATTTGTTTAAATTCCAGTCCGCATTTGGTCATTAATGATGCATCCATAACAATGTCTCTTGCAAATAGTAGGTCTCCCCTAAGACGCCTCTGTCCAGAGACATAAGGTTTAAAACATCAAGTCTTTCACTATATGGTAGGGATTTAAAGGTATGAAAAGATTTTGTTATCCTACGTTGAACTTTTTCTAATCTACCTATGTCCAAACACTTTTAGGGACTCCACAACTGAGACGAGAAGTCAAAATGAGGCCTAACATAAGCTTGATATAAAGTTAAAAGTATAGCTGGATCTCTAGTGGTGAAATTATGTGTAATTGCCCACCATATAGAATTTGCTTTAGCAATAACTTGATTAATATGTGAGTCAAAATTAAGACCCATATCAACATTAATGCCAAGATCTTTTTCAATATTTTTTTTCTAAAATAATGTCATTATAGAGAAAATATTGTCTTTTTTGTTTTGTTTCCCAAAATGAAAGACTAGTTGTCTAACAAATTTAAATCCTTTTGAATAATTTCTGATTCTTCTTCCATCCTGCAAATATTTGTAAGTTTATAGTCATCTGCATATTGTATTATTTTACTTTGAATATCCTTTGACAAATCCGAAATAAATATTTGAAAAATAACAGGACCTAGCACTGATCCTTGAGGAACACTGCTTAAAACCTTGATCCATGAAGATTTGTTACCATCGATTATTACCCTTTGGCATCTATTATCCAACCGGTTTGCTATCCAATGTGAATACAAAGGATTAATATTACATATTTGTAATTTTTGTAATAGTGCCCAATGAGGGGCAGAGTCAAATGCCTTATGAACGTCTATAAAAATGACATCACAAGGCATTTTTTTATCCAAATTCATACTAATGTAGTCATATAAACTCACAAGATTAGTAGTGCAGAAATGTCCTTTACAAGGCCATGTTGACATGAATCTAACACAGTTATATGTTCTGTTAAATTGTATTTAATAATTCTTTCCAACATTTTACAAATAATGGGTGTCAGACTTATTGGACAAAAATTTTCCATTAAGTTTTTATTTCCTTTTTTTATATATAATGGGATAACTTTATCTTTTTTCTAATCAGATGGCACCATTCTTGTATTTAAACTTTTTTTCAAATATTAATTTTTTAATGGTAAGCCAGTATAGTGTTTCATGATGAAAATAATATCTCCTGTAATATTATCAGGACCAAGGAAATAACCTCTTTTTATATTATTCAATTTCTCTTCAATTATTTCAATGGAAATATCAATACAATTTTGAACCGGATAATCGATTTTAATATTACTGGAAGAATTATTAAATACTTTACAAAATTCTTGATTAAATAACTCTGCCATTTTACTGGGATCAGATATAGATTCATTTTCAATGATTAATGGGCCTACATAACATTCTTGTTTTTTTAATGGAATTAATGTAGGTAAACAAAATCTTATTATTTCCTTTGTTTGCATGAGAGGCAATATATGCTTCTGTTTTCAATTTAGCTTTTCTAATCTCTTTTTTGCATAATTTCTTACTGTTCTTAAAAACTATCCTATTTCTTTCATTTGTATTATTGGAATATTTTTTAAATAACTTATTATTTTTCTTCACTATACGTTTTAAGTGTTTAGAGAACCATTTTGGATTGAGACTAGATTTATTGTGTTTTTTTTTGTACTTTGGGAATATATTAATTAGCTGTATCTAAAAGTATATTTTTAAAAGTTTGCCACATTAGTTCAACATCATTTGATTTTAGCAAAACATTCCAATCAATTCCATTTAAATGCATTTTAATAGCTTCAATGTTGGCTTTATGAACAACACATATCTCAGTAACTTTATTAGGTATATAAGTGTCAAATTTTAACCTAAAGGCAACTGAGTAATGGTTACTACTACCTAATGGAGTAGTGATAGAACAGTTTAGAATATCCAAGTCTTTACTTGCAAGAACAACATCCAACATATTACTTCCACGTGTTGGGGTAGATACATATTGCATCAGATTTAATTCTTCACAGGCAAAAATAAATTTTTTTGATGAATTTAAGATGGCGGATTTATTTATCCAATCAACATCTCCTAAATTTAAATCCCTCATAAATATGTTATTTCCTAGGTCAGAAGCTTCTGATATCTCATCACTAATTTTATTGAAAAGTTTTTTGCAACAATATTTTTGAATGTTTATAATTTTGGAACCATTTAACAGATTTGCAATAAATATGGCAAGCATAATCTCCAAGGGTAGGTCTCACAATGTGCCAAATGTGGTGTAAATCTGTTTTGTGGTTTTTGAGATACAAAGTGTCAAAACATCCTAAATTTATGTGCTTATGACATTTCTTTGTCCTCCTGTATCTCAAAAATGGCTGTATGTTGTGGGCTACAATTTTCAGGACATAAAGCCTTTGGGTCACAGATGTGCCTGATGTGGTGAAAAAATATTACTCCGTTCAAAAGTTATTTACATTTTAATTTTCCCATTATTACCAATGGGAAAAGATAGGTGTTTCGAATGAAAGAAAGTATTTTTTGCAAAAGCAACCACTTTGCACACAAAGCCATTTCATTTTTGCAAAGCCAATGTTTTCACACAGTACATGGAAAGCAACCACTGTGTGTACAAATTAATTTCTTTTTTGGCAAGGTAGGGCAATGTTTTTGCATGGTACATGGCTTTGCCATGGCAGAGGTCTGTTCTGTCTGCCATTTTATTTTGCCCTTGGCGACACTGAGAAAGTGAAGAAAAAATTTGGAACTTATTGTAATTTTAAAAAAAAAAAAAATGTCAAAACATTGCTAAAGGGGACCCCTTTGTCTACATTTTGATGTTTGTTTGTTTTTTTAATGTAGGCCGAAACACAATTCTTGAGCACCCGAAATCTCTGGTGCTGAGCTTAGTAAGAGGACTGCTTCTTTCCCATTCTCAGCATGAGAACACCAGTATTTTTTTGACTTCTGCAGCCACTGCTGGAACTTGTGCTGCTGGCTGCAGAGTCAGTTCTGAGCCACCCCCCCAGTTCCAAGTGGCACTCCCCAAGCCTGTGCTCACCCATTAAAGGATTATTTCCCTGATACTGGGATGCCAACTCCCAGTGTCAGATGGCCCCTGTGCAGCCCCTTTGCTTTATTGCCCCCCCAAAAGGGTGGGACACTGGAGAGCCCACTCCCAATGTCCCCAGGGATGGTCATACCACATGTTGCCCCCCCAGCAGTGTGGGACACTAGAGAGCCCACTCTCAGTGTCCCCAGTTATCTATTGCCCTCCATCCAGCAGTGTGGGATGCTGGGGAACCCACTCCCAGTGTCTTGAGATATGCCCCACCCACCAAGCAGCATGGGACACTGGGGAGCCCACTCCCAGTATCCCCAGTTATCTATACCCCCCAACCAGCAGTGTGGGACACAGGGGAGTCCACTCTCAGTGTCCTCAGTCATGTTCCCCCACCCCCAAGCAGCGAGGAATACTGGGGAGCCAACTCCCAGTGTCCCAAGACTTTCATTGGCTGCCCCCTTGCCCTGTGGGACACTGAGGAGCCCACTCCCAGTGTCCCAAAATCTGTTTCTTTCCAAAGCTGTAAATAAGAAAACTGACTCCGTTGTCTTTTTGATTTTTTTTACCTGAAAAGTAGAAAATGGTCCCTCGTCATCCCCAGCATCTCTCTCCCAAAATCCCAACCCTCCCACTGAGGACCCCCCACCCTATACTTACCTCTGGGAATCGTCTGCTTTCATCTTCTGTGGACTGGGAGACATCTGCACTCTTCAAAGCTGAACCACGAACTGAAGAATCAAGGTAAGTGCCCTATAATGGCTGTCAATGGTGTTTTGAACTTATGTTGATATCTCAGCCATTTTTGGTATTTTTGTGCCAAATTTTCAACATGGGTTTTTTGGGACCCAACTTCATGAACACAATCACTGATGCTGCATGAAATCACCTTTCAGCAACAAATAATGAAATGACAGTGTCAGTGTTCATGAGGTGGGGTCCCAAAAAGCCCATGCTGAAAATCTGGTGAAATAATTCCTAAAAATGCCTGAGTTACGTGTGTCCATAGAATTTTCCCTTCTCACACATGTAACTTCGATATTTTTTAATATTTTGCCACCAAATTTTCAGCATGGCCATTTTTTAACACCAACTCATGAACAGTACAGCTGTCATTTTTCACTGCCTGCCCAAACGTATTTTCACAGCTATGTCACTGAATGGCATGCTTGCTGCACGAAATCACCTTTCAGGACTGATTAATGAAATGACAGTGCCAGTATTCATGAAGTGGCATCCCAAAAAGGCCATGTTGAACATTTGGTGAAAAAAATCCTAAAAATATCTAAGTTACATGTGTCTGTTGAATTTGTTTTTTTTTTAATTTTTATTTAGTGATTCGGAAAAGACCTTTGAGCACAAGCTCTTTTACAAAGGTTCCACATCATAGATTGCAAAACAAAGTACAATAGAAGAAAGTAAAGGTACATTGCAATGAACGATATAGCTTGGATTCAGAACTTGCAGAATAACTCACAACATAGGTACAAGTTAAATAACAAGAAAAACACTTTATGAGGGTTGGGGGGATAAGCAGCCACAAAGTGCCTTGTCAGTAGGGATGGGGATAGCTGGCATTGGGGTGAAGAAAGGAGGTACAAGAGAGAGAGGTATGTACTGTGGTTGAGGTGAAGGGTGGGGGAAGAAGATCGATAAGGTATAGAGAGAAATGGTGGGGTGAAGGGAGGCTGAGCGGAGAGGACATGCTAGAGTAAATTGGTGGGGTGTGAGGGGGCATGGTCAGGCAGCCTGCATTAGTAGTGACTGTTAGGGAAACTCACGGGACTGTGAATTGGTGAGGGGGGTGGCGGGTGCTGAAGGAGCCTGACGTAAACTGATTGCTGGGGCAAGTCATGAGAAGGGACAGAGGGAGGGGGTACCTGAGGCTTGCCTAGTGCTTGCTGTGGGGCAGAGAGAGCAGGTGTGGCTGGACTCAGGAGCAGGTGCACTTACAGAGTGTTATTAGGTACTGTTTGAGGTCAGTTTTGAATTGTGCCAGACAACTGGTGGCCAAGAGGTGCCCAGGGAGTTCATTCATCTGTAGGGGGGCCCGATAGGCAAATGCACATTGCCCAAGTGAGGTGCGATGGAAGGGGATAGCCAAGGCCTCTCTAGTCCTCCCTCTGGTGACCTGTAATGAGTTGGCTGCCTTGATCAAATTGCCTACACAAGGTGGTGTTTTACCCACTAAAGTCTTCTTCCCTAGGATGCAAGTCTGGAATCTGGCCCTGTTTCTTAATGACAGCCAGTTTGCATGTTCATACAAAGTACAGGTGTGAGTGCCATGCTCAGCATCCAGGGTGAGTCTGCAGGCTTTGTTGAGTGCAGTATGAACCCTCTTGAGCACTGTATCCATTGCCGCCCCATAGACCACTAGTCCATAGTCAATAGTAGATATAATTGAACTGTGGACTGAGAGATGGAGGGCCCTCAGAGAGAGGTATTGCCTGTGCCTGTACAGGACACCAATCTTGTTATTGACTGTCTTGACCAGAGAGTCAATATGGTGCTCAAACATGAGGGTATCATCTATTATGACCCCCAGATACTTGAACAAGTGAACTTGTTCCAGCGGCTCACTGTATGATTTGGAGATGATGAGGGAGTGGTGCTTATTTTTGTTGTGGGGGCTGGACATAAGCATGGCCTTTGTCTTCTTGTAGTTTAGTAGCAACTTATGACTTCAGAACCAGTCCTCGAGTTTGGAGGAGTTCTGCAGCTCAGATTGTAGGGCAGCCTGAGACATGCTGCTGCTCAGGAGCACAGCATCATCTGCATATAGTATGAGTTTGGTGTTGCTGGCTGTGGGAAGGTCATTTAAGAAGAGTCTAAAGAGTAGGGGCCCCAGTATTGATCCCTGGGGTACCCCTAATGATACCTCTCTTGCGCTGGATACTGTTTGCTCAATTTTGACATGTTGATTTCTCCATATCAGGTAGTCTTGGAATCAGCAAAGGGCATTGGGTACCACACCCATGTTTCACATTTGGGTCAGTAACAGGGGGTGGCTGACTGTATCAAAGGTTTTGGTGAGGTCAACAACGACAGACCCCACCAGTTTGCCTTCATCCAGGGCCTTATGTGCATAGTTTGTGCAGTCCAACAGGGCAGTGGTGGTACTGTGATTTTGTCTGAAGCCATGCTGATTGGGGCATAGTAGATTATACTTATTGAGGTAGTCGATGAGTTGACCCACCACAATCTTTTCCAGAGCCTTGGACAGAGGGGGAGAGGATCGAGATGGGTCTGTAGTTGGCTGCCAGAGACTTGTCACCTGCTTTATGCACTGGCGTTACTAAGGCCTGTTTCCTAGCTGCTGAGAATTGGGCCAGGGCCAGGGACTTATTGTACAGTGTGGTAATGGGCAGTATAAGGAAGTCCAGGGTGAGGGATAGTAGTTTCATGTCTATCCTGTAACTGCCCAATCTGGTCTTACCTAGTATTTTCTTGACCATAGTAAGAGCCTCCTTCACTGTCACCCTTTTAAAGTAGAAGGTCGGGTGAGAACACTTGGTAGATACATTGTTGGAGTGGTTCAAACCAGGTTGAAAATAAGCAGGTGGTAGCACTGGAGTAAGATCAGTGAAGGCCTTATTGAAGACTTCTGCAATAGCTATAGGGTCTGTAGTGGGGGTGTTATGGATACTGAGCAGCTGAGGGTGCATATTGTCCTCCTTTCCAAGGACGCTTTTGATGTTATCCCAGAATCTTTTCCCATCACCCCAAATATTGCAAAGCTGAGCATTATGATAGTTGGCTTTGGTGAGCCAGATTAGCTTGGTGCAGTGGTTCCTGGTTGTTCTGTTGCACTGGTAGTCATGCTTACTACCTGTGTTTCTGGCCTTCTCCCAGAGTCTGTCCCTTTCTTTCAGGTGGGAGAGGAGCTCCCCATCAATCCAGCCATTTGTCTTCCCCCGAATGTTTCTTTTCATGAGCAGGGCATAGATGTCACAGATGGAGTTAAAGCCCTTAATGAAGTAACTGAGGGCCTGATCAAGGGTAGGCACCAGGCCAATAAGAGTCCAGTCATGCAGGGCAAGGGCTGATTTGAGGGCTCCAAATTTACCCTTCCTCAAAACTCTGCTTTCAGTGAGGATGGGTGGACTTTTGGTAAATTCATTAGACCACAAGAAGGTGATTGGTGAGTGGTCACTTAGCTTGTCTGGGAGATCCTTGATTTCAGAGATCCGGGATGGTGAGCTTGCTAGGACCCAGTCAAGAAGGATACTGTTTCCTGTCTTACAGTTCTGCCTGGTGGCGCAGGTGACAAGTTGTGTCAGGTTGGAGGTGGCTATCAGATCCCTGAAAGGGGCAGCCTCCTTTCCATCCCAGTTTATGTTAAAATCCCCAGTAATGACAAGCTTCATCCCTTTTGGAAGGGTGCTGATAACACCCATAATTGTGGGAAAGCCTGCTGTGGCTTTCTTGGGGGGGGTAAGTAGATTGTGGCAAGGATGAGAGTTTTGCCATTCTGACTGACCTGTGCCTTTATCACTATTATCTCATGGTCCTCAGACACGCAGGCTCCAGGGAGGATGGTGCACTGCAGAGAGTCCCTGGCATAGATGAGGCAGCCCCCACCTCTCTTGCCTATTCTATCAACCCTGCATGCTTGGAAGCCTTTGAGAGCAACTTCGCTATCTTTAATCCTACTGGTCAACTAGGTCTCTGTTAGGCATAGGATGTCAGGGGTATGGAGGGCCATCCATGCCTGTAGTTGGTGAAATTTTGAGGTTAAAATGCAGATGTTCAGTGAGGCTATTTTTAGGCCTTTAACCTTATGAACACCAGGGCCCATGCATGCACTTAACTTTGGTACATTTCAATATTTTGCTGCTTAATTTTAAACATAGCCATTTTTTCATACCACCTCATGAACAGTACAGCTGTCATTTTTCACATCCAGCCCAAAATGTGTTTTCACACCTGTGGCACAGAATGGCATTGCAATTGTGTATAACCATGTTTTGCCTTGCATTTCACAATTTCTCTATACTGGGGTACATGAGGTGGAGTAATTTGACAGCTATGCTGACAACTTGGTCACTGTTGTTTGACACATGGAAGTGCACAGCCCAGAGGGCCCTTCACTTCCATACATACGTACATATGCACATCTGTGGAGGGATTGGCGTGCAGGGTCCCAAGGACCCTGCACACCCACACTAAAATATGGCTACTATTATACTATCTCAAAAAGTGAGGAAATTCATTGCAGAAAACTTTGTTAATGCATCAGTTAGGGTGCTTACTAAAGTGAGAAAGGTAGGGAAATGTGGTGTTAGAGTTTGCAACCCTAACACCCCACCCCTCCCTGCAGACACCGACAGGCATCAGGGGCATGTCTTAGGGTCATCAGGCTTAACATTCACCCACCCCACCTCTATCCTGCTGACTCTGACAGGCATCGGAGGGTGTGCCTTGGGGTCATCGACCCTAATGTGCACCACATTTCATAGCTAAATAGGGTGAGATGGGCATAGTATAGGAGAATGGGAGAGTGTTAGGGCCGACAATCACAAGGCATACCCCGATGCATGTCAGTGTCTGCAAGGTGGGGTGAGGCATTAGAGCTAGAAACCCTAACAACACATTTCCCTACTTTTCTCACTTTAATAAGCACCCTAACTGATGCATTAACAAAGTTTTTTGCAATGAATATATATATATATATATATATATATATATATATAAATTATATTATACTGGAGCAGTAGCACCAGTATAGTTATGGTTGGCAGGGCAGTTTAATGTTAAACCTCAAACTTTGCACTTTAATAACTTTGAAACCATTCAAGGGATTTACACAAAAAATTGGAATGCTTTCTGGGTAGAGGGATGTCTCTTAATCTGCCAAATTTCATGTCAATCCCTTTTGGAGTGTTTCAGATACAGAGTGTTAAAAAAAAAAGAGGGTTTTGCTCTTTTGACTGTTTTTTTGCTCACCCGTATCTCAAAAACAGATTAACATTAGTGGCTGAAATTTTCAGGGTAGAATGCTTTGGCCTCACAGATGTACCTTTTGAAGATTTGGTGTAAAAATATTAATCTGTTCCAAAGTTATTGTAGTAGGTATTTCCCATAATCTCCTATGGGACAAAATAGATGTCAGGCATGATGCAGGATTGCAGGCTTTTTTGATGCAGAATCCCGCATCGAACTGTCATGTTACATGCAGAATCCTGCATCAAAATGCCATATTACATGTAGAATCCTGCATAGAAGTGCCATGTAGGGCCGCATTAAAGGGCTTCCAAAAGGGCCAAATGAAAGGACCCCCCACATAGAGAGGCGCCCACAGTGTGACTGTCATTTAAAAATTAAAACCTCCTGCTCCTTCCCTCTGAGCAGTTCTACCCACCACCCTCCTACCCTGTCCCTCTGTCATTTAATAAAAACCCTTCCACTCCCTCCCTTTGAACAGTCCCACCACCACCCTTGTCCCAACCCCAATCAGTTAAGTAAAAACCCTCCCACTCCCTCCCACTGAGTAGTCCCAACCACCACCCTCATACCTTGTACCCCAGTCATTTAAGAAAAAAACCTTGCTCCCTCCCTCTGAGCAGTCCCACCCACCTCCCTCATACACCATTCCCCAATTATTTCACAAAAAAATTTCCACTCCCTCTATCTGGGCAGTCTCACCCACCCCCCTCATATTCTGTGCCCCTGTCATTTAACAAAAAAAACCCTCCTGCTCCCTCCCTCCCCTCTGAGCAGTCTCACCCGCCACCCTTGTACCCCATCCCCCAGTCATTTCACACAAAACCTTCCTGCTCCCTCCCTCTGAGCAGTCCCACCCACCACCATCGTACTCCCAGTCTATGACCAGCACAGCCCTCCTCTCACCTCCACAGCTGGCTGCAGACTGCCCCATGAATGACTGCCTTGTCAGTGAATAACAATGCCCTGCATCCTACTTTGATGTAGGATACTTTGAGGTGGTAGACATTTGCTGAAGTGGTCCCTCACCCCTCCAAATTTTAAATACCTAAAAAAAGAAGGAAACTGTCCAGCAACGTAGCTGCTGTCATTGGGGTACCCAATCCCAGTTTCAGCAATGTAAGCCCCCCCCACCTCACCATGTTCTGACACTGGGGAGCCCACTTCTGGTGTCATTAATTAAAAATTATTGCCTCCACCCAGCACTATGGAACAGTGGGGATCCCAACCCCACTGTCCCCAAACACTATAATATTATAAACCCTGTAAAAAAGAAAACCATGCCACGACTTCTTTTTTCCTTTTTTTAACTGTAAATCAGAAAATGATACCCTCGTCGTGTCCCCAATCCCCCTCCCCATCCTGATCCTCCCTCTGTGCACCCACCTCCCCACTCCCCCTTACCCCATAGCCCTCCAAGTCAGGCACTGTTCCCTGGAGCTGGAGTGGGACACATCTGCACTCTTCAAAGCCGAACGCAAACTGACCTTTCAAGGTAAGAGCCTTATAATGGCTGTCAATGGGGGTTTCAACTTATGTTGATATCTCTGCCATTTTTAGGTATTTTTTCACCAAATTTTAACATGGGGTTCTTGGGACCCCAGCTCATGAACACTGCCACTGTCATTTCTTTACTCAGTCCGGAAAGAAGATTTTGCGGTGACTGCTCTGAATCATCTTTCAGGACTGAGTAACAAAATGACAGTGCCAGCGTTCATGAGGTGGGGTCCCAAAAGCTCATTTGAAAATTTGGTGAAAAAAATCCTAAAAATTATTGCATTACAAGCATGCATTACACAATTTCTGTGCAGGTGCTTAATTTCGGTAATTTACAATATTTTCACTCCAAATTTTCAACATTGCCATTTTTTCACTCCACCTCATGAACAGTACAGCTGTCATTCATCAAATCTGGTCCAAAACATCTTTTCACACCTGTGGTGCACAATAGCGATCGCTGTGTGAAATCACCTTTGGGATGAATGAACAAAATGACAGTGCCAGTGTTCATGAAGAGGGATTCCAAAAAGTCGATGTGGAAAATTTGGTGAAAAAAATCATAATAATGACTGTGTTATGAGCTTGAGTTGTGCAGTTTTTATGCAGGTGCATCATTTTGGTAATTTACAATTTTTTCACTCCACATTTTCAACACTGACATTTTTCACACCACTTCATGAACAGTGCAACTGTCATTCTTCACATTTGGTTCAAAATGTCTTTTCACACCTGTGGAGCACAATGGTGCAGTTGCTCTGTGAAATCACTTTTTGGAATCAATGAATGAAATTACAGGAGCAGTGTTCATGAGGTGAGGTCCCAAATGGGCCATGCTGAAAATTTGGTGAAAAAACTCATAACAATGGCCGAGTTACAAGCGGGCATTAAAAATAGATTGGGGGGGGGCAATGACAAATTTCACAGGCCCAGAAACCCCCAAATAAAAGTTTTTTTTTCTTCCTGGCATCAGTGTGTCTTTGTGTATGGGGCAAGAGCAGGCTGTAAAAATAAAACTTTGACTTGTGCCATCCAGAGGTAGACAGACACACTGGGGTGAGGGGCCATCAAGAAATGTAACACTCTCAGAAATACCAACTAAAAATATATTTTTTTCCTGGCTTTAGTGTGACTGTGTGTACAGGGCAAATGTAAGTTGGCAAAATCAATATTTGGGGCCAGTCCACCCATGCAATGCTTGGATTTCCGCTCACGATGCCAATGACCCGAGTTCAGGAACAGACCCGAGAGTCAGAAGGCCAGCCAGAGGCAAAAGAATTGAGAATCCTGGGGACTGCTTTCCTTCAGAGGGAGGGGGAAAGAGTGTCTTGTGCTTTAGGAACCCCTGGTGAAGGCTGTTTTTTTTTTCAATATATGTGATGCGGCAGAGGTGCCCCTCTGACATTGTTTGTATCCAGACAGTCCACCCGATCCCAGTGAAAAAAATGTATTTATTTTTCAAAATGGGACACTCACTCAGAGTTGATTGAGGAGCCTGGAGAGGAATGGAGCGGCTCAGTGGTGGGGTATGGAGCAGAGTGGTACTGAGCAGGGACCGTGCTGCTTTTGTGTTCATAAAAACTACATTAATGCACTAGTTAGGGTTAATATAATGTCATTCAAAGTATGGAAATGTGGTGTTAGGGCTCCCAGCCTTAACTCCCCACCCTACCCTCCCCCACCCAGCTACAAACCCCCATTCCACCCCTCCACCCTCCACACACCAACAGGCAACAGGGTGTGCCTTGGGGTCTTTGGCCCTAATGCTCACCCATTCCATAACTAAATAAGCTGAAACAGACATAGTATAGGAGAATGGGGTGAGTGTTAGGGTCCATCTCAGGTTGTGCAGTTATGGAATGGGGTGAGCTTAGGGCCAATGACTCCAAAGCACACCCCAACTCATGTTGGTGTGTGGAGGGTGGGGGAATGGGATGGGGTGGTATGGTTGGGTGGAGGAAGGTGGGGTTGGATATTAGGGCTGGGAACCCTAACACCACACTTTCATACTTTGAAAGGCATGATATGAACCCTAACTAGTGCATTAACATTGCTTTTTGCTAAATATATACATATATATTATGGTAGCATGGTAGTCCTACCATAGTTAGGGTTGAGGAGCCATTTACATGTTCAACCTAATATTTTGCATCTTAATAACTTTGCAACCATTCAATGGATTTGCCTGAAATTTGGAATACGCAATCAAGAACCATATATCTTGGGATCTGCCAACTTTCGTACTGTTCGGATATACATCTGCGGAGTTATTAAGCGTGATCTGCGCACGCGATTACACTTTTTTGCAATTCTTTGGTTGTTTCTACAGGTCGCAAAGTTGGCGTGACCAGTACAAAATCTTCAGGGAACATGCAGCTTGGGTCCCCAATGTGCCTTTTGAAGATTTCATGAAAAAATATTAAAGGTTCAAAAGTTTTTCAAAAAAACAAGTTCCCATTATAAGTCAATGGGAAAAGTTAACAAAAAGTTCGACAGTGTCGCAATGCAGTTTTTACTTTCTCAAATGACCCTTTTACAGTCGCAAATACACCATTTTGTTTTCAGTTGGCAATCAGAAAAATGTTTGGCATTTAAATTTGGGACCCTCTTGCAACCTAATTCTTTTTGTGTTTACCGAGTTGGACCCTGAGGATGCTAGGCATGTCTTTATTTTGAGGTTAAACACCCTAGAAATATGTTTTTCAAGTTTCTGGAAAAAGTACTTTCACAAAGTACTGTCACACTCATGAAAGTGTTGCAAATTTTTGCGAAAGCTTCGCAAAGTTCGACAGTACTTTTCCAGGCTGTGGGAAAATGACAGCAAATCTTTTGCCACCCTGCTGCAAAAGAACGGTTTGGTTTTTGAGATGAAATTTGGAGGAAGCACAGCCAACATCTCACAGATGTGCCTTTCAGTGTTTTGGTGAAAAAATATTACAGGGCGGCAAAGTTACGGCATTCCAAAGTTGACACTTTTTCCCGTAGGATAACATTACGGCGTCCGCTGCATTACAGGAATCTTTTGGCGCCCTGCTGTAAAATAACGGTTTGGTCTTTTGGGCTGAAGTTTGGAAGGAAGAAAGCCAGCATCCCACAGATGTGCCTTACTGTGGTTTGGTGAAAAAATATTACAGGGAGCCAAAGTTATGGCACTCCGAACTTCTCTTTTTTCCCCCATAGGATAACATTACGGTGTTCGACGTGCTTTTCAGGGCCCGTATCTCAGAAACGGTGCGAGATACGGACTTTTCATCAGAAAAGTGCTTAGCCCCCAACACAACTAGCCAGGAAAGTCATAAATCATATGACTTTTAAATTTTTTTTCTAAGTCATGCGGTTCCTGAGATATAAGCAATTTAGTATTCCAACTCTTCATTTTCTGCTCCAAGGTCCATTAGTATGCATACATTCTTTGTACTCACTGTCTTTCTCTATGCAGCTTTTGGGGAAAACCAGCCTGTGCGCTTACATTACTGTTACCGTTACCATTTCCGATTGCAGTTCTGTACCCATTTCAGTTACCGTTCACATCTACACCACCATGTGTGTTACCCTTTGCGTTTTCATTTGTGCTTGCGTTTGCGTGATTTTAACCATTTGTGTCTACAATATTGTTTCTCTTTCTGTTTTGATTTGCGTCACTATGTGCATTACAATTTGCATTTGCGGGCACCATGTTACTATGTGACAAGACATCATGTGGCGGGAGCGTGGGGCCCCTCCCGCCGCTGCATTACATTCACTATTTCAAGTTATCATTCTCAAAAAGAAGGGAAATTAGAGGCAAAAAAACTCTGTTTAATGCATTAGTTAGGGTTGTTTCACAGTGACAAAAGTGAGGAAATTTGGTGTTAGGGTTGAAAGGCCCCCTAGGACCCCCTGCTCACACCCCCAACCAGTATCGGGGTGCGCATTGGGGTTGTCAGTCCTAACTCTCACCCCATTCTTCTATACCTCTGCTTCTTCACACATCTGATGGGGTGAGAGTTAGGGCCGGCAACCCCAATGTGCACCCTGATGCCAGTTGGGGGTGTGGGTGGGGGAGTCATAGGGGGGCTTTCAACCCTAACACAAATTTCCTCACTTCTGTCGCTGTGGAACAACCCTAACTAATGTATTAAATGGAGTTTTTTGCCTCTGATATATATATATATATACACATGTTGTAAAAAACTGTTAATGCATCAGTTAAAGTTCATATTATAGCGACAAAAGTATGGAAATGTGTTACGGTTTCCAACCCTAACACCCAATCCAAACCCTACCACCTACCCCACCCTAATCCTCCATACACCAACAGGCACTGGGGTGTGTCTTGTGGTCATCAACCTTAACACTCGCCCCATTCCATGTGTAAGGAAGCTGAGATGGTACAGCATTGGAGAATGGGGTGAGCGTTAGGGTAGACAACCCCAAGACACACCCCAATGCCTTTTGGTGTGTGGAGGGTGGGGATGGGGTGAGGTGGAAGGGTTAGTTGGGGGGTGGGATGGGGTGTTAGGGTTTGGAACCCTAACATCACATTTCCATACTCTTGTCACTATAATATGAACCCTAACTGATGTATTAATGGAGTTTTTTGTGATGGATTTCCTTATTTTTGTGAAAGTGCCACCATAGCCGTAGTTGTTTATGGGAGCACAGGGCCTTCTGGGCTGTGTGGTCCCATCTATCCATAAGTGTAGAGACACTATAATTAACCTTCATCTTTCTGTTGGAGCACAGGGCCCTTTCAGACCTGCACTCCCATGCTCTATGATTTTTCTTCTTTTTTTTTTTTTGCAGTTAAATATTTTATTGTGTATTTGTTATTCAGACAGGCAATTACAGGTAAGACATCAGGCAGTACATATAAGTGTGCAGTACAGTGGCATCATAAGCATACAGTAAGGGTGAATGGTATGATTTTCCTTATTTTAATATGGGAGCGCAGGGTCTTTTGGACCCTGCACACCGATCCCTCTGTTGATGTGAGAGCAAATTATCATCATAGCCTGCTGATTACCCCAGAACATATACCTGGTACAGAACATTTTTAAATCACTGCCAAAACATAATTATGTGCAAATGTGGTGCTATTCCATGCCACAGGTGCGAAAACAAATTTTGGGCAGAATTTGAAAAATAACAGCTATAACATACATGAGGTGGGGTAACAAGAAGGCTATGCTATAAATCTGGGGTCAAAATATTGACAATTTCCATAGTTACAAACATGCATAACTGAATTGCAATCACTGGTCATAACTTTCTCAGTTTTTTATATTTTGACCCCAAATTTTCAACAGTCTTCTTATCACCCCACCTTATAAGCCCCATAGGTGAAAAATTCTTAATACACAGCAAAATGCCATTCCACACCACAGGTGTGGAAACATGTTTTGGGTAGGATGTGAGAAATGACAGCTGTACTGTTCAAGAGGTGGTGTGAAAAAATAGCTATGTTGAAAGTTTGGAGTGAAAATATGAAAAATTGCCAAAGTTATGTGCATGCATAGAAACATTTCAATGACCGTGCATAACTCGGGCATTTTTAGAGTTTAGTGCACCACCTTTCAATATGGGTATTTGATTTACTCATGAACACTGGCATTGTTATTTCATTACCAGTCACAAAGGTGATTTCGCATAGCAACTGTGAAATCATCTGATGAGTCTGATTAATGAAATCACAGTGACAGTGTTCAAGGAGGTGGGGTCCCAAAAAGCCCGTGTTAAAATTTGGTGCAAAAATATCTACAAATGGCTGACATATCAACATAAGTTCAAAACACCATTGACAGCCATTATATGGCACTTACAGTACCTTGATTTTTCAGTTTGTGGTTCAGCTTTGAAGAGTGCAGACATGTCTTGGCTCACAGAAGATGACAGCCTATAATCTCTGGTGGTAAGTATAGGTCAAGGGGGTGTGTGTGGTGGGGGGTTGTTCAGTGGAAGGGTTGAGATGGGGGAGTGGGATGGGGAGACAATGAGGGTCCGTTTTCTTTTTTTTCAGGATTAAAAAAATAAAAATGTCAGGGGACTGTTTTCTTTTTTTTTTTTACAGGTACAATCTGTGCAATATTTCAGGACAATGGGTGTGGGCTCCCCAGTATCCCACCATGCTGGGAGGGTAAGACCTAACTGGGAACACTAGAAGTGGGCTCCCCAGTGTCCCACACTGCTGAGGGGACTTGAGAATGCCAACACGGGGATTAGGCACCTTGATGTCGGCAACCATATTTTAAACAACTGCCTTTTTTGGGGGGGGGATCCAACACTGGGGCTGGGAATCCTAGTGTCAGAACTGACAGAAAACAACTTTGAGACACTGTGGGTGGGCTCTCCAGTGTCCCACATCACTGGGGGGAGGGGGTCTAAATGCTGACACATGGATTGTGCACCCCGTTGTTGTCAACCATATTTAAAACAATGCCCTTTTTTATGGGGGACATCCAACACTGGGGATGGGCATCCCAATGTCGGAATTAACAGAAAAAAATTTCAGAACACTGGGAGTGGGCTCACCAGTGTCCCACACTATTGGGTTGAGGGGGTCTAAATGCCGACATAGGGATTGGGCATGCCAATGTCAGCAAAAACATTTTTTTTTTTTAAAACATGCCTTGGCCCTCTTGGAGGCAATAAAAGGATAAAAGATCCTTTTATTAGGCAAACACCATCAGGTGTCTACCTACACAGTGGCCAAAGAATGCGATTCTGCCAGCATTTGTTTTCACAAAACAGTGCTGCAATCTGCTGAAGTTTGTGCACAACAGTGCCGTTAGTTGGCTGAAAATTGAAGCAATTTGGAGTAATTTCAAAAAAATATTGTTGCAAATTTGCGACACTATCCATGGCTCAGTAAATAAAAACACATTTCTGGCCACTACTTTCATAAACTAAGGCCAGAATCATGTTCCCCAGGCTCTGATTAGGTAACCAGAACTGTTGGTGTTTACCAAGGGGCAGCATTTTTTGAATTTCAGCATTTTTCCCCAGTTGCTAACTGAAAACAAGATGGCAGCAGGACAACACTAACATAGAAACATAGAAACATAGAATTTGACTGCAGATAAGGACTGCTTGGTCCACCCAGTCTGACCATTTCCCTACCTAATGGATAAGCTGCAGATCCTAGTTAACCAACAGCCTACTTCCTCCTACCCCCACCTCCTAGAATTGCCTTATGACTGTCCCGTGCATTCTTGAATTCCACCACTGTTTTTGACTCCACTACCTCCTCAGGAAGGCCATTTCATGCATCCACAACTCTCTCCATGAAAAAATACTTCCTCACATTACCTCTGAGCCATCCCCCTCTATCTTCAAATTGTACCCTCTTGTTCTTGCACACCTCTTTTTCTGAAAGATGCTACCATCTTGGACTTTGTTGATTCCCTTGAGGTACTTGAAAGTTTCTATCATGTATCCCCTCTCCCTCCTTTCCTCAAGGCTATACATTTTAAGCTCCTTAAGTCTCTCTTCATATCTCTTCTGGTGCAGACCCTGCACTATTTTAGTTGCCCTCCTTTGGACTGCCTCTATCCTGTCTATGTCTTTGAGAGATTGGGTCTCCAGAACTGCAAGCAGTACTCCAGATGGGGTCTCACCAGCTGTCTGTAAAGAGGAATAAAAACTTCCTGTTTTCTACTGGTGATGCCTCACCTTGTGCATCCCAGTATCCCCCCAGTCCTCCTTACTGCCTCTCACATTGCTTGCCCACCTTTAGGCCATCTGATATGACTACTCACAGGTCCCTTTCCATTTTTGTTGTTAGTATCTCATCCCCCATTGTGTAGTCTTCCCTTGGGTTTTTGTTTCCCTGGTGCATTACTTTGTACTTCTTAGCATTGAATCTAAGCTGCCATACATTTGACCATTCCTCCAACCTTGGAAAGTCCCTTCTCATCCTTTCCACCCCACCTTGTGTATCAACTCTGTTGCAGATCTTTGTGTCATCTGCAAAGAGACATATTTTTCCTTCCAATCCCTCTACAATGTCACTTATAAAGACATTGAAGAGGACTGGTCCTAGAAATGAACCCTGCGGTACCCCACTAGTAACCCTCTTTCTTCAGAGTGGACTCCGTTTACTGTTACACTCTGTGTCCTGTTCTCCAGCTAATTCTTTAGCCAGGGTACCATCTTGGGACCCACTCCAAGGCTGGCTAACTTGTATATTAATCTTTTGTGTGGGACTGTGTCAAATGCCTTGCTAAAGTCTAGGTAGGCCATGTCCACAGCCCCTCCCTGATCTACTACTTTGGTTACCCAGTCAAATAAATCTATTAGATTTGTCTGACATGACACTACTAATACCATTTGAGGCAGTGAAAGAGTGCTTCTGTGGCAGCAAAGCCTGCTTTCACATGGAACGTGTAATTTGTCCCATAGGCTATAATGGAAAACATAGCATTTTAATAACCTTTGAATGGATTAATATTTTTTCACCAAACCTTCAAAAGGCACGTCTGTGACCCAGACCTCATATACCCTAATAATTTCAGACCACACTACCAAATCCATTTTGGAGATGCAGCATGGCAAAGGATTTGCACCTAAATGGTAATTTTCAAATTTTTTGACACTATGCATCTCAGCAACTGCATATCCGACTGCTGCAAAACTTGCCACATCAAGAGATCCATGGTATCTGATGGCACATGTAAGATTTCATGTGCATCGGTCATATGGTTACAAACTTATTTATGTGCAAAATGTTGAGTTTTATATATATATATATATGTATATATATATATATATATAGATAGATAGATATATCTATATATTTAGAAAATGGGCATCAAGAATCGAGTCTTCTGATTGGCTGTTGGGTCTGGCACAGCCCTAGTCAATGTGGCAACAGACCCTAGCCAATAACAAGTGTCACTGTAAGTGCCCCATAACTCAAATCAGGCAGCCATAGAATTTTGACAGCTGTCAAAACCGCCATTGTTTCCTCTCGCTGTGCCCACAATGCGGAAACTGAAATGTCAGACGACATACCTGCACAGCTGGGCCGCTCTCTTCCTACCACCAAAGGGAACCACAATAAACAAATCTCACTAAATAAATGGCAGTGTGCAGAGCAAAATGAATTCCAGTGTCTAAAGTCCATACTATATTAGCGAGAGCGAACGGTATCTCCGACACTGCCACTGAGCATGAGAGCACCGGCACTTTCTTAGTTTTCCATACCGCTGATGGACGGCCATCTGCGGTGCAGAAAATGAAGAAAATATTGGTCCTCTAACACACAGAAGTGCTATCGGAGGTAGCGCTCTCTCACTCTGTTGCTCAAGTCCTTCAGTTTTGCAGCCATAACACAATCGAATTGAGGAAAACAATAGCAAAAAAAACCAAAAACTGCAGAAATGTCAAGAATATTTTTTAATGACATTACTACTGTTCCAATCGCACTCCACCCCATACCTAGGGTTTTGTTGACTGTAGGAACCTGAACCAAAATGAAGTAAGACAAACAGGTTAATAGAAAGAAGGAAGAACAACATGTGTGACTAATTTTCACACAGCCTTTCCTGAGTCTTTTACAAGCCTGTCTCAGAGTGAGGTCAAAATTCATAGAGACACGCAGCAGCATATCCTGGTCAGTGATTCACAGCAATTAGTGACTGTGGAAAGAATACTGTAAAGAGTTGCAAAAGGAAGTTGATTTTCTGTGTGAGCCCTATTCTTTAATTTCTTTTATTTTCATTTGGTACTGTTACTAGTCAGAAGGAGGAAGGAGAACAGTAGTACAGAATCTCCAGTAGGACAGAAGTGCCCACCCTAGAAAAAAAAAATACAAAAACACAAATCTAATGCAAGTGGAGGAACTATTTTATCTCCAAACATATTTTAAACTAATATTGCACTAACTTTTTAAAATTAAACTTCATTTTTTTTACAGTGCCCATTTTCTAAGCACAATAATTCCCTCCAGGGTGGAGGTACAGTTATACTGAACTCAGGGGCTATAAGACCCTTCTGTATGCTGGCTCATTACTTCTGGGCAGTCTGGTATAGTACAATACCGTCCATCCTGTGGGTATTATTGCTTTATATATATATATATATATATATATATATATATATACACACAGTATGTATATATTATGGTAGTACGGTAGTGCTACCGTAGTTAGGGTTGAGTAGCACTGTTAAGGTTAAAGGGTCAAATGTTGCACCTTAATAACTTTGCCACTGTTCAATGGATGTGCCTGCAATTTGGTATGCTTAATTGGGAATGGTAGATTTTGGGATCTGCCAAGATTTGTACCGGTCGGATATACGGCTGCGGAGTTAAGTGACTATAAAATGTGCAATTATGCTTTTTTGCTAATTCTTTACTCTCGATTACAGGTCGCACGGTTTGTATGACAGGTCCAAAATCTTCAGGGAATGTGTGTCCGGAGTCCCTGATGTGCCTTTTGAAGATTTTGTGAAAAATTATTAAACGGTTCAAATGTTATTCAAAAAACAAGTTACCATTATAAGTCAAATGGAAAAGTTAATAAAATGTTCAACACTTTTGCAAATGCACTTTTTAGTGTCGCAAATGGCCCTAGTAGCATCACAAATCCACCATTTTGTTTTCAGTTAGTGATCAGAAAAATGCTTGCTATTTAAAATTGGGACGCTCTAGGGACACAATTCTTTCTGTGTTCACCTAGCCAGACCCAGAGGATGCTAGCCATGTCTTTATTTTGGGGTAAAACACCCCAAAAATATGTTTTTCAAATTTCTGGAAACAGTAGTGTCGCAAAGTAGTGTCGCACCTTCGACACTTTTGCAAATTTTTGAGAAAATAGCTGCAAATTGCCACACTACTTTTTCAGACTTGGCCAAAATGACAGGAATTCTTTGCACCATTCTGCTGCAAAAGAATGGTTTGGTCTTTTGAGCTGAAATTTGGAAGGAAGGCAGCCAGCATCACACAGATGTGCCTTTTGGTGTTTTGGTGAAAAAAATATTGCATGGATGCCAAGCTACAGTACTCCGAATTTGTCATTTTTTCCCATAGACTAAATGGTGGTGTATGCCACACCTTTCAGGGCTCGTATCTCGAAAACGGTGCGAGATATGGAATTTTCAATCATGACAATGTGTAGCCTAGGGCTACACATTCAGCAAAATGGAGGCAGGAAAATCATGAATCATGGGAATTTTTTTTTCTACATTGTACAGTTCCTGAGATATAAGCAATTTAGTCTTTCGACAGCTCATTTTCTGCTGTGAGGCCCATTATTATGCATACATTCTTTGTGCACACTGTGTTTCTCTATGCAGCTGTTGGGCAAAAACAGGGTGTGTGCTTGCATTACTGTTACACTTAGCATCACCACTTGTGTTTCCATGCCCGTTTGCGTTACTGTTCCCATGTACGCTGCTGTGTGCATTACACTTTGAGTTATCATTTGTGTACGTGCTTGCTTTGAAGTTTCCATTTCTGTTTCCTTTGCCATTATTTCTGCTGATAACGTTACCACTTGCGCTTCCACTTGCCGTACTGTGACCGCACATGTCACGGTTTGCGTTTCCATACACGCTTGCATTTCCTTTTGCATTTCTGTTTCCGTTGGCGTTATTGTTGCTGTTACCAGTACCATTTACATTTACAATTGTGGTAACGTCACCGTGCACATTACAGTTTGCGTTTCCGTACGTGCTTGCATTCCAGTTTACATTTCTGTTTCCTTTAGCATTATTCTTCATGTTAACTTTAGCAGTTGCATTTACAACTGCAGTACCGTGCCTGTACATGTTACAGTTTGCGTTTCCATGAGCGCTTGCATTCACCTTTCTGTTTCTGTTTCCTTTGACGTTATTGTTGCTGTTACCATTAACATTTCTATTTACAATTGCAGTAACCTGACTGTTCGCATTACGGTTTGCGTTTCCGTACGTGATTTCATTCCTGTTTCCGTTTCCATTTCTGTTTCCTTTCGCATTATTCTTCATGTTAACTTTACCATTTGCATTTACAATTGCGGTACCGTGCCCATGCACGTTACGGTTTCCGTTTCCATATGCGCTTCTGTTCTTGTTTCTGTATCTGTTTCCTTTGGCTTTATTCTTCATGTTAACTTTACCATTTGCATTTATGATTGCTGTACTATGCCCGTGGGCATTACGGTTTCCGTTTACATGTGCACTTGCATTTGCTTTTCCATTTCTGTTCCCTTTGGTGTTCTTTTTTGCTGTCACACTTAACATTTGCATTTCAAATACCACTGCCATCACTGTGCGCATTACCAGTTGCGTTTTAGTACACGCTAACATCTCTGTTTCTCTCACTGTTTGCTTCAGCGTCACTTTGCACTTGCGTTTCTATTAATGTTTACATTACCATTTACATTTTGTATATTCTATTTATACCCACGTCATGCTCTGGAGCTGCCTCTCCTTCGGGCTGCCATGACCCTCAGACATCCTCTTCCTATCTCCCCCAAGCCACCTTACCTCAGATCTGCAGCCATCCTCGGGATAGCCCAGTGTAACCCTGTAACTGGTGGGTCTCTCTCTTCTGAGGGGGAAGGCACTGGCGGGGAGAAGACCGGCACACTATTCTTTCCTCAGTTCTGGGCACTGCTGAGGCTTTCTGTGGCTTCCTGGGAGTCTTCAGAGGTGTCCAGGGCCAGCAGCCATCATCTGACCAGTCCCCAGAGCAGTGTTTCCATTTTTCTGGTGTTCCCCTTTATGCAATCCCTCTGCTGTGCTGCTGGTCTCCACTGGGGGCCACTACAGAGTGATCATGCATCCCCAACCCACCCCAGGGGAGGAGAGCAGTCCTATGGATGCTCAAGCCTACCATTTATGTTTACATTACCATGTGCGTGACACTTAGCACTTGTATTTGCACGGCTATTCCTGTTACTATGTGACAAGACATCACGTGGTGGGAGCATGGGCCCTTCAGGCCCCATGCTCCTGCCACCATATTCTATTCACTATTTATCGACCTCATTCTCAAAAAGAAGGGAAATTAGAGGCAAAAAAATCTGTTTAATGCATTGGTTAGGGTTGTTCCACAATGACAAAAGCAAGGAAATTCGGTGTTAGGGGGAACCCTCCAGCCCACCCCTCCAACTGGCATTGGGGTGCACGTTGAGGTCATCGGTCCTAACTCTCACCCCGCTCTCCTATTCCTCAGCTTCTTTACACATGTGATGGAGTGAGAGTTAGGGCTGATGACACCAACGAGCACCCTGATGCTGGCTGGGGTGGGCTGAGGGTCCAAGGGGGTTTTCAACCCTAACATCAATTTCCTTGTTTTTGTCACTGTGGAACAATTCCTAACTGATGACAACAGAGTTTTTTGCCTCTAATTATATATATATCACTGCAAAAAACTATGTTAATGCAACATTTAGGGTTCAGACAAAAGTAGGGAAATGTGGCTTTTGGGTTTCCAACCCTAAAACCCCAACCCCACCCCTAAAGCAAATGAGGGGTGGACTCTACCTAAGGGTTGTCAACCCTAAAGCTCAGCCCTTTAAGTGTGTATGTTTCTGGATTTTATAGAATGGGGTGAGCTTTAGGGTTGACAACCCCTAGGAAGAATCTGCCCATGATTTGCTTTAGGGGTGGCAGAGGCTGAATTGGCTATTAAGGACATAAATGAGTCATGGTGCACTGAAAACCATGATTGGGACATGACTATACCAGGCTATACTCTGTTCAGAAAGGACCGGGTGGGAAGGAAGGGAGGAAGTGTGGTGCTTTATGTGAAAGAAAGCACAAAAGATATGGAGATGCAGGGAATACATTGGAGGAAGAGGTACTGTGGGTCACCCTGGAGACATGAAATGGAGCCACTATTCACACTGGATTGATCTACACACCTCCAGCACAGAAGGAGGAATTAGATAAGGTATTGGTGGAAGCCATTGGCAAGATGGCAGAAAAGGGGGAGGTGCTGCTGATGTGGAACTTCAGCTAGAAGCAGTGCCATCCTGGATTCTCTGTAGGGGGCATTCCTCAGGCAACTAGTCAGTGAACCCACTTACGATTGGGCAATACTGGACCTGGTAATCACTAATAGGGACAATGTTAAAGACGTCAAGGTGGGAGGCCACTTGGGGACCAGCAATCACTGTATGGTGTAGTTCAGTATAAGGACGGCTGCAAAATCAAACCACACAAGAGTGAGAGTCCTGGACTTCAGAAGGGCAGATTTTAAAAAGATGGGTGAATGCCTCAGGGATGACCTAGCAGGGGTGGGTGACCTGGGTGTGGTAGAAGAACAGTGGGAGATGGTAAAAAGGAGAATAGTAAAGGCAACAAACCTCTGCATCAAACAAGTGAGCAAAAGCAAGAGGAAAAAGAGACCACTATGGTTCTCAGAAGAGGTGGCTGAAAAGGTAAAAGCTAAAAGGGTAGCATTCAAAAGTTATAAGGAGACAGAAGGAGGAAGATAGGGAGGTGTATCAGGAGTCACAGAAGGAAGCAGGGAATACAGTAAGGAGTGCAAAAGTGCAAACTGAAGAGAGAATAGCAAGGAGGTAAAAATTGGGGGACAAGACATTTTTTAGATATGTAAGTGAAAAGAGGAAGACCAGAGATGGGATTGTAAGATTTAAAAGGAAAGGGGGGGGCTGTGCACAGGCACACCAGGAAAAGGCAGACATCCTGAACAAATACTTTGTTCAGTGTTAACAGAGGAAGGAGTAGGGTAGGAGTCACAAAAAAGTAACAAAAGCTTTGGGGGAGAGAGAGGTGGACATGAGTCCTTTTTTGGAGGACAGAGTCCTAAAGGGACTTGCTAATCTGAAGGTGGACAAAGAAATGGAGCCAGATGGGGTACATCCAAGAGTACTAAGGGAGCTCAGGGATATACTGGCTGCACATCTGATAGTTCTATTCAACAGCTTACTTTCTGGAGGACTGGAGGAGGGCAGATGTACTGTAGTCCCACTGTACAAAAGTAGCTAGGAGGAAGCTGGCAATTATAGGCCAGTCAGCATGACATCAGTGGTGGGGAGATTAATGGAATCACTGCTGAAAGAAAGGATTGCAGAATATCTTGAATCCAGTGGGTTACAAGACCCAAGGCAGCATGGTTTTATACGGGGAGGTCATGTCAAACTAATCTGATAGATTTCTTTGATTGGATAGCCAAGGAACTAGATCAGGGTGCAGCAGTGGATGTGGCCCACCTAGATTTCAGTAAGACGTTCAATACTGTTCCATGTAGGAGATGAGTTAGCAAGTTGGGTAGCTTAGGAGTGGATCCCAAGGTGCTAAACTAGATAAGAAATTGGTTATGGGATAGATGACAGTCGGTGGTAGTAAATGGAGCTCACTCCAAGGAAGGGAGGGTGAACAGTGGGGTGACTTAGGGATCAGTGCTGGGACCGGTCCTCTTTAATGTCTTCATAAGTGACATTGCAGAGGAGCTGAAAGGCAAGGTCTGTCTCTTTGTGGATGTCACCAAAATCTGCAATAGTGTAGACACTCGGGGGGAGGGGGATTGGAAAGAATGAGCAGAGACCTGAGAAAACTATAGGAGTGGTCAAGGGTATGGCAGCTGGGTTTCAATGCAAAAAAGTGCAGAACAATGCACTTAGGGCACAGAAATCCAGGGGCAGAATACAAAATTGGTGAAGTGATATTATGACAAACAAGCAGGAAAGAAGCCTAGGGTAATCATATTGGATGACCTAAAGGTGGCCAGACAGTGTGATAAGGCAATAGGGAGGGCAAGTGGGATGCTGGGGTGCATAGGTATATGTAACAAGCAGAAAGAGGGAGGTGGTGTTGCCTCTGTATAGATCACTGGTAAGATCCCACCTAGAGTGTTCTGTCAGTTCTGGAGACCACATCTCCAGAAGAACATAGACAAAGTCGAGGTGATCCACAGGAGGGCAACCTCAATGGTGCAGGGTTTACATTAAATGCCCTATGAGGAGATACAAAAGTTACTCAGTAGGTACACCCTGAAACAGAGAAGGGAAGGGGGATATGATAGAGACCTTTAAATATCTGATGGGGTAAATAAAGTACAAGAGGGGAGCATTTTTCAGAAGATAATATACTCAAGAACAACGGGACATGCTATGAAGTTGGAGGGGGTAAATTCAAGAGATAAAGTACTTATTCACAGAAAGAGTGCTGGATTCCTGGAACAGCCTTCCAGTGGAGGTGGTGGGGGCAAAAACAGTGGTGGTGTTCAAGAATTCATAAGATAAGCATGAAGGAATCATATTGGAAAGGAAGGGGAGAGGGAGAAAGAGCTGTAAATTAGGCACGGTCTGATGTAATAGTGTAGTTAAGGAGAAATGGACCCACTGGAAATGCCAAGTGGTTGTTATCTACCATCAAATTATATGCTTCTATGTTCTATAGAACTCAAAAAGGCACCCTCAGTTATCCACAGTGCTTTTTTATTGCACCAAAATGTGCAAATAATTGATGGAGCACTGACTGTAAATACCGTAATTTGTTATTCGGGTTTCAGCTGTATGTTGCTTCTGAATTTGTTTAATATTGATCGGTTGTGAATCACTAGTTAGCATTACATGAGAGAGAGAGAGAGAAATGTTTTTATATTTTAGCTGATGTGGTGCATATTGATGAATTTACTATATGATTAAGAAATAACCTTTCTTCATGTTGAAAATGTGAAGTATAAAACAGGGAATATATTGATTAAGCAATTTATCCTAACTAATATATACTGCAGAAATCAGTAAAACATTTAGAAGTAGTAGTAGCCTATTTCTAATGGCACTCTTCCCAGGAGGCCCCAGGGTGCCTTACAAAAGTTCACAAATAAGATATGATACATAGAAATACAATGTATGCAAATTCAACCAGTTAAAACAATTAAAACTTTTCAGCTGGGATCACTGCTAACACATAGATTCACTAATCCACTAAGGCCTGGGAAAACAGTCTTCAGACCCCACTTGAAAGCCTTCTTCAAAGGAGCCTCTCTAAGAGCCCTCAGGAGCACATTCTACAAAACCAAGCCAGCCACCTTGGAAACCCGGTCTCCTGTGGCTTTCAGCCTAGCTCTTAGCACTGCTAAGAGGCCCACCTTAGGAGAGTGAAGAGAGTGCATGTACAAATTAGGATGCAAGAGATAAGACAAGTGGCCAGGTCTCAGTCTGTGTAGGGCCTTATAAGTTAGTAAACCAACTTTCAGGGAGATACACATTCTAATTGGCAGCCAGTGCAGTTCATGCAGCACTAGAAAACATGGCAAATCCTCAGAAAGCCAGTCAGTAACCTTACCACTGCATTCTGCACCAGCAGTAGCGTACCTCCATTGACCCCAAGGTACAGAGTATTACTGTAGTTCAGCCAAGATGTAATAAATGTGTGCACTAGCATTGCCAAGTCCCCTTGGGGAGATAAGCTGATGTTTCTTAGATGGTAAAAGCCACTCTAGTCGACTACCGACACCAGAGTCTCATGTGTCAGCCCTTCATCCAGCATGACCCCAAGATTTTTCAACTTCATGCCAGCAATAAGCCTAGAGGAGAAGAGCCAGAGCCCTGTCTCCCTCTCATCAGCTACCACTCTGCCCCTTTGATCTGGCTCAATAACCAGTACCTCTATCTTGTCAGGGTTGAGTCTTGATCAGAGTCTAAACCAGTTCGATGGCATTAAGTCCAGGATCTCAGCAAAGCATTTATTAAGTACTTCCCCTATACCCAGCATCCCAGGTGCCAATGTCAAGTACAGCTGGCTGTCATCTGCATTGCAGTGAAACCCCATTTTGTACCATCTAATGATCCCTCCCTTGAGCATCATTAACACTCAATTAAACAAAGCTGGCACCAGAGAAGAGAATGAATAAGGCTTTAATGAAACATAAAACTTGCCAACAACTCAGACACAACCTTGACAGGTTTCACTTCAAAGAGCATCCTTGGATGTATGATTATTGTACCAGGCACAGAGCTGTGGCTAGAGCTGAGCTTGCTGCTGCACCTGCATCATGAACACTGCAAACAGTATAAGCAAGCGGAACACCACAATGTGGTGACTCTGAGGGTGAAGAGAAATTTCCATATGTAGCTCTCTGTACCCTGCCCTTGAGGTAGGACTCAAACCAGCAGATTTATCTGACAGTGAGTCCTATGTATTCCCTCAACTAATCTAAATTCCTAATTTATTTTGGAACAATGAAGATGCATAGTAGAACTTCTGTGATTCCCTACAATGTTTTCAAAAAGTTTCCACATGCTGAGATATTTTTTTCTTCAGTTTCCATTAATGTTGCTTATAGTGCCCTGTAGTGTTTCCAGTTATTATGTCCTCCCTGGTCCCATCGATATGCAGATAATATATTTGGTGCTCCCTGGAATGCATCATGAAACAAGAGAAAACAAACAAAAAAATGAAATTGAATGCATTATATTGCATTCCTTAGTATTGCTATCCATCAAAGGATTTTTTTTTATACTTTGCGTTTATTTATTAGGCACCAAGCAATACTTTGCAGTTCTCTTGCATCATGCATGCTCATTTGTGCATGTTTAAAAGATAAGTTTTACCATTTGCATGTGTGGCTCAGCCATGTGTGAGGGATGAAAGACAGGCTGAAGGATGTTGTGCCAATCAGGAAGATTGCATAAAAGCAAGCATTGAGTAAACAGACATGCCTGCCACATTTGCAGTCTGCTACAAGCCCAGACCTCCCTGTCTAACCAGGCTCCCACAAGCATTTTGCACAAGCCACAAAAGTAAATTTACTACCAGCAATACTAACACACACCCTGCCACCACCACCAATTAACTCTTTTATTTACATTATGCCCTTTCAGGCACTTTATCATTAACCCAAGCTGATATAGAAGTGTTAATGGCAACAAAAAATGGGCTCCTGGTGGCCACATGCCTTTTTTTTTGGGGGGGGGTATGAACACTAGCAGCCTATTAGGGTTGGGAATCCAGTGGCTACATATTTTTGGGGTAATAACAGTCCTGCAATGAAGCATATCACCAGGGATAAGCTCTACTTGCCACATTATTTTTCTATATAGGTGTGGTAAAACCGGGGATGGACTCCCAGTGTTGGTAAGTAAATGGAAACGTTGGAGAAAAAGTGGGTTACCAGCTTAAAATGGCAGCCCCTGTTATCTGGGGTTTCCTGATCAAAAAGGAAGGGAGGGTACCAGGTTAGTGAGATGGATTGGAGGTAGGGGGAGTGGTGGGGAGAGTGGAGGGCGGGAAGAGAAGGAAGAGGATGAGGCATCCTGGGAGGAAGGACAGGAGAGAGTGAAGGATCTTGTGAAGAAGGGTGGTACAAATGGGGGCGGGCCAGAAAGCTTGGACAGGTATAGGTGGAGGGGTTCAAAGGGGAAAGTCCCAGAGATGTGGGTATTAAAGGGGAAGGAAGAGTAAGATCTCCCTTCTTTTGCTAGGTAGCAATTTGAGACTCATCTAGCACATTTGGTTGGCATCACTTTTGCAAGAGTATTTTACAAGACTTTGGATTTGAGAGATCAAGGTAAAAGTAATTCAAGGCATATATAATAATGTCAGGAAATGAGTATATGGGCAATGCAGTTTGTAGAGGCTGACTGTTATTTGAGCTGTGTTTAACAAAAAAAAAACCAACAAAACAAAGAAATGGGGTTTTGTTTCGAGCAGGACAACGGTAATGATAGCTTAAGGAGATTATTGGTATGGGGCTTAGGATAGTTAGTGCTGGCTTGTGGCAAGTGAGGATTAAAGGGTAAACAATGGATGGGATAGGGAAGGAACCGCTGAAAGGTTTGAGTGAACCTGTAGGATAAAGTGCGGCTCCCTGGGACTGGATTGCAGGATTTTATGTAAGATCTGGTGACATGGGGACCAGGAGTGGGCCAGGCAAGCAGGATGGCATATTAGGAGCTGCAGTTATTTGAGTAGGAGGTTTTAAATAAGGGCCTCTCACCAGACTCGCATATGGGGAGGTAGTAAGTTGGCAGATGTAGGGGATCTCAGCAGATGTGCTGATGGGGGTATGGTACGAGTGCTGGTAGCGAGCTTAGATCATGGGCAGCAGGGTGCCACAGGAGTCTCAGTGGCGGGGCATGAGGGAACAAAGGCTATGGATGGGTTAAAATGGTGCAGGTGAGCATGAGAGGGGGGGTTTCCTCCCTTACTGTGTAGCACAAGAATGCCTTGAGGTTTGAAATTGTGGGCTGCAATGGGAGAAGGTTTCATCATTCACACATGCACACTACATGTGGCCACCATCTTGGTCATGATGGACAGCCAGTCAGTGCACATGCCCTAAATTGGGTCAGCCACTATTTTAGGGCACAGCCCAGTTACAATGCTAGAATGGGATTTATTAAATCTAATAGGGTAAAAAGCTGGTGTGTGAGGAGCTCACAATTAATATCAATAATTGAGGGATCTCAGAATGAAAGTGTAGAAGTAACTATTTTGGAATAAGTGATCATGATTCCAAAAATCTTACAGTGTCAGGACTTGTGGAAGTTATTATTAATTCATCTTGCTTTTAGAATAATGGAATTGTTGCTTACTTTCTAGAAAAATAAAAAAAATAGTATGCATCCCAACTCTATTGTGAAGATGGCAGAGGATAACAAGGTGTTAATGCAATAACAAAGCAAGCAACATGCTCTAGCAGTGAGGCAAGAAACACGTCAATATCAGAGGCAGAGAGAATGGCTAACTAGTCTGTTTCAGTGATGTCACTCAGTACAGCAATGAGGTTTAGTAACTTAAGAGACCTGAAACAGACAACAAAGATAACAAAGCCCGAAATGCACTCTAGCAGTAGAGGGCTATCAACAAAATCCAATACAAGCTACAGGTAGTGAGATGCTCTCTGGCTGAGCAGTATTGCATAGAATACCCAAGAAAGGCAGTTATGCAATAAAAGAGAGTTCAATTTTGTAATGATTTTCTTTTCTAGCTAGCTTTATAGAATACATATTCAGGAAATACAACTAAGAGTCTAACAGGGGCAGGCTAACCTAAGGATGCTTTGGGGACTAGAGAGGTGGACTGTAATGGGGTTTTAAAGGAGGCTGACCACCAGAACAAGGAGATATAGGCTGGTAGACAAGTTGTCAAAGGCAGTATGCTTTGGGGGGAGTGGTTATACTAATACATGTCCTTTTTTCAGAGTTTGGCAGACATGGCACCAAACCAGCAGAAGGGAAAATGAAAGGGAGCAGCAGAAGCAGGGCCCAAGGATGATCCGATACAGCAGATGGTGCAGATGATGAAGGAGGTCCAGGTAATGTTGGAAGCATCTAAAGGGAAGGATGACATGAGGATGAAGACAATCTCAAAGAGGAAGGTACCAGTAGGGGACATGGGCAAGAAGGAAAAACACCCGACTGTACCGGGGGCCAGGGGAGCATCGGGGTCCCAGAGAAAGGATGATATGGTTGATCTTATGCCAAAGGGGAATTTGAAGGAGTATTTGGAGGAGATTATTGGGGCAGTGGGGGAGGATGATCTGGCAGAGCTGGAAAACATGACACAAGAAATTAAAGATAGAGGAACATCACGTGCCCCAGACATTAAAGGAAAAGATACGAAAGAGGAAGTACATAGACATTTTTGCATTCGTAGACAAGGAGGCAGCCAAGAAATATGAAGGGAAGGACAGGACAAGGAAGACAGAGTTGACTGCAGCGCTGGTTATATTGGGGAGGACACAGGATGATAAGACTTTTAAGTGGAAGATCATGGAAGCATGGCTTATGGGTTTCACATATTTTAGCACCATTATGTTAAAGAAACAGCTCGAGCTGGTCATCCCTTTATTGGTTTATTCACTGATAGTACTCAGTGCATATAAGATTAGGGGTGGATACTCATGGTTACAATACAATGAGAAGTTCCAACAGAGGATGGCGTCACATGGGGATGTAAGGTGGAATACTAGGCACCTGGACATCTGGTTTGAGACAATGATGGTGCAGATGATGGTGGGGGAGGGGGCCAAAATGGAAAAAGGCAACCAGCAGAAATTATGCTGGGGGTATAATAGTGCCCAGTGCTCCTGTTCGAACTGCAGATTAAAGCATATTTATTTGAAATGTGCAGGGCCGTACCCACTCTCATGATGCAGAAGTGTTGGGGCAGGTGTGGGGCCATCCTTTGGGGACACCCTTTGGGGGGGCAAGGATGGTGGGGGATGGGACAGAGGGGAGAGAAAGGAGTTTTAGTGGAGGAGGAGGATTTGGAGCAAGTATTGGAGGTAGATGAAAGATAAGGGAAGGGGGAAGGGGGTTTGGAATGGCCTGGATGACAATTAATAAGTTATTGAAGGTATGGGTAAAAGGATATCCAAACAAGAGGACAGGAGAGATCTTACGGGAGAGGTTCACAAAAGGGTTTAACCTACAATATGTCGGACCATACCTCTCAACCACCTACCTTATAAATCAGGGACACAGCTTAAAAAAATCAGGGACCCTTCTTCTAAATTGGTGACATCAACTGAATAAGCTAGTAGAATAAGAGGCTTAGTATAAAAAGCATTTTTAAATAAAGAAATGTGCAACTTTGTTTGACACACTTTTATGCTCACAATCCCCCACTGTTAAGTCATGGAAACAGAAAATTTAGGAGGGACAGACTAACATTTCCTGAAAATCTGGGGCAGTTGAGAGGTATGCAAGGGACATAGGAGAGCAATGCAGGCATGGAATCTGGGGTCCATAAGGGGAAAGAAAATGGTTATGGAGGAGAAGATTCGGAAGGAGTTGATAATAGGCAGGGTAGAAGGCCCATTTAGGGAGCCTCCTTTTAAAAGACTTAGGGTTTCGCCATTTGGGTGGGTACCAAAGAAGCAGCCAGGGGAGTTCTAGCTGATTCACCATTTGCCCAATCCAGAAGAGGAATCGGTTAATGATTTTTATTGGGATGACCAGATGGCAGTGTCCCATGCCACATTAGATCAAGCGGTAGAGATGATCCAGGCTGCAGATCGAATATGGCTGATGAAAATGGATATAGAAGCAGCATTCAGGCTGCTGCTCATGAGGGCAGAGGATTGGGAGCTTTTGAGTTTTAAATTTGATGGGTTTTACTGTTCTGACAAAGCTATGCCGCTGAGATGTTCGGTGCTGTGCACCACTTTTGAAATGCCTAGCACATGGCTACAGCGAGCATTCGAGAAGCAGTACAGGCATAGGATGGTGGCGCATCATTTGGATGATTTTCTACTTATAGGACAAGAGGAGGAGAGGACCGCCAACATAATATGATGCTTCTGGGAAATGTGTGACAAGATAGGGGTCCAATTTGGAGAAGGAAAGACAGATGACCCATCCTGGAAGTTGGAATTTTTAAGGATAGAAGTGGACATAGAGGAAGGGGCATTCTGGTTACCTGAAAGTAAGGTGCAGAAGCTGTGGGAGTTGATAGAGAGTGGAAAGGGTAAGCACAGGGTGTCACTTGTGGTAGTACAACAGCTGTTGGGGCACCTCAACTTTGCATGTAGGGCAGTAGCCACAGGTAGGGCTTTTACTCACAGGTTAACCAGGATGACAATGGGCTGCTGAGGGTGGACAGCAATGGGTGGCCATGTATGGTGTAGGCTACAAGAAAAGTAGGGACACAGGTTGGGTTGCCATAGGAGGGCAACATGTGTGTCAGGGTATGGCATGGGTGTCAAGGAACATGGAAGGAAGGGGAAAAGGGGGTGGGAGGAGGGGGGAAGAGGCACAAGAAACAGATACAGGGGGACCACAGGGTACTGGGACAGAAAACCAGGACACAGGCTGGGTGTGCACCTAGCCATGTTGGCACCTTGTGCAGTTTGCATCCAGAGGGCTGAGTTTGGGAATCGGGTATGCATCCAAGTCCAGAATGATTTTAAGAAGTGGAAGTGTCTTGAAAAAAATGGCTTGATGTAAATGATGTATATGTAATAAAAAGCATTGCTGGTGCAAATAAAAGTTTGTAATGGAATTGCTAAATAAAAGTTTGCCGACTGAGCACTCAACTAGGATTGTTTGTGTAGTATTATTTGGGAAGGGATCCAATGACAAACAGTTTTGTCATGGCTGCAAATGCATCCACAACATGATGACAATGGTTGTTGTGGGCCTGTGAATGATTATGGGGGTATAAAAACACCTTATGAAAAAACAGTGAAAACTGTTAGCATGCATGCATAACCAGCATTTTTAAATTCAGTAATTTCTTGTATTTAGACATTTCTGTTCTAAAAACAATAAAAGGGCCTCAATTATGACAGGATCTAACAATCCCGAAATTTCAGGTTCCAAATCTTTACAATTTTTCCATTATTGGAGAGAAAAAAAAATCTTAAATTGTAAATTTTTGGTATATTTGACACTTTATAACTTTAACACTACATGACAGATGATTAAACTGTTAGGGTATGCAGATGTTGGCACAGAGGGTGTGCTTTCTTATGTTTATGTACCTATGTTAAACAAACTCTGGCCAGAGCCGGTTTGGCTGCAGCCAAGGTCACAGCGGAACACGGCACTATCTGCCATGTCCAGGATGGCCACCGGAGTTCTCTGCGCATGTGTGATGACTCAAGCATGTGCCCATGGCTCCAGCAGCCATCTTGGTCATGGAAGACTGTGCCATGTTCTGCTGGTAGACAATGTAGTGTGGTGGATGCAGTGATTGCTGTTCACCTCCACTACTAACAAGTCCATTCAATATCTGATAAGCTCCCTTTTTCTATTGTGATCGCAACACGTCTGCAGGTCTACGCCCACTGAAGCCATAAAAATGGCTTAGTTAAGAGTGGCTGAATGCAGGGATTTAATATAGAAGTGCCAACTGAAAACTGGCCTTTCAGCATAGCAGAAGCACTATCACTTGCAAAGCGAGCAACTGACTTCCCGAAAAAGCTTGGGTCATTGAGAGCCGGCTGGGGGGAAGAGGATTGAGCATCCCAGAGGGCAATCTCCTCCTCCAGGGAGAGAAAGCAGTTGGCTCCATCACAGTACTGCCATCTGCATGAGAACAGGTGGCAGCATGCTCAGAGTGGCTTTCAAAGTGGAGAAAGGTTGCTCTCAATGTGCTCAGCAAGCTTGTAATGCTTCGAGCTTATGCATGCCCTCATGTCAACATCCAATAAGGGAAGAAAAGGAGGAAAAATGATGGGGCAAAGTATGATGGTCTAATGCCCTGCAGGGTCTGCACCAGCAGCATGGCTTGCCCCTGAAGAACCTATTCTGTGCCCAGCATTTGAGGGACCTGCCAACCCTGCCACAGGAGTTGTCATGGGGGAAGACATCAAACCTTCAGCCCAGCCAGCTCCTTAGACCACCCTGCCCTGCAGCACAGATCTTCCAGATCTACCATTTAATCCCCTTAATCTCTTCCAGATTATTTCAGAGCCCACTCAGCTCATTCCCCTTGCAACCAAACATACCCCTTTTGATTGGGTTATGTCCTCCTACACCCACTGCATTGTTGCAGTAGGTATATTGCCGGATTTATTTTGTGACTGCTGCATGATCTTCATTATCAGAAAAATCTTGAGCCCCCCCACCCCAAAATACATCTGTTTCAGGTCTCTCAAATCACTTAATCTCAGTGCTGTACTGAGTGACATTGCTGAAACAGAATGGTTAGTCATCCTCTCTGCCTCTGATATTAACATGGCTCTTGTCCTATTTTACTCCAGGTTCTCCTCTATTGCGGACAAGCACACCTTTCCCTTAGGAAATCCAGATTCAAAACTTACCGTCACCACCACCACCATCTCCACTTGGATTACCTTCCAAATCATTGACCTTTGCAACTCCCATGATCTTGCCTGGGCCTGATATAAATTATCTCACTCCTTCCCTGATCTCATCTCTTACAGGTCTCTGAGGAATATCAGTACAACACGAAGGATGTCCTGGTGCGAATTCACATTATTTCAAGGCCATCCCCCATAAAAATGTTAACTTTTCAGTTAAATTCTGGAAGGTTATTCACTCCTTTTTTGACCCCTGGCCCAGTCTGCTCCTCCAATCCTCACTGTTAATGGATCACCTGTGTCTCACCCTCCATCTGCTGCTGCTCACTTCAGTGAGTTGACAACCTGTGCTCTTACTTCTTTTCCTCTCCTGGATCCTCTCCTTCCCCTCCTGCTCCCCCTTCCTTCCTTTCCACGACTCCCTAGGTTTCCACCTCCCCCCTTTTACCATACATAAAATCCTTCTTGCCTTCTCCTCCCTCAACATGTCTGAGTCTGACTCCGATGGTCTGGATCACAAGCTCCTCCACCTCTCAGTTCTTGCCACTGCAGTTCCCCTTACTCACCTGCTCATCCTTTCCTTCTCCCTCTGCACTGTTCCTCAGTCCTGGAAGTTGGCCAAAGCAATTTCACTTCACAAAAGAGGAAACCCCTCCTCCCTTGGCAACTTCCATCCCATTTCCCTCCTCCCTTTCCTCTCACTGCACCAGTAGAAACTTGTCTATTCCAGACTCCTCAACTACCTCTCATACTCCAACTTTCTCTTACTCTTCGAGTTGGGTTTCCAGAAGCACCATTCCACTATCTCCTCCCTGCTGCATGTCACTGATTACATATTCTTAGGGATGGATCATGGGCATATTATGATTGCATTTTCATTGATCTGGCCAAAGCCTTTGATGTAGTGTCCCATCCCCTCCTCCTGGATAAACTGAGCTCTGTTGACCTCTTAATCCTTGCTGTTGATTTGCTCTATTCCTACCTCATGGTCCTTCAATAATGGGTACGGGTAGGAGAAATCCAGCCACCTCCACTACCCATCCAGGCTGCTGTCCCACAGGGCTCCATCCTGGCTCCTATCTTCTTCTCAATTTCCCTGAATGTCCTCCCCTCTGCCTGTGCCTGCTGGCATATTCACATGTATGCTGATGACAGTCATTTTCACCTCAGGTCCCTCTAGTACAGCTGTTGAAGCTCTGCTCTGCAGGACAGAAACAACATTCAGTACTGGTTCCAATAAAATCAACTCCATGCCAATACTGAAAAAACAGGTGTTCCATGAACTTTGGTACCAGTCTAAAACTGGTCAGACTCACTGCATCCCCGGTGTTCATCAAATTGGATGGTACCCCTCTTGAAGCTGTGCAGTCCTTCAGGTACCTCAGTGTGTGGCTAGGCAGTAAGCTTGGCTTCTAGACCCACATTAATATCATCCATGCAAAACTCCATCCCAAGATCTGTGCCCTGTGTTGCAACAAAGACTGATTATCTCTGCAAGTCTGAGGGAGTTTGTTACCAAAATGGTGCTCCCTGTCTTTGATTATGCAGATGTAGTCTATGGCACTGCCCCCTGGCTGGACACCCTCTGTAACTGATGTTGCTTTGCTACAAACTCCTTCCTTGCACTCACCAATGCTCCATCGATTCCTCCCTATCCATCCTTCCTCTGTCTGATGATTCCAGTTTCACTGTACATCCTTCATGTCCAAAGTCTAGTTTGGTTCACTTCCCTCTTATCTCTCCTCTTGCAACTCTCCCCTGTTTCCTGTTCCCTCTGTTCAAAGGACCATCTCATTTTGCCACTCCTCACCCTCGCTCCTCCACTGGACTATCTGCCTTCTCCTATCTACTTCACTCACTCAGGAACAAACTCCCCTCCTCCCTTTGCCTCAGTTCCTACCCTTGCTTCCCTAGGCACCAGTAGAAACTCCAACCTCACCCCATTTGTCCCTTTTACCATTCCTGCTAACACCTCTCCGACCTGACCCTCAAATGTCCCTGCTGGGGATCCAGCTGAGTCTCCACTACTGGCCTACTGGGGTCACTTCCTGACCACCTCTGCTCTTCCCTCCACCAGGAAGAAGCTCATCCTACAGATCTCTTGCATGTTGTCATGTTATTTGGCATACCGTGTATCATTACTGTGATTTCTTTTGCACTTGTACAGGTGCTTCTTATTGAGCTGAAGCCACACTATATTCTCTGCGCTAACTTATGTTTGTATCTTTATATTTTTGTGCAAACTTATTTGCCATATGTCATTCATTTGATATGCAGTTGTGTATTTTACTGTTATTTTTCTCCTGTTCCCCTCTTACGAGTCAACTTGAAAATGAGCCTTGTCTCAGTGTGCCTTTCCTGGTGAGAAAGAGAGAAAGAAGGAAAGAAAGAAAGAAAGAAAGAAAGAAAGAAAGAAAGATTCCTGGTAAGTCTATGAGAAATTGGATGACATGGCTGACGGGGAGAGGGGTTCAGACAGTAAGGGGTTGCCTAATCAGAATCAAGTAGCTAAAATACATTCACTAAAAAAGAGCTTACTAACCCAAACTACAGTGATACTAATGCACCACTATAATAACATATATGGCACAAGTGTAATCTAAGTGTAATATGTGCCGTATGTACTGTACATATTCAACACCTATTGCATACAAGCTACAGGTACATATTGTGTAATGTGTGGTTTACATAAATACATCTCCACAAGATCAGAAAATGTAGGTTTAAACTTTCTTAACTTCTTTGTTGTATTAGCAGTTGTAAAATGGCAAAAGAAGGAAACATTTTTTAAGGATTTTGTATATAATTATTTTACCAGAAAGTTGTCTGGGTCACTTGTCCTATTTTCAGTGATGTCAGGTGGTACAGAGTTGTGATCATGGTAAATATAACCAAAGTGTACTTAGTAGCAATGCAATTTTACATCAACATATTACAGACTCTCTGAGTGTATAAAATTAGCAGAGTATCATCATACTGTCAAATTGTGCAGCACATGCACAGTTGGAGATGTCTCCTAGATAATTGGAGAGTGCACTTTAAGATTATTGTTTTGACAGGTAAAGGTTCAGAGTGCTAGAGAGATTATTCAGAATTCTTCATCTAGAATAGAAGCTGGAGCATGAGCCAGTCTTAGAAACATAGAAACATAGACTTTGATGGCAGATAAGGACCACTTGGCCCACCCAGTCTGCCCATTTCCCTACCTACTGGGTAAGCTGCAGATTCTAGTTAACCAACAGCCTACTTCCTGCCACCCCAGCTACAGTTGCCTTATGTCTGTCCCATGCATGTTTGAATTCCCCCACTGTTTTAGACCCAGCAACCTCCCCAGGAAGGCGGTTCCATGCATCCACCACTCTCTCCATCAAAAACAATTTCCTCACATTACCCCTGAGCCATCCCTCCTCTATCTTTAAATTGTGCCCCCTCGTTCTTACACAACTCTTTTTCTGAAAGATACTACACTCCTGGACTTTGTTGATTCCCTTGAGGTACTTGAACATTTCTATCATGTCCCCCCGTCCCTCCTTTTATCAAGGTATACATATTAAGCTCTCTCAGTCTCTCTTCATATGGTTTCTGATGCAGACCCTGCACAATTTTAATTGCCCTCCTCTGGACTGCTTCCATCCTGTCTATGTCCTTGCATAGATGAGGTCTCCAAAACTGCACACAGTACTCCAGATGGGGTGTCACCAACTGTCTGTACAGAGGGATAACCACTTCCCTTTTTCTACTTGTGATGCCCCTTCCTATGCATCACAGTATCCCACTGGATCTCCTTACTGACTTCTCACATTGCTCACCAACCTTTAGATCATCTGATATGACTACCCCCAAGTCCCTTTCCATTTTTGTTGTTGTTAGTACCTCCCCTGCTATTGTGTACTCTTCTCCTGGGTTTTTGTTTCCCAAGTGCATTACTTTGCACTTCTTTGCATTGCATCTAAGTTACCATATGTCTGACCATTCCTCCAACCTTGCCATGTCCATTCTCATCCTTTCTACCCCCTTTGAGTATCAACTCTGTTACAGATATTTGTGTCATCTGCAAAGAGGCATACCTTTCCCTCCAGACCCTCTGCAATGTCACCTATAAAGGTGTTAAAAAGGTCTGGACCCAGTACTGAGCCCTGATGTACTCCACTAGTGACCCCCCCTTTCTTCTGAATGTGTTCCATTCACTATTACCTTCTGTGTCCTTTGTGCAGCCAGTTTGCTACCCAGGCTACCACCCTGAGACCCACTCCCAGGCTGGCTAACTTGATTATTAATCTTTTGTGCGAGACTGTGTCAAATGCCTTGATAAAGTCTAGGTAGGCCATATCCACAGCCCCTCCCTGGTCTGTTACTTTGGTCACCCAGTCAAAGAACTCTATTAGATTCATCTGACATGACCTTCCTACTGTAAATCCATGCTGCTTTGGGTCCTGTGCCCCGCTGGCCTCTAGGTACTCAACAGTTCTTTCTTTCAGAAGTGATTCCATCATTTTCACTACCACTGAGGTCAAACTTACAGGTCTGTATTTTCCTGCTTCTGCCTTGCTCCCACTATTGTGAAGGGGAATCACATCTGCCCTCCTCCAGTCCTCAGGTACCACCCCATCCTCCCATGATTTGTTAAAAAGTGTGGTCAGTGGTGTCACTAGGTCCTCCCTTAGTTCTTTTAGGATTCTGGGGTGAATCCCATCAGGCCCCACTGCTTTGTCCACCTTGAGTTTTAGGAGTTCTTTCAGGACTCTTTCTTCTGTAAATGGACTGGTGTCAGCTCCCCTACCCAGAGTGCTTCTATTGTCTAGTTTAGGTAACTCCTCCTCATCTTCTTTTGTGAATACTGAGCAAAAGTATTCATTCAGTATCTCTGCCTTTTCACTGTCTCCCTCTGCCCACCTCCCTTTTCCTTTATTAATCTTCACTATTCCTCCCTTAACCTTTCTATGCCCCCTAATGTACCTATAAAAGGTTGTATCCCCCTTCTTAACTGAATTGGCTATTTTTTCCTCGGTTTGGGCTTTTGCTTTTCTGACTGCCTTCCCCACTTCTTTCTGCTTTAATTGATACAGTTCCCTGTCGTGCTCCTTCTGTGATTCCTTATAATTTTTGAATGCAGCCTTTTTCTCCTTAACCTTCCCTGCCACCTCTTTTGAGAACCATAGTGGTTTTTAACTCCGCTTTGTTTTCTTTATCGGTTTCACACAAAGCCTTGTTGCCTCTATGATGGCAGTTTTGATTTTTCTCCATTGTTCTTCCACCCCTCCTTTTTGGCCATTTGCTAGTGTATTCCTCAGGTATTCACCCATGTTGCCAAAGTCAGCCCTTCTAAAGTCCAGTATGCTTGTTTTTGTATGGCTCGTCTCCATGGTTGTGCTTATTGTGAAGCACACTGTGCAGTGTTCGCTTGTTCCCAGATGTCTACTGACTTCTAAATTTGTGATTCTTTCTCCATTTGAGAGTATCAGGTCTAGTATTGCTCCCTCCCAAGTGGGTTCCAACACTAGCTGTCTAAGGTCTGCCACCTGCAGGGCATCGAGAATGACCCTGGTCTTGGATGTGGCTGCAGTACATGTCATCCAGTTAACATCTGGCATATTCGGGTTCCCCATCAACAGAATTTCCCCTTTTTCAGCCATTTTGAGAATGTCCTCTATCATTTTCTTGTCCATTTCCTCCCTTGAGATGGGGGTCTGTATACAATCCCTGTGCGGATTGTGATGCCATTCCCAGTCTCCAAGGTGACCCAGAGTGCCTCTTGTCCTCCCCCTTTACTTTTTAGTTCTATAGCTTTGATCCCTTCCCTTACGTATAGAGCTACTCCATCTCCTCTTTTCCCCTTCCTGTCCCTTCTGTAGACTGTGTACCCAGTATGTTGACATCCTAGTCATGGTTCTCCATGTACCATGTTTCCATGACTGCCACAATATCTACTAGCTCAGGAAGCTTGTTTCCCAGACTACGGGCATTGGTACTCATTGCCCTCCATTTAATGTTGGCTTTATCATTTTTTCCCCCATGCATGCTCTTTTTGCCTTTGTCTATTTTTCCATTTACCCCTGTCCTGCCTTCTGCTGAGAACAGTACCTCAATGTTTATCTTACTACCTGTCATGTTTTGTGGGGGGAGGCTTGACATTTCCTGCCTCTTATTAGCACCTTCCCCCAAGGCTAGTTTAAAAACTTGCCAAGGAAGCATATAAACCTGTCACTTAGGATTTTGGTTCCCTTCATGGTCTTATTTTTGAAAAGCTATTCTTGGTACCTGTTTACACATTTGCACATTGATTTTTAGGGATTACTGTAGGTTCCTGTTTACCTTCCAGGTCAATTGTTGGCTGAGTGTTGTTTACAGTATCTTGTGTAAGAGATTAATGTTGTTCATTTTATTCTAGAGACTGGGGGACCATATTTAGTTCCTTATAAAGGAGGCCCCTGTGCATTTTCTATGGCAGCTCCAGTGCAAACCTAAAAACATTGTTGTACACAGTTATGTATTTTGCTAATGTGGCAGTAAGAGGGACCCATATTCAAGTCTCGGAATCAGCATTTAGTTTGCAGTTTTGACTGTTGCTGTCTTGATATGTTCCTTTTCCTGTGAAGGGATCCCAGTTTTTGTTTCAACCTTCTAGCATAAATCATTCTATGACTGACTTGGGCATGGATTGATTAAGTGAATGTGTATAGACCAGGATGTCCAAGGCTTAGCTTAGCCTAAAGTAACAACATTAAATTCAGAGGACCACTTCCAGGCAGAAAGCAGGACAAAAATGTAAACAATGAAGATTCAACTCCAATATACTTATAAAATCACTTTATTTTATTTTTTGCCATAGACATTGACAGTTTCATGACTACTCCACTTTGCAGAATCAATGAGGACTTGAGACATGAGCAGCACGTTCATGCCACAATCCACATAAAAGGCTTATACACATCCATTCCCCATCAGTGAGACATGGATGAATAAATCATAGCATTAGACACCTGATGTGATATACACCCCTCCAGCAGAATTATTGTGAGAAATACTGTAGTAGAGCTTGTGTATTAATCACACTGATATCAAAACACATGTACAGAAAGCATTAGGTTTACCACCAAGGCACAATAACATAATATACCTTTTCTTGATTCAGAAATATTCAAGGAGGGGAAGGAAATATGAGCTATATTGTAAAGATGCAATCTGGCATGCAGGTAGCTACCATTTTAGAAACTTGAAAAACAGTATGCTCTACTCTCAGATGGTATGCATTAGGGGAATTTACAGTGCTGAAGTGGAAGTTGATAATAACTTCAGGGAGGCAACAAGGAGACTTACAAAGAAGGGTTATACTGGAAACAGTATGAGTGGGTCTGAACAGAGGGAGAGAGCAATAAAGAGGAATCACATTGTACAAGGAGTGGAAGATGCATCAAATGAAGAAGATAAGATAGTTCTTTCCGCACAGTATTCTGAACACACTGTTAGCATCACATGCATTTTGCAGAAACACTGGCACATAATCCAGGAACAGAAACATATGTCAAGCTCCTTTGGACACAAACCAACTGTGGCATCCAGCAAGGTCACTATATTGTAAGATTTGTTTGATGATCCTCAAGGCTTTGCTCAATCAAGGTCCTGGCTACATTAAAAACACTCTTTTCCCATATACTCCCTGACCATGTACTCCATGCCACCCTCTCAGCTTCATCAGGGAAAACTTGTTCCACTTGCCTTCCTTGAACCATCAAGAAGTGGAGCATTTGCTGTAGCACTTAAGTTGTGGAACTCATTACCACTTTATAGTCACAGCAGCTTCTTGATGTAGACCTTCAAGAAAGCCTTGACAGTGTACTTATTTAACCTGGCTTTTAATGATATTGCATGAGTTTTAATGTCGATGATTCATTTTATGTTGTTTTATTTGTGTACTGTAGTTCGTCTTTATACTGCTGCTTGTTAACTGTAATTCTATGTAAACTACACAGAGCCGCAGGGATGGGATGCTGTATCAAATAAAAATTTACATTACATTACAGACAGACTGATGCACATAGAGCACACTTTCTCTAAACCACAAGTCAGCTTCAGCAGTGCCTTCTTGAACATTGCATGCTCCCATGTGTGAGGCATGCACAATACTCAAATACCACAGAGAAATAGGATTATGAACTTCCATTCACCAATGACAAATTTGAGATTAGACAGCATACTTTGTTAATCGCCAGAGTACACAGATAAGGTATTCGATACAATACTGATGTAACAGAAGATATATTGGAATCCTATGTTACCCACTTGTACAGCTGGGTGGACTGAAGCACTGCAATGATAAGTGGCTTGCTCAGGGTCTCACAGTAAGTGACTCCACTGGGATTCAGACTTGGTTGTCTTGCTTTCCTAGCCTCTGCTGTATAGTCACTACACTATGCTGCTTCGCAAACTCAAAGAGCTGTACAAAGCAGATCAGGAAGTACCCTGATGGGCTAGTTTGAGCTGTATCAGATGAACATTGTGTTTATTCATGAAGAGCACATAGGAACTTGCCACCTGTCTCCACCACAGCAAAGACCCATGCACCAACCAGATCATGTAACTCCTTATTTAATTTTCCATCTGCTATCTGCTGAGCAGAAAAATTTCACTTGTAAAATTATGTTGATTTTGGTAGCTGCATTGGTCCGGGTCCCCACTTCAGATCCCTCCTCAGATATGGTTAATAAACTGTATATTTTTAAAATTAACTGATACCAGTTGCCAGCATCCCTTATAAGTCACTGTCACTTAATGTGTTGAACTAGCAAGCATGCTTGGGCTTTATTGTCTTTCCAACATTTTTCATGTTGTGTTGGTGTTTCAGATGGATAACATACTGTAGTTCCCATGGCACTTATCAAAAAGAAAAGGCACATTTTCCCTGTTCACATGCCAAATCTTTCCAATTCAATAAAATAAAAATGAAATGAAAAGCTTAACAGGGTTCAATATCAGTTGATATACATCTGTATCCCCCTCCTGAGGATATGGCCAAAATCAGAAGTATTTCCTAGCCCCCCCAAACAAAAGTAAACTAAACTTAAAAAACATAATTTCAGTACTGAAATGTGTTAAGTAGTTGTGACCTGCAATATGTCCTCTGGTGGGATATGTAGTGTGCCCCCAAATATTTAGTTAGGGAATTAAAAACCAGGACAATTTCACGGTTTTTCCAAATATAAATTTTAAGTAAAACATTGACTACAGCCCATGAATAACAGCAGCTTGCTTTGATGGGCTATTTCAATGGCACCATAGCCATCTAAGTAAGCTTGAAACTATTTGCTGGTGTGCATTTTCAGTCTGTAATGTTATAGAGTTCTTACATCTGCAGACGAGTGTGAAACATCATCTCTTTTTAAAAATACAGCCATTGCAGCACTAGTAACAACATATTCATCTATGCTAGGGAGCAGAAAAGAATTATTTACCAGCACATATGTTGGCTGTAACTTCTAACCTTGACCTAAAACAAACAAACAAACATACAAACAAAACAAAAAAAACCTAAGAACAAATTATCTTCCCATACATCAAGTTTTATTTCCTGATGTTCCTCTGCAGAATGGCAGAGATGCTGTTTTGACAGTGCAGTACACAGCACAGCTTTACAAAACCTACCTTTGTTTGCATAGAAGCTTTACCTAATGGATGTTTGACCCCCCCCCCACCAAATGTTGACAGCCAAAACACAAGATAGAGTCGTCCAGTATTTACAGTGCATTCATAGTGTCAGTGGTTTAGTATGTTGGATGCTTGCCTCAAGGACTGGAAGATCAGAGGTTTTTGTCTCTAGTCCCACACCAGGATCTTAGACTAATGTCCAATATGGATAAAGCTGTACAGTTAGGTCCATGCAAAACTGAATTTCCACCAGCAGAAATTTGGCAAAAGTCAGAATTTTTATTTCATGATATTTTGGAATGCACTTTGGCAACTTTCACAGACATTCCAACTGAGAACAGTGAAATGCATGTACAGTATGAACTGCAGATGAATGTATTAAACTGTGGAAAGAAATTCTGTAGAATTGATTATTATGTGCGGACAGAGTCCAGGATTCTAATTTACAAGCTGGTCCCCAAAAGAAAAATAACAAAGGGAAGGAAAGAAAATCTTCAGCCTGTCCCCAGAGACAGAGTACTTCAGTAAGGTACCTGCTTCAAGGGAGGCAGGAAGTTGACTGGCATGATCCCTGGTGGGAGGATCTTATGCTGCAACTTTGGCTTACTGTCTAGGAGTCCCATTCGGGAAGGAGATCCCAGCGGCATTCCAACCCTGTGACCAGCAGTCAGAGAAAGAGAATTTACAATTACCCAAATTCTGATCAGTTTGTGGTCAGGGTTATTTCACTGAACTATGGAAAGAATTTATAAATTGTGGATTGATGCATTAAACTGCAGAAAAAAATTCCACAGAACTGATCACTGAACTGCAGAATAATTACATGTACTGTGATTAATGTATTTAACAGTGAACAGAATTCCTCAGAACTGTCATTTCACAGTTCTTGTATATTATTCCACAATCCAGCCAGACATTTTCACCAAACACATTATGAAGATTCTGATTTTGCCAAAGGCAGAAGTGCAGAAAATTTCACATAATTTACAAACATTTCACTAAAGTTCCATGAAAGCTGAATTTGCAATTTCAACTGAGCTCAAAGTGAAGCAGTAGGTGGGTGCTACACTGTTAAAGTGCCATGCTTCAGATGGCATGTTAAACTGGGGTCCCTGCTGCCATTCTCTGGTGGCTGTCCAGGTGGAAGTTAAAAAATCCCATGCCAGTTATTGTAAATTAAGTTTTCCCAATGTCCTGGTGAACCTTCTTCCCATTAATACAAGATCTGGTCAGAGCCACTGCCACTGCTAATGCAGTTTATTTATTTATTTATTGAAGTGTCTCACCAGGAAAGTTACACTGAGCAGAAGCTCATATCACGGTATGTCCTGGGGGAAGGGGATTGGGACAACAGACAATACTGCACATGATACATACAGTAGCAGCTAGGTTAACAACCATATATAACTAGGTCTATAATAGATACATTACACCTAATACATACACATATACTGATATACATATAAATATATATTTAGCAGATTGTATGGTTTACAAACTACAACATAGTTTCAGCATTTTGGAGGGATAGAAGGAATTGGTGAGGAGGAGGTGGGAAGTAGAGGAGTGAGAGAGTGCTGAGTCGGAGTAAGTGCAGACTTGCTATGACTAATACTAAGACAGAATAAAACCAGCAGAAATATGGCCATCCCTCAGGGGTTTGTGCAGTTGCAGTTTGTCACTAGGTAGTTTGCTAGGGAAGAGGAGAGGGAGTAGGCTGAGGAGAAGTGGCTGATTTGGGTGGAAGTAGGTTCCAAAGTTTAGGTAGGCGATATGAGAAAGCCAATTGGCCTGACGTAGTGTTTCTGAAAGGTATATTGAGGGAGTGGGTGTCCTCAATCTAGAGGGTGTATTTGGACTGGTGAGGGGCAGATAAGAAGGTGACTAGATAAGATGGCAGTGAGGCTAACCAGAATTTTGAGATAAACTTAGCCGCATGGAGTGTTCTCCTGTCAGCAAGTGAAGGAAAATTCAGGGAGCGGTAGAGGGAGCAGTGATGTGTCAGAGCAGGGGCATCCATGGCATAACGGCAGAAGGAGTTGAAGAGAGGTTCAAGCCTGGATAAGGAGGACTGAGGGGCAGCACCATATACAACATCACAATAGCCGAAGGTAGGCATTATAATTTTGTGTACTAGTCACTTGATAAGGGCTGTGAGACATGCATACCTATTGAAAATCATACATATCAGTGTGCATTAAGTAAGTAGAGCAATTCCCACAATAATGTATTAATTCTCCCAATAGGAAGATTTGAAAGTAATGCAGTGGTTGTCAGCTGGTGAGCAATGCTTTTCCCTTTGCATGAGTTCCATTTGTACATATTAGGTACAATGGCCTGGATATTCAGGAGAGTTGCGCCATGCGAAACAGGGATGCGCCAGCGCAAGTATGGAAATGAGCCATTGTGTGATAGAAGACTTGGTTTGCTGGCCAAGGCACCTAGCTTCACCTGAGCTCTTTCCTTCTAAGACTGCTTGAAAGGCAGAGTAGAGAAACTTACCAGAACAAGGGAAAAGGATTAAGACTTATTTTGGCTAAGCAGATTTACTGTGTGGTGTTGTTTTTAATTTTTTACTCACAGGGATTGCTACTGTTTGTTGCTAACATTTCATTGTTTTATTTTTCTCTGTAGCAAAGTGTTTCTTACAGCATATATCTTCTCTGAAATTATTACAGGTGGTGCTTTACAGGTTTTACAGTTTTATCTAACATTAGGATAAGCTTTCAGGGTTACTGCATTTGTTGTTGACTGATTGTTTCTGCTCTTACCTCCTTGTTCTTTCGTCCGTGGTTCTTCTTTTTCGGCAGGGGAAGGGCCCAACCACTCCATCCCCAACCACCCCACACTACACTCCTTTATAGGGTACCACAGTTGTGACATTTCCTGTGGCAGAGCAGGAAGGGTGGATCAGTGGGGCTCCACAAGGTGAGCTCATTTACAGGGGCACTAGTAATTTAACTTCTTATAACAAGTTAAACAAAACACAATCAAACCATTACTTGCATTTTTTTTCCTTTTTTTTTTCCTTCTAATTACTCTGACTAGGTTATAAACCCAGCAACTTATCTGGAATGGATATCATTAACTGCAGGTACTGTGGAACAATTTTCAGAAGGACGGTCTTACAGGATTTAGGACACTGTCCTACATGCTGGGCCTTTGGAGATCTTAGGGCTTATCTCCGGGCAGCATGGGCAGAGATTGCATACCTCAAATTTCATATTCAAGAGGAAATACATTATAAGAACCACCCGCCATTTCCCCAGCATCCAACAGAAAAACCTCAACCGCAGAGGGTAGTTGGTCCAGGAGGTTGGCAGGTGGTTAGGAGGGGCAAATCGTGTGCCCCATCACTCTCTGCTCTCCAACATATTACCTCCAAAAACCATATAAACACTACAAACAGATATCTGCCTCTATCTCTGAAATCAAAGAGGCAGAAGATGCTGCAGAGCAGGACACTGCCACACAGGAACTAGCACAACAAAACTCACCCAAATCAGGAACCAAAACAAAAAGAGCAAAAAGAAAATCCAAAAAACTTCTGATCATAGGAGACTCCATGATTCGGGGAGATGATACCCATATCCAGCCAGGGGTAATGGTCAGATGTCTCCCAGGTACATCAGCATGGAGAGACACTGACTGCATTGCTAAAATTGTTCACAAAGCAGGAGAAAACACTGATGTCCTAGTACATATAGGGGCTAATGATCTCGCCAGCCAGTCAGTTGTGGAGACCAAGGAACACCTGACCAGGCTGGGTGACAAATTATCATCTGTTTCATCCGGCATCTCCTTCTCTGAGATCCTGCCAGTCTGGGAGAGGGGAGCTGATGGACGGAAGGTCAGAGAAGGGGAGATAGGGGAGTTAAACACGTGGCTCAAGGGCTGGTGTCAGGAAAAAGGACACAGATTTGTAAGGAACTGGCAACAGTTCTGGGAGAGAAAGTTCTTTAAATTTGATGGACTGCATCTGAATAAGGAGGGAGTCAGTGCATTGGGGCAGAAGTTTGACATCTTGGCAGAATATATAAACTAGCAAATGGGGAGAGGGGTGCAGCACCCCATATGTCGAATGCGAAGAACACCCCTCCCCCCTCAGCAAGTTGTCAAACAGGGATTCAGCATGTTTGCAGTTCATTTGCATCACCAGGTAAGAAAAAAGGTTTGTCTCCCCATATGATGCACAGGGTAATGCCTAACCTCACCCAACAACTAACACACCAAAATCTGGCCAATGGAAAATCATGTACATAAATGCTCACAGCCTGGGAAATAAGATCCCAGACCTGCGGGCAATAATGTCAGAGGCTAAACTGGACATAGTAGCAATCAGTGAGACGTGGTTTACCAGTAACCACACTTGGGAGACTTCAGTACCTGGCTATGTATTGTTCAGAAGAGACCGAGGTGCAAAAAGGGGGGGAAGAGTGGCCCTGTATGTCAATGAAATTATCAAAGCTACAGAAATTCAGAATACACATAAGGAGCCAGAAGAACTGTGGGTCACCCTGGAAACAGGAAATGGGAGAGCCATAAGAACTGGAGTTGTCTACAGGCTCCCAGACCAGGGGAGGACATAGACACATTACTGTTAGAAGATATACAAAACATGACAGCGAAAGGGGAGGTTCTGATAATGGGAGACTTCATCATGCCACATACAGATTGGTCAATACCAGCAGGAACATCTGCCAGAACTAGACACATAGTGGATTCCCTGTAGGGGGAGGGCCTCAAACAACTGGTACAGCAACCCACAAGAGACAGGGCTATCCAAGATCTAGTACTGACTAACAAGGAAGGGATCACAGATCTCCAGGTAGAAGGTCACCTGGGGGCCAGTGACCATCACATGGTATGGTTCAATTTGACTACTACATCTAAATCATCCCATTCCAAGGAAAAATATGGGACTTCAGAGGAGCTGACTTTGATAAGATGGCCAACAGAGTTAAGCTAGCCCTGGCAAAAAGAAACACAGGTGAGGGGGTACAGGCAAAGTGGACAAGCATTAAGGATGCAATACTTGAAGCAACATCCCATTGTGTTAGACAGAAAAGGAAGTGCAAAAGAAGAAGGAAACCACTTTGGTTCTCAAATACAGTAGCAGAAAAGGTCATAGCCAAAAGGCTGGCCTTCAGGAAATATAAGGGAACACAGCGGGATGAAGATAGGGATACCAAACTGCCCTAAGGGAAGCAGGGAAGGCAGTAAGGCAGGCAAAGTCCCAAACTGAGGAAACACTAGCACGAACAGTAAAAGAAGGTGACAAGACTTTCTATAGATACATTAGTGAAAGGAGAAAGTCCAGAGGGAGTATTGCTATGCTTAATGGAGAAAAGGGAGCATGTGAGGAGGAGGACCCTGTAAAGGCATCTATCCTAAATAGATACTTTTGCTCAGTATTTACTGAAGAGAAGGTAGGGCAGGGCCCACAGCTCAGCATCATGGACACAGGGGGGAGGGAGGTGAGAACTACTCGCTTCACAAAAGAAAGGGTCCTACAAGAGTTTGCTAAGCTCAGGGTGGATAAGGCAATGGGACCTGATGGCATACATCCCAGGGTACTTAAATAGCTAAAGGCGGAACTAGCCGAGCCATTAGCAGAACTGTTTAGTGAGTCTCTGAGCACAGGAGAGGTCCCAGAAGACTGGAGAAGGGTTCATGTGATCCCGCTCCACAAGAGTGGTAGCAGGGAGGAGGTGAGAACTACAGACCAGTCAGTCTTACCTCAGTAGTGGGCAAGATTATGGAGGCACTCCTTAAGGAAAGGATAGTGCAACACCTGGAATCCATAGGGGCACAGGATCCAAGACAGCATGGGTTTACAAAAGGAAGGTCTTGTCAAACTAAGCTCATAGATTTCTTTGACTGGGTAACCAGAGCGGTGGACCAAGGGGGAGCAGTTGATGTCGCCTACCTTGACTTCAGCAAAGCTTTTGACACTGTTCCACATAGAAGATTGATAAATAAGCTGGGTAGGCTCGGGGTGGGTCAGAAGTTGGTCAACTGGGTGGCAAACTGGTTGACGGGCAGAAAACAGAGAGTGGTGGTAAATGGTATACAGTCAGAAGAGATGCAAGTCACAAGTGGGTACCTCAGGGATCAGTCCTGGGGCCAGTCCTCTTCAACATCTTCATTAGTGACCTTGCAGATGGACTAGAGGGTAAGGCTTGTCTGTTTGCAGATGACACAAAGATCTGCAACAGAGTAGATGATCCAGATGGGGTGGGCAGAATGAGAAGAGATCTGGATAAACTAGCAAAATGGTCAGAAGAGTGGCAACTGGGATTTAATGCAAAGAAGTGCAAAATCATGCACATAGGGAAGAGAAACCCTGAAGCCACCTATAGGCTGGGAGGGGAGTTGCTAGCAGTCACAAAGGAGAGAGAGACTTGGGCATCATCATCACTGATGACCTGAAATCATTCAAGCAGACCTCTAAAGCAGTAAGTAAGGCTAGGTGGGTGTTAGGGTGTATTAGTAGGGGCATCACAAGTCGTAAGAGGGAGGTAATAATCCCTCTTTACAAGACACTGGTTAGGTCCCATCTGGAGTACTGCGTGCAGTATTGGAGGCCACACCTTCACAAGGACAGTAACCAGATTGAGGCAGTCCAGAGAAGGGCAACCAAAATGGTGCAGGAACTGCATCAGAAGACATATGAGGACAGATTAACAGAGCTCAATATGTATACCCTTGAGCAAAGGAGAGAGAGAGGATATGATCGAGGCATTCAAACACCTTAAGGGCATTAACAAGGTGAAAGAGTCTAACATGTTTAAATATAAGAAAAATAGCAGGGCAAGAGGACACAGCATGAGATTAGAGGGGCCGATATAAGGGGAATGTGAGGAAATTCTTTCACAGAAAGGGTGGTGGATGCATGGAATGGCTTACCACAAGAAGTGGTGGCTATGAATACAGTGCAGGGCTTCAAACAGGCATGGGATAGGCATAAGGGAGCAATACAAATGACTATGAATAGATAGGCCACTGACAGAGCAAGGCCGATGGCACATTTATAAGGCAGAAAAAGAAATGGGTAGACTGGATGGGCCCTGCGGTCCTTATCTGCCATCAACTTCTATGTTTCTATGTTTCTATGATATTCAGTGGGAGGTGGCTGTGCAGTTCAATAAGCAATGTGCCAGAGTGCAATAATAATGAATGCATGTGCAACTGTAGGGGGTGGAACCATGAATAACATGCGCAGTGCGATATTCAACAGTATGCGCCTTGTGCAATAGGGGAACTAGCAGAAGTTTCGCAACAGCGGAAATGATCCAAAATAAAAGGGAGCAAGAGAGGGGTGCAAGAACGCAAAAGGGAAGCCACAGGTGGGAGCCTGGTGACAGACATCAAGGGTGGTACAGAAGGTAGCAGTCTGCAGGACTGGGCAGGAGCAGGACAGGGCCCACCAGAAGTGAGCCAGAAACAGGGTAGGAGTGGGGAGCCTATGCCACTGTGCAGGAGAGGCTGTGGAGTGCCACAGTGGACTGAGGGTAGTGGCAGGAGGCAGGACAGGATAGCCACAGTCAAAGGCCAGAGGTGTACCCGGTGCAGGGAGAGCATCAGGAATGGACAGCGGGGGAACAAGACACCAGCAGCTTGGGGGGGCAACACCAGCCAGGGACATGGCCAGCGCCACCTTCCAGATGGAGATGGTAATGAGGGGTGTGAGAAGACAGGCAGCAGGGGGGTGCTGCCATAGAAGGGTCTGCTGGCAGTACACCCAGAACAGGCAGTACCGAGCCCAGACCAGCTTTGAACACTACTCTGACACACAGATTGTGGGCCAGTACCACCTGAACCGGGTTATCCTGAGGACGATCTGTGAGCTGTGCAGTGATGAGATGCAAGCACCCACATGACCGAGCCATGCTCTGTCAGTGGAGACAAAGGTGACAGCCATCATGTGACTGCTCACTATGGGCACATTCCAGAGACCAACAGGGGACACAACAGGCATAACCCAGTCAGCCGCGTCACACCTACTCACACAATTCCTCAGCGCACTGCTGCCACATGCTGCAGAGTACATCGATTTCCCCAGCACACAGGCGGAGCACACAGCACACATACAGGAGTTCCACAAGGTAGCATGGTTGCCTGGCATGCTCAGGGTCAATGACTGCACCCATGTGGCCATCCACAAGCCACCTGGCCCGGATGGAGTGGTATACATTAATTGCAAGGGGTACACAAGCATAAAGTGCCAGGTGGTGTGCAATGCCAGGGGTTGCATTACCAATGTCTGTGCCATGCACCCTGGGGGAGCACTCGATGCCTTCATCTGGCACCAGTCCACACTGTGCCACAGGTTTGAGAGTGAGGACATCCCCACTGGCCATCTAGTGGGTGAGTATGCATATCACGCAGGATGACATGGGCAGACGTGGGGGATGCATAGTCAGAGGAGCTATGGGTACCGGCCTTGTTAGCCCATGGCATAGCGATGCAGACCACAATATTAATGTCCACCCTTTACACACAGGTGACAGTGGTTACCCACTACGTCCCTGGCTGCTCACACCATACCGGCACCCCACGACCCCATCGCAGCTATGGTACAATGAGGCACTCGCCACAACATGGAATGTCATTGAGCGGGTGTTCGGGATGCTGAAGTCATGGTTCCAGTGCCTGAACACCTCTGGCGGTGCCCTACAGTACAGCCCCTCAAAGGCCTGTGGGCTATTCCTGGCCTGCTGTATCCTGCACAACATGGCCACTGACTGTGGGATAGCCGGAGAGGTCGAAGAGTGGGACAGCGGTGGGGATGATGAGGACGCCAGTCCAGCCGGTGATGGGCAGCCACCCCCTGGGTGAAGAGATCCCTGCCTGATCCAGATGTCACAGCTGCACTGGGACACCATTACAGAAGAGCACTTTGATCAACACAGGTAGGTCACAGGGCCATGCGCAACCACCAATGGCAAGGGCACAGCCCACAGACAGGCAGGGCAGAACACCAGGGGTGGACAGCGGTAAGGGAATGGGTCTGAGTGTGGAACCGCACACAGTGACAGGGATGGGCAGGGCCGAACATGACACGTGCACACACCATAAGACATGCACAAGGGGTAGATGGCAAGCCAAACCCAATTACCCCCCCCACACAGGTCCACATACAACCATGCCCAGTGGCCATCACTGTGCGTACCTGAGACACTGGGCACCATTGCACACTGGTGGACAGTGCAATGCAGGCATCATCATGCACACACCACAGTGGCCAGCAGCCAGGAGGGAGTGCACAGGGAACGTGTGTGTGCAGGGCAGCGTACCCCACCCACGCGTCGCACAATGCACACCACACTGCACATAGGGCAGTATCATACAGTGGCCATGGTGGGAGACAGGTCAGTCACGCGGCACAGTACCACACGCCACCACAGATGTGTGGGCGGCCCTGCTGAGACCTGCCAGCCATGCCAGGCTGACCATTGGCTTCATGGGGTGGCACCAAGGTCCCCCAAGGGTGATGCTGCATGAACGTGACCATGTTCGCACAGGGGTCTGCAGCCCACTGAACATGCCTGTGCCAGGTGTGCTCGGTATGCCCACCGCCGAACCTGGTGTTGACATAGCAGGTGTCGCATGGCGCAGGGAACAGGGGGGTGGACATGACACTGCGCTGTGTCTGCAGGAGATGGGCACTGAACTGGGTGCCCAATGTGGTCATGACAGCTGTCAATGCGTTGGTCTGCCTGTCAATGGCAGCGGTCACATCTGCCCGCTGCCGGGCCATCTCTGCCAGGAGCAGACAGTGGTCCCTGTTGCGCCGCTCCTCTGCCTGGCACAGAACCGTACTGAGTGCATCCTCCGCTGTCACGAGCCACATCTGCTGATCTACTGAAGCCTGGAGTAGATGGCTGTGCTCATCAAAGAGGTCATCTGCCAGTCCAGCATGCTGTCCCTCGTGGTGTTCCTGGCCCTGCTGGCCAGCACCCCTTGATGATGGGTGCTGCACACCAGATCCATGCCGGGACATGTCCACAAGTGGTGCACTGCCACCGCCCCCCCGACACTGTCCCTCCATCGCCATTGGCCGACAGCTGTTACTGTCCCTCCAGCTGCCGATCACCAGGACTCACCGGTGTCACCGCAACCAGCCGCAACAGCCCGACTGCCCTGGACGCACACCAGTGCTGCCCCACTGGGCATATAGGCACAGGCTGGGACTGTGTTGTTAAGCAGGCCTCCACGGTGGCACCACTCATAGCAACGCCCATGCTGTTGCCTACTGTGGGACCATCCTGTGTCCCACACGTATCACTGTTTGGGACTTGTGGTCCATAATCATCGGTGCTGGATCTGGCACCAATCTGTGTACCAGCGTGCTGGAGACTGTGGGCGCTGTCATGCTGGGACACAGGCAGGGCATCGTCCGCACTCGCACCACCCTCATCAGTCCAAAGAGATGTGCAGGTATGCACTAGTCTGATCCGTTGGACACCTGTAGCAGTGGATGGGTGATCCTCTGTGTCCAGAGCATCCCCCTCGGTGGACACACCCACCCCACTGACCCATGTAGATGCTCAGGAGCTGTAAGGGAACACATTAGCATTAGTGGCTCCACCCTGCCCTGAAGCATTCCCTCCACCACCCACACAGTGACAGCACAGGACCTACCATGCAATGTTGGGCTGCCATCCATCTGGAAGCCACCACCAGGAACGCTCTTGATGGCACAACACCGCATGCTGCTGGCCACTCACTCCTCCCGTGGCATCAGGTGTGGCACGTCTGGCTGGCCCCCACCGGTGGCAGCATGTGCAGCCCTGATGGCAGCCACCTTGTCTTTGATCCTCCTCCTGTAAATGCCGACCTCCTTTTTACACTCCTGCATGGACCGCTGGTGGCTGCCATGCTGGTTCATGGTATGTGCCACCTCACCTCACACTGCGGCATGGGCCTGTGGCGTTTCCCGCTGACCTCTGAGCAGTGGTTTCCTGTCGAGATATGCCTCAAACAGGGCATCTGATTCAGCCCGGGTGAAGTTGGGCCACCTCCTTCTCCCCGTTCCCTGTTCCTCATCTTCTTCACATTCGGTCATGATTGAGCCTGTGGGAATGACAGGTGTTACCTTGGATGGTGCAGTCCCATTCAGCCCTCACAAACCACAGTCCACATATCCCAACAGCATGCAACCCACCACAATAGAAGGCAACACCTAACTATGTCCTCTGCAGTCCCATGTCACATTTATATAGTGCAGCACATGCAAATGAAGCGAGGTGCAACTGTGAGTGGATTTTAATGCAGTGGTTGTGCCGTGGAATGGCTGATGAGCTGATTTGCATATGCTGGCTGAATATCGCGCTGTTGTGCCTTGCGCAGAGTTGGTGAGCTTGCTCAGGATATGGCGCAGCACTGTGATGTGCTTGGGGTGCTGACACCAATGCGTGTGGTGCTGCTGACGTGCTGTGCACAGGAGGCAGTGCAGGGCATGGCCACCACTGTGCCTGTGGTGCTAGTGCACTGTTCATCCATGTGGCACTCTTGCACTGGTGCACTGAAGGCACCATGGAGCCACAGAATGGTAGGCCACTGCAGGGCATCACACACAAGCACCCTACCGTTCTACATGCAGAACATCCCAATAGCGCTGTGGCGCTCCATGTGCGGACAGATCCTTGACCCTATGCTCAGCCTTTGCCCCCTAGGTGCCATGTGTCTGCATGGGTGCACCCCTATCATGCAGTTCAGTAACAGCGCGATGGGGACTGGCAGTGCAATACCACACTGCCTCCACATGTTGGGAACATGCACTACAGAGTGCCATGTTGATAGCGATACACGCTGAATGATGCCATGAAGGAGAGCACAGATGTGGAGCACTATTGAGCTGGCCAACTTGGTGGCCATAGTTGAGCCTCATGCTGGTGCCCCATTTGGCCAGGATCCCTTGGACAGGCCATGTAGTGCTGTGTGGAAGGAGGTGGCCGATGGCCTGGAGGAGGCAAATGAGATCACCAGGACAGCAGAGCAGTGTTGCCAGAAGTATAGCAACCTACAGCAGAGGGACCCTGACCGACTGGGGCATCTGCAGGCACGCGCCCAGTGAGGCACTGTGCCATGGCCTGGTAGGTGCTCCATCCATACACTGGTAGTGTCCATCTGTCCGGGTATCATGGTGTGCATGTCTCCACCCCACAGGGGGGTGGGAGCCATCTAGTGGGGGTGGTGGTGGTGGTGGGGGTGGGTCATGGCTGGGCTGTGCAGGCATGCACACACTGGGAGGGCTTTGCTACTGGTTTGTACTGATATTTCCATCTCCATGTTTGCACTCTAGGCTCAGAGGAGCACCGTAGGGTGAGGCAGGCCCATGTACATGAGGAGCAGGACAGAGTGAGTGCACCACCAATGCAGCAAGGACAAGGTGGAGGGGCCATGGGCCAGCAGTGCACTGCTGGCCTGGATGCAGGTGAGTGCCGTGTTTCCCCTTACATCTGTGCATGCTGGATTGTAGGGGTGGTGGCGGGGCATAGCCAACAGCACTTGGCCCCATTGCCATGCATGCCATTTGGTGCACTCAGCACTGTCCTGTGGCACTGCATGTGTGGGTGGGCATAAAAGGTGGTCCATTTGTGCACTGGGTACATGGCTGTGCCACTGCCTTCACACCACATAGCCATGTCACTGTACAGCCACGGTGGTGCTGTGTGAGACATGGGCGGTGGGTGTGTACAGCATTCCACATGGCTGTGGGTGCCTGGTTGGGTGGGTCATGTGGGCACTGTCACTGTGGGTGGTCACATGCCATCACAGGGGCATGGCCCACGGCTGTATGTCATACACAATGGGTGGGCTGCAGGGGTCTGGCCAGTCACGCGTAATGACTCTGCTTCCTTGTCCTAGATGGACAATGCTGGACTGCACTTGAGTGGAGTGTGCAGGAGCTGCTGCAGCTGGTGAAGGCCACCCTTGAGCTGCTCCAGAGAATGGATCAGGGTGGAGGACAGCGTTACTGGCGGAGGTACAGAGATCGAAGTGGGGAGAGGGGTCAACGCTAGGCCCACTATGCCCCTGTTATGTATTCCCCCCTGGACTAACCCTCACACCCCTTCATCCCACTCCCAGTTGTTCACTCTTGCCCCATGCCCACCAACACCACCTGGTCTGTGGCCCTTCCCCCCCCACATTGTAAATAGTTTTGTATCTGTTTTGTATGTTGGTCACATCTTCAATACACACTTATTTGTTATGACAAATGTGGTGGTCTCTGATTTGCAGTGGGCTTATGGTGCTTGGCTGCAGTGGTGTGCATGGCGTCGGGGATAGAGCAGGCCTGGGCATGTGTGTGTCTGGCAGGGACCCACCTATGGTGTGGTTGGGGGACTCGGCCCCTGTCTGTGGTACAGTGGCGTGAAAAAGTATTTGCCCCCTTCCTGATTTTCTCTATTATTGCATATTTGTCACACTGGATGTTTTCAGGTCTTTAGAGAAAATGTAATATTAGATAAAGGGAACCTGAGTGAACAAATAACACTTGTTTTTTTTTTTAATTTCACTTATTTAATGAAAAAAAGTTAACCAACACCAACTGGCACTGTGTGAAAAAGTAATTGCCCCCTTACACTTAATAACTGGTTATGCCACATTTAGCTGCAATGACTGCAACCAAACACTTCCTATAATTCAATATCAGTCTTTCACATCGCTTGAAGGAATTTTAACTCACTCTTCCTCGCAGAACTGCTTTAATTCAGTAACATTTGGTAGGTTTTCAAGCATGAACTGCTCATTTCAGGTCGAGCCACAGCATCTCTATTAGGTTTCAGTCTGGACTTTGACTAGACCACTCCAAAACTTTAATTTTACTTCTTTTAGCCATTCTGATGTGGACTTGCTTTTGTGTTTTGGATCATTGTCTTGCTGCATGACCTAACTACGCTTCAGCTTCAGCTGATGGAAGGATGACTGGACATTCTCCTTAAGAATTTTCTGGTACAGAGCAGAATTCATGGTTCCTTTAATTATGGCAAGTCATCCAGGTCCTTAGGCAGCAGCATCCCCACACTATCACACTACCACCACCATGTTTGACTGTTGGTATGGTGTTCTTACTGTGGAATGCTGTGTTTGCTTTACTTAAGACATTATGGGATCCATGTTGTCCAAAAGTTCCACTTTGACTCATCTGTCCATAGAACATTTTCCCAAAAGGCTTGTGGATCATCCAGGTGCTTTGGCAAATGAGAGATGAGCATTTATGTTCTTCTTGGTTAGCAGTGGTTTCCGCTTGCTACTCTCACATGAAGCCCATTTTGCCCAGTCTCTTTCTGATTGTGGAGTCATGAACACTGACCTTAGCTGAGGCAAGAGTAGCCTGCAGTTCTTTGGATGTTGTTTTAGGATCCTTTGAGACTTCTTGGATGATTTTACACTGTGCCCTTGGAGTAATTTTGGCAGGCCCACTCCTGGGAAGGTTCACTACTGTTCCAAGTGTTATCCATTTGGAGATTATGGCTCTCACTGTGGTTCGATGGAGTCCCAGAGCCTTAGAAATATCTTTGTAACCCTTTCCAGACTGATAGAGGGCAACAAATTTTTTTCTGATCTTTTCAGGAATTTCCTTTGATCATGGCATAATGTGCTTGTTGAATCTTTGTGCTGGCAACGTGACTCTGATGGTAAGGGCCAAAATAAGTGAGGTTTATATTTAGCAGGGCTGGCTGTAATCAAGCCTGGCTGTGTTCAATCAGCTGACTCTAATTATCCCTTTAATTGGGTTGATTTAACTAGGGGCAATTACTTTTCACACAGTACCAGTTGGTGTTGGTTAACTTTTTTCATTAAATAAATGAAATAAGTAAAAAAAAAAAGTGTTATTTGTTCACTCAGGTTCCCTTTATCTAATATTATATTTTGTCTAAAGACCTGAAAACATCCAGTGTAACAAATATGCAATAATAGAGAAAATCAGGAAGGGGGCAAATACTTTTTCACGCCACTGTATGTGTGTTGTTCCCTGTGCACTGGATGCCTGTGTGCAGTGGTCCCTGGTGCATGCACTGTGTCCCTGGCACCCCTGTCAGTATGTCCATGGCCCATGCCGCTGGCACCCTTGCATGTCTGTGGTATGCATGGTCTGCTGGCATGTCATTGGTGGCTGTCTATGCTGGCAACCGTCTGGCCGTGGCACAATTGCGGCTTGCCTCCTGTCACTGGTATGGTGCATGTCTGCCTCCACTTAGGTGGAATTTGCAACTTTTGCACACCTCTATTATTACTCCCCCCCCTTTCTCTGCACTTTTAAGTTCAGTGGGGATCAACACTCTGGGGACATAATAGATGTCACATTGGAAGTAACTTCCTATGGCTTTTGGAGAGGAGGTTTGTCTGGGTGAATGCTGAAGGAGAAGATGTCACTCAAAGGGTTGGTCTCTGCACTGTGTGTGGGATGAACATGCTGGGCTGCCTCAAGCTGCTGTAGTGTTGCTTTTGGATCAGATCAGCTGGTGATAATGCTTCTAAATGCTGTTCAATGGACGTTTGTTCCAGTGCATGTCCTGGATAGGGGATGTTCCTTTTAACTGCTAGTACTGTTACCATTTGCATGGTGACTATATATTCACTTGATTAGAATTATAATGTTTTATCTATGTTTGCATAATTCTTTTAACTGTTCTCAGAAAAAAATCCCACCTGATAGCTTGCTTTTTTGTATTTTTCTGTATAGTGGCTTCCTCTACTAAAATCCACAGTGTTTTGTATTGAATATGAACTCATATATAGCTCCGGCTCCATGCAGCTCTTGCTACAGCAAGTAATGGGTTTTGGAAGGATGATGCATTCATGCACCATTACTAATCCAGTTCCAGCATAAAATTGTTTACTTTCCAATGTGGTTATTTATTCATGAACTTTACTATTTATTTGAGGGAAGGGAGAATGTACATTTGTTTTTAAGACAGAGTCAGGGCTAGGGGAGAGGGAGAAGAAGCACAGAGCCTAAGTGGAGTGCCGCTGATGAGCGTAGCTTCATTGCAGATGGGGAATGAGTGGAAGAAGTGCTGACAGTGAGCCTGTTTCCTTTGCTGTGGGGATGGTGTAGGAGAGATCAGAGAGAGAGGGGGAGAGAGAGAGAGAGAGAGATAGAGTGACAGACAGAAGAAGTGAGGGAAGGAACACAGAGACAGGAAGAGCAGACTTACTGTGCTTCAATTTCACTGCATGGAGCAAGCATTACAGTAATTATGTGACTCATCTGGTATCCGGTCACGTGCTTCAAGAGTTCCCTTCTCTTTCTATTAGCAAAACATCAGTATAGCTCATGCTCTGCAGCCATAAAAACAATATTCTGACAGTAAGTATACATCATGTCATTGTAGCATAGTACTGCACATTTAGATAACTAAATTATCTAATACTAAAATATTTTTTTCCAGAGTATTTTGTCAGCAAGGGCACAGACCAGTTCAGTATAGGGATACCACTATATTCAGTTCAGTTCAGTCTGGTTTATTGTTCAATATAAAAAATATAATTTCAATGTACAATAAAAAATTAAATATCTCAGTAAATACAAATCCCAGAAAGGAGAAGGACAATGACAAGACAGTATTGGCATCTAAAATACATTCTCCAAGAGACTGTTCACTTAAACAGTTTGGGCCAGATATTCAAAAGGGTTGCGCCATGCACAATAGGGTTGCGCCTGCGCAAGTCCAAACTTGCTCCATTCTGCAATATTCAGCAGGATGCAGTTGCGCCACAGAAAACATGCTGAGCAACAGCGCAATGCAAATGAATGCATGCTGAACTGGAGGGGGAGGAACCATGCATAAACTGCACAGCCTGATATTCAGCCGGGCTGTGCAGAGTTGTGCAGGCGCAACCCCTAACCTGCGCTTGCAGGACTTTGAGCCGAAAAAAAAGGCTTAAGTCAAGGGCCACCCACAGGTAAACTGCTGTATTGCAGGGCGCAACACAGCAGCTGCCATCTGTGGCTGGCCCCCAACCCAGTCCCTGTGCCCCCGCAGGCCCGACTTGCGGGCATAGTGTACTCCCCCACCAGCCCGATCGCGGGCATCAGTGTGGCTCCCTCCTCCTTCGTACATATCCCTGGTGGTCCAGTGGGATCGAATGCCCGATCGCTGGCGGTATAGGTGATAAAACCACCTCGAACATAGCCTCTGGTGGCTAGTGTCCCCACCCCTATCCACTCACGGCCCCACCACCCCGCTTCCCCTGGCAGCCGGTGGGTGGCAGCATCCCACCCGCCTGCTGCCCTGCCGCCCGCCGACTGACTGCCCGGTAGGGCTGCATGCCCATTGGTGCAGAGCAAGAGCCAATGGGTGTACAGCCCATACCGTACATGACAGTCCAGATTTGTGAATGGTCATTCTAGCCACCAGGGCTATGTTCGGGGGGGGTGGTTTTTATCACACATACCGCCTGCGATCGGGCATTTCGGTCCACTGGACCACCAGGGATGTGTACGGAGGGGTGGAATTATAACACATACCTCCCGTGATCGGGCATTTCGTCCACTGGACCACCAGGGATGTACGGGAGGAGGGGAGCCACATTGATGCCTGCGATCGGGCTGGTGGGGGAGTACACTATGCTCAAGTATCGGGCTGTAGGTGTTGGTCCTCGACGCTTCTGTCTGGCAGGGCGCCAGGTGCAAGTCCTCGGGATCGGCACACCTGCATACAAGCATGGCATGCAAATGGGGACATAATCACATGCAAATGGCCCCCTGCACCTTGCATGAATTATAGCTCCATTTGCATGTCACCTTTTGAATATCGTGATTTTGCGCATGGCGCAATGGTACTTATCCACACGCTAAGTTGAATGCTCCACTCTGTCAACTAACGGTGGTGCAAGTTCCACTAGCCTGCACAGTACAGTGGTTGGTTGGGGTGATATTCAAAGGAGTTGCTCAATAGCGCAACTCCTTTGAATATCGCCCAGGACACACCCCTGCACAACTATTTTGTGCAGCTCAAGGGCTTGCACCTATGAATGGCGCAGTTTGAATATCCAGCCCTTTATATCTATAAAGTGCAGGAGTGCTACATATAGCATTTAATGACTGTATACCATAAAACCAGGTACAAAATTCAATATAAACATCACATGTTTCAATCAGAGCAAACATTAGAAATACAATGATCTTATACTAACATTCATTTGTAAACATTATGAATCTAAATGTGTAGAGATCCCAGGAAACCAGCCAGGGCCTTTAGCTTCAGCTCATCATTTGAGTTAAAGAGATTGTGTAAAATCATATTTGGTGGTAAATATGAGTTACCTAGAATTTCTCTCAACCATTTGTCACTGCTATTATTAAATAGAGGGCAAAACTGAATTACATGTTTTAAACCATCTGGCTGGTAATTCCCACGTCTGCAAAAAGGTATTAAAGCATCAGATCTTTTTTGTAAATAGTGTATATAGTTGGAGTTATGCTGTTCCATTCTAAATCTACATAACAGACATCTCTCATTGGGTTTGGTTAGGAGTTGTAGATAAGGCTCAATAAGATTAGTGATTTTTAACTGTTTGTACCAGCCAAAACATTTAAGCTGATCCAAGTGGGAATATTTATTTTGAATATCAAGATCTCTAATTCTGAATAAAACCTTGTTTTAACTTTGTTCCAAGATTGAATATATACATCTGTTAAAGTATTCCCCAAACCTTGGGGATAAAGCTGTTTCTTTATTAATTGCATAGAGGGGGAGAAGAAACCCAAATCAAGATATTTCATCTCCTCCTCCAGGCACCAAGTGGGAAGCTGATCGTTCGGGAGAAGGAACAACTTCAAAAGAAAAAGAATCCTTCTTTCCAAAATCTTGAAGCTTAACAAATACTGAACAAGTTCTAATTGTAAGACTGCTGAAGGAACTGAATTAGAGACCATCCACAAATATCTATATAGTTTATTAATTGGTATCTCATTTTCTTTATTATTTTCTGAAACCCAGACCTCTGAGGCATATAAGGCACAAGAGTTAATTTTAGCATTCAATATATTAATAACTCCAGGTGCAGTGGTTTTACCTAGTTTAGCATTAAACACTTGAAATGCACCCAAAGCTGTTGGCATTTTATTTTTAACCAATGTCCTGTGTGTTTTCCAAGTACAATTCTGTGAAAACCTAACCATCAAATAATCATAATGCTTGATGGTTTCCAATTTTTCTGAACCAATCCATAAAATAGGGTTTTTTTTGCTGTGTTCCCAAAAATAAGCATTTTTGTCTTTTCCTTATTAACCCTTAACTTCAGATCAGAGGACAGAGTAAGAAAGAGATTGAGGTTTCTTTGAAGTCCCAATTTTGAGGTAGACAATAAAACAATATCATCAGCATATGCTAATAGTAGTATCCCTTTTTCTCCAATTTTAGCGGCATGAAAGTTGAGATCATCAAGACTTGTCAACAGAGAATTAATGTAGATGTTAAACAGTGTAGGTGCCAAAAGACAACCCTGTATAACACTCAAATTAGTTCTGTTGGAATCAGTTGCATGTCCAAATTGATCATATTGGATCTTTATCCAAGTATTGGTGTATAGTCTCTTAATTATATTTATTAAATCTGCATCAATACCATACTACTCCAAGATATTCCACAAAAGACCTCTGATCTTACTATGAAACACTGAGGAAAAGTCAATGAAACAGCAATATAATCTTTGAGATTTCATCTTGACATATTTCCATATAAGGTAATTCAAGACATAACGATGATGGACAGTAGATATGGCTTTCCTAAAGCCATTCTGGAATTCACTCAGAATAGCATTTTTTTCAATCCAAATAGTCATTCCAAAATGATTTTTGCAAAAAGCTTCTGTGAGATATCAATTAAACTAATTGGGCAGTACATTTTAGGATCACTACTGTCCCCTTTCTTAAAAATTGGATAAATGATGGTCCCTATCCAGCTCTTCAGGATAGTTAAACCTTGTAATATTGCATTGAAAAAAGGAAGAGAATAAAATTGGAACCCACCAAAAGGGAAAAGTTTTACAAATATCTCCTAATATTGAATAAGGACCTGGAGCTTTATTTGAGGAAAGAGAGCTAATAGCAGAATATATTCCTCTTCAGTAATTTGCATAAATGTATAAACACTCCTGTCCCTATTGGGGCCCCTCGTATAAAGAGGTTATGTTCCTCAGTTGAGAAATACAAGACTTCAAAGTAGGACTTCCAGATGTCTGGTGTTATATAAGCCTCCACCTTAGAAGAGTAATTATTATAACCTGAGGCAACCTGTAGCCAAAATGCCCTCATATCTTTCCTAATCACTGATTTCCTAAGGGCTTTCCATCTGTCTACATTATGCTTTAGTCTCTCTTTATCCAATATTTCTTTATAGGCCTTCCTATGTTTATTCATAGTGGCAGCCCTGGTTCTAAGGTCTGTGATCTCTTTTTTAGTTTGTCTCAGATTGTAATTTAACTCTTTTTTGGCTAATTTGCAAGTTTTATTAAACCAAGACTTGCCTACAGAGTTTAAATTATAAGATCTTTTCACTAAACCGTGAGATCTTAATAACATGTTGATTCCATTCCATTTCTCCACAATCATCCCATGGTCCATCTCCCCAATTAGAGAACCCCTTAACGCGAGCAAAGTATCATTGTCCAATAAATCAGTGAAGTTATTGACAGAGAGAATGTTCCATCTAATTCTCCACTGATTTATTATTTCCAAATGATTTAATTCAGGCTCTAAATTTAATATATCTCTTGTCCCCTTCATTTCCAATGTCACCAAAATCAGGGAGTGAACTGACTCAATTCTATCTAGTACCCCTAGATCTTTGACAAATTTCAATGCTTCTATATTAACCCATGCTAAGTCAATTGTTTAAAACCTCTAGTATTACTAAAGGTTGGCTTTCCTGAATTATCACTGATTGTACGACCATTTAATATAAACAAATTGAGATCCAACATCAGTTTATTCAGAATCCTCCCTCTTGCATTTGTAACTGAGCCAAATGACCTCCTAAAATCTGTAAGACTACTATTCATGGTCTGAATTGAAGGTATAAGCTCCCCATAAAGCTCTTCATTCTCCTTATTTGCTGCAATTCTAGCATTGAAATCACCTATTATTACAATAGGAAAATGTGACCAACTATATATAATAGCCTTCAGAGTCTTCCTTAGATGTATATAAACTTCAGAGGCTTTAAGCTTAGAAGGAGGTAAATAAACATTTACACTAATTAAGCTACCCAGAATTCCCTCCAGCTTCAACACCAGGGCTTCCCTATTTTTTGTCTGAATTTCTTCAATTTGAAAATTTAATGAAGTTTTAACAAAGGTAGTTAAACACGATTTATAGTGGCCTAACTTCCCTTTTCTTGTAGCAGGGATTAAGTGTATTGTGTACCCTGGTGATTGTGGGTGAAAGGTCTCTGTATACCAGGTTTCCTGGAGACAGAGTATCTCTTTCTGCATCAAAAATGCCTTGACCTCTGGATCAGCAAACTTGATATGTGCACCCTCAATATTCTAAGACATCATTTCCAAAGGCCTAGGTTCAGTCAAATTGGTATTAGATAACACATAGGGATTTTCCTGCTGTAATTGTCATTCATCTAATAATTCAAAGCCAGAGAATTGATTATTTGTGGAAATTATGACAGTCTTCTCCAGATCCTTTTCCTTTTCTGGCTTGGGTTGCGTTTCAAAACTTAATAGATTGAACATATAAATACCCAAGGGGTCCAATCTATTCCCGACCAACAATAATTGCTTGGGGATATGGGAATTCTTAATGTAATATCTATCAGGGAAGTGTTATTATATTTTTTGTAAACTTTTAGCCATTCCTTTGAAGAGTTAGAGATCTTTATCTGTAAGATTGTATCCCAGAATGTAATCAAATCATTTTTGATTATTCTTATTGGCTTACCTACTGTTGTTGCCCATCCAAAAACTGTAATTATTCTAGTTTCCCATTCTTCTTCCTGGTTCCTAGTGATATCTTGTGTCTGAGTACCCAGTCTCCCATCATTCTCTATTCCTGTAGGTTTTATAGTATTAGGTGCCGCTGTCTCCCTAATAATTGGGACTCGCTGAAGGGGGGGAAGTGATACCCCCCAGACCTAGTATAGGACTCTTATACCAGATTTCTTTGGCAAATGTTTCATTATGACAATATATTAAAACACAATCATGATAATATTTATTAGGTGGCCTCATTACATAAAAATCTTCTGGTATTTCCTGGTATCCAAGTATTTGTGCTATCCAGATAAGGAGAATTTCCTGTGTTTCATTAGGGAGTTCCTGAATCCCATAACATTCCAGCAGATATTCAAACTCCCTGTTTTCTCCTTTATAAGGATAGTCAGAATCTATTTGACTAACAGATGTGCCTCTTTCCATGGCAGAGGACCTTTTTGGTCATCTGTAGAACAGGCAGACCTAACATCCTTCTTCTTCTTAATTTTTCCTTCCAGATCCTGCAATTTTGTAGAAGCAATTTCTTTATTCTCCTTAGATAAATCAAATTTATTTCCAGATTTCCTTTGGTCCTTAGTTTCAGATTGTTCCTTGCCCTTTATAGTATGTTGTTGTATTTTCCCTGACAATATCTTGGAATTATGTCCCTTCAGTTTATTCGTGGTTTCTCCTCCCTTTCCTTTCCCATTTTGATTGTTCCTAATTATTGTTTTGGTCCCTTTATTACAATTACAGGTTGCTTCCCTGTCAAATGGAGGTGGTTGATTAGCCTGTGTTGCTTTATTAAGAGATTCTGGCTTGACTATCAGCTCAGTGGACCTTTCTGTAGTATTACCCCCCCCCAGGCCTTCCAGTAACATTTTATTATGAAAGGCATCTACCCGAAGACTAGAAATCTGATTTTTAATTACTGCTAAATTTTCCAAGATAGCTATATCAGCATAATATCTGTCTTTAATGATTTCCAGCATCTGCCTGGAGAGAGAAGAGCTGGCAGTAAAATTTCCAGCATCCTTAAAATATTTTTTGTTAAAGGGCGATCTAAGGCCATCTCTGGCTTTCTGTTCATTATTCTGTGGCCTTTCCATCTCTTGACTTCCCCTTTCATGGGCCATATCTCACCTCCTTAATCCCTCAATAGTAGAGTTTAAATCCTTCAAAATAGTTTCTAGTTTCAATAATTTATCTGATGAGTCCCTTGTCAACCCTTCATTCCCCTCATTGAGTAATTCTGGTGTAATGATTTCTGAATCAGGCACAGAAGTGATGGATATAGTCTGCTGATCATAATCACTTTCTGGCACCAGGTAAGAAGAACAAGGAGAGAAACATTGTGATTGAACTGATTCATCCAGTCAGAATGTAATTTGAGTTGGTAAAATCCCTCTCAGTGGCCTCAAGTGAAATCTCTATCTCTCTTTCTGAGGAAAGAGAGAGAGATATTAGGAATTGGAGTTAATATCTCATAATCCATATGCTCCTGACTAAATTGATTAAACTTAGGCTCAGCAGGGGTAGATAAAAAGGTAACTCTAAGCGCCTGCTGGTCCCATAATTCAGTGATTTTAAGTTGTTTCTCCTTACATACTTAAAAATCTTCTTTGGTTTTTCCTGGGTTTCTGTAACACTGGAAGATAAGGGAGTAATCTCCCTTCACTTTCTGGCTACATCTCTAAGTAACACCATCTTCCCGCTCCTTGTATACACCGTTTAAAGATCTCAAAACTATGTACTGTACACTATGCACTACAGGGAGGTAATTCAGATTAAATTTCATCAAAGGAATCACCAGATGGAGTCAGAACTGCAGCAACAAAATGACTAACCATATATAAATGGATATGATCAAGATCAAACAAGCAAGGGGTCAGAACAAGATAACAGGGTAACAAGGTGACAAAATAACACACTTGATTTAACTTGTAAACCCTTGTGACCCTGGTATGAATTCATGTATCAATGAATTCAAGTGTGCAAAACCTTTGCCAATACAGCCAATACAACCAGTAAAGTTAAAAATTGTCCCCAGAGACAATATAAATAATGTAACGGCTATTGTCTTCCTCAAGCTAAAAGAGGTGTGGCCCATTTTATATATGTCACTTTACGCTCAACAAATGAAGAGCAAGGGAGAAGGGTTATGCAAACAGAGAACAAGCAGCGATATTCAATATAGTCACAAACTTCCCTCAGATAGATTCTTTGAATAGTACCAGTCTCTTCAAACTCCTTCCTTGAGAACTGTGCAAGTATAATTAAAGGGGCTACAATTAAAAACTAATTCCACGTAATAACAGTCCAGGTCATAGGCCCTTATACACTGTTCAGACTCGAGTCTTAAACCACACTGAGGGCAGAAGTGCTGTCAGGTGCTAGTTAATATAACGCTGCAAGCAGTTTCAATCAGCCCTTTTCAGGCCCCTGCCAGCACATTGAGAGTTCTTCTTGTTGTTTGCTGCTAGTAAAATATCCACAGTGCTTGATTATAATGGACCAATTGGTTGTCACAACATACGTCCCCACGAGGATAATATTCTTATAAATAAAGGGTCTTGGCACTGTAACAAAACAAGAATCATAAATAGCAGAAATCAGAAAGCTATAAAGCTGTAATACAATAAATTCGTCGGCTGGTCACAGTTTCCCTTTAATATTTCCGTTTGCTCCCCTTAACTCTCTCCTTACTCTCCTCACAAAGCCAAAAGCTCAGAACCTTCAAATTCACAGAGCGCAAATTTCACAGAAACTTTGTCAAGAAATAACCAGAATTCTTACTTTTGATAGTAGTCACTCGCAAACAAAGTTTCTCTTAGAGAACTCTATCTGCAGTGTGTGTCCCACATTTGTTCAGCAAGACAGCCACAATTAAAGCAAAAAGTTGCTATAACTAGTATAACTGGCAAAAAGTAATAAGAGCTACCACATTATAAGCCAGTAGGCCATCTCTCCTGTCTGGCTCTTTGTTGCATCTGAGGGAGACGCTACACATGTGCTTTAGTACCCCTGCGAGTGAAAACTGTAGATCCTTCTAACCCCGGGGAAATTTAAAATAAAAGTTTTAAACTTTAACTTTACTATTTAAAATAAATTCATAGATCTTTGATCCTAGAATACAATGCTAAAAAAGGAAGAACAAACGTAGCTTCTTATTAAAAACACCAAACCAGCAGAACAAATGAAACAAAGCACAGGACACAAAAACAAAAGAAAACACAAACTGAAAAACAAGTTTCAATCAAAATTTAAAGTTCTTTACACCCCTCTGGATGTAATCTGGTTACGTCGCTGTTACTGATAGCTAAGTCACAATATCTCATCTCGTGTCTTGAGGGGAACCAGGTCTCTCCCCTTTGGCCCGAAGCTTGCTTTCTCAGCAGGCCCAAATGGCATCTTCCTGGGTGCTCTTCACTCTGCTGCCATCATTCAGAGGGAACAGGAAACATCCTTGGTTTCCTAAAGACAACCCAAAAAGAAACAAGAAAGAGCAAGGGCCCGACTGGAGCTCACAAACAAATGTGCTGATAACACTGCAAAACTACTTAGCATAGATGGCATACCTGTGATAAAAATAAAACTAGCATTGCAGTCCTGCATTCTGTGACTACTCCTCAGGCATAGACGTGCGTAGTGAGCTGCAGCCTCCAGTTGAATCCCACTACATTGTGTACCTATACATAAGGTTTAAAGTGTCCTTAAGCCTAAAAACTGAGATGGCAGATATGTAACTGGCAAGTTGAATAAAAAATATGAAATAGTCTGCAATTGCTTTTGGTCACCACATCTTTATCCTATTAGTAATTAATAACAGTGCATTAAAACAAGCTCATAAGTGCTATACAAGTAACTGGTAGAGACTATAACTGAGAACAGGTAGCTGTGTCCTTGAACTGGTCACTAGGAGTCCTGCAAAATGTTATGGCAATTAACCTAAATGTTCACTGTGTTACTCCCATAAGCAAGGCTAGCACCTGGGTATGTGGTCCAACATAAGATACGATAATAAAAGTCAGAGCATCTTCCACCTAAACAAGACATCATATGGCACATTCAAAAGAAAGCAGTGCACACCAAAATTAATATAAAAACTGCAGAAAACAGCTTGAGATGTACGTCAATACATTTGTTTCAGAGACAGTTTTTAAGTATAGAGCATATTTTCAAATATTACACAACTTAGAGAAAAACAGTTAACGATTTAAATCAGTAAGCCTGTTATCAGAGAATCTTGGGTGTAGCACATATATTAACACCAATACATAAGAAGATGCTTGTTCATACTGAAGGTACAAGTGTATTTGTAAATTTTCAATACTCAAACATTTTCTTTTAGCTAAAGCAGCAGGGACACAGTTTCAGACTGCATATCTTAGTGCAGGTGTAAGGTGCTATTTAATGTCATGCAGATTAAAGGGACTGATCCTACTGGATAAAGAGTCTGCAAAGCTGCCAGATATTAGTAGGGAAGCAGGTAGTGCTCAATAAGGTCACATAAAGTACTGGGGCAGTCAGCCAAATGAAGTCATAACCAACAGGAAAATGTTGCTAGCCAAACTAGAATTTTATTTAAGGTATGCCACAAGTTCGAACAAAGCTTTAAATCACCAAATGTAAGAAGCCAGTGCACAACTGTTACTGACTGCTGTAAATAAAGCTCCATGCTTACTATGCAGACAGAGGTAACTTCAAAAAATATGCTGCATGCTTAGTAGTATCTTGGCAATACTCTTGTCAAACACCATTTGCACACAATGGCACTATCATTAATTCTGAATGCAAAAAGGCCAGAAACAGAAGGAAAAATTTGCCCCTTGGACAACCAGGCTGTCTATGGCTGTACTCAATAGTCGGTCTGGCTGATGCAAAACACAATAAAAAAGGTGGTTATGGCTGAGAATCCACCGGACCAAAGCTAGTCCACCCAGTGTGACAGGCATACGTTAGCATAAACAATAGTCAACAAAGTGTAGACTGGTATTGAAACAGTAAGTAAGGTGTTGCTGATCAGTTCAATATTTCAGTTTACCAAATCAGTTTAAATCACAACTGGGATGTGTTTCCCTTGTTGGGAGATAGTTCCATAAATAAAGGCTAAGCAATTTTCAAAAATGGATCACTAAAATCAACCAGAGGACACTGGAGAGTGTGCTCATTAGTGTGGACTGAATCCCAGGTGTGACATTCTGGTTCTGGTAGAAGCAGAACGTGAATTGTGCAGATTACAGGAAAAAGTGTTTCTCTGGGAGCATGTGTAGAACTAAGCAAAGAATGTGTGCCTCAAAGTGTGTACAATGAGAAAATATGATATCCCTGCTATTTTGGGACTGTATATCATATTTTCTCTTTGTGCATACTGTCTGCTTCTATCGGTACCTTTTCCTTTCTTGTGCATGCCTTTCACAATATGAGCTGTGCACTTACTCACTCACACTATCTGAGGAAGGTCTGCACCCAAAATGACTCCATGCAAGTTCTCTGCAGCATGCTTTGAATCATAACAGTGCTCCTGGGATTCATTTCACACTAGTGAGCACATTCTCCAGCTTTCTCTGTTTGATTTTCAACACCTGCAGTATCTGCTTCATATGACAATACCAAGGGTTATGTTCACCAGTTCTCCTACCTGAAGCTAATATAGTAGGTAATATAGTAAGTATTGCAAAAAAACATACACTAATGCCTTGAGCTCATTTGTGAAATTTGCTTAGCCTTTTCTTATGGAAGCATCTCACAAAAAGGGAAATGCATGCCTGTTTTGATTTGAACAGATTTAGTGAATTGAACTCTTGATTTGTTCAGCAGCACCTTACTGTTTCAATACCTGTTTAAAATGTGTTGACTATTGTTTAGACCAGCTTGTGACTGTAGCTGGGTGGGCCAGCTTTAGTCTGATATATCCAGACATAGGGATGTGTATCCCTGACTAAGCCACTGTCACTTTTGCATGGTGTTTTCCATCGGCATGACCTACAATACTACTGAGTACAGTCATGTACAGTCTGGATTTTCTTGGCACATTTATCCATTTGCTACTGGCCTTTTTGCATCTAAAATTAATGATAGTTCCATTCTGTGGAAATGATGCATAACAAGAGTACTTCTGAGATATTGCTAAGCACGCAACATATTTCTTTAAGCTTACACCAAGATCTGCATAGAAAGCACAGAACTTTTTTCAACAGCGGTCAGTAAACAATTGTCCTCTGGCCTCTTACAGTTGATGCTTTACTGTGGTGAGGGGCTGGCGATAACTGCTGCTCCCTTGCTGTGGGAAGGGGAGGGGAGGGGAGATGAAAGAGAGATTGTCATACAGAAAAAGCGGGGGGGGGAACACAGAGACAGAGAGTGGACAGATTATGCTTCAACTCCACTGTGTAGAGCAGTCATTACTGTAATTATGCGATTCGTTCAGTATTACACAATGGCAAGAGAGAATGTTGCTCCCTGATTGGTCAGACTGGGACTGAAGCCAGCATGTTATCCCAGCATAACATTCCGACTCTAGTCCCAGCACACTAAGAACTGCATCAAATGCTAAAAGCAACATAAATATCTCCACTAAAGTGAAGCCACCAGCATGATCAGCTTGTTTGTTCGCAGTCAGCAGCTGACTTCAGTGACCTCATTCACCATTCAGCAACACACCACATTCACCCCGTTCGATACTAGTTCCAACCACCTCAATCAGAAAAAAACAAAAAAAAAAAGATATCTAAATTCAGCCAGATGCTGCCACAAAAGTCTCACTGCCATCCCATTGGCTGCCTTCAGCTATCTTTGCACACACTGACCTGAGCACGGGCTTCAGCTATGCATTTCAGTATTAAAAAATAGACTGCTTTCTTTATTGTCTTTCTTCTCCTGGTATAAACCAGATTCCTAATGTATCAGGAGAATCACATAACACACACTCCAGCCATCACTGTGGACTTCAAATTGCAAAGCTTCAGGACCACAGGCAGCTTCAAACACCTTCACCAGCTGTAGACCACGTAACGGGACCGGGCGTACCTAGATCAGGCAGATCAGGACAATCAAATCAAAGGGTAAGAAACACGTGTGTGTGTGTAGTGGTTGTGGTGGTCAGGGAATGAAAAAAGGCAACTAAAATAAAAATAAAGAAATAAACACAGCAGCACCAACTTGCTAAACAGTACAAAAGCACTACTTTTCCATCACTGTATACCTACGCAGTAAAAAATGACCAACAAAAATAATAAACATAGTTGAATGACTTTTTTAATTTTTTTTTAGAAACAAGCCATTGTATAATAGGAATAATGCACTCCAGGGTGGGTGTTATGCTGGGTAACATCCCTTCTCGGGTGTTGGAAACCCTCAGCCTACAGCCTCGGGCCCAACCACCCAAGGCAGGATGCTATCCCAGCATAATACCCACCCTGTCGTGCATTATTCCTTTATTCATTCATGTGCTTCCAAAGTCCCCTTGTCTCTGTTTAGCAATACATCAGCATAGCGCTCACTATGCAGTTGTAAAAAATGGTCCATGCTACCCACCACCCAGGAGTCATAAGCAATTGGGAATGAAGCTGTCACAGCTCAGTGTGACTTTCCTGGTCAAAATCTTTAAATAAATTACACTCATGTTTATCCCCTTATTTGGATTCCATGTAATGATCTGAGCCATATACTGCAAATCTTTGTCTTGAGTTAAAGAAATCCCTGATTTACTTTCTTCTTATATTTATTTGTTGAAAAGTTGTAACCAGCAAAGGCACTTTGAGCCAAGGCTCATTTCCAGATAAAATCGGGGGGCAGGGAAACAAATACATTCAGTGGTAAAGTGCAGTTAATATAAACAAGTAGTACACTGGCAATACAAATGACCAGAAGGCAAAATTAACAGTACAATAGGATAGTACAGAAGAAATGTGCAGTAAAATAAGAGCAGGCAGAATCCATGGCAATATATACACTGGGACATTTCCAAAGTGTGCAGTGACATTGTACTGGCAATAAGTACAATAACATATAATAACATTCTTTGCCTGATAGATTTGTTTTATCCGTTAATTCTTTCACAATATTGTAGGTAGGTCAGCAGATACTTATCTGGGAGGAGGCTATATACAATGGATTTATACTGTATATGCTTGGCTACCAGGTTCATTAAGGAGAGTTTGATCATTTTATACTCAAGTGTGTGTTTATAAAGACCAGCAGCAAAAACAGAAGCATAGGGGCAGTTTTGATACACATAGCAAAACTCCTACACAAACATTTTGCTATATTAGTCTAGTTGAATGGTGTAACCCTATTTATTCCTTTATCGGGGCCAGATTTTCAAAAGTGGAAAAATTGTGCAAGTGCAGAAAAGAAGTTATGTATTAAAGATCTAAGTATGAGGACAGACAAAATAGGCTGGGGCTCTTCAGTTTGGAACAAAGAAGAATTAGAGGGGACCTGTTGTCCATGTACAACTTCATACATGACAAGGAATTAAGACAACAGTTATATATAAATATCTAAGATAAGCCTGATGGATTGAGGGGACATAAACTACAAATTGTAATAGAAAAAAATGCAAGGTTTCATTTCTTTACAAATAGAACAGCTAGAATGTGGAATTGGTTACCTGTGGATCTTGTGGAAAGTCTGAGTTCAATAACATTTAAAAAACATCTTGGTAAGTGGATGCTGGATAAAGGGAATACTTGAAGCCATTAAGCGGGTGGATGGTTAGAATGGATCATTTGACCTTCCTCTGTCCTAAACCCAGTGCAATAACCCAGTGTAATGCAAGGGATGATTTCCTTGCACAACCACAATAGTGCAGCATGTGCTCACATTTCAAAAAGGCTGCCTTTTTACATTCTTTTCCATAACTTATGGCAGCTTGTGCATATTCTTTTTTTGCACAGCTGCAGAGAATGCTAGGCCTGGGACCTGAATTTCAAAGGGCCAGGGCCAGCCCAGAGTAAGTCCCGTCCTGCAACCTGCTGGTGCAGAGAAAGAAGATCTCCACCATTGGACATGGTATTTTTAGCCCATGGTGTTCATGTGTGGCAGGTGGTCCTTCAGAATCTGTTACAACTGGTAATACCAGGTGTAGTATTTCAATCTAGCTGTGCACAGAAAATGTTCACAAGCTACTGTAAATTGTGAAGGTGGTTGCAAATTGGATCTGCATATGAAAATATCATGCATGAGGCAAAACCTGCAGGTCCACAATGGAAGCTCTCCTTGCACATCGCTTTTGCTTCCCATGCGCAATTTTCATCATGTTTGAAAATATTTCCTGTGGTACTACCAGGCATAACATTTTTTTTTGCAGCTGCAGAAAAAAAAAAGAAAATGTGCATCTGCACATAAAATACTAAAAATAGCATTTTAACAGGAATGCAGATTTTTTCCCTGCTCCAGGAAGCTGTGCACAGGGACTTAGTCTCTCAGTCATGTCAGGCCCTTAGAGAATCAAGCCCCAGGAGAATAAGGTTTTTAACAATTTTCACCAAATGCCAGAATATCAAGTGGTTTTCTTTGCATTTAAGCTTTAGCTTCATCTAGATGTGCTTGGTGACTTCTTACTTTAAGGTGGGAGATATTCAGGCCATTCATTTTGTCATATGTGCAGAGGAACATTGCTGGCACTATTGGTGGGGCTAGTGCCCCACCAATACTGCACATCACCTGCAAGTAGCAGTAACAGATACAACTAAAGTCTTCTGTTTATCTACCCATGCACTGTACAGGGGCTTTTGATTGCTGCTGCAGGTTTTTCATACCCAGTTGAAGAAATTCATTTTTTGTAAAGGACAAATGAATATGTACCTTTCCGAGTTAACAGTGATTTCTTTATTTGGGGATAAGTGGAGGAGCGTCTAGGTAATGTTAGACTGATGAAATGATGCCTCTATCTAGATTTCTAAAGATGGAGCAGCACCTTTTCTAGTGCCATGGATTGTTAGTGGAGCCAATAATGCACTCCGCAATAATGCAGTTAAAATTATCGTAAGTGGGATGGGTTTGGACAGCAAATAATGTTTAAGGGTTACAGCACATTATGTGCCTGCACAAACACTTAAAGGAAGACAAATGTAGCTTTGATGAGACTTTACAGTGTTGGCAATAAGGCTGCAGAACCAGTGAGTGTCATACAATATATATTGTACATTACTATACCCAACAAAGCAGAAAGGCAAGCATAGTTTAATACAAAATGATGCACTGCAAAAATAGAAATACCGGCCAAGGAAGTTCTCATTACTGACATGATTCCATAAACGCTTTGAGCTGACTCGTGGGACCAGAAACTCAGGTGGGATACTGCCTGAGAAAATGTGTAATTCTATATACAAATGTTGCACCCGTGTATGCAACAATTCTCTTTTCATATCTGATGATGGCACTGTGTGGCAGCATCACACTATCATTATATCAGTCATGCTATGCTATCAGGTGAGACAACTCATCAGCAATGGCAGTCTGTATTTCCTTTCTGTGCTGAATGTGCATATTGTAATCTTGCAGTGCTAAACACCAGCCCAATAACTTGCTTTTCTTGCCACTCATAAGCTGTAGCTATGTGAGTGGGTTATGATCTGTGACCATTGTAAATTCAATGTCATGCAAGTATGACTTCAACTTCTGCAATGCTCAGACTACACCAAAATATTCCTTCTCGATAGTGGCATATTCCAGTTCCCTTGGCAGGTGTTTGTGGCTCAGGTAAATTATAGTGTGCACTTCCCCTTTGGAATTGACCTGGCTCAGTACTTACCAACCACAAAATATGATGCATAGGCATGCACTATGACCTTTAGATGATAATATGGGATGGGTAGTACTAGAGTATGACATAAGGTTTGCTTTAGCTGATAGAAGGCCTTCTCAAAATGTTTTGTCCACTGCATTCTCTTCAGCATTCACTTTTTGGTTAGATCAGTGAAGGAGCTGCAATAGCACTAAAAGTAGGGACACATCTGCAAAACCCAGTAGTCCTCAAAACTACTTGCACCCATTTCCTGGTTGTGAGACAGGATCATCCTTGCACAGTCTCTACCTTCCCAGGTTCAGTCAGAATGTGCCTCCTCCCTACCCACTGTGTGTCTTAGGTATGGCACCTTGGCCATGCCTACTTGACACTTTTCAGCTTTGACTATAAGCTTTACCATCTGCAGTCTCCTGAGTTTAACCTTTAAATATGTCGCTGCTCCTCCCAAGTCAGACTAAATATAGCAACATCATCCATGTAAGCCACAGTGACGTCACCTACCCCAACAACACTCAGTCAGTCAGCTATTTAAGGTTAGCTGGAGCATTTTTTATTCCCAGTGGCATGATCACAAATTCATACAGACCAAATGGAGGGATAAACACTGACCACTCCCTTGCTTCAGTGGCCAAAGGCACCTGGCAAAAATTATTTTTTAGGTCAATAATCATTGGGTACAGCACTTTGTTTTCCTAACATTTACAAGATTTCTTCTGCCCAAGGCTTTGGGAGTGTGCTGAACACTGTGACAGCATTATGCTTCCTGTAGTTATCACAACGCCTTGTCATCATATCCTTTCTAGAAATAAGTGTGACAGAGTGGTCCAAGAACTGCTGGATTCATGAATAACCAGGATAATCAGCATCTCCTTACATTCCTCTTTCATGTGGCATTTTACTCTGTCAGGGACTCTATGCTGTAGGCATGTTGTTTCAGTGGCACCTGAATCCCTGTGTCCATCTGGTGTTCTGCAACTGCGGTGTATAACGTTTTTGCGGAAAACAAGGTGCTGACATAATGCAGTACTCTCCTCATTGGCATCACCATTGCATGTTTCAGCTGCTCTGAGAGTGCGAGTCTGCTAGTGAGTCTCCCCACTAACCCCTACTAATAGTGACTCCCCACTCTCATCTGCCTGAGTGCAAACAGTCATAACCACCTTTGTCATATCAAGATAAGGTTTCCTCATGTTGACATAATAAATCCTGTTTACACAATTCCTACTGAGAAATGTCATATCCTACTGTAGATCACCTCATCCACTTGCTTTACCACTGCAAATGGTCCCTCCAATGATGCCTGCAGCTTGTTCTGTTGGATGGGGATAAGCCCCATTACCTTCTGTCTAATGTCATATGTCCAATCACAGGCCATAAAGTCATACCAATATTTCTGCCTCTATTGTGCAGCTGCCAGTTTATCCTGTGCCAGGCCTATGAACTCTAATCTCTTTCTAAAGTTCAGGATTTACCTGGAGTAGCAACCTTATCCTTCCATGAAAGCTCTGAGTATGGTCTTAAGGTTGCCATTAAAGCATTCCACGAGGTCATTTGTCCAACAACAGTAAAGTAAAGCATGTAGCTGCTGCACCCCACATTGTTTCCCCTCAAAATCCTCATTAGAGCTGACATGAAGTTTATGTCCAAGTCAGATACAATCTCCCATGGGCAGAAAATCCTCAGCGGTACATCTGCTAATTTCTCTGCCTCAAATGAGGACATTGTCACATCCTTGGGCTACCGAGTCATGTAACTGACCACCATCAGGATGTAATTGTTTCCTGAGCTGGATGGCACACTTAGAGGTCTCATAATATCTTCAGATACTTACTAAAACAATACCATTATTATGAGCAAGGGAAACAAAGTTGCTTTGCCTTTGTCCCCTTCCTTTCCTGCTTTCAGACATGAGTCACAAGAGTGAAAGTACTCACTCACATCATTATAGACACCAGGCTAATTGAAGGTTTGTATCAACCTCTGCTTGGTCCATCTCACACCAAGGTGTCCCATAAGTGTAATGCCATGTGCAAAGCTGAGTAGGTGTCTCCTTCACTACTAAGGGATCATCAACTCTTTGTTCAACTGCATTCCTTTGCACCCTCCTATATTACCCACTCCTACTAGAGCAAATCAGTTTCCCAATATTCTCAACTCTGCTTCACACCCTGAGGGTCAGGGCCAGCATTGTCTGCCTATTCACTTAGCTACCTCAAGGATTTATTCATTTGTAAAGCATCTTTTAAATTTGGACTGTTAATTCCTGCTGGGAGAACAGTACACTCCTTTGAGGTTTCACCCAGGTAACTCTCAGCTGTTAGTAAGGCTGAACATTCAAATGTCTTGGCCTCCCTGTGTGATAACAGTGTCAGCATGTACTTCAGTATGCTCAGAACAAAATGATATACAAATTACCAACTGATACCCTTAGCAGCCCCCTTCTCCCTGCTGTAAGCTCCATCAGCCTTCAGTCTCATGATCTGGCTCTGGCTCTGTGTAACAACACGCACATTTCACCTCTGTATTTTAGGTCAATGTCCAAAAGCATATCCACTCTGAGGTCCTCACTAAACCCCACACTTTCCTTCCCTTGGTCCCCTACCAACTCATCGATACTTGGGCCAGTGGAACGGACACTGTATGTCATACTACACACTTTACATGGCAAATCACTAAGTCAAGACCAGCTTAGGTTTTACTAAATCTTAATGCTTTATGGCGAGTGTAGCTCCTGTGTCTCTACAAGCTTATGTAAGCTTCCCAGTAATTATACCTAGGAGCATTAACCTTGCTGAATTTGTTATCCCCCTCCCCGACATAAGTAACATTATCAGAGCCTAAAGAAGTAGGGTCCCTTCCCATTGCCGCTAGTTCCCAAGCTATCTGTGCTGGGGCAGTCATTTGAGAAATGCATCTCTTGCTAGTACACAAAACATTTCTGTTCCTCCATTGCTATGTGTAATGGAGTGCAATGTGTCTGTCCTGTTATACCTTGACCTGAACAGTTTATATCAGTTGTTGGTATTTGCTTATTATATTTGTATATGTATAATTTTGTTGTACCTGTAAATCAATTGTATTTATTCTATTGCACTCCCCTCCCCCCGCCCAGGACACATTTGGATTCTAGCAGTACTCTGCTCAGCATACCTTCCTGGTAAAATGCATAAATAAATAAATGCGTACATACATACATACATACATGCATAAATAAATAAATAAATTTCCCTTTCCATTTTGGAGGGATGGGTGCACTCCACCCCGGGCTGAGGAGCAGCTGAATTCCCTTTAGCCTGTCCTGCTTACTTGCCTGTGCCTTTAAACCTAGCTGTCACTCCCCTTCACAATCTTGGGGGTTGGCAAAAGACCTATTTGCTATGTACATGTCCACCAGTTTGGCTGCTTGTTTTGCTGCACCTGCGCCTCAGTCGGTCAGCCACACCCTTAGATCTTCTGGCTAGCATGTGAGAAACTGTTCCAGTAACACAACCTCCATAATTTGCTCAGCAAAATATGCTTCTGCACTCTCTAACTGCCTCCTGAGTAAATCAGAAAGCTGTACCCGAATTTCCATAAAAACATAAGAAAAGTGTTAGCAGATGGGGGCCATGTGATCCATCTGGTCTTCCCTAGAAACTACCCCCCTGCCTATGCAGCCTTCATCCTAACCTGTCCTTTATGTCTGTCCCATGCAAGTTTTAACTCCCTGATTGTCTTTGATGCTACCACCTGGGGCAGGCTGTTCCACCGGTCTGTCACTCTCTCTGTGAAGAAGTACTTCCTGAAGTTGCTTTTGAACCTTTCTACTACCAGTCTCATATCATGCCCTCTCATGCACTTTGCCATGATCTGTTGAAATAGATTGCCTGTCTGAGCTGTGTTAAATCCCCTCACGTATTTAAACATTTTTCAATCATGTCCCCTCTGTTTCTTCTCTTCTCAAGTGAGTATAGGTTCAGCTCCCTGAATCTTGCTTCATATGACCTGTGATGCAGTCCATGCACCATCTTAGTAGCCCTTCTCTGCACCGTTTCAAAATGGTCAATGTCCTTCTTGAGGTGAGGTCTCCAGAACTGAATGCAGAACTCCAAGTGTGGCCTCACCAAGGACCTGTAGAAGGGCATGATAACCTCCATCTTTCTACTAGAAATACCTTTACTTATACATCTGAGGATGCCACCCACTTTCTGTGCTGCTTTCTCACATTGTTTTCCTACCTTTAATTCATCAGTAATTGATTATGCCATGATCTCGCTCCGTTTGTGTCTCCTCAAATTGATGTCCTCCCATTGTGTACTTTTTACCAAGGTTCCTCTTTCCCAAGTGCATTACCTTAAACTTTTTGGTGTTAAATTGTAACTGCTAGTCCCTTGACCAATCCTCTAGCCTTCTAAGGTCAGCTTCCATGTTGTCTGCCTTTCCCTTGTGTCCACTCTGTTGCAGAGTTTTGTATCATCTGCAAACAGGCAAACCTTCCCTGTTAGTCCATTCGCTATGTCTGCTAAAACTATATTAAATAGGATCAGTCCCAGAACCGATCCCTGTAGAAGCCACTGGTTATCCTACCCACCCTTGACAATGATCCATTTTCTAGCACTCTCTGGTCCTATCATTCGGCCAGTTACTGATCCAGCTGACCATCTTCTGGTCAACTCCTGTATGTTCCAGTTTGTTGGTTAGCCTTCTGTGATGGATGGTGTCAAAGGCCTTGCTGAAATCTAGGTATACAATAGCCACCACCCCTCGCTGATCCAATGTTCTGGTGACTCAGTTGAAGAAGTCGATAAAGCTGGTTTGACAAGAGCATCCTGCCTTGAAGTCATGTTGCTTTGGGTCCATTTTTCCAGTACTGTATCTGTTAGGTACACCACTATCCTCTCTTTTAGTAGTGACTCCATTATTTTCCCCACAACTGAAGTAAACCTGACAGGGCAATAATTTCCTGCCTCTTCCATGTTTCCGCTCATGTGTAAGTGCACAACAATTGCCTGTTTCCAGTCCTGAGGTATTTTCCCTTTGTTCTATGTGATAATGACGAAAGCCTAAAGGCGATCACCATTATCGTGAAGTCAGAGTACCAAAAACATTTTTGGCACTCTGATAGCCAACACACATGAAAACAGCACGAGGACATACATTCAATGCTTTCTGTGGAAGTGTACCCCCCATGCAGGGGCTTCACCCGTGCACCCCTCACTAAAGGATTCTCAACCGGGGAGGGTGCATGTTGGGGGGTGAAAACATGTAAAAATAAAAGATCAGGTTGGGCGCAATAAAATCACACCAGCGCCTGTACCCAAACCCGGTACCTCACCTACCCCAACCACAGGCCAACCCCTGATGCCACGATGCAGCTCGACAACCCACCGCAACGTCACCCCCTACAGCTCCTCTGCCCCCTCCCAGCCCACGCTCATTGTGCTTGCACCTCCATGCACGTACATATAGTGACATCCTATCACCTATTTTGCCCACCCCCATCCAGTCACCCTACCCTCCCATTGCCATGAGAGATTCAGAGGGGAACGAGTCGCTGTTACAGATGGTGCCCTTCCCCATGCACCCTCTTCATGGGTTACCTTTTCCCACTGTTTAGTGACTTGTTGCTCAGCCAGCAGTGTGGCAAGTTCCTCTCAGAGCTCCTTCAATATCCTAGGGTGTATGACATCTGGTCCCATGGTATTTTCCACTTTCAGTTTATTATGCTCTTTTAGGACCCTCTCCCTTGTGAAGGGGATAGTATCTGCTCCCTGGTTATCTTCCTTTGTCCTGCTCATTGTGGGACCTTTGCCACTGTCTTCTATGGTGAAGACAGAGCAAAATAACTCATTTAGCACTTCTGCTTTGTCCCTGTCACTCTCTGCCATCTTACCTTCCTTGGTTGCTAGTTGGACTATTCCTCCTTTAGTTTTTCTTTTTTTCTCTTATGTATCTATAGAAGGTTTTGTCTCCCTCCTTAATACAGTACCCTGTTCTATTTTCTCTTCTGTCTGTGCTTTTGCCCTTCTAACAGCTTTCCCTGCATCTTTTAATTTGTTCTTGTATTCTTCCATATCTTCTTCATGTTTGTTTGCTTGAATTGTGTAAAAGTCTTTTTTATCTCTTTGATTTTGGATGCTACTTTGTGAGAGAACCAGACAGGTCTTTTCCTTCTCTTGGACTTGATGATCTGCTTAGTGCATACAGTTGTTACTGTATGCAGGGCAGCCTTCAGAGTATTCCAGCAGTCCTCTATATCTCCTGTGATTCCTCCTTCAAGCATGGATGCAATCATAGTTCTCATTTTGGGGAAGTTGGCTTTTCTGAAATCTAGTACCTTGATTTTGGTGTGACTATTTTTCTCCATATTGTTCACAGTAAACAAGACTGAACTGTGATCACTGGTCCCTAGACTGGCTCCCACCTCTACTTCTGGGATCTTTGTGCTGTTTGTCAGGACTAGATCCAATATTGCTTTGTTCACCAGTTGACACATAACTGCTCCCCTTGGTGCAAAAAGGAACTCTTTGCTCTGGTCTGAGGATGCTGTGTATGAGGACCAATCCACATCTGCTAGATTGAAGTCTCCCATAAGCAACAACTCACCCCTGTCTGCCATCATTGAGATGGTTTCCATGAGCTCCTTGTCTACATTGGCCTCCTGGGATGGTGGTCTATATGTGACTCCTACCCGGATAGGGGCTTTGTCCCCAGCTCTTAGTGTAACCCAAAGGGTCTCTGCTTTATTGTATTTTCCTTGGATTTCTGTTGTGCATATGTCATCTCTGACATATAATGACATCCCATCCTCCTTTCTTTCCCTCATGATCTTTCCAGAATAATGCATACCCAGGGGTGGTGACACCCCAGGAGTGATTCCCAGTAAATCATGTTTCTGTAACAGCGACCCAGTCTAATTATGCATCTGCCATTACGACTGTGAAATTGGATTTTGTTTGGCAGACTATGAGCATTGACAAACATTGCCTTCAGTCTCCTTCTGTTTTGATCATTTGCATTTTTAATATGTTTTGATTGTGTAACTTCATTGAAATGCTTGATCTGAGCACATTTAAGCGATGTTTGGTCTGAGTATGATTGGCACATCCTTGTGCTGAACTAGTTGGTGATGGGAGAGGGGCATTTGGCAACTCTTTTTGTGCTAGGGGTGCCTGTGCCACCCCCCATCAACTAGTTTAACTGATTGATGTGAACGTAAAATTTTTGTCCTAGTGCTCAGGGCCCTTCCTTTGAGAGGTGTAGGCCATCACATTTAAAGAACTCCCATTCCCAGAAGTCTTGCCATTTCCAATAAAGTGGTGACCAGTCCTTTAGCCAGGTGTTTAGCTCAGAGATGACCCCTTCCCTGATCTTCTGCCTGCTGTCTCCTCTTTTTCCAGAATGGCAGAATTTCAAAGAAGGTGATAGTGGATGAAAGGTAAGAAAGGTAAGCAAGCTTGTTGCCCAGCCTTGTGAGGTTTTGTTTAGTTTCTTCTACTGACTTACTGGCTAGGTCATCCATACCTATGTGGAGAGTGACACGTGTGTCTCAATCAATGCTTTGAATGACTTCCTCTACGTGACTGGTATCCCTCCATGCAGATGTTCCAGGGAGGCACCTTACCATAGCTGAAGCATGGCCCTGCTGGAGGTGAGTCTTTACACCCCTAATCATTGAGTTATCAATTATTAGTATGGGTTTCTTTTTGTCCTTTTTAGTGGGTTTAGTTGTGTGCTGTACCTCTGTGCACTGCATTAGGTTCACAGAATTTGTGATGCTCGTTATGTTATTTGTCATCGTAGATAGTGCTGTGTACCAATTTAATATTTAAATAGGTTTGGTACTTTCCTGTATTTAGGATTTTGTGCCAGTTGTACAAGACCTAACCTGTTGCCAGCCCCTGGCCTGTTTAACCTTTGGGCAGGGGTACTGGTGTAGTGCATCATGAAACTAAAGGTTTTATGCTGTTGCCCAGTGAAGGCCAATATAATATATTGTGGAGATATTTTATCTCAGCCCATGCTGCATGAAGCTGTGATCAGAGGTCTTTGATTGTGGAGCATGTTGGACAGTGCCCCACTCTGTAAATGAAGTCCTTGGTAAAAAGTGTGCCACAATTATTGCAGTTCAAGAGGTTCATAGTGGCCTTTATTTCTCTGTTTAAGTTGCTGGTGAGAGAGGTAGATTGCCTAGAGGCAATCTTCATACAAAAGAAAAGGAATGCCTGCTATTTAGCTGGGGTGTGTATATCTGCTCAGTGGGGTAGGAGGTGGATATTGTCCTCAGCTGTTATGGATGAAAGGAATATATAGAGATAGAGGCTGTGAGTGAACCAAAAACAATATGTGTGTATGTGTGTTTGTATATGTATGTATGTATATGTATGTATGTATGTATATGTGTGTGTGTGTGTGTGTGTGTGTGTATATATATATTCATGTTAAAAAAAATCTGTTTAATGCACCAGTTAAGGTTGTTCCACAACAACAAAAGTGAGGAAATCCAATGTTAGGGTTCCCAACCCCCATGCACCCCACCCCACCCCATCCCCACCAACAGGCATCAAGTGTGTGGGGTCATCTGTCTTAGCTCTCATCCCATCCCATGTGCAAACATGCTGAGGTGATGCAGTATAGGAGAAAGGTATGAAGTTGGACCGATGACTAATGCACACCGCGATGCCTGTTGGTGGGGTGGGTGGGAATGGGTGGGGAACCCTAAATCAGATTTTTTCACTTTTGTCACTGTGTAACAACCCTAACTGATGCATTAAACAGAGTTTTTGCCATGAATTTCCCTTCTTTTTGAGAATGTGCACTATAAATAGTGAAGTAATGGCAACACAAACGCAAGCACAAACACTAACACACATGGTGACACAAACATAAATGATAACGCAAATGGTAATACAAACACAAGCACAAATGTTAATGAAAACAGAAATGCAAATGCAAGCACATACAGAAATGCAAACTGTAATGCACATGGGCACAGTAACGTAATTGGAAACACAGACAGTTATGGTAACAACAACGATGACACCAAAGGAAACATAAACAGAAAAGCAAAAGCAGATGGAAGTGCATACGCAAACGCAAATGGAAATGCACATGGTGGTGCAAAAGGAAACGCAACCAAAAACAGTAAAGGAAATGCAAATGTTAACATTTACGCAAACGCAAGCACAAACAAAAATGCAAAGAATAACGCACAAGGTGGTGTAGATGGGAACGGTAATGCAAATGGAAACACAAATAAAAGCAGGTACAGAAATGCAAATGGTAATGCATATGGTCATGGTACCACAATAGGAAATGCAAATGCTAATGGTAACAGCAACAATGATGCCAAAGGAAGCACAAATGCAAATGGAAGCACGTATGCAAACACAAATGGTAATGCACACAGTGATGCAAAATGAAAGGCAAACAAAACCAGTAATGGAAACACAAATGTTAATGTAATGCAAATGCAATTGCAAATAAAAATGCAAAGAGTAACGCACATGGTGGCATAGATGGGAACGGTAACACAAACGGAAATGCAAGTGCGTCTGGAAATGCAACTGTAATGCGCACGGTCATGGTACCACAATAGGAAATGCAAATGCTAATGGTAACAGCAACGATGACGTCAAAGGAAATGCAAATGCAAATGAAGTGCGTACGCAAACACAAATGGTAATGCAGACAGTGATGCAAAACAAAATGCAAACAAAAACAGTAATGGGAATGCAAATGTTAACAGTAACATAAACGCAAGTGCAAACGAAAATGCAAAGGGTAACGCACACGGTGGCGTAGATGGTAACGGTAATGCAAATGGAAACCAAATGCAAGAGTGTACAGCAACACAAATGGTAATGCACATGGTCATGGTACCACAATAGGAAACGCAAATGCTAACTGTAACAGCAACAATGACGCCAAAGAAAATGCAAACAGAAGCACGTACGCAAATGCAAATGTTAATGCACATGGTGACGCAAAACAAAATGTAAACAAAACCAGTAATGGAAACACAAATGTTAAAAGTAACCCAAACAAAAACGCAAAGGGTAATACACATGGTGGCATACACGGGAACAGTAAAGGAAATGGAAACGCAAACACAAGCACATATGGAAATGCAAATGATAACACACATGGTCACGGTACCACAATAGGAAATGCAAATGCTAACGGTAACAGCAACGATGATGCCAAAGGAAATGCAAATGGAAGCACATACGCAACACAAATGGTAATGCACATGGTGACGTGAAACAAAATGCAAACAAAACCAGTAATGAAACACAAATGTTAACAGTAACACAAATGCAAGCGCAAACGAATATGCAAAGGATAGTGCACATGGTGGCATACATGGGAATGGTAACGCAAACGGAAACGCAAATGCAAGCACATATGGAAATGCAAATGGTAACGTGCATGGTCACGGTTTCACAATAGGAAACGCAAATGTTAATGGTAACAGCAATGATGATGCCAAAGGAAACGCAAATGGAAGCACATACGCAAGCACAAATGGTAATGCACATGGTGATGCAAAACAAAATGCAAACAAAAACAGTAATGGGAACACAAATGTTACCAGTAACGCACATGCAAGCACAAATGAAAACACAAAGGGTAACGCACACGGTGATGTACACTGGAATGGTAACGCAGACGGAAACACAAACACAAGCGCATTCAGAAACGTAAATGGTAATGTGCACGGTCACAGTACCGCAATAGGAAATGCAAATGCTAATGGTAACAGCAACGATGACACCAAAGGAAACGCAAACGGAAGCACGTATGCAAACGCAAATGGTAATACACACGGTGATGCAAAACGAAACACAAACAGAAACAGTAATGGAAATGCAAATGGTAACAGTAATGCAAATGCAAGTGCAAACAAAAAGGCAAAAGGTAACGCACATGGTGGTGTAGACAGGAATGTTAACGCAAACAGTTACGGAAACGCAAGTGGAAACTCTAACTTTGACAGTAACGAAAGCGCACACCCTTTTTTCATCAACAGCTGCATAGAGAAACACAGTGAATACAAAGAATGTATGCATAATAATGGGCCTCAGAGCAGAAAATGAACACTTGGAATACTAAATTGCTTATATCTAAGGAACTGTATGACATAGAAAAACAAATTAAATTTCATATAAATTATGACTTTCCTGGCTAGTTTTGTACTAAGCCCCCTAGTGGGGGACTAAGCATTTTTCCGACAAAAAGTCCGTATTTTGAAGCGTTTCCGAGATACGGGCCCTGAAAGGCACGGCGGACGCAGCAATGCTAGTCTATGGGAAAAAATGTCACCTTTGGAGCACTGTAACTTTTGATCCGTGCAATGTTTTGTCACCAAAGCACCAAAAGGCACATTTGTGGGATGTTGGCTTTCTTGCCCCCAAATTTCAGCCCAAAACACTAAACCATTGTTTTGCAATGGGGTGGCAAAGAATTCCTGTTATTTTGGCCATAGTGTCGAAAAATAGTATCACAAATCACAACACTTTCGCTAATAAAATCACAAAAGTGTTATGAGTGCGACACTACTTTTTACAAAAATTTCAAAAACACATGTCTGGTGTGTTTAACCCCCAAGAAAAGACATGGCTAGCATCCTCTGGGTCTGACTAGGCAAACACAAAAATAATTGTGTCCCTAGAGGGTCCCAAATTTAAATGCCAAGCATTTCTGTGACTACCAATTAAAAATAAGAGGATGGATTTGTGACACTACAGGGGTCATTTGCATCACTAAAAACTGCATTTGCAACACTTTCAAACTTTTTGTTAACTGTTCCCATTGACTATAATGGGAAACTTGTTTTTTGAATAACCTTTGAACCATTTAATATTTTTTCATGAATCTTCGAAAGGCACATCTGTATGTTCCCTGCGCTTCCATAACTGTTTGCATTAGTGTTTCTGTTTACATCACTGTGTGCTTTACCCTTTGTGTTTGCATTTGCGCTTGTGTTGCTATTACCATTTGCGTTTCCATTACTGTTTTTGTTTGTGTTTCCTTTTGCATCACCATGTGCATTACCATTTGCATCTGTGTACGCGCTTCTGTTTGCGTTTGTGTTTCTTTTGGCATTATCATTAGTGTTACCATAATCGTTTGCATTTCCAATTGCATTACACTGGCGTTATCATTTGCGTACGCGCTTGTGTTTGCATTTCCATTTGCATTTGTGTTTCCTTAGGTGTAATCATTGGTGTTACCATAAGCATTTGCATTTCCAATTGCATTACGGTAACTGTGCGTGTTACCATTTGCGTTTGCATATGCGCTTGCGTTTCCATTTGTGTTAGTGTTCCCTTTGGTGTCATCGATGCTTTTACCTTAACCATTTACATTTTCAGTTGCATTACTGTTACTGTTTGCATGTTCGTCACCGGTTGCATTTCCCTGTCTGTTGTCCTTAGTGTTTGTGTTTTCAGTAGCGGTTTCATTGTCAATTGCATCACTGTTTCCTTCTGCATCACCGTTGCCATTATCGTTTGCATTTCTTTTTGCATTTGTGTTACCAGTTGCATTTTCTTTGCCATTTGCATTGGTGTTTCCATTGGCATTTGCGTTACTGTTTTCGGTAACATTTGCATTTCTTTTATTTATTTATTTGTTTATTTTTTAATCCCTCCTACGTCCCTCCAGAGTTGCATCCTCAGGATTCACCAATTAAGCCTGACCCTACCACCACCTTACCTGACTGCTCGGATCCCCCATCCTGCTGTGGATAGCCCCCCACATGGGGTTGGGGTGGGTCCACCCCCGAACATTCAAATCTTGTAGGGTACCGAGGAGGCTGTGCAGGCGGAACAAAATCGGGACTCAGCTAGGCACTTCCATCCCCTGACTCCAGAAGGGTGTTTTCCCATTGTTCTCTTTAGGACGTCACTCACCCAGATGTCAAGGTGCAAGTGCAGATGTTGTGATGTCCTCCCCCACAGTTTCATGCATGGTAGCTTGCTATGCCCCAATTCTCCACCTGGGGCCAGTCAAGTGCCGCACTGTGCCCTCTCCTCCCTCCCAGAGAAGGGTAGCTGTCCATAGAACACTCAACCCTTCTCCCCCTGGCAGGCCCCCCAGCTCCCAGGCTCATTCCTGAACTAGGGCCATTGGTGTCACAAGCAGAAATCCAACCACTGCACCAGCAGGCTGGCCAACAGTTGCATTTCTGTTGCCTTTAACATTTTTTTCACCATTTATGTTACTATTTCTGTTTTCATTGTTTGCGCTTGTGTTTCTTTTACCATTTGCATTATCGTTTACCTTTCCATCACCATGTGCATTAACGTTTGCACTTGTATTTGCATTACCATTAGCATCAATATTTTATTTTACCTCACTGTTTCCATCACTGTTTGCGTGAACATTACTGTTCACTATTTATAGTGCACATTCTGAAAAAGAAGGGAAATTCATTGCAAAAAACTCCATTTAATGCATCAGTTAGAGTTGTTCCACAGTGACAAAAGTGAGGAAATTCAGTGTTAGGGTTGCCACCCCTTGCACCCCAAGCCCACCCCGTCCCCACCAACAGGCATCGGGGGGTGTTGGGGTCGTCAGTCCTACCTTTCACCCCATTCTCCTATACTACACTGCCTCAGCTTATTTGCACATTGAAGGTATTGAAGGTATTATTTGCTCATTGAAGGCACATTGGGGTAAGAGTTAGGGCCGACAACCCCAAAGTACACCCTAAATGCCTGTTGGTAGGGATGGGGTGGGTATGGGGTGCAAGGGGTGTCAACCCTAACACCGAATTTCCTCACTTTTGTCACTGTGGAAAAACCCTAACTGATGCATTAAACAGAGTTTTTTGCCATGGATAAATATAGTGTGATCAGTGATGCTAGAGGCTGAGCCACACTTGGGGTATGCTTCCTAGGGTTGCCCTTTGTGTCTGAGCTGCTGCTGCTGCTGGTTGTTTCTGGCTGAGAGCTTTATACTAGCTGACCAATATTTCAGTAGTGGTTGCAGCAGTCGGTGAAGATTAGTAGACAGTAAGGCTAGGGGCTGGACCACTCTTAGAGTATGCCTCCTAGGGGTGCCCTTTGTGTCTGAGCTGTTGCTTCCAGCTGAGAGCTTTTTATTAGCTGAACACTATTTCAGTAGTGGGCACAGCTGATTTACATACCACAGCCAGGAATTCTGGGTAAGTGCTCCAAAAGCTTAATATGCCGAGAGAGCAGGTGATGGCTGGGTCTGAGCAAAGCGAGCAAGGAGAGAAGCTGCCTCAGTGGAGGAAGGATCCCAGACTGTGTACTCCAAGGAGGATTCAGGTAGAACTCCTGTCAAGGAATCCCTGCTTTTGCACCTGTTTGAGTCTGCCTTCCCTCCGTGAGTGGTCTCTCTCCCAGTTGGTGAGGATCAGTAAAGTCAGCAGACAGTAAGGCTAGGGGCTGATCCACACTTGGAATATGCCTCCTAGGGTTGCCCTTTGTGTTGAGCATATTTTTTCTTCATTTCTTTATTAAGATTTACACCATTTCAATCTACTGTATATGCATCAGCAGTCAGTTCAGGAGTGCCGTTAGGATTTCCAGACCCGGGACACACCTTTAGGTCTAGGGCCCCCTCCCATCCCCAAGACATATAAATGTAAATTGGGCACTGAGCCACCTGGGGCTCGAAGAAGTTGTCTTGCTGTCCCCTCTGCCAGCACTCGAATCAGTTTGTAATATTTTTGCAAAACATCATTAAAGCTATTATAATCACAGCTGTCCAGTTGAATCATTTTGCAGAATGCATCAAGAGCCTTTCCAAATAATAAAGTGGTTAAACTGATATCTAATGTTATCTTCTACAAATTGGTCTGTGTAAACATGTTCTCAACTACTTGAAGGATGGTATCTGAATCATTTCCCTCTTTAAAGTGAGGAAACATTTTACAATTTAGTTTATAACTGTTTGCTGACCCTTTGTTTTCATCCCCACTTACCACTCCAGAAAACTGCAGATGTAATGACTCCATCTCCAGTCCATGCCTGTGTTGGGCGTCTGCCTCTCTCTCTCCCCCTCCTAGCTCTTATTGCATCTTTCTTGACTCTCTCTGACTCTTTTTTCATCTTTCTCTAGCCACACCTTTTCCAACTGGATTTAAGCTGCTTGCTTTGCTTTTTTCATCTGCATCTTTTACTGTACTGCTGGATAAAGTCTTTTTCTGCATCCACTTATTTTATATAGCATGTCCCATTGTTTTTGAACACCTTTTCTTCTGGAAAATACTTCCCTCCTGTACCTTATTTACCCTAATGAGGTGTTTAAAGGTCACTGTCATATCCCCCTATCCATCATATGTTCTAGGGTGTATATATTGAGGTCCTTTAGTCTGTCCTCATTGGAATTCTGATGCTGACCCTGCAGAATTCTAGCTGTTCAACCCAACTCTGGACCACCTCCACTCTGTGTCTGTCTTTGTGGCGTTGAGGTCTCCAGAACTGGACACAGTACTTTAGATGGGATATTACAAGTGATCAATACAGAGGCAACACCACCTCCCTCTTTCTGCTTGTAATACCCCCCCCCATGTACCCCAGCATACCACTGACCCTCCCGACTGCCTCATCACACTGCCTGGTCACCTTTAGGTCATCCAATATGATTACCTCTGGGTCTCTTTCCTGCTTGTTGGTTATCAATATCACCCCACCCATCTTGTAAAAAAAAAAAATACCAGTGAACAACCCCCCCCCCAAAAAAAAACATGGCACATATTAGTATGTAAACAATTTAATAGCCTAATGGCTTTATTTACTTTAAACTCCATGAAAAAAGGGGGTCCTCTTAATTTTCAGATTGCAATTCCAAAGTGAGCAAGCTATACCACCATTTCACAGTGGGACCCTTTCGGTATAGTCCCTACACTAGCTTCTTAGCTCTGAAATGCCTGTAGTGGCTACTCATAAATACAGAGTGCTGCCTGGATTGGCCCAAAATACATTGCCTAATTTGCTCCTTTAAATAAGGTACTTCCACCCAGGAACATTCACAGGTGGTAGAAGGAAGCATGATGAAAGGGGTGCCGCACCTCCCCACTCTACATTGCTCACAAAAGTAATTCAGATTTCTGCTAGGGGGTGCTACTGTTGTGTGGTAGATAACAATCAAAAACAGAATACCAGTGCACACCTCCCCCCAAAAAGACATGGCACATGTTAGTATTTAAACAATTTAATAGTCTATTGGCTTTACTTCTTGTACTCTGCCCTGGGTTTCTGTGCCCTATGTGCATTATTTTTCACTTGCTTGTATTGAATACCAGCTGTCATACCCTTCACCACTTCTCTATTTTTCTCAGGTCTCTGTGCATCCTTTCCACCCCCCTTGAGTGTTCACCCTATTGCATATTTTGGAGTCATCTTCAAAGAGGCAGACCTTCCCTTCCAGCTCCTCTGCAATGTCACTTAAAACGGCTTTAAAGAGTATGATATTCTGTTCGAAGTATAAGTGGCAGTCACAAAATTAATTTTCTTTTTCACCCAACCCTTCCACTTTCAGGTTTCATTTTGCAGTCCAGAAAAGCTAAGACTATGGCGTGACTTGGGCAGCTCAGTCTTTCTGTGGGATGGTAAGGGCTCTGTGTGCATGGATTACATTAAACTGGTAGTCTGCATCCAAATGTAACAGCTCCTTCAGGAAACTCTCAAGAAATGTTACCATGTATCCAGTTTCCATTTTGTTTAGAATGCAATATATGCACTCATTGTTCTGCCAATTGAGGTTTTCTACATCTTCAGTTTTTAGCTCTAGCTCTTGCACATTCTGGTGCAGCTTGAGTAAGGCCTCTGTGTGCAAGTCTGTGATGACAGCATATTCCATTCATCATGACTCCATTGCAGCCATCCATTTCTCCGCTACCCAGAGATCCCTCTGATCATCAGTCACCCTGGTATTCAGTCTTTTGAGAGTGTCCCCAGTATTCTTTAGCATGAGATAATTACAAAATGTTCCTCCCCATCCTCAGTGTCACTTGTGGTGAATGTTGAAGATCATGGCCTAGAGGAGCAGCAGCTTCTACTCTGACCACACTCTTTCAACTTCAGTAATGAAAGTTTCACTGCCAGTGTGCCCCACAGTTCTTTTGTTTTATGCCTGCATGTCATCATCTACAGTAATAACACTATAGAGGATGTGGAAAATAAATGGCAGGTAAAAAAGTTAGGATGACATTAGATACCTAATGACAGCACAGCACTCTGAAATTCAGATGCAGACATTTCCGTGATGTCACCGGAAGTTTGTAACTTGATTTACCACCAGAATGCTTTCATAATCCTAGAAATTCTGTATCCCCAATGCATATTTACTGACGTTTCATATTTCTGTCACTTACTGTTGTATTCAACAGTCTAATATTGATAATAAAATATATTCTTTGTTTGGTTTGCTTTTGTTCTTTGTTCAGGTTTTATAGCGCTCTAATTTTCATCTTTTTGGCTGTTGTAAATTATAGTGGTTTACATGTAATTAAAAAATATTAGGTGCATTATGAAAACAAAACTCTAATTACTAAAACTCTTTAGGACAAACCACTCTGAGAAAAATCACATCTAAATATTTCAGGTAATTGTTAGGAAATTAATTAGTAGTAACAAGCAAGTCATGCGCCATGGCTAATACTTAAAATATTTAACAGTTGCTGGCCTGTCATCACAGTGGTAGCACTACCCCTCATGATACCAGCGGCCCGTATTCAGAAGCTAGTCTACGTTTTCCGGGGACAGCCAGGGGAAGATGGATTGAGCATACAAGAGGATGCAGTCCTTCTCTGAGGATGGAGGGTTCCATCTTCCACAGAAATACTGCTATCTGCATGACCACAAGTGGCAGTGCTGCAAAGAAGGCCAGAGGGAGGAAGGAGTTTTGCTGACTGCGCTGAGAAATCATTCAGCCCCTTGAAGTCCTTGTAAGTGAAGCTTCTAGTGGATGGGGGAGACAAATGAGAAAATGGACCTACTGCCTGAAATAAAAATCCCTGTCAGCTGAGCATGCCTCCTGACAATCTGAGTCTAGGGGTAAATCCCCTCCATCCCATGTCTGCCTAAGAAGCAAGCTGAGATGGCATACAGAATGGCACCTCAGATCAGGCATTGACACCCGGACAGTGCATTGGAAGCTCTAGAGAGATTTCAGGGGTTGGGGGGATAAAACAGAAAGTAAAACATAAAGATATTTAACAGTTACAGTACATCTTGTGTTGCTAATGTCTATTAAACAACATGAAGAACATTGAATATTGTGTAGCATACATGTTATGAGAAAAGACTGCTCCACCTTGAAACCAGGCCACAAGCTGGCATGCAAAATAGCTCAATTTCACTGCTACAATATAATTTTATTTCTAATATAAAGCATTTTGGCAGTATGGTTTATGAGGATATAGAAAGGAGACTCAGGAGACAGAAGAACAAATGGAAAAGACTTGATGAGTCAGAGAGCTGCTTTTTTTATGCTAATTCACATTCCAAAATGAAGGTTGTTGAGAAGGACAGAACTAAGGCAAGCTTGATTTTGTCCCTACACACAGTTTTTTTTGTTGGGTACAGTACATGTTATTGCACAGTTACTGTGACTCAGATTAGTAGTAAGTTAAAAAATAAAAACATCAGAATGGGAATCTGGTCTGCAAAAAACCTGAACAGAAATTATTTTGGGTACAGTCAGTAAGCAGGGTGTTAAGGATTTTATGCGAATGATGAGCATTTTGCCATTTGCAGTCTTGACTGTCAGCTGAGAATCAGTAATTGAATAAGTCAAATTTGAACCTCTTTAGCTAATTCCCAAAGAACAAAAGTGTAAATATGAGAGCAAAAACATAAGTCTGTCCTTACAGCTCCATGTCTCTGACTCCCAATCTCTTCGTGACCATCTTCTCTACCACCACCACTGGTTGAAGAACTTGAGCTTAGTTGAACTGGCATGGTGGAAACAGTGTATGTACCTTTCTCCCACTGTGTCCCTTTTTCCTGTTCTTTGTCTCATATTTTCTACATGACAACATATGGCAGATGATGACTAGAGTTGCAGCAAATTTAAACTTTGCCTGCCAAGTTGATGTGAATTCAGAAACTTTTCACCTAGTAAAGCTTTACAAATGTTCCTGACTTTTTTAAGAACTTTACATGGCAAAGTTTAAAAAAATTTTTTTTGGGGGGTAGGGAGGTGGGTGGATTCCCACCCCACCCACTCAGTTTGCTAGTAGCCACCCCTTCCACCACCTAGAACCTTGTAAAATTATGCCCCTTCCCAAACCACTCACTGCTTTGAAACCCCCAAAGAAATTCATTGCTGCCTGGTCCATCTCATCAGATGGTGTTTATTGTAAAATAAATAACCCTTTCCCCTACCTGCAAGTCAAATCCACCTCCCCCCTGCTTTCCCCAACCTGACCTGACCCACATAAGTAACTGAATTAAACTCTTCTAAATCCCCCTTGTCATTCATTCATTCATTCATTCATTCATTCAATATTAATAGAATGGAGAGAATGGATTTTTCTGTAACATGGGACAAGTTGCAAGCAAAAGGAGTTGAATCTGACATCTGAGTGTTGTGGGGGAGTTTTTTTTTTATTAAACTATGAACAGCTGATGGACCAATCCATGGTAAACTTCACTAGGATGGTGAAGAAGGGTGGGGTTTGCACAGAAACATTGAAACATACATAGAAACAAAAGGACTGGCTGGCCCATCTAGTATGCCTGATTTCTTCACCTATTACTACTCCCCGGACCCTATTCTATCTCAGGGGTCCCACCCTCCTCCCTGTCCTCTACTTGTTATGCTCATGTGCCTATCCCACTAATGCTTGAGGCCCCCAATGTCTTTGTCTTTGCCATCTCATCTGGCAGGCAGTTCAAGGCATCCACCACCCATTCTGTGAAGAAGTGTTTCCTCACATCCTTCTTAAACTCCCCCCACTCAAGCTTCATTGCATGGCTCTAAGTTCTTGTCTTCCTCCTCCTCCGAAAGACACTCCCCTCCTGCACCTTGTTAACCCTCATGAGGTACTTATAGGTCTCAGTCATGTCCCTCTTGCTTTCCTCTCCTCCAGGATGTACATGTTAAGTTCCAGTAGCTTTTTCTTATATGGTTTCTTGCGCAACCTCCACACCATTTTGGTAGCCCTCCTCTGGATCGCTTCCACCCTGTCAATGTCCTTTCAGAGGTGTGGCCTCCAGAATTGTACACAGTACTCTAGGTGGGGTCTCCTTAGTGAATGACACCATGGCAATGCCATCTCCCTTCTACTGCTAGAAATCCCTCTACCAATGCAACCCGGCATCCCGCTACCCTTGCCAGCTGCCTTGTTGCACTGCTCTGCCACCTTGAGAACATCAGATGTGACTACCCCAATGTCCCTCTCTTTCTTTATGACTGTACATACCTCCCCAATCTTATTATAGCCCCTGGGTTTCCATGCCCCAGGTGCATGACTTTATACTTTTTGGCATTGAAGCCCAGCTGCCCACCACTAGACCACAACCCAGTTTCCCAGATCCCTCTGGATTCTCTCCACCCCTTTCCTGGGTGTCCACTCTGTTGCAGATTGTTGTGCCATCTGCAAAAATACACATCTTTCCCTCCAGTTGCTCTGCAATATCACTTATGAAGACATTGAAGAGGACAGAACCCAGTACTGATCCCTGTTGCACCCCACTGGTCACTCTCCTATTCCCCAAGTGATTTCCTTTTACCAACACCCTCCATCTCCTATCCTTTAACCAATTTGATGCACAGCATAGCACTTTCTCCCCAACCCGAGGTTGCTAAGTTTCTTTATTAGCCTCCTGTGTTGCACGGTGTCAAAGGCATTACTGAAGTCCAGATATGCCACTTCCACTACCTTTCCCTGATCCACCTTCCTTGTCACTGAGTCAAAAAATTCCATCTAATTTGTTTAACATGATCCCCCATGAATCCATGCTGCCAGTGGTTCTGCAACCCATTTGCCTCCAGGTACTCCATAAGTCTCCCTTCAGCAGGGTCTCCATTAATTTCCCCACCACTGTTGTGAGACTGACTGGTCTGTAATTGCTAGACTCCTCCCTGCTGCTGATCTTGTGCAGAGGGACCACATCAGCCCTCCTCCAGTCCTCTGAAACTACCCACGTCTCCAATGAAGTGCTGCATAGTGTAGCCAGAGGGGGTGGCTAACACTGTGCTCAGTTGTTTTAGTACTCCTAGGTGAATACTGCCTGGCCCCATAGCCTTGTTTCCCAGAAGAGGCTAGTTTGGGTGTGAGCATTATTTAAAAGGATCTTTGTAATGGCAGGAGGTGTGTATTAGCAAACTGGGTGGATGGAGGCTGGTATATAAAAAATAATAAATATTTAGTTCAATGCACTTATGCAGCTGGTATGATGTGTGCTTATGTGACTTAGATACATTGTGGATTTTCACCTCTCTATCAAGGGGATATACCACCCTGTAGGGGCTTGATGGTGAGGAACCCTAGAGGAGGGTTCCACCCCTACAGGTGCCGTGGGAATGATTCCCTTGGATACAGGTAGCTTATGAATAAGCCCACAGGAAAGAGACATGCCACTGGAGGAGGGGAGGATGATGGGACCATGAAAGACAAGAGCCCTGAACTAGTCAAGAGGAGCACCTTTTAAGGCCTGATGGGGGAAAGGTTTGTTGCTCCCTTCAGCAGGGTCTCCATTAATTTCCCACCACAGATGTGTGACTGACTGGTCTGTAATTGCTAGACTCCTCCCTGCTGCTAATCTTGTGCAGAGGGACCACATCAGAGCTCCTCCAGTCCTCTGGAACTACCCACATCTCCAATGAGGTGCTGCATAGTGTAGCCAGAGGAGGTGGCTAACACTGTGCTCAGTTCTTTTAATACTCCAGAATACCATCTGGCCCCATAGACTTGTTTCCCAGTAGAGGGTAATTTGGGTGTGGGCATTATTTAAAAGGATCTTTGTAGTGCCAGGAGGTGGGTATTAGTAAACTGGGTGGATGGAGGATTTTATATAAAAAAATGATAAATATTTAGTTTGACGTGCTTACATAACTGGTATGATGTATTCTTATGCAACTTACATACATTGTGGCTGTTCACATCTCTATCCATGGGATATAAAACCCTGTAGGGGTGTAACAGTGAGGAACCTTAGAGGAGGGTTCCACCCCTATAGGTGTTGTGGGAATGATTCCCTTGGCTAAAGGTGGCTTAGAAAGAAGCCCACATGAAAGAGACATGCTGCTGAAGGAGGAGGGGAGGATGGTAGTACCATGAAAGAAACAAATCCTGACCTAGCCAGGAGTAGCACCTTTTGAGGACTGATGGGGGAGTAGTTTGTTGTTCCACCCATTGAACTACAGGCATGGCATTGCAAAAGAACTTGCTATAGTTCTATGCTGATGAAGCATAATGCAAAAAGCCATGCAAAGTGTGTAGTTTCACCAGTCAAAGTTTGGCAGTTCACATGATAAAAAACTTCACAAAGTGCTTGTGAAGTTGGGAAACTTCACAATGTTTAGGCAAATTGAAGCTTTCCCAATTTCTCACATCTCTAATGATGACACTATAATAGAGCAACTGCCAGATGCTAACTACTGTATGATGACTCACAATCATCAACTGGTAGATTTCTAAATGAGATACACACACACACACACACCCTCTTATGATTCATAATGTAAGAGTGAATAAAGGTAGAGGAAGACAGAAACACTACTCTGCCTCCCCCATGACACACCCATTCACCACAATACTGACAGACAGTGAGAGATTTGCAGATAGTGGGCCCAATTTTAAAAGAGCAGCTGTCAATCAATGAGCACATACTGTATACAGTACATGTTCATTGAAAGCTCAGTCGGCAGCCAGCCATGGTGGTGAGAGGAGGGCTGTGCTGGTCACTGGCTCCAATTCAGGATGGGGGTGTGTGGTGGTGGGACATTAACTGACGGGGAAGGGGCAGGGGGCCACTACACCACCAGGTACAGTTATCACATTGTTTTTGGGGAGATCAGAAGTCAACTAGACTACCATGGAAATTGTATCATTTTACTTTGGGGAGATCGGGGATTGGGGGAGTGCTAAACCACCAGGAAAGTTTTGTTAATTGTACGTATTGCTGCACACTGGACACGCACATCACCAAGTGCAAAGTCACTGTGGCTGATGCACAGCTGTCCCCTGACACCCCCACTACCACCTCCCTTGTACCTAGTGCACACCTACTGCCCCCGTAATACCCCATCCCACTAGCTCTAGCCACTTAGACCACCTCCTGGCTTGTCTAAGTGTTGCCCTTTGCTGCATCCATGGCGGGAATTGTAAAATCCAAAAAAAGGAGATGTTGCAGCCCCGCTGTGGTGCAAGCCCCCTTGCAACCTGGTGTACTGGGTTGTTTGATGCAACCCTGGCACAAGGGGTCTTTGGCACGGTGGTGTCTAGATTGGATTCAGGCTGTGCTGTAAAATCACGTTTGATGCAAGTTATGATGCAAGTCATCTTTTGTGTCAAATTCTTTTAACGCAAGCCACTTGCATTGATCTAACTGCTATTGAAATTGGACTCCTTGTCTCACACAACAGACTATTTCCCTTTTCACTCATTCACTGGCTGGCTGGCATGCTAACATGAAGACAAAAAAAAAATAAACAGAGACATTTCTGGACACTGCACCACCACCAGCAGCCAGTAAAAAAATATGCATTTGTCAATAAAAAATTGTTTGTCAAATAAAGCCATCAAAAGTTCCATTGTCCATCTTCCTGTTTTCCACTGTTACTGCCCTGCTGCAGTTTTACTGTCCTCCTGCTTGACTGAAACAGCAGTTAATATGAACTAACTAACTAGAATGATAATGCACAATTCACTGATAATGTATAATGTATAATGTTTTCTGATCAATAACAACTTAAACTGGTTCAGTATAAGATTTTAGCATCTGCATCACTCTCCGCTTGGGATCAGACTGAAAGCAAAAAGTATTTCCCAGCCCTCTTTCCCAGTGGACCTGTTGTGCACTCACATTTAGATCTCCAGGTGTGACTACACTACAAATGACCCATAGCAATGGGTGTACAGGACAATGAAAAAGGATATGGTATAAGATTAACTTCATTGTGGCTCTGTGAACTAAGCTACCCAAATTGTCAGTGGTTGGGAAATTATTGGATTTTTTTTTCACTCAGACCAATTTGGATTTAGGCAATTAAGCCAAGAAGAATGTGATTTGGACTAATGACATTTTGCAAAGAAGTGTTTGTATTTTTGTATTGCACTGTCATGTGAATGGCCATTCTGTCAAGTAAAGATTGGGTATGGTATGTTGTTTTTTTTTGTCCCCTGCCTATTTTTCAAATAGCTCCTATAGACATTGCTTGATCTCCTAGTAGGTGAGGAACCTTTCTTCTTCTATGTATGTTCCCTGCGATAGTGCACCTTGAAGAGATCCCGTGGGACAACTAATAGCCCACACGTAGTGCAAACGCATTTTTATTGTTTTTTCGCATAAGAACTGATGTGTCATGACATCACAGTGCCTAAAGTGCATAGCCGATGATATATGTGCCATTTTTTAGCACTTACACTGAACTCAAATTTGGTATCTGCTCATGTTCAGCAGTGGTCCCAACCCATATTCCTGAAGGATGCCAAGTAATACCCCTCTCCACTCAGAGTACAGTAGTGCCCCTTCACCACAAATCTCTGCTGACTGCCCCCAAACCAGTAAGCAATCTTTCTTGTGTATGCCTTCTGTCATAGCAGTGCACTATAGTTGGGGTTGAGTAAGCAGTTGATATATGTGGCTGCATGAAGCTCAGTCCTCTTTTAACTTAGGAACCTGAAAATTATCATGCTCACCTCCTATAGCAAGATCTCAGATTAATTCAAATTTGATAAAACTCAGTTAAGCCACTGTTGAGTTATGGGGTGGCACAATTCCTGAGAATAATGTAATTTAAAATGTTATTTTTCCTCACAAAAAAAAATGGCTCTGAGTTGAAAGCTGAAACTGCCAGGTTCATTAGATAATATCCCAAAAGTGGTTCTTTGATGAAAAATTTCAAAATATAAAAGTTATAAACAAAAGAATGGGTCATTTGGCGCCTTACATGGGCATTCAGGTTTCTGAAAATTATGTTTGGTTACAGGACACACCTTAAAAATATGCTTGTTATGTCTTCATGTACAACAGGAATCATTGTCACAGCTTAAACATGGAAGTAAAGAATGGGATCACACATTTGTGAACACACATTTACCACTTGGTTTTGCGACTATGGTTTCTGTGAGGAAGAAAAAAAACATGGGCAACCAGGAACCCATTGTGGCCACTACTGATCCACTGATCCCCTTCTCCCAAATCAATGGCCAATCCCTGTTTTGCTGAATATATATAAAGCAAAAAGGTGCCACTTGGAGCCTGTCTTCTGTGGCATGCTTCTACCCCCATCCTGAGGCAAGGTGAATCCCCCAATCTCCTATTACAAAACCATGAGCACATCCCAGTGTTGGAAAACATGTACTGTAGCAAAATAAAGATGCCACAAGGAGTCAATTATTATGCCACCATTCCCACTATCACCACTCCTTGGAGAAACAGTGACCCCCTCCCCAGTGCCATTCTCCCCTCCACTCTCAAACTGCAGTTACTAAACCATCATATCACCTCAGCAGCTGGTTGTCACCTGGAAACTGTGATTAAAAACTTGTAATTTTGGAAATACATGCTCACTGCAGTGTCAGGAGCTTGTAGTGAATTTTTTTCTGCAGTGGTCAGAAGCAGAGGTGGAATCAGATGTTTTTAAACCACATTCTGGGAGAGTTGTGGAGTGCTTTGGTAGCACTGGAGTTGGAGTCATGATGCCACCAAAGGGCAGGATAAGGAGGTGTCTCTAGATGCCTGGAAGGCTTCAATTTGAGCAGAGTGTGGTTACCACTAAACATAGGGGCAGGGTGAGGAATGGTTATGGAAGTGAGTGCCAGGTACTGCTTGCCACGAAGGCATATTAAAGGAGATGGTGACAATGAAAGCCAGTAAGTTGTCAGAACAAGGGCAGGATGAGGGAGAAGGGTACCACTGGATGACAGTGGCTGCTTGAGACAGGCATAAAGTGTGGGAGGCAGTGTAAAGAAAAACAAGGCATCATTAGAATGGATGATGGTATGGGAGTGGGTGCCACTGGAAACTAGAGACAGTCCGAATTGGTTTGAATTGGGGCTGAGTGAAAGAGATGGGTTACAAGTGGAGATGAGAAAAGCTGGCAAACTTCACTTTGAAAATGAACTAGAAATGTTTGCCAAATTTGCTAAATGCGAAGTGCAAACTTTGCAAAGTGCTTAGCAGGTGTAGTGGCACTATTTCAGGTGCGGTCATGCAACTTCACTGATGAAGTTGCAAGTTTGTCATGATGTCACCTGACATCAGTTGCAAAAGTGATATTTCCCATGGAAACCTCATTGTGAAGTGGCAAAGTGGTGAACTGAACAATTTATGAAGCTATTCGCAAAGGCAAATTTCTCAACTTTGCCAGAACTTTGTCAGGGAAGTAAAACATTGCAGCATCTCTCATTGCCACGGGACACCTGGAACTGGGATGAGACAAAGGGTGCCTTTGTACTCCAGAAACTGCTTTTCATTAAAAGCTGGCATTGTCAATTCAACACTGAGTGCATGTATTATTACATATACTTTTATAAAAGAAAGCAAGCTCTTTGCACAAACTACATCTAAATATTAAGGTTTAAACACAAAGGCCCAGATATTCAAAAGAGTTGAGCCACGCGCAATAGGGTTGCACCTGCGCAAGTCCAAAAATGTGCCATTCTGTGATATTCAACAGGAGGCAGTTGTGCCCCCCAAATCACGCTGATCAACAGTGCAATGATAATGAATGCATGCACAACTGAAGGGGGAGGAACCATGCATAAATGGCACAGTGCGATATTCAACAACATGCACCATGCGTAATAGGGGAGCCAGCGGAAGTTGTGCCATAGCGGAAATGAGCCAAAATAAAAGGGAGCAAGGGACAGGCACAAGAACGCTACAGGGAAGCCACATGAGGGCAAAATCCAGCAGGAAACACTGGACAGCAGAGACACACAGGGCAGGCCAGGAAAGGGCACCTGGAAGCAACAGGCACAGGAAAAGGTGTGGGGAGCCACAGTGCAGAAGAGGGAAGTACACCACACAGCAGTGAGGCCAGCACAGGCAGGTGTTCCCGGTGCAGGGGAAGTAGCAGCTAGGACAGAGGGGGGAATACAGAAATAGCTGCCAGGGGGGTGAGCACAAGCCAGGGACATGGTCAGTGCCACCATCCAGATGGAGGCCATAATGAGGGGGGGTGAGAAGGTGGGCAGCAGGGGGGCACGGCCGTGGAAGGGCCCATCGGCGGTATGCCCCCAATAGGCAGTACCAAGCCTGCACCAGCTTTGAGCTGTACAGTGATACTGAGATTGTGGGCCGGTACTGCCTGAATTGGGAAATTTTGAGGTGGCTCTGTGAGCTGTGCAGTGATGTGTTGCAGGCACCCACACGACGGAGCCATGCCCTGTCAGTGGAGATGAAAGTGACAGCTTGCATCTGCTTGCTCACCACGGGTACTTTCCAGAGACCAACTGGGACACCACAGGCATAACCCAGTCAGCCACGTCATGCCACCTCACCCAATTCCTCATCGCACTGCTGCCACATGCTGTGGAGTACATCCATTTCCCCAGCACACCGGTGGAGCGCACAGCAAACATACAGGAGTTCCACAGGGTAGCACATATGCCTGGTGTGCTAGGGGCAAATAGACTGCACCTATGTGGCCATCTGCACACCACCTGGCTCCGAGGGGGCTGCATATATAAATCAGAAGGGCTATGCCAGCAACAACTGCCAGGTAGTGTGCGATGCCAGGGTGCGCATAATCAATGTCTGTGCCATGCACCCTGGGGGAGCACATGATGCCTTCATCTGGCACCAGTCAGCATTGTGCCACAGATTCGAGAGTGGGGGATATCCCCACTGGCTGCCTAGTGGGTGAGTATGCAAACCACATGGACAATCATAGGGCCTGGGGGGGCATGGTCAGAGGTGACATGGGTAGTGGCCTACATGGCCCGGGGCAGGGCGATGTTGATCACTAAACTAACCTCCACTATCTACACACAGGTGACAGTGGATACCCACTCCATCCCTGGCTGCTCACACCCTACCGGTGGCCTGCGACCCCATCGCAACAACGCTACAATGAGGCACACACCACAACACATAATGTCATTGAATGGGTATTCGGGATGCTGAAGGCACATTTCTGTTGCCTGGACACCTCCTGCGGTGCCCTACAGTACAGCCCCTCAAAGGACTGCGGGCTATTCCTGGCCTGTTGCATCCTGCACAACATGGCCAATGAATGTGGGATAGCTGTACAGGTCGAAGAGGGGGACAATGATGGGGATGATGAGGACGCCGGTGACAATGGTGATGGGCAGCCCCCCTTGGCCGATGGGACCCCCCGACTGCTCCGGCTGGCACAGCTGCACTGGGACACCATCACGGAGGAGCACTTCAACCAACCCAGGTAAGTCATGGGGCCATGTGCAACCAACAGTGGCTAAGGCACAACCAACAAACATGCATGGACACACACCAGGAGTGCATTCCATCAAGGGAAGTGGCCGGGCATGGAACCACACACACAACCAGGGATGGGTGAGGTCTAACATGCCACGCAGATGGACACACACACACATACACACAACACACCAGACATGCACAAATGGTAGGAGGCACACCGACCCAGAACACCACCCATAGCCACACACATGTCCACAGACCATCACGCCCACTGCCTGTCCTTGTGCGTGTGTCAGATGCTGAGCACCATTGCACATTGGTGTGCAGCACAATGCAGGCATCATCATGCACATGCAACTGTGGACAGCAGCTGGGAGGGTGTGCAGATGGACTGTGTGTGTCCACGTGCAGGGACGGGTACCCACCCGTGCAATGCCCGCTGAATGACACAATGCACACAAGGCAGCACCAGACAGTAGCCGCTTTGGGAGAAAGGTCAGTCATGCGCTACAGTGCCCCGGCCACCACAGATGCATGCGTGGCCCAGCCGAGACCCGCCAGCACTGACAGGCTGACCACTGGCCTCATGGGGGTGGCACCGATGGTCCCCAGGGGTTCCACTGCATGAAAGTGACCATGCTCACGCAGGGGTCTGCAGCACACCAAACATGCCTGTGCCAGGCGTGCTCAGGATGCCCACAGCTGAACCCAGTGTTGACAAGGAGGGTGTCACACTACGCCGGGAATGGGGGTGGACAGTGCATTGCGTGGTGTCTGCAACGCATGGGCACATGACTGTGTGCCCATTGTGGCCATGACAGCAGTGAATGCCTGTGTCTGCCTGTCAATGGCAGTGGTCACATCCTCCCGCAACCGGTCCATCCCTGCCAGGATCAGAGCGGTGTCCCTGCTGTGACACTCCTCTGCCTGCTCCAGAGCCGCGTGCAGTGCATCCACCAATGTCGCAAGCCGCATCTGCTGGTTGACTGATCCTTGAAGTATGCTGGTGTGCTCATCCAAGAGTTCATCTGTCTCCTCAGCATTCTGTCCCTCAGGGTGTGTGCGGCCCTGATGCCCAGCACCCCTTGAGGGTGGGCGCTGCACACCAGGAACAGGTCTGGGCATGTCCACAGGCGATGCACTGATGCCGCCCCTGACCCTGTACCCCCAAGCCCATTGGCCGACTGCTGATGCTGCACCTCCGGCTGTCGCTCACCAGGGCTCACTGGTGCAGCCGCAGTGGCCGCAACAGTCCTACTGTCCTGTACACACACCAGTGCTGCCCCACTGGTGCTGACAGGCACAGGCTGGGACTGTGATGACATGCAGGCCTTCATGGAGGCACCACCCACAGCCATGGCTACGATGTTATCTGCTGTGTGGCCATCCCATGGCACACACATGTCACTGCCCATGCATTTGGCGACATCATCATCGGTGATGGACCCGGCACCTGCCCGAGTCACAACATGCTGGCATCCGTGGATTCTGGCACACTGGGACACGGGCAGGGCCTCCTCCGCACCTGTTCCACCAACATCAATCTGGACAGCCAGGCAGGCCCACTGTCGCACTGAGCCACTTATACCTGTGGAGGTGGATGTGCCCTCCTCCATCTCCATCTGACTGTCCTCAGTGGACAGGCCCACCACCGCTGACCCATGCAGATGCTCAGGATCTGTAAGGGAAAACAAAGTCACGTTACTGCATGTGACCTAACCTGCCCCCCCAATAGACAGACCATGACCTACCATGCAGTGACGGGCTACCACCCGTCTGGAAGCCACCACCCAGAACACCCTCAATGGCACAACGCTGCATGCTTCCAGCAACCCTCTCCTCCTGTGGGGTCAGGTGTAGCACCTCTGGCTGTCTCCCACCTGTCGCAGCTCCCGCTGCCCTGATGGCAGCCACCTTCTCCTTTATCCTCCTCCTGTCTGTGCCCATCTTCTTCTTGCACTCCTGCACGGAGCGCTGGTGGCTGCCATGCAGGTTCACTGCACACGCCACCTCCTCCCATGCAGCAGCACAGGCCTGTGGTGTTCCCTGCCATCTGCTGAGAAGTGGCTCCTGATCCAGGTGGACCTCAAACAAGGCATCAGTCTCGGTCAAGGTGAAATTAGGCCTCCTCCTCCTCCCACCACTGTGTTCCTCCTCTCTCACAACTCGCTTGGTCATTATTTAGCCTGTGAGAATGAAAGTTGTTACCTGTGACTGTGCAGTCCCATGCATGTCCCAGAATCCACAGTCCACACTCCCAAACAGCATGCAACTCACCAATAGACTGCAGTAACTGACTATGGCCAGTGCAGCCCAACGTCACACTTTTATAGCGCAACCCATGCAAATGAGGCAAGGTGCAACTTTAAGTGGATTCAAATTGCAGTGCTGCGCCACTGAATGGCTGATTAGCTGATTTGCATATGGCGACTGAATATCGCGCTGCTGCGCTTTGTGCAATTGTGTTGAACGTGCTGAGCCAAGGGCTCAGTTCTGTGACATGCGCAGTATACACCTCACTGCTTATGCCCGGGTTGCTGATGCAGGCATCTGCCTCACTGCTGACGTGCTGTGCGCGGGAGGCAATGCAGGGCACGGCCACCATTGTGCCAGTGGTGCTACGGCGATGTTCACCTATATGGCGTTGTGGCACTAGGCCATCATAGGCGCACTGGGGCAACAGCGCGGTAGGCCGCTACTGGAGGTACCACACAGGCACCCAATTGCGCTACACACATTGGGTTCCAGTGGTGCTGTGCCTGTCCGTGCGCCACAGACCCTTGACCCTGTACCTGACCTTTGCCCCCTAAGCGTTATGCATCAGGCATGGGTGCACCACTATCGTGCTGTTCGGTGACAGCGCGATAGGGAATGGCAGCGCTGTACCGCGCAGCATCTGGACATGGTGGAGCCGCACTGCAGAGCACCATTTTGAGCTGACTGAGCAAGTGAGATGGCATGGAGGAGGGCTGCCCAGTGGACCCAAATTGAACTTGCCAACCTGGTGGCCACTGTTGAGCCACTTTATGGCCCACTGTTTGGGGAGGCACCCCTGGACAGGTCCAGGAGCCAGCTGTGGGAGGAGGTGGCCAATGCCCTGGAGAAGGCCACAGGAAGGGGGCGGATGGTGGAGCAGTGCCGCTACAGGTATGGTGACCTGAGGAAGAGGGACCTGGACCTGCTTGCCTGCCTGTGGGCACATGCCAGGAGGGGCACGGTGCCACAGCCAGGTAGATGTTACATCCACACACGTCCACACACTTTTATCTTCCATATGGGTATCACGGTTGTATGTGTCCAGAACATGGGGGAGGGACCATCTGGTGTTGGCTGTGGTGGTGTTATCAGGGTGTGGGGTGGGTGGGTCTGGCTGGGTGGGAGTACACACACGTGGGGGCAGGGGGACTTCACTACAGGATTGTACTGATGTTCCTCTCTCCATGTTTGCACCACAGGGCTGGAAGAGAGGCGTCTGGCCAGGGAGATGCAGTGCCAGCAGGATGACAGGGCCTGTAGGAGGGGCAACGGTCCACAGCGTAACAGGGTGGGCAGCGGAGCATGGCCACCATCCATTGACACCACTGCCATGCATGCAACTTGTTACAGTCAGCACTGTCCAGTGGCACTGCATGTCTGGGAGTGCGTTGATGGTGGTCCATGCGTGCACTGGGTACATGGCTGTGCCACTGCCTTTGCACCACATAGCCATGTCACTAAACGGCCATGGTGGTGCTGTGCATGACTTGGCTGGTGGGTGTGTGCAGAGGTCCGCATGGCTGTATGTGCCTGGGTGGGCAGGTCTTGTGGACATGATCACTGTGGGTAGTCACACACCATTACAGAGGCATGTCCCATGGCCGTATGCCATGCACAGTGGGTGGGATGCATGGAGCTGTGCATTCACACCTATTGACTGTGCTCCCTTGTCCTAGTTGTCTGCCAGCTGCAGGAGATATGGGAGGCACTGCAGGAGATCCTCAATGTGGCCTGGGCATCATTTGAGATCCTGCAAAGGATTGACTGGCTTGGGGTCTGGAGAAGACACAGGAGGCAGAGCAACCAGAGTGGGGAGCGGGGCTCCCATTGATCATCCCTCTGCCCCTGATGTCCCCTACCCCCCTGGACCCACCCACACACCCATCCTTTCCTGTCCCATTTGTTCACCCTGCCTCTACCCACCCCCACCTTGTTTGCGCCCCCACATTTGTACATAGTTTTGTAAATAGTTCTTTTTGATATGTTTGAATACAAATCTTTTGATATGAATACTGTGGTGGTCTCTGATTTGCAACAGGCTATAGGTGCTCAGCTGCAGTGGTGTGCATGGCGTCAGGGGTGGTGCAGTCATGCATATGTGTGTGTGTCCGTGGGGAGGTGACTATGGTGTGGGAGTAGCTATCAGTCAGTGTCTGTGGTGTGTGTGTTGTGCCCTGTGCACTGGATGACTGTGTGCAGTGGTCCATGGTGCATGTTCTGTGTCCATGGTGCCTCTGTCAGCCCATCCATGGCCTGTGCAGCTGACACCCTTGCATGTGTGTGACCTGCACGGTCTGCTGGCATGTCAGTGGTGGCTGTCCATGCAGGGCAGCTACTGTACCCATCACAATGCTGGGTTGCCTCCTGTCACTGGTGTGGTGCATGTCTGCCTCGGGTGACACTGTGGCCTCCGCAGTTATTGTCCCACCTCCATGCTGTGGCTTGTGTGTGTTGCAGGGGATGTGCACCACTGTCTGTGACTTGTACTCCAGACAAATGATGGTGGCATACAAGTCCACAGTGCCTGCGCAAGGTGGCTGGCACTCCTGTGCCATGGAGGACTGAAGGCTGTGTGTACACGGTTTCCATGGGCCCACACTAGGGGCTTGGTTGCCCCACTACTGCGTCCCTGTGTTGTGCCCTTGGGTATGGGTGAGTGTTTGTCCATGCACTGTGTTGCATCTGGTGTGGTGCATGCTTCTATGCACCACTGTAGGTGTCTGCACTGGCAGTTGTGGCCAGTGCTGGGTCAGGGTGTGTCCTTGGGAGGGTGTGCAGGGTGCTGTACCACTGGTGGTGGTGTCCAGGGCATGCCCTGTCATGTGTGGGGTACCTTGTGTGCCGACACATGGTTGGTCTCTCAGATGTACCTCGGGGAGGGACTGTGCATGGTGGCACTGTGTATGCTGTTGTTGCATCGCTGTGTGCTGCCACCCGCTGATGGGTGCTCGAGGTGGGACTGCCTTGCATGGTTCTGTGCTGCACAGGGTTGCATTGTCACAGTGGGGGTGGTGGCATGCATGGGGTTTCCTGCAGTGGTAGATGCTCTCCTGGGCAGAGTGTCTGGGGGTCATGGTGCAGGGTGTGCTCTGCACTGGGGGAATGGTGTGGCATGGGGTGGTCGGCCCTCCTTGTGTGCCGGTCACAGCTTGCCAGAGGGTGTGATGGGGCACCATGGCCCGGCTGTGGGTTGGTTGCTTGTCTTCATGGGCCAGTGGTTATTCCAGCCCTTCCCCAGTTGTGCAGTGCATGGGGTGTAGGGGGACGATGTCTGTTCTGCTGTGTGTGTTCCTCTGCCCATCTGTGGCATGGGTGGTGGGCCGCTACATCCCTGGTTGTGCAGTTGCATAGCTGCACTGCTGCTGGGGGGGTGTCCTTGGTTGCACTATGGCACCTCTGGACTGTTCAGCTGAACATCCCTTGTTGCGCTATGGCGCGTCAGATCTGCTCAGCTTCCCCTTCCTAGTTACGCTATGGTGCAGGTGGTGTGATATTCAGTCATTGGCTGTAGGTGCATCTTGGCCGGCTCAGTTTTTGAATATCACGCCTCTTGCACATGGTCGCAATGGACTTGCACTTGCTCCTGCTATTGTGCACTTTTTGGGCGCAGTTTGAATATCTGGGCCAAAGTGTCAAAGTAGGTAAATGTGATGCTAGGGTAAAAAGTATCCAAAGTTTTGATGAATGTGTTGTGTGGCGTTGCTCAGGGTTCAAATGATTGCTTACTGTGCAGTGGTGTTGAATGACCTTTGTCACCCCTCGCTCAAAGCACTGGTGTATAAGTAAATTAATGTGCCTAATAAGAGAATGCCTGTGTTAGTGCAACATTAATGCTGCATCAAGCAATCATTCAAAGCCTGAAGAATACATCATGCATTCACCAAGATGAAAACTTTTTACATTAAAGCGATTTTCTAATATCAAAGAAAAAATCAAAATATAATACTTGGACACAATGCTGCTTATATTTCAATAATGTACTATATTTGTCTCTCTCATTCTTTATTTTGAGGATATTGACATGGAAACAGGATTTTAGTCTTTCAGATCTCACCTTATCCTCAGCTTCCCCTATAATGCTTCCTTTTTGTAATGACAACCTGCTGCTGTGGAAATGATCATGATGTCACAAACACATTATGGGGAAGAGCAGGCGTATGTCTCTGGGCAGACTAGATGGATCTTCAGTCCTTTTATAGAACTTGATTGAAATATAAGATGTATTGTGTCTAAGTTTTTATTTGGAAATGTTTTCAAGGAAAATTCCTTTAACATCACATGTTTTTACTTTTGTGGCTTTGTGCCTAAACCATACAACAACTGATTCTTAAAGGGACACTGTCAACCCTTTTTGTGGCATTCTATTTCATTTTGAAAACTTACATTTTATGATTGCTTACCTTCTCGAAACTCATAGAAGTTATTGGCTGTTTTGTCTGTCTTTTCTTACTGGGACTGAAATGCACGTGAACAGTGCGATTATACCCAACTTCATTTTGCTTCAAGTCCTTGATCTACTCTTATGGTGGTTCCATATGATAAGAGCCCCAGCATTACAGTGCTGAAGAAAAGAGTGACTGCATATTGCAAAGAGCAATAAGAGCAATCAACACTACAGCCCATACCACAATCGGCAACTGGCACATACATTCTGTGAGGGAGACAATTTGAAATTTGACTTTGCCCCCCACACCCCCCATATTTATTATAATCATCTCCTGGGGGGCTGATAATGGTGGAGAGATGAAACTCAGGAGGAGGGCTACATCACAAAGGGATAGCAGTCAGCAGGGGGAGAACTTTTGGGGGGACTGCTGGTGAGGGGGTGCACAGCTTGGAAAACAAAAAAAATATATAACGTACAACCCAAACACACATACACAAAAACACACAAAAAAAACCTATATCTAGTCCATGACTAGATTGGGGGCCTGGAGGTAAGGGACCCGTTGGCAGGGAGCGACCATGCCATGGTCTGGTTCTGCCTGGACTTAGGAGGGGTAGAAGGCTGCACAAAGACAGAGGTAACTGACTTCAGGAGGGGCAGATTTTAAGGAAATGGGTAGGATCCTTAAGGAGCATTTGGATGTGATTGGGCCAGACATGGACACTGACAGTAGGTGGGAAATTATCAGGAGAGGGGGTGCAGGATGCTACCAGCACCTGTGCAAGAGTAAGACAAAAATGCGGTAGGGCCTGAAAACCCTGCTGGTGAACCGGGGAGGTCCAGGAGGAGGTGAGGGGAAAGAAGGCAGCCTATAGGCAATTCAAGTGCTCAAGGAGTGAAAGGGATGGAGGGGAGTACAAGCTGATGGCTAGAAGGGCCACTAGGGAGGTGAGGGAGGCTAAGGCGAGGAAGGAGCAGAACCTAGCCAGGGAAATTAGGAGAGGGAACAAGGGGTTCTTTAGATACATTGGGGAAAAATGAAGGGTGAGGGGGCAGATTAGCAGGATTAAAACAGGGGAGAGATGGGCACAAGACCCGGGGGAGCAGGCTGAGGTACTAAATGAGTACTTCACCTCAGTTTTCACCAAGGAAAATGGGGGGGCTGCATCATACATGGGAGGAGACAGTGATACTGAGGAGGGGGGACCTTTACCGATCGGCAGGTCTGGGGAGATGGGGAGGCATCACTGGCAGGAGCAGGTAAGGCTAAGCAGGTGGACGAGGTAGCAGAGGTGGAAATCACAGCAGAGAGAGTGAGGGAAGCCCTCAAGTCCCTTAAGATGGAGAAAAGCGCCAGAGCCAGATAAATTACATCCCAGAGTGCTGAAGGAACTGGTGGATGTCCTGGAAAAACCCCTGGAGGAGCTTTTCACCATCTATCTGAGGACAGGGTGGGTGCCCCAGGACTGGAAGGTGGCGCATATAGTGCCTATCCACAAGGGGAGATCAAGGGAGGTAGCAGAGAACTACAGGCCTGTCAGCCTGACATCAGTGGTGGGCAAGGTGATGGAGGGCATTGTCAAGGAGAGGCTGGGGGGGACCTGGAAAAGTCAGGGTGCCTGGACGATAGACATCATGGATTCGTCCTGGGGAAATCATGTCAGACAAACCTTGTGGAGTTCTATGACTGGGTGATGAGTGCCTTGGACCTGGGTAGACCAGTGGACGTCCTCTTTCTAGACTTCAGCAAGGCATTTCACTCTGTTCCTCATGGGGCCTGTTGGATAAGCTGGGAGAAATGGGGGTGGGGAACCAGATGATCATATGGATAGGCAATTGGCTCCAGGACCGGACCCAGAGGGTTGTAGTTGGCGGGATAGTCTCATCCCCAAGGAGGGTCATTAGTGGGGTCCTGCAGGGATCAGTACTTGGGCCCCTCCTGTTCAACGCCTACGTCTCTGACATAAGGACAGGTATCAGGAGTGAGATGAGTCTCTTTGTAGATGACTCAAAACTGGGGGCAGTGGTGGATGAGGAGGGGAGGGTGGCCCTTCAGGGGGACCTGGGGGCTCTGGAAAGATGGTCTAGAAAGTGGAAGCTGAGGTTCAATGCAGGGAAATACAAGGTACTACACCTGGGGGCCAGGAACCTGGGCCAAGTGTACAACATGGGGGGGAATGCTACAAGCCCTGATGGCTGAGAGGGACCTGGGGGTGGTGGTGGATGTCAAGATGAACAACTCAGAGACTTGTAAGAGGGCAGCAGCCAAGGCCAACAGGATGCTGGGATGCATCGCTATGGGGATCACCTCCAGAAGGAGGGAAGTGATACTCCCTCTGTATAACTGCTTGGTGAGGCCGCACCTCAAGTACTGAGTGCAGTTTTGGAGGCCACACTTAAAGAAGGACATTAAGCTCCTGGAGAGGGTCCAGAGGAGGGCAACCAAAACGATTTGGGGCTTGGGGGACAGGACCTATAGGGAGAGGCTCCAAGAGCTAAATATGTACACATTGGAAGAGAGAAGGGACCTGGGGGACATGATAGAGGTCTTCAGGTATATAAAGGTGGTAAATAGGGGAAGAGCAGTCAGGGTGCTTCGAAGGAAGGAGGAGGGGGCAACTAGAGGGCATGGGTGGAAGCTGGAGGGGGGAAGATTCAGGGGAGAAAGGAGGAGGTGCTACTTCACTGAGAGGGTGGTGGAGCCATGGAATGTGCTGCCCAGGGGGCTCGTGGAGGCAGAGACGGTGGAGGGGTTCAAGAGGGGGTGCGACAGGTACAGGGGAAGGGTTCTGGAAGCAAAATCCAGTGCAGCGAGAATATCCAGAACTGGGAAGGGAGAAGCCAGAGAGGGCTAGGGGGGCAGCAAGGTCAGCTCCCAGGGAGGGGGCTGACCAAACGAGCAGACACGAAAGACTGTTAGGCCTATTCTGCGGGCATTTTAGTATGTTAGTCCCAAACCTGGGTCTGCGGACAGAGAGGTGGTGACTCTAACCACCACACCAGCTGGCCAGGTCAGGACTTGCCCAACAAGTAGAGCCCTATATTCTGCATAAAATGCCCACTCCCTGCATACACTATCACTCAACTTACTGTGTGCTATTAAGTGCACATAACCCATATTTCACTCGCTAGATTGACGTTGCCCAAGTTCCCTTGCTCATATTAATTTGTCCATATCATGGGATACTCTTATTGCATACATCCTAAACATAAGGAACAACCCCAAACAGTGTAGGAACTCATGATACAATTTTATCCTGTGCTCCCACAGCATCACAAGTTGCTAGAGTGTGTTAGGAGTGTTTCTAAGTCCAGTAAAGATGCAGTGGAAGTTGATTAAAGAATGTAAACAAATGCATTTTTGTGTGGTAACACCAGTATGGTGGGCTGACTGATTTTTACTTCTAAAAAGAAAAAAGGAATCAGAATCATACTACCAGCTAACCAGCTACATCAGCCATCTGTACAGAATGTCAACAACACAAACACCAATCAAACTGAGCCAAGTTCCTCAAGTGATTTCAACACCAATGATCATATTGGTAGGATGGAAACTGACATACTGTACCTAGAGAAACCCCGAGACAGTATTTTGTCCTAGGTGACTCGACTGTAAAGTATGTTGATAAAACAGTATACAGAAGAGTAAAATGACAAGCACAACATTACATGTAGCACTTTTAGGGGATCCAAGTTACGTGATATAAATGAAATGGCTAAGGATATACTAGGTAATGCAGAACCTGCTCTCCTTGTAATAATTCACTCTGGCACTAATGATATAGCGAGTTCAACTCTGGAGAAAATTCAACAAGATTTTAATATCTTGGCTGAGACACTGAATGGTTTAGGCTGTGAAATCTTCTTTTCCGAAATACTGCCTGTACTGAGAGCTAGCAAATTTAAAGAAAGAAAGAAAGAAAAAAGAAAGAAAGAAAGAAAGAAAGAAAGAAAGGTAAAACAACTAAATGAGTACAGTGTAAGCCGCTTAATGCGGACACATTTGTGCTTCTAAATGTTGTACGTGTTATGCGATGTCCGCTGTTGCCAGCAGATGGTGCTGTGAGCGGTTACTCTATTATGAACTGAGCAATAGGTTTAAGTGGGAAACGTGGGAAAATGTACAGTGCAGTGCAGTGCAGTGATTTTTGGTTTTTTTTTTTTTTTGGCTTTAGAAGTTTGTGCTGTGTTTCCTTTGATAATTTTTATCTTTAGTGCTGTTCATTGTGCTTCTGTATACAGTACAATACTGTGTAGTGTTTCATGTGTTGGGGGGTGCTTGGTTAAAAGTGCAATATTGTACAAACTTTATTTTCAGTGTTGCGGGAGGGGGTTTGGGTTAAAACCATTATACAGCATATCAGTAGCCTTCATAAAAAAGCAGTCAATGGTTGTCTGTTTGACAGCAGTGGAGGTGTACACCTTGAAGTTGCGATCAGTGCTTTCCATCACCTGCCAGTCTGGATGCACATCGTGCCGCTGTTCCATCTCTCGTCTTAGGGTTAGCAATGCAACACACACATCTTTGGCAGTGACTATCTCTTGCTCTGTGTCCTCGAGTTCCTCATCTTCACACTGGCTTTGGCACTGGGTTTCTGGTGGATGAACAATGCTTAAGAGCCTGGCCATTTCATCTGTTGTGTGAATCTCTTCTTCTGCCTCACCAAGACGACATAGGGTATCGGATTCAACTTTGGTGAGTCCCGATGGTGGTGGGATAAGTTCTTGATCTGTTGAGGTGGTGGTGAGGGGCAGCAAGTCAGACTGCCTTGTAAACCCTGCTTTTCGAAAGCAGTTCGAGATTGTTTCAGGAGTCACTTTATCCCATGCTTTTTTCAGGAAACGGACTGCATCTAAAATGCTAATTCTCTTTAAGCACTCTTTTGCTGTGAGCTCCCCTTCCTCATCCATCTCTTCTAAAACCCTGTTTCTCATTTCTCATACGTAGTGGCGTTTTAGTGAATAAATTATCCCCTTATCCATCGGCTGGATCAACAATGTTGTGTTTGGCGGTAAAAACATTAAGGAGATGTTTCATAGATTTTGGACATCAGGATGACCAGTGAAATTATCCAGAAGGAGGGCAATCTTCCTTCCCCATAATTTTCTGTCCCATTGCCTCAACCATTCTGTGAAAATTTTACTGGTCATCCACGTCATCTTATTGCTCCTGTAAATCACAGGGAGGTGAGCTACACCTCTAAAGCACCGCGGAACTGCAGATTTACCAATCACCAAGAGCTTGTTTTTTTCAGACCCAGACATGTTGCTACAAATGAGAACAGAAAGCCTTTCTTTAGCTTTTTTGTGGCCTTGTGGGAGCTCGCTTTTGAATGTCAATGTTCCTTGGCCAACACATTGGAAAAACAAGCAGGTTTCATCAGCATTGAAAATGTTGTTGCAGTCATACCCTTCTAAAATGTCTGGCAAAACATCTTTTACCCAGTCTGTTGCCCCAGTGTCATCTGCATTTTGTTTTTCTCCATGTGATCTATGATAACAGATGTTATTTCTTGCTTTCCACTGTTGTAACCACCCATCCGTTGCTTTAAAATCATGCTTCCCTAGTGTTTCTGTGATTTGACTCACTTTCTGTAACAGAAGGGGACCACTTATCATTGCCTCCCGCTCCCTCACACTAGTAAACCAGACCAATAAAGCATCTTCTATCTCACCATATGTCCCCTCCGGCTTCCTTTTTCTTTGGGGGTTTTGATTAGAACGCCAATCAACCAGCAGCTTTTCTCTTCCATGGATCAGATCAGACACTGTAGACTTTGGAATCGATAGGTGTGCCACCAGTTCGCGAACACTCATACGTGGCAGCAATTCTATTTGTTTTAGAAGCTCGATTTTATGAGCAAGAGAGATGCCTAGTCTCTTAGACATGGTGGGAACAAAGAACAAGCAGAAATGAACCACACACAGCACACAACAAGAAAGCGATAAGCTGCAGGCGAGGACAAGGTCAGTAAATACAGGTTCAATCAGCATCTCATTTCATCACCATAACACCTCGTTACCACTAATTAGCAGTTATCTCTTGTTCTGTGATACTGAAGTTGCCTGATATTGCCTGAAATTTACTAAAAAGCTGTCCACACAACGCGTTTGATCAAGTCCACATTAAACATGGATATTTGTACAGTTTTTAACACCTTCTGGTTTGGAAACAGAAATCTGTCTGTGTAACCCGATTGTCTGCATAATCCAAGTCTGTATAAAGTGGAGTAGACTATAGCTAAGGAAATGGACACTTTAAAAGGGCTATTCCAGTGTTGAGCACTGGGAAATATTTAATGGTAACTACAGCCTATTCAGTTGGGATGGACTGCATTTGAGCAAAACAGCACTAGTATCTTGGGAAGAGCTTTTGAAAAAATTATCACAGAGGATTTAAACTAACAAATAAAGGGGACAAGGGTAATCTTATCATATCTGGCCCCACATCTTTCCCTGAGTATCAGATTGGGTGGAAGTTGCTAGTAATTAATGCGAGGAGCCTAAATATAATCAAGAAAAGGGAATTAGAAGTATACTTTTTGGAGAATAAAATTGTTATAACATGCATTACTGAAACTTGGTAGGACAAATCAAGCTCCTGGATAATAAATTTACCAGGTTTCCATGTGTTCTATAAAAACAGAGATAACAATAGAGGTGGAGGCAGATGTTGTTGTGTTAATAACAATATTAAATTCATAGAGATAGATTTTAATAATCACCACCATGCTCAAATTAAAACACTCTGGCTAAGTTTAAATTTTCCCAATCATCCAAAACTAACACTTGGGATATGCTATCACCCCCCTTCTAGTTCTAAGGACTATAACAACACACTGCTATATGAAATTGGATTAGCATGTGATAGAGCTGATCTACTTGTAGTGGGTGATTTTAATGCCCCAGGAAATAATTGGTCCACCTTTATAGGCACTAATGAGTTTGAAAGAAACTTCATTGATACATTATTGTCTCATGCTTGTGAACAACTTGTTTTGGAACCAGCAAGAAAAATAGAAATCCTTGATTTGATTATTACTAACACTGAAAATAATGTAGGGCACCCAAAAATAGTTAATACCACATTGGTACTAGTGATCATTGCAAGGTTCAGTGCACAATCCTAAATAACTCTAACACAAACAGTAATGAACTACCTTACAAAAACTACAGAGTAGGAAACTGGGTCAAGATAAGGGAAATAATTGGTGCAATTGATTGGAGTTCTAGGCTCAAAACATTGGACACTGAACAGGACTGGCACCTAATACAGTAGACTATCTATGAAGCTGAGAAGTTATATGTTCCATCAAAATTGAAATCTAATAATAAAGGTACCATTCCTCCATGGTATACCAATTCTATTAAAAAACAGATTAATGAGAAAAAGAAAGCATTTGGAAAACATAAAACCAATCAAACATTATCAAACAAAACAGCTTATAAGCGAGAACAGTCAAAGCTTAAGAAAATGGTAAGGAGACCCAAGTTAAATTTGGAATTCAGGCTTGCCCATAACAAGGATCCTAAACATTTCTCTGCATATATCAATTCTAATGAATACACAATAAATAAGATTGCTTGAATACTCAACTCTGGTGAGCTGTTAACTCATGACAATGAACTAGCTAATTGTTTTAACACTTAATTTTGTTCTGTATTTAATATCAACCTCACATCTGAAACTATTATAAGCACCAACAATTTGGTCCCTATACAATTTAGGATATCAGAAGTGTTAGGAGAACTATTAAGTCTAAAAACAAAAACCTCCCCAGGACCAGATGGCATTCATCCTATTATGTTAAAGGAATTAGCTCACTATCTGGCTTCACCACTAACTATTCTGTTTAACACATTCTTGCAATCTTGATATGTACCAGCTGAGTGGAAAAGGGCTATTGTGATTCCTATCTTCAAAAACGGAATTAGAATCGATGTTTCCAACTATCATTTGATAAGTCTTACATCTCTCTGCTGTAAAATAATGGAATATTATTAAAAATGGAAATTGAAAATGAAATTAAAAGAATAGGGCTTGAAGATACCTCTCAGCATGGTTTCCAAAAGGGCTTATCCTGTACAACCAATCCCATCTGCATTTACAATAAAGTAAGTGAGAGTATGGATTCTGGAAAACCTGTGGATGTCATACTATTATATACAGGAAAAGCCTTTGACACAGTACCTCATGATTTATTTGCAAATAAATTAATTACCAAGGGGTTTAATATATTCATTGTAAATTGGATCAAAAGCTGGTTTACACAACAATCCCAGGTAATAAGAATTAATGGCTGTCTTATTAATCTGGGACATGTGACTTATGGGGTCCCCCCCAGTTTATGTGTTGGGCCCAGTGCTCTTTGCACAGGTTTATCAGTGGCATGGGAATTGATATTAAGACTGCTATAGCTAAATTTGCAGATTATACTAAAGCAGGAGGTGAGGTGAATACATATGAGAAACACCTCACTCTTAGCAATGATCTAAATAAAATTTATGATTGGGCCAATAAAAACAAAATGAAATTTAACTCTGCAAAATGCACTGTTCTCCATTTTGGGAACAATGATCCCAAATACATTTACAAATTAGGAGGTGAAATTCTGCTACTGAAAGAGATCTGGGCATACTAATAAATAACGACCTAAATTCTTCAGACCATTGCCAGTCCTTAACTAGAACAGCTAATAGACAGATCTATGCCATAAAACATATATTTCTTAAGCAGGAACAGATATTATATAATGAGGCTTTGTAAATCATACATTATCCCCCATTTGGATTATAAACCTGTGGTTTGGAATCCACATATGAAAAGAGATGTCAACCTAAGTGAAAGGACTGAAAGGACAGTAACTAAATTTATTCATGGTTTATCAAATAAAGAGTATGAGGACAGAGTCAGACACCTTGACATGTTTAGCCTGGAGACAAAAAGGAAAAGAGGGGATCTACTTTTATTATATAAAATTGCAAATAATTATATGATAATGGACAAGTGTGGTCTAATGTTTAACAACAGGACTGCTCAATTAAGGTCCCACAATAAACAGCTCCTTGTCCCACATGTTAATACCACTAAAAGACATCACTTCTTTATTGTCAGAGCTGCTCGGTTATGGAATTCACTTCCTGAAGAGGTAGTCAATGCTAACACCTTTGATGCTTTCAAGTGTGGTCTTGACAAGTATCTATTGGCTTCTGGATCATAAATTCACCCACTTGGAGTGGAAGACAATTAATTGGGCTTGTGGCCTGCTTTGTCTAAAAATTTCCGAATAGTTCCGAGTAAGATAAACATGGTGGGCTCGATTCTAGAAGGGTGGTGCAAGTCGCTGCCAAACGCAACTTGCACCACCCACAACTGTGACATTGACCCTGCACCCTATTCTAGAAGGGGCAGGGTCATCACAGCTAAGTCTTGTGACTTGCGACATGTGGCCAGGTATGCCAAACTGTGGGTGAACCTGTCGAGCATGTTGCAAGCCGAAACGCAGGTTGTAAGTGCCGCCCATGCCCAGCAAGCCACAGGTGCCCCATAGGGCTACCTACACCCCAAGCCCCCTGAAGTGGTCAGATAGAGCCTTGCAGGACTGCCCACACCCCAATCCCCTTGAAATGTTCAGATGGAGCCCCGCAGAGCTGCCCACACCCCATCCCCTGAATCCCCCTTTGCAAAGTACCCCACAGGGCAGCACAGTCAACCCCCCCACCCATGCCCTGACTCTGAGTCACCAGTCACAAATGCGGCATATACCCAGCGAAGCCCTGGTAGTCTAGTGGCCCCCCGACACCCAACCAGCCATGTCAGTCCACCCAGCACCCCCACCCATCCCCAGCCGGTGACTGGCACAGCCCACCTCTTACCTCCATGGCTAGCCACCGACTCAGTGTTATAGGAGTGCTACTGCAAAGACACAATCAGAAATTAATTCCTGAATGTATCTTTAGAGTAAGCGCTCCTATGGAACTCAGTCGGTGGCTGGCCATGGAGGTGAGAGGTGGGCTGTGCTAGTCGCTGGCTGGGGATGGGTGGGGGGTGCTGGCTGGACTGGCATGGCTGGGTGGGGGGCCACTAGACTACCAGGGCTTCACTAGATATATGCTGCATTTGTGACTGGTGACTTGGGGTCAGGACATGGGTGGGGGGTTGACTGCACCACCCTAAGGGGCATATCTAGGATGGATTCAGGGGCAGTTGGTGTGGCCAGCCCTGCAGGGCAATTAATATAGGTATCGGGGGCAGTTGGTGGCTGGGCCCTGGAAGGGCAATTAATGTAGGAATCAGGGGGCAGGGGGTTGGCACCCACAGGGGTATGCTGGGCATGGGGGGAGGGAAACAGTGCAATGACTGCTGGACTGCTGATGAATCTACAGGACCCCCGAGGGGCATCCGTAAGTTATACCAGCTAAAAGCTGGTGTAACTTACGTTGCCAGTTCTCCTCTGGGGGTTCATGCAGAATCCCGACATTGGGGACCTTGTTGCTGCCCTTCTGGAATGGGGCACAACTGCTGCCATAAACCCCCTAGTGACATGGTGCAGGGGGTTTCTGGTTCAACTGCAAGCATAAAAGCTGTCTGGTGCAAGTGGCCTGCTCCATGTTGCAGGCCACTTTGTAGAATCACGCATGTCACAACTTCTGGCATAAGTTGCTAAATGCACCATTCTACTTGGTGTAAGTGCTGTTATGCCAGGCATAACTGTACTAGAATTGGGTCAATATCTTCAGTTAGGCCATGTCATATCTCATCCATCCATCTATCTATCCATCTATCTATCTATCTATCTACACAAACACACACACACACACACAAATATTTCTGTGACCCATATATGTCCACAACCCATGTTTGAAAGGTTCTTTGATATGTATGATGTCAAGCATTCATCACCCAGAAGAGATCAAAACAAATTTTGTTATGATGTCTTTCTCAAATAAGCTACTTACTACAGAAGATCTAAGAATTCACTAGGGTTCACACAAATACGCATTTAATTGCACTTAATAGGTGAGCTATTTATGACTCATTCAATTTATTAAATGTTCAGCTGCTTGATATTCAAAAGTTTGCATAGGTGCTAACCAGTGTTTGTCAGCACAAATCAGGTTTTGCACTGGAGCCCGATATTCAAAAGGGTCAGTTGCACTTACAAACAGAGTTAGTGCCCTTGCAAAACAAAATGGGGTTATGCAAATGGCGAGGTGGAAACAAGAATATTGGTACAAGGCAATATTCAGCAGATTTGTGCCATGCAAAAGGGGTTAGCACAGTCCTTTTGAGCACCACAAATACCACCGAACAAAATCCCCTCTTATTCTGAGCAACCAAAGTGGCTGCCAAAAATAATGCAGCCAACTAGCCAGTTGGCTGCTGGGGGAGCACACCCAACCCTGTTATAAGTGGCAGCATACTAATCACCATCCAATAGTCAAAAAAAAATCTCTCTGATGTTAGTGATCCCCTGTCCCTCCAATCGCTAGCCCTTATGAAAATAAACTCCCTTGTGCTATTGGTCCCCCCTTCCTCCAATCACCAGCCCATAGTATAACTTTAATCCCCCCCAATGGTTTCAAGTTGTTCCCTCCAGCATCGATCCACACTAACTCCAGTCTTAAGTCCATAATCCCTGGTGTAGTGTCCCTCCCACAGCAGCTCCAAGCACTCAGCACCCCTACTCACCTTACAAGTATCCTCAGTGCTGCAAGTGTGCATATGGTGACCAGTGCAGCCCTCCTTACACCTCCTCAGCTGGCTGTCATATGTCCAGGAAGGGAATGCATGACTTATTTATAGGACAGGGTGATGTACTCTGGCTTGACCCAAGGCCTCTGTGGTTACATATATTGGGTATGAGTCTCTGCTTAAGTCTGACCACATATCATTAGTGACCAGATTTACATATACACCTAGCTGTACAAGGATATCCAACCCAGTACATATGGGGGACTTTAGGCTTTGTATTACATACTGTATATGAGGTGCTGCATAGTCTTTTTCCCTGTCAGAAGTTTACAGCACAGACTTCTATGTTTTAAAAAGCTACCTTTATAGCTTGGAACATCCTCCAGCAACTCATTTTGAGCCTGAAGAGTCAAGTCTGGCTTCCACTTTTTCCAACATCTCATTGAACAGTTCACTGATTAGGCGGTGTTCATACTCTCGGCAAAGCACAGAACTAAAGGAATGCAAGTCCTCTGCTTTAATGGGTATCCTATAACCACTGTCTTTCTCTGAATTGACTTTTCAGAGGAAGAATTCATGATTTGGTGGTGTCTCGGCTTCACAGTCCCCTATGTGGACTATTTATTCAGAAGGCAAGGACTCTGCCTCAGGAAAGGCAAGGCACTCTGAGAGTGCAGAGTTGACACCTTCCTTTTAGAAGAAAGTTAAACCTCTGGTGACAATTTCAGATTTAACCATGTCCTGTTCTGAAATGCAAAACATATGGGTCTTATATTTCCAACTAGTTAAACTTTCTGGATTACCCAATACAAACAAGTCAGGTACACTTGAACATACATAATTTAGTTTGAACATTAAATTATCTTTCTCAGTGTAACAGGACACATGTTTTTCAGGTCCCTTACAATATTCCTCAACTATGATAGTCTGTTTTACCTGTGACCATGGGACTCTGTTGAAGTAGATAATTATTGGTCTAAAACTCTTCAGAAGATCATTTCTAGTAAGGAAGTCATTGAATGTCTTACTGGTAATTAGAGCTGTGCTCATACATTTTCCCAGAAATTCAGGCCAAATATTATACTTGGTTCCCCAAATAGTTGGGTATTGGTTAATTGTGATTTGTTATTCAGTTGTGTGTCTTGGGGACAAAAAAACAACAATATAAATCAGCCTATCCCCTCACCTGATGGTCAGTGCCCATTTTCTGGCCACAGTCCCTGCCTGTTCACATAATTTCCAACCCAAACTCCACCTGTCTTGGCGCTCCAGAAAGTGGCAGAGTTAAAGCTTTCAATTGTTGGCTCCTGGCACTTTGGAGACAACAGCATTTTTATTTATACTACCCCACCATAATCCAGTTCCCCCTATTCTTTTACATTTTGCCTTTTTTTCCATTTTCAGTTTGCCCTCTTGATTCCTTAGCTTGATGATTGGGGGGATAGTGGCAAAATAATCTTCAGAGCCAAGCTTGTAGTAGTGTACTGGACACCCCTGCCATATCCTGCAGTGGTTTGTTGCTCACAGTCATCAGCTGCTCCGGTAGTAATTTAATCAGAATAATAAAACAATCCTAATTCATTCTAGATGTTAGCCAGAAATCTGCTGATCACCCTCTCTGAACGGTAATCGTCAGTATCAGTGATGGCTCACTAAAGAAGTGAAGACATAACCCTCTCGGACCGGCATTGTTGTTATAGTGATGAATGACCTATGAGGGCATGTGATAACAAGGAAGCCTCCCTCACAGTCACATGCCCTCCACACTCATTCATCACTATAACATCAATACCAGTCTGGGCAGGTAATGTCTTCAAATCTTTAGTGAACCACCACAGATAGTGGTTGTTACTGACGGAAGCAGCTGATCAGCAGGGGTTCAACCAACAACTAGAATAGAAGCAGGCTGCTTTATTAGTCTGAATAAATTACCAACTGGAGCAGCTGATCATTGAGAGGAACAAACAACCACAGGATGTGATGTGGGTCCTGTCAACTATTACTAGCTTGGCTCTGCAGATTGTTTTGCCACAGTCCCCCCAATCATCAAGATGAGGAATCGAGAGGAAAAAGCTGAAAATGAAAAATAATTGCAAAATATTCAGAAAGTTGAAAATCAAAAATATATGCAAATTATTAAAGAAAATGTGGAGTCAGGTTAGGATGGGGGAGTGTGAAAAAAAGATAATGTCAGCTCCTGGCAAAGTGCCTGATGCCATAAATTGAAAACATTAGCTCTGCCACTCTCTCTTTAGCTCTGGGAAAGGAAGATGTGGATGGTGGAAAACATTTCAAAACTGTTCTGTTTTCTGTACATGGGCTGAATACCAAATGTCACAAACAGTGGGCTATTTGAGAATTGTTCCCGAACATTCTGGAAGCTGATTATTCATGGTATTCAGGAAATACTATTTCACCCCTTCCCACCCCTACTCATAATGTAGACTGGGTGTTTGACATTCAATTTATCAAACTTCAGTCACAACCTCACTTTACTGAGCCACAATACAGCTCCACTGCATGAAGAGGGTGCAAGAGACAAAGTTCAGTGTGTACCAGCAAATGACAGCACTCCTCAGCTGAATCCAAAAAAAGGGCTTTATTCAAAAATGAGTTTAAAACATACTGCCATGTATCATCATGCAGGTTGTTGCTGCAGGGAACCTTGACAGGTTTTTTACATCAGTACATTGCCAGGGAGACAGTTCCCAAATACATGTAACAAGTAGATGTAGAATGGCATTTAAAGTGACAGTATCACATACAATACATACAATAACAACAAAAGTGCTCAGTGCTAATAAATAACAATTACATCTCACAGCAATATCAAAAATTGTAAACAGTTTTCATGGTTTCCCATACCAGAGGTAGTCCATACATTCCTTCTAGTCCTAGAAAAGAAATAAAAAGGATTAAGTAAAATATATTTAGAGCATAGATGAAGCATAACCGAGAGTGCAGTAACTGAAGACCCACACCACCACCTAAGTAAAGTGCATAAACGTATCAAAATAGATATCCTAATGGTTACATATGTGACGTAAAAGCTAGACTACTTCAGGTTAATACATATTTTTATTTATTTTTCTTAAGACGGGGATCAATTCAATACGTTCATTTAGTCCAGGAGGTGTAAGGGCCCCTAGTGTAACTATCAAATAAGATTCTTTTAGTATCAATTTGTCTTCCAAATTTCCACCCCTAGGACCCAGTGTAATTTATTCTAAACCACAGAACTTGAAGACATGTTTGATCTACCTTTGTCTAGTCTCCCTACAGTGATTAGCAAAGGTGCTGTTAGAGTCATTGTTCATGATAGACCTCAGATGTTCACCTAATCTAAGTTTAAGTGCTCTAGAGGGTTTGCCTGCATAACATGTCCCACACTGTCATGTTGCTAAATAGACTACATTTTCAGCTGTGCAACTGATGAAGTCTCTAATCACAAAATTCTGACTACTATTGCGGCTCGTGAATGTTTTGCATTTCAAAACAGCACTACAAAATTTGCAATTGTCACACTAGTGCATTCCCACTGGTAAAGCAGGCCTTATGCTTTCTCCGATAATGTTTTCACGTGGTAGATAACTATGCATTAGTTTATTCTTTGTGTTCATCCCTCTTTTACATACCATCTTAGTTCTGAATCTGGTTGCTTCTTCCAGTAGTGGGTCTCCCTTTAAAATGTTCCAGTTGGCATTTATTATTTTCCGAATGTCACTTGTGTGTCTTGAATATTTAGTTGCAAAATAAATCCTTGGATGGCCCTTTTCCTTCTCTCTAGGTGTTAATAGTACTGATCTATCAGTACAGCATGCTTCCCTATATGTCTTATCCACTGTATGGTGTGCATAACCCCGGTCAAGAAACCTAGTGCACATCTCTGATCCATTTACTATGAAATCCACATCCTCACTATAGTTTCTGCTAACTCTCAGCATTTGGGCCTGGAATCAAAAAGGATTTTGCTCTGATGAACAAGGATCCTTTTTCTTGAGGGGCCAGTCCTTGTTTAACAGAAAAAAAAATCCTGTTTCGTGAGCTGCCATCTTGTTTTTTTTAATTTTGGCAGCATAAAACTGCCATAACTGTGCCAAGGATGTATTTTACAGACATCAAAGCATGTATCTTGCTCATCAGGGGCTGATGAGTTATTCTGTGTGTTTTTTTGTATTTTTTATGCCCCCAGAACTTTTTTTCAAATATTTAATTCCTTTTTTGCCACTCGCTAACTTCCTTTTTTGTCAGTCCTTTTTCATCCTGCTGAAAATGGAAATTGGCTGATGAAAATGGATTTCCACTTTTCACAACCAGATGGTCATGCATGGCTATCTGGTCATGAAACTTTCCCCTTTTCATGACCAGATGCCCATACATGGCCAACTGGTAATGAAAAGGGGAAATCCTTTTTTGCCAGCTGATTTCCTTTTTCGCCATGATGGAAGAGGATGGTGAAAAACAAAGTCTTATGGTGAAAAAGGATTAGCAGCATGGCCATCTGGTCATCCAAAAGGTTTGGGAGCCATCTGGTTCTGAAAAAAAGAGCCATCTGATCAGGGGAAAAGGATCCTTTTTCACCCGATGGAATCCTTTTCCACCACCACAGAAAAGAACTGGCAGAAAAGGATTTCTCCTGATGAAAAAGGATCCTTTGATGTTGCTTGTTTATGAGTTCTCATTTGAACCACTTTTCCCAGGAAAAAACCCTGGTGTCTAGTGGCACCCCCACCCTGTAAGCCTATACATATATTTTTGCTTTTTTAATTTTTATTTTATTGAGTTTATAATGCATGTATCCCCCCTGCAAAGCTCCCTATTTACTGGGCTTTCATCTTGGTATCTAGTGGTATCCTTCACCTGCCAATACCCACTTTGTTTTTAATATTGGTGGTCAGTGACTTTCCCCCACCCTCCCATGTCATTTAACCTGTTAAATAAAATATAAATCATTCAATTTCTTCTTAAATCTGTGAAAGAAAGGTCTAATGCCAATCACTTCCACACCTCCCTACCCGACCACCCACTGTGCACCCACCTCCTCACACCCACCTTCACAACCCAACACACCACCACTCACCTGAAGTAGTCCCAGGTTCGAGATCCACTCTCCTGATCGAAGACACATCTTGCTGCTGGCACCAGTGACTGCAAGATGAGAAATTAAAGTAAATGTGGTTCAATGTATTTCACTGGGGGGTTTGACTTTAATGCATAACTCAGCTATTTTTTGACATTTTCACCCCAAATTTTCAATATGGCCTTTTGGGGACACCACTTCATGAACAATATAACTGTTGTTCCACAACTCCTGTCAGAAAGGTAATTTCATGGTCAGTTGGCAAAATAATTTTTCCAGTGGGATTTGTATAACGATAGTCATTTTGTTTATGAGGTGGCTTACCCTCTGTTTCCTATTGTGAGAGTACTCTTATGTCAATCCCATCCATTATTGAATTACTCTACCATATTTTTTATTCTATTTACCTCCAGTCACAGCTCGAGGAGGAATCTCTCAGGCAGCCTGCCTGTTCCTGCCTGCCTGAGATCCACCTGAACCTGTACCTCCTCTCTCTCCCACCACTCCTACAGCCAACACCCCTAGCTTAACCCCTCTGGGGTGGGGCCACCCCTCCTCATTGGGTGCTTTTTACTTTGTAGACTCTGGCTGTGGGAGTGGGCCCCTGGGCAGAGGACCTGGAAGACTAGACAATGTGGATCTGGCGGTGGGCATGGGGGTCAGGTGCCATCGCCTCCCCCTCAGGGCCAGGCGTTTCCATGTTCTGAGTGCCCCTCCCCCTGTGTGGTGCACCCATGATGTTCTGGTGCAAGGCATCCTCCACGTGGTATGACGTGCAGCTGATGTGCTGCAGTACCCCTGATCTCCACCGGGAGCCACTGGCACACCGAGCTATCCCCCACCCTCCCCCTGGGAGAGGAGAGGAGAGCAGCCCAGTGGTGCTCAATCCTCTCCCCTTCCATGTTGACCCCCGGCACCCAAGCTTGCTCCTGAACTTGGGTCACCGGCTTGGTATAAGGTGTGGCGTGTAGCACCTCAACCCTCAGCACCACCGGGCTGGCCTACTCTACCATTTTTGCCCCATCACCTCTGCAGGAAGGTCATTCCAAGCATCCACTTCACTTTCTGTGAAAAAGTACTTCCTCATGTTGCTCCAGAGCCTACCCTCCTCTGGCTTCATATTATACCCCCTTGGTCTTGTACACTTTCTTTTCTGAAAGATGCTACCCTCTTGTACCTTGTTTATGCCCTTGAGGTACATGAATATCTCTATTTTATCACCCTCTCTCTCTCATCTCCTCCAGGGAATACATATTGAGGTCCTCTAGTCTTTCCTCACATGATTTTTGGTGCAGTCCTTGCACCATTTGTGTTGCCCTTCCATAGACTGCCTGTATTTTGTCTATGTCCTTCCAGAGATGCAGCTTCCAGAACTGGGCACAGTACTTCAGATAAAGTCTCATTAGTGATCTGTACAGTGGCATAATCACCTCCTTTTTTTTCTGCTGGTGATATGTCTCCCTGTGCACCCAAGTATACCACTGGCTCTCCTCACAGCCTCCTCACATTGTTTGGTTACCTTTACCTCATCAAATATGATTACCCCCAGGTCCCTTTCTTGATTGGTGGCTGTCAGCATGCTTTATTTTTCCTGGAAAATCTAGTGCTTCCTTCTCAAAGAACACCTTCTCTGTAGTCCACATGCCTCAGCAAAAATTTGGAACCAATATTTAAAATATGACTTACAGTTTTAGTGCAGTGCTCTTTTAGGATGAGCAACTAGTACAGTTTTTTGTAATAAACTGAGCCCCAAACTAGGCTCCATATTCCAGTAAATACAGAGCAAAAATTGGGAAAAGCAGGATCCCACTGAAAACAAGATAGCATCTGAGCTGTGTTATCCTAAATAAATGCAATATAAAATGTATCAAACCAGGGTCCCATTGAAAAAGAGATATTGCATCTCCGCTGGGTTATCCTGGGATAATAATAATAATAATAATCTTTATTTGTTAAGCATGATTCACAATGTGCCAAAGCACTGTACAAAGAATAAAATAAACAATTTAAAATTGGTAGGAATTCTAAAAGTATGGGAAAATGCTACAATGTCTAACCTTATCTTAAAGCCAATAAAATAATTAAAATCATAACATATTAATCCTCACCAATTTAAATGCATTCAGCAAAAGCAAGCCCAAAAAGGTGTGTTTTTAATGTGGTTTTAAAGCTGTTCACTGTCAGGCACTCCCATATCCTATGAGGTAGAGAGTTCCACAGGTTAGGGGCAGCAAATGCAAATGTGTGAGCTCCAGAAGTTTTTAACCTTACCCTTGGAATCTCCAGCAGTCCCTCTTTGGTTGAGCAGAGTGGTTGGAGGGGACAGTAAGGGTTCAGAAGTTCTTGCAGATAAGTTAGACCCTGTCCATGTAGGGCTTTTTAGGTCAGCAAGCCAACCGTGAAGGTGATCCACCACTGAACTGGCAGCCAGTGCAGTTCACACAGCACAGGTGTAATGTGACTGGATCAGGTTGATCCAGACAACAACCTGGCCATGGTATTCTACACCAGCTGCAAGTGGAAGATATCAACCCCCAGAAGCCCTAGGTACAGGGTGTTACAGTAGTCTAGACACGAGGTCACAAAGGCATGGACCAACGTTTGAATGTCACTGAGGTGCTTAATCTGGGTGATGTTCCTCAGATGGTAAAAAGAGGACTTGACCACAGTCGACACCTGACAATGAAGTGTCAACCTGTCATCAAGTATCACCCCCAGATTCCGGGCCCATTCAGAGGTCAGCAACTGGGCACCCCCAAGCCAAAGCCCAAAGCAACATCCCTCTGCCGGCCCCTCTATCTGGTGACCTGGTTCCACCACTAACACCTCGGTCTTTGTTGGAATTGAGTTTTAACCAGCTGGTATTCATCCAGTCCTGGATTTCTGTGAGGGAATTGTTAAACACTGAGAGCACACTATCCTGGTTGGGCACAAAGGACAGGTAGAGCCAAGTATCAACTGCATAGCAGTGAAATCTCAGCCCATATCACCTCACAATGTCTTCTAATGGCAGCATATACACCACAAACAACATGCGGGACAGCACAGAGCCCAGCAGGACCTCACATGGCAGAGAGAGAATGACTGAGAGGAACAAGTCCCTGATACCACTCTCTGTGATCTGCCAGTGAGAAACTAGTGAAACCATCTGAGGACCATACCAGACAGACAACAGATGACCCTCAGGCACTCCAACAGCATCCCATGGTCCATGGTGTCAAAGGCTGATGGGAGATCAAGAAGCAGCAAGATGGAATGGCACTTCTGGTCTCTCACAATCAGGAGATCATTGAGCACCCAAACTAGAGCAGTCTCTGTGCTATGTCTCTTACAAAATCCAGACTGGAAAAGATTGTTGAAATCATGGATAGTAAGATGGTTCTCTAGCTGCAACACAACAACTTTCTCAATAACCTTCCCTACAAAGGGGAGGTTAGAGACTGGTCCATAGTTAGCAGGACAATCTGGATAAAGAGAAGATTTCTTGAGAAGAGGTGTTACCACCGCCTCCTTCAGGGAGTTAGGAAACTCACCCGTCTCAAGTGATCACCAGATTAACTCTGCTAGAACTGGACCAATGACATCCAGGCACCCTATTAAAAGGTGGGTAGGGCCCAGATCCAAACTACAGTTAGTTGGCTGTATGCCTTGGAGAATCCACATGATATCCATGATCTCCAGCTGATCAAACTCCATCCAACAAAACCGAGGAGTAGTAACCTCACACAGACCAACCCCCCAATACAGTGTGCTGAGCAAATCTCTGATCTGATGTTGGCAATCTTATCAGCAAAGAAGCAAGCAAACTCCTCACACTTAGCTTGAGAAAATGCTCTCCAAATTTGCAGACAGACTGGATTTCATAGTCTGTCTACAGTTTGAAAGAGCTGAGCTGGTCAATTCTGAGCTGCAGCAATCTCCTTGGATACGAATTCTGCCTTCTTATGAGAAATTGCTTACTTATAGTCTCTATAATGCTCCATCAGTCTAAGTATGTTGGCATCCAGGCCGTATCAATGCCAGTCATGCTCTAGCCTTCGTCCAACTCCTCTCAGCTCCCTCAAGGCACCATCAAACCAGGGGGACTGAGGGCGAAGAGTAAGAGGGCGAATATGGACAGGAGCCAGGGTAATGTAATGTAAAATTGTGTAAAACACATAACCCTACAGCAGAATCCCACTGAATGGAGCTGTTTCTTCTAAAATGTTCCATCCTATAAAAATACATTATAAAACCAGAACCACACTTAAATTGAGATGTTATATCTCACTTCTTCTATACCGGCTAAATGCAGTATAAAACTTTGTAAAATCAGGAGGCCATTGCAAATTACATATTACGTTACATCTGGTCTATCTTAGGTTAATATATAGGAAAATGTGTGTAAGCAGGAACTTGTACAATAGCAATGCAAGCCACAAGCATTCAGCATTAGCAAGTGCTTGTTTTTGTATCTGTTTTTATGACTCTCAAATGGTATATCTTTTTTAAATGAAGTTGCCTAAAGTGAGCAGGGCAAGAGTTTGATGATTTCATGACTCTCCTAAAGTAAAAGGCTATTTCTGTAGGTACTTGTATGATTTATGGAGTTTTAGCACAAGGTTGTCAATTTGTGTTACCACCCTTTGTGCTCAGTAGAGTCATTTGCAATGTTTGTGTTTGAAAGATCACTGTTTACTTTTGATGCTTTTTTAAAAGGGACTTATGTTTCTCTGGTGACATCTCCCACTCCACACCCAGTTCAGACAGCAGATCTGTTGAATGCAGAGAGATTCCTCTCCCTCCCAACAACACATAGTGGGGGGAAGAGGGGAGAGGAAAACAGGGACTTGATTTCATTCCTCTCCTGCATAACAACAAAGCATGCTGTGTTAACAATTCAGACACATTTTTGTGATGACAGCAATATGCTGTATGGCTCCACCCATGCAGCTGTAAAAAGATGCACAATTTTTTTGTGTGTACATCTACCTTCTGTACAGATAGCTAGAGTCAGGTTGTTTGCTACTTGACTCAGATGTTTTTAGCCATAGCACTGCTAGTGCCTTAGATGTGGCCTCCTATGCTTTCACTAAGACTGGAAGACAGCTGGGATAGGACAGTTTTTTATGCATTTTCACAAGGGATGGAAGACAGGATAGATTGTGCCATTAGTTATCTGGGTAGAACGGGTCACGGGTTACCTCCCTTGTTGAGATCGAGAACTTTTGTTTGCTTCCAAACCCCAAGAACTGATGCAAGGTGGAATTAAAGGTTTAGCAGTGGGAGATGTGGAAGGCAACAGCTGCGGCCTAGGGATGAAGACATTTAGGGTCATGACCATCTGTAATCTGACTATTTGAGAAATTGAAGGAAAGCAGAGTGAACAGTTAGCAGCCAGTTTAATGCAGGAGAAATAATAAGCTTTCAACAGGGAAAGGATGGAAGGGAGAGACATGGGGGTAAGACGGGTAGGAGGGAAAGATGAGGGAGGTTTCAGGGTTTGGGTTGGATACAGGTATTGCTGAAGAAGACAGACCAGGGCCATTGACTAGTGAGAAAGGAGGAAGAGAACACAGCTGGTTAAATATTTGTTATAGACAGAAGAAATAAGCAGTGGATCACAGATTGGTGAGCCCTCAGTATTAAGGACCAAATGGTTGACTTACTGGGAAATCAAATAGAGTGCACAATCTTCCAAATATTTATGGGACACTATCAACTCTTTTTACATAATATTATTTCTAGTTGAAGATGTACATTTTATGATTACCTAACTTTGTTTTGTTTTAAATCCTTGATCTACTTTTATTGCATACTTCCTGAACATCAGGAGCCACCCAAACAGTGCAGACTCTCATGATGCAATAGTCTTCTCTTCTTCCACTGCATTGTGAGTAGTAAGACTATGTTGGGGTGTTTCTCAATCCTGGGAAGATGCAGTGGGAGTTGATCACAGGGCTGTAAACAAACACAGTTTTATGTGATAACTCCAGTGTGGTTGGTAGTGTGCTTTTCAATTTTAAAAAGAAAAAAAGAATTTGAATCAAACTACTAGCTACATCAACAATCTGTGCAGAATGTAACCAATCATATAATTTTTTTTACAAACTTGAGACACTTTAAAGCCTAAGTGACCCTACAATTTATTCTAGAAGTTATTAGCAAAATAATGTGCTTTGACTTCGCTGAAAGACTTGGTAATGGCATTGTACAGTAGTTTGTACTGCAATATGTTCTTTCTTTTGCATATCTCTTATTTAAATAATTGGTCTTGGTAACCAATAATTAGGATGCTGCTTAGTGTCGAACCACCTTTCATTTTCTTATCCAGTTAGAGTGTATTCTGCTGGTGCGTGTGTGTGTGTGTGTGTGTGTGTGTGTGTCGCATGCATGCATATGGTGCATGTCCCACTCACCACTGTTTGACTCATTTTCTTCTTCATCAAGCTGTTGGTGCCACACAAGTGTTCAATGCCCCCAACACTGTCAATCATTGTGTCACTATCCCTGAAAAACCCAAGATAACTGGGTACATGAGTTGACCCTTAATGAGTGTCTATTATTTTATTTGTATTTATTTTATTAAAGAATCCGAATTACAAACCTTTAAGCTAAGAGCTCATTTACAGAGGGTCCTCATCAATCAAAGTAGGGGAACAATTATATGAGTTGGGAATAGCAAATGCAGATAACAGGCATTGTCATAACCATATTAGTAACACATTAACGAACTAATATAATACAAGAAATTGAGTATTAAAGACAGAGGCAAACTGTAAAGTACAGTCTTAACACAGAGAACATAAGGAACAAAACACTGGCAGTATAAATAAGGTGCTAACAGTTCAGTTAGGTACTCACAAATAGCAGCTAAGAAGCCTGTCATAGGCAAGAGGATGCCAAGGTAGAAACATCTCAGTGAATGTGTAGTGGGCAATAGGTAAGAGAGTGGGGAGGCCTATTCAGCAGAGTATGTATGGATATAGTCTAGTAGGGTATGCAGGTAATGCCCTGGTGGTTAGGTAGAGCAGTAGCAGTGTGTAGGTGGGGCGATGGAATTCCAAAGTTTGGGTTTGAGGTGACTAATTCTGGTGAAGCTTGTGATGGCTGGAGGGAGCTCGTTTAGCCAGGTGGATGTCCTGACTGCAAAGACACAACTCCCTATGGCAGTTTTTTTGAATGGCACCCCAAGCGTGTGTTTTGTAACACTTCTCATAACATGTTTAGAAGGGGCAGGGCAGAATAAATCATGTAAAAGAAGGTGGTGCAAGCCCAAGCAGGGCTTTCATCCTGAGGAGGCAGGAGCGGAGTCAAATCTGGTCCTTGAGAGGAAGCCATTTTGTTCTAATGTACAGATCGCATGTGTACATAAGGTGATCAGCATCTAAAACAAGTCTGCAGGCTTTGTTTAGGGTGGTGTGGACTCTGTGTAGTCTGGTGTCAGAAGCTGCACCATAGACCACAATTCCATGATCTAGGATTTGTAGGATTGTACCTCTGACAGCCTGATACTTGGCCTCTGGAGTGAGACAAGACTGAAGCCCGTAGAGGGCCCCTAACTTCCTGTTAGCAGCAGTGGTAATAGTACAAATATGTTCGTCGAAGGCAAGGGACTCATCAATAGTGATCCCTAGGTACCTGAAGGAGGACACTTGCTGGAGGGTAGAGTGAGAGCTGTCATTTATGATGAAGGGTGCAATAGTTCTTCTCTTTTGATGCCCAGCAATGAGCATTGTCTTTTTTTTTTTTGCTATTGAGTACCAATAGGCTGTCCTTAAATCAGTCCTGCAGCTTGTCAAAGTTGTGCTGCAGGTGTCCGGTGGGAGTCTCTTGGCAAGAATCCCACAGAAAGACACCCAGGTCATCTGCATAGAGCAGGAACCTAGCCAAATGGCATGCCTCTGGGAGATTGTTCACAAAGAGGCTGAACAAGAGCGGGCCCAGTATAGAGGCCTGGGGGACCCCTACGGTGACTTCACAAGCCTGGGATACTGCTCCATTAATTTTTGCACTGTGGGAGCATTCGGTTAGGTAGGTAGCGAACCACTTGACTGTGCCCGAGGATGGCCCCAGGCAACCTAATCTATGTAACAGCAGCTGATGATCCACAAGGTCGAAAGCCTTGATAAGGTCTATATAGATAGCTCCAACTAGCTGGCCTTGGTCAAGTGCTTCATGCACATAGCCTGTGAAATCAACTAAGGCAGTATTTGTGCTATACATCTTGTGGAAGCCATGTTGCTGTGGGCAGAGGAGGTTGTATTTGTGCAGATGGTCCATGAATTGATCAACTATAATTCTCTCTAGTGCTTAGGAGAGTGGGAACAGTATGGAGATATGTCTATAATTAGACACAGTTGACTTATTACCTTCTTTTAGCACTTGGGTTACAAGAGCAGATTTCCACATAGAAGGGAAAGTGGACAAGTGGAGAGACAGATTAAACAGCTTTGTTATTGATATGATGACCTCAGGAAGAGCAATGGCTACCAGTTTCATATCGGCATCATCACTGCCCGTCCTGGTTTTGCTCAGCACTCTGGTTAGGTACTTTTTTGTTTCCTGAACAGTTACATGTTTGAAGTAGAAGTTAGGTTTTGAACTGGTGTCAGGTCTGGAATTAGGAAAGGAGGTAGCTGGTACTCAAGTGGGGTACATAGCCAGTCTGGAGGAAGGACTGAGCTGTAATCTGAGAATGCTGTGTTAAAGATATTGGCCATGGTATCATCATCTAGTATTACCTCACTGTTATGCTGAAGCATGGAGGGGGGAATCTGTCACCTGACCAGAGGAGGTTCTTTATTAAAGTCCAGAACATCTTCCCATCACCCCAGCATTGAGCCTGTTGGTTTTTGTGGTGCATGGCCTTGGCCTGCTGGATAACCCACATACACCTGTTAAGGGCCACTTTGTACCTTTGTATATCTGCAGTTGCCCCTGTCTCCCTGACATGGTGCTAAAGCGTGTCTCGCTGCCTCATCATACCGAGCAGTTGAGGGGTGACCCAATCCATATTACTTCCCTTTATCATTTTCTTGCAATAAGGAGCGAACTTGTCTGCAGCTGTGTTGATGTGCACATCTTCTATTCTTCACGTACTGCACAGGAATGATATATGTCCAGGGGTCGACCTTAACATTCATTTTCTAGCGCAGGTACTAGTGCAGATTGTTGTGGGCTAGTGCAGAATCTCTGTTACTTGCCCGGTTTGGCTAGTGCAATTCCTCCTGTGGAAAGCTGCAGTTCCATTCTCAACCTGGGTATCAAATAAATAAACAAATAAATACATAAATAAAACTGTTATTTAATTTAAAGCCAGGTCCTTTTCATGGAGGTTTAACTATGTGCTGCCTTAGCATTAGTGAAATGAAAAACATTGCATTTACAAACTGTTTCATTTTATACTAACTACTGCTTTTATTTTTTGCTGGTAAAGATCCTTTTCTCCTTTTCCTTTCCTTGTTTAGCTCAGTACTCATGGCAGACAGATTTGTGACTGTGTCCGGGAGCAGCACAGTTCTAGGGTTACTGCCTGTCCAGCTGTAGACTGGATAATCTGGTTTTCAGAGTTCATATCTGGTCATCCCGTTTTGATTAAATGTAGTCCAGTTTTTGGGCCATTCTGAGTGCTCAGATAGTATTAAAACTGACTGTATCAAATCATTCACTGTTGCATGCATGTCCAGGTAACAAAGTAAGTTCAGATGTCACTAGTCACAGGCCTTTGTTTGTAAAATCAGTCTGTCTAGGAGGTGTAAAGTATGGCCATTCAGACCATTAGCATTAAATCAGTCTAATCTTTTCAGCTCTGAATTTTAAGTATGGTCATTTACTGCCATGATAGGAAACAGCTTTTACACCTTTATATGCTGTAATGTGTTCTTTTTTCCTTTTCCTATATTCTTATATGTTTTAGACTCACTATTTCAAATTAGTTTTCACATTTTTATTGCCTTTTTCACTGTGTTGATTATTTCTCTCCTAAGTCCTCAGCAGCAGCTGCTGCTCTTATTTTTTATACTACCAACCTGAACATTCCATGATATTAGCTACACCTTTACAGGCCAATTTGAATAAATAGCATGGAATGGTGTGTCTGAAATTGTGGAATGTGATGTCTTAGACATTTGAAAAGAAACAGCAGTAGCTGATGAGGTAAAGGGAACACAATGTAATAGTAAGGATACCACAAGTACTGATAGTTCAATTATAAAAAGGTGGTCAAATCATATCAGAATACATGAATGCCATGGAAATGAAAACTGGAGTGTTTAACAGAGAGCAACAGGTTGTGAATGGGTTTTGTACATCCAGCAGATCTGGGTTTAAATTCCCACAGCCTCCACTTGCATACTGTGTGACACTAAGCAAGTCATTTAACCTCCCTGTGTTCCCGGGTCACCTCTGTAAATGGGTATTGTGCCCAATGGGAGATACCCGGTTGCCAAAGAAAAATAAATAAATGAATAACAGTATAGGCTGATGCTGTTGAATTTATCCTTACTTTGTTTGGGTGAACATTTTTTAATAGAACTGGGACAATCAAGCACTTCTGGGATCTGTGGCCTGGGTGGGAAAAGGAAGGAAAAAGGAAAGAATAAAGACACACACTTTTCATGACGCAACTTTATTAATTACAAATTTGATAATGTGGAAATATATTAAAGAAGTCAGGAACCCAGCTGACATTAATAGAAAGCATGCTGATGAAGACAAACAGATAAAAGATTATGAGTGCGAAAAGACAAAGTGAAGCCATCGGTTCCAGGAATGTTGACTAGAAAAATATGACTGTTTGGGGTATGATGGTGCAAATGATCAGATGTTCTGCCATTTGTGTTTCAAACATGAAATACAGTTGGGTAAGGTGGTCAATAACAATACTTTTTGTTTCGGTACAGATAACTTCCAGCTTGACTCTGTCTCATCACATAATATCAGTGAAGCTCATGCTAGGGCAAAGGAAAAGGAGGATGCCAGCACTGCTACTCCAGGGACAAGTAATGTGGAGGGAATGCTGAAGAACATGCATGAAGCAACGCTTAACCGTCTGGATAAACTGTTTCGCACATGCCATGTAATTGATAAGAAAGGACATCCTTTCACAGACTTTGTGTGGATGTGCAGCCTTGATGATATGAAAGGGCTAGGTATCAGTTCAGCATATCAGAGTGACAGATATGCCTGCAACTTTATCCACTATGTAGCCGAGGTTGAACACATGGCGCTACGAGAAAAGATTATGGGAACAAAGTTCATTTCAGTCATCAGTGACAGAACCACTGACTCTTCAGTCACAGAAGCTGAGACAGTGTATGTGTGGTTTACAGTTAAAGGCACAGTGCAAAATGAGTTGGTAGGTGTCCAGACTGTTGGCAGGACAAATGCAATTTTATTTGCCTTTCGTTTAACAAATCACTGTTAACCAGTAACCCGTGAGGTGGGTGCATGAGGAAGGGCGCCGTCCATTACAATGACTCCTTCTCGGTGCAATCCCTCATGGTGATAGGGAAGGTAGGGTGACCGGATGAGGCTGTGGGTGAATTGGGTGACAGAATGTCGCTATGCATACACGCGCAGGGTGGGGATCAGGCACGGCGAGCGTGGGCTGGGAGGGGGTGGAGAGGCTGTAGGGGGGTGGTGCTGCAGTGGCTGGCTAAGCTGCATTGTGATGTCCGGGGTTGCTGAGTGGATGTGGTGGGAGAGGTACTGGTTCAGGTCTGGGCGCTGGTGCAATTTTAGTGCACCCTGCCCAAACCTTTTTTTTTTTCCTGCTTCACCCGCCCCGACAGGCACCCCCTGGAGTTGAAAACCCTAAGTAGGGATGCAGCCCCACCACAGAAAGCAGTAAAATAGTGTCCTGGTGCCATTGTCCTGAGGCACCGGGTTGTCAGAGCCGAAAATGTTTTCGCATGTTGATTGTTGATAACGTAACGCTTTTAGCATTCACCGTTATCACATAAACCCCTGTTAACCATACTGACTGTGGGCTACTGCAAACTTCTGTTGGTAGTGCAATTTCTGGTTCACTAGCCCAGCTGGCTAGTGCAAAGAAAAGTTAAGGCTGACCCCTGTATATGACAGATTGATCAGGCAGCAATATTGCACCACATGAATGCACAAGTGTGGGTAGCATGGGACAGATGGAGGAAAATATAAAACCACTGGGTCATATTAGCTTTTACAATGCATCAGATCCAGAGATGCTGCATCACATTACAGTGTGTTTGAACTGATTGCACTGTTTAGTTGTACTGTATATTGCATTTTTGGTTATGCTTCTTATTCTGGTTCTAATCTATCCAGTCCTGCCTTGTCTCATCTGGCAGAAACAGAAAAGCATTCATATACAACACTACTTATAAGTGGCAGCAAATAGCCATTTAACACTGAAGTTCCTACAGTACACAGGCCTAACTATGATGGCATTACCATAATTATAATGATTATAGGCTATAAACTACATTTAAAGAGCCCCTGAACCCAGTAGGTAACTTCGGAAATATGTGCAATTTAGAAACAATTAATCTTATATTTTATATTTTCTTTTCTGCGTGTCTCACACATATTTCTTCATTATTAGTGACAATTGCATGAAAACAGGATGTCGGCCTTATCTGCTGCAGCTGCTAGTCTACACCAGACATCATAAATCTGTTTATGACATCACAATCTGTTCCTGTGGAGAGGAGTATGATGTCATAAACAAGGTATTATGATGCCAGGTTTAGATAAGCTTCTGGAGCAGATGAAGTCTTTGGGACAGTGATCAGGTTTTCATCCAAATATCTTCCATAAAAAAGATAAAGATGGATATAATTGCAGAAAATGTATGACATATAAACTTAATTGTGACTAAGTCTTGCATTTTGCAAAGTTTTTCCAATAGTGTCAGGGCTCATTAAAGGAACAATGCCAACCCCCTTAGTCCTGAAAGTGTGTTTAGGTTAAAGGAAAAAAAAAACTTGTTATGGTTCTGTCTAGTAGACTGATTATGTCTTTGCCAGTAGTTTTGATGTGAATGAGTAAATTAGATTTGTGTTGTGTAGAGGCAGAATATGTCAAGCGTACTTTATGATTTTATGAAGATCGATTTCGAAGTGCAAAAGTGACAGGCAGAATGTCGGTTTACTAGAATGAAGCTGGTCCTGTTAATTGATGTTTTTTTTTTTATACAGTTGTGGGATTGTTTGAGTCTGCTCTGTATAATTACTATCCATTTCATTGGTACCACTGGTTTCTCTTATGTTTTACAGGATCAACACATTGAGTCATACTACATAGAGTGACACAGTGTGTAATGACTTTTCTCAGTTCTTTACATAGACTGGCAATAATCTGCTGTATCAGATTCTAGACTAACCACTGATGAAGTAATAGTCAGGACCATTAGTAGTTCCCTAACAGTTTTACTATATTATAGTGACCAGCTGTACTCTTAGCTAGTGTACCTGTTGCTTTGTCAGATCAGGTCTGTGGTACTATTTACTGTATTTCAATTGTTTTATCCTTTTGTGTTATTTCCTATGTATAAGCATAAAATGTTCATTTGTGTGTTGACTAGTGTGTTTGGTAGCTGCAGCAGTGTAATCTCTTTGTATATGGATGGTAAAAAAAAAAAAGATTGAAAGCCATTCTTTTATCACTTTCTTTCCTGTTGTTTTACATGTCACAGTTTATTAAATAGAATGCCATAACAGAGGAGTGTGCTTTTTTTCATTGATATGTATTATTTGTGTTCCAATAAAAAAATGAGGCTGTTCATCCTTAGTTTGCATTGTTTCTAGTTTATTATACCTTGTATTAAAATCGTAGACTGCTTTGTTGTTTGTGTCTGCCCTTATATGAGTTTGCGTCTGTCTTATTGTGTTTGTGAACTATTTTTTTTTCTAAGTGCTCATTTTCTCTTATGATCTTCCTCTCGTATGCAATGCACATATAAATCATGCTGTACTGTTGTGCATTTGGATGTAAGAACGATCTTTCGAGTGGTCATAGTTTTTATAGATTTCCAACCGATAAGCTCCGGTGTAGGCAGTGGATTACTGCATTAAAATGTGATAATTTGTTACCCGCCAGACATAACGTAATTTGTTTAGATCATTTTGAACCTGACCAATTTCAAATAAATCCAGCGTTGTTGCCCAGTATTGGTTTTCATCCTGGACAGCGTCGCCTGAAGAAGGATGCAGTGCCCACCATTTTGTGTCATCATAAGCAGCCAGCAGTCTGCACAAGTAAAGCAATTGAAAAGAGGAAGCATATTGAGGCAATTTTTTTGCACTGTTATATCTTTGATCTCAATTTGTCATGTGCATTTTGCATATGATTTGTAAACATGTGTGAGCAGCCGGCCTGGTGACACTAAGGGTTTGGCACTGGACACCACACATCATGCCATGCTGGAGACCCAGGTTTGTAAGGGGACAGGCCATCGGGGGTGGAGTGGGAGGAGAAGATAGCACATCTGTATGAATGCTATCCTCTCATGGGGTGGGATCCCAGAGATTTCCCATATTGCAGTATCACCTGGTGTTGATTGGGTGCACTGCACTGTGTGTGGATGTACATTGGGTAATGTGGCAGCAGACACATACAGGAGTCCACGCTCATTTAATTTTATGTCCACTTTCACATTGCTACCAAGCACAATAGAAATCCCTCTGGCAACAAGAGGTAGACAGCGTTCCCCAGGGGCAGACACACACACACACACACTTACCCACTGTCTGTCCTTGCCCAGATATCTCTCCCATGTCCTCTCTACTCTTCAGGGTCTCAGAGCTGAGGACTCTGTCCCCAATTCCTCACTGGGTGAGGATTTAGGCCGGTTGGTAGTGCTTGTCGAATGGGTGTCACCTGAAGGTGCTATGGTGTCCGGGTGACTAACGAAAGTAAAAAAAAAAAGGTGTGAACAAAATACTGTCATACTGTAAGTGGGACTGGGCCTGAATTTTATCTTGATTCACTGGGAATACGTGAGAAGCGTAGAAACACTCAGTCTCAGGACCACAGCAGTGTAACTGTATGTTGCCCAAAATCCCTACAACAGAAAAAATTGTGTCTTGCTGCACTTTAGGCCTAAGTGTGCATCTTTTTTGTATGTTAGTTGAGAAACGAAGACTGATTAATTCATGTAAATTCTGTGTGCATGTTGGTGTGTGGTGTGGGAGTGGGAGGGGGATCATTCTATGTGAGCAATAAGTCATGGCTGAGTGTAGGTAGTACGGAGATGCCTGCTCACCCATAGGCATATCTATGGCACAAGGCTGCATGGTCAGTGCCTTTATCCTCTGTGTTTGCTTGTATCTCAGTACTACCAACACCCAGTCATGTCTTGCAGCTTACGAAGAATGCCCCCCCACACACACACATATAATGATAACATGGGATACATGAATTCATCAATCTTCATTGCTTAATTTACATACAAACAAAGAAACACACACAGGTCTGAAGTGGAGAAAGACACTCAGTCTTATCTGTTGTCATATAAAGGAGCATGGAGTTTTCTGTCAAAGTGTTATTTATAGGAGGGGGATTGTTCATATTCATCAGAGAAACACCAGCAATGGAAACTCTGATTATTGCTTGATTTGTAAAATATATCTCTATGTTTGTAAGTGGGGTTAGATAGTGGGGGCTCATGAGTGTAAGTAACAGTAAAATAATTACTTATTTTATATAATGGTCTTTTTGTTTCAGGGCCTAGCTTTTTATATATGAGTACAGGTTGCAGCCATGCTTGAGATGTAAAGTAATAAACAGTTGGCTTTTGAATTATGTGAGTTGGCCTGGTTGGCAGGGACTTGTTTTTGGTCAGTAGTGACACTCTCTTGCTGAAATGTCTAGAACCAAGTCTCAGTTGATCCTAACATTGGGATCTTTTTGCACATTTTCATATGTAAGTATTAACTCACGTCATGGTTTTACATTTATAGGCATGTATAGCATGCATGTGGTGTGTTGTGATGCAAGAGGCCGCAGGCCGAGTGTCCTCACTTCACCCATTGTGTGCATTAAATGCCTATAAAAAGCACACAATGACATTGGTTATTGCAGTTCTTACATGGGCACAATCAAAATGTTACGTTATGGTAAATAGTTGTCACGGAATTTTCACAAATACATGGCAATAATCAACCTTTTGCTCACCATAAGTAAATGATAAGTATGGCATTTGGATAGTCAAATTATTTGTGTATACATGATTTATTGACACACTTACCAAGTGCAAATACAAAATTAAATTCTTATTGCAGTATTTAGTATTTATTTTTAAATCGTTATCTCACTTATCCATTCTAGTTTCTGGATGAGCTTGGCTTGTTGCATGGCAAGACACCTGTAAATAGTGAGCATGGAGAGGTGACACCATAGACAGTGAAGGACCCACCATTCTAGATGATTCAGGTTACAGCACAGAGGCTGAGGAGGTCATCATATCAGCATATAACATTTCAACTCAAACAGAAAGCCCAGTATGTATTATACCAGTATGATGTTGTATGTATATATATTTTTTTTTAAACAATGAACGTTGATGTATAATAATGTTTGTGTTAGCAGTGTGAATAGATTATCTGATGAGCAGGCTTAGAAGCTAATTTCTAATACAATTTTAAGAAAAACATTTTTGCTGATGTGAATCAATTTGTACCATACCTGAGTCATGTTGACATTGGTAATGCAACATTAATTGGTAGTAATATGTATGCACACTGTGTATCAGGCTTTTTTTTCTTTTTTTTTAAGTGTTTATCCTCCTTCGACCTGCTGGTATGCCTCTTTCCTCCACCAGTCCTCAATCACTGCTTTGCCCCCCCCCCGGTACCTGCAAGACCCTGTATCCCCCACAAATCCCCCCCAACTGTGTTGGTGCAGGAGGGCCTTCCTCCCCCCTCTTCCTGACAAGCATATACCCAGAGCAGGCTTGAGAGCGCTATGTGGCTGCGATGCCAGAGTACTAGAGAGGCTTCCATGTAGCCAGCAGCTGATTTTCCTATTTATATGGTCCCTTCCTACTCAAGGCCATGAAAGTGCATGCATGGAGGTGCTCACACATACCAATGCCATGCCATTTGTTTCCCTTGCTATGGCACTACCCCACCCATCCTCCCCGGTGGGCAGCCAAGGAGTGGGACATCATGCCCACCCTTCCCCAGTAGAGGAGAGCTGTCGTTGGGTGTTTGATCCTCTCTCTCCCTTGCTGACATCCAGTGGCCTGTGTTCATTCTGGAATACGGGTCATCGGCTTGTCGTGAGGTATAGTGTCAAGCAACTCAACCCTCAGTGACACCGGGCTGGCTAGGCTTTCTTTTTCTAATCACCTCTCCATACCCAACCATAAATCCAGACACACACACAGTAATACAAACACACACTCACACACATACAAACACACAAACGCATATACTGAAACACAGACACACTCAGTGAGACAGACAACCCCCCCACACACACATCCTCATGTATTTGCTCAAACATACACGCACAGTGAGACAGACACACACACACACTCACACACAGACCCACACATGCATATGCTCAAACACATACACTAACACAAACACACACTCACACACATACAAACGCACATGCATACACTCAAACACCGACACGCACAGTGAGACAGACACACACACACACACACCCACACACACACATGCATATGCTCAAACACATGGACACACAGTGAGACAGACGCACATACACACATACATTCATACAGACCCATGCACACATATGTTCAAACATATACACGCACATATGCGATAATATCAGTTAGACTATATACTGGAGTGACAAAAGTGCAATTACGTTGTTTCTAATGTTTGTTTTTATTTAGATGCACTTTACCTTTTCTAAAGATTTTCGTCTGCACCAGTCAATGCAGTTGTTTTTATCTATGTGTTCATACATAAATGGTGATTGAATGTATATTGCTTTTTTCATAGGTTATGTGTACTCGCTCCACCTAAATGATTAAAAGTTATCCACTTGGATTGAATGTTTCCCATCACAGTCATGGAACTCAGACCAAACCATTTGTTGCTCACCATGGCCTGCAGGTCAATATGCCATGCTCTGTCATGACCAGTGTAGGAATACAATGTGACACAGTGACGGACAGTTGCCCGACAGTAATGAACAATGGCAATTCATTTGGTGAATATAATGAAGAGGAGGATGATGATGAAGTATTTGAAAAATCTGGGTGTGACCATGAGTGGCACTTGCATTCCGAGTCTGATAATGAACCTGATTACATATCGCCGAGAAGTATGTGATATTATGTAGCATTTTGTATTTTATTTGTACTTGCCTCAGTGTAGCATCTACATTATTTTTGGTTAAGTATGTTGTTAATATATATATACATATATTAAAGCAGCTTTATTCAACCAAAATCAAAAAGGAAATATAACAAACTGTACATGACAAAAAGAAATGAAAGAGGGCATTTAGCAATCAAATGTCATGAGATACAATCACTAGAAAACACTAGGGTTTACATTGGGTCAGCTCCTTTCTGAGCCCTACAGCTCACTGAAGAACATGCTTCAGCCACCCTCTCAAACATGGTGATATAGGCCTCTACATCATCTGAGTCATTTAATTTTGAAGTTTTTATGTCTTTCAGCCCATCAGTATCTCTAGGAGGAGGTGGTGTAGAGGTACCCATGGCTTGAATAGCTCTGAGGGTATCATTCTAGCAGGCTTCGCTTTACAAGCGATCCATCTCCCTCTGTCTGTCCATATCCATCTGCCACACACATAACCATTGTAGAAGGTCCTGAATGTCCTCAGGTGGATGTTCCTAAGGCAATTTCCCTTCTGCAGCAGTGGCACCCGCCATGGTCTCTTCGCCCTCTCTTTTTGCCAATTTCCTTCGTACACCAGGAAGCCCAGTCAGTAAAGGTTCTTGCAACATTTCTGCCATCTTGTGGGTCTGGACTCCACTAGGGCTTGGTTGGCTGGTAACTGCTTTCACTTGCTCCATAGTGGCATCCACCCGATTACTTGGCACGGTATCTCACATTGAAGCACCAACAGTCTACTTGCCCCAGCTGTCTCACTTCTGGCACCAAGTTTAAGAGGCTATGGGAATAAATGAATGCAGATACCAGGATCCAGAACTTAAAGCAGCTTTATTCAGCAAAAACCAAAAAGGAAATATATCGAACTGTATAAAACAAAAAGAAATAAAATAGGGCATTTAGCAATCAAAACTCATTAGATACAACCACTAGAAAACATTAGGGTTTACGCTGAGTCAGCTCCTTGCTGAGCCCTACAGCTCACTCAAGAACATACTGAAGAGAGCTCTTTATATATCAAAATTAGGTCAGGTGATTGAGCTAAGCTCCACCCCTTTTGTTTGTTTAAGCACAATATTCATGATATAGCTGTTAATATAATTCCTAAATATCTTGTTTTAATCCATTTGACAAAAACAATTAGAACATGGTATTAAAATATATTTTCAGTACCGAATTGCAGAATAATATGTGATCTGGGCTCTATCTCAGCAAACAGGCCAATCCCACAAGTCTTCTGCCCTATTTTAAAGAGGAGAAATGGGCCAGCCAGCTCTATAGCAATAGTGCAGTGGCTTGAGAGGGTTTGAGAGCAGAGGAAAAGTTCGCCAAACCAACAACAGATAAAATAAACAGAAACAGTGACCAAAGACTGTTACTCTTCTTTACAAGATAAGCCTTGGAAAACAAACCCAAAATACAGAAACAGATTTCGCCAGTAATAATTATTATTCTTTCTCTATTTCCCCGATATTCTTCTGTTTTCACAAAGTTTTGGCTTGTTTGACAGAGCGAGGGTGCGGTCCAGGCTACAGCGCTGAACAGCTCTGGAAAGAAAACACTGTCCCAAGCTCTGTCAAATTAATTATTATATAATTATTTTCCTAAGGTGAGCTTTAAATGAGAAACACAAGAACAAAGAGCTCCTGACAGGTAGTGATGCAAAGTCCCACCAGTACAACACGGACTGCATTGGGTAGAAAAAACTGTAAAACGCAGTTTCTTTTATTTCTGCCTGAATAGCAGTCTGGAGTGCAGAATCAGGCTCCAGAAGAGAATTATACATATAAAAAGTGCCTGAACAGTATTTTTAACCTCATTTTTGGATTTAGATAATTTAATCATTTAATTCAGTTATCCCAGTAAACTGAAGTGCTAAAGTGACTAAGCAAGGGTGCAGTCCAGGTGTGTAGTGCTGCACAGCCCTGGGAAACACCACCCGAGGTCTGTTTTCATTTACTATTGTTCCTCTGTGATTTCGTTGCCTAGGACAACACACAGAGGGACTACAAAAAGAAAACAGAGGCTAGGAATTGTGTACATATCTCAGTGTTTGCCTCGTTTCCTTGTTCTGAGTGAGTGAACACTCGCATGTTCATGCAGATGCCTGTGCACACCTACGTGCAGGCAATCATGCACACGTTCACGCAGGCAGTCCGCAAACCTCAGGAGGCTTTTGGGATCGGGCACTTCAGGAAGAACAGAAAAACAATAGCCAGATAGAGAAAGCAAGGACATCTTACAGGAGGCCTGCCTGTAGATGGGGAAATGTTATGATAGAAAATGAAATAGAAGAAGCAGTAGATACAAGGATAGGAACTAATAGTGCTGCCCCAACAGACTTGAGGGAAAAAGAAAATTATAGGTCTCCAGAGTCCTCAGACCCTTTCATAAGTTAATATCATCCCCATTTTATGTTTTTACAGTTAGTCAGAACTGAAGGATACTAATGATTTTGAAAATGAAAGAACATTTATCGACTTTGAAAGTGCCTTATTATTGCTGATGAAGCTCTGTCGTGTGTGCCTTAGTGACTGTCGTGTTTTTGTATACATGTTGTTGGTACCATTGTGATCATAGTGCAGGTGTGTAAGAATGGACATCACCGTACTTGGGTCAACCAGCCATGCATGGTACACTGCCACTTTGCAATCTATTGGTTACCAGCAGCATTCTATTTTCAGGCGAAAGCCCAGTGATGATACTAAACATTGTCAAGTAGATGAAAGTACTGTGCATATCCTTGCGAACTTTCACACTGATGCAGTCATGTTCTATTATTTCAGCTGTGCATCGTGTTTGGATACATTCTCAAAATGTGCTGCTTGCATCATTCTCAAACAGTAGTGCAAAGTTAGGTGGTGATGCACGCTACTGCTCTCCTGGGCATACAACCAGGTATAGATCTTACTCTGTAATGGATCTTGTGTGATCAAAGGTTGTTGATTTGCAACTTGTCCAGGTACCTCTCAGAACTGGATAGCATGGAACCATCAGACTGATTTATTTCTGTCTATATACTGCGGCTGTAACTAATCAGAAATGTTTATAGATGCTTTATTAATTATGTTATATGGTTTTACTCTGCTTTTCCTTACAATAATTTTTTTGGTGCAGTCAAATGAGGTAAAAAACTCTAATACTATGGCGTTAGAGGGATTTAAGAGATGTCTATCCAAAGAACATTCCTGTGGCGTTAAATTCAAAAGCCTCACAACAGATCATCATGTTTCTGTCAAGAAATACATGAGAGAAACCAAGAACAATGTACAGCACTGGTTTGATGTTTGGCATGTTGCCAAAGGTATTCATACAATGTTCCTCTCAATAGTATTATACTGTTTTTTCAACATATGAAATGCAGTACTCTATCAATAGTTCCTTATTGATATCATCTTTTTAATGCAGGAATTAAGAAAAAAATTGAGAGTAAAGGAAAATGAAAAGACTGCAAGAATGGTCAAAATCAATCAGTAATCACCTCTATTGGTGTACCAGCAGTAGTGGGCATGATGGCGATATTGTAGAGGCCAAGTGGCATTCCATCACAAATCATGTGTTGAACAAGCACACAGACCATGGGCCTCTGTATCCAGAATGCTAACATGCCCAGCTGGAGGATCGTAAATGGTTAAAGCAGGGTTTGTTTTCTTTAATATACATCATAATTTTTTTTTTGCAATGCATGCAATGAAATATTGAATATCAGGGTGTCATATTACTGCATGTCTGATGACATTAATTGCATGCACAGTGCATAGGAATATATGGTTAAAATGTCGTGACGACACAAGCATGATAATTCAGGATTTTCATTCCAAAAATAAAAACACTGTCATAGAACTTGTCTGTGTACAAGCACTTCAAGCTTGGCATCTGCACTGTTCTGAATGACATATAGGCATCCATGAAATTACATCACTTATTGTGGTAACTTGCCAATTGGATATCCTCTGTGTGACTGTTAAGTACTGAGCTACGGCATTCAATGTCCCATTATATCAAGTGGTAATTACCTTGTCTACATTAAAGTGGGTACAAACCGCTGCACATTAACCAGTCTGGGCACGTTAGTAATATGTTAGTCCTCCACATATCACTGTGTTATTATCCTGTTATTTAAAGTATTTCTTTTTGTGTTTTACTTTTTCATAATTGGAAAATAATACTTTTTGACTTGATAAGGATTGCAAGTGACATAATATTGCTTGCAAATAGAGTATTGAGACCTCAACTTCATCAAATGGTTAACCCTAATTGACGCCCCTATTTTTGTCATTTATTTGTAGGAAGCAAGGCATACAAGGAGCTTCACAGCATTGTGCATGCAAATCTACTTTGCAAGTAAATTAGAAAACCATCTCCCACATAACAGACCTCAGTCCTTGAAGCATACCATAAAATTGTGATATATTTTACACCCAAAAGTGTACACTATTTCTTCAGGAGTATGGAGGCAAGATAAGATATATATACAGAACTGATTGATCATCCAGTGTGAAAATTTTGCCTGCTGTTGTCATTTCTTTTAATGAGTGTTTATTTTTATAACAGTTTTTCATTTACTGCAGGCTATTTGAGGTCTGAAAAGCTATTCTGAAATGGTACATCAGTGTTACTCAGTAATGAGATAATGGAAGCTGCGTGCAGCTGATTGTTTGTTGCGTTACTATTACAATGCATTTGTACCAAACACAGATTATTTAGTAATGTATACTTGTAGCAGTACAATTTTTTCTGTAGACTGTCTATATGATTACCATTTACTTATGAAAGGGAGGCCTTTCATTGCAGTTCTTGCATTATGTCCTGTTAATGTGACAGTATAAGAAGGGTGTCACCCACATTATGTGCCCCTAAATCTCTGGGCTCTCACTGTGCTGACAGCTCTGCCAAGGTGTGAGAGTATCAGACTACAGAGCCCAATAGTAAATGTGCCACTTATAGTTTTACTAGGCTAGTGAGTTAGGGGTAGTGTGGGAGTGGGTGGGACTGCCAGATATCAGTTACCTGGACAGTCTCAGTTACTGAGATAAAGAAATGGCGTGTCCGATCTTTGAAATTAAATTAAACAGTGCCCAAATACTAGTTGTAAAGATATGACTACGTTCAGTTTTTTGATATTTACTAACTATATTTTGAACATTAAGTAATGTCTACCAAGTATGTTTACTTTTGATGTGTGTTGTCAGTTTACAGGACATTGAAGATTCTTGCTACATTTCAAACATTAGCAGTTTCACTTAACATATTGTCTTCTTCAGGTTAATTCTTTCTGCTCTGCATTTTAATGAAAACTCTGTACATACACAAGCCTGAACACGAGATGGGGACCTGAAATGGGGAGTTTCATTTCCAAAATCAAGAGGTGGATCTGCAATAGTGAAACAAGTGAAGGTACAAGTAATGTATGGTTAAGTTATTCTACTTACATTTTTTAGATGGTGAATTATGTTTTTGATAATTATGGCAAATAATGTATTAGGCTGTACTTTTAGCAAGCATGTTGTTTCAACTTACCACCTCAAGTCATAGGAGATGACAGAGTTTATCTACACCTGGTGTGTTTGGGTAAGGTGACCGCAAGCCAAGTGGGTAAATCATACCATAAGGAAACATATGGCCTGTGATCATCAACAAACAGGATTTATTGCTTGTGTATTGTGTTTTAAAAAATGGAACTTGATAAATATAGTTTGATTTCTATATTGTATTTTTGTTCCATGTCTGTTAATGCATTGCATGAAGTTGATTTACATGTTTAATATGGCTGGGGTTGTGATACACATGGTCTGTAGAATGTTGTCATTATCTGGTTACGATGTAAGAAATAATATCTGTCAGGGTGTGCTGTATTGTACTACAGCGTATGATGGAATGCTATTTCGCATGGAATGCTATGCCTGGAATATGCTTGTTCTGTTGCAGTAGTGACATCATTATGTTGTTCTGCTGCAGCAGAACAATCTGGAATGCTGCCACATACTTGATTTCCTCTATCCAGATTAGATTGAGGTTGTTTTTTTTTAATTGAATTTGCAGGAACATCTACAGCACATTGTATAGGTAATTATATGTGTGCTCTTTGTGTGGTTTACAGTTAGGATATATTACATGAAATGATTGTACATATGACTCATTAGTAAAACCCCAAAAAATGATTACTGCAAGTATTATGCTCTGACAACAGAGACTGTGTTTTTGCCACAGCTCTTAAACCCACACCTTGGCCTATGAACATTCCCTCCATCTCCTTTACCTCCCCTCCCACCTACCTCCACCCACCCACTCAAAGATTCCCACCTTCCTCCTCTTGACAATCCCTTTTGTTTGTCTAAGACCTTCTTGAATCCCACCACTTAACTGGCCCTCACCACATCATCTGACAGTCCATTCCAGGGCTCGACCACTCTATCTGTTAAGTAATACTTTTTACCATTATCCCTACACCTCTTCTCATAGGTTATCCCACGTAGCCTATGCACCAATTTATTGCCCCCCCCTCGGGATATGTTGCTGATGTAATGGACCATAACATCAACCCATGGGTGACACTACTCATCATCTCTGTCATCCCAGTGTGCACCCAATTTAGCACAACCATTTGGCATTTACTGCACTTGTCAGTCAGCTACCCTCCCCATTTTATTTTATGCAACATCCATAAACTCACCTAATTATTTACCAGACTTATGTGAGGCACAGTGTCAAAAGCCTTCCAGTAGTCCATATATGCCACATGTATGGTGGGTTATGTAATGTCACATTGCAGAAAGCTATTAAAAAGCTAGTTAAAAAGCTATTTATTTGAGAAAGCCTTTGATTAGGCCAACCCATTGCCTTTTAATTGTTTTTAAATGTATATTTATTTGTTGGTTGTTTATTTGTATTATAGCTGTACTTTGACAATTTTGAAAAGCGCTTTATAAATAAAATTTGATTTGATTTGATTTGAAAGTGACTACAGTAATATAGTCAACACTCTACAGCTTATCAAGGTGTCATTGTACACTGTACTGTATAGTTCCATGTCCTTACTCAGTTCTGTTACCAAGGGTATGAAGTTTGTTTAAATATGGTCATAATACATTACTGTGTTATGTTACAAATAAGACACAGATCAATTATTAAAGTATTTATTTAAAAATTGAATGAACAACTTTCGTAGATAATTTAATACAAGACAATTAATTTGAGGTCAAAAGCCTATTAATTAACATCAACAAAGTTTCTAACTGTTCACTTGTAAAAACTCTGAAATGCAGGTGCAATGTATACAATTGTGAAAATAAAAAAGAATACTATGTAAGCAATATCATCCTTTCTTATTTTTGAAACTATACCATAAATGTAATGTATTACTGTGTTACATGAGACAGCCTCATAAAAAGTGACACTATCATTAAAATCATTAGTCATTATCTTATGAAATATTAGAAAAACATTGAACTATTGTATCCTACAAATCATGCAGATATAAATTAACAGTAAAACATTAAACTGTCTATTGCATTATCTAAATGTTTTAATCAGCATCTTGATATCTAGTGTACATTGCAGTTGAAAACTTCTCACAGATTTTCGTTACCATGAAGAGAATAATATTTTTCTATTTTTCTTGCCAAGCCTTTCAAAAATTCAGTAAATGAAACGGTGGTAGACCATGTGTCTGTAGTTTCTGAAATGTCAAATAAGAACGCATAGAACATGTCAGCAACCCAAAAAACAAAAAATAGTCAAATAAGGTAACATACACAATTAGTGTGACAAGGTAGATTGCAAATTTCAATTAAACAGTTGATATCACAAGTTATTCAGATTTATTTTTGTATAACTATACCTGTGCAGAGACAGTCTCAATAAGAGTAAAAAAGATGGTACATGTGTGAAAAAATACTTTTGCACATAATTCAGCAAGAAAGAGATGACACAAGGACAATAGTTTGTTGAAAATGAAATGGAGGGGATGGGTTGTCACCAGAACATTCACAGTGGAAAGAGTTATGGATGAACTCCAATAACAGCAGGTAGATAAATCCATGAGGACAGGTACAGTGCAGCCAAGTTGCAAATGGAACTTGCAGTGCATCTTGTGGCCCTGTTCACAGAGTAACTTGTCCCTGACTATGGGGTGGGGACCAGAGGAATTTAAGAAGGAAGAAGTGGTGCCAATTCATTACAGAGTCAGAAGGGAGTGCACTATGAGTATACACAGATCACGAGTGGGGTCACCCAGGAAGAAGTGCAGGGTCCATTTTGTTTAACATCTAGGTCAGAGACATAGCATACTGTCTTCAGGGGAAGATATGCCTTTTCACGGACAATATGAAGTTCACAAAAGGGTGGACACCTAAGGGGAAGGGAGAGGACGCAATGCAGAAGGACCAAAATTTGCTGGAAGAGTGGTGGGAAACATGACAGCAAAATGCCAGACAATGCAATTGGCCATTTTCTAAGCAGAGATATAACTAGCAGAAGAAGGATGTTTTGATGAAACCCAGATTACTGTCAGATGAAAAATTATGTGGATGCAGTATTTTACATCACTACTGCAGCAGAAAAAGATAATGATGTAACTACTACATCAGAACAAGCATATTCCAAGCAATGAATTCCATGCCTAATATCATTCAACTACACACTATATGACATTTTTGAAGTACAATAATACCAGACAGGGTGGGCAGCATTGTGAAAATCAGGACAATCTAAGGGCTATAATACCCTCCATCTGTGGCTTTAGGCATAATTATGCCAATGAGCAGTCCTGCAATTCCCAATACAACCCATCAAGTCGGATATCATTATTTACATGTAAAATAGTGCACCCACATAAGATTTTCACCTGATGTTCATCAGTCTTTCTTGACACTCAATACATTGTGTGCCTGATAACCATGCATTAGAAGAATTTGAATATCTGCATTATTCAAGTAGTACCCACACACAATCACAAAATCACTGACTGCTAACATGGAATACATTAGTTAAAAAAATGATTATGCTCTCAACTGGCTTGCACATAAAAACATATGAGGAGACATTAAATGTATTCAATATGTACTCAATAGAGGAAATGATGGAGCAGGTGAAAATGATAGAAACATTCAATATCCACACAGGCATAAACAAAGTAAATGGCGTGGGCATTTTTCAGTGTAGACAGAGTAATGGAAAACATTGGCAGGATATGAAATTTGAGAGTTCTAAACAACAAGGAAATTTGATAAAAAAAAATATTCAGATTTGGTGGTTTACACATGCAAATGTCTGCCATGAAAGTTGTTAAAAACAAACAGAGTGTAATGATTTAAACATAAAGAGGTTGCATGTGCACCAGAAATGGTAGCACTACAGCTTCCAGCACCAACGATCTGGGTTCAGGAGTGAGCAAGTGGAGTCAGCGGACCAGAAGTGGAGGAGTAAGCAGACTGTCCCAGATAACACTCACCTTCTCCAGTGATAGAGGGGATGGTGTAGGTTGAGGCTCGGCTGTTGATGAACAACAGGCGTATGCCAGAGTGATAGCAAGTGTCCGGCCACATTACGGGGGGAGCGAGCATGGTGGACATTTGCAGTGATCCATTAACATCAGGGCACATGCAACACTGACCATAAAAATGGCTCTCCAAACAACGGGTAGACAAAGCGCCCAGTGTGGACCCCAGAGCTTATGCATGCCTGTCCCAAGTCTGGATCTGATGCAAACAATAAAGTTCGGGAATAATGGTCCCAACTTCATCACAGTCTGGTGGGGGGAAGAGACATGGCTACATGGGGATCCAGCACAGGTCCAGGTAGGTGAATGAAGCAGTGCAGACACCATAGGCACCTGCTGGTGGTGCGGTGGCTGGGGGTGGTGTGTGTGAGTGGGGGACAGGGAAAAAAACTGACATGCCAGGGTCAGGGAGGCAGTATAGTGCAGTAGTTTAAGGCTCTGAGCTGCAAATCTGGTGACATCCAGCAAACCAGACCTGAGTTTGAATCCCACAGCTTCCACTTGCACACTGTGTGACCCTGAGCAAGTCACTTAACTTCCCTGTGCTCCCAGGTTGCACCTGTAAAAAAGCTTTCAGCTTAGTGTGCTAGTCCTGGTTAAACAACTAACAAAAAAAAAAAGACATAAAGGAAGATTAAGTTGTAATACAGTGATGAAAAACCACTAACAATATAGGGTCACACGCCACATACAAGTACACCTTTTACAGAATAACTCTGTGTAACCCTATCAGTGATTCTCACCAGACAATTTCTGCATTTATATATATGTCATTGTAGAAGAATACATGTTGCAGTGTTAACCCTGGAAGGAAAAGAAATGATTCATGAGATGAGAGCAATATAAAGGGGTAGGGTGCAGCATAGCATTGCTTGCAAGTTCCTTCACAATTGCACAAGCAATCATGGATAAGGGAATTGAAAATAATGGAGAATGGGTCAGGGAGGCAGCATCATTGATGCAGTAATGTACCATATATATATAAATATATATCGAAATTATGACATCATACTTGTGCAGAGGGATGCCATCCCCAATCGGTCCATCATTCTGGATAAATGTTCAGTGAGGATCTAACCAGACATATGTCCATGCATCAGGACTGGAAGCCAGGATGGTTGGTGATGCATTCCAATCCTTCAGACTCTTCCATATGATAAGTGACTTGGCTATAGTATGTGCAGCAATGATTCTCTCTGATGGTTGACATGCAGCAGCAGCAGCAGCAGCAGTCACAACTGTAAAGAAAAGAGATTAGAACAAATTAAGTCATAATAGAAATGTATAGGAAGCAAAAATTAACATTCACATTACATTATAACATCACAGACTGGGGTAAGAAATTACTCGAGATAGTTGTGGGCCCATGGACCTAAACTAACAACATCAAAAAAAAAATTTGATAATGTCATTGGACACATATCCAGATCAGGAGTACTGGGATTGAGGGTGTTGCTATGATACATGGTTGAACGTTAGGACATGTTTGATAAGGAAAGGCATTGTTCAGCACTTATTGTCATGGGTGGGTTGTCAGAGTGGCAAGGAATCAGCTACTTTTCCCAGTCTGGAGATGGTGGATTGTTGCCATTCATATCACTCCCTGTTTGGGATGGAGGAGGGCATTGGCATAAACTAGCCAGACAGGGAAAATGCTTACAGACAAACAATATCATGTACAAGGGAGGGGTTAGGCTAATTGGACACATTTCAACATATGGGTAATCAGAGGCTGTATTAGTGTGATGTGCACTATGTGGACTTCAAAACATGGTCTGCTAAGTGTGAATTGGAAAATATAACTCAGTTACCATCAATGATAAAATTTAGTTGATTGTCACTAGACACATGCCGGGTGGGGGTGGGGGGTGGGAGGGAGTGAGGGAGTAATGTTATCAATTTCATACAGTGTACTTGATCAATGGACACGTGACTCATTATATGTAGACACATGCTCTAGTGTTTGTGGGACTGTGGGTGGGGTTGACTTCAACATAATGTAAACTTTGCATGCAATTGAACACCTTTCAAATGTAAGGAAACTAATATGACAACTTTCTAATATGAGGTACCTTGTCTGACATTGTTTGCAGTGGATGATGGGAAAAGGGAAGGAATATACATAATTTCATTTAAAAATGATGGTGTTGGGGGTGGACATCAGTACCTGTCAATGAGGAGGAAATGGTGTAAGAGATAACATGACCAATCAATGGCACCATGACAATGGTGGATGAAGGTGAAAATGGACATGATTTTCCTATATATGAAGCTGCATCAGTTCAATCGTTACTTGGTTTAGAGAAGAGGAGGCCGGTCCATGGTCAAAATACATACGTAACATGGGAGGAAGGGGGGGAATGACAGGAATATTTTTCCTTCATACTAATAAGGTTGACCATTACCATCCCCTCAAAAACACAATGAATGATGTCAGTGTACATCAGGTCTCTGCACATGGACAGTTGGAGCCATTACAAAAATGTTTCAGTCTGAATAGCCTGGATATGGAATGCATTCTCGCAGCATAGCAAAGTATGAGATTACACTTGGCCTAGTGAAGCAGTCAACAATTATGAAGACCACAACACAGGGAGGTTACACAAAAAGCATAAACAGGGGGCCCATGGGCACAGATGTCGGTCATTTGACACATTCTAACTGTTTGTGTGTGTGTGGGACATTGAACACTAGCCTCATGACATAAAAGAGATTGGCATTGCACAACATTTCTGTGTAATCCTAACACATGCAATCTTGAAAAAAAATATTTATGAAAATGTGTCTGATAACATATGATATTTGTACAATTATTAGATTAATAGGCACAGCCAATATCACCTAAAGTAGTTACCAGCCTTTCCTTTTAGTGTTATGACATACTAACAGTAAAAAAAAAGGGGGGGAGTTGTCCATTTTAACTGCTGATAAATTCTATACTTCGTATTTGTGATCAAATGTGTGTGTGGGGTGGGGGATGAAAATAACTGAAAGCAGAAAAGGTGAAAAAGATGATTTTTTTCCACTTCTCAAATTTGCACTAACATAGAAACATCATAATTGTTGGCAGATAAGGAACGCTAGGCCCATCCAGGCTGCCCATAGGCCCTATACATTGTATGTGGCCACTGACCTAGGTGATCAATGGCTTTTCATCACTCCCTCCCCTCTCAGGCTTCCCTTGTGTGTGCCCCAAGCATGCTTAAACCCCTCCACCATGCTTGCCACACTACCTTATGTGGCAGACTATTCCAAGTGTAGACTAACCTGTCTGTGTAGAAAAACGTCCTCACATTCCCTCCTAATCTACCCCTTTCCAATTTCATATCGTGTCCCCTTGTTCTAATACTTTTTCTACACTGGAAAAGGTCCCACACCTGCATCTTGTTTATGCCCTTGAGGTACTTAATAGTGTCAATCATGTCTCCCCACTCCATCCTCTCCTTCAGTGAGTACATATCGAGGTTCCTTAGTCTCTCCTCATATGTTTGGTGGTGCAAGCCCTGCACCAACTTTGTTGCCTTCTCTGGATAGTCTCCACCTTGTTTATGTCATTGCACAGGTGTGGCCTCCAGAACTTCATGCAGTAGTCCAGGTGAGGCCTTACCAATGTTTTATACAATGGTATCAACATCTCCCACCTCCTGCTATTAATACCCCTGTGTATGCCCCCCAGCATGCCACTGGCGCTCCCTGTCTCTTTTGTACACTGCTTTGATACCTTAAGGTCATCAGAGCTGATAACCCCTAGGTCCCTTTCCTCTTCGGTGACAATGTCCAAGTATCTTGAAAAAAAACAAGATGTCCCACTGGAAATGCTTTTCTCAAGCTTAAGCTATGCTGCCACCCATATGTGAGTAATCAGCCTGAAAAAAAGACTCTATAAAAAAAGAGTCATCTGGGGGCACAATGGAATAATGGACAGCACTGTAATTCTTCTCCAAAATAAACTGTATTCATATTTCTTTAAGGCATATTGCTCGATCTTTCACCTACACAATGTAGGCTTCATCAGGAGGTGCCTCTTAATATCTTTATCCATGGCTTGGCTTCCCTTTGTACCATAAAAATTCCCTCTGAATGGGGATAGGTCACTCCTGGTTGTTATTTTGATAAAGACTTCCTTTTTATGTATGCTGTTTCATTTTCCTGTTTTAACCTTTTTACCCTTCAAGGGCTTCTTTCAAAACAAACCCATACTATTTGCTTCAGAACAACATTCTAATTCTTTTACATGTTCTATCGTAGCTTATCAGGACATACTATGTTCGTTGGTGACAGTCAGCTCCTCCCCTCCAACCTGTAGCTCTCCCCAGGGTTCCCCCTACCCAGGTGCATTATTTTGCACTTCTTTGCATTGAACCTCAGTTGCCACATCTTCAACCATGTCTCAAGCTTCTCCAGGTACCTCTTCATTTTCTGCACCCCTTCTTGAGTATCCACCCTGTTGCAGATATTGGTGTCATCTGCAAACAGGCAGACCTTTCCTTCCAGCCCCTCTGCAATGTCACTAATGATGACATTGGACAGGGCTGGTCCTAGTACTGATCCCTGTGGTACCCCACTGAACACTCCCTCTCTCCAGATTGTACCCCATTTATATGAAGCTGAAATGAGTACCTTTTATTACATTTTGACCCATTAGTTTATTATTTCAACCATCACTTTATAGACAAGTGTGTCTAATTTGACACGTGTTATATCACCCATGAACTGTCACTAGGTAAAAATAAATTACAATCACAATACCCACATGCCCATACAAATAGTAAGCATTCCACACAAGGACTAAAGCACCAAATAATAGTCTTGTAATACATGGATGAATGACAATGTTTTATGCACCAGACTACCAATGACAAAAACAACAAATATATTAAAAAAAGGCATTACAAGTTTAATTGATTTCACACATGAAAAAATGTCTTGCAAAGCATATGTACACAAACTGCAAGCAGCCACAGAGTAAGCAGGTGCAGACAACACAAATATGCATCCGATTTCATGCTACTGAGGTCACCACATGGGGTCACCAATGCAAACATTACATCGGGTAACATCAACTACTGACTCTCTTATTCCTATTAGCACACCATAACATGCCCATTACCACAGGTGAATGCACGTAGTATCAGACACACTGCAAAAGAAAAAAATCACTGTGGTAGACAAGCAGACAAGAATGCACATATTACCGGTTACCGTTGCACTCCACAGCACACATGCTAAAAAATAATCACAAACTGATATGTTGCTAAACAGAAATCAAAAGAAGATTTACCATTCATCCACAGGAACTTCAATATCACCAGTGCTGGACTCAGTTTCCGATGCACTACTAGCAGTGTCTTGAGCTGCATCGGCTGCGGCTGCACCTGCAGAAATAAGTGGCTTATATGAATATGGCTCAACAGCAGTTCCAAAAATTATTTTGCCAGACTCCTTGTATTCATCTGAGAATGACATACTGAAAATAAATAGAAATTAATTTTGCAGAAAGGGGTGTTACTAAGCAGCAGAACACACTCCCTGGATAATACTACCGCACAATAAGCAAGCCAGCACAATACAGATAATCAAGTCAAATACCCCGCTTCTCAAAAATGATGTCATCGGGCAATCGGTGGGCATCGCAGTCCACAAAGAAGATGATGCATAAGAGCGTGCAGCATGTTATGTTTACTATTTTAAATCCACTTGTTTATGGAGAAACAAATAAAATTGCATTGCGTTCACATTTCAGATGGCAATCCTAAACACACAGGTCAGTAAATCAACTATATAAAGGAAAATGCCAAAAAAGGCATTGCCAATGATCTTTAAGTAAGCTTGAACATTAATTTTATTATCTGAAAAGACAGTCTTGATCAACTGACTGAAGGAACTGTGAAATCGGAAATATGAGTTCAAAGTACTTCCGTTTTTATTAATTATTTTTGTGATCAATCAATGTAGTTAGTATGGTGAGGACACTGATTAAACAAGAAACATTGATAGGGATAGGAATATGGAGCAGAACTGTGACAGATAATGAAAAATATTAATTTACTTTTTTCTTTTTTTTCTCTCAGATTTTGTCAGTGAGATCAGAAAGTCTGTGGTAACAGGAAGAAGCTGAAATGTTTGTGTTTGTATTTGGGATTCAGCAATGTAGTTATGTGAGGGTAGGATGATACAGCAAAATTAATGGGAATTGTAATCTTTTTTACTTATTTATGTAGTTATCATTTTTAGGGGGTATGCTGTCTGTCACATATAAGTAGAAGGCAGTGACTGCAGGTGTAATGCTAGTTCAGTTTTAAATTGTACGTTTGCCTGAATCATGCTGTGTTTGTTTGAAATTGCATTAACTAACAAACACACGCATACAGAGGCATGCAGAGTTGCATTAGATTTCTCATTTATGTAATTTACAATAGTACTTTGAACAGACCCACTAACATTACTACTAACAAACTTTCATTCAGAAGAATAGAAGGCAACAGTTTATGACTACATATTGAAATTGACTGTACATTAATAATCCAACAATAGCATTGGCATCTAACTATTTTAAGAATGACTAGAAAGCATGACAAAAGCAGACTTGTAAAATATGCATTTATTTTAAATTGCTTCAGACTGTCTCTGTTTCATATCATAAATTAAGAAAGCAGCATTCTGATTTTAATTGCTTGAGAAAGATTTTTTAAATACAGTATATGCCACTTATAATGGACTACTATGTGCAGTGCACTTGCATCCATTATAAGCAGTGTCCAGTTTAACCAAAACCCCATGCAGACCTATATTTTACCTAGTCCCTATTGAGAAGAAAAACAGTGCAGCTGCTGTGTTAACCTGTTGTATTCTGTAAAAGAGCCACCACATTTTCCAGGCCACCTGCATCCCTGACCAAGTAATTTAAAAGCCAATAAACTAACACACAAAATGCTCTGCTCTGCACTGAAATGGATTGTTGGGAGGGAAGGAGGGTGGCTGAAGGAACAACTGAAGACTAAAAAGAGAGGTTACCCAGTCTAATCTGAATTCTGAGAAATATAATCACCTTTCATGCCTTCTTGAATAAACTTCTTGATGAATCACTGTGTTTTGCTTTGTTCATCCCACCTACGACTCTGTGCATACTACCCTTAATGAGTTGCTGATGCCACAAAGAAAACTTAAAAAAAAACATAATATTTAGGTACAATTCAGCCTGCATTCCATATGTATTCAATAGACTTCTCCTCCGCATTACTCGTTACTGAGAAATTTGCATGGAAACATGCTCTATATCCCTTAGAGTTCTTCTGCCTCTTTTGCTTACTCCCTGCTTCTTGTCATTGCCTTCTGTTGTGACATCACAATCTGTTGCCATGGGAGTAATTGTGATGTCACAAGTAGAGCATTATGACCTCAGGTAGTGAGAAAGCATTAGGAATAGATGAACTCTGCAGGAGCAAAGATTCTGTTGTCATGCAAATGTCTTCAGTAATAAATAATGGGGATGAGAAATACAGAACTAATGTGACATACAAGCTGAACTATGTCTAAGTAATATGTTTTAGTAAAGTTATCTTAATGGCATTAGCTACTTTTTAAGCATTTGCCCAATCCTGCTCCATACTGCAATGAGATGTGTTGTAAGTAATGAAAGGTTTCATTTTACCTCAACCTATTTGGACAAACTGCTCAATGGATCATTGGGGGTGGTTGAGAAAGGCCAAACTGCTTGAGATGATCACTGAGAGGAGGGAAAAACGACATCATACCATCTTAGCACCTCATTAGTTCATTAAATAACATTAGCTAGATACACTAACTGCTAGACAGCTGATGTGGTGGTAGTTTAAAAGAGGCCCAGTAACACCTCCAAAGCATCAGTCAGGTAGCCTGGGGAAGTATTGGGAGGCTACCTGGTTGCAGTTGTGTAGGTGATAATGCACCTTGGGCCAACCACCTTTAACACAGTATAACCAGCAATTTTATAATGGAACCTTAAGAAAAGTGGGGTTTTTTTTTACAATTTTTTTTGCTGATTATAAATGGGCATCCACTTTAAATGTGGACAGTATAAGTGATGCATACAGTAATCTTTAAAGATTATGCTTGTGGCTCAGATTCTGCATATATAAAAAGGTGCCTTTTTGTTTATGGTGGAAGTCTATATTGACAAAGAACATACGTAGATCACACATTTTAGTCTTTGGGCTAGATAATGAACCCCCCTTCCCAGGAAATTTCAAGATTATGATTTTTGAAAGGTTTGTATAATAGCAATTTGGAATTTACTTATTTGCCATTTGCTGATGGTAGCTTCTGTTTGGTACAGGGTCATATGTGTCATCAATTTCCGTAAGAACTGAATGGCAATGATGAAGGGGTAGGGATAGCTCTTCATGTAGTAAATCTAAGTATTTGACTAAAAATAATGGCAAGTTAGATATCAATAAAAGGGTTTTGAATTTTTCTATCATATAACTATAATCTAGAGGTTCAAGAAGTCAGTAGTAAAGTAATCATAAAGCCACAATTTTGACCCGACAGTTTTGGAAATCAAACAGACTGCAGATGGGGATATATAAAGATTTTCTATGAAATTATTATTACATCAATGAATATTGAAATGGTTGCTTTAGTAGAAAATAATTCTAGAAAAAGCAAATTAAATCATTTTTATTTCTTTTTTCAGGACTTAAGACAGCATGGCTGACAAGCATCCTGTAGCACTAAAATCACCTAAGTTGAGGCTGACAAGTTGCCATACTGTACAGAAGTTATGCATAATTCACAACAGTGAGAAAAAATCTGACATAATAATAAGACCTTTGACACCAACCAGTCAGTCCAAAATTGAAGAGGTTGCACATAGGAGAACATTGTGTGATGACACAAGTATCAGACTCGATAACATATGCAAGAACATACCTGTTGAACTTGATGACGTGTGTCATGGGTATCACAGACAGTGCTTCCAGTCATTTACAAACATCCAATTCCTTAGGAAAAGGAAGTGTCAGGTTGTTGATGACACAGAGGACCAACAGCCTTCAGCCTCCCAAAGAAGCAGAGCTGAAACACCCTCTGAAGTGTTATTTCCTTTAAACCAGTGTATTATATGTAGAAAAAGAGATAAGTGGATTTCTAGAGGAAAAAAGAAGACAAAAACTGGGGAAAAACTGATGCAGTGTATAACAAAAATTGCAGAGATATCTATTAAAGAAGCAGCAGAAGTGAAACAAGATGATAATCTACTATGCAGCATTTGAGATGTTGATTTAATTGCAAGGGAGGCTCATTATCACAACTCTTGTCACTGTGATTATACAAGGAAAAATGACAGAAATGCAGTAGTGGACCAAACTGGTGAAGTGTCGAGCAAATCAGAGCCCACAAAAAGATATTTGAGTATATCACTGAATATGTTGAAAAGAATATCATCAGAGGATCACAGGTTGAACGAATCACATTATATAATGGCAAGAAAGAATGCTGGGATCTGACTGGTCCATGTGGGACTGGACCAGTGATGTTATCCCAGCATAACATTACGGATCTAGTCCCAGCAGACAGACATGACTGCATGACATGTGAAAAGAATCACTCCATTAACATGTTCAAATTGCCCACACTTGGCATGTCTGCAATGGAGTTTGCCAGTACATCCTCATTTTACAAAAAACTAAACTCCTCCCTCACTCAACATCAGAGCAACAAAACATCCCAATGGCATTTCTCAGACAACAATTCCACCCACTGCACAGCAACATATTCCCATTTTAGCCACACATTAAAACATGAAAGTGAAGCCATCATGTGATTGGCTTCACTTAACCCATGGTCATCAATGTAGTTTTGAAAAAGGCAGAGTACATCTCTCTTCAGTTGTGCTGAAACATGTCAGCTACCTCCTGCAGTGCCATGATAAATTTGATAAAAGCCATGTCTTGTAACTGGCTTGGTACACCCTAGCTACCACTGCATTTTACAAAAGCCATCACTTGTTCCCCTACTGACAGCAATGAACAGCACATTCCCATTTTAAATAGAGCAGCTTCCCCACCTTCCTCCACTGCCACACTAACGATGTTCACTTTAAACATACAGACTGGCTATAATTCTCCACAGAGCTGTGGAAGAATTCTTTTGTAATTTTTTTTTTACATTTAAAACACCTGTGCAAGGGGAGGGAACTTTGGACATGACCCTTAAGCTTACCGTCACACTTCTCCCGGTCCCAGCCGCAACTACTGCTCCCAGTCCCACTTGTAACTGTCAATGAAAAAAAAAAAAAAAAAAAAGAAAACTTCAGTGCAAGACTTTTCAAACAGGAAATACACACAGAAGACAGCTGCACAGAGTGTGTGCTGAAGAGAGACACCAGCCAGTCAGTAACAGTGCCTTGTAGCAACAGCACCACCTTCTGGAGAGAATGGAAATGATGGACTTTTTTTTCCAATCCATATACCTTGACCAAAAAAATGAATTAAACAAATGTAAAAAAAATAAAATCTTACTTTTATTTTTATTTTCACAAATGAGCCATTGTATAATAGTAATAATACACTTCATGGTGTGTGTCGTGCTGGGATAACATCACTTCTGGGGTGATTAGTCACACTCGACCTGCGGCCTCATGCCTAATCACCCCAGGCATGATGTTATTCCAGCACAACATGCACCCTATCTTACATTATTCCTTTAATGTTAAGTGAGAAGTACTGTTTGTTTTTGCAGACTCATTACCCAGTATTTCATAATCCTAATTACATAACAGACAAGTTGATAAACAAGTTGATCAAACACTTTGGTCAGAGAATAAGGTTACCAGTGAAGACAGAGAAATCCACCCTACTTCACAAACTTGAAGATGAGACAGCACTCAGTACAATGAATTGGGATGAAGACAAAGTTTACATCTATGATGGCAATGCACTTCTCCAGTCAATGACTGGTCTACCGCAGACATTTGGAGAGCTAGCTGAAAAGGTCTTTGGTGCATTACCAAAGGTGCAAAGGTTGAACTTTGTGACGGACACCTACAAATATAATTTCATAAAGTCAGCTGTATGCAGAAGATGAGGATCATCAGATTCTTATTTCGTGAAAGGTCCATCAACAAAGGTGCCAAGAGATTGAAATTCCTTTCTCAAAAACATTGACAACAAGACAAATTTGATCAAGCTTCTTCTTAATAAGTGCCAAAAGTAAACATATATGCGAGACTAATGGGTCATCAAATCTTTTTTGTCTGTGAGGAAAACAAGCCTTGATGGAATCATAACACAGAGCCACCTTGTACCAGAGCTACTTTATCTCAGGAAGAAGCAGATATACAAATATTGCTTCACTGCTTTCATGCAGTGGCGTCAATATTCTCAACTGACATCATCATCATCAGATCACCAGTCACAGATAATCAAATACAGAAGAGCCTCTAGTTTGACACAGGAGTGGCAAATAAATGTTGGCTTTTGAATATCAAAACTCTAATCCTGATTCATGGTGCTGAGATGTGTAGTGCACTGATTGCACTGCATGCATTTTCAGGGTACGACAGCATAAGTGCATTTGTTAGGAAAGGGAGAATCAAACCCCACAACAACCTGTGAAAACAAAAGGAGGATATGGCAACTTTCCAAGTACTTGGTGACACAGAACATGTATCGGATGCTATCCATGCTGACGTTGAAAGATTTGTTTACCGCTTGTATGGGCAGCTGTCATATACGGATATCAACAAACTTCACTATGACATTGCAAGGCAGAAATTTCGCACAGGAAGCAGCCAGCTATTGTCAAATTATTATGGCATTGATCTGAGTCTACTGCCTCCATTTAGGTCAACAATGAGAATGTATGTATGTACAGTACTGAGAGTGAATTACCAAGCCCTTGTCTGGAAAAATGCCCATGTGTCATACCCTAACATCCCAAGCCCCCTGAAACACATGGGTAGAAACTTGATGAAACAGGAATCCCTGAGTATGACTGGTGTGATGGTAACATTATATCACAGGAACTGGAGGACATTTTGTCCCAGGAGCAGACCCTGAATCAGTCAGATGAGGAAGATGACAATGATGTTCTTTCTGCCAACCTGGCAGATGAGATCTTTCATGCTGAGGATGAAAACAGTGGGGATGAAGATGACAAGTAAATTATAATGGCAAAGATATTACTGTTACAGTATGTCAATTTAATCATACACTTATACAATAAGTATTATTATAACTCTATATTCTGATACCACAAATTTCCATAGTTTCAATGACATTGCAAAGTACTCATGTATACATCAATTTGACGTCATTGCTGATGTTATCATTGAGCTAAATCTTTTCTAATTATAATAAAGTCATAGATAAGTACGGTATGTAACCCTTTTATTGATACTAATTTTGTCATTATTTGACTTACACATATAGCCTTAAATCAACAAAAAACTACCTCTACCCCATCTCTGTTGTTTTTTCCTTTTCTGATATACAGTGGTCACACATGTTAGCCTGTAGCAAACAAAAGCTACCTTTGCCAGATGGCAAACAAGTAAAATCTACACTATTGCAGTGGAAGCTTCTAAGAAAACAATGTCTTGAAAATTCCTTATGGGGGGAGGGGGGGTAGTGATAGCCCATGGACAATTAAGTATGGAGCAGGACAGTAATTAAGCACATTTTTTGTGTGCCAACACACATAAAATTAACTGTGTAAGATAAAAAAGTAACCCAGTTCATGATAAACCACATCAGTAGGCACAGATGAATGAATGAACTACACAAACTGATAACTGGCAGTTGAAATCAGAGTAAGCAGTGATGTCAATGGATATTTTCATAATGGTCTTTTTTTAGTGTTGATTTGTTATTTAAAAATATTGGAGACTGAGAGACAAGACCAGTAGATGGAAGGGGATGATTATTATGTTTGTTAATTGTATTGTATTGATTATGATTTGGTATAGTGCATGATAAGAGTTTGGACATAAGAAGATCAGTGGTATTGTGAGCATGTGTGTGTGTGGGTTGGGGTATGGATTTATGAAAACATAAATTACTTTTGACATCTGAGATGTACTAATCAGACACATAGCACCTAACAAGCATATGTTTGTGTGTGTGTGTGTGTGTGTGTGTGTGTGTGTGTGTGTGTGTAAGGTAGGGTGGGGGGGCTTTCATGGGAGTACATCAAAATTAACATTTGAACATCTAAAGATGTCTTCAAAAAAAAGAAAACAAACAAAAAGCTTCTGTGATGACATTTTATTTTTATGGACTTATTCAAAATTGTTCTGTGAGACTGTATGATACATCTGTCTGTATCATGTAGAAAGGTTAAATATGTAACATTTGGGATCTTTTATAGGCCACCTGATAGTACTGCCGATATGACAGATATGTTAATTCAGAAAATTGATAACTTTTCTCATGGCAAAGATATTATAATTATGGGAGACTTCAACATATCCAGTATTAATTGGCATGAGATGATCACACCATCTACTGTAGGATCTAAGTTCTTGGATGCCATTCTAATGCATAACCTGACCCAAATATCAACTGACGCAACTAGAGGTACAGTAATAATATCTTAGATGTTATCCTTACTAACATCAGGGAGGATATTCATAATGTAGCTATTAATGACCCCTTATATTCCAGTGATTATTTTTCTATTAACTTCACCTTAAGTAGGGGAAAACAGATTGCAGTATGAAAGGCAAAACAATAATAAAAAATAAAAAACTTTAATAAAGCAAACTACACTGCAATCAAAAGAATGCTAGAAGGCATTGATTGGGATAATATCATTGAGTTTATGGATGCAGAACAATCTTGGGCATTCCTACATTCTTTAATTAAAGATGTAGTGGACAAATGTATTCCTATCAAAAAAGGTTATAACAATATTGGTTAAAATCCACTATTATTTAGCAATAAGATCAGGAAACTAATTAATATAAACAGGAAGATTTTTACACTATTGCAGTGCAAACCATCAGGAAAAAAAAACATAAAACACTACAAGTTTGCACTTAGGGACACAAAAAGAGCAATTAAACTGAAAAGAAGAAATTTGGAACTTAGGCTAGCATACTCAAAAGATTACTTGAAAATATTCTACTCTGATATTAATATGGCCAAAATCGCCTCTAGTGTGATAGGGCCTTTGGAGGTTGACAACAAGAGGATCAGTGACCCCCAAGATATGGAAAATCACTTTAACACATTCTTTTGTTCGGTATTCAACATGGGTAGTGATCATGAGCCACTGAACCATGACACATCACAGAATAATACTGAGAAACCCTTAATAGATGTTAGTATTGTGTATAATAAACTTTCTGCCCTGAATCCCAACAAATCATCAGGTCCTGATGGACTCCATCCACAATTTTTGAGGGAACTTAGTTTGGATTTAACTCCAGTGTTAACTACTATATACAACAAATCCTTAAATGAAGTTATTGTTCTGCTGGACTATCGCATAGCCTTGGTAATACCTGTGTTTAAATAGGGCAGCAAATTGGTACCTGATAACTATAGACCAATCAGCTTAACATTTATTGTTAGTAAAATAATGGAGGGAACTATAGGAGATAGAATTATTGACGATTGGTTAACAAGGGGTCATCAGGACCATACCCAGCATGGTTTTGCAAAAGGAAGGTTATGCAACACAAACCTTGTTGTTTTCTATGAAACAATTAGTAGACAGCTCTATACTGATAATGATGCAGATGCAGCTGCAATCAACATGGATTTCAAAAATGCTTTTGACACCGTTTTGCTTTCACTGTTAGTAGACACAATGATAACCTTATGTATTAACTACCATGTTATAAATTGGGTGGCTAACACTATCCCATAGGGTGCATATTGCCCCCAGAATTATGCCACATGGGTCACGCATGACCCTTCCACACATTATCCATATTTCCCCACTTCCTGCCAGGATGGACTAATATTTTTGTTCTGCCACTTTTAGCTCCTCTGTCTGGATGGTTTATCATTTTGTTTTATCCCCCTTTAACCCCCCCAATGTGGACAGCCTGATAATTTAGTTCAGCCCCATTTACCCCCATTCCCGCTGTGATTGCATATTATTTTGTTTCAGCTCCTTTAACCCCTTCCCTGTCTGGATGGCCTGATTTTTTTTTTGTTCAGCCCCATTTAAATCCATTCATACAAGGATGGCATGTTATTTTGTTTCAGTTCCTTTTAAACCCTCTGCCTGAATGGCACATTATTTGTGTTCAGTCCCTCTTCAACCCCCCCCCCCAGCTTAGATGACATATTAATTTATTTCAGCCCCCTTCCTGGCCTGGATGGGTTGTTATTTCTGTTTATCTTTTTATTCATGAATATGACTATTAATATTATTTCCATAACACACTTTCTACATATTATAGTTTACTGTGAGGTCTGTACTCACTGTCTGGGTCCAAAAAGGTCTGTAATGAGGTACTATACTGCTGTGAACTCCTGGCCATTCTGGGGTCACACATGTAAAGTTGGTCCTACATCCCTTGGTCCACTGGTTCTGCATCTACTACAGTGTTTCTCTCCGTGGTCGGCAAGTATATCCCATGGTTCATTGCCATGTTGTGTAGTATGAAACAGGCAAGTGATATAGCACAGCTCTTCTGAGGAATGTATTTTATGACACCACAGAAACTATCAAGGGACCTGAACCACATTTTGAGCATGCCCAAGACGCACTCCATGATGTTGTGTGTAGTGATGTGTGCCACATTGTACCGATCCTCTTCAATGGATGCAGATAATGGAACAGGGGTTAGTAACCAGTGATGCAAGGGATATGCACAGCCCCATGTGGGGGTGAGGAGCATTGGTTTGTGACATCATGGGCACCCAAGGGGGGGGAGAGAACTTGGGCTTATACTCACTGAAGAGGCCCCTACTAGATATAGCCCCACCTTCAAACCTGTGGCACAAAATGGAGTTGTGCCATATGAAGGTGTCATTGGCACTGCTGGGATACCATGACAGGACATTGCTGATGTACCCTGTTGCACTGCTCACCACCTGGCAGTTGAGATCATGGATACCCTTTCTATTCAAGTAGGCATCAACTCTATCACTCTACACCAATATGTATTCAGTCAGTGGCACCCAGTATTGATGGATAAACAGTTTCATAGAAGTGTTGCATAGTTGCTGTTTGCTCTTCTGGTGTGATGGGGAATATGACAAACTCCTCAGCATGGGCCAGGAGGACATCTAGGAACTGATCTACCAGGCACAAGGTGGCACACAGTGTGATACAGTGGTGTCCCCCACCAGTGTTCGGAATGTGCTGGTGGCCAGAAAGCACAGTGCTGTTGTCAACTTGAGCTCTACAGACATTGCATGGATGTGTTAGGTATCTGTCCTGAGCTGGTCATGCAGCAGCTGACACAGCTGCATGACCATGGGCCTGTTGAGCCAGTACCAGCACACAATTATTTTGTCACTAAGGACTTTGAATGTGACTCATGGATGATTCTATCTGATTGCAGCATTGTGCCTCCAGAGGCTGTGCTGGGGCCCAGGGAGTCACTGGCCCTCTTCTCATCTTGCATGATTACCTACATCAAGTACACAATGTGTGCCATTTTGTTTTCTTGTGCATGTGTGTGTGTGTGTGTGTGTGTGTGTGTGTGTGTGTATGTGTGTGCATGCAAACATGCAGTGCCTCTCACCACCTCTAGAGTTTTCCCTGGGTTATGACCTGCTTTTTATAGTCCATATTTGTGCTGCACTATGCTGTTGCACTATTCCAGAATATGCACATAACTCCCCTCTCCCATACTATTTCATTTTTCTACTGTCACCTTTGCTCCTTGTTAGGGGAAATAGAAGGCCAACCACATTATTACTGGGATCAGGTCCTGTCTCCCCCCTGCTTTTTACTCATCAATGGCCACAAATTTGGGAACATCTATATAGAGATATCAAATGGGATCACTACCGACTACTTCAATTTCAGGTAATACATAATCTCTATTACTCCCCTGACAAGCTTTTCAAAATGGGGAAACTCCTATCCAGTCTCTGGTCTAGATGTGAAAAGAAGCCGGAACACTGCTTCACATTCTATGGGAATGCGAGAAAACCTCTCCGCTCTGGAAAGCCATCCAATCCAAATTAGACCCCCTACTTGGTGTAGCTGAAGCCTTCCTGCTGGAGATATTCCAATTGGAGGACTACGGGGAAACTTTGATTGGCAAGCAACGCAATATATGGTTCTTATATGGCTCTGTGCTGGACCAACACACTCCAACAATCACTAAATGGCTTCGAGAAATACTCTTTACCTTGCATGCTGAAAAACTCCTGGCCAGTATTTCACATCAAGATAGTTCTTACCAAAAGATCAGGGCACCCCTACATACCTTGTTGACAGTTTAACTGTTAACATCATTAGTAATAAATATCTATTTTTTCAGCTCTGCCTAGCCTCATCAATGTCAAAATCTCATTGATAAAACTTTACGTTTCCTTTTTTTTGTCTTGTTTATTACCCCTTGTGGTGAGGGGAGGGGAAGGGGAGGATTGTTTGGGCTGGGGGTGGTGAGTTTATTATTATATTATATAAAAAAATATATACATATTAGATCTGTGTTAAACTTTACTAGTTTATACCTCTCGGAGTTGTAGCTCACAGTTTCTATCTAGTACTGACATTTTGTTATACTCCTGGATGTCTTTTTCATGGTTGTAAACTTTAGTAAACTTTAATAAAGTGTATTAAATTTGAAAAAAAGAATATGCTCATCACCACCCTCCTGTTTGTGCACTGCATACATTAATTTTGTACCCTGGCACTAGCACTAATGTCATGCACATTGCTGCCAGCAGACCATGGCAAACATGTGCAACCAGGCGCTATACTAGCCCAGTTCATTTGTGTTAGTCACAATCCTCTTCAGTATGGAGACCCAGCAGTTTAAACTGATCCACAGTGCCAAATGGGCTGGTAGTATAGCCTAGAGGTTAGAGTAATGAGCTGTGAATGAGCTTGGAACATCCAGCAGACCAGACATGGGTTTGATTCTCACAATCTCCACTTGCACACTATGTGACTCTGAGCAAGTCACTTGACTGCCCAGTGCTCCCAGGTCACCCCTGAAAACAAGCACTTGTGTCTAGTGGGCCATACCCAGTTATCAGAGACTAAAATTAAATAAATAAACATATCTACAAATTAAACACTGTTCTCATACCTTTCACCCAGTATTTCAGTTCTCATCTACACCATATGCTATTTCAAAACATGTTTTTACAGTAATGCATTATTTAGCTGAGGGGCTGGAGTGAGGACTAGGAAGGACAAGATAGGGTCTAGACAATAAAAACTAAGACACAGAATAATGTAATGCATTACAGCTTTCCACATTTAAAAAATTGCTTATATCATTACAATAGGCAAGAAAAGGGAACATTGTATAACCAGGAGTAGCACACTAAGCCACAGCTTGTTTCCAGATGCAACCTGGGAGCACAAGGAAGTTAAGTGACTTGCTCAGGATCACACAGTATGCACCTAGGCAGCTGTGGGATTTTAACCCAGTTCTCTAGATGTGCAGCTCAGAGCCTTAACCCACTGCGTTAAACTGCCTCCAGTAACCAGCCTCATTTTTTTCACTGGGCCAAGCCAGTTATCATTTGTCATAGTAACTGTAGGTTAACATGGTATTTATGGGTTCACTCTTCAGACTGCAGTTTTGAGACACGGACATGTGTTTGTTTTTTTGTCACAGTGCAGTACATCTTTAAATGCATTGTGAGGGACACATCATTGCTTTATCTCAATGTTTCAGCACAGATTCATCAGGAAATTAACTTACTTTCCAAACAAATGTCCTCTGCTTTCAACCCAGTCCAGTTAGGGAACACTTTTTTGTTTTCTGTTTCTGCCTCTTTTGTGCTGTTTCAGTAGCACTATTTGACATGTTAAATACATTTAGTTTACCAATATATGAAGTGCATGCTTCCTTTTTTTCATGGTGTACTGTAAGTAGTATTTCCTAAAAAATATAAATCACAATAGGAGAGAAACACTGAGTGACACTGGGATGTGGGGGAACACACAAAACAAAGAGTCAGAAACAGTGGGGAAAAATTGATGGCTAGGGATTACATACAATGAAAACTGGGGTGATGTGCTTATTCAAATTTTATATACACCTTTAGTGTGTAATGCTTTAATTAACTCCTCAAGCTTCACTCTTAGGGTTTATGTAGCATCATACACCTCGGGTGTGTAGACCCCCCCATGAATTATTCTATATATTATGCACTATAACTTTTTATCTGATATCATTTTTTCCACTCCTTTCCACATACCCCCTAGGTTTCACTCCCTATACTGCACCATTATCTTTTATATTTCTAAAATTATTCCATTCTTCCCATATAACTTGATATTTTATCATTGTACGTATGCCCCAATGCATGTTCAAGAAAGTTAAAGTTAGGGTGAACATGGCAGCACAGTTACATAAAATAATGGGCAAATATATCCATTATTTCAAGTGTGGTCCTAATTAGTCAGTCATTCTCCATTTAGGGTATTTTTAAAGAGGACTGAATACTAACTTTGCAAATTCTGTGTGAGAGATTTCAAATAGTGTGCATTCTGGGTGGCAAGAACCTTATCCAAATCTATGCTTCAGAGTCCTTCTTTTTAAGAAGTTGAACTGGGTTTCATAAATTCAGAAGTAAAGAGACCAACCTACTGGCAGAGGGGGTGGGTGTAAAAAAACATTAATTGTTTCAAACATGGCTGGGAGGCTTAATATTTACTCATGGATATAGTGGTAGGGCAGGGGTCAATGGGGTGAGACAAGGGCAAAACCTGGCTATATGATAGGTCCCAGGGTTGGGGAGGGTATAACAGGGCAGACTGAATGGACCAATGGTCTTTTGGTGCCAACATTTTCAATGGTTACCCTGATCTGAAGAGGGTGGCATTTCACTAGGAAGGTCCACATTAGCCTTACTAACTGAAGTAAAGGATATAGGAAAGTTACTCTCTCTTGTGAAAGACTGTGTCTCCCCCATTGAGGTGAATGAGTATAGGTTTAGTATGAGCGACATTTAACTTATTTGGAAACAGGTGTTGAAAGGTAATTTTGTTTTGCTATAGGATTGATTTAAGCAAGTTAAACAACTTCCTTTTTAGTACATATCTGTTCCAAAACCTGAGAAGACAAGAATTTACATCCCTTGATAATGAAATCCTGTTTTTCTTAATAGACTTATTTATTTATCATAGAATTAACGGAACTTATCAAAAAGCACTCTAGGGTGCACGCAATGTGGGCCTATTATTCTGGATGATCTATCAACTGATTCTACAGTATTTCAGTTACTTGATCTGGGCAGCTACAGCTCACCATTCTGCTAATTCATTTCTTTAAAAAAAATAAATCTAGTATGGTCTTTGGGAAGCCCAGTAGTTTTAGATTGTCCCTTTGAGATATCCATTCCATATCTTCAATTCTGCTTTCAAGCTGTTCAACTTCTTTTAAATCTGCAGCCACTGTGTTCTCAAATTATGAGATGTAACCCACTGCTTCAGAGACCGTATTTTTATAGCTCTTAGATTTTACTGTTTATCTGCTGTATTTCAGTCAAGTAGTAGTGTAAGTACTGGCTAGTTCAGATGGAAACAATTCCATTTTAGTATGAACTCCCTTAAAGAGTTCTGTCATCCCATTTATCATAGTAATTAAAACTATATTTTTGATCTTAGGCAGAGTTCATTGAAAGTTGTGTCTGGATATTACCAACATGCTCTGCTTCCTTTGACAAAGTTTTTTGTTCTCAATTCATTTCCATAAATGTCTTCCTCCACCAGCTTTTGAAGCTTAAACAGAATGATTTATTGGTTTACAGTATTTGTCCCCAACTAGGAGGGCTAATCTCATCAACTGGTTCTCATTCTTGCTTCAAAATAGAAACAGAAATTCAGAAGAAATCACACAGTCTCATTCATGTACAAATGTCTTATAAAAACAAGTACCAGAATACTTATTGGAGAATTTACACAACAGAAAGATTAAGACCAGTCTTAGATCAACAAGCACAATACAGTTCCGACCAACAAAAAGAAACCAATAAATGGGAAGGTCACCTTTTCAATATGGGCCCACCTACTGGAATAATATTCCACCTGTTTTAAGATATTTTTTTTTTCATTTTTTACATACTGTACCCTTGACCACTTGTCAAGTTTTCTCAGGTCTCTGCACATTCTCTCCACCCACTCAGGAGTGTCCACCCTGTTGCAAATTTTGGTGTCATCTGCAAAGAGTCATACCTTCCCTTCCAGTTAATCTCAATGTCATATTAAAGACATTAAAGAGGAATGGTCCAGTACTGAGCCCTGTATTACCCTGCTGGTCACCCTCCTCCTCCTCCCTTCCCCATGAGTTCCCTTTACCACCACCCTGCCACCTATCCATTAGCCAGTTTCTTACACAGTTAACCACCCTAGATCCCACCCCTAAGCTGCACAGTTTCCTTATGTGCCTCCTATGGGATGGAGTACGGTGTCAAAAGTGTCACTAAAGTCTAAATAGGTCACATCGACTGAACCACTTTGATCTATTTCCCTAGTTCCCCAGTCAAAGGAATCTATCAGATTTGTCTGACGTGACCTCCCTCTCCCCTATGAGTCTGTGCTGCTCCAGGTCTTGTAACCCCCTAGATTCCAGATACTCCACAATCCATTCCTTTAGCAGCGACTCCATTAACTTCCCCTCCACTGATGTCTTGCTCTCTGGAAAACAGTTGCTAACTTCCTTCCAGATATCGCTTTTTTGAAGCTAGACTACATCTGCCCTCCTCCTGATTCCAGGGAATTGTTGAATAGGACTGTTAGAGGTGCAGCTATAATCTCCCTGAGCTTCCTCATCAACCTTCACTATATCCCATCTGGCCCCATAGCTTTGTCCAGTTTCATATTTAGAAGTTCTTTCAGGAGTCTCACCTCTATAAATGGACTTGTGTCTGCCTCCCCCCACCCAGTGTTTCTATGGCTTTTATGTGGTCTATCTCCTTCCACTTCTGGTGAAAGATTGAACAAAAGTATCTGTTCACAATACCTGCATTATGCTGATCTCCTCCACACAGTTCTGCCTGCCTGTATCAGCCTCACAGGCCTTCTATTAAACTTCCTGTTTTCACTTATGCACCTAAAAAAGGTGTTGTACCCTTTAGTTGCCCCTTGATCTATCCTTTCCTCAGTTTGCACCTTTGCACTCCTCACTGCTTTCTCTGCTTTTCCTCTACTTCTCCTGGTACACCTCCCTGTCTTCTTCCATCTGCATCTCCCTGTGCTTCCTGAATGCTAGCTATCCTTTTAGTCTTTGCCTTATCAGTCACTTCCCTGGAGAAACATAACATTCTCTTTTTTTCCTCCTGTTTCTAATCACTTCTTTTGTACAGAGGTGTTTTGTCTTAACTATAACATCCACTTACTTGGCCCACTGTTCTTTCACCACACCCGCGCCACCTGCACCCCCACAAGGTCATCTCTGAGGTGATAACCCATTGTTTTAAAATCAGCCCTCCTGAAGTCTGTGACCCTTGTCCTTGTGTTGTTTGCTTCTGCTGCCATCCTTATGTTGAACTACACTGTCCATGATCACTGGTCCCCAGGTGGCCTCCCACCTTGATATCTGCAACACTGTCCCTGTTAGTGAGTACCAGGTACAATATTGCCCCATCAAGAGTGGGTTCACTGACTAGTTTTCTGAGGAACACCATCTGCAGAGAATCCAGAAGGTCCCTGCTTCTAGCTGAAGCTGAAGTTGGGAGGCTCCAATCTACATCTGGCAGGTTAAAATCCCCCACCAGCAGCACCTCCCCTTTTTGTGCCATTGTACTAATGGCTCTTATCTCCAGGGTGACACAAAGTGCTACCTATACCTACCTACCCCCTGCTTTCACAGCATTTTCAATGCCTTGACACCCTCCCTCACACACAGCACAACCCCTCCTCTCTTTCTCTGCACCCTGTCTTTACTGAACTGAGTATAGCCTGGTATGGCCATGTCCCAGTCATGGTTACCTGTGCACCATGACTCAGTAATGATCACAATATCCATCTCTGCCTCTGCCACAATGGCCTTTAATTCTGGAATTTTATTTGCAAGACTCCTTGCATTTGTACACATGAATTTCCAGACGTTGTTCCGACTCTGCCTAAACCCCTCTTTTTTCCCTTTTGCCCTGCATCCCTGCCACTATCGTTTTGCATCCCTTGTTCATGCCCTCCCCCTTGTCCACTACCAAACTGCTTTTTTTCCTTATCCTGCATCCAGGGGGATTTTCCTCCCCTCAAGTCCACCCTTCTTATTGCTTCTGTTTGTGGGGGAGGGGGCAACTTATGCCTCCCTTTTTCCTTCTGCCACCCCCTCAGCTAGTTTAAATGTTTGTTATAGTAACATTTAAACCATCCACTGAGGACTGCAGTTCTCATTCCAGATGGATGCAGGTTATCACCTCTATATAGGCTCATATTCTTTCAGGTTGGTTCTGAGGCCCCAATTTATCCAAATCCCTTTTTTCTACCTCATTCCTTCACCATGAGTTGAAGCTCCTGATGTAGAGACCCCTACCCCCCCCGAGTTGTAGGCATGTAACACTCAGCAAAAGCCACCATGCATGCTACTTGCCTAAATCTCCACCCTAGTTACTTGAAATCTCCTTGCAAACCCCAACCCCATTCTTAGATAGATCATTAGCCCATAGGTTGGCAATGACATCCAGCTCCCCCTTCTGCCCCAACCTAACCTAGCGATCCTTAACATCTGCTGTTCATCCCACCAAGATAGAGCACAAGGTAAGCACCTTACCTCCCTCTTTCCCTCCCTTGTGGTTCCCAAATCTACCCCCTTAACAATTGAGTCCATCATCAGATGTTGCCATCCCCTCTGCTGGCATCCTCTACCTCCCATCTCAGTGCCTCCCCTGCAAATGATCTGCACATTTTTCCTGGCCAGTGATACTGGAGCCTCCTCCCTGTAGTCGTGTTCTGCCAGACTGTCAAATTAATTTTGTAGTGGCATGGGCTGAGGAATGTGCAACTGAACTGTGATCTCCACCCTTCCAGAGCCCACCACAGTCCATCTAGCCCTCCTTCTCCTAGGCATCCTCGGTGGTCAGACATGGTGGCCCTTGTGTGGGGGAAGAAGTCCTCCAGATTCTAGCCAACTCAGCCTAGAGACCAATAGACTTCTCTTTCAGCACAGAGAGGTGCGTGCAGATGGGTCAGCACCTCAGTCTCCAGAAATCTCCCAGAAAACTGCAGCTCCACACTTCTTACACTGCACCACTCTCATAATTGCCTTCATATTTCACTCTGTACTATTACTGACTGAGCCTACCCCCTATTCCCCCCTTCTGCTGCTTTAGACCTTTTTTTGCATACACCGTCTACTGGTAATTACTTTGTTACCTTACACTAGATAGGGTGTTTCTTGGTGATTTCTCTTTTTTTGCTTTGTTTTACCCCTTTCTTGTTTTTCATATTTCTCCTCTTGTACCATCTGCCTGCCTTTTACCTTACATCCCTCTTTTTTTTCTTTACAGTTAAGTAACCCTATCCTAGATAGGGTGCTTTCTCTTTTCACACACAGCAGTTACTTACTGTTTCTAAGGACTGTTACCTCCCTGACATTAGGGTGGTGTGTCCAGGTGGCACTTATCTGATAAAAACTAATACAAATTGTTCACTTCAGTGTGACTAAAATACTGTATTTAAGGCTTAGGCAGCCTTTCTGAAGCTCCCTGATTGGCATTTTACTGTTAAATCTCACCCCAAAAGGCAAACTTCCCATTTGATCTCTCAGCAACAAACATAGCTCCCAGTAAGTTAAATAATGGCTTTTTAGTATAGAAAATGATGTGATCCTGCCTTGGGTGGCATGCCCAGGGGTTGCATACCCATTGCCAACAATGCACTTCAGTCTGAGTATAAGGCTGTTTTAAAGGCTTGGGGCAGCCTTCTTAAAGCTCCCCAATTGGTTGTTTACTGTTACGTCCTGCCCAAAATTGCCAACTTCTTCTTTGATCTCTCAGGAGCAAACACAGCCCCCAGTAAGTTTAGAAATTGCTTTTTAGTGTAGAAAGCAATGAGATCCTGCTTAGGTGGCAATTACCTGCCACTAACCATGCCTTGTCTTGTGATTGTGGTTGATCAGAAATCAACTTTTGTGTACTGCCTGGTTGCAGGGAATACAGTATAACCTCATCTAATGCTGTCTATGTGGATTTTTCAGCTGGAACTGATAGCATTACTGGTACTCTGTATATGTTAAAGACCTATATACATACCTCTCAACTGTACCACATTATGAGGAACGTTCCTCATTTTACTTCACAAAAGCTCCTTGTACCACATTGTGAGGACTTGTTCCACATTCAAAGGCAACATTTTAAAGCAAAGATCCATAGTAAATGATGCAAAAAATATATTATTCAATTAATAACAGAATTTCTGAACATAAATGCAACATGTTAACAGTGTTTTGAGCTTCTTAGGTAAAGATTTGATTAAGTGTTCCACATTTTGCCCATTTGTTCGACATTTTGACTGGCAATGTTCCACATTTGGGGGACAAAAGGTTGAGAGGTATACCTATATATGCATTTCATAGGGGTAAACTACCAGTTGTGTATGAATTATACTGTGCTTTGAGCTCTGGAGCCCACATCGCTGCTCTGCAGGTATCTCTCCAAAAGGAATTTCAGGACCTTCAAGTCTTTATTTTCTTGAATAAAAACTGTCTTTAAATGTGGGATAGACCAAAGCAATGGTATTTGGCTCTGCCCCATGACTGAAGAGTTATGCCAGTTCTGCCATCTGGTCATCGCTACCACAGATGAATGCCTCTAAGGAGTCATTAGTAAACACACATATTTGGGTGTCTAGGTCAACTCACTCCTCACAGGGCACACTCATGGCAAAATGCTTGTCAAAAGTCTTGGCCCAAGGATTGGTTTCTGCTCAGCAATAAATTCTTACTGCCTAGAACTGCAAATAAAGACTAATCCAATCTATTATATAATACTCCCTTCTTTCAGTTGTTTCTGCAGACGGCATGATGTTGCTCTATGCCAAGGTGGTGAGTTGATGGCCGTTCCAGTTGTTATCTCATATAGCATATTATAGCACTGGTGACCAGTGTGAGGGGTGTGTGCAGACGAGGGTCCTGAGCGGGCAGGTTTGGAGGGGGTCAGATGCCTATTTGAGTGGTAGGAAGACCACTAGACTATCAGGGCACTTGAAGTAAGTAAGTAAATAAGTCATTTTTTATTTGTAAAAAGGCGCCTTTCTTCAACCAAGGCACCTGTACATATCATAAGTCATAAAACACGCAACATAAATACTATTGAAGACACAACCTTTATTATACATCCATTATAAATGAAAACTCATTAAAATCACGTATGCAGACTCAAATAAATAAGTTTTTTTTTGCAATTTAAAGTTTATTAACCTTTTTACCCATAATACAAACAAAGCAGACATATGTACATACAGACCATTTATATTAGACACTTATAATTCTTAAATCTGCCATACTCCCACCCTTAACCCCAACAGTCCCTTCCCCACCATTCTCCTCACGCTTATCTACTAGTACAATAAGTAAAATAATATACCATGCTAAGATCTGTCCTATCTGGGTTACCTACACGGCCTAGTGATGCGTACCGGACAAATAAATAAGTTTTAAGTGCAGTTTTAAACTCCTGGACAGTCAGGCAATCTCGTATCCAGTGAGGTAGAGAATTCCACAGGGTTGGGGCTACAAAGCTGAAAAAATGAGCTCCAGATGTCTTCAGGCGAACCATGGGAATCTCTAGCAATCCCTCGTCGGTGGATCGGAGAGGGCGGAGAGGGCAATAGGGATGAAGGATATCTTGCAAGTAACTAGGTCCCTGGTCATGTAGGGCTTTATAGGTCAAAAACAGGACAGTCATGCCCTGTAATTGGAAACAAGTGTGAATGCTTTAATGGCATCTTGAAAGTATAGAAATCACATACAGGTATGAATCACAGGTACACCTTGAAAAAGAGCATCTAAGCTCGAAAACATTTGGTGTGTACCTCGGTTACCACTTTCTCTTTTAACATGGTTTTATTTGTAATTTAATAAAAGTACATTTTGCATTAGACAGTCAAGTGTGTGGTTTCAAATATCTGTGGCAACCTTAGCAAGGATCTTCTTCAGAGTGAATGGTGAGATAATTTGTCTGGAGCTTGGCGTTCTGTCTGGTGGCCACTTACAACTTTTTTTTAAACATGACAATATAGATGCTCAAGGGATGGAGGGCATCCAGTGCATGCATGCTAATGGGCCCATAAAGGGTATGCAAATTGCCCATGGCACCTTGCTTGCCTTATGGCCTCATTAGCATGATAAGGTTGAATATGGCCCACAGGAGCCCTGTTGCTATCCTATGTGGGCCATGCTATGCCCGTTGGATTCTATTGGCCATGTTCAGACAAGACCTGTGTCAGCACATTGCATAGTCACTACCAGCCCCATATTGAGAGAGCACACTCCACTAACTGTCCGAATATTGTCCCCAAGCTGGCTATGTGCTACTTGTTGTGCAACACTACTGTCTTTCTGGTTCAAAAGGATAGCTTTGAATATAGGGGCCAGTGGTTGCAATAAGTGAATGTAGACATTTATTTAAAGTGTCATTGTGGTATTACTGTATATCTCTTGAACATATTACTTCTTGTCTTCTCAATTTGTTATAGTCGGTTTCAGATACCAACATGTGAAGTAAAGTCCTAACAGATCATTCATCAGTAGCATTTGTATTGAAACTCTCACCTTCAATGGAAAAGGATGCCACACAGAGGCTCAATAACCAACTCCTGAAGGATTTGTAGATAGCCTAACATATAAATGGCACTATAAATGTTTCTTTTTATTAACACTTAACAAACCCTCCTTGATCCCTCAAAAAATCTTATGGGAGGCATTTAAGTGTGTGATGAGAGGAGAGTTAATCTGAATATAATTTATTAGAAATAAAGAAACAGGAAAGAAGCAGATTGTTAAAATGTGTGGGATCTTGAGATAAATGGAGGGGATACTGATAGAGATACCTTAGAATGACAGCTTAATAAATTTAGATGTGATATCATGTGAGTACCATAAACTGTTAAGGGAACAGTCTGAGCTTTCAGTTCAAAGACCTGAACTAAGATACACAGAGCAGGGGAGACAAACCCAGCTGATAACTAGCCATGAGACTCAGAGTTGGTTAATTTAAGTGAGGGGGATGTGGGAGCCATAGCCCCCCACATGGGGTGTGGGGGCAAGCCTCCCACAGAAAACACTAGTTCCTCAGCAACGGTACAACACCAATTGGCGGTGTTGTGCCATTGCTGTGCTGACAGTCAGCAAATTCTGTGTCGCCATGGCATGGTGAAATCCTCTTTTCACTTCCACCACTTCTACTGACAGTCAGTTCCAGGTGTCTACCACCTTTTTGGTGAAGAAATAGTTCCTTACAGCTCTTTTAACCTCCCCCCTCCAGCTTCCTTGCATGCCGCCTGGTGCTTCTTCTTATTTGCAAGAGACTTCCCTCCTGCACCTTGTTCACTCCTGTGAAATAGTTGTAGGTCTCTATTATCTCACTTGTCACTCTCCTCTCCTCTCTTTCAGGAAGGTACATGTTGAGATCCCTCAGTGTCTCCTCATAGAGCTTTTCATGCACCCCCAGCACCATTTTAGTTGTCCTCCTCTGGACAATCTCCAACCCTATATCTATGTCCATTCTGAGGTATTGCCTCCAAAACTGGAACCAGTACTCCATGTGGGGTCTCACCAGTGAGTGATACAGTGGAAAGACCACCTCCCTTCTCCTGCAGGAGAAACTCATCCATATGTACCCCAGCATCCCAGTAGCTCTAACCACTGTTTTGTTACACTACTCTGCCACTTTGAAGTAATCAGATATGATAACATCAAGGTCATTTTCCTGTTTAGTGACAGTCAGTACCCCCCCAACCTAATGCTTAGCATCTGGATTCCTGTGCTCTAGGTGCATCATTTTGTACTTTTTGCCATTGAACCTCAATTGCCTGCTTTAGACCACTGCTTGAGTTTCCCAAGGTCCCTGCACATCCTCTAGACTCCTCATGAGTGTCCATCGTGTCACAGATTTTGGCATCATCTGTAAAAAGGCACACTTTACCTTCCAGTTCTGTTGCAATGTCACTTATGAAGACACTGAAGAGGACTGGTCCTAGTACTGAGAATGCAGCACCCTGCTGATCACTTTTCCATCATTCAAGTCAGTGTCATTTGTCACCACCTTTATCACCACCCTTTGTCTCCTATCTGTTATACAGTTTCTAACTCAGTTAACCACTTTGCATCCCACCCCCAGGCTGCTCAGTTACATTATCAGACTCCTCTGTGACACAGTGTCAAAGGCCTTGCTGAAGTCCAGTTGGGCCACTGCTTTCCCCTAATCTACTTCCATGGTCATCCAGTCAAAGAAATCCATCAGCTTCATTTAAAAAGACCCCTCACCCATGAATCCATGCTGCCTGTGGTCTTGTAAGCCATTGGATTCAACACACTCTACCATTCTCTCTTTTACCAAGGTTTACACTAATTTCTGCACAATTGAAATAAGACTGACCAGTTTTCAGTTGCTAGCTTCCTCCCTGCTTCTGATCTTGTGTAGAGCTAATACCTCAGCTCTTCTTCAGTCCTCCAGAAAGATATCTGTTTCTAGTGAGCTGTTGTACAATGCTGTCAGTGGGGCAGCTAGCACCAAACTGAGTTGATTTAGAACCTTTGGATGTATTTAATCTGGCCCCATAGCTTTGTTCACCTTGAGAGCTTCAAGTCCCTTCCATACTTGGTTTTTCAGAAAATGGACTTGTGTCGACTTCCCCTTCCTCCTATTCCTGCTGTTCCCATCTGTTCCTCCACCTCCACTGTGAAGACTGAGAAGAAATAAATGTTTAGGATGTATGCTTCTTCTTGATCCTCTTCTGTGCAGTCCCACCCTTGGCCCAGCAATCCTTACTATCCCTCCCCTTGCTTTTCTCTTCTTACTTATGTATTTGAATAAAGTTTTATCCCCCTTAGTGACTCCTTTGGTGATTCTTTCCCTTGTCAGTGCCTTTGCTCCTCTTACTCTGTCTCCTGCTTCCCTCTGCTTTACTAAGTATGCCCCCCGTCCTCCTTCATCTGTGTTTCCTTATACCTCCTTAATGCCATAATTTTTTCCTTCACTGTCTTTGCCACTTCCTTAGAGAACCATAACAGTTTCTTTTCTTGCTGCTTTTGCTCACTTTCTTCATGTAGAAACTAATTGCTTTAGTTACATCTTCCCTTATTTTTTTTCCACTGTGCCTCCACCAATCATTGGCTATTCTCCTCTCTCAAGGCAGTTTCTGAGTCAGTTCCCCATTTCTTTAAAATATGACATCCTAAAGTCCAGGACCCACATCCTCATGTAGTTAGCCTTTGTTCATTTCTTAATGTTAAACTACACTGTCAGTCATCACTTGTAAGAAAGGAGATTACCCTCAGTGACATTTACAAAGCTGTCCCTTTTTGTAAGAACCAGGTCCAGCACAGCACTGTCCCTAGTAGATTCTGTGACTAGCTGCCTGAGAAAAGGGCTTTGTAGGGAGCCTAGGATGGCCATAATCCTTGCAGAAACTTCAGTTGGAAGGCTTCACTCCACATCTGGCAGTTAGAAGTCACCAAATAGCAGCACCTCCCTCTTAATGCCCATGCTGATGATGGCTTCCTCAAGTGCCTTATCTAGTGCGTCCCCTTGCTCAGGAGGCCTGTACTCTACCCCTTACGGATAATGGACACAGAACCTGTCTTCAGGATGACCAACAGCACCACCAGGCTTTCCTTTTCCTCCTGGTGTCCCTGTATCTCCATGGTCTTGATTCCGTCCCTCACATATAAAAAAAAATGTTTTCACCTCCTCCCTACCTTGTCTCTATTGACCATAGAGTAGCCTGGTATAGCCATTTCCCAGTTGGGTGCTCAGTATATGTCTTCATAATGGACACTAAATCCAGGTCAGCCACTGCCATGGCTTCCAGCTCCAGAATGTTTGTCCAAATGTCCTGGTCCTTGACACTTTCTTTCCATCAAACTCCCTGCCCTACTTCCCCCTATCAGTTTTGACTGTTATTCCTTGAATCTCCCCGTACTTCCCCCCACCTTTTTTAATTTCACCATTTTTTTCACTCCTTCTGTCCTTTACCCTCACTTACCCAAGTATTACCTCCTTTTTCTTCTGCCTTGTCCATATCCCAGCATTTCTGTGCCCCTACCCCAGGGAAGTTTTTCTCCCCAAATAGTGACTAGAGACTGCAGGTATCAATCCCACTACCTCTCACATACTAAATCAGTGCTCTAACATTTGAGCTAATTCTCCACACATAATGGTAATGATAATAGTGAACACATCTCTATTTAGGAAAAAAAATGTTATTTCCCAAGCTTCAGATTTACAGCGAATTTCACTTTACTGTCAATGTCTCTGAAGATTGGTTAAATATACATTCCCTTACTCTAAATGAGTATTTTGATTAAACTTTGAAGAGCAATGTTATAACAGACACATTACCTTTGTCAAACTAATCTATTCTAATGACAGAATGGGAACAGATTATATTATAGTGTATATGGAATGTAATTATCATTTTCTGCTAAGCAGAACTCACTCATGGTATTAGTCTATAGCTAGCATGTTTGAAAATGTAAAGTGCAGTATAATTTAAAGAATATTTCTATAGCCAACACAGCAATGGGAATTATGTGTTTATTTCTTGAAAGTGCTGAATCTTTATAATCAGAATCATTGATCCAGAGATTGAATGTGTTATGTTTGATGGAAGGAAGGAAGGAAGGAAGGAAGGAAGAAAAGAAAGAAAGAAAGAAAGAAAGAAAGAAAGAAAGAAAGAAGATGTGTTGCCTTGAATGCCCTCATGACTACATCTATTCAAATTTTATATTCATAAAGTATCTCACACAAATGAAGAATCATCTGGTTAGTGAAGATTAAAAACAGACAGAACAATCCTCGAGTGTGTTAAATCCAATCTTTATTACCATTTTAGTCCAACACAAATGAAATAATAGTGATAAGAAAGACAAGGTAATAAAACTGGAGTTGTGAGAACACTTAAACCTGCTGCTACAGAAAAAAAGGAGTAAGTGAAGCTACAGCTCAGAGTTTTCACTCTGGAGTGCTAATGCCTGAAATTGATTTAATCAAAGAGTGATTCCATTTCAAAAGAAAGAACTGTGATACAAAACATGGCTGCTGTGCACCATTCATCCGCAGTAATATTATATGTGCATTCTGTAAAGAAAAGGAACAATGTATTGTGCTTTACAGCCATAGAACTTACTGTCACAAGAGTGGTACAGAAAAGACCATAGTCATGTTTTCAATTACTAGGGCAAGCAAGATCAACACGCTGTGTTACCCTACCCCTGGGGCTTAATTATACAGTATTAGCAAATGAGAACATAAATGCTAGCTCTTGCAATTATGATAAAACGTGCAGTGGTTCCCTAATTACTGTATGGAGGCTGTGGAGAAACAAACCTGGCAGACAGTGGCATACTGTAATTTAGTGGCAGGTTTAAGTTGCTCTTCATGAAGCCTTATTTTTATTAGTCATGTATTATGTGCAATGCATGCAACAGTGTACGTAGAATATACAGCAGCACCTTGTTTGTTGTCCACAGTAAAACAGCAAACTGCATTTCATATCATCTGAGCCAAAGGATGCAACATGCCAAACAATTATTGAAGTCCAGCCAAGTGGGGAGCCTTGTGAATAACATAAATGTGCACTGAAATCAGGTCACCATCTGAGACTTTTAGAACAGCCAGTGTCAGCTAACAATTGGTGTGAAAGGATTTCAACTTTTTTTTTCCTTCTAAGAGCAAAGAACACAGAAACATATGTGAACCAATAAACATTTACTGGTGTAGATGTGCATTTTTGAGAAGAAATCAGTTCTAATGACATTAAAACATATCAATACCATGACTGAACTGATGTGTACTGTGTACCTTGTCTTGGGTGTACACACTATGTACCTTATACAATGTATACATTTTATACCTTATACACTAGGGCTGTACAAGGTCCAAATATTATTTCCAAAACAACACAAAATAGTATGCTTCTTGAATATTTGGAAGACCTTCCCAAATTGTAGACTATTTGGGATGTACTATATTTGGAAAGGACTATTTGGTGAGATTTGGAAGTTTTGCAGAGCTTTGTTTGCCAACCAGGAGGCTGTCCCTAGAGCTCACAGACAGGAAACATGATCTCCTCACTCTGAGTTGCCAGAGAAACAGAAGACAGTTACTTACTATATCAAGCTTTTAAAGTTCTGAAATCTATAATTTGTCCCCAAAAATGTTTTTTCTTGCTTGTTTGTTTTTTTTTTGATAGCAGAACTGAAATCAGAAATCAGCCTTGGCTTTCAAGATTGCATTTTTCTGTCTTTTTATGTTCACAATGCATGTGTGCATGCGGCAAACATCTTGCTATGATAGTGCCTTTTGAGGGGTGTAACACTGTCCATCCAATGCAGAGCAGTGTTTAAGGGGCAAGTCAGTGCCACCCCAATCATCAGACAGGCTGATTATGATCGAGTTTGGCCAGGCTCGGCAGAGATGGCATGCACTTCAAAAAGAAAAGCCGATGCAATCATAGGTCAGTTCTTTCCTTTGATGTAAGCAGACCTGATATATTATGATCAGGCTAAGAATCAGACACCCAGGAAGAGCCCTGTGCTGTTTCAGATACCAGCTGTAACACAGAAAACACATCACTGTCTGAGAGAGAGAGAGAGAGAGATAGAGAGAGAGACACACACACACACACACACACACTGAGCTTTAGTGCCTAAAATTCTCACTGATGGAATGTTTATTTTAATTTACTTAAATGTTACATGTTCCATTCTATCAGTAGCCTAAGTGTTTAACTGGTCCAAGCAGAAAATAGATCCGACTGTTTCTGTAACATGACTTTGTGCCGAGAGAGAGACACACACACAGGAAAAAAAATCCATATGTGTGTGTTCGAGTGTGTGTGTGTGTCTCTCTCTTTCTCTCTCTCTCTCTCTCTTTCTCTCTCTCTTTCTCTAGCAATGCCCATCTCTGCAGATGTATACTAACTGTACTAACCATATTCAAATGCAAATAACTTTAAAACAAAAAATGATAGTGTAAGACCCCTCCCTTTGAGAGGGGCTTATGCTTACCTGCAGGGACATTGCTTTTGTGCCTTTTCCCATGTTTAAGTGTTTGCTAGGTATTCAGAGGAAGGCTCAATTCTGGGCTGCATTATCAGACTGCCACTGGGGCAGTCTTATGGTCCATAAAAGGAGTCACTGTGGGTAATAGGAGGCTGGCTGGGAGAAGGCAGGACAGGCAGGCAAGAAGGAGCTCATTGGTTTAGTTGGGCCTAATTTGAGGGCCCTTCATAAGTGGGAGGTAAAGCTGTGACTTCCAGTGACATGGCGCCAGTAAAGGGTGCTTTATGGGGAGGGCCTTAGACAATCTGCCAACATTGAGTTGGGTAAATGGGGCTCCAGCAGGTGAAGGGGTAGCAAGATTGCCTGAGGAGGGAGATTGGTGGGGTCTAAGGCCTGTAGGAAGAAGTCTTGGTCTGCCAGGGCTGGAGGTTTTGTGGCAGGATTCCTCCAGGAGAGGGGTGGTGGCAGCTCCCCTCTCATTTCCCATCATGTCAGGGTAGTACAGGTCTGTAAAGGAGGGTGCCATAGGTTTCCCACCCAGTTAAGGGGCCTGCTTGGAGGGCAGATACTGGGGTGCTGGGCACAAGCTGCTCAGGTGGGCTACAGGTCAAAGAACAGGCCTTCTGAAGTGATCTGGACCCAGTAAGCTTAAATCAAGCACAGGAGTGATGGCTGAAAGGGATGCAGGTTAGAGGTATTGCTGAGGCATCCCCCCAGTAGCCAGAGAAAGGAGACAAGTAGTTAATTGGCTATGCCCAGGGAAGAATGCGGTCAAAAAGAAATAAAAATACAAAACAATCAAAGGACTGGTCAGGAAGGGAAAATTCGTGTGATAATATGGCAAGGGATCAGGTGGGAGAAGCACCTCGCTTCTCCACACTGCTAGAGACTGACCAAGGAGAGAGAGAAAAGCAAAAGGATAAATTCAGTGACCAACTTACCAGTGTCAGAGGGTAGGTTTGGCTCTGAGGGTCCTGTGCAAGTTCCAGGGAGGTTTCGGGTATATCATATGAGGTTTCATCAGATGCATGAAGTGGAATGCTGCCTAAGACATCTTGTCTCCCAGTGTATGCACCCTAATATGTGAATAGTTGTGCTCCATGGAGCTGGATGGTGAACATGTTTTTAAGCAAGCAAAGGGAAGCCCTGGGTCCCAGTCAATCATTGGGATTACAGAGCAATAAATTGGTTTGGTTGCTTAAGTTAGAGATTTGAGGGTGTCTTTTTAAGTTTTAATGGACTGATGAAATGGTGAGTTTTTAATGATTTTTTAAAACAGACTTCTTTGTGGGGAGTTTTAAAGTTTCAGCCCTTTTGAAATCTGTGCTTCCTGGGCTGGAATGCTGGTGGGGGACTTCCAGAAAGAGATTAAAGAAGAGGTCTCCTTTACACACACTGATTTTCCAAAGGAGTTAAGGGGTAGCAGTTTCCATTTTATCTGCAGTAGGACCCACGCCATGGTAAGAGAAAACAATCTTATTGTTTTATGGTTGTTGATGTTCTGGTCTGGGTTCCTTCGGGGTAGGATCCCTTCCCTTCTTGTAACTTCAGGAGTGCCAAGACTTTAGGGGAGGTGGGGTGGTGACATCTGGGGGCTCATTCAAGATGTTTTTGGGAACTCCTCAGACCCCCCAGAGCCCTGTGTCCCACATCAGAGGGCTGACACAAATGCTGCCCTAGATAGCTTCTGCCAGAGAACAGGCAGAAAGCACCAGGAGGAAGGAGCTGCTGGTATAACTAAACTTCTCTACTTGGACTAAAAACTGGAAATGTACTACTGGGATCTTCAATTTAGGGTAAAAAAAACAAAGTTAGTGTGTTAGTCAGAGTTAGTTAAAGTGAATTGTTATCTGTGCAGTTATCTAGGTGCTTGTCTCAGGTGGCTGAAGGGAATTGTTATCTGTGTCATTAACTAAGTGTAGAATGATTTGCCAAGTGGGGGAGTGGCTTAGCTAGAAGGAAGCCAGGTTAAAGACAGATTTAAACACTGCCCTAGATAGCTTCTGCCAAAGAACAGGCAGAGAGCACCAGGAGGAAGGAGCTGATGCTATAACTAAAGTTTACTACTTGGACTAAAAACTAGACCTCTACTTCTGTGACCTTCAATTTAGGGTGATTTGCAAAGTAGGGGGAGAGGCTTAGCTAAAAGGAAGCCAGGTTAAAGCCAGATTTAAACACTGCCCTAAATAGCTTCTGCCAGAGAACAGACAGAGAGCACCAGGAGGAAGGAGATGCCGGTATAAATAAACTTCTCTACTGGGACTAAAAACTAAAACTCTACTACTGGGACCTTCAATTTAGGGTAGAAAAAAAATAGTGTGTTTGTCAGAGTTAGTTGAAATGAATTGATACCTTTGCAGTTATCTAGGTGCTTGTCTCAGGTGGCTGAAGGGAATTGTTATATGTGTTATTAACTAAGCCTAGAAATATTTGCAAAGTAGGGGGAGTGGCTTACCTAGAAAGAATCCAGGTTAAAGCCAGATTTAAATACTGCCCTAGGTAGCTTCTGCCAGATAACAGGCAGAAAGCACCAGGAGGAAGGAGCTGATGGTATAACTAAATTTCTCTACTTGGACTTAAAACTAGAAATCTACTACTGGGACCTTCAATTTAGGGTAAAAAAAAGTTAGTGTGTTTGTCAGAGTTAGTTGAAGTGAATTATTATCTGTGCAGTTATCTAGGTGCTTGTCTCTTGTGGCTAAAGAGAATTGTTATCTGTGCCATTAACTAGGTGTAGAAAGATTTGCAAAGTAGGGGGTATGGCTTAGCTGGAAGGAAGCCAGGTTAAAGCCTGATTTAAACACTGCCCTAGACAGCTTTTGCCAGAGAACAGGCAGAGAGCACCAGGAGGAAGGACCTGCAGGTATAACTAAACTTCTCTACTGGGACTATATTGCCTTCCTTCCCTCCCCTCCACCCCCCACCCTAAACCAGTTCTACATTTGTAGGCACATGATTTGATTGCCAACAGGAATTTCCTGTTTGGGAGCAGGAAGTGAGTGGTCATGGAGCCACCAAAGACTCACCATCCTAGAAGGATAAGAGTAGCTCTCCATACCCTCCAGCTGCTGGAGGTCTGACTCAGTGCAAGTAAGGACACTACTGAGAAATATAGGAGTTTCTTGTCTCTGAACAGGAAGATCAGAATCTTAAAGGGCAGAGAGGCAGTAAGTAAGTAAGTAGGGAGAAAAAAATAAATAAACAGAGGAAAGAGTAAGCATTCCAAACAACAGTTAGGGGGCCAGAAATAAGACATGATGGGAGTGGTGCAGTGCAGTGGCTGTGGAGCAGCAATCTTCAGGGAGACATTCTGGAGGATGTGGTATTTGCCCATCTGCAGGAACCTATCTGGGCTGATGGTGGAGGTTTCTCATCTCCAAGCTGAGATGGCCAGGATTTGTGGGACCTCCTCTCCCACCCAGGGACCACCAGGGCCACTGCTGTTGCCTCAGAGGTTGCCAAGAAAGAGGAGTGGTTGGATGACAGTGGGGTCAGGGAAGATGAGGGTGGTGGAACAGAGGTGAATCTCTCCAGCTGTACCTCTCCACAATTCATGTGCCATTCTGGCAAAGTGTGGTTCCTCTATGGAGGTACCCACAGTGGAGACCAAAGAGGATGCTGGGAACTTCCACAAAGGAAACCCAAAGGAGGGTGGCATGGGGCCCCACAGGAAAAGGAAACAACTAATGGTGGGGGATTCCATTGTTAGGAAGGTAGAACTGGGGGAGGAAGGGGAGAGGGAGGTAAGGTCCTGCCTGGAGCCATGGCTTGGAGGGACAGGGAGCGAATCCTCAGGATCACCAGAGCAGCTGCACAGGGGAGGGAGATGGATGTCATTGTCCACCTAGGGACAAATGACCTGGCTAAGAAAGGGACCAGAGCAGTGCAGGATGCATTTGTGGAGTTAGGGAGAGGCCTTAGACAAGTAGCACACACGGTAACCTTATTGGAGGTGCTGCCAGTCTATGGCATGGGTGAGGCTAGGGTGCTCCACACCATGGGAGTCAATCAGTGGTTGAAAAACTAGTGCAGAGCTCAGGGATTTGGCTTCACCAGGGACTGGGGTCCACCTGGAGGGATGCAGACCTATACTGACATGATGGCCTGCATCTGTCCAGGAGGGGAACCAAAATCCTAGGTGATAGATTTAAATGCTTCATTGGTAAGCATTTAAATTAGCCAAGGGGGGAGGCACTGGAGAGGAGCAGGGAAATCCTAGCCCCCCCAAAAAAATCAGGGTACTAAGTGAGGTAAACACCAAGATAGAGATGTCAATAGGGAGAAGGGTAGGGCTAAATGGAGAAAATGACAAATGCAATAAGGACAGGGATGGGGCAAAAAGGGGTAAGGCCATCAAGAAATGGAGGGCAATGAGTACCAAAGCCCATAGTCTAGGCAACAAGCTCCATGAACTGGTGGCCTTGATGGAAGAGGGATGCTTGGATACCGTAGCAGTCACAGAAACATGGTACACAGAGAACCATGACTGAGATGTTAACATACCAGGGTACACAACCTGCACAAAAGACAGGGAGGGGAGAAGAGGGAGCGTAGTAGCTCTCTATGTAAGGGAAGGGATAAAAGCAACTGAACAAAAGAGTAAATAGGGAGGGGAGGAAAGGAGGCACTGTAGGTCACCTTTGAGACTGGAAATGGCACCACAATCCACACAGGGGTTGTATACAGACCCCCCATGTCAGGGGGAAGGAATGGACAAGGATATGATAGAAAGCATTCTTAGGATGGCAGAGAAAGGGGAGATACCGTTGATGGGGGACCTTAATATGCCAGATGTTAACTGGAGCACCTTTTCTGCAGCCACATCCAAAAGCAGGGCCATTGTTGATGCCCTTCAGGTGGCATGCCTCAGAGAGCTAGTTTTGAAACCTACTCATGAGGGAGAAATCTTAGACCTCGTACTCTCAAATGGGGACAGTGAGAGGATCTCAGATCTAGAAGTGGGTAGCCATCTGGGAACAAGTGACTACCAAACAGTGTGGTTCACAATAAACTCAGCTACAGAGTCAAGCCATACAAAAGGTGGAGTTCTGGACTTCAGGAGGGCTGACTTTGGCAAGATGGGAGAGTGCCTTAGAAAAGCACTAGCAAAGAGGCAAGAAGGAGAGGTGGAGCAACAATGGGGAAATATCAAAACTGCCATCACAGAGGCAACAAGCCTTTGTGTGAAGCAAATGAACAAATCAAAACAAAAGAAAAAGCCACTATGGTTTCAAAAGAGGTGGCAGTGAAGGTTAGGGAGAAAAAGATAGCATTTAGGAAGTATAAGGAAACACAGAAGGAGCAGGACAGAGAACTGTACCAGTAAAGGCAGAAGGAAACAGGGAAGGTAGTCAGAATAGGAAAAGCCAGAACTGAGGAAAAGATAGCCAGCTTGGTTAAGAAGTGGGATAAAACCTTTTATAGGTACATCAGGGAGTGTAGAAAGACAAAGGGAGGGACAGTGAGGCTGAATAGAATGGACGGTGGTTGGGCAGAGAGGGACAGTCAAAAAGCAGGGATACTGAACGAATACTTCTGCTCAGTATTCACAAAAGAGGAGGAGGAGGGGGAGGTTCCTAATCCAATCAACAGAAGCACTCAGGATACAGGGGTCAATCCCAGTCCTTTCATGAAAGAAAGGGTTGTGAAAAAACTCTTAAAACTGAAGGTGGACAAAGCTATGGGCCCTGATGGAATTCACCCCAGAATTCTAAAAGAATTAAGGGGAGAACTAGAGACACCACTGACTATCCTTTTCAACAAATCATGGGACTTTGGTGTGGTACCTGAGGACTGGAGGAAGGTGGATGTGATTCCCCTTCACAAAAGTCGGAGCAAAACAGAGGCAGGAAACTACAGACCTGTCAGTTTGACCTCTGTGGTAGGGAAAGTGGTGGAATCACTTCTTAAGGAAAGAATTATTGAGTACCTAGAGGCCAGTGGGGCACAGGACCCGAGGCAGCATGGCTTCTCAGCTTGAAGGTCATGTCAAACAAATCTAATTGATTTCTTTGACTGGGTGACTAAAGTAGTAGACCAGGGAGGGGCTGTGGACATGGCCTACCTAGACTTTAGCAAGGCATTTGACACAGTCCCACAAAAAAGATTAATAGTCAAATTAACCAGCCTGGGAGTGGGTCCCAGGGTGGTAGCCTGGGTAAAACATTGGCTGGACAACAGGACACAGAAGGTGATTATAAATAGTGTCCACTCTGAAGAAAGAGGGTTACTAGAGGGGTACCACAGGTTCAGTACTGGCTTCAGTCCTTTTTGATGTCTTTATAAGTGACATTGCAGAGGGACTGGAAGGAAAAGTATGCCTCTTTGCAGATGACCCAAAGATCTGTAACAGGGTTGATACACAAGGAGGTGTGGAAAGGATGAGAAGGGACTTGGCAAGGTTGGAGGAATGGTCAGAAGTATGGCAGCTTGGATTCAATGCAAAGAAGTGCAAAATAATGCTCCTGGAAAACAAAAACTCAGGGAAAGATTAAACAATGAGGGGAGAGATAGTAACAACAACAAAAATGGAAAGCAACTTGGGGGTAATCATATCAGATGACCTTAAGGTCAGCAAGCAATGTGAGAAGGCAGTAGGGAGGGCTGAGGGGATACTGGGATACATAGGGAGAGGAATCACCAGCAGAAAACAGGAAGTTGTTATCCCTGTGTACATATTAAAATCAGCCAGTAGCAGTACCTCCCCTATTGTTGCCATCTTTTTTTTTCTTCCACTTGTACCCTATCTACCTCCTCCCCCACAGCTGGAGGTTGGTAGATCACCCCATGCAAATTGCTGTGCCATTTTGTAGCTCAAGGGTAACCCACATTGCCTTGGCACCCCCCATCTACCCTGTGCCACAGTTGCTTTTATACCTTGCCTGATGTACAGGACCACCCCTCCCTCCTTTTTGCCCTCTCTATCCCTCCTGAATAGTGCATAGCCTGGTACACTTACCTCCCATCCATGGTTTACAGTATACCACATCTCGGTGATTGTCATCACATCTAGGTCAGCTTTCACCATCAAGGCCACCATGTGTGGGATTTTATTTCCCCAGGCTGCATGCTTTTGTACATATGGTTTTCCACATTTTGCTGCCTGTCCCCCTTCTATTCCTGTTCTTCCTCCCCTGTGTCTTCCCCCCAACTCTGTGTCCAACTACACTATGGCCCCCTGAGTGGTATCCGTGCAACATGCAGTGGCTGAGAGCAGAACCTCATAATTGTCTGCCTTCTTCTTGAGCTTTCGGATATCTGTGTGGACAGCTGTGATGGTATTCTGCTCTTCTGCCTAAAGACCCTTGGTTCTGTAATTAGCACATCTAATTTGCAGTGCAACCATTCAGCAGAAGGGGATTTTTGTTTCTTTTTCATTCCTCCCCTCTGGCAGACTGAACATGATGATGCCACTGCTGAGGCCACGGAATCCTCCCCATTGGAGCCACCTGCTCTGAATCCACTGCCATCCTCTCCCACTGACTTGCAATTTTGGCTCCCTACTGCTTCTATCAGTTCAGGTAGGCTCTCTCTCTATCTGGTGCTTGATTTGTTCAAGTAAAATCTGATATTATGGTGGGATAATCATGAGAATGGCTACAGAAAATAAAAAATGTAGGGAAATGAAACATTAGTTGCAAAGTCCCTTGAATCTTGGTGAATTGCTGGTGTGGTGTTTCTTAAGGTTTAAATGATTGTGTGACCCAGTGTTTACATTATCCAAATGTAGACAATTCTGTGCATTTTAGACTCTCCACTGTCCCATGTATTCAATGAGGTGGTACATCCTAAAACATCATACAACTGAAGGCCTCCAAAAGGTACATCCACCTACTTAGTTCATCCACATCATTGATAACAATTCCATAATTCTTCTGGTGTACCTTGGAGAAATTAGGCGAAGTCCAATACTCACAGTGCAAAAAAGCTTTAATACTTGTTTTAAAAAGTTTTCCAACATCAGTTCTTTACAAAGAGAAAGAAGCACACACAAGAACAGTTCACATCAAATGCAAGTGCAGAGGCTCTGCTCTCGCATTTGATGTGAACTGTTCCTGTGTGCACTCATTTCTCTTTTGAAAGTACTGATGTTGGAAAACCTCTTAAAACAAGTATTAAAGCTTTTTTGCACTGTGAGTATTGGACTTTGCCTTATTTTTCCAAGGTACACCAGTAGAATAATGGAAATCACATTGTTGTTAATGATGTGGATGAACTAAGGAGATGGGTGCAGCTTTTGGAGTGCTTCAATTATCCAAACATAGTAAGTCTCTATGCAAGAACTTTTGTGTCATTTACACTGTGTTACAAGTAGAAATGCAGTGACACTTAAAAATGTTTGTATACAAAAATAGAAATGCAGTGACATTAAATTTCATAGGTAAAGGTAGTGTGGTGTCTAAAACCTCACACTGTATATAGCGGTGTGAAGTCTCCTGACCTCACCCTAACTCCGTGAGGTAAAGTCTTTTTTGCAAAACAACAACAAAAAAAAAAAGTAGCTTATTCATGTTTTATCCACCCCACCCATTAAGCAAACAGTTCCAACCCCTCTCTTACCAACCAGATATTTATAAATGCAGTACCACCACCCAGCCACTCTCTAGCACCCACTCCACCCCCACAGTTTGAGCAAGTTTTACTATAATAAACAAGCATTCATCAATGCTGAATGTTCACAGGTGGTGTTGGTGTACCAGGTCTTGCTTGCACTTATTTTACTATATATTTACCCAGGATAGAGCAGATGAGATGCAATATCTAATTTTTTGTGATGTCTTGCTTTGAATCATTGTTAGATTGTAATTACCCAGGATAGGGCAGCTGAGAGGCAACACTCTACATTTAAGTGGGCTCCCAAATTTTGGCCGCAAATGTCCAACAGTCTTTTTATGGCGTGATGTTATGATCAAGACAGGAGGAATTTTTGAAATCAGATCTGAAAGGTGACTTTGCTGTGTGACTGTGAAAACAAGTTTCATAAGGGATTTGAAAAATAATACCTGCCATGTTCAGGAGTTGTGGTAACACAAGAGATATGCTGAACATTAAGGGCCAAAATCTGAAAAAAATTAATGCTATGTGTTAATGTTGTAACAATTCGTTTCCTCATAACTTTTTTTTTTTACATTGTTATCCCAATTTTTTTGCATAATCTGTTTGTGTCCACTCCTTCTGAGCTTAACAGGTGTCATTTATAAAATAATGGCTGAAACATGATTTTGTACCACAAGTGTTAAAACATACTTTGGGTAGGATTTGAGAAATAGCAGATGTCACATTCATGAGGCAGTGTAAAAAATGGCTATGTTGAAAGGTTGGGATCAAAACCCTGAAAACTACTATGGTTACAAGCCTGCTTTGAAAAATTGCAATCTACAGTAGACGGATAACTTTGTTGTTTTCTCATATTTTTACCCCACATTTTCAACATAGCCTTCTTATGACCCCACCTCTTGAGCAAGGGCAGAGAACATTTTCAACTCCCACCCAAAAAGTGATTTCACGCAGTGACTGTAAAATTACCTTTTGGGATGTGAAAACATATTTTGGACAGAAATTGAAGAATGACAGCTGTCACATTCATGAGGTGCTGTGAAGAAATGGCTATGTTAAACATTTGGGATCAAAATATTGACAATTACCAATATTATGAGCCTGCATAACTGTAGTTTCTTAGTATTTTTACCCCAAATTTTCAACATAGCCTTCTTATAACCCCACCTCATGATCAAGGGTGGAGAAAACGTTCAACTCCTTACAGAATGGTGATTTTGTGCAGACACCACAAAATCTCCTTTTGCAACAGATTTGCCTAATTTTACGCCATTATTCATGCAATTGGGTACCCAAAAAGCATGTTGGAAATGAGGGGCAACAATATTTAAAATTTGCCAAGTTATGCTACTAAGTTCAAAACCCCATTGAAATACTTTGAACCACATATCTGATTTCCTCAGTTTGTGGTCTAGCATTAAAGAGTAAAGATGTGTCTGCAGTCCAGAGTAGATTACAATGTTAGAGCCCTGTAGATAAGTAAGGGTTTGGAGGGGCATGGGTTGGTGGGTGCTGAGTGGGAGGGATGGATGGGGGCAGTAATGGTGATGGCAGCAACAGGCATCAATGGACATTTTTCCTTTTTAAAGGTTATATTGCAAAAACAACAAACAAAAAATCCATACAAGGCATGTTTTCTTTATTTCAGGTGTCAACAGTGGGGGACTGGGCACTCCCAGTGTTGGTGTTATGTTCATGGGGGGGTGCTGAGTGGGAGGGTCGCATGGGGTGACTAACACTGATGGCAACAACAGACATCGATGGATTTTTTTTAACTGTTATATTGTTAAGAAAAATTTTGAGGGATGGTTTTCTTTATTTCAGGTGGCAACACTGGGGGACTGGGCACCCCAAGTGTCAGTGTTATGTTTGTGAGAGGAGTGTGGGGTGGTGGGTGCTGAGTGGGAGGATTGGGTGGGGGGGGACTAATGGCGGCAGCAGCAAATGACATCAACAGACGGTGTTCCTTTTTATAGGGTATATATATGTGTGAGTATATTGTATATTATTCTTTGCAAAAAAAACTCCTTTAATGCAACATTTAGGGTTCATGCTAAAGCAACAGTAGTAGGGAAAAGTGGCTTTTGGGTTTCCAACCCTAAAACCCCACCCATAAAAATATCAAGAGTGCAGTCATTCATTTGCATCATTAACCCTAAAGCTCACTCCATTAGGTGTGTATGTTTGTGAAGTGTATAGAATGGAGTGAGCATTAGGGTTGACAATGCCAAAGAAGACTGCACCCCGGCTTTGTTTTATGGGTGGGGCTGGGATTTTAGGGTTGTAAACCATAAAACCATATTTCCATACTTTAGTTGCTTTAGCCTGAACCCTAAATGTTGCATTAATGTTTTTTTTCAAAAAATGTCCTTACATTTTGAAATAGTATAATCGTATTCTTATTTCTTTGTTGGAGCACAGGGTCCAGAGACCCAGATAGTGTAATAGTCTGGGCCTTGAGCTTCCATTTGTAGGACAACAATGAAATTGTCACCATAGCCTTCTTATTACCCCACCTCATGAACTGGGCACTAAAATTTGTCAAATCCACACTGAAACATCATCCCACACCACAGCAATTCGATTCCGCCCCAGATGCACAAAAAGTATTTAGGCCCAGATTTTAAAAATGACAGCTGTCACATTCATGAGGTGGTGTAATGAAATGGCTATGTTGAGAATTTGCCGTGGAAATACTTAAAATTATAAAAGTTATGTGGGAGCATAGGTAAATTTCAACAGATGCAAATAACTTTGTCATGTTAACATATTTTGAACCCACATTTTCAACATACCCTTCTTATGACCCCGCCTCATGAACAAAATCAGAGAAAGTTTTCAAATACTGCCCAAAAGGTGATTTTACCTACCAACTGCACAATCACATTTTGGGCAGTATTTGCAAAATTCCACCAGTATTGTTTATGATGTGGGGTCTCAAAATATTGAAAATGTGGTGTAAAAATAGCAAAAATGGCAAAGTTATGCATCAATGTTGAAAACCCCATTGGAAAACATTGAGACATACTTACCTTGCTTTCTCTTATTGCAGGCATCAGTTTCAACAGCAAGATGTGTCTTCTGTAGCAGAGTGGATCATCACCCTGGGACATGTTCAGGTGAGCAGGGGTGTGCATGGGGGGTCTGGGTGGTGGTGGGTACAGAGTGGGAGGTTGGGGTGTGGGGGTCCTATTGGCGATTAACTTTTTTTGACAAACAAAAAAAGTCATTGTGGGACTGTTTTCTTTATGTCAGTGATACAAAATGATCAGAAAGGGTGTGCCACTAGACACCAGAAAAAACAAAGAAATAAAGTGGGGATGATGATCAAATGGTGGGGTGCCAATAGACACCAGGGAAATATGGAAGAAGTACTGGGACAACAATCAGAGGATGGAGGGTGCCACTAGACACCAGCAAAATACTTAGTAATTAGGGGCATGAGATCAGATAATGGGGGGCACCACTAGATACCAGGGTAAATCACCCAACTATGGGAATGGTGATTGGACAGTGGATGGTGGCATTAGACAACAGGGAACAATATAAAAATATGGGGACAGCAATTGAAGGATTGGGGGTGCCATTAGACACCAGGGAAAAAATAAGAAAAATCACAGTAATGATGATGGGAGAATGGGTGGGTGCCACTAGACACCAGGGAAAGCTGTAAAAATTATGTGGAAAGCCATGAAAGGGTGGTGGGTGCCACTGGACACCGGGGAAAATTGTCACAATAACAGGGACATGGTAGAAAATCCTTTTTTTCATTTGAGGGAATCCTTTTCCATATCAAACAAAAAATGAAACAGGAAATAATGTGTTGAAAGAAAAAAGGAATTGGGAAAAAACTAAGTACAAAATCCTTATCTGTGACAATGGATGCTTTTTCATCCGAATCCAAATATCAAACAAGAAAGCATCCCTTGAAATAAAAAAATAAAAAAATCAACCAAAAAACTAAGACCGAAATCTTTTTTCTTGACAAGGGAGTGTTTTTCGTTTGAATGAAAATATCACATGAAAAAATATCCCTTGAAATGAAAAAAGGATCCGCCAAAAACTAAGTCTGAAATATTTTTTCGTGACAAGGGATTGTTTTTTGTTTGAATGAAAATATTCCATGAAAAAGGATTCCTTGAAAAGAAAAATAACAAAGTCCCAAATTCCTTTTCATGACGAGGGATCCTTTTTTGTTCAAATGAAAATGGACAAATGAAAGAAGCCACAAAAAAAGTATGTCCAAAATACCTTTTCGTCACACATGATCCTTTTTCATTTGAACAAAAAGTCCAAACAAAAAAACAGAACTAAGTGATGAAAAAGGATTTAAAATGTTAAAATAAAGACATTTTGGGGTGATTTCTCCAACAGTAAAGTTCAGAAGCTAGCTAATGGAGTCCCAAAGGGCAAGATACATATTTTGGTGTCTTTGAAATATGCCATTTTTGTGGGTTTTGAAAAACATTTTTTTGTAAAAACAAAATGAAAAACATTATGGCGATAAATGAAAAAGGAATTTTCCTGTCACAAAAAAGGATTGATCCAAAATGAAAAAGGATCTTTTTTTTTTGTTTGACCAATTTCTTTTTTCATTCCAGACATCTATCCGAAAGACTGTACTGCCCACTGAGAAAATCTGAAATTTTAAAATTTAATAACTTTTGAATGGATTCATATTTTTTCACCAATTAAGTGAAATGCACATCTGTAGCCCAAGCCCTTTCCACCCTAAAAAGTTTGGAACAAAATTTTAACTCTTTGGGCACAAGACAATGACACAGAAACAGAAAAAAACAGCAAAGTTTTACATTTTATTCGCTATCTGCATCTCAGAATTCACACATCCGACCGAAACAAAACTTGCCATATCAAGAGATCTACCCCACAAACTGTGCATGCAGAATTTCATTCAAATCCATTGAATGGTTGTGAAGATATTGAACTTCAAAATTTGAGGTTTAACATAGAAAGCCAAGCTCAACCCTAAATATAGGAGTGCTACTCTGGCCCTATAATTCAAATCAATCTATCTATCTATCTATCTATCTATCTATCTATCTATCTATCTATCTATCTATCTATCTCTTTGCAAAAAAACATCATCATATACTGTACCCATCTCCGCTTACTTACACACAGAATAGGGTGAGTGTTAGGGTTGACACCCCCAAGGGACACTCCACACCTCTTTCTACCTGCAAGGTGGGGTGGGGTGTTAGGGTTAGTGTGGGGTGGGCTATCAAGGTTGGAAAGCCTTACACCGCAGTTCCATACTTTTGTCTCTGGAACTCTAACTAGTGCATTAACAAAGTTTTTTGCAAAGAATTTCCTTAATTTTTTTAGATAGTATAATTGTATCCTTATTTCCTGTGGGAGCACATCCATGCACAATTTTTGAGACCTTGTAGCTGTACCCTTATTTCCCTGTAGAGGAGGACCTGTACTCCCATTAGTCTGTAATGGTATCCATATTTGCATCCATCCATGATTTTTGAGATATTGTAATAGTATTGTTATTTCTCTCCGCTCCAATCAGTCCACAATAGTATCCATATTTGCATGTGGGAACTCCATCCTTAATTTTAAAGGTACTGTATATGTGTCCAATCCCATGCTGTGCAGCACCCAAGAAACACCGCACATTGCAATTTTATCCTAAGGGAAGCACAGTAAATTTTGAAACCTGTATAACTGCACACCAAATGAATATTTTTTCATCAAACTAGCAAAAGGCATATCTGTGAGGCAAGCCCTTTACACCCTGAAAAATGTAGACAAAAATTGCAAGCTATGTCTCCACAGTGGAGTGATAAAGAAATGACTGCACACAGTTCACATTACCGAAGTTATTCTGTGGGAAACAAAGGAAAATTTAACCCCCCACAACTCAAGAGCAAAGTAATCTGCTTTCACTAAACCAGCAAAAGTGACATCTGTGGACTACACCTTTTAAACTCTGAACATTTCAGACCAAAATTCCAAACCATTTCTTTACTGTGAAGTGGCAAAAAACAGCTATATAAAAAAATTTTTGTTCAGAAATTGTGAAGCAGTATCCTGTTTTGAGCTTTCTTTTTTTCACAATTTGTGAAAAAGGAAAATCCTTGTGAAACAGTATCCTGTTTCATGATTCTTCTTTTGCAGATTTTCAAAAAAGGATTTTGGCATGTTCAAAAACACATTTCCATATGATTTATGAAAAACATAACCCCATAATTTGATAGAACAGGTCCCAATTAGCAGAATATATGTGTTGGTTACTTCAAAAAAGATTTTCTTCTTTTTACCTTTCTTTCCATCATAAAAAAAAAAAAACAAGATGGCAGCAGCATGAAAAAAGATTCACTGTTCGGGACACAAGGTTATGCATTTGTAACACAGGATTGCTCATTTGCAACACAGAATCCTGTTTCGAGATTCATATCTAACTTTTCTCATTGAAAATATTAGGACATTTTATAATTTAACAATATTTCAACAGATTACTGTTTTTTCACCAACTCTTCAAAAAGTACATCTGTGACCCTAAACCTTTCTACCCTGAACATTTCAGACAGAAATCACAAACTGTTTTTGTGCAGCGGTGAGACAAAGAATATCACAAAAAACTAGTAATTTGCAAATTATTTGACACTCCATATCTCTGCACCCACAAATCTGACTGAAATGAAACTTGGCAAATCAAGAGATCATTAGTCTCAGATAACACATGTGAAATTTTATGCAAATCAGATAAACAGTTGCAAAGTTATTAAAGTGAAACTTTTTGAGTTTAACATAGAAGTGAAGCCATAATCCTAACTATAGGGGCACCATGTGTCCCTGTAATATATTATAGGAGTACAGTCATGCCCCCATAGTTCAGGTTGAGTAGGTACCTCAAAGTTAAATTCCAGATTTTGCACTTTAATAACTTAGCAACTGTTCAATGGATTTGCATGAAAATTTGCATCCACCATCGCCCTGGATAAATATCTGGATGTGGGAAGTTATAGCAGGTCGAATGTGTGGTTTCCGAGTTCTGGGGAGGTGAAAAAAAGCATTTTTTTACTCTTTGACTTTGCTGGGTTTTTTTTGTTTGAACTTTCCTATAGGCCAGACAGTTTGTAATCATGGTCTGTAATTTTCAGTGCTGAAAGGGACTAGCCCACATATGTGCTTTTGCTAGTCTGGAGAAAAAATAATACTCTGTTCCAAAGTTATTTCATTTTTTAAATTTTAAAAAAAAAATTCTGAGCTTGCTCAGTAAGCACTTCAGGATAGCTGTATGAAATGAAAAAGGAATCCTGTTGTGTATTGCAATATTCTTTTTCCACCCTGTTTCCATTTAAAAAAAATCAATAGCTATTAAACTGGCATCACTGAGAGACACCAACACATCTGTCTGTGTGATTGGGATCCTCTTAGGTGTAATCTGCACTTCACAGTGTCAGACATGCCCTAGAAATGTGTTATGTTTTTACTATTAAGAATCTTTTTTCTTGACAGCGTGATGCAAAAAAAGAATCCTGTTTCTATGATGAGTCACAAAAAAGGATCCTTTTTCATGAAAGCAGAATCTTCTGATTCAATTCTTCTGGTGTCTCCCATACTCTGGTGTATTTCCCTGGTGTCTAATGGAATCCCTCACCCTCTGATACCCATCCCTTGTCTCCCTTTAGTTTCCCTGGTGTCTAATGTCACCCCCAGCCCATGATCTCAGTCCCCTATCTCCTTTTTGTTTCCCTGCTGTCTAGTGGCACCCCCACTCACTGATCGCACCAATCATTTTTCCCTGATTAAAAAAAAAATGTCCCAAGTGTCTAGTGGCAGCCCTCACCTGCTGATCATCTTCCCTTGAAAAAAATGTTTTTCTCTGGTGGCACCCCCCCCACATAACAATTGCTGTCTCTCATCTATTTTTATATTCCCTGGTGTCTAGTGCTACCCTCCACCCCCCAATCACTATCCCCTTTGTATTTTTATACTCTCTGGTATCTAGTGTTAACACCACACCACCCAATTGCTGTCCCTCTTGTGGTTTTATGTACCCTGGTTTTTAGTGGTACCCCCCCACCTGCCAATTGCTGTCCAAGTACCTGTAATGAAGAAAAACTGTTCTCAATGGGTTTTTTATGCTAAAATGGTCCACTGAGGAATGAGAAAAAGGCATTGGATCCAGATGACAATGTTGTACCAGTCCTTACTCTACCACAAATGTGCATTGCCCAGACCCATAAATCCTATGTTATATCAACAGGAGTAATGACTCTAGAACATGAGGACATGTGTGGAACCTTGTGGTTGTGAGGGAAGTTCAGGAGGAACATGAGAAAGTTTCATCATACCAAGAGAGTGGTTGAGACACAAAACAGTCTGCCAGCAAAGGTGGTGGGCTCTAAACCACTAATGGGTTCAAGCAAAGTGAATTAAGGGCATAGCAGGTAGTCATGAGGTAGTAGTAAGTCGGAGAACATGGGAGTGGAGAGAATAGACAAAAACTGTATTGACAAAATGTCTTGATGTATGTTAGGGTGTTACAGCAGACTGGATGGGCCATTGGTCTTTTTCTGGAATCATTGCCTGAGATTCTATATCCTGTAGCACCAGCCCATGTCCCTCACCAATCAGGCAGACATCAAGTGCTCTCATTCATGAAGCACTGGCTACTCAGAAAAAGTTAGACAAGCTTCTGGATGTGGTGTTGGTGTTAATGAGCAGAGGTTCAGTCACAACAAACAATTTTCAAGCACCAAAAACAGACAGTGAGTGAAAAAAATTCCTTCTGAAGACCAGATACACTAGTCTGTTATGAAAATGTCAAGAATCAAAGATTTGGCTTAGCAAACCTTTAATATTAGGTTCAAAAGGTTTATGAAGTCATCACACACCGAGGGTGTGTAAAAAATCCATAAACACATGCTTGTCTTTCCTTTATTTTTTATAATTACTGGTGCAAGGAGTTTTTTTTCCATACTTGACAAAGCACTACTGTCAGAGAGAGAGAGAGAGAGAGAGAAACACACACATACACACACACACACAGTAGCCAGCTCTGTCTCTGTCAGTCTCTCTCTCTCTCTCTCTCTCTCACTCTCCAGTTCAGATGTTATTTTCTTTCTTCTTGTATTTTTTTTAAGTTGCACTGTGGAAGTGCCCCAGGACCACAATGAGAGTAGTCAGTACCAACCTGGTGCATTCCTGATCACAGATGCTGTCTCCTAATGCCACAACCGAAGCATAACAACAGCAGGACCAACCAGATAGATTTTATGTTGTAAAGGCAGGATCACCCAGATAAATAGTGAGAATAAATTAATAACTAGCCTGTGAGGAGGGTGAGAGGTAAACTCAGTAAGGCTGGGAGATCAGTGTGAGTCCTAAGAAATGGAGCTGCCATGTTTCTTTTATGTGTTCACACCACCCACAAACAGACTAAGGCTCAGATATTCAAACTGCACCCAAAAAGTGTGCAATACAAGTCCATTGAGCCCATGCACAAGAGGCGCGATATTCAAAAACTGAGCCTGCCAAACTGCGCCTACAGCCAATGACTGAATATCACACCACCTGCACCATAACGCAACTAAGGAGGGGAAGCTGAGCAGATCAGATGCGCCATAGCGCAACTAGGAATGTTCAGTTGAGCAGTCCAGAGGCACCATAGCACAACCAGGGACACCCCCCAGCAGTAGGGTGGCAATGCAACTGCACAACCAGGGAGGTAGGAGCCCACCACCCATGCCACAGATGGGCAGAGGACCACACAGCAGAACAGACATCATCCCTCCACACCCCATGCACTGCACAACTGGGGAGGGCTGGAATAACCAGTGGCCCATGGAGACCAGCAACCTACCCACAGCTGGGTCATGGTACCCCATCACACCCCCCGGCATGCTGTGACTGGCACACAAGGAGGGCTGACCACTCCATGCCACACCATCCCCCCAATGCAGAGCACATCCTGAACGGTGACCCCCAGACACCCTGCCCAGGAGCAGAGTCCACCACTGCAGGAAACCCCATGCATGCCACCACCCCCACTGTGACAATGCAACCCTGTGCACCACAGAACCATGCAAGGCAGCCCCACCATGAGCACCCATCAGTGGGTGGCAGCACACAGCAATGCAACAATGGCATACACAGTGCCACCATGCACAGCCCCCCCGAGGTACTGCTGAGAGACCAACCATGTGTCAGCACATGAGGTACCCCACATGGAACAGGGCATGCCCCTGACACCACCACCAGTGGTACAGCACCCTGCACACTCTCCCAGTGACACACCCTGACCCAGCACTGGCCACAACAGCCAGCGCAGACACCCACAGTGGTGTGTGGAAGCATGCACCACACCAGATGCCACACAGTGCATGGACAGATACCCACCCATACCCAAGGGCACAACAACACAGGGATGCAGTAGCAGGGCAACCAAGCCCCCAGCATGGACCCATGTAAGCAGTGTACACACAACCTGCAGTCCTCCATGGCACAGGAGTGCCAGCCACCCTGCGCAGGTACTGTGGACCTGTACTCCACCAGCATTTGCCCAGAGTACAAGTCACAGACAGTGGTGCACATCCCCTGCAACACACACAAGCCACAGTATGGAGGTCGGTCAACAACTGTGGAGGCCACAGTGTCACCCAAGGCACACATGCACCACACCAGTGACAGGAGGCAACCCAGCATTGTAACGGGTACAGTGGCTGCCCTGCATGGACAGCCACTACTGACATGCCAGCAGATGGTGCAGGTCACAGACATGCATGGGTGTCAGCTGCACAGGCCATGGATGGGCTGACAAGGGCACCATGGACACAGAGCATGCACCATGGACCACTGCACACAGTCATCCAGTGCACAGGGCATAACACACACACCACAGACACTGACTGATAGCTACCCCCACACCATAGTCACCTCCCCATGGACACACACACATACCCATGACTGCACCACCCCTGATGCCATGCACACCACTGCAGCTGAGCATCTATAGCCCGCTGCAAATCAGAGACCACCACAGTATTCGTATCAAAAGATCTGTATTAAAACAAAATATAAAAGTTAACTACATACAATAATATATACAAGGTGGGGGAGAGGGCCACAAACAAGGTGGGGTGGATAAGGGGCAGGGGTGGACAAATGGGACAGGAAAGGAGGGGTGTGAGGGTGGGTCCAGTGGGGTAGGGGATATCAGGGGCAGAGGGACTTTCAACGGAAGCCCTGCTCCCCGCTCTGGCTTCTCCTCTGCCGTTGCCTCCTGTGGACCCCAATCTGGTCAATGTGGCGAAGGATTTCCAGGGACACCCATGCCATGTGCAGGATCTCCCACAATGCCTCCCTGATGTCGTTCAGCTGGTGGACACCTAGGAAAAGGGAGCACAGTCAATAGGTGTGAATGCACAGCCCCATACAGCCCACCCACTGTGCATGGCATACGGCCGTGGGACATACTTCTGTGATGGTGTGTGATCACCCACATTGATCACGTCCACATGACCTGCCCACCGAGGTGCATACAGCCATGTGGAATGCAGCACACATCCACTGGCCAAGTCATGCACAGCACCACTGTGGCCGTTTAGTCACATGGCTATGTGGTGCAAAGGCAGTGGCACAGCCATGTATCCGGTGCACGCATGGACCACCATCGACGCACTCCCAGACATGCATTGCCACTGGACAGTGCTGACTGTAACAAGTTGCGTGCATGGCAGTGGTGTCAATGGATGGTGACCATGCCCCACTGCCCACCCTGTTACACAGCATGCAATAGTAATCACAGAGGTATGGCACTCACCATCATTGGGCCGGTCCCTCAGGCACTGTGGACCCTTGCCCCACCTTGCCTCCCTGTCCTCTTCATGGCATCGCAGCTGACATGCCAGGCGCCTCTCCTCTGGCCCTGTGGTGCAAACATGGAGAGAGGAACATCAGTACAATCCCATAGCAAAGCGCCCCCTGCCCCCAGGTGTGTGCCCTCCCACCCAGCTAGACCCACCCAACCCACACCCTGATAACACCACCACAGCAAACACCAGACGGTTCTTTCCCCATGTGCCGGACACATACAACCATGATACCCATATGGAAGATAAAAGTGTGTTGACGTAACACCTATCTGGCTGTGGCACCGTGCCCTTCCTTGTATGTGCCCACAGGTGGGCTAGCAGGTCTGGCTCCCTCCGCCGCAGGTCCCCATACCTGTGGCTGCACTGCTCTGCTGTCCACCCCTTCCAGTGGCCTCCTCAAGTGCAGTGGTCATCTCCTCCCACACCTGCTCCTAGACCTGTCCAGGGGTGCCTCCCCAAACAGTGGTCCATGGTGTGGCTCCACTATGGCCACTAGGTTGGCCAGTTTGACCTGGCTCCATTGAGCATTCCTCCTGTGCTCCATTCTCACAGCTCAGTCTGCAAAAATGGCACTCTGCAGTGTGGCTCTCCACGTGCAAATGCTGCAGGGTACAGCACTGCCATTCCTTATCGCGCTGTCACTGAACAGCGCAATAGTGGTGCACCCATGCCTGACTCATGGCGCCTAGCGGGCAACGGTCAGGCACAGGGTCAAGGGGCTCTGGCACATGGACACGCACAGTGCCATTGGAACTCAATATGTGTAGCGTGATTGGCTACCTCTGTGCTACCTCCAGTAGCGGCCTTCTGCACTGTTGCCATAGTGCGTCTATAATGGCCCAGTACCACAGCACCATGTAGGTGAACATCGCTGTAGTGCCACTGGCACAATGGTGGCTGTGCCCTGCATTGCTTCCCATGCACAGCACATGAGCAGTGCAGCAGACGCCTGCGTCAGCAACCCGGGCATGCGCAGTGAGGTGTGTACTACGCATGTCACAGAACTGCGCCCTTGGCTCAGCATGTTCAACACAATTGCACAAAGCGCAACAGCACGATATTCAGTCATCATATGCAAAACAGCTAATCAGCTATGCAATGGCGCAGCACTGCAATTTGCATCCACTTAAAGTTGTGCCTCGCCTCATTTGCATAGGTTGTGCTATAAAAGTGTGGCATTGGGCTGCAGAGGCCATAGTCGGTTACTGCAGTCTATTGGTGAGTTGCATGCTGTTTGGGAGTGTGGACTGTGGATTTAGGGACATGCATGGGACTGCACAGTCACAGGTAACAACTGTCATTCTTACAGGCTAAAAAATGACTGAGCAAGTTGTGGGAGAGGAGGAACACAGTGGTGGGAGGAGGAGGAGGCCTTAATTTTACCAAGGCAGAGACTGATGCCCTGTTTGAGGCCTACCTGAATCAGGAGCCGCTTCTCAGCGGATGGCAGGGAACATCCCAAGCCCGTGCTGCTGCATGGGAGGAGGTGGCATGTGCTGTGAACCTGCATGGCAGCCATCAGTGCTCCGTGCAGGAGTGCAAGAAGAAGAAAGGCACAGACAGGAGGAGGATAAAGGAGAAGTTGGCTGCCATCAGGGCAGCATGAGCTGAGACAGGTGGGGGACAGCTGGAGGTGGTTCACCTAACCCTACAGGAGGAGAGAATTGCTGGAAGCATGCAGCGTTGTGCCATTGAGGGTGTTCCAGGTGGTGGCTTCCAGATGGGTGGTAGCCCATCACTGCATGGTAAGTCATGGTCTGTCTATGGGGGGGTAGGGTAGGTCACATGCAGTAATGCAACTTTGTTTTCCCTTACAGATCCTGAGTGTCTGCATGGGTCAGTGGTGGTGGGCCTGTCCACTGAGGACAGTCAGCTGGAGATGGAGGAGGGCCCATCCACCTCCACAGGTATACATGGATCACTGCGACAGTGGGCCTGTCTGGCTGTCCACACTGATGTTGTTGGAACAGGTGCAGAGAAAGCCCTGCCTGTGTCCCAGTGTGCCAGCATCCATGGATGCCAGCATGCTGTGACTTGGGTAAGTGCCAAGTCCATCACCGATGATGATGCTGCTAACGGCATGGGCAGTGACATGTGTGTGCCACGGGATGGCCAAACAGCAGGTAACATCACGGCCATGGCTGTGGGTGGTGCTGCCTTGGAGGCCTGCTTGTCAGCACAGTCCCAGCCTGTGCCTGTCAGCATCAGTGGGGCAGCACTGGTGTGTGTTCAGGACAGTGGGACTGTTGCGGCTACTGCAGCGGCACCTCTGAGCCCTGGGGAGCAGCAGCCAGAGGGGCAGCATCAGCAGTCGGCCAATGGGCTTGGGGGTACAGGGTCCTGTGGTGTCATCTGTGCACCACCTGTGGACATGCCTAGACCTGGTTCTGCTGTGCAGCGCCCACCCTCAACGGGTGCTGAGCATCAGGGCTGTGCACACACTGACGAACAGGATGCCGAGGAGGCAGATGACCTCTTGGACGAGCACACCCACCTACTGCAAGCATCAGTTCAGCAGCAGATATGGCTTGCAACGTCGGTGGATGGACTGCTTGTGGCTTTGGAGCAGGCAGAGAAGCATCACAGCAGAGACACCGCTCTAATCCTGGCAGGGATGGACCGGTTGTGGGAGGATGTGACTGCTGCCATTGACAGGCATGCACAGGCATTCACTGTTGTCATGGCCACCATGGGCACATAGTCATGTGCCCATGCATCGCAGACACCGCGCAGTGCACTGTCCACCCCCCATTCCCGGCGTCATGTGACACCCTCCCTGTCGACACCGGGTTCAGCTATGGGCAACCCAAGCACGCCTGGCGCAGGCATGTTCGGTGTGCTGCAGATCCCTGCATGAGCACAGTTGCATTGATGCAGTGGAAACACTGGGGGACCATCGGTGCCACCCCATGAGGCCAGTGGTCAGCCTGTCAGTGCTGGCAGGTCTCAGCGGGGCCGCCCACGCATCCGTGGTGGCCGGGGCACTGTGTCACGTGACTGACCTATCTCTCAACGTGGCTACTGTCTAGTGCTGCCCTGTGTGCATTGTGTCTTTCAGTGAGCAGTGCACGGGTGGGAACCCTGCCCTGCACATGGACACACGGTCCATCTGCAGACTCTTCCAGCTGCTGTCCACAGTTGCAAGTGCATGATGATGCCTGCATTGTGCTCTACACCAATGTGCAATGGTGCTCAGTATCTGACACACACACATGGACAGGCAGTGGGCATGGTGGTCTGTGGACATGTGAGTGGCTAGGGGTGGCATTCCTGGTTGGTGTGCCCCCTACCCTTTGTGCATGTTTGGTGTGTTGTCTGTGTGTGCGTGTGTGTGTGTGTGTCCATCCTTGTGCCATGTTAGACCTTACCCATCCCTGGCTGTGTGTGTGGTTCCATGACCTGCCACTTTCCTTGATGGCATGCACCCCTGGTGTGTGTCCATACATGTTTGTGGGTTGTGCCTTAGCCACTGTTGGCTGCACATGGCCCCATGACTAACCTGGGTTGACTGAAGTGTTCTTCCATGATGGTGTCCCGGTGCAGCTGTGCCAGCTGGAGCAGTCGGGGGTCCATCGCCCAAGGGGGGCTGCCTTCACCATCATCACCGGTGTCCTCATCGTCCCCATCGCTGTCCCCTTCTTCGATCTGTATGGCTATCCTACACTCGTTGGCCATGTTGTGCAGGATGCAACAGGCCAGGAATAGCCCACAGGCCTTTGAGGGTCTGTACTGTAGGGCACTGCTGGAGGAGTCCAGGCAACGGAAATGTGCCTTCAGCATCCTGAACACCCACTCGATGAAATTACATGTGGTGGCATGTGCCTCATTGTAGCGTTGCTGTGATGGGGTCACGGGCCGCCAGTAGGGTGTGAGCATCCAGGGACGGAGTGGGTATCCACTGTCACCTGTGTGTAGATGGTGGAGGTTAGTTTGGTGATCAGCATCGCCCAGCCCAGGGCCATGTAGGCCACTACCCATGTCACCTCTGACCATGCCCTTCAGGCCCTATGATTGTCCAAGTGGTTTGCATACTCACCCACTAGGTGTCCAGTGAGGAATGTCCCCACTCTCGAATCTGTGGCACAGTGCTGACTGGTGCCAGATGAAGGCATCGTATGCTCCCCCAGGGTGTGTGGCACAGACATTGATTATGAGCCCTCTGGCATCGTACACCACCTGGCAGTTGATGCTGGCATAGCCCTTGTGATTGATGTATGCGGCCCCCTCAGGGCCAGTTGGTGTGTGGATGGCCACATAGGTGCAGTCTATTGCCCCTAGCATGCCAGGCATACTTGCTACCCTGTGGAACTCCTGTATGTTTGCTGTGCACTGTGCCGGTGTGCTGGGAAATGGATGTACTCCGCAGCATGTGGCAGCAGTGCGCTGAGGAATTGGGTGAGGTGGCATGATGTGGCCAACTGGGTAATGCCTGTGGTGTTCTCAGTTGGTCTCTGGAAGGTACCGGTGATGAGCAAGCACATGCAAGCTGTCACCTTGGTCTCCACTGACAGGGTGCCTGCATCACATCACTGCACAGCTCACAGAGCTGCCTCAGAAGCCCAATTCAGGTGGTACCGGACCACAATCTCGGTATCATTGTACAGCTCGAAGCTGGTGAGGGCTCAGTACTGCCAGTTGGGGGCATACCACCGATGGGCCCTTCCATGGCCACGCCCTCCTGCTGCCCGCCTTCTCACCCCCCTCATAACGTCCTCCATCTGGAAGGTGGCACTGGCCATGTCCCTGGCTTGTGTTCACTCCCCCTGGCAGCTGTTACTGTATTCCCCCGCTGTCCTCACTGCTACTTCCTCTGTACCGGGAACACCTGCCTGTGCTTGCCTCACTGCTGTGTGGTGTACCTCCCCCTTCTGCAATGTCTTCCCACACCTTCCCCTGTGGCTATTGTTTCCAGGTGCACTTTCCTGCCTGGCCCTGTGTGTCCCTGCTGGCCAGTGTGTCCTGCTGTATTTTTCTCTCATGTGGCTTCCCTGTAGTGTTCTTGTGCCTCTCCCTTTCTCCCTTTTAGTTTGTCTCATTTCCGCTATGGCACAACTTCCGCTTGCTCCCCTATTGCGCATGGTGCAAGTTGTTGAATATCGCACTGCACCATTTATGCATGGTTCCTCCCCCTTCAGTTGCACATGCCTTTATTGTCATTGCGCTGTTGCTCAGTGTGGTTTGGGGGCGCAACTGCCTCCTGCTGAATATTGCAAAATGGCGTAATTTAGTACTTGCACCGGTGCAGCCCTATTGCGCATGGCTCAACTCTTTTGAATATCTGGGCCTAAGAGCCAATCACATGGTACAGTAGAAATGATTGACACTGCTAGTGAAAAAAGTTTTGAGAAAACTGTAATAACTGGTCTTCCAGTTATTACAGCATTGGAAAGAGGCCTGTTAACCATTTGATAAATGGGGTAACCAGTAATTATAAATCAATCACACAGTGCCAGATACCGTATCATATTAGCACAAAAAATGTAACACATACCAAATGGTGAAAACCAGATACTTAATACATCAGTTTCTTAACAAATCAAATTCATAATTCTGTACACTGTTAGCGGCAATTTTTCATCAATTATTTTAATATCATTACAAACACAGCTTATACTTGATGTCAATATATAACATGCCAACTGACTTCTAAGAGAGTTTTGAACAGTCCAACTATATGAACAGAAAATGGCACATTTCAAGTGAAAAGAGGAATGGGGATATTGCATGTCTGGAATATGACAATGAATTCAGATGGTTTATGTAACACAACTTCTTGAAATAGTAGGAAGTGCTTGACGTGTCTCTAATGGGTAAACCATGGTTGGCATGGCTGTGCAGCACACAGACTGTAGCTTGTTAATCAAGGTTCCCCAAGGAGTATAGCCCTGAGGCAGGTAAGGCAATGGGAGTGTGTTAGAAATATAAAAGGTGTAGTTGTGACCAAGCCAACTGCAAAAGCAGGCATGAAGTAGTAGTGGTATACATTTTTATAAATAGGGATAACAACTCAAATGAGCATAACTCATTTCCAATGAGGTCCCTGAAAGTACACTACAGTTACAATATAAAACAGTATAAAATCGTAATAATAGTTACAAAACATTAGCACAAAATATAAGCATAAGTCAAATTAGTTTTCATCATGGGTCAAAGTACCGCAGGTGTCATTTTTTTTATTCAAGTGACTCCAGTGGAGCAACAGGGCAAAGGCACAAATGTGTGATTAATAAATCAATGTTTTAGAAATTTTAGTATAAGGATAGAATGAATCTGTCATAATCCTACTGGTATACAGTTCCATGATTCTGTACCTCTGTAAGGAATTGAGGACTTCCCAACCCTAACTTACAATTAGGTGAACTATATTCATGGCCTAGTGTGGATCGCAGACCTTCTTTGACAGTTCTTAGTTTAAACAGGTCCAGAACGTATTTAGGAAAATGTCCTTTTCATTTATTAAACATAAACCCTGGAAGATGCATATTTCTCCTATTCTGCAAACTCAACCAATTCAAAGCATTGTATAAATCACAATGATGCGTCCTTCAAAGGGCATCAAGGACAAAGTGCGCCAGTCTATTTTACATTACAATAAGTCCTTCCAGCTCTATCCCCAATGACACAACATTCAGGACATCCCCATAGTCCAGGACCAGAATAATCATTATGTTAATAATTCTCAGGCGTACTTCAGTTGACATACAATTTTTCAACCTATAAAGGATTCCTAATGTTTTACTAATGTTATTCAGTGTACAGTGGTGTCAATATGTACATTCCATTTTAACATGTTGTCTAGCTAAAGGCCTAAGTATGTATCCTTTTTAGCTCATTGTATGTTTTTTTCTAGCCAAGATCTGTATAGTTAAGGAAACATTGTTATTAGTTTTGGAGTTTCTGCTAAAAAGTATGGACTTAGTCTTGTTATCATTAAGTATTAACATGTGTTTCTTAAAGAAGACTTTCAGCTGCCCTAAAGCATTCTGTAATTTAGTTCGTATATTCTCAATAGAGTGACCCTCCACATAAATCATGGTATCATCTGCATACAAGTGATATTTAATTTCTGGATTAGTAAAGTGTAATTCATTAACATACATTTTGAACAGTACCTGGCCCAGTATGGATCCTTGAGGGGCACCTGTCTTGATGGGGGCTGGGATCAATTTAAAAGGACCTATTTCCATGAATTGTCTACACCCTTTCAAATATGTTTTAAACCATCTAAGCTCATTCCCTGTCTGATCCAATTCCTTCAACCTAGTTAACAGAATATCATCATTCAGTGGGGTTAAGGCTTTTGATAGATCTATAAATAGGGTGCCCACTGACATTTTCCTGTCCAGACTGTATTACAGGTCACTCTCAGCCTTAATTAATGTTGACTGAGTACTATGTAAGGTTCTAAAGCCCAAATGATATTCCTTTAGTTTATTGTGTAATTCTAGATACAGTATGTTTTCAATCATCAATACGCAAGCCTTTCGAACACTTTAGATACTTGTAGAAGTAAGGAAATTGGGGCCAGATATTCAAACGTTTGCACCGGGAGCAAATCGTTTGCACTGGGAGTGCACCACAATAGCGCCAGAGCACCATATTCAAAAGGCAAAATAGTGCTGGCACAACATGTTAGCACCAGTGCTAAAATACAATGTATTTATGGTTACAACAGTTTAGGAAAACAATGGCTGGGGACACATTCTTTCAATATATTAAATTAAGAACCCAACTGTAAAAACTTCTGACCCAAACACTAGCACAGGTTCACCAGGGTAGAGCCTGTCAAACAAACTTGATAAGAGTTCTTTGAATGGTTCACTAAGATAGTGGATCAGGGGGGTCGGAGGACATTGTGTACCTTGATTTCAAGGAGACATTTGACTCTGTGCCACACAGGAGGCTACTGCATAAATTGGGATGTCTGGGGCTGAGGCGGACGGTAGTACAGTGGGTGCAGAACTGGCTGGGGAGTAGAAGATAGAGGGTGGTAATAAACGGGTACCTTCAGGGGAGGTAAGGGTCATCAGTGGGGTTCCCCAAGGGTCAGCGTTGGGTCCACTACTATTCATATATTTATAGGGGACATAGCAAAGGACCTTGAGAGGAGGATGTGTCCATATGCAGATGACGCAAAGGTCTGCAATAGAGTAGACACACAGGAGAGGGTTGAGAGTTTGTGTAGGAATTTGTGGAAACTAGGTGAATGGTCCTGAGAGTGGCATCTGTCTTTCATTACATCGAAGTTCAAGATCATGTGCCTAGGCAGGAAAAATCGGAGAGTGATGTATTGCATAGGAGGGCAACCACTAAAGGAAACTGAACAGGAGAGAGACCTTGGTATTAACATTACATGGGACCTGAAGGTAGCAGAACATTGTGAGAAGACAGTGACAAGAGACAGCAGGATGCTGGGTTGAATCAGGAGAGGGATCATTAGTAGGAGGAGGGAGGTCATAATACCCTTGTACACCCAGCTTGTTAGGCCACATCTGAAGTATGGGGTCCAGTTTTGGAGTCCATATCTCAAGAAGGAAATGGAGAGGGTTGAGCGCATCCAGAAAAGGGTGACAAAGTTCGTTAATGGAATCAGTCACTTAATATGCGAGGAGAGACTAAGGGTCCTAAACATGTACTCCCTGGAACAAAGGGCGGGGGGGGACATGATTGAGGCATTCAAATACTTAAGAGGTATTGGCAAAGTGGCAGTGGGGAGCACATTCCTACTAAAGTGGCAATCGAAGAGAAGGGGTCATGATTTGCAAATTGTAGGGGGGAGTTCAGAGGAAACATTAGGAAGCACTTTTTCACAGAAGGGGTGGTGGATAAATGGAATAGGCTTCTGGAAGAGGTGGTCAGAGAGGGTATGGTGGGAGGGTACAGGGGGCATGGGACAGGCAGAGGGCCTGTTGGCAAGGGGGTTACAGTTAAGTCCTAGCAGTGGTCTAGGCAACCTGGGCAGACTAGGTGGGCCTGGCAGTCGTTTTCAGCCATCACATTTCTGTGTTTCTATGTTTCTATACTTATCATAGAAACATAGAATTTGATGGCAGATAAGGACTGCTTGGCCCACCTAGTCTGCCCATTTCCCTACCTAACGGATAAGCTGTAAATCCTAGTTAACCAACAGCCTACTTCCTAGTACCCCCCACTAGAATTGCCTTATGTCTGTCCCATGCATTCTTGAAGTCCCCCACTGTTTTTGACTCTACAACCTCCTCAGGAAGGCCTTTCCATGCATCTACAACCCTCTCTGTGAAGAACTACTTCCTCACATTACCTCTGACCTGCCCCCCTCTATCTTCAAATTGTGCCCCCTTGTTCTTGCATATCTCTTTTTCTGAAAGATGCTACCCGCTTGGACTTTGTTGATTCCCTTGAGGTATCTGAAAGTTGCTATCATGTCTCCCCTCTTCCTCCTTTTCTTGAGGCTATACATCTTAAGCTCCTGTAATCTTTCTTCATATGTCTTCTGGTGCAGACCCTGCACCATTTCGGTTGCCCTCCTCTGGACAGCATCCAGCCTGTCTATGCAGAGATGGGGTCTCCAAAACTGTACACAGTACTCCAGATGTGGTTTTACCAACTGACTTTACAAAGAGCCAACAACTTTCTGTTTTCTACTGGTGATGCCTCTCTCTATGCATCCCAGTATCACCCCAGCCCTCCTTACTGCCTTCTCACATTGCTGGCCCACCTTTGGGTCATCTAATATGACTAACCCCAAGTCCCTTTCCATTTTTGTTGCTGTCAGTATCTTTCCCAGGTGCATTACTTTGAACTTCTTTGTGTTGAATCTCAGCTGTCATACATTTGACCATTCCTTCAACCTTGCCAAATCCCTTCTCATCCTTTCCACCCCACCTTGTGTATCAACCCTGTTGCAGATATTTGTGTAATCTGCAAAGAAACATACTTTCCCCTTCCAGTCCCTCTGCAATGTCACTTATAAAGACATTACAAAAGACCGGCCCCAGTACTGAACCCTGTGGTACCCCACAAGTAACACCCCTTTCTTCACTGTGGACTCCATTTACTATTACCTGCTGTGTCCTGTTGTCCAGCCAGTGTTTTACCCTGGCTATCACCCTGGGACCCACTCCCAGGCTGGCTAATTTGTTCATTAATCATTTGTGCTGGACTGTGTCAAATGCCTTGCTAAAGTCTAGGTAGGCCATGTCCACAGCCCCTCCCTGGTCTACTACTTTCGTCAACCAGTCAAAGAAATTATTTAGATTTGTCTGACATGACCTTCCTGCTGTGAATCCATGCTGCCTTGGGTCCTGTGCCCCACTGGCCTCTATGTACTCAACAATTCTTTCCTTCAGAAGTGATTCCATCATTTTCCCTACCACTGAGGTCAAACTGACAGGCCTGTAGTTTTCTGCCTCTGTCTTGCTCCCACTTTTGGGAAGAGGAATCACATCCACCCTCCTCCAGTCCTCAGGTACCATGCCATCCTCCCATGATTTATTAAAAGGAGTAGTCAGTGGTGTTACTTGTTCTTATCTTAGTTCTTTTAGAATTCTGGGGTGAATCCCTTCAATCCCCATTGCTTTATCCACCTTCAGTTTTAAGAGTTCTTTCAGAACCCTTTCTTCTGTGAAAGGACTAATATCAACCCCTATCCAGAGTGCTTCTATTGACCACATTAGGTATTTCCCCCTGTTTTTCCATTGTGAATACTGAGCCGAAGTACTCGTTCAGTATCCCTGCTTTTTCACTGTCTCTCTCTGCCCAACCACCTTCCTCTTTGTTCAGCCTCAGTATCCCTGCCTTAGTCTTTCTTTGCTCCCTAATGTACCTATAAAAGCTTTTATCCCCCTTCTTAACTGATTTGGTTATCTTTTCCTCTGTTTGGGCCTTTGCTATTCAGACTGCCTTCCCCGCTTCCTTCTGCTTTAACTGGTACAGTTCTCTGTCCTGCTCCTTCTGTGTTTCCTTATACTTCCTGAATGCTATCTTTTTCTGCCTTACCTTCCCCACCACTTCTTTTGAGAACCATAGTGTTTTTTTCTTTCATTTTGATTTGTTTATTTGCTTCAGACAAAGGATTGTTGCCTCTGAGACGGCAGTTTTGATGTTTCCCCATTGTTGCTCCTCCACCCCACCTTCTTGCCTGTTTGCTAGTGCTTTTCAGAGGCACTCTCCCATTTTGACAAAATCAGCCCTCCTGAAGTCCAGTACCTTCACTTTTATATGGCTTTACTCTACAGCTAAGTTTATCATGAACCACACTGTTTGGTGGTGGCTTGTTCCCAGATGACTACCCACTTCAAGACTGGAGATCCTCTCTCCATCCCCATTTGAGAGTACAGGAGTTGACCTCACAGATCAAGTAACACTTATAAAAAAAGACATGAAACAATACAAATATGATACTGTAGATCTCTTCCTTGCAGGCAGAGCTAACTTACAGGACACAGAAAACTCCATACTCAGATCCATGTGAGGCCTGTAAGGAACAAAAAAAATGCTTCTAGTTTTTCTGGCTTGCTAAATACAAATGAAGGCTTAGTCACAGACACAGCAGGTATTACATCTATTGTGGAAGAGTATTTGGAAACTTTTAGTCACAGTCCCCAGATAGCACAGCCAGACATTGAGGACTATCCAGAGGCATTGAACTGGAAGGTAAAGGTAGGTGGAGGGATTATAACTAGTGGTGGGCAAAGTGAGCGAAATTTGATTCGTGGAGTAATCCATAAAATTCCACCCATTTCATGGCACAAAATGTGAAATTTTGACTTTCACCATGAAATTCCACCTTCCGTTGTGAAATTTCACCCATGGAAGGTGGGATTTTGCCCACGGAAAGCAGCATTTCAACTAGGCGAAATTCCGCCTAATTTAGAAAAATTTCATGAATTTGCCACTTCGCCAGCAAAATTAAAATTTGCTGCATCCCTAATTATAACATAACAGACCTAATAAGTAACAAGGAAATGCTAGATGTTATTAAGACATTAAAACCAGTGAATGCAACAAGGTTTCAAGCACACATCAAACCCTTCAGAAGGACGCTAAGAATTCAGTGGAACAAAAGTCCTCCACGTAAATAAATTTACTGTTCTATATAAAAATAAGACAAAAAAAAAGGACCTCACATGACATGATTCAGACCTACAACCAATCCTTTCTCATGCTAAAACTAGGGACTTCACTGGCAAGGGACGGGTTGCCAAACAAATTTTATGAGAATTTTAGAGAGGACCTGGCAGTATGTTTGGTGAAAGTGTTCAGAATTTTTTCTTTCCCAAGGCAGTATTCCAGATTCCTTTACTAAGGGTCTACTAATCTTCTTTTAAAAGCTGGAAATGAGAATTTGATTTGAGAATGGAGACCAATAATATCTATTGAATTTGGATTTTAAAATCTTAGCACTGATTCTACAGTGGCCACATATTTGATACACCCAGTATAGGCATGTTCACTTCCAGACCTGAGGATACAACATAAATTGTTATCCAAGAGTTTCCTGAATATTGTAAGAAAGAGAGGGTAGCTGGTTATATACTTTCACTATACTAGTGCAAAGCATTCAATAAAGAAAATCATAGTTTTCTGTTTCAAGTCTTACGGAAATATGGGATTCTCCATACATTTGTATCATGCCTTCAACTATTACATGGTAAAGCAGACATAGTACCTTTATTAGCAGGACACGAAGGCAAAAGTATAAGGCTATGGACAGGGGTTCAACAGGTATATCCACTAATCTCTTTACTTTATATTTTTGCAATATATCCCTTTATTAGGAAGGTAATTTCTGACAAAAAAATTTATGGAATTACAGGAGCTCAGTGGGGGTGAGTCAATAAAAATCATTGCGTGTGCTGATGACTTATGTTGTTTCCTGAAAAATGAGCACGTTGATGGGAGGGTGTTCGAAGTAATGGAAGACTATTTCAAAGTATAAGGGGCCTAGAAGAATTGCAAGAAAATTAAAGGGTTATATCTAGGATGACACTCCATTATCAGATGTAGTAGGTATAACATTCATCAAGGAGCCTCTTAAGATTTTAGGTGTGATGTTAGGGGAAGGAGACATGATCCAACTTAATTGGAAAGAATCCTTAAAAATATGTGCGTAAAGAGTGGCAAAATGGGCTGGAGTTTGTCAAAACAAAAACGAGTACTGATTATGAAACAGCTTCTATTACCTTGGTTATTGTATATCAGCGTGGTTTTCTCCATGTCTCTAGAGCTTGAAATGGGATTATTTAGTGTGTTTTATTTTTCAAATGTTGTGGGGGAGCAGTTTAAACCCAATTAAATGAGAATTTACCTATTTACCAGTAACAGAGGAGGGTTGAATATGGTAAACCCAGTGATATTCTTTCATACTCTGTTTTGGTCAGGAACATTGAAAATTCCCTTACAGGCCTATTTCACACTCTTACAACAACAGATTCATTATAATCTGAGAAACTGTTTTAGCAAAAATGAGAAATCGGCCTTCAAGATTTTTAGGCCAATTGCAATTACCCAGTTATATGAAATCTACCGTACAAAAGCTTTTTAAATGAAAGGTATTGAAAGAACAAGTATTACAATACTCCAGGAAACAATTATATGAATTAGTGTTATGGACTGTGTGTCCAGTAGAGCCAGATTTCAGAAATTGCAGACCAGATAAGAGAGGATTAATGATTAAACAACTCATAAACAGAAGAACACCTAGGAAAATGTGAGTTGTTTTATGGTTCTGTTCTTATGGGAAACTGAACATGAAAGGAAACAATAAGCATAAAGCTGTCACTGAAAGATGATACCCTTACCAAGAATGTAGTGCTCGAATAGAAACAATGGAACATTTTTTATTAGAATGCCAGTATGCAGTGAAGTTATGGAAATTTTTAGCTCACAGATGGAATCTTTTTTAACTGCTTAAACATTTTACCTTTATACTACTGTACTGCATATGTAGGATTTGCCTTCCAGAGTATAGTAGAGTTGTAGCTAACCTTAACTGATTGCCTGACTTCTATACAGCTAACTGCTTGTACTACTGATTTTTTTACTGCTGAACTAATTGCCCAATATTGTAGGATAGCTTGAACAACTGCCTACTGCCTGTAGTCTTTCTGCCACACTCTGTTCCCATTACAGCTGCTCTAATTTCTCCTCGGACTGCCTTTCCTGTTCCCCTCTTCCACTTGCTCTTCTCCCTTCTGCATTTTTTTTCTCTTTGCTCTTAACACTGTTTCTCTGCCAGCTCCTGGGCCCCTGTGTCCATCTCTCTCTCTCTACAACCCCCTGAACCAGCATACTTTTAAAATATTGCCTTGCACCTTTGGCCATCTTCTCTACCCCTGTTCCTGGACCCCTACCTCCTCCCCCATCAACCTCCCTAATCAGACTTTTTTTTTTTTAATTTTTCTCCTCAGAGCACTGGCTACAACCCCCCCACCGCACTCCGCCGTTCCCCCGGCGCAATCCCCGGACATGAGACCCCCTCCCTTCCGCACCCCGCGACTTACCCTTCACGGCAGGGTGGTGGGGAGCGACTCAACCCACCTCAACGGATCCATGCCAGGGAGGCGTTCTCCAGGAATGGCGCCGAGGAATGACGTTGTGCTGCCGGGCTCCCATTTTTCTTATTTTTCCTCCCGACAGGCATGGCATGCAATGACGCCAGCGACTGAGCGCGTGCACGCTCCCATGTGCACGCTAGTCAAGTTCTGCCACGCCCCGCCCACGCCTTGGCTTGCGGTGCTGCATGCTGTCGACCTCAGCCTCCGCTTAGGGCCGGGGTGCACCGCCGCCCGAACTCTCACCGGGAGATGGAAGCGTCGCTCCGGATGCTCAATCCATCTCCCCCGCCGACCCCCAGCAACCCATGCCCGTTCCCGAACACGGGTCGCCGGCGTGGCGCGAGGTGTAGCGACCAGCGCCTCAACCCTCAGCGCCACTGGGCCGGCCCAGACTTTTGTTTTGATAAATTCCTACTTGGTACCTTTGACCAGACCTCTCAGCAGGAATACTTTCTCTCCCTTCATGCCCACTATTTCCACCTACTTCTGCCTTGAGCACTAAATTGCCCAGGGCCCTCCCACCACTTTAACTGATCTTTGTCTTTGTTTTATTTTTTTTTAACAAATGGGCCACCTTTTTCTGCTCTTTTTTAGCCACAAGCCCAAACTGGGCTCTTCACTTGTGCTGAGAGGCACCCGCACCAATCCTTGCCAGAGGCTACACCTCTGCATCCAGTCCACCCTCTCCGACCAAAAAAAGCAGGTACAATCGGTCAGCTCCTAGCCTGGAGCTGCCAGGCTTCAATCCCAGTAATTTGACTGGCTCCTGGGGACTGTGGCTGCTTTCTGATTGGATGATGCAGATCCCTCATTGAGAAAGCAAGCACTCAAGGTGCCTTTTTCAAATCACAGCTTAGCCACTGCCTTGCTCTCTGTACAGGTTTTTGACCCACCCCGACACTCTCCCCTTCCTCCTTTAATAAATACACTTCCCCACTGATCCCCACCTCCTGAGGCCTCATACTAGTCAATTACAGCAATTTTCTAAACGGGCTCTCCTCTCCTGCAACTTCTTAAAGGGGCAGACCTCTCTCATGCTCAAATCTAACAAATACTTCTGACTGCCCTATCTTAATCACACACTCTTTCAAACAGCCTCTCACAACCAGTGCCTTACCACTGCTTTATCCCAGGCATAGTTCCTTCTACTACACTCAGCTTTGTATCCTACTTTCCTATTCCCTCAGTCATCACCACCCTGTCTCCTTCCCTCTTTCTGGCCACCAGCATGGCATGCCCTAAGAGGTTCCACCTCCCCTACTTTATTCCCACTCCTTGTTCTTCCCCTCTGCCCCTCTATGCTCAACTCCCCTCACCCTCCCTTGCACCCCTCCACACCAGTTTTGCCCCCCAAATCCTTCTCACACCCTCCCTCATTTCTGTCACTCTTCCCACATCCCACACCACCTCACACCCCTCATTTCCCCATCCCCCCACTTGCATGTCCAAATTCTTCCCTGCCCCTCCTCACACAAGCCCCTTCATCAGCGTTTACCTGTTCCATGAGTTCTGTCCTTCCTACCACAGCCATAACCTTTTCACCCACCACTGCACCAGGCTATACTCCACCAAGCTGTCTTCACTTGCTAACAGCAGGCACTAAAGGCTCCTCCTTCTACTACTCCTTATCTCAGGCTCCATTCACCCCAACCCCAGCCCTACACCTCAACCGATTTCACCCCCCACTCCTCCCCAAATGCACTAAAAACTCACTTTTGCTCACTTTTACATGCAAAGCCTTTTGGAAAAAAAAACTTAATCAAGTCCTCAGTGATGGCTAATGCTTTTGATGTCATTGCCCTCACCAAAACCTGGCTGAAGGAGGACATCTTCTCCAATGAAATCCTCCATGAAGGTTACTCAGTGTTTAGAAAAGACAGGGTGGGGAAGTGTGGGGGAAGCTGACTTATCTGGGTTGCCAATCAACTCCTTGCCACCGAATTCGACCCCCCACTTACCACCTCCTCCCTCAAGACCACCTCAATTAACCTCCTTCTCAGAGTGAATAAAATGGTCACAGTCAGCGTGGTGTACCTGCCACCCTCCTCCTCACACTGCGAACTCAACCTCTTCCTTGATATCAAGACTTCCCTCCTCCAAGGGAAAGATTTGATCATCCTAGGGGATTTCAACCTGAACTGGCTGTCCCCTCACTGTGATTCCACCAAGGAATCCATACTTGGCCTTGGCCAACACCAGCTCATCACTGAACCTACAAGAACCAACTACAGAACAGGATCTCAGTCCCTCATTGATTGGGTCCTGGTCTCACACCCCTCCCATGTCACCACCTCTAGAGTTCTTCCCGACTCAATCAGTGACCACTGTGCTGTTTTCTGCCAATGGTCCACAAACCCCCCGCCCACACAAATTAATTCAAACAAGGCTATTGAAGAAGCTGGATGCCTCCAAGTTTTCCAAAACCACCCTAGCCCAAGACTGGTCATACACTGAAAACATTTCTGACATCTATAAAGCACTTGAAGCCTTTAGCAATACATTCCTTGCCCTCTATGACCATTTCATCCCACTTAAAAAATCCAGGTTAAGTGTTCTAGCCAAGAATGAGTCACCCCAAAGCTTCACAAACTAATGAGGGATAGGACCAGAGCCTGGAAGTTTTGTAGAAAACACAACCCCCTTCCCCAGCTCCTCCAAAACATCAAAACCCTCAGAAATAGGTGCAAATCTTCCATAAGATCTTCTAAATTCTGCATCATCCTGGAAAAACAACATGCTGCCCAGGGGAACCCTAGGAGGACCAGGAACATTCTTAACAACCTTATTGGTAGGGGAATTTCCAAAAAGCATATTTGTCTCACCTCTGAAGGGACAACCACCACCGAGCCAAGTGAAATAGCCTCCCTTTTCAATAAATACTTTGGTGTCCTCAACCAGTACAAGTCCAGCTCCACTCTTACCCCATTTACCTCTGCACCCCTCCCAGTCCCCCACTTTAAGTTTCATTTCAGGTACCTAACCCCTGGTGAAGTGGTCAAGTTAATCAGGAAAAAATGTCCCAAGACCATCCAAGGATGCAGACAACATTGACTTCAGAGTTCAACGTTTTGTCTGTGACTCCCTGGCCATCCCTCTTACTAACATCCTCAGCCACTCCCTCTGCATTGGGTCCATCCCAAATGCTTGGAAGTGCACTATTATTAAACCTCTTCACAAATCCGGTTCCAGGGATTAAGTATTCAACTACTATCCCATCTCCCTCCTTACCCCTCTTTCCAAAATTGTAGAGAAAGTGGTCCACACAGGCAAACCACAGAATTCATCTCTAAATACAATCTGCTCACAGAAGCCCAGCATGGGATTCATGCTCAACACAATACTGAAACTGCCCTCATCAAGTTCATCCACTCCATAGACAAAGCTAACATCAAAGGCCTCTACACCGGTGCTGCTTTTGTAGACCTCACCAAAGCCTTTGATTTCATTGATCATGAAGTCCTCCTCCATACCCTGGCTGGCCTCCATTTCTTACCAGAGGTCTGCCTCTGGTTCAAGGTTTACCTAATGGTCAGATTCCATTGCACCATTATTGGCGGTGTCCTCTCTGAATCCTGCCCCATCAAATATGGTGTCCCCAAGTGTCCATCCTGGGCCTTCTTCTCCTCTCTCTGGTTGTTAACTCCCTGCCTGAAATCTGCACCACTTCAGAACTCATTCTGTATGCTGATGATGCATCCGTTTTCTGTCAGGACAAAAACCCCAATGCTTTCATTAACAAACTCCAATTTGATTTCAGCAGACGTCACACCTGGTTCATTTCCAAACGTCTTGTACTCAACTCCAAAATAAACTAAGTTCATGGTTTTCTCCAGCCCCCGCAAACCCCTTGGCTTTGACCTCTCCCTCTATGACAACCTTGGTAACTCCAAATACCTTAACTTACTCCTGGATAGCCACCTTAATTTTGATGCTTATACTAGCCTCACAATCAAGAAAGCCTACTTACACCTCGGTTTCCTCCACAGAATCAAGCATTACCTTAACAGGGAATCCAAATCCCTCTTGGTCTCCAGTTTTCTCCTTCCTGTGTTCAACTATGGTTCACTTGTCTCCCTCCCTTGCCTCCCCATCAAAAATTTCCCCAGACTTCGATGCTCCTACCACAATGCTATCTGCTTTGCCTCTGGTCTCCCTTAAAATCACACAACACTGTGACCTTTATAAGCTCACTAGTCGGCCCTCCCTTGAGGCCCAACTCAACTGCAAGATGGCCACCTTCTTCTCCTTCTTCAAATGCTCCCGTGGACTGCTCCCTGATTGCCTCACCTCTCTCTTCCAGACAGCCACTACCACCAGGACCACTAGACTGTCCTCCACTCTCTCTTTCACTGTTCCTTTCTGCCAGACCATTCAAGGCTAGAAAACACTCTCCTTTAAAGGACCCAAACTCTTCAATTCTCTCCCTCCAGAACTAAAACTCTCTCCCGCCACAAATTTCTTCATTAACAATATCAGGAGACATTTCTCCCTCACCTGCACCTGCTCATAGTCCTAGTCTGGCTCCCCTTCTGCACTCCTTTCCCCTCACCCTCTGGTTATCCACCTCTGGCACTTACCCTCTCTTTCTAGCACTTGTAGTATTGTTACTCCACCTAGGCTAGTTCTTAGATTGCACTTAAATTTCTTGTTACCCATTGTTATATTATATTATTGTTAAACCCTCACTGAATGCTTAATGTCACCTTGTAGTTGCTAATTCACCAAGGCTAGTTCATGGTTTGCTCTTTAGTCTATATTATCCTGATTTTATGTACCATTGTATTAACCCTCACTGTAAGATAAATGCTTTAGCCTATGTCATGTCTCCTGATTGTTGTATGTAACTGGATGCTTATGTAAACAGGCAACAATGCTAACATGCCTTTCCAGTATAACCAATAACAAAGAAATGAAATGAATGAAATCTTTCATGGCTTGAAAGACTTACCTATAAGAATATAGTTTTAGGTGACTTTCCTCATACATTCTAGAAGTACAATACTAGTACCTTAACCTGCCTAAAGTTTCATTAGTGGCAGGCAAGATGTCAGTTGGTACTACAGCAACAACGAATGTCATATATGGCCATTTGTAAACTGTGTGAGGATTCTTTCAGAGAAATATACTAGAAGGATCTACAATTTTATCCTAGATCCTGTTGTCCTGTGGTGGAAAGGGTTCCTTTATTTCAAAAATTTAAATAAAGACTGCTTTGGTAAAGGAATAGTTACACTTGTGAAATTTGCTATGGGGTTAAATTAGGAATTAGTTGTTATAAATTTGAGTTGCATGCTTATTTTTTGACACTTTGTATATGCTGGTAGGGTTTCTGTTACAACATGTTTAATTGTTTTTATTCATAATTATACATAAAGCTTGGATGCAATAAAACTCTCATACTCGTTCTGAGGGGAGCTGTTGCCTGTCAGTCCAAGTTGGCTGACATGGAAGGATAGAGTGAGGAGGGTGCTGACAGAGCTCCAACTGAGGTTCAGACTTCTGACTTAGTCTGCTTTGTAATGGGGTCCCTGACAGCACTGTCTCTGCAGTTACTGGCATTATGGTGAATGATGCCAATGTTTGAGTGCCCTCTACTGTGTTTGAGCATAACACTGAATGTGCTGCTGAAGAATGAGCTGTGTCGATTGATCTGCACAAAAAGAAACAGACACTGATGGACTTACATGCTGATGAAGAAAAGCGCATCATTTCTGAAAAGGAACAGCTATGTCTGTTCATGCCATTCCAGTCACTACTTCTGTAGCCGCTGAGGAGAAGATCACAGAAGGTGCCAACAAGACAGCTTGAGACTAGATCAAAGTTCTCACTGATGTGGCACTTGAAGAACTGATTGTTGACATTGCCACTGTGGCAGCTGGAGAGCTGATGGATGTTGAACTTGCTGCTGTTGCAGTATGCTCTGAGAGAACTGAGAAAGTTGATGTGTAGAAATAGCTGGGTTTACAGAAATCGACTTTCCCTGAGAAAAACGTCTCAGAGAAGAAGAACATTCCTTGGTCACCAATGAGAGGCTTGAAAGATGTGGGATGGCTCCATTCAGAGCAGGGCACTTGGATTCCTGATGATGGCAATCCTATGGTTCAAAAGTACAGAGTGGAAGTGGGAAACTCAACTGGCAGTATTAAGCGGTGATGTACTACTGATTGTAATGCTGCATCACAGCCTACTGCTGGAATATCAGTTTCATAGCAGCTCCTGAATATACACAGTTTGCCTTGCACTATTCAGCATGGCACTGAGCCCTGTCCGAGTTCCATTCTACTCACAGGTGAGCCTGAACACTGACTTGAACACATTGCTTCACCTTGCTCACTGAATAATTCTGGGAACACAAGTGTGACTCATAGGTTTGTTAAGACCCCTGTGGCTGGTCCCTCTAAATGCCTCTAGTGCCCTATTGTGCCCTATGACTGTTGATCCTTCTTCCTCCTCCTGGTAAGAGCCACAGTTCAAGATAAGGATTCCATTATCAAACCCAAACAATATGCTGACCTATTCACCATTAAAGTGAGCCTGCTCCAAGGAAAAATGCAGTCAGGCTGACATACAAAGGTGGCCTAGAGTCCCCATCTGGCAAGGTTTATGGAGCTAGGACATTAACTAAGGATTCCCTTAAATTTTTTGCCTTGGAATTGTACACTTTAATTCACACTGGTGACTCAAACTATGACATCAGCTTTAAATATATAGCTGGCCTGGACAGATTCTGGAAGCAACAATACTTTGAACCACAGTCCCTTATGGATCCCAATTTTGGATGTAACACTTACTGGTCCTGACCTTAGTACCATAACTGTTTTATTCTGCAATGAAGTTGTCAATATAGCAGATATTCTGTACTGGCTCTGACAATGGTGTGAAGTTTTGGACAGGTCAGAGCCCGTCATCTATTCTGAACAGATATGGACTGCGGGGGTGGAGGATTGTGGTAAAATTGCTTCAAAATGACTTTTGTGTTTTGTATTTACCGAGTATTTTTTCTGGGGCGTGACAGGGGTAAGTTATTTCATCAAGGTCAGCCTAAATTATGTTTCAAATGGGGCTCTAAGGCTCATTTAAGTAATGCCTGTGACAGTTCCCCACTGTAATCATTGTTTTGAATATGGTCACATGGCTAGGGATTGCAAAAACACCTTTTTCAGTAATCTCTGCAAAACGCAAGCTAATTCCAATGAAAAGTGTCCATGGGCTTCTCACAATACAGTGGAATGCTTATCACAGGAGGATTTAGGCACACAGGCCCAATGAAAGGGTACAGCTTGAGCCTCAGAAATTACGGATGGCTGAGGTACAAACTAATACATTCATTGTACCTGAACCGATAGTGGCTTCTGATTCTTTACATGCAACCCCTGTACCATTCACTGAAAGCAGTACTGACCATGGGATTTAAAGTGTTGACCCTGTACCAAACATGCAGATGGTCATGGATTCAGACCTTGAGCATGGTTTTGTAGATCCTGTCCAGGATTCTCAATCCCCATAACAAATGCCCCCACTCCCACCCCCAGAAGTCTTTGAACCTGTTATTTCTAAAGGGAAAAAGAAGAGACCTCAACAAGATAGCACTGCCCAATCTAAAGGGAAGAAATGTGATTTAGCTTTACAGAACAAGTACAGTGTCTTGGTCCCAGGGAAGGAATGGGGGGCTCAAAAGAGGAGGGTGGTGAATCTGAGGTGTTTTCAATCCTTTCTTCTCAACAGTACTTCTCCTCTGATCTAGAGGAGTCTCGGGCAGACTCTGTGTGTTCCTATGGGAAACAAGCATTTGTCAATGCCGAATGTTTGCTTGCTGGCATTGGCAGTGGTAGTGTAGAAGTTACAGAGCTGCGTAATAGGAATGGCAGTGAAGTATTGAACTGAAGCAAACCCCACCACCACCCTGCAGAGAGTGACAGGCATTGGGGTGTGTGTTTGGGTCGTCAGGCATAATGGCCATGCCATTTCACCACACCCCACTCTGCAGAGACTGACAAGTGTCACGTGTTCCTTGGGGTCTTTGGCTCTTATGTGCACCCCATTTCATTAGGAAATACGGTGAGATGGGTGCAATATAGGAGAATGGGGTGAAGTTTGGGGCCGAAGAGTCCAAGGCATACCTAGATGCCTCTCAGTGACTGCAGGGTGTGGAATGGTATGAGCATCACAGGCAAGAATCCCAAGTCACACCCTGATTCCTGTCATTCTCTAGAGGGTTGGGCGATTTAGTTGAAAAGCCTAATACCTCAGGCATTCATTGGTATATTCACTCCAAATTTTCAACATGTTTGTTTTGTGACCCCACCTCATGAACAGGGGGAATATCAGTTTGGTAGCCGAAAGCTGCTTATGCACAGTGACTACGGCATTTAGCACCACAGGTGCAAAAATATTCCAAACAGGATGTAAAAAATGACAGCTGTACTCTTTCATGGGGAGGTGTAAAAATGGCTATGTTGCAAATGTGTAGTAAAAATATTTAAAAAAATGGTGAAGTCACGAGCGTACATAGAAACTGTGCAACGCACACCCGTAATATAATTAAGTTGGGGATTTTTTTAGCAGATTGTCAACTCAGGCATTTTGGTGCCTCCGATCATGAACAGTGTCACTGTGATTTTCTTTATCTGTGCCGAACAATGATTTCTCACAGCGACCACGCATCTCTGCACTGAAAGTGTGAAAACACACTTCGGCCATGTTGTGAAAAATGGCAGCTGTACTGTTCATAAGGAAGTGTGGAAAAATGCCACTAGTGAAAATCTGGACTGAAAATATTACAAAGTCATGAACTAACGAGGATGTGTGGAAACTGCACAATGCTCACTCGTAACACAGTCATTTTATGGACTTTTATCACCAAATTTTCAAAATAGCCATTTTAAGACCTCTGCTCATGAACAGTGTAACTGTGATTTTCTTAATCTGTCCTAAACATTGCTTTCGCACACCAACAGCACCATTGTGCGCTACATGTGCGATAACACATTTTGGGTGACATATGAAAAATTGCAGCTGTACTGTTCATAAGGAAGTTTAATAAAATGGACATGTTGAAAATCTAGAGTGAAAATATTAAGTTTGCAAACTTACGAGCATGCATAGGAACTGTGCAATGCATGCTCGTAAAAGTAATTTTTAGGAATTTTTTCACCAAATTTTCAACATAGCCATTTTAAGACCTCTGCTCATGAACAGTGTCACTGTGATTTTGTTAATGTGTCCCATACATTGAGTTTGCACACCGACTGCGCCATTGTGCAGGTGTGGAAAAATGGCAATGTTGAAAATCTGGAGTGGAAATATTGAAAATTCGCAAACCTACGAGAGTGCGTGGGAACTGTGCAACGCACACTCGTAAAACAGTCATTTTAGGAATTCTTTCACCAAATTTTCAAAATTGCCATTTTAAGATCTCTGCTCATGAACAGTGACACTGTGATTTTCTTAATGTGTTCCATACATTGAGTTCGCACACGACTGTGCCATTGTGCGCTACATGGGCGGAAACACGTTTTGGGTGAGATGTGAAAAATGACAGCTGTACTACTCATAAGAAGGTGTGGAAAAATGGCAATGTTGAAAATCTGGAGTGGAAATATTGAAAATTCACAAACCTATGAGCGTGCGTAGGAACTGCGCAATGCACGCTCGTAAAACATTCATTTTTAGGAATTTTTTCACCAAATTTTCAACATAGCCATTTCAAGACCTCTGCTCATGAACAGTGTCATTGTGATTTTCTTAATTTGTCCCTTACATTGATTTCATACACTGACTGTGCCATTCTGCGCTACATGGGCGGAAACACATTTTGGGTGAGATGTGAAAAATGACAGCTGTACTACTCATAAGAAGGTGTGGTGAAATGGCAATATTGAAAATCTGGAGTGAAAATATTGAAATTTTGAGAACTTAGGAACTGCGCAACGCACGCTCGTTAAACAGTCATTTTTTGGAATTTTGGCACCAAATTTTCAACATGGAGGTTTTTGGCCCCCTTCTCATGAGTGATGTCACTGTCATGGTGGTATTCAGGCCTGAAGGGTGATTTCACAGTCACTGAGCAGTCACTGTGAAATCACCCTTCGGCCTGAACGCCATGACAGTGACATCATTCGTGAGAAGGTCCCAAAACCCCATGTTGAAAATTTGGTGCAAAAATTCCAAAATGGCTGAGATATGCACAGTTGAAACCCCCTATCTAGCCCATTATACAGCTTACCAGCATTTCTCAGGTTGCGATCGGCTTTGAAGAGTGCAGGCGTGTTCTCGGTCCACGAAGATCGTCGTGCGGAGTCTGGAGGTAAGTATGGGGTGAGGGGGTGGGGAGGCTGGGTGCGCAGTGGGTGGGTGCGGGTTGTGGGAGGGGTCGGGAGATGCACCGCTGGACAGTTTTGTCTTGCAGGTACCAAACATAAAAAGATGTCGTGGGACCGTTTGCCATGCTGGGGTGGGCTCCCAGCGTGGCACAGGACTTTGGGGGGGCATTCAGCTGACGGGGGATTGGGCACCCTGTCGGCAAATTGAGGAAAAAAAAAGACGTTGTGGACCGTTGCCACGCTGAGGTGAGCTCCCAGCGTGGCACAGAACTTTGAGGGGGGCATTCAGCTGTGGCGGGGTTGGGCACCCGTTGGCAAAATGACTGATTGCCACACTGGGGTGGGCTCTCAGCGTGGCACCAACTACTGGGAGGGGGAAGGAGACAATGCAGCTCAGCCGAGCGGGATTGGGCACCCGTCGGCTATACTGCGTCTGTGGTGCGCGCCGCCTGCAGCTGGGAGGCGCGTGAGCAGCTTCATTGTTGCTCCTCCAAGTGTAGCCTCCTTTCACCTGTATGCCACTGCATTTTGGAGTGTGTCATAGACAGCTCCAAAATGCATTGGCTTACAGGGGCCGCGCCTGCCAGGACACTGCCTGAATTGGAGGAGGAGGTGACACACCTCCGAAATCTCTGATGATGGCACTATGTTTCTTGCACATGCGTGCAAGCAAACATAAAAATGGGTTATTAGGTCTGTGTTCCTACTGGAAAAAATGGGTTATTAGGTCTGGTGACAAAATTAAATAAGATGTGTGTTTTTTTTCTGTCTCCCCTTTATTTTTACTCATGGGCTCTCTTTTGGTACTTACTTTAAATGTGAACAGTATTAAAAGTTATAAGAAATGTATTTCCACTTTCACAGCTCCACAGGCCTCTGATGCTCTCATCATTCTTTTACAATACACTAGATTAAAGACCTGATTCAAACTTGCACAAGCCTTGAGACTTTGGCACAAAGGCCCATCCACCTTCTGGTCCACTGGTGTAGATAGATGTGATGGGGTGGGTATTTTACTGAACAGTTTTAATTTTCAGGTAACCAATATGGTTGTTATTTGCCCAGGAAGGGCTTTAGCTCTTGATATTACTTATTAAAGTGCTCAGTTACATCTTATCATGGTTTACGCACCCCAAACTAAGGCTGTGAGGGTTGAGTTGTTCCGTACTGTTCAACCTTAGTTACACACTTCTACATTGTTGATTTGAGGGGGGTGATTTTAATTGTGGGGTTGACTGCTCTGACAGAGGCCTACAGACCAATAAAATGTTTTGTGATTCAGACTGTTTGAACTCCATAGCAGCACAGGCATTATTACAAGATGCATACTGGGCAAAACACTCAACGGGTGGCCACACACGTTTGGGACTCCATATCCACAAGAATAGACTGTTTGTAGTAAAGCTCATATCCATTTCAGAGGCTACAACACGGAGCACTGAAATATCTGATCACAAACGTTTACAGTGTAAACTGTCATGGGGTGGGGGGCTACTCATGGGAATAGGTCTTGGAGGTTGAATAGTAATGCTTTGTCTGACCCTGAATTGGAATCCAAATGGGACTCTGTATGCTGGCCAAGCTTTCTATGCAATTTGTTTATGATGATTTCACTCTCTGGTGGAAGGATAGTAAGAAGGACTTCTGTGACTTACTTAAAACCTACACTGGACAGAAGGCCAATACTGAATATATGAAATACCTGCAATTATGGGGACAGCAGCAAAGAGTTATTCCCAGGGCTGAAACAGAAAAAGCTGATTATGGTTCTCAAATATCCATACTGTATTACAAAAATAAATGAGGCAGTTACAGTACAATAGGACTCAATCACTTCAACAGGAGATGGGGTTCGGCACCCAAAATACCAAACAGACTTTGCCCCTTTAAAGATTGTAGGAACAGAGTGGAAAGCAAGGAAATGTACTCCTTGTATAACAACTGGTCAGCTTCTTACCACTAACATGGAGATTTTGCAGGGAGCCTCCAGATTCACCACAGGTACTTTTGGTGTTGCACCTAGTGTAGATCCTGTCACTTCCTTTTTGGCCCACCTCAATCTCCTGAGTTTGGTTGACTCTGACAAGGCCTGTTAGCTGCTATCTCATTTTCTGATGTAGAAAAGGACATTACCTCCTTAAAACAGAATACACACCAGGATCAGATTGGTCAAATTCTAAATTGTATAAGAAATTTAAACCACATTTGGCTGCTTCCCTTGCTGAGATTTTTAATGACTGCTTGAGTCAAGGGATTCTCCACAATACAATGACTAAGGCTTTATTGATTTATATTTTTTTAAGAAGGATGGTAGTTGAAAAAAGACCTGGGTTGACTTATATCATTTTATCAAACAGGATAGGCTATGATTATTACAGTACAACATTCTTTATAACCTTTATTATATGCCGCTTAAACTTTTTAGGATGGGCAAAGTGGCAGAGATTCCATGTTTTCGGTGCTCTCAAATGAAAGCTCCATAATGCACATGATCTAGACTTGCCCTAAGGCGCAAACATTTTGACAATACATTAAGTGAATATTTTTACACCTCTTCGACTCTAGGGCCTCTTTCTCAATAGATGTGTGTATCATTGATAATTGCCAATCTATACGGTCTTCAGAGAAAAGGCCTACATAGCAGTAATTACTTCAGTGACTAAACTGATTCTTATGAGACATTAGTTAAGTGACAATTTTCCAACTCTGAGTGAATGGATGCAAGAACTGAGGACAGTTATTAATGCGGAATGGGCTATAGCATTACAGAATCATATATTGGTCCAATTTGGAGAGCTTTGGGATCCTTTGCTCCATTATATAGCCAGGAGGTGAGTAAGTTCTTGCTGGAGACCTAGATTTTCTTCTTCCACTCTGCAGGCAGTTAACATCTTAAGGTAGAACCTTATCTTGGTACAAATATATGTAATAGCATTTGTGATTGCTATGCTGGATGCCTAGAAGGACAATTCTCAACAATGGAGGGGGTAGGAGGTGGGGAGGGTGGGTGTGTGTGGGTTGTTGGGATAGGGTTGTGGGATCTCTGTATTGTATAAGGAGTGGGTTGCCTTGATTTGTGGTTCTACATGGGGTGGGGAGGAGGCGTGGGGGATTTATAGTGTTATATGTACTGTACTTTGGTAAATGTCTGTTCTGTGTGTACTGACAATTTTAATAAAATATATTTAATTAAAAAAAAAAGATGGGTGATAAAACAAACATAAAAAACTGGAGACCACTATGTCATTTAAACATAGACTATAAAATACTGGCTAAATTCCTTGCAGACAGATTGGCAAATGTTACAAACTTATTTAGCCTTTATTAGACTTGTTCCATAAGAAATAGATGAGTGCAGGATAACCTTATCATTTTTAAGTTAATTATTTAGTAAAGGCTCAGTATCTTTAGTTCATGGCTACGGTTTAAGTGTTGATCAGGAGACGGTGTATGATAGGATTTCACATGATTATTTATTTCATGTGTTACAGGCTTTTGCATTACCAGCTCCATCTGTACAATGGATTTGGTGGGCAGGATTATCAAAGTGTGGTGCAGGGCCTGCATCCAGCCCTGCACCATGGCACTTAGGTTCTGGTGATGCAACAAACCCTTCACCACATTTGCACCCAATTTTACAATCTCGGGTGTGGTTGCAATAGTTTCCATGCATTACGGCAACTTGCACCAAATATGGAATGCAAGCTCTGTAATAATGGCCACTAGAATTGCCACAAATTAGACCAGAAAAAGTTGGTCCAACTTGTGGCAGTTGCCGCACAAGATAGAACATCCTGTTAGATCACCACAAGCCCCATAAGTCATGTTGTCAATGCACCAGGGTTTATGGAGATCTAAGGCTTTTGAAAATCTTGCCCAGTGTTTGTATAAGCAAGTGGCTCTTATTCCACCTATAAACGGGTGATGATTGAGTTCCTGTATTCTGAAACATGGTGTGTGGCAGGGGTGGCCCGCATAGTCTTCTAATGTATATATTTAGTCTAGACCCGCTACTACATACCATGCACTCTAGCTCCCAGATTGTTTTTTTTTATGTTATTAAACTTTAGGATTACAAATACCTTTGAGCAGGAACTGCTCATTCACAAAGGCTCCATGTCAAAGGATGTAGGGTAACATATGTACAAAGGTCAACGATGGTTACAGTCTTAAAAACACAAAGATGTCAAAGCATTTATTTTACAGCCAAAAATGGAGAGAGACAACATAAGCCAGCTTCAGACAAGTTTCAGGGTGAACAGTATAAAGTTAGTATAGGATAGGAGGTAGTCAGGAAAAAGTAGTTAGGCTAAAGGGCCATTGTCAGCAGGTAGAGGTGGGTGGCAAAGTGCGAGCTGGATGTGCTGAAGGGCCCCATATCTGAAAGTGCCATTAGAGAGAGGAGGGGGTGGGTGAGGCAGTGTGGTCTAGTGGGGTAAGGGGGTGAGAGTTGGGGAAACTGGTGCCAAAAAACTGGAGCTCTAAGGGAGGTTACAGGTCACCTTCAGCTAGGGTAAAATGAGGAGGCAGTTACTTAGGAGAGGCAATCACACTGAGTGGTATCTCTTTGATGCCTAGGTCTCTGCCTCTCAAAATAATAGCTTATGCCAATGACATGGTTTTGATGTTCCAGAATGAAACATTCAGTGCAGAACTCAAGTGAAATTATGGATCAGTTTTCTGCTGTTTCTAACACTAGAATAAACTACACTAAGAGTAATGGTTATGCTTTAGGTTCAAAAATTGAAAGTCACCCACAGACCATTGCATCTATATGTATTGATGCTACTGTCATAAACAAAACTGTGGGATTACATTTGGACAGGACAACATGACTGAAAAAATTTGGATTCTTGTTTTCACATGGCTAATTTGAAAGTTAATAATTGGAAGAACAAAAGTATTTGTAAATTGAAGAGGATCCTCTTGATAAAGACCTTTTTAATGTCAATCTTTTTATGCATAAGTTATATTTTCCCTCCTCCTAAAGTTTATGAGACTCGATTGTGAAGTGTTTTTTTTTTTTCAGGCCCTTTGGGGGAGCTGATTGAACTCTGTTACAAGAGATATCACATATAGGCCTATGCAAAATGGTGGCCCCTTTATTCTTATGTTGGTGCACTTGCACAGCCAACATCTTGCGGCAGTGGAGATTTGGAGGTGTGGTCGCTGTTGGGCAAATGCAGGGCACACATCAGTAGATGCATCCCTCATTCCCCAATCAGCCTGTATACTGGCACCACACCATGCCTACTAACGTGGCAAGCACATCTAAGAAAAGGTCTGCTGCTATCTGAGCAACACTCGTTAGACACAGCAGACCCTTCCTTCATGCTTGGCCACATTGTATTCATGGCGGACGGCCGCCCAACTGCCTAATCTGGAGGTGCCCAACCCCTGCCTGATTACTGTACACACAAGTATTTGTTGATGGGGAGCCCACCCCAACAGCATAAAGCAGTACCAGCCATTACGTTAGTATGCTGAGGGGAGGTGCCCAATCTGCCTCGCTCTTGCCCCATTTTCCGTGTGCCGAATGGGTGCCCAATCCCAGCATATATTAACCCCCTTTTGTTGTGTGCCAACGAGGGTGCCCAATCCGACGTCAGCTGCAGAAACCCCCAACAGTTAGGTGGCATGCTGGAGCCCATCCCAGTGAGCAACTCTCTGAGAAGAAAAAACTGTGCTTCAACGCTTTTTTTCACCCTGTAACACAAAAATGGTCCCCTCAGTCTCCCTACCCACCACCTGCACCCACCCACTGTGCACCCTGCCTCCCCACACCCCCTCACCCTATGCTTACCTCCAGAGTCCAGCGCAATGATCTTCGTTGGACCGGGAACATGTCTTTACTCTTCAAAGCCGACCACGAACTGAGTAAATGCCGGTAAGCTGTATAATGGAATAAATAGGGTTTTTTCCAACTTTGATGCATATCTCAGGCATTTTGGGGAACTTTGCACCAAATTTTCAAAATGGGTTTTTGGGACCCCTCCTCATAAATTCTCTCACAGTTATGATGTTAATCAGTCCCATAAGGTGATTTCACAGTCACTGCATGAAATCACCTTTTAGGACCAATTAACACAAGGACAGTGGCAGTGTTCATGAGGTAGGCTCTCAAAAAGCCTATGTTGCAAGTTTGGATGGCAAAAATCAAAAAAATGGCTATTTTACGAGCATGCATTGAGCAATTGCTATGCACGCTTGTAACTTTGCAAATTCACAATATTTTCATGCCAGATTTTCAGCATTGTCATTTTTCTACACCTCCTTCTGAACAGTAGAGCTGTCATTTTTCACATCCTGGCCGAAATTTGTTTCCGCAATTCTGGTACACAATACAGTGGTCGCTGTGGGAAATCAGTGTTCAGGGCAGATTACAAAAATAACAGTTACACTGTTCATGAGCAGTGGTCCTAAAATGCCTATGCTGAAAATTTGGTGATGATACTCCATAACATGGCTGTGTTACGAGCGTGCATTGCGCAGTTTGCACGAAAGCTCGTAAGTTTTCAAATTTATAATATTTTCACTCCAGAAATTCAACATTGCCATTCTTCTGCACATCCTTATGAACAGTACAGCTGTCATTTTTCACATCCTGACAAAATATGTTTTCACAGTTCCAGTGCCGAATAGTGTGGTCGCTGTGGAAAGTCCATGTTTGAGACACAGTATGAAAATGACAGTGAACCTGTTCATTAGCAGAGGTCCTAAAATGCCTATGTTGAAGATTTGGAGCTGAAAGTCGATAACATTAGTGTTTTATGAGCGTGCATTGCGCAGTTTGCATGCACATTCATGACTTCGTGCATTTTGTAATATTTTCACTCCACAAGTTCAAAATTGGCATTTTTCTACACCTCCTTATGAACAGTACAGCTGTCATTTTACATATCCTGCCTGAAATGTGTTTTTGCACGTCTGGCACAGAATCGCACAGTCAATGTGAGAAATCAGTTTTCAGGGCAGTTTGAGGAAATGACGATGGCACTGTTCATGAGCAGAGGTCCTAAAATGTCTATGTTGAAAATTTGGTGCAAAAGTCCATAAAATGACTGTGCTGCAAGTGTGTGTTGTGCAGTTTCCACGCAGCCTTGTAACTTCGTACATTTGCAATATTTTCATGCCACATTTTCACCACTGGCATTTGTGCATACCTCCTTATCAACAGTACAGCTGCCATTTTTCATAGCCTGCCCAAAACGCGTTCCCGCAACTGTGGCGCACATTGGCATGTTCGCTGTGGGAAATCAACTTTTGGGACACATTAACAAAATCACAGTGCCACTGTTCATGAGGGGAGGTCCCAAAATACCTATGTTGAAAATGTGCCTAAAAAACTCCCACAAAGAACTGGGTTGCGGACGTCTGCTGTACAGTTTGTATGCATGTTCATTGCTTCACCAATATTTCATATTGCTACTCCAGATTTTCAACATTGCCATTTTTTATGCCTCCTCATGAACAATGCAGTTGTCATTCTCCACATCCTGCCCAAAACTGTGTTTTCATCCCTCTGTCACCAAATGCCACAGCTGCTATGCAAAACCACCTTTCAGCTAACAAAGTGATTGTGCCACTTTTCATGAGGTGGCCTTATAAGCAGCCCATGTTGAACATGTAGAGAAAAACTACTACTACACACCTATGGCATTAGGGTTTCCAACTGTAGCACCCCACCTAGTACAGGTGTCAGAGCTGTGACTTGGGATCATTGGATGTAATGCTCATGCCATTCCACCCCCCCACACCCACCCTGCAGCCACTAACCGGCATCATGGTGTGTCTTGCACTGTTCAGCCACAAACTTCACCCTACGCTCCTATACTGCACCCACGTCAATGTATTTCCTTATGGAATGGGGTAAGTATAATGCCCAAAGACCCCAAAGTACACCATGACACTTGTCAGTGTCTACAGGGTAGGGTGAGGTACAATGGCATGAGCATTATAGCTGATGATCCAAAGGCACTGCCTGTCACTCTGTACAGGGTGGGGGTGAGATTGGCACCACTTCAATACTTCACTGCCATTCCTATTATGCACCTCTAGCTCTGCCACTGCCAATGCCAATGCCATCGCGACAACATTTGGCATTGACAAATGCTTGTTTATTATTGCTTTTTCTAATGATAAATGTAACTACTTTTCTTAGATACAAAAGGAAACCATTGACTGATGCACTTGGAGAGTGGTTGCTCATTTATGTCCCTGATTGGCATAACCCACATGTCAAAAACATAAAGAAACCAACCTTTGAACTTGATTATGTGATGTGTGCTTTTCAAAAGCTAAAGACATGGAAAATATCACACAATAGTGTAATAACTGCTGATGGGAAATAGCTGTATCAGCACATCATGGATCTGAATTTTAGTAATGCAGTAGTGTTTCCCAACTGCCTGATCTCTGACTCTGGCTCTGTTTTGATTCATCTGAGAAACCCAAGACTTCCCCCCTTTGTCAGGGATGTTTTATGGCTATGCATTCATGGGAAGTTAGGGATCGGTAACACCCATAGGCACAAGCAACTGAGTGAGAGGTATTGTCTGTGGGAGGGTTATGAAATGCAGCTGGAAACCCATTAGCACCTATATTTTACCTAGCCCTATGTTACCCATTTTTGGCACTATATAGCTGCACAATGAAGAGATCCTTTATATAATAGTTTCCCTTATCAGGAATTGATACTAGGTCTCTTCTCCAGGGTGGTGGGCAAAGCATGATTCCAGTACACTGCAAGTCATTGGTGCTTTATTGAAGTACTACATTTTGCAGTCCAGATGTTCCTGGGTTCTGCAGCAAAAATATTTTTACCAGGAAATTTTGCTGAGTGTAGGCCATGAACTACGCAAAGTGCATGACTGTGACAGTAAGAGATATTCCTGTTTCAGACTGAGGACATTAGGGCATAATTGTTTCTATTTTGTCTACTAACATAATGCCTTAACGATGATATTTTGTGGAAATGCGTTTCGATTGTCACTATATTTGTTGTTGCCATCATTGAACTTTAATTTCTAATAGTTTTCTTTTCTTTAAGCAGGGTGTAATTTGTTCCTTTTATCCTTTTTGTGTTTGTTATGTCTACCAATAAAAATTCCCCTACTCTTTTCGATTAGTGCCATGGGATCTTTAATGTCAATCTGAACAACCTTCAGAACAGGCAGATGGGACCTAAGTTTAACATCTCTCCCAAAAGAAGGCATCTCAGAACTGCAGCACCCCCTCATGATACACTGCAGTGTCTGGACTGGGATTTTACACCAAGTTCAAAGTGTGGTGTTTGAAACCACGACCTTCTCATCTTCTGGCCTCAGAGATGAGTGTGCTACCTGCTGAGCTACAGGCACTTATGATGGTCAGTGGTTAAAATATGATACTGAGAATCTAAAGTCAGCCAGGGGCACCTGAGACGTGGTCCCAAAAATATCTCCAGAAGGAGATGGCCCTGGACAGGATAGTAGTCCCCATTTATATCCTCCCATTCCTGGCCATTACTTATCCCCAGTAGGTTTAGTGTTGAATAATTAGCCCAAAAAATTTGTGATGATCAGCCACCTATCATATCCTGTGAGGAATTAGGTGAATGACTACATAGACCACTGGTTTACAGTGGTTTCATATGCCTTACTTATTTATTTATTTTAATTTTCTGATACAGCCTTTGAGCCCAGAGCTCATTTACAAAGATTCCACATAAAGCAGAACAATACAATGGCACTTGACTGGACAGTTGAGAAGGTCAGGGCCTTAGCCACGGGGGCTTTAGTGGACAAAGAAGATATTAAATCAGCAGTCTGTATGTTATCAGTACATTAGGCAGATCAAGAGTTTGTAAGTATGAAAATTCAGAGTACGTAATATATAGATTAATGCATGACAGGAGTTCTTCAGTGGCTTGTGTGTTTTTTGAACAGTTAATCACATTTCTGTCCTGGGTGGCTACTCAATGGGTCAACTTGCAAGGGGGGGGGGGGGGTATCATTGTCTGGATGGCTTCTTGTTCATCAGGCCAGTGGGGCAGGGTGAATGTGGTCACCTCCTCTGTTCCTTTCAGGCAGTGTGCCAAGACCCACATTTTCTTTGTTGCCATCAAAATAGATTCTATGAAATTTGAATGCAGACTTCCTTAGGATATAGTATGAGTTCTCAGGGAATTGCTAGAAACTGCAAAAGTTGCTAGGAAGATAACATTGAAGGAACTGCAGCAATTTGGGGGAAATGAACTTTACCTGTAAGGTGTTCCAAATGGGAAGAACCTTCCTACAGAGCCTGTGAAAGGCCAAGGCTGAAACTCTGAGGCAGCATTAATGGATATGGGTGATAGAGAGTTTGGTGGTAGACATAGTACTGTTGCACACCTTCGTGATGCATTTTAATGAAGGCTTGGTATTATCTATTGCTGTGGCTAGAACAGTGACTGAGCTATACACATACTCTTTGGGAGGCCTAGGGTTCTGCACATGTGTCATGGGTGCTTGCTGTGCTGAGCAGTAGCCCTCATCCTGGTAACAGCCTGAGATCACCAATAATGTCACCCTTCTGTTGTTCTTTTCATTACACTCCAAAGGTCCAAGACAGACAAGCTGGTGTTGGGGTGTCTGCAACATTATCCACCAATGGCATGGGACTTCAGGGTTATGATAAGCTACTACATGGAAGGCAGGCAAACACCCAGGCTGGCCTTTTTCCAGGAAAATGACAGATTACTTCTGATGTAACAACAATTTAGGCATGTACTGTGAAATGCCTTAGGCTTAGAAGGACTCAACCCATTCTTTCTGGAATGGGGCAGCTACAAATATTAGGGCATTTGGACTGGTGGACAACAGGATAAGGCTTTCTAGGATTCAATGTCATGGGCCATTGAATAATAAATTCACTCACATTTGCTATAACATACCTTTCTTTGTCTCCTCAGAAGCAGGTGCGCAGCACTGAATCAAACAGCTACAGATTTGTGGACAATTATTTATACACTGGGCTGCAGAATAGGCTAGACAATGGCCTGGAGGTGGGAACTTATGTTTTAAGCCAGAGTCTGCCCAGTTTAAATGACTGGGTTATTGAGGTAAGAACCAGTAGGACCTGCTCTCCATGTACAAAGCTGAGACAAATAAAAGGGTCCCACCTGACACCTTGGTAGTGCACGTGGGATGCAGTGACCTTGACTGCAGAAGGGCTCTCTGTCTCCTTTTGCAGATGAAAGATTACCCTATCTTCTTTCAAAAGAGATGGCTGGGTAACACATTGCTGTGGTCACTTGTAATTCAGAGGCATCACTGGCAGCAACCTCATGACCACCATGCAATGCACAAGGCTTGACTGAGAATTAATATGGAGATGCAAGCATTTAAAGACTCAGTTGCTTGGACTGTCATTGAGGCAAGATGATATGAAGACTATAGTGCCAGGGTCATACACTTAGGATATGGAACACTGCTTGGACATGAGGTACAATATGTTCAATCTGACATTTCCAAATGTCTAGGAAGGCTGGGGTAGATTGATGTGTTTTGGGATGTAGACATGTGCTTCTTCTTGTGGCACAGGAGTCTCTCAGGACAGAAAAGTATAAATGATAGAGGGATCTGCATCTGTCCATATAGGATCCTGTGGTGGGCATGACAGTATAAAGACAGAAAACCTGAATCCTGGCACTTGTTGAGCCTAGGACCCCCATATCAGATTTGTCTCTGGGCAAAACAAACTTCCAGATAGGGGCTGAGCACAATCCTCCTAGTCCAAGTGCACCCCTATTCTCATAGGGTGGGGCCCCACTGAGATTCTACTTGTGGTCCTTGCAGTCTGCATGAGGGGTCACTTTCATAGAGAAAGTGATCCACGGAGGTCTTGGGAGGCCTGGGATGAGACTTCCTAGAGACTTCCTAGGTGCACACTCCATGCTTATCTGTAAATTGTACAACTGTGTAAATAAATATATGGTTGTGACCATTTAACACTAAGATTATCTGCACCAATGTGTTTGTCTAGGAAGAGGAAGGAGAAAATGTGGTTAGTGTATTCAGTTATCAGTCTGTAAAGAATTGTAGCAGAGAGGTCTTTGGAGGAAGGTCCCTCCTCCACTCTCCCAGGAGCCAGGTTAGGACCCCTTCCTCACTCTGCCTAACAGAAAGGTAGTGAAGTTGATTGTGGGGAGGGGTGACTAAGGACCAGAGCTGAGGTGAGATGAGGGGAAGGGGTCAGGGAAGGTCACCCTCAGAGCAGGGCAACAAGCAGCCAGGAAGAGGAGAAACATGAGGGGGTTTCAAAGGAAGCATTCAGCTCTGCTCTCCCTCTCCTTCCTCCTGCAGTGGTCAGGATTACCACCTAAAACTCCTGTAACAGCAGGGCACAGAGCAGCACCATTTGTAGTGTAGGGAGACCATCAGCCCCACTATGGGGGACCATACAAGGGGTAGGGGTGGTGTTTTTTTGGTTTATCCCAAGGAATGTTTCTCCTGTGTTTTTTCTAATCTCCCAAAGGGAAAAATAAATTGATATGCTTCCATTGACATAGTCGTTCCACATGTGGCATGGCAAGAAAATCTCACAAGATGGAACTGTACAAAGGGTAGGGGGATTTTCATCCATCTGAACTGGTCTCCCGTAGTTGGCTTGAGGTAGTAGAACTGGAACACCTACATCCTTATTCAGGTAGGGTCATGCTTCACTCATCAGGCTTGCCCTGTAGGTATAGCAAACTGCCAGAGGGGGAGGAGAGCAGAGTCCCTCTGAGAGCATACTCTTGGTCCCTATGGTCTGCGTGAGGCACCCTTTCCATGGGGAAGTGAGCCTTGGAGTCTTTGGGAGGCTTGAGATGAGATTCCTTGCTTCACACAATGTGCCTGTCTGTAAATTATACACTTGTATAAATAAATGCATAATTGCTATGGCCATTTAACTCCAAGACTGCATCAGGTGTGTTTGTCTGAAGTAGGAAAAGGGGGTAGAAGATGTGGTCTGTCTATCCAGCTCTGTCTTGCTGTATCCAATTAATGTTTCATTCTGCATACTGCCCATTACTTTCCCCTGTAGTATTTCTAGATTCCTAGGTATCTATTTGAAAATGTAGTAAACTAATCTGCAATGCTGAGGGCCTTCTCTAATGTTTTTCAGTTCTTATTATTTGTTGTTTTTTTTAATCTAAGCTGCTGTAAAGTTAATACCATTTCTGTTTCTCTGTGTATGGTTAATTAGTGCCAGTGCTCAGGGGAGAAGAATGCTTAGTGTGTAATTAGGTTGTGCTCTTCGCCTTTTAACCTCCATTAACACTGGGCACCTTTTTTTTTTTCAGTAGAAACTGCTCTGATTAGGTGAAGACCTTGAGGCATTGTTGCATTTATTGTATTTTTCCCTTATTTATATATTCTTGCTGCTTGCCATGTGATCAAAATATCAGATACTGCTTTCTCCTTGGAGCCCTAGAGTACACAGAGATAGGTTGTCTACGTGCTCAACTGTTGTAATGCCAGGGCTTTCAATTTCAAATTGTATATAGAAAGTCCTTGAAAATTTAATCATGATTTGTTCCAAGTAAAGACCATTACAGACTTAGTTGCTAGCACATAATAACATAGCATCAATGTTTTTTTATTGAATAGTAGTTCAACACCATACAACAGACAATTAGTTACCTATCACAGCATTTCTCAATGTAGCTATCATAGTTTATATGGTGACAGAAGACATCAAGGTAAACATAAACATTTGAAGAACTGGTCAGTTATTTCTCATGTAAATGTTTCCATCCAGTATGACAGTAGTTAATTGTAATGGTCCAGGTACTGTAAATGGGCCATATCCCTGTTATATTCTCAGTTTACTGTAAGGGGTCACTGAACCTCTGCAGATTATCAGCAGAGGAAAAAAGCCCTCATGATGTACCTGGGAGGGAGCATCGCCAGTGGCTATGGAGCCAATCAGGATGGTTGGTTTTGCTGGTTCCAAGCCATCACACAACTAATAGAACATGTTTCGATTTGGATGTTATAGCAGTGTGTAAGTAAGCCCAGAAAATGTTCCAGAATGTGGGCTGTCAAGGATTGTTCAAGGACAAGTTGGAGAGGAGTTTGACCTCTGCAGCTTGTGCCTTCCATGAACATTTTTCTCACCCATCTGACCCTCTATCAAGCTGGCAGGTAGTGCCTCTTTCATGTGCCAGTTCCGTGGGTGTGCATTTCAGGTTTGTATGCACTGGAGGGCCACCACAGGAAAATAAAACATCCCATAGGATGCTCATCTCCTTGGGGGTGGGGGACAGCATATCCTGTTGCCATATTGCCATCTGGATGATCAAAGGTGGCAATGCATTGTATCAAGATACCCATGAGGGGACATTGGTGTGTCCAGTGTGTGGGTAACTAGCATATTGGAACATGCTGTTGGGAGGTGAATGAGAGGATGCAAATAAATAAAATCAGCTTACAGAATGCAGATTGATACACCGTGTCCACCCAAGGCATTCAAGGATTCCTGCTTCACTCCAGTTGTGATGATCAGCCCCAAGGAACACCACAACAGCTGGGCAGGTAAGAGTGGAAATGCATGTCACGGAGTTGTGAAACAGGGCACTACTCCACTGGAGAAATCTGGGTGGGAATACCTAGCAGGAGATGGAACTCCATAGTCAAGTTGCTGACCACCTGGACTAGCAGAAAGAGGTCTCTCTTGTGACGCCAAGGAGAAAAATGAATGTTAAAAGATGCCTGTCTTCAGTCATGGTGAGCCTTTTTGCAGGCTAAGTACAATGAGTTTTCTCGATTCTTTGCCAATAAGATTGCTACTATCAGATCCAAGATACACTCAGCACCCTCTAATGGGTGTTGTGGTGGTCAGCAGAAGATTACAAGCCCTAGGTTCGCTTGGTCTGATTTCAGTCAGCCGGCAATCTCAGTAATTGTGCTGGTCATCCAAGGTATGTGCCCAGCCAGCTGTAGTTTAGATATGGGACCAACCCACCTCTTTATGGGGTGTGTGGAGGTCATCAACATGGTTCTGGCTGAGATTGTTTGGAGCTCATTGAATTCTTGGGTGTTCCAGACCCTCTGAAGGAGGCAGTAGTAACTCTCTTCCTGAAAAAAAGCTTAGCTTGACCTGGACTGCTTAGCCAACTACAGACCTGTCTCTAACCTGATCTTTGTGGGCAAGGTTATTGAGAAGGTGGTTACAGCACAACTGGATGACCATTTAACTTATCATCATGTCAATGATCCTCTCCAGTCCAGTTTCAGGAAGAGACATAGTACAGAGACTGCCCTTGTCTGGGTATTTAATGATCTCCTGATAGCGAGAAATCAGAAGAGCAGTTCCATCTTGGTCCTTCTCAATCTCCCTGCAGTGTTTGACACAGTTGACCATGGGGTGCTGCTGGAATGCCTGCAGATACTCTGTGGACTGACTGGTAGAGTCATCAGATGGCTTTGATCATTCCTCACTGTCAGGATGCAGAGAGTGGTGTCAGGAATTCATTCCTTGTCCCCCTCTCCTTCTGTCAAGTGCTGTTCCGCAGGGCTCTGTGTTGTCCCCCATGTTTTTCGTTATGTATATGCTGCTATTGGGAGACATTATTATAAAGTGGTATGTGCTGAGTTTTCATTGCTACACAGATGATACTCAGCTCTACATGTCCTTTGTGCCCGGGCAAGTTTATGCTATCTCAGTTTTTAATAGCTGCCTCTCCAAGATCCAGGACTATGAGTGCCAACTGGCTGAAGTTGAATTCAGAAAAAATCGAGGCACTGGTTGTGGACCCTAGTCACCAAGGCATGAGGCTGTCAGTGGGCCTTCCCTCCAGGCTTTGGCTAGGGGGAGACCAGCTACTTACCTCACACCAGGATGTAAAATCTGGGCATTGTGTTCGACAGCAGCCTGACTTTAAAATCTCAGGTATCTGCTATTGTAAATCCTCATTTTGTCATCTGAGGAATATCACTCATATTAAGCCCCTGGTCCCACCTGACAATCTTCCAATGCTGGTCCATCCTTTGTGATCTCCCACTTTGAATACTACAATGCCCTCTACCAGTGGTTGATATCCACCAACTGCAACTGTTACAGAAATTGGCAGCCAGGTTGATGACTGGTTTATCAAGATCTAGCCATGTCACTCCAGTGCTCTGTGAGCTGCACTGGCCGCCTATATATTGGCAGTTCACCTTCAGGTTCAGGTTACTGACCTATAAAGCACTGCATGGGCAGGGACCGTGTTACCTGCAAGATCTTCTTCATCCCTATTGCCCTCTATGTTCATTTCAGTCCTGTGATGAGTGATTGCTAGAGGTTCCCAGGGTCCATTTGAAGACTTCTGGTGCTCATTCTTTTGCGTTTGTTGCACCAACCCTGTGGAATTCTCTACGTCATCAGATTAGAGAGTGCCTGACTGTCGAGGGTTTTAAATCTGCCCTAAAAACATATACATTTACTCTGGCTTTCCCAGATTGATTGAATCAGATTTATAGTTGTTATCCTATTTTAGGATTATTGTTTTATTACTCTATATATGTTTTACTTGGTTTTATAGATATGTACAATGCTATGATCTTGTTTGGAACAGCATTTAATAAATAAAGAATGCTTGCTTGCAAAATGTGTCTGTCTCTTTATTGGCTATGATGCTTAGGATGGCATACCAGTAAAGTGATACAGTTGAGGGATTATTCAAAATTGAACCTAAATGACTACCTTGCGGACCTACAACAAGCTGACTGGTCATGGGTCACAGCCACAAATGACCCAGCACGAGCTCTTGACCATTTTATAGCGGAGTTTGTCCCCCTGCAGAACAAACATGCCCCCTTCACTAGAAGGAGGGTGAGGGACGCTGTCACTAAATGGCTTCACAGTGGCCTATTCTCCCTCATGAAGCTTAGGAACAAATGCTGGGAGAGACACAAGGCCTCCTGTGACAATAATGACCTCTTAGAATATTAGCAGCTTAGAAACTCTTGTAAAAGAGCCATCCGCTCCGCCAAGAGTGAGTTCTATCAATCTGCCTGCTATCCTCTGCCGGCAATCAGAGGAGCTTCCAGCAAAATATAAAAAATACGGTTGGTGAGAGACCATGTGATGCAGATTGCTGAGTAGAAGCTCCTCCACGTAGCTCCAGCATCCCGATTTTATAATTGTTTTTTTCTAACATTGAGATTGCCAAAAACCCTCTGTTCTCTACTGATCCTGCCTACTAAACATCCAGAGCATCGGGCGAGTGAGATTTGAGTATGGATGGAGGCTTACATGAAGAAAGCCCAGCAAAAACACACTCCTCCAGTCAGCCCCGAGAAGGCCCCAAAGAAATACTGGGCTTCAAGTGGGCCTGATAGACCCGATCACCTCAGCCAAGTTTCAGAGCAGGAACCTCTAACTTTAAATAGGTTCCTGGAAGAATTTAAACCCTTCCGTGAGGAGGTAAAAGAGATGGCGACCGACCTTAAAGCTCCATCTAAAAAATTAGATGAAGTCTCGATGACTGCCTCGGATAATACTGCTCGTATAATTTCCCTGGAGCACCGCTTAGACAAGGTGGACCCTGGACTAGTGGCAATAAGGCAGAAGCTCTCTTGAGTGAAGGCAAAGCTAGAAGAGCTCAAGGGCCGCAGCTGCAGAAACAATGTGGTCATTTTAGGGCTACCAGAAGGGGAAGAGGGCCAGAACACTGTAGTTTTTATACAGAAGTTGGTGGAACAGGTTGCTGGTCCCTCTCCCTTCGGCCCTGCATACACCATCGAGCGAGCACATAGATCTTTATGGCCGAAACCTCCACCAGGGGCTGCCCACTGCCCCATTATATGCTGATTCCTAAATTTCCTTGAGAGGCAACACTTTCTGGTGAAAGTGAAAGCTTTACAGGAGATCCACTGGTAGAACTGCAAGCTGAGAATTGTGCAAGATTTGCCAGGATCGGTTCGGCTGAAACGTACAGCATTCCACCCCATCGTGTTCAAGATTATTGCTGTGGGGCTCAAATTTAGAATGGGGTACCCGGCCAGGCTGCAGGTGCTTGTGAATGGATCTTGGCTAACCTATGAAGATCCAGAATCTGCTCACTCGATATGGCTAAGCCTTGCCTGATTTGTTTCGGAATCCCTGTGAAGCTCTACCCCTTAGATGTGGGGAGTCTCGTGCTGTCAAGTGGAGACTGTTACCTAAGCAAATGTTCAAGAAGTTAGCAATGATGGTTCACTTCTGTGAATTCTGGCTACTCAAATGGACCTAGTTATTATTTAGCTGAGTCAATTGTCATGGGACACTTATGCTGTAGGTTTAAAAATGAGCCTGTTACATAGATTAATATCTTGTTGGAACATTTGGTTTGTTCATTAGGGGGAAAGTGTTTTTTTTTTTATTCCAGTTTAGCTTGATATGCAGGCCCTTATTACTGAAGGGAGGAATGCCTTAAGTTGTTAAGGAGTAACATTTTATTTCAAGAGTGGCTTAATTTAGGTGCTGTGCTGGGCTCATCCCTAGTCTTCATGCGAATACACAGGTATGGTTGTTCAGCATCCACAAGGGGGAGCTCAGCACACAGGAATGCCAGCTTAATGATGTTGGTAATACGGGGAGGACTCCCTTTTGCAATGCTCTCTGTTTGTTGTTTTGGGCATTAAAATACCCTATACTGTGCTCCTGGGTGTTTGGGCTGGCATGGAACTGACGTAAAGATGCCCTATTTTAAAACCTTTTGACTGGGGTTCACGGCGTTGGAGTCCCCTATTGTTAAGCAGGCCACAGAACTCAGGTTAGATGGGGCAGTCTCCCTTTTATATGACTCCCTGTTTGTTTTTTGATTGGAGTAGACCTCTTCTATAGGGCTACAGGGATCCTATATCCTAGTTCATTTCCCGGGGTCACTGGGTGCCTGTTTGCATTTTACAGGATGTATTATCCTAATTTTTTATTCCTTCACATTTAAGGTGCGCTTATGTCTGCAGCCCAGCACCTCTTTTAAGCTACTAGGGGTTGCTAAAGCAGTATAATTCTTTTTTCTCTCCTAGATTTAAGAGCATTTATTTCACGAGTGGACTGTTACACTCATTTGAGGCAGGGGGTACTTTCAGGAGGCTGGGGGGAGGGAAGGGATGCAGTACTGTGCTAAACATTGCTTAGACAGCTGGGAGGGTTGGTGGGGGGGGCAGGCTCCGGCCATAGGACTGGTTTGTTTTATGTTAAATGAAAGGCGGACTTTGTGGTGGGAAGGGTTTGGGATAGTTTTGGTTGGGACGGGGGTGGCGGTGGCTCATACAGCAGTAATATTTGGAACTTGGCTGATTATTTCCTGATGTTCTTGTACAGGGCTTTTGGAACTAAGCTCATTAATCTTATTTCAGATGGCTAATAGTGTGGTTTTTGCAACTTGGAATGTGAAGGGGATCAGGAAGAAATCCAAACAATATCAGGTGCATAAGCATCTAAGTCTAATGCGTTCCTGGATAACGTTTTTACAGGAATCCCATTTACTAGAATCTGAAGCTTTACAACTAAGGATGCAACAAGTGGGTCAGGTCTTTAATGCCTCCGGATCCACCAATAGCTGTGGGGTCATGTTAATTATTAATAGAGGCATTCCCTTCATCTCCACACAGGTCATTAAAGATCCAGGGAGCAGGTCTGTCCTAGTTCAAGGCACTGTCTGGTCAGTACCACTTTTACTTTGCAGTATCTATGGGCCTAATATTGATGACCCGAGTTTCTTTATGAGGCTGATAACTATTATTCTCCCAATGCTTCCCAGTATGATTATTATGGGTGGTGATTTTAATCATGTTACACACTCTAATTTGGATAGGTCAGGTAGTGGACTGAGGGGGCTATCCCCGGGGCAAAGGGCACTTAAGGACTTGGTAGATCAATGCGGCTTTGTGATATTTGGCGCATGTTGCATCCTAATTCCAAGGAGTTTCCTTTTAACTCGATGCTGCATGGATCGCAGTCTCTCATCGACTATGTATTTAACTCTCTGGGGCTTTTGCCTGGGGTTATGTCCGCCTCGATCCAGCCTGGCCCTATCTCTGACCACTCTCTCGTGGTATGTAATTTGGCTTTTCTTAACACATCCAGAAGGGAGACCTAGTGGAAGCTTAACGAACAGCTGCTAAAGGATACCAAGTATTGCAAGCTTATAAGAGAATAAATTGAGTTCTTCTTCTTATCTAACCCTATCAATAGTGCAAAACCAGATATCTTATGGGGTGCCTTTAAAGCCTACATGAGGGGAGTCCTTATCAGTTTAGCGATGAATAGGAAAAAGGCACGGAGGAAGAGTTACTATCATTATTGTCCCAAATTCGGTCCCTTGAGGTGAACCTCTCTGCCAGCACTTCCAGTGAGGAGAGAACAAAGCTTCTGGTGGCCAAAGACAGATACCTAGATCTGATAAGGGAAAAGGCTGAATTAGCTATTATCCGAACCAGAGCTAGTTATATGGATCGGGGGAGAAAGCGGGGCGTTTGCTCGCATTGCGTTTAAAACAACAGGAATCTGCAAGATTCATCCCCCCAATTCGGGCACTGGCAGACGGGTCCCTGAAAGCATCCCCTTCTGAGATAGTGCAAGAGTTTGCACTATATTACGAACAATTATATAGGGACATGGAGAGTCTTCCTTGTCCAGAGATTCTGGAGGAGTATTTAAGGGACTCCCATCTGCCCTCCCTAACAGAAAAACACAAGAGTTTCCTGGCTTCTCCAATATCTCAGGAGGAGATCTCAGAGGTCATAGGAGCCTTGTCACCAGACAAGGTCCCGGGCCCGGATGGGTTCTCCTCATTATTTTACAAAGTTTTCAAGAACTTTTACTGCCAGTGCTTTACTGGCTATTTCAGCATATTTTACCCAGGGTGGAGGTGGATGCTTACATGTTTGAAGCCCTGATTGTTCTTCTCCCTAAACCGGACAAAGACCCCGAGCTAATTCAAAGTTACAGGCCCATATCTCTTTTAAATCAAGACATCAAAATTCTTTCAAAGATACTGGCTGATAGGCTGACTGTGGTCCTTCCAGACCTAATAGGTATGGCCCAGGTTGGATTCATGAAGGGACGTTTGTCCTCAGATCATCTGCGCACTCTTTCACATCTTCTCGGTCTCCAGGGATGCTGCTTTTCCTGCTGGGTTGGTCTCCCTGGATGCCAAGAAGGCATTTGATAGTGTGAACTGGAATTTTTTGTTCCAGGTCCTCAAGGCCCTCCAGTTTCCTACTGTTTTTATAACCTGGATTTGTGCATTATACAGAGCCCACTCAGCAAAGATCTCAGGAAATGGTGCATTTTCTAAGTCTTTCTCATTATATTCAGGTACTAGACAGGGTTGTCCCCTTTCTCCCCTTTTATTTAACCTGCATCTGGAACCTCTCATTTAAAATATTCTGAGCAATGTGGGGATACAGGGCATCTGGGTGGGGTGCCATGAGGTTAAGATTACTGCATATACGCAGATGATCTCCTTCTGTACTTATCCCACCCAGTGTCCTCCGTTCCGGCTTTGTTGGTTGAAATTGCTAAATTCAGTGCCCTCTCAAACTATGAACTAAATGCTAATAAATCCTCTTTTTTTCCCCGAATCACAAGATTTTCAAGACGGATATTACCCCCTTCGGTTTATGTTGGGCTCCTAGGATACTGAAATACCTGGGCATCAAACTAACTCGAAATCCCTTAGCATGGTTCAAGGAAAATTTGGAGCCCCTTTCCCAGCTTATAATTCAAGACCTTGATAGATGGTCTAAACTCCTGATTTCATTATGGGGCCGGATTAACGTAATCAAGATGAATATCTTCCCAAGAATTTTCTACCCTCTATCTCTTCTTAATTAATTTATTCCTTTATCCTGGTTTCAGAAAATGCACGGTATCTTTACCAAGTTTATCTGGTCTGACAAATACCCCCGACTGGCCGATTATAAGTTGGCCGCCTCTAAACTCGAGGGGAGATTGCGGATCCCTCATTTGGCTATATATTATTGGGCTAGCCACCTGGCGAAATGCCTGAAATGGGTATGTCCAGGTCCCGAAAACCTATGACCGACATGGTTCAAAATAATCTGGTCTACTGTATGAACACGGATCCCCTAACTTTGTTTTATGTAAAAGTGTCCCAGTTGCAAGGTGCCGAGAAATGTCCCACTTTTATGATTTCCTTGAAAGTATACGAGCAACTTTGCTCCTTTTTGCACTATACTCCCCAGTTAGACCTGGCCCAATCCATCTGGAACTCTCCGTCCTTCACCATGAATAAGCAGTGGATTCCCAGCACATGGTTGTCCCAACTGGGTGATGGGATAGTATCCTTCTTCCTGGATAAGGAAGGAAAATGGCTGTCAGCAGATGATCTTATTTGGAAATGTAGTATTCTGGCGTACTCACACTTTAAAGTAGTGCGATTACAGCACTGACTTATAACAGTGCTGGGCAATACCCCCCCCTGCCAAATGCTTAGGGCCCTGATCCCTGAAGCCTCCTTCCTACTAGGGTTCTCAGGTGTTGTTTCTAAATTATATCAAGTCTTGTCTCATATAAGGTATGGGGACTCCCTCTGACCGACTAGGTTCTGGAGTTCTATATTTCCCCAATATTCCTCCAACTGGCAGGCCTTGTGGAGGTCCTGTCATAAATATGTGTCCCAGGATAGATTGAGCCTTATGCAATACCACATTCTGCACAACATGTACTACACCCCAGTTAAGTTAAAGAAATGGGGTCTCCTTGACTCAAGCATATGTGTTAAATGTTCTCAGGGAGAGGGAACACTCCTCCATATATTTTGATCTTGTCCTAAAATATCCTTTTTGTGGGACTCTATCAAAGCTTTCCTGGACCCATTATTGGGTCTGTAGGAGTGTTTCACACCTGACATTTGTCTCCTAGGGGACCTGTCCTCCATCAGGGTCAAAGTAAGAAGGTTTCATAGTTCTATGATTGCACTATCTGTCAAGAAACTTATTCTACGCCACTGGAAAAATAAGATTGCTCCAACATTACAGGAATGGGTAAACAAAATCCTTGATAATCTGCGTACAGAGAATGCTATAGCCAGCCTCCACAATAGATTACCCGTCTACACACATATATGTGATCCCCTTCACTCCTTAATAATAGCTACCCAGATATAAGTACTGTTTCATAGTAGGTAGCCCTGTATACTTATGTATAATCTCTTAGAAACTATGCTATAATATGGCACAATACTGCTGTATGGGGGGGAGAGGAGGGAGGGGCAGTTTTAGCAGAATATGTTATTGCATTTTTGTTTTATTTCTCATGTTAACTGCCTCTATTGTTGTGGAAAATTCTGTTAATAAAATTTGAATTAAAAAAAAATGCGGTTGGTGGGTCCACTAGAGTACAGGTCACCGACATGCTCCTTGGCGGGGTCAGCTGCAACAACCCACTCACCATTTCCACTGCCTTTAACTCCCTGTTTGACCTGTCTGCCTCTCCTTCCCAGTCCCCCACCCTCAAGTCTCCTGGTCCCTCCCTGAATGGACTGACTTCCCAACCTCCCTTCTACCTTAAACAGATCTCAGTAAAAGAGAACCAGAAGCTTCTTGCTGGTCTCTACTCACACAGCGGGGCAGGGCACGACAGCCTTGAACCTAAACTGCTCAGGCTGTAGGCATCCCTCCTTGCCAGGCCTGTCACACATATCTTCAACACTTCTCTAATCTCTGGGACATTCCTGACATGGAAAGTGGCCAAGGTTATCCTCATCTTAAAACAGGGCAACTATAAAGATCTCCTGAACTACTGACCCATCGCTATTCTGTCTGCTACCTGCAAGCTTCTGGAGAAAGTAGTTGCCTCTCAGATGTCCCACTACATTCAGAATTACAATCTTCTCTTCCCCGCACAACATGGCTTCAGGAAAGGGCACAGCACATCTACAGCTCTTGCTGTGGTTACCTCCACGATCAGGACCGCTGCTGATCAAGGCAATCTGACCAGAGCTATCTTTGTGGATCTCTTGAAGGCCTTTGATCTGGTTGACCACTCCCTCCTCAGCTCCACTCTTCTGTCCCATAGGTTCTCCCCCCCGCCCATGCCTGGTTCTCAAACTACCTCTCTAGCAGGCAGCAATACACTAACTTCAACCATACCCTCTCTAACCCCTCTTCAGTCATCTGCGGGGTTCCCCAGGGATCCGTACTTGGACCCATTCTGTTCTACCTTTTCATTAATGAACTGCCGTCTGTCACTGCCCATGGACTTACCACCCTTTATGTGGATGACCTCGTCATCCTGGCCAGCTCCCAGAACATCACTACCATTAACTCCCAGCTAAATTCTGACTTTATGCATATTCAAACCTGGCTAGTGGACCATAAACTTACTATCAATCAGAAAAACACCAAAGCCATGCTCTTTGGCTCCTTGATCATGACAAAAACGTGCCCTGCTCCCTTAAAGATCTATGGGGTAAATGGCTCTCCCCTGCAGACAGTGGATGATGTCAAGTATCTGGGCATCACCCTTGACCTGCTACTGTATCTTACCCTACGTATTCGGAACATATGTAAGGCAACTAATGGCAAGCTCGATCTTGCTCATAGAGCAAAAAGCTGCCTTACCCCAGCTGCATGAATGGCCCTTGCTAGGGGGGGGGGTCCTCCTACCAACGCTCTGCTATGGGCTTGTATCCTTTGCTGCTGTCCCTAAATCTAGCCTCACGAAATGGGACACTGCTTATAACAATATTTGCCGCTTTGCACTCTCGGCCCCTCCCCTCACTCACTGCTGTGATCTTTACATGCGACTGGAGTGACTCCCTCTGGAAAAGCACCACACCTTTGTCCTCGGCAAGTTCATCGACAACATTGTCAGAATGGCTACCCCTTCTGCCCTGACCCTTACCCTCAAACACAGCACTCCAACCTACCACTTAAGATCCAGGGATTCGCTGGACCGCCTGGTTCCAAAAAGCTCTACCCATGCAGATGATCGGACTTTCACTGCCTAGGCACCAAAAATGTGGAACTCCCTTCCTGCCTTAATTCACTCCTCCTCCTCCCATCCCTGCTTTAACACCTCCTTATGGGGCTTCCTGAAATCAGCCTCCACCTGTCTCTGCGCCTCTTAGATCACCAGCTGAGGCACACTTTTTCTCCTAGTTTCTTACTGGTGGGGGAGTGGCTCCAGTGTTTAAAGCACTTCTACTCCATAACTGGTTGATATCACAATAAGTTGACATTTTTGCACTGGGCCCACTGCCTGCCCACCTGTCCCAGAAGGGTACCCTGCCTTATCCCTATCTTTTCCAGGTCTCTCTCCTGCAGTTTTGTACTCCTCCTGTTTACCCACCTAGTGCCCCCCCAAAGGTATGGCTTACCCTATCTTGTTTGCCCTGTTGACAATGTCTGTACTATTCTGTATTATGCTGTTATCTACCTAATCATCTATTATGTATATTATGCTGATATCTAAACATTATCTGTTTGTACCTGAAGTCTCTTACACTGTTAGCTACCTATTAATCTCTGTTATGCCTGATGTTTTCTGTATGTTAACATTGACTCTTCCTACTGTTCTTGAATGTATGTACCTTGTAATCCTCCTGGGACTCACCTGAAAATAGGCACTTGGCTATCTAGTGTGCTTACCCAGTTAACAAAAGCAAATAAATAAATAAATAAATAGCTGCTTCAAGTAGCAGTATTAGTAGTTGCAGTGGTATTAGTGGTGGTGGTAGTAGTCATAGAAGCTTTATTAATTCCAAGCACTCTACAGTTTGGAGTGCTTTTACAGATTAAATGCATGCTGATACAGCAATGATACAAAAACTAACCACATTAAATCAAGAAAATGATCTATTGTAAACAAGACTTTCCACATAGTCCACAGTTAAATCATGGAACACATGTATCATCAGGCAGATTTTCAGTAAATGTTTAATACAGGCCAGGAACCAGCAGACCAAACATCCACTGGCAGCGGTAGTGAGCTCGATAGGGTGGGTGCATCCACTACAAAAGTTCAATCTCCAGCAGGCTTCAGACATAGAATTACCCCCGTAGACCTCATTTCCCTGGTTAAAGTGTAGGGAATTGGGAGATTGTTGAGATAGTGGTGACCCACTGCTTTCAGAGCTTTGTATGTTATTAAACCCTTTTCTCTACTCAACGTGTCACTTAAATGACAGCCCATCCATGACTCAGAGCGAGGGTGTAATATGAACCAACCTTCTAGTGGATCCCAGAAGCCTTGCTACTGAACAGAGTTCTAGATTAGCTACAGAAATCAAGGTTGACCATGAGGTAAGTCCTTATAGAGTGCACTGCAGTAGTCAAGGTAAGAAAAGATGAAGGTCTGTCTCATGTTATTAAGATGCTTAGTATCAAGAGGGAGCACAGTCTTGCAAGATTCGTAAGGTAGTAGAAGCACCTCCTGACAACAAAAGTTACCTGAGGGACAAATGTTACTTGCTTTCCAAGAACATCTCTGCAACTGCAACCCCCCACTACCTTCAGTTTTACCTCATCAAAGGCAAAGCATTCAGCACAATTGCCAAAATCCCTCCTCCTAGACAAACTTTTTAGTACTGGGCTAGCTGATCTAGCAGTAATATGGTTCCATTACTACCTGTATGACACAAATTAGTCTGTCTTCATTGGTGGGTCTTCTCCCTATAGATTCACATGTCCCTTAGGGCTCTCTTCCTAGCCCAGTTTGATTTTCTATCTTCCTGAAACACCTGCCCAAAGCCTGTGGCTTCTCTTATATTCACATGCATGCAGAGTACACATTATCACTCCCAGATCCCTTCCCCCAGCTTGACTGCTCAACTTCAGTGCAACTTCAACAATGTCAAACTCTAGTTCTACAGAAATCAATTAACTTTCATTGCCAAAAAGATAATCTTTCTACTTGATGCTGGACTGTTCCCAGCTGAAGACTGTTTCCTCTTTCATGTACCTAAGAGTAGAGATGGGTGAAGTTAGGAAACATTGCGGTGTGAATTAATCCACGAATTTAGCGCAATTCATGGATTAATTCATGGACATGAAGTGCAAAGTCCCACCAGCAAAGTGCAGCATTCTTCCATTCATGGATGACATTCTGCCATTCACAGGGGAAATTCTGCACTTCACAGTGAAATTCTGCAAAAAACCCTGGCAAAGTCACATAGGCAAATTTTGACCCTATTAGCAAAACTTGGCGGATTGCTCCGGAGAGTCAAATTTGCAGACTTTGCCAAAACTTCACCAGTGAATTTAAATTTCACAGCATTTCTAGCCAGACTGGTGGCACTGAGGGTTGAGGCACTGGACTCCACATCTCTTGCACTGCTGGAAAACCAGGGTGAGAAGCAACCTCAGGTTGCCAGGAGTTGGCAGGGGAGGGAGAGGATCGAGCGTCTCTTGGACTGCGCTCCTCTCCCTGGGAGGGGAGGGTTGTTGTCCTGCTCCTTGGCTGCCCCCTAGTGGAGGCTGAAGGGCAGCACCAGAGGCTGGGAGACACAGAAGTGCAGGGATGTGATGTGTGTGTACCTCCACACACACATGTTCATGCTGCAAGGAGGAGGGGGTGTACGGGAAGAAAAACCGGAAAATGACGGAAAAAAGCAATATGCAAAAAAAACAACAACTTTGCAGCATCTCTGCCTAAGAGTTTGATTCAATAATTGACTTAACTTATTTGGCCATACTGATGCCATTTACAACAAGCTCTTGCTCAAGCTCAGTGCACTTTACAGGAATAAGGCCATTATCTCTTTAACATCCAAGTTGGAAATCATCTTTAAAAATAATCTTCAATGCTATTTCTTATGGGGGTATGGTTTACATTGCTCTCACTGGCCAGACTGTACCCTCTGTTCCACTTATTTTGTTGCTTCACTATTGACTGCCCATCCCAGAGTTCACCAGAGCTCCATCTACTTCTCTTTCTTCCTCCCTCCCCCCTCAAATGCTGTGGCCTCTATCACTAGACCTCCTTTATCTCAAATTTCTGGTTTCTCTTCTACATGTCTATCTAACTAACCTCTTCCTTCTCTTGCCCTTCCCCTTCTTTTTGCTCCCATGGCTCTACTGATCCTATTTGTTCTCTTTCCCCAGGGTTAAATCTTCTCCTAGACAGTCTTTCTCCTATAGGCTCCCCCTTCTTGAGTCTTGCCTCCCCATCTCCATCCACACTGCCATTGTTCCTGTTTCCTTGGAAATATTGCTTCAGGCCCACACCTTTCATGTCTGTTCCTGATTCCAGTCTTCTTTCAATATATCTCTGCTGCCTCATTCTAGTGCTCCAGAAAACATTAGTATTCAACAGGGTGGGTGGTAGTGACCTATACCAATCCACCCAGGGGTGCAATGAGGCAATAACCTACAGTCAATCAATCAAGATAGTCTTTTTTCTTATTAAGTAGTCCCTCTACTACCATATTTCCTAGTAGAGGATACTGATTAGCTCTGTGTTTGATAAACTCCTGACCATTTGATTAGCTCTGTGTTTAATTAGTTCACAACCACTCTACCATACTTCCCACTGTAGTGCTAGGTGTTAGTGTTGTTGTGTTTTTTTTCCTTTAAATAGGGGGCTTTTGTGATCATGATCTCACCCACAAGCATGTCTGTAAATGCTGAGGACATAGTAGTGTTGTGCAATATGACTTGAGTGCTCAGTGACTACAGTGAAAGTGAGAGATTGATAGAGTAAGCACTGTAATACCATTAGCACTCAGGTAACTTTTTATTATTCTAAATGGAAATATGCTACGTAATACCAGCATGGTATTGGGGAGCTAAAGCCGAACATAGGAACTGTCGAGTGGCTGTGGTTGGGAAATGGTGACTGAGCACTGGTCGAGTGAGCTCCAGTCAATATAAAAAATAAGGAAGTATTTTAAAACTTTTAAAACAAGTAAAAAATATAGTTTTACTTTTTTGACTGCCAAGAGGCAACAAGTGCTGTGAAATCTCACAAAGCAAGTAAAAAAAATGGCAGTCTTGCAGGATTTGAACATTCTAAGTGGATGCATTATTATGTGTTGTGATTGGGCAAGCTGGCACAGGTACTTGTTATTTTCCAGTCTCTATTGTTAGTTAATGTACTCCCTTGGCAAGGGTGTCAGCTAATCAGAGGCTAGGAAATGTCAAACCCGTTTTCTGATGGGGGTTATTTATTGAACGTATTTGCAGTCCTAGCCAGTATATTGCAGTACTTTACTTAACCTACCTGTACTTGGCATTCAGCTTAGTACTGCATACTTCATATCTGTATACTTGCTATCTACTGCCTGCTACTGTGGGGTATTGGATTGTTATTTCCCTCAAATCCTACCTCTTTCCATGACACCTCTAGAAATTAGCAGTTTTAAGCTCAGCTCCTGGTAAAATGTTTCACAGTCTGTTGTGAAAAGGGTTTTTCAAAGTACGACATGAGGGTCAATTTTTCGAATTAATTGTACATTAACTTTGTGATGCAATTTAAGACAGTATAGCACAACAGTGAAAGAAGAACCATACTGTGAGATAATGACCTCACAGGTGCCAGATTAAAAAAAAAACCTTCTTTGCGGGAGTGGAACAAGTAATACTACACACAGTGGTGAATGTAACAAAGAACACCACAGATTGTTTCAGTTAAAAAAAAAACTAAGTAATTATGAAATAATGAATAGCATAACACTACAAAATACTTAAAAATGTTAATATATGTACAGCAATTACATTCTTGGCAACTGTGATATTTTACATCTCTGCAATTAGAAAAGATAGTCCAAAACTGTTTACTATCATGCTGTAATGTAACATATTTTGAATATGCAGTAGAAATGCAATCTCATTGACTCTGATATTGTTTGTTTGCAGTACCCATTCAATGAATTTATAATGTGTTGTGTAAAAAACACAGAACAGTTCCATCACTGTGAATGTATCAAGGATACCGCTATAGTTTAATTAAAGCATTGTTTCAGTTTGTCATATTTATTGTTTATTATCTGCAGTTTATTGGATAGAATTTTGAATGTACCCTGTACTGTAAAGGCTATCGGTCCATGAAGTATGTGCCTTTACTGCCTTGTCTCTTGTACTCCTTCATTGTCCTGGTACAATGGCCTTGTGAAGCTGCCATCCCCATGCTGATCTAAAAATTTAAAGTGGAATTGTTTCCCCTCATCAGCAGTCATTAGCCATCAAATACAGACATTTTTTGAGTAGTAAACTGCATAAATGTTGTTGATTTGTGTATTTTCCAATTTCCTAACAGACAGCACCATGTCCGAGCAAGCAGATGGAGGAGTGGCTCTGTTGAGACCCTAATTGTTAATGGTGTTGCATGATGTATGGGCAGATGGCATATCTACAGGAACTGTTGACATCATTTCTTTGTTAGGCTGAGCAGACATGAGTGTCACATCTGGAGCAGGAACATTGGTAGGTGTGGGAGGAGATGCTAGTGCACAGGTCATTTGAGTGTCTGGTAAGTAATTGCTTGACCAAAGCAGAAAAGGCAGCTCCAAAATCAGTCATGCTTAGACAAAATAGTATACAGTCATCTCCAAAAAGTCATCACCGACACCAGTTGAATGCATAAATGCAAAAATTTATTAGAGACACAGTCTCTCAGCTCTCCACCTTACATTTAGTGAAAACAGAACTCCTACTTGCCCCAAGACATTGTTTGAAGGAGCAAGTAGGAGTTATGTTTTTATGTATTCAACTGGTGTCAGTGCTAACCTTTTGGAAGTAACTGCTTGAATCAAGTGCACAAACAGTATGGCAGGGAAAATATGCTAGTGTGTCCAGAACTTGGGTACCTTGCATGAGACCTCTGAGTATCACAGAAATTAAATATCTTGGACAATTTCTGCATTTCCTCACCTTCCATGCTCCCATGTAGTGTGTTCTCAGATACACCATCTTACATTTGGCATGGTCTGCAGAAACAGCTATATCCTCTTGCTGCGACCACACTATCAGCCACAGACATAATGATTTGTTTTTTCAATGTTTGTTATTATTTTGACTTCTGGTGATGAATATCTTGTTATCTTCTTCTCTCTAACTCAGAAGAATGTTGGTTGAAAATGGCTGCACTCTTCAGTGGCAGGCTAACTTGGGAGATTTTTTCTGTTGTATTGTAAAAGTTGTTCTGCCCTGGCAATTGCTATCTGATTGGATTGCACTGCTCCACTTGAAACAGAATTGATTATGGCACTCTCACCATAAAAGGGGCCTTTCGTGTGCCATGAACAAACATGCTTGCTCAATGAAAAATCTATACTGTGTGGGTGTGGCTGAAATTGTATTAAATACCCACTTCAGTTTCTACTGGATTCCACAAGTATTGTAAACTGCACTTTTTAGTCAATATTGAGTGAGCAGATGTTCTAGAGATGTGCTTTGGAAAGGTCAATAAAATGAAGAACAGCATGGCGGCCATGTTTAAGATTATTAGCTATAAATACAAGTGACCTGGGGACTATGCCTGCACATTTATTACACACGTAGGGTGTGACTACAGGGTGATTGGTGACCTACTCATGGCTTCAGTGACAGGACTGAATTTCAATCTGAAACTTACAGGCATAATTCTCTGCAGTGTCCAAGGAAATGAGGACCTAACGTGTTGTCATATTTTCCTTTAGAGTCCTAAACTGGTATTGTTGTCATGATGCAACATACAGCTGTCACCCCAAAGACTTTATATCTTCCTTTAGTAATTCCACAAATTGAATAATATGGCCTCTTTTCTTTGCAGCACTCTTCTGGTCTGTTTCATTCTGTGACATATATATTTTACGTAACACTAATATTTTCCCTTTGGAAAATTTTAGTTCTTCATTTCTGAGTCTGTGCAGGAGATTTTTGATGTTTTCTTTGATTACAGATGTACTGATGCTTCCACATGTCTTTTTAATGCATTCCTTTGCAAATATTTTTTTGACTGTTGTCCTTCGGCACATGGTGATGTCAACAGCACTGTAAATATTAGGAATTTTGCACTGTACTATTCATTTCAGATTGGCAAACAAGTTCAATTATTGTAGCTTTACGGTTCCATTTGTATGGTACTTGCCCAGGCACTAATCATTATTTGCTTTCTGGAAATTTTTTTTTCCAATTCTGTGATTTCAGACTGTAAAATTTGGTTGACCCTTTGTGGTCTGCACTCTTTCCCAGTGTCAAGTGTACTTAAAATTGGCATCTTCCATACCAGGACAAAATACCAAGCATCATATCTGGTAGCACAACAGATCACCCAGTTCATTGGGGAAGTGGTGGAACTAGATATTGCAGCAATTTTCCATTTTAATAGATACCAGTTTCTGATGGTTCCTGCAATGTTTGCACTTATTGTATCAGTCACCTTCATGCACTACATTTTCCAGGTCTATTATATCCCACATGCACCATGATGTCTGAAAGCCAGTTACCAGGCTACTGGCTTAGGCAATTGGTAATGTGTTTCATTGCACCACAGACATACAGTATGGAGCATCGTATATACAAACCATGCCTATATATTTCTCACAGCACACTGGTGTGGAGCAGAAGCAGTCACTGATGATGGTGCTAAAGGTGGAGGTGGTACCACCTTTCAATGCAGATCTGAATTTCTCAGTGTCTCTATTATGAATAAGGATCACTGGACTGTGAATATCCTAGCATTCCTGCAGTACAATCTGAGCTCATTGACTGGGGCCAGCAACTTTCATGCTGACTTTGTGGTCACTGACAGTGCTGCAAATTTGTTCAAGATCTCAAGAGATGGAAAATTCATGAAACTCTACTGTTATGTCAACATTCTTAATCTGCTGATAACAAAACACCCTTGGCAGTACAGAAGAAGTGGTTCGGACTGCTAAAGCAGCCAGAAGCATATGAGGAGATTTCCATCAGTACATCAAGATCACAAACTGTGTCAGCTGCAAGAATGCCTTCAGGTCCATCAGTATTTGCTAATACAAAATGTCACAACCCAGTGAAATTCCACTTATTTTATGCTGGAGAAGCTTCACAATCAGAAGTGGTCCCTGCATATGTTCAGCTTTGAAAGTGACAGCTGGGATGTACTGGACCACAAGGACTGGGCTATGATTGTGGACACAGTAAAGGTGCAAGAACCTTTTAAAAGGAACATTTATAACATTAGGGCTAGGTCTGAATTGCTTTGTCAAAGCATCCCTGCAGTGCAGATTTTAAGAAATGCTCTGAGGATATGCACAGAGAATGCAGAGAATTATGTAGCCCAAGACCCCGATTCAGTGACTGTCCTTAATGAGAACCTTGGCACAGAGTTGGATAGTTGGATTTCTGAACTCTGTGGCAGTAAACCATACATGTTTGCCACCATGCTGGGCCCACAATGCAAGTGCAAGGTATTAATATTTGATTATACCATCACACAGGGTTCATGAATTCTGGCAGGAGCTATACTCAGAACATAATTTCTGCATCCATGGGCTGATGGCATCATGAAGGTATCATCAATTTCAGGTTCATCATAATGTGAAGAACCCCCTGAAGAGGAGACCAACTGTTGGTCATAGCTCAGTTCCTCAGTGCAGACTATTCCTTGCTGCAGGCGGGGAAGAAACAAGCAGACAGAACAACAACCATGTTCAGCAAGTAATCTGCTTAACTGCTGTTTTGCTTAGTCTCTGGAGTCTTTCTCCAAAACCCACTGGACTACCAGTGCAAAAAAATGATGTCATCCCCAACAGTTGCCACAGCTGGCCATTAAACACATCTGCTTTCCCCTACAAGTATGCCCTTTGAGCAGATGTTTAGCACAACTTGGGTATATGATGATATCTTGAAGGTGCACTTTGAAAACATAACGTGAAACAACTGATGTTCCTCAAGTTGAACTTTCCATACATCAGCTGCCAGCATTAATGATAAAAAAACTGAAATGTATCTCAAACCTAGGTTGTGTGGTTACACCACACACAGTATATATGTTTCCCAGTCTGATCAACCCAAAGTGTCATACCTTGTGATTTAATATGTCATTTCTCAGTCCAGGTCCTGTGCAGGTATCCTCTTATTTCTGCATCTCTCTCCTTTGCTGTGTTTAACACTCAGTCAGTACCTGCCAATTACCTGCATCAGTAAACTATTTTCAAACTCCTGCTGCTACTGACCTCCACCATTAATTGATATATAATTAAAATATGTTAGAGAGAAATTGACACAGCACTGACACCTTATGCACTCCAATCTGTTCTTTGTGTATGCTGTATTTCAGTCCTTAGCAGGCACTGTGCTTGTATTGACAAGAGTGAGAGGTTAGGAGTGCATAGCAAATCTATCATCAGATATCAGAGGATAAATTCTCTACACATGTAAGGGGAGAGAGAGAGAGAGAAAGAGACAGTCAAGACTCAGGTATATGTTGTAATGGTGGGTTTTAAAACAGGCTATTGAGGCAAACTGTCAGATGCTGTTGTGGACTGCGATCAGTTAAGAGACATCTTCTGCATCACCCTGCATATAAATAGGGGAATCTTAAAAAGGCACTGGCAGCAGAGATCATTTGGCAATGGCAAGGTGACATTCAAAAGCCATGAAGTGCTTTAATATGTGAACTATACACAGGTTTTGGTGTATAGTTTTGCTCTGGCTAGCAATGTGCTCAGCGTAGATAAGGGTTTAATTAAGTGTGCCATTCAAGTATCTAAACTATACACTTGCTTCATTAGGCTAAATTATAGTTACCAATGTAGGCTGGCTAGACGGGTTTGGTTTGGAGCCAAACAAAAATAATTTTGCCTTTTTGGCATTGAGAAGTAGTCTGTTGCTCAGAACCAATTTTGGATAGAGGAAAAATCTTTCAGCGTTTTAAAGAGGGTGGTCTGAGACTTACTGTACATTAGAACTATAGCTTATAACCATATCAGCAGTGAGAGGAGCATATTGCTGTTTTAGCAAGCCCTGCTGAGATTGCTAATGAACTGGGAGTACAGAAAATTACCCAGAATAATTCCTTGGGTTACCCCATACTTTATAGGCAGCGTGTCTGATGAAGTGTTACCTTTAGAAACATGCTGGGATCAGTAGGAGAGACAGTTTACAATCCAGGAAATAGCCTTAGCAGATTCTCTAGGATTTAGAAGTTTAGATGTGATGCTATCATAGTCAACAGTATCAAAAGCCTTAGTCAGATCTGCAAGTAAGGTCAAGTGTTACAGCCATTTCTGGTAGAGTAAGGCGTGTAAATACATTTTTCCAAATATTTGACTAAATATTTGATATGTGGGACTCTAGTATTCAGCATTCAGTATTCAGTTTTTGGTTGTCAGTCATATAAGAGCATATTATAAGACTTGATCAAAACCCACTTAATAAAACTATTAACCCTTTTTAACCCGATGTTTATATACCTGTCAGCAGCCAAAGCAGTACAGAGCTTTCAATAATGATAATGATCTGATCTCCCACCTGGCTCTGTCACTTGTCCCTGGATAGCATTAATTTGACCCATGCTGCAGGCAGGAAGATACACCTTTACAGAGCTCAGTTGTGAGCAAAAGTATTTGGAGATCAGTGCTAGCAGATATGTAACCCTCCTTTGTGAGTATATCTCCATTTTTAACCATGTCATTAAGTCACAAACCATAGCATCATTTAAGATGACTATAGACACTGAAAAACAAGTTATTTTTATGCAAATTAATTTCAGTGCAAACACAAATGCAACCACAGTTGCCAAATTTAATTTAGTGCCAAGAAATTGTCACCACATTCACTACAATGGAAAAAGTGTTGTTATTGTAAATTATTGCTAATGTATTTAAGCACTAATTAGTGCTTAGGAGAACATAGCAAAAATTATTTGACACTGAAAATGTCAAGTTGTACAGTACATATATGACAGAAAATTACCTCAGTGGTTATGACCACTGAGAAGTGGGGGACAGTCACTAATGGGCTAATGCTTCCTGTTGCCCAGTATCCAAGTAATACTCCAAGTATAAGGGAGGAAGCTGTGCAGAGAGTGTTAATTGCTAGATGTATGAGGAGATGCTGGCAGACCTGAACATGTACACTCTGGTGGACAGGATGGAGAGGAGAGATATGATTGAGACCTACAAATTCCTTTCAAGGATAAACAAGGTAGACAGTGGGAACCTATTTAGCAGGAATGACAGGAACGTGATGAGAGGTTAATGGGTGGAGTCTGAATGCAGGGATTTAAAAGGGATGTTAGGAAATACTCTATTACTGAAAGGGTGGTGGAACAATGGAATAGGCAGGGTCTATAACAAGGTTCAAGGAAGAATGGGACAGGTTCAGGGGACTGGTATTCCAAAAAGAGGGGGTGGAGCAGTGATAATGATTCAGCTGAGGAAGCAGGATCAAAACACAGGGGCAACGTCCCTTTCTGGTTATAGGTTGATAGGGAATAGGTAAGTTTTTGCCTGGACAGACTAGATGGACATTGAGTCTTTTTCTGCCACCATTTTCCTATGATTCGTAACAGTGATATTGGGGCTGGGGGTTGCTATGTAATGATGGAAAGGGCAGTGCTGCAGAGAATGGGAAAACTGTGAACTGTAAAAAAAAATGTGTGCCACTCTCAGAACAGGAGTATAATTAAAAAGGCTGGTCAGGCCAAGCCCAGAAGCACTGCTACAAGTTCCTTGGGTTCCCTTGGTCCCACTTTCCCAGTGGAAAAGATGTTCTGGGGGTGAGGGGTGGACATTAGTAAGAGGAACATGGAGAAAAAAAGGGAGGAAAGCTGGAGGGAACACCCCCAGAAGTGTCACTGAGGAGTAGATTCCTTCCAGTGACCAGGGAAAGAAGGGGTAAGACTAGTAAGTGGTAAAGAGGGAAGCAACAACAGGAGAGAGATACGAGGGATAAGGGAGGTGTACACAGGGTGATAGATAGGTGGACAGATGGTGGTGAGCAGAGAAAGCAGGGCATGGAGGAGATTGGGTCAAACAGGGAGTAGTCCCAGTGGTGGGTGGCAGAATGGAAAATTAGTGGGTATGATCCAAGGGGGGATACAGCTGGTCAGAATGGGGGCAGACAGGAGCAAGGGGGTCAGCAAAAGGGACAGGCAGGAGCGGGGGAGATGGGAACTCAGGTGACAGGTGGAGAAGGGAAGGTTGGATCCTAGTGGACTGCTTAGTTAAAGAAATGAAATGAAGTGACACAAGTGTTAAAGGGAATTGCAGAAGAGTGCATGGTATGCTGTGGATAATTGCATGGAGGGTGGGTCTGAGAATGGCTGAGATTATGGGCAATAAGGGTGAGTAGCCACACCTCATTGTTCAACTGGATATGAACTATCTGGCTGACAGTGAGTAGGAGTGCTTCAGAGCAGGTTTAAAGAAGTGGCACAGACCTGCAGGAAGGTGGGTATGTTAATAGCCTTCTCAGAAGTGCCACAGTACCAGTACCAAGGGCAAGCACTGCAAGGAAGACAAGGATACAGGAATTCAATGTCTGGCTCATGAGGTGGTGTAAATAGGAGGTGCATGGAATAATTGGTGACTGGAGAAACAAATGGGAGAACAAAGATCTTTATGCACTAAACTGGTTGCACCTCAATAAGGAGGGAGCGGGAGTGCTAAAAGCCATATTCAACTGGTATATTAGCAGGGAACTGAATTTAAACTGATGAGGGGGTATCAAGAGTCAAAATACCATTTGGTACGTAGAGGAGGAGGCCACCAATCCTCCCCACATCAGGACAGGAGGAAAGATAGGAAGAACAAGGTGGTGGGAATGGGTATGGGAGGGTAGGCAGTCCACAGTCAGAGGGGGACACAAGCCATTTTAGAGGGTGGTGCCTCTAAATGCAAAAAGCCTGGGAACAAAATGACTGAGCTGCATTCACTGATGGTAGAGGGGGAGGTAGACATGGCTGCCATCACAGACACATGAGCTACATCTAATCATGACTTGTATCTCTCCATTCTGGGATACAGGCTGTATAGAAGAGATAGGGGACTAGGTGAGGGAGTAGCTTTGTATGTGAGGGAATGAGTCACTTGCATTAGGGAGGAGGAGGAGTCAGTAAGTTGGACAAAATTGCTGTGGTGGAGGTGCAGTCATTGAAAGGCAAAAAACTAAGGAAAGAAGTAGTCTACAGGCCACTGAACCAGAACATATGAACATACGAACATACAAACTTACCATCAGAAAAAGGCCTTATTGTCTGTCAAGTCTGATCGAGTGTGTAGCACCCAGTTTAGCAATCTGCTGGTGCCTTCTCCCCCTTTCTGTTTCATCTTGGCTCTCCTCTTGACACTGGAAGGAGGAGTTGGACAGAGAACTGTGTTCCAAAATTATGGAGATTGCAAGCAAGGGGGGATGTAGTGATCATAGGGGACTTCAGCCTACCTGAGGTGGATCGGAAGATCCCCTCTACAACCTGTACCAGGACCAGGTTCTACTGGAGGCATCACAGAGTGGGCTTCTGACACAGTGTGTCCTGGAACCCACTAGGGAGAGGGCTATACTGGACCTGGTTCTAATGAATGATGCACATGTCCTGGAGGTGAGGGTGGAAACACTACTGTCAGGAAGCAACCACAGCACCATGTGGTTTCACCTGGACATGGGAAAAGCAACAACTGGAAAGAAGACCAGAGTGTTGGACTTCAGGAAGGCAGACTATTGAAAATGGGGGAATTTTTGGAAGGGTACCTCACTAGGATCAGGAAAAAAATGGAGGAGGGGACCAGAAATGGGCCATCATCAAGGATGGGCTATTGGCAGCCACTAATGAGTGAGCCAAAGTGAAAAGCAAAAGAGCCAGAGCCAAGAAACTGAGATAGTTTTATTAGGAAGATGCTCAGATGGTAAAAAGCAAGAGGGCACCTTGCAAAAGGTACAAAAGTACCTGGAAGGATGAGGACAGGGAAGAATGCAGTAGCTAAGCTAATAAGGTGAGGTATTACAATGAGCCAAGGACAAGAAGGAACTCTAGCTGGCTTAAGGAGTGAAAATGGAGAAGAAGGCCTTCTTCCAGTACATCAAGGAGAAGAGGGGTATTGAGGACAAAATAGTCAGGCTGAAGAAGGAGGAGGAGGAGTGTGACAAGGGTAGTGTGGAAAAGGCAGAGGTACTTAACAAGTGCTTCAGTCTTTATGAAGGAGAAGGATTGCCCAGTATTCCAGAGTGAAAAGGGGGATGTAGCTGAGGGGGAGGAGTCACAGATGGAAAGATTGAAACTGATGGGGTAAGGAAAGGTTAAAGGCCCTAAAGGTGGATAAGTCCCCCAGGACCAGATTGCATATATCCAATGGTTCTGAGGGAATTAGCAGACATGCCGGTGGGCCCCCTGGTGGACCTGTTCAATTCCTGTCTTGAAATAGAAGTGGCAACCCTGGACAGGAGAACAGCACATTTAGTACCGTTACATAAAGTGGACCAAGGGATGACTCTGATAATCATTGGCCAGTTATTCGGACCACAATAATGGGAAACATCATGGAGATCATTCTGAAGGAAAGACTGGTAAACATTCTGTATGAAAATGGATTGGATTCTATGATGATAGGCAGCATGGATTCATGTCAGGGTGGTCCTGCCAGATCAGCCTAATTGATTTCTTTGACTGGGTGAGAAGGACAGTGAACAAAGGGCAAGCAGTGCACATACTATATCTGGATTTCACAAGGCCCTTGACTCTGTTCCCCACAGGAGATTTATTAGGAAGCTGGAAGACTTGGTGGTTGGGGTGAATCTGGCTGACTTGAGTAAAACACTGTCTACAAGATAGGAACCAGAAAATGGTGATCGGGGGGAATTCTAAGATGCTAGGCCAAGCATCAGCAGGGTCCTACAGGGCTGAGTGTTCGGACCAGTGTTATTCGACATCTTCATCAGTGATATTGCAGTTGGGGTAAAAGTCAAACTAGAACTCTTTGCAGATGATACAAAGCTCTGTAAAAGAGTGGACACAGAGGAAGGGAAGCAGGACATTAGGGAGGACCTGGTGAAACTAGAGAGATGGTCAGGTGTTTGGCAGCTGGGATTCACTGCCAGAAAGTTTAAGGTAATGCACTTAGGGGTGAAGAGCTTAGAGACCACATATTGGCTGGAGGGTGTGCAGATCACCATGTCAGTGGAGATGAAAGGTTTGGGTGTGATCATCATGAGTGATATGATGTACTCAGCACACTGCAAAGCAAATCAGATGCTAGGATGTATAGCCAGGGGTATAACTAGTAGGAAGGTGTAGGTGATCCTGCCACTGTATAGTCCATTTATTAGGCCACATCTGGAGTACAGTGTGTGTAGTACTGGAGCCCTTACCTAAAGAAATACATCAATTTACTGGAGCCGGTAAAGAGTGACCAAGGCGATGCCACAAGGAGAGACACAGAACTCTCAACATGTACTCCCTGAAGGATAGAAGGAGGCAATATGATTAAAACCTTTAAATACCTTAGAAGTTTCAACAAAGTGTCTATTCAACCTCATTGGAAAGAGGACCACTAGAGGGCACTGCCACAAACTGGTGTGGGGGGGGGTGCTTCAAGAGGAAAATGCAGAGGCACTTTTTCACCAAAAGGGTAGCAGTAGAGTAGAATGAGTTGCTGGAGAAAGTTGTCTCCCTGAAGACTGTAGATAGCTTCAGGAGGGGATGGGACAGGATAAAAGGGAAAATTGCAAGAAGGAGGGGAAGGTAGCAAGGAGGGAGGACTTCAAAGTGTAAGGTGAATTGGATAGCATGGAAGGGGCAGATCCCACAATAGATACTGGGAGTTCTGCAAACTCAAACAGACTAGATAGACCATAAGGTCTTTTTCTGCTAACTATTTTTATGTGTTTGTATAATCGCATGTACTGTAGGTGACCTGGATTCATAGAGTAAATGTGACGCCCCATTCTGGGCTGGTGAAGCCTTAAGAGTTTTGCAGAGGCTTTTTGCAGCCCCACTGGGGGTGACATGTGGGTGGTACTGGACATCTCTGACCACCCTCACTCCAGTCACCACTGTGTACAACTCAAGCTGCTCCACAGGACTGTCATGAACTAGAGTTTCAGCCTGAGTTTGTTCTTAGCCTACCATGAAAGGGGGGCTTTACCACATGGCTAGTGTTGTGCAAAGTGCAGAAATTTCACTTCATAAAAGTTTTCACATGATTTCTTCATTCGGCAACATTTTTCACCTGGGTGAAATTTGATTTTGCCTGGGATGTCAATTTCACATCATTCTGAAATTTTGCGTAATGCTGTTTGAAAGAGAAATTTCACCCACTCATGTAAAATGTTGATGTGTGGCAAAAATTTCACTGGCATAACTTTGGATTTCACCTGCAAAATTATGATCTAAAGGCAAAATGTGCTATGTGTTGTAGGTAAACAGGTACATTATCACGTGCAGGCTGTTTCTAACACAGTCTATTGTTTGTTAAGTCCAAGAGCAGTCTAGTGTGGTGAATTACAGCCAATAAACCTTTTAAAAACCTCTTTAAACCTTCTTTTTGAGAGCTAATTGCTCCCAGATATGCAGTTTGTTCCTAGTGCTGCTAGGGAACAGTTTCATTTTTTTTATCTTTGCATATTACATAGTTTAAGTAGTGTTTTCAGTTTCATCTGTATCTGTGAAGGAGTTGAGTGGAGAGGATATGAGTGTGAAAGCAATGCAGGCTAGTTCCTAATCTTTAAATACAGATTTCTCAAATTGTGAGTGAGTTATTGTTATTTCTTTTAAGTCTTTATATTTTTGTTGGTGTGCTACTTATTTGTATTATTTTTCTTACATATTGTCCATGTTTTTGTCACTTTATCTGAAAAATTACTCCTTCTGAGTCGCCCTGTTCCTGTTACCCTTTGTTATATCATTCTTTTGTTCTAAAATCTAAATTTTTGAACACACAGTGCTGATCCCTAATTTCTTTTGGTTTGTGGTCAGTACTGTCTGCTGTTAACTTGTGTCACTTAAAACCTCTTTCCCCTGCTGTGTTACCCTACTTGTTTATTCAATTTCCTGTGAAAAGCAACAGTTAGATATTTTTTGAATTTAAACTTCTTCAATCAATTTTAATCAACCAATTTTTATTTGTATACCAGAAAATACGTAAGTAAAAATGCCCAATTTCACAAACATCCAGTGCAGAGTATAACAGTACAAAAATAACAGAGTACAGCAAAATACAAAGAATAAATTCACAAGGATATCAATATAATGCAATACGACATGGTAAAATGGTGAAGATTATGATCTCAGGATGTACAGAGAATAAAGAACAACAATAATTTTAAAGGAGGTAGAGAAAGACAGATGAGGAGAAGGAACTGGAAGGGGACAGGATCAGTTGTGTTCCAGGACAGTAGCTGCTTCTTGTTGTTTTTACAGGATTTCTTGTGGATTTTACTTGGTAGAAGGTTTTTTCTTTCCTTTCTTTCTTCTAAGGGGCTAGCAGGGTATTGTTTTGGGGGCTTTTGGAAGTTTGAAAACTGGTTTGGTGGCTGTAAGTGGGCTCATTTGTTGGCTGCTTCACTGTGTAACAGGCTGCGCTGGTGGAGGCCTATTTCTTCTGATTTAAAACCAATTTGGTGGGATTAGCTTGGGGCTGGTTCTTTGAACTGGAGACCTATATCCATTAATGTCAAGCCTATTCTGATGTGTTGTCAGTGAAGCTGATTAAATTGGAGACCTGTTTCCTTTGGCAGCAAACATATTTTGGGGGCTTTGAGTTGAATTTTGATTCCTTTTTGCTGACTCCACTAGCTGCAAAGGTTAGTGCATAGTGGGGGAAGGATGTTAATGGTCTGGCCAGGTCTCACTCAGCTAACTGACTGGAGGCAGAGCTGAATCAGGTTTGTGGTGTTAGTTGCTTTGTTTTCTCAGAAGAAACTGGAAGGGGACAGGATCAGTTGTGTTCCAGGACAGTAGCTGCTTCTTGTTGTTTTTACATGATTTCTTGTGGATTTTACTTGGTAGAAGTTTTTTTCTTTCCTTTCTTTCTTCTAAGGGGCTAGCAGGGTATTGTTTTGGGGGCTGTTGGAAGTTTGAAAATTGGTTTGGTGGCTGTAAGTGGGCTCATTTGTTGGCTGTTTCACTGTGTAACAGGCTGCGCTGGTGGAGGCCTATTTCTTCTGATTTAAAACCTATTTGGTGGGATTTGCTTGGGGCTGGTTCTTTGGCTGCCGGGCTTGAGGGGTAGACACAGAGCTGATACACCTCGAGATAGAGTCAGGTGTAGCCCAGGACCCACCTCCCCCACCCTCCTCCCCAGAGCTCTGCTAATTTATAGGGGAATACCTGCCCTGCAATTGGAGGAAAAGGCTGCAGGTGCTGTTCATGTAGTTCTAGCCACTGGGGGTTGGATTTAAGGGCTGGGAGAAGGAGCTTAAGGAGTTGTTCACTTCCCTTATAAGTTTACTGTGTTGTACTGCACCTAGTAAAAGGTTGACTGGTTTACTGTAGGACTGTATCTAGGATTAGTGGGTGACCTGATTAGGCAGTAGGGGTGTATCTTGGACTAGTGGGGAACCTGGTGGCTCACCCAAGAAATCCTGCTTTGAGGGGGATGGGATCACACATCATTAGGGCCAGCATCTTTGGGAGGATGGTGGGGTGCACAGGGTGTGGAGCAGCCATGATACTGGACTGGGCTTGGAAGCTCAGTGGTTGCCCAGTGTGCTACCAGCTGGCACAGCTTAGGGAGGAGGTTATGAGGATTAGGAGACAGCTGGGGTAAGGGGGGGAGGTATGGTTGGGGAAGGGGGCAGGGGATCTTCCATGGGGTTGCACCAAGCACTAGGGGTGGGGGCATAGGAAACAGAGTGCAGGAGAATACTCAGGGGTCACATAGGGACCCTGGCAGAGGGGGCCCAAAAGGATGACACTACCAAGGAAGCAGGCAGGTAACTGGGGACCCTCACAAAGGGGGGGGGCAGAGGGACAACATTCTCAGGGAAGTAGGCAGATGGCCAGGGCTTGACAGAAGGAAACAAGGCAGGGAGGTGGATCAGACCTTATGCTCAGTAACCGCTTCCATTCTCTTCTTCTGCTTGAGGATGAGGGGGGTGATGTAGCCACGACAGGGGTGGCTAGAGATGGAAAGGGAGTGGGAGGTAGGAGGTGGGGGCTGGATAGCAGGAGGAAAAGGGGGGAACTTGGAATGAAGGAAAATGGGGGGAGCAGTGAATCAGAGCAGGGGGAAGAGGGAGGAAAGTGCAAGGAGAAGGACCAGTTGGGAGGAAAGGGCAAGGAGAAGGACCAGAAGTATAAGGAGGATACAGTAAAGGCAGCTGAGGGTTTAGGCCAGGGGAGCATGGCAAGCAAGGAGGGACTAAACAGAGACAGGAAGGAAGGGAGGACAATCCAGGCTAGTTTAGCGGATGGGGGAGAAGGACCAGTCGCGAGCAGTGAGGGGGGAGTTAGCGAGGTACAGAAGGATACCTGGAACGAGGAGAGGCATAGAATTTGAGGGGAGGGAGTGGCCAGGGTAAATAAGGAGGGGGCGGCATGTGACACCCAGATAGGGAGAGGAACAAGGAGCCGGTTGGGTGGAGGGGCTGGTAGAAAGGATGAGGGACATCTAAGGGGGAGTAATGGAGGAAAAGGAGCGGTCAGAGTGCTCCTGTTGGGGGATTCTATGATCAGGGGTATCAAATGGGATAGAGAGGGAGAAGCCTGGCCAGTTAGAACAAAATGCTTCCCTGGATTAACGGTGCACAGGGCCAAGCACAAGGTATATCAGCTGGCAAAGGATTGTGGGGGTTCCCTAGACATATTGGTCCACCTGGGTACAAATGACATTGAGGGAAATAGCGAGCTAGAGATACAGGCAAGATTCAGGGAGCTTGCCAGGGTCTGTCATGACATAGGATGCACAGTTTCCTTCTCAGAAATCCTGCTGGTGCCAAGGGCTAGTGGAGAACACAAAAGGAAGATTAGGGAGATAAACCAGTGGCTCATGGAGTGGTGTTAGGCCAGAAGGTATGGGTTGATGGGGGAGTGGGGGGGGACCTGGGAGGATAAGGAGCTGTATGCTAGAGATAGGCTCCATCTCAATTTGGAGGGGAGGGGAATCCTTAGGTTGAACATAGAGGGGTTCATTGGTGAAAAGTGAGGTTTAAACTTGTGAAGGGGGGAGAGATGGGAGAAAAGGCTGTCAAGGTGCCGATAGGAGGACTCTGTCTCCACCCTGGGAGGTGGAGGAATGTGGGAAAGGCCAACTGGTAAAGTGCAGACCAGGGGAAAACAGAATCCCCATGGGAACATGAGCAGGGGAAATGGAAGTATAGGGAAAGGATGGAAGGTAGTCCTGCTAAATGCCAGGAGCTTGGGCAACAAAATGCCTGAGCTCCAGGTGATGCTAACTGAGGGAACGGTGGATGTGGCAGTGGTCACTGAGACCTGGGCCACCGCAGGACATGACTGGGACCTGAACCTGGAGGGTTACACTATGTTCAGGAAGGACAGGGGGAGGGAAGGGGAGGAGGGGTAGCAATGATAGTCAAAAACTGCATTGGCATAGTGGGAGTAGAAGAGGTGGAAGGAACTGTGGAGGCAATTTAGGTCACCTTGATAACAAGGTGGGGGGGGCAAGAGAGTAAAAATAGGAGTGGTGTATAGACCCCCTGCACTGGCGGAGGAGCAGGAGGAGAGTCTGGTGGCAGATGTTGGGAGACACTGCAGACTGAGCAGGGGAAGAGTGGTGGTGTTGGGGGACTTAAACATGCCAGGAAAAGACTGGGAGACTATGACATCCTCGGTGGCCAGGGAACAGAGGTTGTTGAATGTCTTTCAAGACGCGTTCCTAACTCAGCAGGTGGGGGAACCGAGCAGGGAGGCATGGGTACTGGATGTGGTCCTGGTAGACAGTGACTAGATTGGGGGCCTGGAGGTAAGGGACCCATTGGCGGGGAGTGATCATGCCACGGTCTGGTTCTGTCTGGACCTAGGAGGGGTAGAAGGCTGCACAAAGATGGAGGTAACTGACTTCAGGGGGGCGGATTATAAGGAAATGGGAAGGATCCTTAAGAGCATTTGGATGGGATTGGGTCAGACATGGACGCTGAGATAGGTGGAAATCATCAGGAGAGGGGAGCAGGATGCTACTGCACCTGTGCAAGAGTAAGATGAAATGCGGTAGTCTCAAAATCCCTGCTGGTGGACCAGGGAGGTCCAGGAGGTAAAGTGGGAAACAAGGCAGCCTATAGGCAATTCAAGTGCTCAAGGAGTGAAAGGGATTGAGGAAGTATGAGCTGATGGCTAGAAGGGCCACTAGTGGTGAGGACGGCTAAGGCCAGGAAGGAGCAGAACCTGGCCATGGAAATTAGGAGAGGGAACAAGGGGTTCTTTAGATACACTGGGGAAAAATGAAGGGTGAAGGGGCAGATTAGCAGGATTAAAAGAGGGGAGAGATGGGCACAAGACCCGGGGGAGCAGGCTGAGGTACTAAATGAGTACTTCATCTCACTTTTCACCAAGGAAAATGGGGGTGCTGCATCATACATGGGAGGAGACAGTGATACTAAGGAAGGGGGGACCCTTACCGATCGGCAGGTCTGGGGAGAGGGGGAGGCATCACTGGCAGGAGGGGGAAGGCTGAGCAAAGAGAAGAGGTAGCGGAAGTGTAAATCACAGCAGAGAGAGTGAGGGAAGCCCTCAGGTCCCTCAAGACGAAGAAAGCACTGGGGCAAGATAAATTGCATCCCAGAGTGCTGAAGGAACTTGCGGATGTCCTGGCGAAACCCCTAGCGGAGCTTTTCACCATCTCTCTGAGGACAGGGTGGGTGCCCCAGGATTGGAAGGTGGCCATATAGTGCCTATCCACAAGGGGGGATCAAGAGAGGTGGCAGAGAACTACAGGTCTGTCAGCCTGACATCGGTGGTGGACAAGGTGATGGAGGGCATTGTCAATGAGAGGCTGGGCAGGACCTGGAAAAGTCAGGGTGCCTGGACGATAGACAGCATGGATTCATCCCGGGAAAATCGTGTCAGACAAACCTTGTGGAGTTTTATGACTGGGTGACGAGTGCCTTGGTCCTGGGTAGACCAGTAGACGTCCTCTTTCTAGACTTCAGCAAGGCATTTGACTCTGTTCCTCACGTGGCCTGTTGGATAAGCTGGGGAAATGGGGTGGGGAACCAGATGATCAGATGGATAGGCACTGGCTCCAGGACCGGAGGGTCGAGTTGGTGGGATAGTCTCATCCCCAAGGAAGGTCATTAGTGGGGTCCCACAGGGATCAGTCCTTGGGCCCCTCCTGTTCAACACCTATGTCTCTGACATAAGGACAGGTATCAGAGTGAGATAAGTCTCTTTGTGGATGACTCCAAACAGGGGTGGTGGTGGATGGGGAGGAGGGAGGGTGGCTCCACAGGGGACCTGGAGGCTCTGGAAAGATGGTCTAGAAAGTGGAAGCTGAGGTTCAATGCAGGGAAATGCAAGGTACTGCACCTGGGGCCAGAAACCCGGCCAAGTGTACACCCTGGGGTGAAAATGCTACAAGTCGGATGGCTGAGAGGGACCTGGGGTGGTGGTGGATGTCAAGATGAACAACTTGGAGACTTGTAGGAGGGCAGCAACCAAGGCCAACAGGATGCTGGGATGCATCGCTAGGGATCACCTCCAGAAGGAGGGAAGTGATACCCTCTGTATAACTGAGCTTGCAGGTCGCACCTCGAGTACTGCATGCAGTTTTGGAGGCCACACTTAAAGAGGGACATTAAACACCTGGAGAGGGTCCAGAGGAGGGCAACCAAAATGATTTGGGGCTTGGGGACAGAACCTATGAGGAGAGGCTCAAGAGCTAAATATGTACATATTGAAAGAGAGAAGGGACCGGGGACATGATAGAGATCTTCAGGACATGAAGGGGTACATAGGGAGGAACAGTCAGGTGCTTGAAGGAAGGAGGGGGCCACTAGAGGGCATGGGTGGAAGCTGCAGGGGAAGATTCAGGGGAGAAAGAAGGAGGTGCTACTTCACTGAGAGGGTGGTGGAGCCATGGAACGGCTGGCCTAGGGGCTGGTGGAGGCAGAGACGGTGGAGGGGTTCAAGAGGGGGTGGGACAGGTACAGGGGAAGGGTTCTGGAAGCAAAATCTAATGCAGTGAGAATATCCGGAAGTGGGAAGGGAGAAGCCAGAGAAGGCGAGGGGGGCAGCAAGGTCAGCTTCCAGGGTGGGGGCTGACCAAACGAGCAGACGTGAAAGACCGTAGGTCTATTCTGCTGGCATTTTAGTATGTTAGTATGTTAGAAAGAAAAGTGCAGAAGTATGGGGATAGTGCAAGTCAAGCTGGAGGTGATAGCATTCCGGGGGTCTTGATTGGATTCAGATGCCAGGCTGGGTACAGTGATGGGACTGGGTGTGGCAGCTGCAGTTGGATCTATTAAGGAGGTAGGCCTTGAGGGAGGAAATGAAGGAGTGAATGGTATTACAGGCCTGGATTTCATGGGGTAACTTGTTGTACAACTTTATCCCAGCATAGGGGTTGAGTTCTGAGCCTGCTTGGTCTGGTAAAATGGGGTGTTGAAGACCACGGTGGTGGAACCTCTGATCAGCCATCCAGGGGCTGAGTGGGGGAAGAGGGAGTTGACACTGGGTGGGAGCAGTTTGAAGTAGATTTTTTGAAAGAAGGAGAGCATTTTGAGGTGAAACCTCCCTTTGAGGGTGGGCCAGATGAGGGAGGAATAGAGGGTGCAGTGATGAGTTTTCCAGGGGAGACCAGTGACGAAGAACACTATACTGTTGCAAGTAGCTCTTAGTTTAGAGTTAATGAGTGAGGATGTTGGAGGGGAGATGACGATGGAACCATAATCAATATGGGGCAGGAGTAGAGAGGTAGCTAGGGGTAGTCTGGAGGTGGGAAGCAGGAACTTTCTGATCCTGTAGAGAAGATTGAGTCTGGTATGAATCTTCTTTATAAGGTTGTTTATATGCAGATTGTAGGAGAGGAGACCAAGGTATCTGAATTCAGTAACCTGTTCAATGAGATTACCTGAGTTGTCAATAAGGGTAATACCAGTTACAGGGGCTTTACTATGGCTGGAGAAGATTATGAATTTGGTCTTCTTGGAATTAAGGACCATGCCATTCCCAGAGAACTAGGAGTGGAGCTTTCTGAAATCAGACTGTAAATTTTGGAACATGGTGTTTGGATTTTTGTGGTTGCAGAAAAGGACCACATCATCAGCATATAGTACTAGTTGAGTGGATTGGCAGATACAGGGAAGGTTATTAATGAAATGTGAGAAAAGGAGGGAGCCCAGGATAGAGCCCTGGGGAGTCCCATATTTCATCGGACAAGCAGAGGAGAGGTGACCTTCAATGGAGGTTTAATGGGATCTCCCAGAAAGGTAGCTACCGATCCATTTGACAACATTATCAGAGAGGAGAAGACCTTGAAGGGTGTTGAGGGGGAGGGCATGGTCTATAAGGCTGAACGCCTTGGTCAGGTCAATAAAGACAGATCCAGTGTAACGGTTTTTGTTGTTAGCCTTAAGGATGTCACTACTGAACCTAATCAGGGCTATTTCAGTGTGGTGACCGGATCTAAAACCATGCTGAGCGCTAGTGAGTAAGTTGTAGGATTCAAGGTAGGCAGTGAGTTGAGAGTGCACTACTTTCTTGGAGCCAAGAAGCTCCAAGAAGCACCCCCCCAGCCGAGCGCCAGGGCTAGACTCGGCCAGTGGGTGGCCAGCCTCCTCTGCCGCCGTTTGAACCCACATGCCCAGACTAGCTACCATTGGAAGCCGAGGAGTTCCAAGAAGTGCCCCCCCCCAGCTGAGCGCTGGGGCTAGACTTGTCCAGTGGGCGGTCGGCCTCCTCTGCCACCGCTGAACCCACAAGCCCAGACTAGCTACCTTGAAGCCGAGGAGCTCCAAGAACTGCCCAGCTGGAGCGCTTGGGGCTAGACTCCCACAGCGGGTGGTCAGCCTCCTCTGCTGCCACCAATCCACAAGCCCAGACTAGCTACCGCTGGAAGCTGAGGAGTTCAAGCAAACGCCCAGCCAAGCGCTAAGACTAAATCCCACAGTGGACGGTCGGCCTCTGCCACCACTCGAACCCACAAGCCCAGACTAGCAACCGTTGGAAGGTACGGCAAAGCTGCAACCAATCAGAAAGCGAGTGCCCTTAATGGTTTTGCTTCCGATTGGTCCCCACTTCACTAGCTTTTTTTTCCTGCTTATTACCTGTCTTTTACTGGGAATTGTTTGCGGAAATTGTACAAAAAAAAGGCTGTTCTCATTGTAATTGTGGGGTTTGGGGATACTGACTGTTGGTTAAAATGTTAATTTATTGTGATCACAGCCCCTCCTATGCCTTGTAATTTGGACCAGACACTCAGGCGCCAAAGCTCCTTTTACAAGCCATTCACTTACAAATTGAAACTCCCTGCTGCTCTACTGATGCTTTGTGTCTGTGCAGCATTTAAACTAAGTGCCTCTCTCCTTTTTCCCCAGCCGAGGAGCTCCAGGAAGCGCCCCCCAGCCGAGCGCCGGGGCTAGACTCAGCCAGCGGGCCGTCGGCCTCCTCTGCCTCCGCTCAAACCCACAAGCCTGGACTAGCTACTGTTCGAAGCCAAGGACCTCCAAGCAGCGCCCCCCCAGCCGAGCACCAGGGCTAGACTTGGCCAGAGGGCAGTCGGCCTCCTTTGTCACCGCTTGAACCCACAAGCCCGGACTAGCTACCATTGGAAGCCGAGGAGCTCCAAGAACAACCCCACCCTCAGCTGAGCGCCGAGGCTAAACTCGGCCAGTGGGTGGTCAGCCGCCTCTGCCACTGCTCAAACCCACAAGCCCGGACTAGCAACCATTGGAATGTACGGCAAAACCGCAACCAATTGGAAAGCGAGCGCCCACTATGGCTTTGCTTCCGATTGGTCCCCGCTTCACTAGCTTTTTTTTTCTGCTTATTACTTGTCTTTTACTGGGAATTGTTTGTGGAACCTGTACAAAAAAAGGCTGTTCTCACTATAATTGTGGGGTTTGGGATACTGACTTTTGGTTAAAATGTAAATTTATTGTGATCGCAGCCCTTCCTGTGCCTTGTAATTTGGACCAGACGCTCAGGTGCCAAAGCTCCCTTTATAAGCCATTAACTTGCAAATTGAAACCCCCTGCTGCTCTGCTGATGCTTTGTGTCTGTGCAGCATTTAAACTAAGTGCCTCTCTACATTTTTCCCAGCCGAGGAGCTCCAAGAAGCACCCCCCCTCCCAGCAGAGCGTCAGGGCTAGATTCGGCCAGTGGGCAGTCGGCCTCCTCTGCCACTGCTCGAACTCACAAGTCTGGATTAGCTACCATTGGAAGGTACGGCAAAGCCGCAACCAATCAGAAAGCAAGCGCCCTCTACAACTTTGCTTCCGATTGGTCCCCACTTCACTAGCTTTTTTTTTTCTGCTTATTACCTGTTTTTTACTGGGAATTGTTTGTGGAAATTGTACAAAAAAAGGCTGTTCTCACTGTAATTGTGGGGTTTGGGGATACTGACTGTTGGTTAAAATGTTAATTTATTGTGATCACAGCCCCTCCTGTGCCTAGTAATTTGGACCAGATGCTCAGGCCCCAAAGCTAAGGACAACATAACTCTGGTATTGTTTGCATCAATCCTACCCGTACCAGCTTGTTTGTATCTATGTCTTAAGTTACTGTTATACTGTGTTATACTGTTATACTGTGTATTTTTGTTTGTCTTACTGTGACAAGGTACCCTTGTAAATGAGCCTATGACTCAAAGGTTTTCCAAACTGCTGTCTAAATAAATAAAATAAATAAAAGCTCCATTTACAAGCCATTCACTTGCAAATTGAAAACCCCTGCTGCTCTGCTGATGCTTTGTGTCTGTGCAGCATTTAAACTAAGTGCCTCTCTCCTTTTTCCCCAGCCGAGGAGCTCCAAGAAGCACCCCCTCAGCCGAGCACCAGGGCTAGACTCGGCCAGTGGGCCGTCCGCATCCTCTGCCGCCACTCGAAACCACAAGCCTGGACTAGCTACCGTTGGAATGTATGGCAAAGCCGCAACTTTTACGCCCACCAACCCTTCCCCCTTTCCTGCCATTTCTTATATAGGCTTTTTTCCCGCCTCCTTCAAAAGTCATGCCCCTTGGTAACTTAATGCCCAATGGCCTCTACTCCATCTCATTAACATCAACCTACAACCATTTCTCTAGTGGTTATTATTATACTGGCAATCCCTATTTGCATGGACTCCCTTGCTCTTCATTGCACTCGGGCATATGCTTGATAATTACACTTTTAGGCATCTCCCTAAGCACTCCTCCACTCTTTTTCACTCAATAGGACTGGTCCCCACTGCCTCAAGATCTATTCTTCTTGACGTTACCTAGATAGGATACTTATTGTGGTCACTCTTAACATATATTTATAAACATATTACTGTGCATCTGTCAGTACTGGCCAAAAGCTTTAGATTGAACATTACCCTCCCCACAATGCTCAAAATGGGGGGGAACCTTTGGATTCTCCTTGTACTCCTTCTATATCTGGATCCCTGCGGACACTGCAACCAATCACAGGATGCCCCACAGGGGGACTGGAGGCTGTCCTTGCTCTACTGCAATACCTTAACAACATCAAGAGATTGGGTATGTGTATATAACTTCCCCCAACTACAACATTGCCCATTGTTAACCTACTTTGGAGGGACGCAGTCGGTTTTGTTATTGTCCAAAACACAGCTCCCCCTCCATACAGTAAAACCTTCACTGCTCCTTTCAGTCAGAGTTTTAGTCACTGCTTTCCTAGGAGGACAAAGCATCTCACCTGGGAATCACAGAACGCTGACTCAGAGCACAAAAAAGCGGGCAAAAGCAAGGCTATACAAACTATCCCTAGCGGCAAGTATGAAACTTTTGCTCTTATTACTACTATGCTCAGGAAATGTGAAACTTAATCCCAGGCCCCCAGAGATTATTGCCGCACCTTCCGACCTAGCCAAGCTTAAAGGATTACGCTTCCTCCATGTCAATGTGTGCAGCCTACTAAAAAAGATCACTATGATCCAAGCATGGGTTAACCATACCGTACCAGATATATTGGTGGTCTCTGAGACACGGCTTAGGCCTACCACAGCTGACAAAGATATAAATTTACCCACCTACCTACTTTTCAGAGCTGACCAATGATCTAGAGGAGGGGGAAGTAGCTATATATGTAAAGGATAACCTGACTGCAACCTGCTTCACCTCATCTTCTGTGGCGCAAACATTCGAATGCCTATCCGTCAAAGTGGCAATTTCATATACCACATCATTGCAGGTAATAGGCTGCTACAGACCTCCTTCTGCTGGTCTCAAACTAATATCACATCTAGGTGAGATAATCGAAAATGGGTCTCTAGAAATTATTATTATTAGAGACATAAATCTAAATTGGCTTTCCAAGGCAGCTACCCCTTTAATATCATTCTGTGACACATATGGCCTTACACAGCTCATCAATGAGCCTACCAGAATTAACAATAAGATACCAAGTAATAGTACATTCCTAGATGTTATTCTGGTGAGCAAGCCTCATCTATTCTCCCATGCTGGAGTCCTCTTCAGTGATATCAGCGACCACTGCTTCATTGCCAGCATTAGAACAACCTATAAACCTGCATCCCCCACTAAGTTCACAGCGAGGAGATCGAAGCAGAATTTCAACATCTATGCATATCTGGAAGATATAAAGTACTCCACACGATGGCAAGAATTTTACTTGGCAAATATGGTGGAGACAGCATATGATGTCCTTAATGACATTATCACAGGAGCACTTAACAAATATGCACCAGTATCTAAAGTGCGTATTAAACTCAAAACTTGTCGTTGGTTCACACCAGACCTTAAATCCACTCTCCTAGAGAGAGAGAGACAATCTATGGAAAAAGGCACATAAAACAAAGACACTGTCAGATTGGGGGCAGTTCAAAAAGGCCAGGAACATATGTACCAGGAAGGTCAGAGATGCAAAGGCTGCTTACTATCGAGCTGAACTAGACTCCTCCTTTCATAACCCCACTAAGTTCTGGAGCACTATAAATGTCATAGCAGGACATACCCCAAGTAATTCGCTCCCAGCCAAGATAAACACTGGGACGAACATCATCAATGACAGACTGGAAGTCCTAGAGTCCTTTAACAATCACTTTACGACCGCAGGATTAGCATTTGACAAATCTCCTGCAAACCTAATGCGATCCCAGTTAGGCATACAATGTACTGAAACTCAGGTAACTGACTCTACCTTCTCCTTCAAGCCAGCCACTTTGAAGCAAGTGGAAGACTTAATATCCTGACTGGACATCAAGAAAAGTGCAGGTGCGGACTCCCTCGAACCCTACTTCCTAAAAATTGCCATACAAGTACTAGCAGTACTGATAAGACATCTATTTAACCTCTCATTACTACTAGGAGCTATCCCTTCGATTTGGAAAACCGCGCAAGTCATCCCACTATTGAAATCAGGGGACCCTTCTGACCTCAACAACTACAGACTGATTTCCATCCTTCCTGTACTATCCAAACTGCTGGAAAAGATCGTAAGCACACAATTGAGAGACTACCTTGAATCAGCTAACCTCTTAAACACAGCACAATCTGGATTTAGAGCCAAACATAGTACCATTACAGCCCTTGCAAAAGTCTCCAAAGACTGGCAACTAGAATTGGATAAAAAAAATTGTGTCTGCACTGTGTTTTTAGACCTGAGTAAGGCATTCGACACAGTTGACCATGGTTTGTTCCTTTCCTCCCTGAAATCCATAGGACTTGATTCAAACTCCCTACGATGGTTCAACAACTACCTTACGGGACAGAACCAGCAGGTGAAGGCTGAAGGGGAGCTTTCCCCACTTAAACCACTGCAAAGAGGAGTACCCCAAGGATCTATCCTCGATCCTATCCTTTTCGCAATATTTATCAACAGTATTGATAATAACCTCACCAAGGCCACTGTACACCCATTTGCCGATGATATGGTGCTGTATGTCAGCCACCCTTCTCCAGAGACCGCCTGCAAGGAATTACAAGTAGAATTCAATCTACTCCAACATGAACTACTGAGGAAAAACTGCTGCTCAATGCAAAGAAAACAAAGGCAATGTTTTTCTCTCCCTACACGCATGCAGGATATTCAGTCCCAAGCACGCTCCCTCACATATCCACTGTCCTTGGTGAAACCTAGAATTTGTCACAAAATTCAAATATCTGGGTGTCTGGCTAGACAGTAGACTTTCTTTCATAGAACATATGGAAGAACTACTAAAAAAACTTTGCCAAAGACTTGGACTTTATTTTAGAATAAAACATTTTCTCACAAGCAAGGCTAAGCAAAAGCTGGCCCAGGCCACATTTCTTTCGGTAATCGACTATGCTGATTTATTATACAGTCATTGCCCCATCTCATACCTGGATAAATTGGATACACTCTACCATAGGGCCCTGAGATACAGTATATCACAGAACTCCCTTTCAACACCCACCATTGCTCCCTTTATGCTGCAGTTGGATGGACCTTGCTTCAGTTTAGAAGGGACAGAAATGCTACACTATGGATCTTCAGAGCCATGTCCAAGAAGTTAACAAAATACATCTCGGACTGCTTCACACAAGTAACCTTAAGTAAATATGCCGTAAGAAGCTACAATTTCATCATGCTCAAAGTGCCCAAACTCAATTCTCACTTTGGTAGATCTGCCATTAGTTCTGTGCTATCCTCCTTATGGAACACTATGCAGAAAATACTGAAACCAAGCACACCCATATCCATAACATCCTTCAAATCCACCGACTCGAGGCTTATCAAAGAAAAACGTAACTGTTTTCGACAGTAGTAGAGAATAATCCTCTTCCTCTCCTTCATCTCCTAGTCTGTCCCATCCACTGACGCTCTCTGCTAATTTCCAGGTCCTGCATTCATACCTTGCTCCTCTTTTTTTTTTAATATCATATAGTGCCGTATAATTCCTCCCTGTCACATTCCCCACTCAACATCACCTATTTCTGCCTTCTCTTCCTACCTACTTGCACCCCTCCCCTCTCTCTCTTTCTCCCTCAGCCCTGCCAACATTCACTGCTGAGACCATCAATACCTTTTTTCTCTTGTCACCCAGCCCTGCCTGTAGTATCCCTCCCCCTCATCTATCCCCATAGCACCACCTCCTTCATCAGCCCAGACTGCGCACCGTCCATTCCTACACCTCTGACAAATCCCCTTATACTTTATACCTTAGTCACCACATATTCTCACTCCACGCCCAAATTCTTACTCTGCCAATTTCTTATTTTATGTAAATATGTAAATTTGTGTCTATAGATCTTACATAATTGTACATATTCATGTGTTGGTATCCTTTATGCCTTTATATACTGTATAATCTGTTCCTTCATTGTGTGGTGTTCCTTGAATTGTACTATATTTTTATGTAACTGACCTTTGACCTAACCAGGTCCATCTTGCAAATGAGCTCTGCTCAATGATGTTCGCCTGGATAAATAAAGATTTGATTGATTGATTGACTGATTTTTGAGAGATGGGTGAGAAGGGAAATAGAGTAGTAGTTTCCGATGTCATTTCTGGATCCAGACTTGAATAACAGCTTCATGGTGGTGGTTTTCCAGGTGTTAAGGAAAGAGCCTGAACAGAGGGAGCGATTGAGCAGATTGGTGAAGGGAACAGCTAAAGAAGCGATGCACAGTTCAAGGATTTTATAGTCAATCCCATCGGCCCCTTTGCTGAGTTTTAAGTTCTTCCTATGAATAAGCTTAATGTTGTCAGCAGGCTTAAGGGCCTTAAAGTAAAAATTGGGGGCAGATCCAAAGCATTGGGGCAGAAAATGTGGGTCAGGGAAAAAGAGGACAGAGAGGTGGAGGAGGGAGATTTGTATTTTTTGAGGTCCCCAAAATGAGTGTTAAAGATGTTTGCCACATCAGTAGGGTTGTTGATATCTCTCCTGTCGTGGTACAGGGTGATGGTATCAGCATTTTTAATTTTGTCCAATAGTGAGTTGAGGGTACCCCAAAGCTGATGGGGGCTTGAGGCATCCCTGAGTTGTTTATTATGAAGGCAGTCAATTTTTGCCTTTATTACAGCAGATTTGCACTTATTACAGAGAAACCTGTAGCAGGAAAGCTGGGTAGGGTCTTTGTGCTTTTAATAATGGGCCCATGCTTTACCCCTAGTTCTCATCAACTTTATGATATCAGGGGCGACCTATTCATTGATTTTACCTTGTTCTAATTTTTTTGAGTGAAGCATATTTATTGTAGATACTGACAAGGATGCTGGAGAATTTCTGTAGGATAGAGTTGCAGTCACCAGGCCCCTCAGTAAAGTAACAGTCAACAAGGCTGAGATTATAGGTTATTAAATCAATATTCTGATCTGTCAATTTCCTGGTAAAGATGAATGTAAGGGGGTGTTTGGGTAGTCAGGAAGAGCAAAGGCAATAAGCTGCACAATAATCACTGATAGGGTCAGGTAACACGCCAGAGTCCATAATACGAATGGGATGAGAGACAATAATCCAATCAGTAAGTGACTGGGTACCTGTTTTGTCATTATATCTAGTGGGAGAGATGATGAGCTGGTGGAGACCTAGATTTGTGATATAAGATTTGATAGAGTCAGATTGACTGGAGACCAAGTTAATGTTAAATTCCCCGAGTAGGATCTACTCCCTTTTGAGAGGGAGGATGTGTTTTAGGGCAAATAGTGACTCGAGGTCAGAAAGCGGGGTGCCCAGGGGAAGGTAAGCAGTGGTGAGGGTGAGGTTTTTATTTGGGCCAAGAAGGAGGTGGATGGAGCGAGTTTCCAGAAGGGAGAACGTTATCATATGATAGTGTTCGGTAAAGGAGAATTTGTTAGAAATATAGAACATACAACCCTCTCCTTTTTTTCTCAGTCTATCTTTTCTGACCAGGCTGTAACCACTATGCACAATCTCACCATCGTGAATTCTGTGGGTAAGCCAGATTTCAGAGAGGGCGATCACATCAAAGTCATTCATGGCTACCCAGGCCTGGAAGTCGTCAATTTTAGCTGGGAGACTCTGAATTTTTAGGTGGATAAAGCTGATATTTTTCTCTTTATTGGGGAGGGTCTCCTGGGTGGTGGTAATGGGGCTACATGGGCAGGGGTTGGGATGAATGATTCCTGAGAGGAGGAGATGGAGAGGGATTAGTGCCCTGGAGAAGGTAGAGATGAGTGATACCGACTTGTTTTTTCTAGGTCGGAAGCATTTGAATGAGGTGATGATAGTGTGCTTAGTGTGAAACAAGGAGTTGTAGAGGAACAGGGGTACAGTGAGGGAGGACATGGGATTGTTCTGGGATGGTTAGAGAGGGAGCAGGCGATGGTCAGAAAGTACAAGTACTTGTAGTTGACCACTTGTCCTTATACAGTTACGCTGCTTTGGTGAATTGCTCCCTGAATTTTATTGTATGAGCTTGCCTCTGCATTGTGGCGTTCCTGTTTTTCAGTTTAATTTGCTTACCCTTTCCCTGTTACACCATTGTTTACTACCTGACCCATGCTATATTAAAAATTACATTTTAATACAGTAGTTGTCTAGAGAGTGCTGATCATGTCCAGATTGTTGGAGGCATCTTTATTTGTTCATTTTTTAATTTTGTTGTCCTTGCCCTCTTACATATAACCAAAAATTGCATTTAGTAAGTACTAACACATTGTAATACTTGGCTTATCCAGACAACGCTGATCAGTAGAGTGTACTGTGAGGTGTTCAGTGCCATTGTTTTTTAGTTTAGTTTTGCTTAACCCTAGCCGTACCTATCTGGTTATTATCCAGTTGTTTAATACCCATTCCACATAAAAACTGACATTGTATTAAGAACTACTTCAGTAGTTTTTCAGAGACACTGCAGATCCACGTTGGGGGAAGTGTTATCAGTTGTTGCTGTACTTAAAGTAGCTTACCTCTGCCCTGTTACCCCATGTTACTTAATTCCTGTTTGGGGAAGAAAAAAATAAAATTGTGTTGTTTAACTAGAACAGGCTACCATAGTAGTTGTATAGAGTGCTGCTACCTGTCCAGATTTGTAATTGGACATGGAAGACAGTATTGTAGTCATTATTCACACTTAATAATATATCATCAAGACTCCCAGAGAAAGGCAAATGTTGGAACAAGCATATAAAAATGACTGCTGGGATATGGTCCAGTACAGTAAAAGGTGCCAGGGTAGACTATGCAGCAAAGAAGTCTGTCCAGGAAAGCAGAACTGCAGTTCCACTTCCCCAAAGCAAATGTATGTCTGCTTTAGTGTCTTCTGTGGGCTCTGATGCCATGGCAGGTACCAGCAAGGAGTAGTTAGAAGAAGTGACATAAGTGTGTCTCAGTATTTTATGGCCAGATCTGTTGCATCCATACTGGTAGGGGATGATAGTGAGAAGAAGGGAGGCACTGACACCAGTACTGAACAGTGGTCCTAGAGGGGGAGGATAAGGCTGTTGGTGTGACTGTCCTTGTTCCAGGTGGCATGAGCTTGAGTCTGTTAATCCTGGAGATATGGAAAGTCAGCCCCCTTAGGAGATGGTTATAGAGAAAGAAAAAGTTGCTGTGGAAGAAAAACAATGATAGGGAGAAGGAGGAGGACATAATCAGTGGCAGTGCTAATGATGACAAAGTGTTGGATCCCCTATGGAAGCCAGAGGTGAAAAAGCTCAAGGTGATGTAGACCATTTAGATGCAGAGACTGAGGGTGAAGCTATCGGCAAGCCTACAACAAGCTGTCAAGTACCACCCCCTCCTAAAGTAGTATTATGGAAGTGATGAAAGCAACCCAGAAAGCACAGTCTTCAACACTTGTTGCTCAGCTTTCCCAGTCCTAGTACCATGTGAAGTCCTGTGGTGCAAAGTCCCTAGTTTGGGACTTTTAAGTGCTTGATCCAGCTGATGAGACCATAACGATATGTTAACTGTGTCAAGCATGTGTTAGTCGGGGAGGAAAAAGTATAACCACATAGGCACCAGTGGCCAACATTCCCACTTGAAAAACAGGCACCCGCTGCACTGGCAGCAACACCAGAAGTACACCAGAGTTTTCAGTGGGACTTTCCTCATCAAGTTAAATGTTACTGAGAGCAGTGCAATAGAGTAGGAGGAGGGAGGGCTGAGTGAGTTGGTGGAGGAGGAGGATGAGCAATCCTTTGCTTGCTCAAGCAGTGGGCATAGTAGCAGTGGAGGCGCCACTCCCTTGAGTCAGAAAAGTACACAACCACTCACAAAATCAACCAAAATAACCAGTTTCATGCAGTAGACCAGCCTCAAATATGCAGCCCACACTGAAGAGCATCTCTGAGCAGCACTCAAAGTACCCCCCCCCCCAACCATGCTGCTGCATATGAGTTAAATGTAGCCACTGCAGAAATGCTGGCCATTGAACTATTGCCATTCTCATTCGTGGAGAATGCTGGATTCCCAGGTTGATGGTCCATGCCTGTCCCAAATGGCAGGTTCCAACCCAAACCTATTTCTTTAAACATGCCATGCCAGAACTTTACAGTAGACTTTCAGAGTCCATAATACATGCCATGAACCATTCTGCAACAGAATATATCCATCTTAGCATGGATATGTGGACCAGTGGACAAACAGCAGCAAGCTCATCTATGAATAACAGCACACTGGGCACAGGAACCTGGGGTGGTAGTTGATTTGAGGCCTGGCAAAACCTGCATGAAGCAAAATTGTGGTGGTAGCAACACACCTGGAATTCGGCAGCTTGCCACCATCAGTATGAAAAGTGTTACCGGTTCTCACATAGGTGAGAACATTTTAATGTGCTGATAAATGAGACTGATGAGTGGCTACACACACACTCTCACTCACAGCAGGGTTTATTGCAAGTGATAATGGCTACAATGTTATGAAGTGCATTAGCTATGGTGGGTTTTTTCAGGTGCTCTACTTGACACACTGCCTTAATCTGGTTGTGCAGCATTTTCTAAACCATGCAGACATTAAGGATATAGTGACTGTCACCCATCGCATCTGTGTGCACTTCCACTCATTCTGCAAAGGCCTGGGACCATCTATGTGAGTTCCAGTGCAGTAACCATCTGCCTCAGCACCGTATGAAGCTTAATACTGTGACCAGGTGGAACTCCACACTGTACATGATAGACTGGCTTTATGAACAGTATAAGACAGTTTCAGACTATCTGCCACTACACACCTCTCAGGACAGTGCTGGAGTGTCCATCGCTCTAACAAGAGAGCAGTGGCAACAAGTGGATGGCCTAATATGCATTTTCCATCCATTTGAACATGGAACTCAAGCAGTGAGTGGGAACATTGCTTGTATAAGTCAATCAATACCCCTTATACATGTGCTGAGGCAGACAGTGGTTAGTGTCCAACACCAGATGGAGGAAAGTGGGGATCATAGTAGTTGTAATCTAATGGAACACATGCTCCATGTGCTGGACAGCAATACCCATATTTCTGGCATTCTATAGTCAGATAAATTTGCAATTGTTGCCATGCTTGAGCCACGCTACAAACGTGGCCTGCCATCAATAATTGAAGGAGGTTGTCAGCGACTGCAAAAGTGGACCAAGTGGGGGGATCACGTGATGCAGTCCACCAGGTAGCAGCCTTTCAACGCAGCTCCAGCCCTCTGACCCACAAAACCTTCAAAATTAATGAAATACCTAAAAGTTTCTCATCTAAATAGAGTCTCACATGCTCAAGAAAGGGTTTGGATCAAAATATTAAGCTTACTTTCTTACATGGAGATGATGCCGAAGAAAAATCCTTCCAAACATACTCCTCCAGCTACGCCGGAAAAGGCCTCGAAAAAAGCCAGGGCCTCTGGTGGTGAAGACGGACTGACACCCGAAGCCACTATGGAGGAGCAACAGCTTCTCACTCTGCAACGTTTCCTACAAGAGTTTGCCCCTTTCAAAGAAAGCATGAATACAGTAAAGTCAGAAATTAAAAGTCTTACCCAAGCAGAGGAAGATCTATATCAAAGAACCTCAGATACTGAAGCCAGAATCAGCTCAGTGGAAAGAAGAACTGAGAAAGTGGAGCCCGAGATCATGACAATTCGCCAGAAGCTTGCAAAAATGTAAATCAAGGTAGAAGACCTAGAGGGCTGCAGTTGTAGGAACAACACGGTCCTCATAGGTCTCCCTGAAAATGCTGAAGGAACCTATGCAATAGGTTTTATCCAGAAGTTAATTGAAAAGTAGGCCAGGCCTTCTCCCTTCAGCCTGACCTACACTATCGAGCGCGCACACAGGGCTCTCCTCTCCAAACCACCAACTGGTGTCCCCCCTCGCCCGCTGATCTTTAAATTTCTGAATTTTTTAGAGTGGCAATACCTATTTGCAAAAATAAAAGAGTTGCAAGAGGTGCGCTGGGAAGACACTAAAATCAGAGTAGAGCAGGATTTACTGGCATCGGTAAGGCAAAGGAGAGCCCAGTTCCATCCTATGGTCTCCAAGTTAATTGTCGCCAGTGTGAAGTTTCAGATGACCTACCCGGCAAAGTTGGGGGTCCTGATTTCTGGATCTTGGGTATCTTTTGAAGACCCAGACTCCGTTACAAAAGGGCTTAAAAGTGCTTTCCCCGATCTGTTCAAAGAAGTCTGAGAGTGATGGGGAAAAGAGACTTTAACTGCAAAGGTTATTAAAGGCTTGCTGACCACCTGAGAAGATTTTCTTTTCCCCTTACACATGAGTTCCTTTCAATATTCTTCAGAGTTGCACTATGACTTATCAGAAGAGGACAATGTTAATGTTGTAGTTCTCAATGCAAATGCCGTACAGTTGTGGTGGCATTGGTGAGGAGTTCCCTCAAACCCAGCTCCCCATAAAGCTTCGCTGAAACACTGCTTTATTATGGGCTTGTCTGGCTGGCTTTCGGTCGCAGCATTCATCTGGTCCCTGCTATAGCCGCCACTAGAGGGCACACGAGGCCTAGGAATTTCAGAAAGCGGCTTCTCTCAATAGATTATTGACGTTGCGGTGGCACACTGTGAAGTTTAGAAAATCAAGCTTTATTCTATGGACCGGCGAGGTAGATCACAGCTGACCCTCCATCCCGAAGATGATAATCCAAGATTTCAGCGTTGACGGCTTAACTTTTCGTTCACGAAGCTGAATAACACTTAATTCCAACTCCTCTCTCTCAATCTGTGTCAGCTGCTTGCTAAAGTTATGGTACTGGTTTTCGGAATGGCTTAATCGAGCACTGACTTTTAAGATGCCGCAAAGACTACGGCTTAAATCATTTTTATAAGTGGGGCAACTATAACTGACAGCCCTCAGATCTAATAGAGCCGAGTTTGGTTATTAACGCACGAGACTGTGTCTGCTTTGATTTGCATAAAAGAAATAATATACGCTCTTTGTATTTTGTATATAAGTACTTTATTTTTTCCTTCTTCCTTTTACGTTCTGAGAGTAAGCTGCCGCTCAGTAGGTTAAGTCAGGTTATAGGTAGCTATGACGCCGTTCTATATGACAATAATAAGTTGGATAAGTTAGCTCACAGTCCATCAAGTTGTGGTCACAGTGACAGCTGGCCAATGCGCATTTAGCTAAACAAAGTAGTCATAATGAGTGGAATGTGTCTTGAACAGTGTATTTTAGTTAGTATGTTCTATTATATCCCCACCCCATTAACTAGTTCATTCCAAGGTCTCAATAATATTTTAGGTCAATGGGGTAGTAGATGGGTGTGGAGGGCTGGGGGTAGGGAGGGCATGTCAGGATGCTCTGTTGTTCGCTGTCCGTAGTAGTGAGGGGGAGGGGATTTACTCTGACGTTGATTTCAACACGCTTATCTGCCAAATGGTTGATTTTAGGGAAGGGGGGAGGGGGGGCCCGGACCAGGTTTCTCTGGATCAGTCCATTGATGCAGTGACCAGAAAAGAGTCTGCTGGTAGAACGCCCAGAATGTTTACACAAGCGTAGATTTAATTCATGATGAGTAATTTAACTTTTTCCTCATGGAACGTAAGGGGAATTAGGCAGAAAATCAAACAATACTAAGTACGTAAGCACTTGCAACAGTTGCGATCAGATGTCACTTTTATACAAGAATCTCGTCTGCTGATTTCAGAAGAATCAAAGATGAGAAGGCAACAAATAGGACAAGTATTCACAGCTCAGGGCACAAGGCAAAGTTGTGGGGTCATGATCCTGATAAAAGAGCAGTGTGCCTTTTGTGCCAAGCAACATAATTAGGGATGCCCGTGGGAGGTATGTATTTGTCCAAGGAAAAATACACACTTTGGAGGTTTTACTGGGCAGCATATATGGTCCGAATTCCGATTCTCCTGAGTTCTTTGTAGAACTCATTAATAAACTGGCCCCCTTTTTCACAACCCCAATGATTTTGGGTGGGGTCTTAAACTTAGTCTTCGACCCGAGCATAGATCGCACAGGAACTAAACCCAGAGGTCTATCCCCAGCACAAAGGGCCCTAAGAGATTTATGGGACACGGTGGGATTATGCGATGTGTGGAGTACACTACACCCCATGGACAGAGGTTTTACATTCATCTCCCCAGTCCACAAGACATCCTCCAGGATTGATTACATTATGATCTCGCACTGCTTGGTATCTGGGATTGTAGATTCGGCCACACACTCAGGACCACCATCAGATCACTCATTAGTTACATGTCAACTCTCCTTGGCAGGTATTCCAAAAAGGGAAGGCCATTGTAAAATCAATAACCAACTTCTAAAAGACCCAACAATATTGGAATACATCAATGACCACACCTCTCAATACCTGTCTACCAACTCTAACTCTACGGGAAAACCCGACATGGAATGGGGTGCCCTTAAAGGTATCTAAGGGGTCTATTAATTGGGGTGGCATCAAAGAGGAAAAGTTAAGGGAGTTAGAGTTAACGCAGCTCCTTAGACAGATCAGAGGCTTAGAAAAGAATTTATCTCCTTACACACCGGAACAAACTCTGTTGGATCTGGTTAAACTTAAAGAATCCTATTCGGAGCTTCTTAGAGAGAGGGCAGAGTTCTTGATTCTGAAAATGAAAGCTATTTACGCTGATCAGGGGGAGAAAGCAGGGCATCTTCTGGCTGCTCGAGTCAAACAACAAGAGTCCGCCAGTTTCATTGCCTCAATTCAGTCTCATAATGGTTCGCTAGTGATTGACCCAAAAGAAATCGCATCAGAATTCCAAAAGTTTTTCCAGCTTCTATACTCGCCGATGGTGAACCCCCCCTCTTGTAAGGATCTGGACCATTATCTAGATGAATCTCATCTGCCCACTCTCACAGAAGTACAACAAGCTGCTCTATGCGCTCCTTTAACCGAAGTGGAGATTTTGAGAGTTATAGATAGCCTCCCCAATGACAAGTCCCCGGGGCCTGATGGGTTCTCACCTAATTTTTACAAGGTATTCGCAAAGAATCTTGCCCCTTTGCTTCATGCTATGTTCCAGAAGATCCTATCTGGTAAGAGTACAGATACCACATTATTTGAAGCACTAATCGTACTTCTGCCAAAACCCAGTAAAACCCCAGAGGATATGGCAAGTTACAGGCCGTTATCACTACTTAGGATATTAAAATTCTGAGTAAACTGTTAGAAAATCGCCTAAGCACAGTTCTTCCGGGTTTAATAGGAGTGGAACAGGTGGGCTTCATGAAGGGTAGGTTGGCTAGTGATCATATTCAAACCCTGGCTCATACTTTCTTGGCAACTAGAGATGCGGAATACCCAGTGGCCTTCGTTTCTCTGGATGCCGAGAAAGCATTTGATAGAGTAGACTGGAACTTTCTTTTCCGGACATTACATGCCTTCAGCCTCCCTTTAGAATTCCAAAATTGGATACAGGCCCTTTACAAATCTCCAACGGCCAGAGTCTTATACAATGGGTGTAGCTCCAATAGGTTTCCCGTGCTTTCTGGCACTAGGCAAGGATGTCCCCTATCCCCACTTCTTTTTAATTTATATTTAGAACCTCTCATTCGAAGATTGGTGGCTAACCCCAAGATACAAGGCATATTGGTACAGGGCATCGAAATTAAGGTATCGGCCTATGCAGACGATTTACTCCTTTGCATCTTGTATCCCGGAAAAGCCATCCCATATCTTTTGGAGGCTATCAAAGAGTATAGTCTGCTTTCTAACTATAAATTAAATGTGGAGAAAATGGTGGTTTTTCCTCTCAATCAAAGAGTGATGAGGTATGAGATCAGCGCATTAGACCTGTCATGGGAAAATAAGTCATTGAAATATTTAGGCATTACTTTCTCAAGAAGCACCGCTCTTTTGCAAAAATACAATCTAGATTCCCTACTAAATATTATTATCCAAGATTTAAATAGATGGTCCCTTCTCCCCTTGACTACTTGGGGCAGAGTTAGCCTTATCAAAATGAATATCTTTCCACAACTGTTTTACCCACTTAATCTCCTGAATATTTGGTTACCCCAGTCATGGTTCAAGAAGGTACACAACATTTTTTCTAATTTCATTTGGGCCGGTAAAGGTCACCAGTTAGCCTTCTACAAGTTAGCGGCCCCAAAGCTCAAAGGGGGCCTCTGGTTACCACATGTTGGCTTTTATTATTGGGACAGCCACGTGAGTAAATACTTGAGGTGGCTCACCCCAAGTGGCCCTGGATACTCTGGGGAATACAAACTCCTCTGGATTCAAATAGAATCTGCCCAAATCCGAAGTCACAATCTTTCTCCTGCAGCACTGCTTTTTGTGCAACCCAGGAGCCTCCCAAAACCGCTGCTTGCGTCACCTATCACTGTATCTGTGAGGGTTCACTCTCAGTTTTGTTCTTTTATTAAATATAACCACTGCTCGGACTTGGAGCAACCTCTGTTGGGCAATCCCAATATTAGACTAGATGGGAAAGTTCTTTCCCCTTTATGGATCCCACAGCTCAAGGAAGCCAAGCTCAGCTATTTTTGGAAGGAGACAGAGCAAAAATGGTTTTCATCTACAGAAATTTTAGGAAAGTTAGGGATTCCAGCCTCCAATATTTTTAAAATATTCCAACTGCGACATATCCTGGTGAAAACTATTGGGGTAAATCCCCAGATACTAGGGATCCCCCCTTTCTTGGTGGATTTGATTCAAATGGTAGTTCTCCCTCATGCAGTTTCCAAGATATTCAAAGCCCTATACAACAAAATATATCCTGGGCCTTACAGACCTACTGATCATTGGACAAAGCTTCTTCCAGAGACACCCATTAATTGGGAAAAGCTCTGGCAAGGATGCCATAAATTTATTACGCAGGATAGGCTCCGACTTATGCAGTTCCTTATCCTGCATAATTTATATTACACCCCTCAAAAGGTAGCCAAGTTCGGCAATGCCTCCTCTGCCGTTTGTATGAGGTGCGCCCAGGGTGAGGGCAATCTAGTGCACATTTTCTGGCACTGTTCTAAAATAGCCCCCCTATGGTCGCAAATCAAGCAAAAAGCAGATCCCTTGTTGGGACTTGATGAGCTGTTTACGGTTTAAATCTGCCTTTTAGGAAACTACTCAGAAATCCCAGTAAGCATATGCAAATATCATATAACTCTTATATCTATGTCAGTCAAAAAACTGGTGCTCAGACATTGGAAAGATAACGAAGCAATATCATATATCAAATGGTTGAAGGAATTATTGGTCAATATCAGAATGGAAAAGATGACTGCCAGTTTGCATAACAGACTGAGCAAATTTAACAAAATCTGGGCCCCACTTTTAACTTTATACTCTCTGCAAATGTCATAAGCACAATGAACCTCAAAGAATAGAGGCCTTTTGTAACCAACACTCTGGACAGTCTAACCTGGGATGGGCGAAGGGTAAGGGGGGATGATAAAAGGTCGTGGGGGGGGGCTTTATTATGGGGTAAGACAGTTTTTTTCAAGGTACTTTAGGGCGGGTGGAGGGAAAGGGATTTTTTTTTTCCTTTTTCTTTAGATATGCTGAAAGTACATGTTTGCATTCTATGTACCGTGATTATGATGTACTGTATGTTGGAAACTTCAATAAATATTAAATTAAAAAAAAAAAAGTCGACCAAGTACCTAATTAGATGGGTATATGATGCACAGAAAAAAAGGAACAGACACAAACTACACAGAGACCGGGTGTTGCTACCACCACTAGCCGCTCACAGGCAACACAATCTGACAAAGTCTGCAATTTACAGCAGAAAATTGGAAGTAATCCTATTTTAGATGTTCTGTATCAAGTGGGAGTGGAAGCAATGGAAGAAAAAGAAGAGGAGACTGATAAGGCAGTAGGACCCATGACAGCACAATGAATGGTAGAGGCCTACATGGGGGACACAAAGCACCTTGGCATTACGGGTGAGCCATTGCAGTACTGGAGTAGCAAAGTGACTGATCTGCCTGCACTGGCATCTATTGCTGTTAAAAATCTGAGCTGCCCACCATCCAGTGTCAGTGTGGAAGGGGTGTTTAGTTTGGCTGGGGCTATTGTGCATGACCAGAGGACCAGTTTGTCACCCAAGAATATGTCCATGCTAACATTCATAAAAATGAATGAGTATCACTTTCCACATAACACAGTGATGTCAATGGTGTTGCCACACAAACTTTGTCTCAGTGACGATGATGACAATGAAGATATCAGCATAACTAAGGCTTCCACCAGCAGCGAGGATGAAGCAGCGATGCTGAGAGAATTTCAACCTGGTGACAGCTCCAGTCAGGAAGACCATAAGGGCTGCTTCCTGGATGATGTGGCAGTGGAACAAGCCTGAAGTTAGTAGGTTATCCCCACCCCACCCCCTTTCAACTCAGTTTAGGCTTTTAAGTTATTTTTATACATTTTTCATTGAATTTGTCATAGTGGTTGTGTTATCTGATGTTAATCAGGTGAATTTGATTACTCTTGCCCTGGGTGTACCGTTAAACTATTATTTAGCCCCTGTTCTATATTAAAGTAGTATGGGTTAGTAAAGGAACCATAAACATTTTGCATAATTAAGTAACAATGTTTGTTTGCCAAAACTATTAAGATACACTTTTTTTCTTTTCATTTTCATTCATTCCATCCTGAACCAAGATATGTGGTCATGAAGTTTTTAAAAGTTTCCATGCACAAGCCACACCTGGTAATGTCCCCTGCCACAACCACCATATCAAAAAGTAAATATTTTGTGCTATTTACCGTCCGAAACATGTGGATTAATCATCATAATACAGTACAAATATAGTATGAATGTAGCATGCATATTCAACAAGTAACACCAGTTGAACAGATTTTGAAAAATGGCGAATGGTGGCCATCTTTAATGATGCGAGTCATTAATTACAAAATAAGCTCTAAAAAAGGCTTAACAACATCCCCATTCCACAGAAAAAGGGCCATTATATTAATTACTACTGTAGCAGTTGTACAAAAACAGTGCTGATCCCTACAGGGAGAGGTGTTTGCAGCATGCAGTTGGTCATTTAAATATTCCTTACTCCTGCTCTGCTATCCCAGATGTCATTTCACACTGGCCCCCCTCCAGCTAGAATTACTAAACACCATCTCCACCATTTCCACATATAACTCCCCCCTTCCTGAGTGTCCAGTGTTCACCAAGAATACATTCAATGTAACTGCTTTGTCTGACAGCCCCATTGATACAAATAGTTCTGCCAAACCTGACAGTACACTACCAAGTACCAACTAGTGTGGGATCACAAGCACTACTTAAGCAATAATGACCGAAGAACTGGTCATTTCCTAGAGATTAACGACTGGCCAGTCATTACTCTCGAGCAAATGACTGACTCTGAGGTCATTATTGTGATTATAAGTCTAATCACACAATGGCTTCTTTTTTAAGAGATTTACTTCTGTGGCAGCAGTGGGAGCTGTGACAACAGGCAGTGCAGAACGGGTGCTGCGCCAGTCACTTCTTAGAGATTTTAGACCAGCGCAGCAACCAATAACAGATGGTGCTGCCATCATGAATAATTAACTAGACTTATAATAGATGAATCAGCATGCATGCTCCAGCTATGTATAGATTTGACTGCCATGTACTCCTCCTCCTTGTAATCCATCCTCATGTATATGGCACAGAGTTTAACAGTCTGGGTCTTCACTGTCATACTGCCAAGAAATTAAGCTGAAAACTAATTATGAAGCTGATATGGGTGCATGCTCCCCCATAAACAACAGTTACAGTACAGCGATGCTGCCTCCAGCTCTTACTCCTCCTCCTCCTCCTCCAGTGTTCCTAGAACCAGTCAGCCATGATAACAGCATTGCCAGCACATCTTGGGCCAGTACTTCCACCAGAGTCATGCAACCATTCCATCCCAGCCAGCCCACTTGCTGTGTTTGCCCTCAAGCTGGCCATACAGCCACTCAGCCCAGACAGCTCATCAAGGCATAAATATATTTGTTCTACCTCCATGGCCTGTCTTCTTGTTAAGTGATTGCTGGTAAGTCACTGTCAGTTGTGTTCTCATGTCAGTTCTTATGCTTCCATTCTCCAGTCCTTTGCCAAAGCAGGTCAAGGTTGGATCAAAGGCAGCCACCTTATGCAGAAATCACAACAAAATTAACTTATGTACAGTATTTTCATTTGTCTCCCTGTAGGTTTTGTCATCAGCACACCATGTGAGGTCAGGAATACGCCCGATACAGGGCACCGTCTGTGCCAACATGGCAAGCATCAGTAAAATGTCCAGGTCAGTATCATTAACTTTTACCTTTTTTTAGTTAGTAGAATTTGTTCATTCTTCAAATAGTAAATAGGATTAGGAAACATTGTTCACTCTCTCTGGCATCATAAATGAGAAAATTGGGAGGTGAACTAATGGCACCCTTTTGTAATTCAAGGCATGCACGTGAACGGTGTCTGTGTACATGAAGGTACTGTGGTTGTGTCAATGCACAGATGTAAAGATCAAAATGTGGGCAAGGTAGTTGATGTTCTTTATTTCAGGCTGGATGACACAAGAAGCTGAGAAAAGTCCACTTTATTTTTATTCTTTTTCGTGACAGGTGATGCAACTGAGAAAACTCCATTTCTCTTTATTGTTTTTCATTACTGGTTACTCAGCTCAGAAAACTGCAGTTTCCCTTTATTCTTTTTCATGACATGTGGTGCAACTGAGAAAAGTACTGCTTCTCTGTATTATTTTTCATGACAGGTGGAGCAGCTGAGAAAACTTAATTTACTCTCTATTATTTTTCATTACAAGTTGCTCAGCTCAGAAAACTCCAGTTTCCCTTTATTCTTTTTCATGACATGTAGCGCAGCTGAGAAAAGTACTGTTTCTCTTTTTTTAATTTTTCATGACAGGCGGCACAGCTGAAAAAAGGCAAGTTTTTTTTTATTTGGATGAAGATGACATGTGTGGCAGCAGAGAAAAAGCATTCCATTTTATTTCATGATGATATTACAGTGTCCATTCTTTTAGGTTCTCTACCTCCATGCAGGTTTCAACATTGGCTCAGAAATAACCATTTGAGACCAAGAAAACTGTAAATGCTGGAGCCAACGTGGAATGCAAGCATCAGTACTGTACAGGTAAGTATCAGTGCTCTTTTCTGGGTTTTTTTTTGTAATTATCATTTTTTTCTTCCCCTTTTGACAGGTAACCATGGTTCCAACACCAGCAGTCATGAGTGGGAAATTTTGGATGCAAAGGAACTCATCTTTTATATTTACAGGCAACATTGTTGTGCAGTTCAGGAAGCATCACAGTGCACAGAAGGGTTATGCCGCAGTTTACAGAGTCATCTGTGTAGAAGTAGATAAAAATAGTTTATCCTCCTTTTTCACAGTGGTTTCAGGCACTTCAGTAACGGCCGCAGATGAGGTCTTCACCGCTGGCACAGTACATACGGACAAAATCCAAGGTCACATTTTCAACTTCAGTAAACAATATTAATAACATTTTTCTTTTTCTTCACAGGTGTCCTTGGTTGATGTATTGTTTAATCATTTATGAAAACAGTGTCCCACATTGCAGCTCAAGCAACATGATCCGTCTTTCACACACCAGCTCCTTCCTGACCTGGCTGGAGCCACAGCACAGACAGTGGATGCAAACTCACTCAAGGAAAATGACCTACACAGGAACAATGGCAGAACACATGCAGAATACTCAGCCATCTGTATACCTAGTGTTAGTGAATTAAGGCAGAAAAAAAAAGAAATATACTTAGCTTCCACGGTGACTGTAAACTGCTACAATTGTCCCCAAAAGGTGCAGGCTGGACACATGCAGGGCAGCAGCAGGCAACATCATTCCTCATAAAGTATTGTGTACCTGAAAATAAGAGAAAATGAAGAAGTTTTGAGAATTGTCACAAGTGCCCCCATTAGAAATGAAGAAATACTTACCTCAGGGACTCGCTCTGAAACTTGAACAATTCCACCACAAAATAAAAATCACACATTGTGTAATCAGCAGCAGCAGGAGCTGGACATAACACAAGTGCTGAAAAGTTCCTGAAAGTTGACCAAATCAAACTGAACACAATTACTGTCAACCTCTGCATCTTTATTGCAGTAACTCCACCCTTGGAAAATAAAATACTTACCTGCGGTGTTGGAAAATGTGGTGCGAAGCTTTACATCATTATGATGTCATCATCACCCAACTGGAAAATAATGAGAAACAGTACAAACATATTATACTTCAAGTGGCAACAATAACTAGCAACACCTACCCTTACATTGCACAGAAACAAAAACAAAAATACTTAGGTGTGTAACATGTGTGATGATCTATCAACACCAGGCAAAGCAATACATCTTGTGGTAACCAGAGCAACATGCAGTAGCAACAACACATCAAAATCTCCTTCTTGTAACCTCTCCACACTGTACAGCGTAACCAAGACAGGACAGGATGGCTAACTTGTATGTCTAGATTTCTCAAACAATTTTCATGACAGCAGCACTGCAGGAAGAAACTAGCAGCAGCATGAAAGCAGTGTTGAACTGTGGACCCAAGTGAACATTTTGGGTCTAGTGGTGGGGTGGCAGTATCAAAGTTCCGGACTGGACTTAACAATTATGTTTAACTTCTCTGTGAATTTTCTCATGAGATTTACTTGACTTTTATGACCTGTTGCATACTGTTACATGAAAAGCATTTTGCAGAAGGAAAGCAGTTTTTCACTGTGGCCACCACTTGACATTTTTGGCTGCTTCCCAAGTCCCACAGTAATTATGTTTCCATTGTCTCAGAATTTTCTCATGTGGTTTTTCTTGATTTATAAGGCCTGTGCTGCACAGCACAGCAGCAAGAGACAACTGGAAGCAGCATTAATGTATTGTTAAACAGTGGGACTCAAGTGCACATTTGGGGTCTGGTGGTGGGTCAGCAGTATCAAAGTTCAGGATTTAGATAACAATTATGTTTTCCTTGTCTCAGAATTTTCTCATGTGGTTTTTCTTGACTTATATGGCCTGCTGCAAACTGGTGCATCAAAAATATCTTGCCACAGAAGGAAAGCAGTTTTGCACTATGACCACCACTTGACATTCTTGGGTGCTTCATAAGTTCCACAATAATTAGGTTTCGGTTCTCTGTGGATTATCATTATCATGTGGGGAGGGACACAACTTAACATTCCTGGAAAGCGCAAGATAGATGTTAAGTACTAAAACCAGATATATGTTTAACTTTGCAGGAAAATTGCTTATGTTTCGGTGATTCTTGTGTATGTCTTCAAACTGTTGTGTACAACCACAACTGCCGCAACGTCACATAGCATTGGGAAACAATTTTTTTAATAGGGACAATACTTGACATTTGTGGATAGGAGGAGGAAACACATTAAGGAGTAATACAAAAACTAATCAAGTAGGGTGTTTATGGGTACAGACTGACACATGAAAGGACAGAGTCAGGACAAGGGGAAATACTAGGAGAAGGGGAAACTAAGTTAGTGAACAAGGAAATGGATTAAATGATACAGGGAGCATAACATTACACACAAAACCACTTGACAAATAAGTATCATTTTAATACAAGGAAAAGAAAAAGCGGATATAGAGGAAGAGAACAGAAAATATTTTTTGGTGCTTTTTTTTTTTACTTTTTACTTTTTGGGGGGGAACTATTACTAAGACAGGATAGAAAAAAGGAAACAAAAAAAAACAATTAATTATTGTCACCACTACCATGGGCAGAAATGCCACCACCACAACCATGCAACTCCACCAGGAGGCTCAACATTTGTTCTTGGTTGGCCAGCATTTTTCTCATGTCCCCTCTTGCCTCATCGAATTCCTGGCAGAACTGATCAAAATCATGCCGAAAATATCACACCTTGGCTAACACGGCAGCCAGGTCTAGCTGGGTGACTGGAGTTGCAGCCTGTGCTGGGTCACTACATGGACGCTGATGGTGGGGTGCTGCTGGTGCTGCTGCCTGCTGCTGCTGTGGCCTACTAGTACTGGGAGCCCCTCCAACAATGATGGCTCACAGTCATTGAAGGTTCGCCTGCCTCCTGCTACCCCATTCCCCTTCTGTATTGTCCCTCCCATTGCTGCCTGCTGCTGCCACCACCTTTTGCTGCTTGGCCTTCCACTTAGTCTGGTGATGGTTCTTTAGATGGCTCCTTTGGCCACCAGTGCCAATGTGGGACCTCTACTTCCGATGCCATACTGTCTTGCAGATGACGACACTGTCATCTACACATTTGTGGAAAAAAAGGACCATGCCATGGACAACCTTTATTGGGGAAGGGGGACTGCAGATGATATCCCAGGGTTTACAACAACATACTGCTGCTGGGGGGGCACAAGCTGCTGCTGTGGGGGCGGGGGCATGGGTTCCTGATGCTGCTGCTGGGGGGGCAGGGATAAAATCCTCCTGGTGCTGCTGATTTGGGGCAGGGATAACAGCCTCCTGCTGCTGAGCAGCCCCATTCACATCCCGGGCAGGTTGTGGGGGGGTGCCTGACTCACAGATACTGGTTTAAATGCTCACCAGTTAAGGTGAACAGTTGCCGTAACATTTTTTCAGCATTCCCTACCTTGTCCCTCCATTATAAAGAGGAAAAAATGTTTTCTTTACAGAAAATGAAAAAAAAAATGACAAAGAGAAAGAGGGAGGGGGCACACACACACACACACACACACACACACACACACACACACACACTATCTAAACTTACAGAAAGAAAATCATAAACCTACACGAGATCTCCTAATAAAGAAAAATGAAGAAACAAATTATTTTTAAACTAAATACTACGTGAAAGTAACGGTAGATGATAGCACACAAAACACAATCTCTGCTGCTGCCTAGTTATGCCAGCTACAAGTAGCAAAGGAAGCAGAATCAGTGATTTCCTGCCTGTCTTGAGTCACCCATATGACCTACAGAGAGTGAATCATGTGACAAAGACTTTTTTCCATAATTTTGCCTTTAGTAACACATGACAAAACTACCTGGCAAAATGTTGCCAATGAGTACTTAATTACATGATATTTTTCATGGGGCAAAATTTTCGATTTTGCTGGCACTTCACCAACAAAAAAAATTTCACAACATCTCTACACATGATGTGGTAGTCTAAATATGTCTGAGGAGAGCTGATGGTGGGCTGTGAGGTCAGTGACTACAAAAGTTGTGGGGTTGAAGGTAAACAGGTAGGGGGACTGTCAGAGAGCATAGCATAAAAATGAAAAAGAAAATAAAGTCTAATTAATTCACTTAGGTAGGGGTTATGCAGTGAATTCTGGACTTGGAAATAAAGGCTATTCTAGTATCTTCCAGAATCCAGTCACCATTTACTGGATCAGTGCATTTCAGAAATCAACAATATTAATACATTAAGGGCCAGATATTCAAAACTTTGAGCTGGGCAAAAACCATTTGCACAGGTTTAGCGCGGGATTAGCACGGGTCTGCCATATTCAAAAGGCCAAATAGCGCGGGCAAACTGCATTAGCACCGGGCAAAAGTATAATGTATGCAAGGGGTAAACTGACATGAATACAGGCGCAATGCTATATTCAGCGACTAGCGCCGCGCCAAGTGGTTTTGCGCGACTTAGCGCGACACTTAGCGCGGTGCACATTACCGCCCAGGAAAAGCTGGTCTTAATCCTGGGCAATCAGCTTTGAGCGACATTATGGCTTATATGGGTGTTTGCGCTGGTTTAGCGGGTTTTGGCGCCACCCTAACAAATAAATATGACACATAGATAAAGCCAAACATAGAGGAAGCATGTTGTTAACTGATGGCATCACAATGATGCCATCATCTGTCACCAGTCCCAGCCATGCCAGGCAGTAAGTGGTGACCCTGCCACCAGTGGACAGCACGGCAGTGTGGCCATACAGCACACACCTGTGGACCACAGTTCCGTGGACACCAACAGATGCCAGCACACACATGCAGCACTGTGGGCATGGAGGATGCTGAGGGGAGCATATGGGTGGCGAGGCTGTGCTACAGATCAGGTGTGGCCACAAGGCTGGGACACATCATGCAGTGTACATGGGTCAGTATTGGGAATACCCCAACACCAGTGTGCCTTTTGGATAATATATGCCCCGCCCGGCCACATACCTCACAGCTGTACAACTGCCATAGCACACAAAGCCAGGAATGTACATGTCACTGTGAGCATCCATGCCACAGGTGCAGCATCTGTGGGTCACACAACAGCGTAACAGTAATGTCCAGTGTCAGAAAACATCCACAGGTTGGGGGCCACTGTGTATAGTGCAGTCATCATCCTGCCCTACACACCATAGGGATTGCTGTGTCCACGCACTACTGGCCCCTTGCTACTGTAGTTTCTGTGTGCACTGTAGCATGCCCTACAATGTGACAGTTGCATGTAGCACCACCACCACCTGTGCCTATGGTGTGCTGTCCCTGGGGTATAATATGCTATGCTGTACTGTTTACATGTAGCCTGCAGCTATCATCATGCACTGCCAGACTGACCTACAGGTGGAGCTGCGGTTGGACCTGGTCAGCCCCTGTACTTCCAGACTGACCTACAGGTGGCTCTGTGGGACTCTGCAGTAACGCTGGGCAAACTGCATGCAAATCAGGGTATAATGAGATACTAATCCGGTTGTTTGCCCAGAGACTACGTAAGTAGGCTCATTTGCATGGCACTTTTGAATATGGCACATTTTAGCCCCGGGCAAACGTGTTTGCTCCGGGCTAACTGCTTAGCTCCGCGCTAATGCCGCGCTAATGTGTTAGCGCGGCGCTAACGGTACGGGGAATATTATACAGTTTTGATCACTGTTCTTTCACATCTGCTGCTTCCTGCAGCTGTACTGAGTCCATGCATTTGCTGGCACACACATTGGCCACGTAGTTCGTCTGTACCTGCCCTCATGTTGCTGTGTACTGTGTTGTTGTTGTGGGTTGCACTTCCTGGTTGCTTTATTCAGTGCTGTCTTATTCCAGGGCTATTTTTGCCCTGCACTCCCAACCCAGTTTGCATGGCCTCATTACCATGCCATATTCGGAAGCTGTTTGCCCTGGGCTATTCCTTTTGAATATAGCGTGCTCTGTGCTCTGGGCTAAGTTTGCCCGCTGAGCAGTGCTAATTTTGCCCCGGGGCAAAGTTTTGAATATCTGGCCCTAACTGTTTTATTTGCAGACTTTCTGTTTCATAACCAACGTGGAGGAATGCAGGATGTGTGAGGCTCCTTCCACCAGTGCTTACAATTTCCATTAAACCACTGTGGTGACCCTGTGGCAAATATGAGTGCTGAAAGAGTTGTGCCAAAGTCTTGCAATCATTTTTGTCTTTTGTGAGATCTAAAGCAATTTGATAAGTTACAGTTACTTATTTTTTGTAAGACCATGCTGCACAGACAAAGCAAATTACTACTTGGAGCAGAAATGTTTTTTGTTTGTAGCAGTGTGTTATGAGTCCACAGTTTTGGAGCATTTTTAGCAGTGTGTTATGGCATTACAGACTGATAAAGAGGCCTTGTGTGGACATTTTGAAGCAGGATTTGGACAGTAGTAACTAAATAGAGAAAAAGGGATTCTCCACAGAGGTATTACCAAACTGATTGATACTAGAATAAAAGCATTACAATGCTACTGTATCCCTCTTTCTGGCATCATAAATGAGAAAATTGGGAGGTGAACTAATGGTACCTTTTTGTAATTCAAGGCATACACTGATGAATGAAGAAATTAGCTGGCAGACATGGGGTGTAATTATTTATTAATTGCTTTGGTAACCGATGGTAGTGTACTGGGTATAAACCCATTTACAGGGTGACTAAAGACAATAGACACAATACAGTATGATACATATGACAAAATAACATGTAGAGCAAATGTTAACTGTTGATCTGCTTAACCAATGTGTAGTATAATGATGCAACAGTAAGTGGCACCTATTGAATATAGAAAGCCATGTAGTGAAGCCCATGTTTCTGCATGTGAGTGTTGTTCATGTTTCAGCACGTGCATGATGTGCTCGTGCAGTTCAATAAAGTATGAACAGTAATCAGCCTCCAGTATTTTCTCATACTTTACATGGTGTCAGAAGTGAAGAAAAAACACCCCAAAAAGAAAGAAAGAAAGAAATGTAGCAGCTTAAACCTCAAAGCAGTTTTGTCTAGAAGACAAGTTGGCAGAAAACTGGAGAACATGGATAAAGAAATCCGAGTTGTTCATGATGGCAAGAGGAATAGCAGAGAAGTCTGAGAAGGTACAGTGCACTATATTTTTGCATGTATCGGGAAAATAAGCAGTAAAGGAATTTAACACTTTTGAATTTATTAATGCACAGGACAGAGACAAGATATCAGTGTTAAAAGCAACGTTTTAACAGTATTGTGAGATGAGAAAGAATATGCCGTATATTAGGCACATGTTCTTTACCAGAGTGCAAGGGCCATTGGAAATGATAGATATGTACTTGACTGATCTTAAAAACAAGTCCAAGAGTTGTGAGTTCAGGTAGCTAAACAAGTCACTTATAAGGGACAGACTTGTGTGTGACATTAAAGATGATCAAGTCGGGTAGACTTCTTAGATAAGCAGACCTCACATTACAAAAAGCAATTGATATATGTTGTGCAAGTGAGGTAAGTTACAGCCAAATCAGAAATGCAAGTCTATAAACTAAAGAAAGTGACCCCAGACTACAGTAAATTCGAAAAGAGCAGCTCATGAAAAACAAAAGAAAATACAAAAGTTGAAATCAATTACAGATTGGAGCTGTTACTCTTAAAAATTTTACTGAGATCAAAACGGACTAGACAGAAATTCTCAAAATAAATAGCAAGGCAGTTCAATTCAAGCTTGATATTGGAGCAGAATGTAATGTTACATCAGCACGAATGTTTAAGATGCTGAATTTGAAGGATGATAAGATGAGCAAGTCCTGGTACAAACTAATTACTTACTCAGGACCCCACATGATTCCAAAAGGGCAAAAAGAGCTCACCTTTGAATATAAAGACCAGAAATATGACATACAGTTTCAAGTAATTGATCAAGATGCACCAGTAATATGGGGTCATGCAACCTACTTGCAGTTAGGCATGCTAAAAAGGATCTTTACTGTAGATAACAGAGAATGAGACGTAATGGATAACTATGAAGACTTGTTTACCAGTCAAGGATACATACGAGGACTGCACCATATCCGGATAGACCCCACTGTTAAATCTGTAGTGCACCCACCCAGGAAAGTGCCAGTAGCACTAAGAGATAGAATCAAAGCAGAACTTGAAAGAATGGACAAATTAGATGTCATTGAAGACAAACTGAATCTACAAACTAGGTTAAAACAGCAAATTGGGTTACATAGAAACATAGAACTTGATGGCAGATAAGGGCCGCCTGGCCCACCTATTCTGCCCATTTCTCTACCTACTGTATAAGCTCCAGATCTTATTTGATCTGTCACCTACCTTCTCCTTCCTACTGCAAGTTTTGCCTTCTGCCTGTCTCATGCATTCTTGAATTCAACAACTTTTTTTGCCACCACAACCTCCTCAAGGAGGCTGCTCCATGCATCCACCACCTTTTCTGAGCAAAAATTCTTCCTCACATTGCCCTGAGTCTTCCCACCTCCAGCCTCATATTGTGACCCCTTGTTCTTGCACATCTCCTTTTCTGAAAGACACTGTCCTCCTGAACTCTGTTGTTCCCCTTGAGGGTATTCAAATGTCTCTATCATTACCCCCCTCGTCCTCCTGTCCTCCAGATTATACATATTGAGTTCTCTCAGTCTCTCCTCGTATGGCTTCTAGTGTAGCCCCTGCACCATTTTTGTTGCTCTTCTCTGGACTGCCTCCACCCTGTTGATGTTCTTTCAGAGATGAGGTCTCTGGAACTGCATGCAGTGCTCTAGATGAGGCCTCACCAACTGCTTGTACAGTGGCATCACCACTTCCTGTTTTCTACTGTTGATATCTCTCCCTATGCAACCCAGCATTCCATCGGCTTTCCTCGCTGCCTTCTCATATTGTTTGGCTACTTTTAGATCATCTGTTATGACTACCCCCAGGTCTCTTTCCATTTTGGTTGTTGTTAGTACCACCCTACCCCCACCCCCCACTGTGTATTCCTCTCCTGGGTTTTTGTTCCCCAAGTGAATGATTTTACACTTCTTGGCATTGAATCAGAGCTGCCACACTCTTGACCACTCCTCCAACTTACCTAAGTCTCTTCTCATTTGCTCCACCCCCAGAGTGTCAACCCTATTGCAGATCTTGGTGTCATCGGCAAAGAGGCATACTTTTCTTTCGAATCCATCTGCAATGTCACTTATAAAGACATTAAAGAGGACCGGCCCCAACACTGAAACTTCTGGCACCCCACTGGCTATCCCCCCCCCTTTCTTCAGATTGACCTCAGTTTACCACCACCCTCTGAGTCCTGTTGCTAAGCCAGTTTCCGACCCAGTTTACCACCTTGGGACCTAGTCTCAGATTGCCCAACTTGTTTACTAACCTCTTGTGTGGGACTGTGTCAAATGCCTTGCTAAAATCTAGATAGGCCATGTCCACCACCACTCCCTGATGTACTACCCTTGTTACCCAGTCAAAGAAATCTATCAGATTCATTTGACAGAACCATCCATTTGTGAATCTATGTTGCCTTGCATTCTGTGCCCCACTGGCTGCTAGATATTCTACAATCCTTTCCTTTAACAGCAATTCCATCATCTTTCCCACCACTGAGGTCAAACTGACTGATCTATAGTTACCTGCTTCTACCTTGCACCATGCTGGGCTGCCGTCTCTAATGAAGCTGAGAAGGGAGTCCTGTTTTTTAACTTTTACAGCTATTTTTTAAGATTCTATTTATAGATTTTATCCTGTTTATTTTGTTTAAGTTTAGTTAGTATTAGGATAGGGTCAGAAGCATTAGTAAGGGAAAAATGTGTTATAGTTAGGTAGTTAGCTTTTTTTTTGTTTTCAGTAAGGTTAATAGTGTGGAGCAGTTTGAACACGGTAACATACTTGTGCATCTGTGATCCATTTGGAGCTCAAGGAACGCCATGTCTGTTCACAGACAACACAGTATTGGAACAGAGTACAACTCACTGTGTGGTCAGTGAAGACTCTGCTGAGACATTGGTAGAGTGTGGAAGACTGAGGAGGCAGTCACAGGATGACAGTGTGTAAGGTTTGTTAGAGCATGCTGTAAGTTTCATTTTGGTCCTGCCTATTTTCCTGCTGGTTTGCGGGACAGTTATTCTGAGAGAGGACAGTGGAAGATGGCTCAAGACAAGGTGGATGCCATGACACCTGTGTGATCCTTCCCAAGGAATGGGGAAGTAAGATTCAGAACTGCTGCATCCTGTGAGTTGCTATCCAGCAGCTGTGCAGTGGTTATGCATTTGCCTCTTTTGGAAAGAAAGGTGAAGAGTGAGGAATGTTTAAGAACCTGGCTGGAGTTGGACTGAGTGTTGCATTATTGGAATCACTCCTGGCTTCCTGAAGGAAAGGAGAGGGTTGTTAAACTGTTGGCTTCCCAGACTTGAGGTAAGGGGAGCAGTTGTGAAGGTGACGTTCTATGTGCCTGAGGGAGAGTTTTCCAATAAGAGATATAATTGCAGGCTCAGAACTTGAACTGTGAGCCTATTTTGGTGGTTGGGGGTTAGTGAGAGAACCACCCACCGATGACCAACTTGAGATCCTGTGCTGTGTTATTTGAAAGCAGAATTAGAGGGGACCCTTACTCAGTGAGAGAGTTTGAGGGTTCCCAGTTTTCTAATCTATCTAGACAGTTTCCTCTGGAGTGAAAGACTGAGGTAACTGATCTTCAAACTGCTTGATGTTTTTGAACTCACTTTTTATGGACCCCTTCTGGAGTTTGTTCTAGAAGAGAACAGGTTAACCAAGGGCAGGTCTGTGAGAAAGGAAATTGCCACTGGATTAAAATACTGTATGGGCAATGATTTTCCATAATAGAATGCTCCACTAGTGTCTGGACTCCCTGTTAAAGGATTGTTTTGTAAATTGTTAGTTGGGAGGGTGAGGGAAGTTTGGGGGGCTGTGGGGTGAAGGTGAATGTGAGTGTGAATATGTGTGTGAGTGTGGTATTTTTATTTATTTTTGGAAGTCAGATTTACAACCTTTGAGTCAGGGACTCATTTACGAAGTCACCTCGTTGCGTGGAGGGTAGACATGGTTACAGTGTAAGATACAACAGTGGTAACATACAGGTGCAATACAGATAACAAAAGAACACAATATAACAGTCGTTTACAGAATAAAATTGCATGCAGTAAATAGCAATCGTATAAAATATAACAATAGTAGAAGTCCAAAATCTGGTCATACCTAGGAAAAACCTATGTGGGGAACAGGGTGAGGAAAAGAAAAAATGGGGCACCGTCCAACGGACATTGTCCAGGCTATGGGCCAGAAATGGGGAGGGACCCCAACATTAGGTTGAAGTGCAAGGTAATGCACCTGGGAAACAAAAACCCAGAGGAAGAGTACACAATGGGGGGTGAGATACTAACAACAGTAAAATTGGAAAGGGAGCTGGGGGTAATTATATCAGGTTACCTAAAGGTGGGCAAGCAATGTGACAAGGCAGTAACGAAGGCTGGGGGGATACTGGGATGCATAGGCAGAGGCATCAATAGTAGAAAACAGGAAGTTGTTATCCCTCTGTACAGCCAGTTGGTGAGACCACATCTGAAGTACTGTGTGCAGTTCTAGAGACCCCATCTCTGCAAAGACATAGACAAAATGGAGGCTGTCCAGAGGAGGGCAACCAAAATGGTGTAGGGTCTGCACCAGAAGACATACGAAGAAAGACTAAAGGAGCTTAATATGTATAGCCTTGAGGAAAGAAGGGAGCGAGGGGACATGATAGAAACTTTCAAGTACCTCAAGGGACTCAACAAAGTCCAAGAGGGTAGCATCTTTCAGAAAAAGAGATGTGCAAGAACAAGGGGGCACAATTTGAAGATAGAGGGGGAATGGCTCAGACGTAATGTGAGAAAGTATTTTTTCAAGGAGAGGGTTGTGGATGCATGGAACAGCCTCCCTGAGGAAGTCATGGAGTCAAGAACAGTGGGGAAATTCAAGAATGCATGGGACAGACATAAGGCAGTCCTAGTGGGGGTAGGAGGAAGTAAGCTGTTGGTTAACTAGGATCTGCTGCTTATCTGTTAGATAGGAAAATGGGCAGACTAGGTGGGCCAAGCAGTCCTTATCTGCTGTCAAATTCTATGTTTCTATGTTTCCACCATAACCTGGTATAGATGCCAGGAGTTAGACTTGGTAAGAAGAGAATCAGGAAATAGAGATATGATGGGGCTGGGAAGGGCTGATTCAGGTTGTGGGGACCAGAAGATGCCCCAGGCAGAGAACGCAGATGGAGCAGGGTCCTCTTTGCCTTATTCTTCTGCCCAGGGAACCCTCCAGACTGGGAGAACAGGTAACTGAGGGACCGGTCTCCACCCCTCATCTTCTTTGGGCAGTGTTATGTAGTGCCAGATCTATGGCTAACAAGACCACCATAATGCTGGAACTGGTGGCTTCCATGGATCTGTCTTGCATTACTGAGATGTGGCTGTGGGATGCCTCTGGACCAGTGTTGGTGGCGTCTATCCCAGTTAGCTTCTTGGTAGTACACTGCCTGAGTAAGGACCACAGCGGAGGGGCTGGTGATTTGTTTTAAGTCAGAACTGGGCCTAACTGTGCACCCAGTGGGGGACACTAGTTCTTTCTAGTGCATGGCGGTAAGAGGGGGTCCTGGACTGGATATTAGAATTCTCCTTGTCTATCGGGCCTCCTGGCTGGGACGGGGATTTTTGCCAGAGTGGATGGCTTTTGTCCCTAAGAGGGTGTTGAAGTCACCAAAATGGCTTGTCCTTGGTGACTTCGACACCTAGGTGGATGACAAGAGCTCGTCTGGCACAAGGGACTTCTTATTCAGCATGGAGTCCCTTGGCTTTCCTCTTGCTTCCATGTCTGGGACCCACTGCTCCTGCCATGCCCTCGATCTGGTGTTCTTCCTGGGTTTTGTGGTTACCATCACTAAAATTGATCTGGTCATTTGGTTGGATCACAGCACCATCAGGTTCAGTTTCAGCACCCCCCTAGTTGTCCCACCCCCTGTGGAAATGATCCAGTTCCACCCTTTAAAAGGTATACAGCCTGAGGGACTATTGGTAGAACTGGACATTTCATCAGTGTTGGAGGCCAGTCCTAGTCATCCGAGGGAAGCCATGGCAGCTTATAATAGGGTTGTCATGAAGGCCCCGTACAACTTTGCACCAATCCATGTACATCTCCTGGTTTCGCACCTTGGCTCACCATGGTTTGATGGCTTGCTAAGGACTTTAAAAATCAGGGAACGGAGGTTAGAGAGACGCTGGAGGAAAACCAGATCCCTTGAGGACAAGCTGGTTCTGATGAGTCATTATGATGACTATCTTAATGCAATCATCATTAAAACGGCAGCATTTATGTCAAGGATGATTGCAGCTGGAAGGAATTGACCGGCTCAGCTCATTCAGATTGTAGACAGGTTATTACATCCTGCCTGTCAGGAACCTGTTAGAGCTTTTTCAACTCAATAATGTAAGGAGTTTGCTGGATTTTTCTCAGACAGAGTGTCCTCTGTGAGGGTTGGGATTTTGACAAGTGTAATACCAGCATCTAGCAGTTGTGGGCCTCAGGATGGCAGATGAATTCAGCCTGACTGGGGGGAGTTCCATCCAGTTACACAATGGAGGTCTGTGAGATGATCTCAGGACTTAAACTAACTTTCTGCAACTTATACCAGGGTTAGACACACCTATTAGTGGGCTGCATCGGAGCCCTGGGATCAATGTTCACTGAGATTGTCAAGAGTTCCTTAGTGGCAGGGATTTTTCTGGAGCCTCTTAAGGAGGATCTGGTGAAGCACCTGCTGAAAAGAAATCTTTGCACCCTGATGTCTTGGTGAACTATCGATCTATCTTGAACCTGCCTTTTTGGAGGAGGTAGTCACAGAAAGCACCAGGTCACTATGTCGTCCACTTAATAGAGTACAACACAAGTGCTAAACAAACACAGCGCTGTACATGAAAGTGAGAGGGTGCAATATTGTGAATGGTTCTGTGCATGGTACTGTACCCTCTCACTGTCTCTGGCTGAGGATAAGACCTCTGTTGGTATGGGCTTCAGCCAAGCAGCTGCCATGGCTCGATGAGATGAGCCACTGGCAGCAAGGGATGAAAGCAGAGTGTTGTGACTGGGTACAATTCCCAGATGCATGAATATTTAATTTTTTTTTCACACTTTGTGTGATATTTATACTCCCTCCTGAGTTAGTAATCATAGTTGGGGGTGGTTCAGAGGGCACTGCCCCCTTAACAGGTGGTGTGGGGGCAAAGCGCCCCCACAGAAAAAAAGACATGCTGCATGTATGAAATCGCACTGTATTGGCAGCATGCTTTATGCATGCAGAATAATGTCTGGTGACCTCTGATCAGCACAAAACAGGCAAGAGGAACTCAAGAGGCAGCACCTGCAGGAAGTAGGGCAAGTCCCAAATTGCAGAATCACATTGAAGGAATACAGGAACATGAGCACTAAGGAGGAGGTAAGAGAGACAACCTTTTAAACTAAAAGATCTAACTTATAAAGAATTAAGCACTGAACTTTGAAAAATTGAACTAGGGTTAAAACATGACTAAATTTGTTGTCACCCTGCAGCCAAAAGAAAAAAAATACAAACAGTGAGGGACAATCACCATGTTACTCAAAGTATTCCAGCAGGTAGGCTGCTTCATTTGTTAATGGGGGGCTCAAGCTTCAAAAGCTGCAGAAACAAGAGAAACTTGGTTTCCACACATTCCATCACAATGATATGCATTGTCTTATGTCTTATCTCATTTCAGAAAAAGTGCATGAGCACTATAGACTAGAAAAAGAGAAAAAGAAAGAGAAAAAAGTTTTAAAAAAGTAGACTAAGGCATGCACGTATACTAATAATTTGAATATGATTGTAATACAAACTTTAACAAAAGATTGTTTAAACAGAACATAACAGAAATACTGAAGTATACTTTTTTGTTTGAAAACAGAATGAAATAAGAAAAAAGGAAAAGAATTAAAAACCCAGTGAACAAGCTCCATGCAGGAGTGAGACATAGGGGAGATGAAATAAAAAGATTGAATTTGATATCACATCATGTGAAGTCTGATTCCAAAGGGCCCCTTGGACAAATTTTCTTTGAAGTAGCTGTTGAGGCCTTTTTTTGAGAGGGCTGAAGAAAGAAAAATCACAAAGAACAGATGCCCATTTCCCATTTTTCTCTTGTACTCATGTATACATTGGCCAACTGGTTGGGGCTTAACCCAGGTAAGACTGAAGTATTGGTGGTGGAGCTGGGCTGAAATGGGGTTCAGGTGGCCTCTGAGAAAAGTCTAGGGCTTTGTACTGGCCAAACTGAACTAAAGGCCTTCCCTAAGGTCAAAAATGTGTGTGATGTTATGGATAGTGGGCTCTCTGCTGTCAGCCGTTGTCCATGTGGGTTTTACCAGCTCTGCAACATCACCTGAATTAAGTCTCTTGTCCCTCCTGAGGACCTGGCCACCCTAATATACACATTTGTCACCTTCAGGCTTGACTATTGTAATGCCCTCTACCTTGGGGTCAGTGGAGGTGCACTGTGATGCCTGCAGCTGCTGCAGAATGCTGTGGCCTGGCTATTTACAAGTCTACCAAGACCCTGTCATGTAAGTCCTGTCCTGCATGAACTGCACTGGCTGCCAGTACATTGGCACATCTCCTTTAAAATAGGTCTTTTGACCTATAAGACCCTACATGGGTTGGGTCCAGGTTACCCGAAAGACCTCTTGCATCCCTACACCCTGGGTCATGACCTTAGGTCAGTCAGGGAGGCCCTCCTGGAGGTGCCTAGAATGAGACTAATATCATCAGGAGATCGAGCCTTTGAGGCTGCTGCCCCAGTTCTTTGGAACTCTCTTCCAGGCTATATCCAGGAGATGCCTTCCTTAAAGAGTTTTAAAGGGTTTGAAAACCTTTTTATTCCAAACTTTCATTGACTCATGACTATCAGAATTATTTATATTTTTAGCAAGCTGTCTCTGAAGAATTTTTATTATTGATTTCACTGAACTGATTAATCATGTATTAAGTTTGCTGTTTGTTTATATTTGTAATGGCACCCTGAGCCTTCGAGGAAGGACACCCAAAATAAATAAAATCTACTACTACCACTACTACTACTCTTGTAAAGGGGTATCATGTTTGCTCTCCTCCAGTCCTCCTGTACTACTCCCTCCTCCAATGATTTGTTGAATAGGGCTGTCAGTGGTGACAGTATGACCTCTCTGAGCTCTTGTAGTATTCTGGGATGTATCCCATCTAGACCCATTGTCTTATCCACCTTCAGTTTCAAGAGATCCTTTAGGACTCTCCTCTGTGAATGGACTGGTGTCCACCCTCTTTCCTATGTGTGTCTACTTGCTAATATCGGTCCATTCCCCTCCCCTTCTTTTGTAAATACTGAGCAAAAATATTCGTTCAGTATATTAGTCTTCTCCAGGTCCCCATCCATCAAACCCCCCCCTCCCTTTACTAAGTCTCACTATCCCTCCCTTGGCCTTTCTTCTTTCCCTTATGAATCTGAAGAAGGTTTTGTCCCCCTTCACTGTCTGGGCTATCCTTTCCTCTGTTTTAGCCTTTGCACTTCTGATTGCTTACCCGTCTCCCTCTGCTTTGCCTGATACAGTTCCTCGTGTTCCTCCCTTTGTATTTCCTTGTATTTCCTGAATGCCAGTTTTTTTTCTCTCTAACCTTCCCTGCCACTTCTTTTGAAAAGCATAATGTTTTTCTTTTTCTTAACTGTAATAAAGCCTGATTAGCTCGGGATCTGTATTGATCCAAAAGACTTAAACTGTGCAATAAAAAGAGAGCACTATCCATTGTGAACAGTAGAAGAAGAAGTAGCTGGAATACCAAGTGCTAAGGTATTCTCAGTACTGGATGCACACCAAGGACTTTGGCAATTACAACTTGATAAAGAGAGCTCCAGATGGTGTATATTTAATATACCATTTATAAAACAGGGAGAGCAAATCCTGATTTCTGATTGGTTATTACCTGTGCATGAAATCTGTTCCATGCACAGGTAATAACAAGTTCCTAAAAGCAAGACCACATAAAAAAAAAAAAAATACGTGCCATTAGAACGCTTGCTTTTCAGCCAACAACATACATTGTTTTCTCAAAGTACAATGGAATACACAAACATATTTCACATAAACTCAAATTACAGACAGTAACTGCTCACATTAGTTGGGCTGCAGAAAACTTGTGACATCACTGCATGGCTCACGCTGCATGTCTGTTCCCATCATTTCTCTCAAAAAATCTCACTTCTTTCCATGGACTTGTTATGCAGATGAAACTGTCACCAAATAACATTTTTACCTCATAAAACCTGGACTCATCGTGCTGCTGCTTCTCTGAGTCCACACTCGCTCCCAGCTTCTAAATTAAACAGATAACAATTTCTCTGATGTTGTGCTACTGTGCTTAAGTCTCCAGCTGCTCTGGCAATTCACTTCTGATCCCACTGTGCCAGTAATACTGCCAGTTCTATGGTTAAAAAAAATACCTTGCATCAAATTTTTTTTAGTATACTTTTCCACTGCTGTGGATCTGAGGAGAATGATCTGCCGGAAGGTGGAGTCAAGAGTGTGTGGAGAGGCACCATTAGCCACAGCAACCAGCCTCAAGTACAGTGGCCACAGTGGGGCAAAAGTCCAAGGGCCAAAAAATAAAAAATAAAATAATCTGTTATTGGCTGAGTAACTATTTTACATCAAAATACATTGAAGATATTATTTTTGTTTTTCTATTTAATAAGACAAAACTTTTGATTTTTAGATGTATCTGAAATACAAAGGGCCATTTTATAAGTGCAATAAGACACTCCAGGGTTGTGCTGGGAACAGATTTTACTGCACTTCCAGTTGCTGAAGGCACTTGTCTTATAGCCTTGTGCCTCACTGTACCCCTTGGTGTGTGGTAAAATCTGTTCCATGCACACCATGTCATGTCTCATTACTTACTTGGGAGATATAAATTCAAGAGATTTCCAGTCGGCATCTCATCAGCACCTGAGGTATTTCAGAAAATTATAGCACAGATGCTTGAAGGCCTAAAAGGAGTAGTGAACATCATGAATGACATACTTGTACAGGGTGAAAATGTGAAGCAACATGATCAGAGACTAATTCAACTACTGGAGGGAGCCAGAAGTATAAACCTGAAGCTGAAAAAAAAATGCAAAATCAGAATGACTGAAATAAGCTACATAGATCATGTTCTGAGCAGTGACAGATTAAAACCTGGCCCAGAGAAAGTGAGAGCTATTCAGCAGATGCCAGACCCAGAGGACAAACCAGCTGTGATGAGGTTCTTGGGCATGGTTTAGTATTTAGCAAAACTGATTCCCAATCTGTCTGAAATAAGTGCAACACTAAGAAGATTGCTGGAGAACATCGTCCAGTGGCACTGGGAACAACAACAGAAAAAACTGATTTCAAGAGCTTAAGAATTTGATAAGTCATGCACCTGTTCTTAAATTCTATGATGTAAACCAACCAGTTACGCTGTCTGTGGATGCCAGCTCAGAAGGCTTGGGAGCAGTGATAATGCAAGACAGGAAGCCAGTAGTGTATGGTTCCGGAGCCCTCACTGATTGCCAGAAGAGATATGCCCAAACTGAAAAAGAACTCCTAGCGATTGTCTATGGATGTGAGAATTTCAATCAATATTTATGTGGGAAACAAGTGCAGGTGGAGTCTGATCATGATCCATTGGAGGCAATATTTAGGAAACCTCTCATTCAAGCACCACCAAGACTACAAACAATGCTCATGCTGTTGAAAAGGTGCAGTCTACAAGTTAATTACAAGCCTTGGAGAGAAATGCACATCACAGATGCATTAAGCAGAGCTTATCTTAGAGAGAAGACTGAAGATTTACTAGAGGAAGAGCTGGAAGTAAATCTACTTACTACTCAGCTACCCATTTCAGCAGAGAAGCTACAGTTTAAGAGTTCTGAAAGAACTCTTAAAATTGAAGGTGGACAAAGCAATGGGGCCTGATGGGATTCACCCCAGAATTCTAAAAGAACTAAGGGTAGAACTAGTGACACCACTGACTACTCTCTTTAACAAATCATGGGAGGATGGGGTGGTACCCGAGGACTGGAGGAGGGCAGATGTGATTCCCCTTCACAAAAGTGGGAGCAAGTCAGAAGCAGGAAACTACAGACCTGTTAGTTTAACCTCAGTGGTAGGGAAAATGATGGAATCACTTCTGAAGGAAAGAATTGTCGAGTATCTAGAGGCCAGAGGGCACAGGACCCAAGGCAGCATGGATTCGCGGGAAGGTCATGCCAGACAGATCTGATAGATTTCTTTGACTGGGTGACCAAAGTAGTAGACAAGGGAGGGCTGTGGACATGGCCTACCTAGACTTTAGCAAGGCATTTGACACAGTCCCACACAAAAGATTAATATACAAGTTAGCCAGCCTGGGAGTGGGTCCCAAGATGACAGCCTGGGTAAAGAATTGGCTGGAGAATAGGACACAGAGAGTAATAGTAAATGGAGTCCACTCTGAAGAAAGGGGGGTTACTAGTGGGGTAGCGCAGGGTTCAGTATTAGGACCGGTCCTCTTCAATGTCTTTATAAATGACATTGCAGAGGGACTGGAAGGAAAAGTATGTCTCTTTGTAGATGACACAAAGATCTGCAACAGAGTTGATGCACAAGGTGGTGTGGAAAGGATGAGAAGGGACTTGGCAAGGTTAGAGGAATGGTCAAATGTATGGCAGCTTAGATTCAGTGCTAAGAAGTGCAAGTAATGCACCTGGGAAACAAAACCCAGGGAGTACACACAATGGGGTGAGATACTAACAACAACAAAATGGAAAGGGACCTGGGGTAGTCATATCAGATGACCTAAAGGTGGGCAAGCAATGTGAGAGGGCAGCAAGGAGGCTGGGGGGATACTGGGATGCATAGGGAGAGGCATCACCAGTAGAAAACAGGAAGTTATTATCCCTCTGTACAGACAGCTGGTGAGACCCCATCTGGAGTACTGCGTGCAGTTCTGGATACCCAATCTCAGCAGGCATAGACAGGATGGAAGCTGTCCAGAGGAGGGCAACTAAAATGGTGCAGGGTCTGCATCGGAAGACATATGAAGGGAGACTTAAGGAGCTTAATATGTATAGCCTCGAGGAAAGGAGGGAGAGGGGGGACATGATAGAAACTTTCAAGTACCTCAAGGGAATCAACAAAGTCCAAGAGGTAGCATCTTTCAAAAGAGATGTGCAAGAACAAGGGGCACAATCTGAAGAAGGGGTGGCTCAGAGGTAATTTAAGGAAGTATTTTTTCACAGAAAGGGTTGTGGATGCATGGAACGGCCTTCCAGAGGAGGTTGTGGAGTCAAAACAGTGGTGGAATTCAAGCATGCATGGGACAGTCATAAGACAATTCTAGGGGGTGGGAGTAGGAAGAAATAGGCTGGTGGTTAACTAGGATCTGCAGCTTATCCGTTATGTAGGGAAATGGGCAGACTGGGTGGGCCAAGCGGTCCTTATCTGCCATCAAATTCTATGTTTCTATGTTTCTTAAAAGTTGTAAAACACATTCCAAAAGGAAAAATGGTCAGCACTCCTCTGGTTTGCAAGCCACAGTCATATTTATTTTATCAACCAAACTATGCAGCAGCAGAAGAACGTGGGCAAAACAGCTCAAAGAACAAAGAATTAATCCAATAGTGGTTCCAGCATACAGATTCAGCTCTGTGGATTTCCAGTAGGGCTGTGTGAATACCTTGTTTCGAATATTCGGCCGAATATTCGTTATTCAGTGCCGAAATATTGGTTATTCGGTATTCGTTATTTGGTATTCGGATGGCTGGGAGGGTGGTATATAAAAATAAAAAAGCACTCCCCCTCCTGGCCAGCATTAAATACATGTTTTAATCCCTGGTGTCTACCCTGGTCCCACCCCAACCCCTGGCTGATCGCCAGTCCAAAATAATGAATCCCTCCACCCCTGCCCAGACTCTCAGCATTATCCCCAGCCCCAAATGTATAAAAATAAAAATCCCTAATTTCCCTTGTGTCAGTGGAACCCCACCCCCACCCTGTCAGGAAGTACCTTCCACCCCTCTCTCCCACAACCCCAAGCGGGCCAGCCGCAAAGAAAAAAAAGTAATTCCCACCCTCCTGGCCAACATTAAATTAGTATTTTAGCTCTAGTGTCTAGTGGTCCCAACCACCTGGCCACTTCTCAGTCCAAAATGAAGAATCCCCCCTCCCAAAGACCCTCAGTAGTACCCCCAGTCCTCCATATCCAAATATATAAAAATAAAAAAAAATTCGGTAATTTCCTTGGCATCTAGTGGACCCCCCACCCTGTCAGAAAGTGCCTCCACCCCTCTCCCCCCACCGCGACCCCAGCAGGCCACTGGCACATCCCTCCTCACCCCTCCACAGCCAACAACCTGACTGAGTTTTCAGTGAATGAGCGTGTGCATCATTCACTGAAAACTCAATCAAAACTGGCCGTGGACAGTAGTGAAACTGGTGACCCCACCCGAGTCATGGGTGTGAAGACAAAGTGGGAGGCACTGATGGTGAAAGTCAACAAGCTGCCGAAGTGGGATTTTCTTTATATATTTGAGACGAGGACTGGGGTATGCTGAGGGTCTTTGTGATTCTTCATTTTGAACTGAATTAACCGAGGGTGAGATCACTGAACACCAGCAAAAATATTAATTTAATGTTGGCCAGGAGGGTGGGAATTACTTTTTTTCTTTGCGGCTGGCCGAATACCGAATACCAGCTGAATAGTGGACTATTCGGTATTCAATTCCGAATATTCGGATAGCCTACTACTCGTGGTATTCAGAAAGTAATATTCGATATTCGCACAGCCCTAATTTCCAGGCCTGCCAAACATTCAACGTACACACATAATTTATGTTTCAGCATCACAAATGATGCCTTCCTCAGAACATGTGTTACCAACAAGCACCTTCATTTTTAAAAAGCCACATTTAAAGGGACAGAGTGCAAATGTGCTTACATGCAGAAAAGTGCTTTTTAAAATACAGACATGCAAACAGAAAGCAATAAATAAATTTTGTATCCAGACAGACATACGAATAAAGTGTATAGCATATTTTTGTTATTTATTTATTGAAATTTTGGATAACACCTTTGCGAACAAGCTTATTTCATAAGTTCCATGTCAGATGAACAATATATATTGGAAAAGTATGAGATGGAGAACAAACAAAACAAGGAATTATATGAAACATTACAACAGTATATAACTAGAGAAGTTCCAATACATGTGGCATTGTACAATGTATGCTAAGGTGCGTAGTTGATTAAAACCTGGAATTCAAAGGGTCATATTTGCAGGAAAATGAGAACAGACTCAGCCTAATATCTAATAATCAACAAGGTAAGGGATGGCATCAGCCCAGGGGCCTCATCAGAGGTGAGAAGGTATGGGACAAAGCATTTTAAAGTGAGCAAGGGAGCTCAGGAGATATAACAAGGGGGAGGGGATTAGGGGGAAAGCCATAGAGGGGTAAGGGGAAAGAGTGGAAATGATCAAGGGGAAATGTGAAAGGAGAATGATTAGCAACTTAGAACAGTTATTTATATGCTGAGAACAGTTATGCATAAGGTTAGAATAAGTGCTAGTCACAAGAAGGAAGCTTATTGGAAGCAGTCCCAATTGGCATCAACAACTAGCTGTTGCTTAAGTTTAACCTTGAAGGAGCCCAAGGTGGATGCTGAAGTGATGTCATGGTGCAGCAAGTTCATCCATAGCAAAGCACGGCAGGCGAAGGACCTTTGTCTCACAGAAGTGCGACAGCGCGGTAAATTAAAAATCTGGCTAGTAGAGCTTCTGGTACAAGGACAGTTGATAGTGGGGGTAATAAGCTTTTGCACTCCTGGGGGTATTTTGCCTAAGCTTACATTTTTGGACAGTAAACATGTTTGGTACATGAGTCTACCTTTGAATTGGAGCCAGTTAGCCTAAGCGTACATGACGCAGGTATGGGACAGATGGGTTGAGCCGGAAAGGAGCCAGCATGCTTTACTGAATGCAACTATGATGCAGTGAAGAGTTGTTTCAGCAGGTGATCCATAGATTGGTAAGTCATTATCAATAAGCGAGACAAGAGAGCTTTGAATGGCCAGGTTAAGAGCTTCTGGGGTCAAACATTGCTTATGCCTATAAAGTAGCCCAATGCAGGTGTTAACAGCCTTAGCAATGTTGTCAATGTGATAGGCATAGGTCATCGTACTGTCAATAGTAATCCCCAGATATTTAAAGAGCTGAACTAGCTCCAGGGGAGAGCCTTCTTCATTGGCGATAGAAAGACGGTAAGTTCTGTGCCTATTTTGGGAGCTGGAGAGCAGCATAGTTTTAGTCTTGTTGTAATTCATAACTAATGTGTGCTTATGGAACCATCTTTCTATGACTACAAAATTACTCTGTAGCCTGGATTCAAGAATCTTAAGGTCTGGATCACTGGTTAACAAGACAGCATCATCACCATATAAAAGGATGTGACCCTGACAGGAGTAAGGAAGGTTGTTGAGGAAAATACTAAACAAAAGAGGGCCCAAAATGGACCCTTGAGGAACTCCAGATAGGACAGGTTTGCTATCCGAGAGGGTGTTACCAGTCTTCACCTGCTGTGTATGGTTGTGCAGGTAACTTTCAAACCAGGCTACTCTGTCTCAAGTTAGGCCAATGGTGGTAAGCTGTTTGACCAGGAGGACATGACTCACTGTGACAAAAGCTTTGGTTAAATCAATGAAAGCAGCACCAACCAGGTGTCCTTGATCTAAGGAGTGGTGAATAAAGCCTGTGAACTCCAGAAGAGTGGTAGTGGTACTATGACCATTTCTGAACCCATGTTGTTGCGGGCATTGTAGAAGATATTTTTCTAAGTATTCAACCAGTTGGTCAGACACTATACGCTCAAGAGCTTTCAAGAGTGGGGGCAGGATAGAGATAGGCCTGTAGTTCCCAGTAATTGTGCAATCCCCAGACTTATGAACTGGTGTCACAGTGGCAGATTTCCATTTCTGAGGGAATTGAGAATAAATAAGAGACATGTAAATAATATGTGTTAGAGGTGATATAATTTCATCCGGCGTAAAGGCTACAAACTTAAGAGCCAGGGTGTCACCACTAAATCTTGATTTCTCTAAATACCTTGAGTAGGTAATTCCTGGCTTCATGGGCTGAGATGATTTTGAAGTAGAAAGGAGGATGAGAAGGGTGGTGAGTCTCCTTCCCAGAGTAGTCACTTGTGAGGGGGTGAGAGAAGTAGCCAGGTGGCAGGACACCACTCAGGTCCATGAAGGCATTATTAAAAGTGTTAGCAATAAGTTTGTGGTTGAGTGAGGGTACACCATCAATGTTAAGCATGGTAGGGGCAGATCTGAGGTCTCTCCCAGTAAACTCTTTAAGGTTAGTCCAAAATGTTCTGCCATCATTCCAGATCTGAAAGAGCACTTCATTATAATATTGATTTTTAGCTGCACAAATAGCCCTCATGCAGTTGTTTCTAGCCACTTTCTACCTCTGGATGTTGGCCTGGTTATGCAGGAACCTAGACCTGTGCCATAGATGGTCCCTGGCATTCAGAAGCTCAAGAAGGTCTGGAGAAATCCAGGGATTACAGCGGCCTTTGATTTTATGCTTTTTAAGGGGGGCATATAGCACTGAACTGAAGAATGAATTGGTTGAGGGCAATGTCAACGTTGTTAGTTGTGTAAACCATTGACCAGTCCTGATTACACAGGTCAGCTTTTAGTGATTCAATATGCCAATGGATGAGTACCCTGCTGGTAATTGTTCTAGCTGAATGCATAGTCAAGCACATAAGGCAGGTAATCAATTACATCTAAGGCAGGTAAACAATTAATCTCAAGTTGTATAGAGCAGCAAACCTTTTAAAATATGCAAGGGGAAAAAGACATGTTATAACAGATACAAATTAGGCAAATACCATACATTTCTATCACTTAAGCATATACATATTTAAATCAGCAAACTATCTCACATTGTGCAGAGAAACAAAGTCATTAAGCCCATGGGGTTTAACTGTATCAAGAGTTACTATACAGAATGCTTCTCTGTTCAATAGCTTATCCTTTAGACTCCCACCTCTTTGATCCATAATCACTTTTTCAATTCCAAGGATTTGTAGTACAGCTGGAGATGCATGTCAAGCTGTCTTAAAGTGTCCCACAATTGCATATGTTTCATTATTTGTACAAATCACATTTTTGTGTTCAGCTATACATAACTTTAACGCTCTTTTTGTTTGGCCAATATAATATATCCCACAAGGGCAAGTGAGAACATGGATGACAGATTCGGTGGAACAATTAATAAAATTATTTATAGAAAAGCACTTTCCAGTATGAGGATGTGTTACAGAATCCATATTTCTAGTGTTGCCACATTGAAAACAGTGGCCACACTTACAGTTGCCTACTGGAGGTTTTGGTAGCCAAGTTTCAATTTCAGATTTTGGTAGCAAACAGTGGACTAATGAGTCTCATAAATGTTGTCCTCTTTTATATGATATTATTGGTGTTGTATTGCTTACTTCATCTAACTTTTTGTCATCTTGCAAAATATGCCAATGTTTCTTTACTTTATCTGTTACACATTGCAGTTTGGCTAAATATTGAACTACAAAAGTAACAGTTGGATCCTCAGTAGATTCATTCTGACAAGTACTGATGATTAAGTGTATTCTATCAGGTTTTTTTTTGTGTTACTGTATGCTTTTTCTAGACATTTTCTGGAATAATTTCTAGCTTTAAAGTGCTTTTTCGTGTCACCACTTTGTTTTTCAAAATCTACTTCCAATGAACAAATACGTCTTACATATAAAAGTTGGCCCTTTGGGATGTTCTGAATTAGTGCTTTTAGGTGGCAGCTTATTCCCTCAAGAATAGTATTGCGTGCCGTAGGCTTTCTGAATAATTTGCACTCTTATTTGATCCCCTGTTTGAAGATGATCAGGTCAGGAAGTTTATCTCATTAATATTCCATTTGAATGTAAATTTCAAGTTCAAATTAGTGGAATTTATATACTCCATGAATAGATGTACAGTAGGTCAGCTACGGTTCCCCTCCATAACATAAAACAATCATCAATGAAGCACTTCCAAGTTACAATCTTTTCAAAAAATGGGCTATTATTGTCCAGAATAAACATACTCTTCTCATTGTTCCACATACAGTTTTGCTAGATTAGGAGCGAAAGTAGTACCCATGCTGGTTCCCTTAATTTGAGTGTAATGATTATTATTAAAAATAAAAAAAGTTTGATTTGAGTACAATTGTAGCACAGTTTATTATAAACTCTGTAGGTGGTGGAACATTGCTTGGTCTATTACTCATCATTTTGGATATCACTTCCAGCCCCCCACCCACCCCATGGGGTATGTTAGTATAGAGGCTTTCTACATCAATACAAATCAAGATGACATTTGGTTGAACTTCAATTTCCAGAATTCTGCTTCACATATGATTTGTATTTTTAATATACGATGGAAGTCGTGGCATGTATTTCTTTATATGAAAATCTACAAATTTTAATACTGTTTCCATGGCAGCACCTATTGATGAGACTATTTGCATCCCAGGGACTGGAATTTTATTCTTTTGTAAATTGGGTAACAAACAGAGGACAGGTTTCCGAGGTTTGTCTACAATCAGATATTCAGCTTCTTTTTCTGTAATCCAGTTTGCATCTACTGCTAGTTGTACTGATATCTTTATTCATCTCATAATTTGAGGGGTAGGATCGCTGTCCAGTTGAGGGTAGAATGCAATATTTTGCAATTACAGATTTACTTCTGCAGTATAATCGTGAATGTCCCCAATAACAACCACCCCACCTTTGTCAGCAGAGTGTATGACCACATCTTTCATATTTTCAAGTTACACTAACGCTTCCCTTTCTGCTTAAGTTATATTTTGAGTTTAATTCCAGTAATGTTCTTTTAGCAATTCAACTGTTTCATGCTCAACAGCTTTAATGTATGCTTGGAGTGTAACACCTTTCAAGGGAGGAACTAACAATGGAGGTTATAAACCTTACAGACAAAAATATCACAGAAGCACATAATTAAGTATTGCAGTGTAGTCTGTTTTTTGTTCCTACCAACACTTCTAGCATATTTGGCATTAAGAAGGACTTACAAAAGTTCTTCCACCAAATAAAGTTAAAATAATTTTTCTCTAGCAATAATATGCCGCTTGAAAATAGTAGGCCACAACCATTACATGCAAACTCAAGTCTAAAAAAGTAGTCAAATTTCTGCCCTACTGCCTCAGGTGTCACACTCCAAGAAATACGTGATACAACTTCCATCATATATTAAAGATACGAATCATATGTGCAGCACAATTCTGGAAACTGAAGTTCAATCAAATGACATCTTGGTTTGTACTGATGTAGAAAGCTTCTTCACAAACATACCCCATGGGGCGGCTGGAAGCAATATCCAAAGAAATGAGTAATATACTAAGCATTGTTACACTGCCTACAGAGTTTATAATAAACTGTGCTAGAGTTGTACTCGAATCTAACTTTTTTAATTTTAATTAAAGGAACCAGCATGGGCACCATGTTCGCTCCAAGTCTAGCAAACCTGTATGTGGGGCAATGGGAGAGTATGTCTATTCAGGACATTAATAACCCATTTTTTGAAAACAATTGTAACTTGGAAGTGCTTCATTGATGATTATTTTATGTTATGGAGGGGAACTGTAGCTGACCTACATCTATTCATGAAGTACATAAATTCCACTATTTCAGACTGAAATTTATATTTGAATGTAATCTTAATGCAATAAACTGTCTGGACCTGACAATTTTAAAACAGGGGATCAAATTAGAATGCAAATTATTCAGAAAGCTTACTGCATCTAATAATATTATCTAGGGAAAAAGCTGCTACCCAAAAGCACTAATTCAGAACAGCCATTTTTTTTTATTAAGTATATTTTATTGAGATTTTTCCAAAACAAGATGACAGAACAGGAATGACAGTTCCAAGAACAGCCAATTTTTACATGTAAGACATACTTGTTCATTGGAAGAAGATTTAAAAAAACAAAGTGGAGACACAAAAAAGCACTATAAAGCTAGACATTATTCTAGACAATGTGCAGAAAATATGTAGAGTAATGTGAAAAATACTGCTAGAATACACTTAATCACCATTACTAGTTGGAATGAATCTACTGAGGATCCAACTGTTACTTTTGTAACTCAGTGTTTTCCCAAAGTGCAATGTGTAACAGATATAGTAAAGAAACATTGGCATATTTTATGAGGTGACAAATTTGATGAAATAAGCAATATAACACCAAGATACATGTCAGTGGCTCAATAGGTAGCACACTCGCCTCTGAAGCTGGGAGATCAGAGGGCTGTAGGTTCAGTTCTCACATCTGGCACTTGGGTTAGTATCCCAGTACTGACACTGTAGTGCAGCATGAGAGGGGTGCTGCACTTCTGAGGTGCCGACTTTTGGATGAGACGTTAAACTGAGGTCTCATCTGCCTGGATTGGTGATAGTTCAGACGGATGTTAAATATCCCATGGCACTTATTGAAAAGAGTAGTAGGGAATTTCCCCAGTAGGTCCTGGCCAAATTTTCCTCATTCACTAAAAATACCACCAACAGCTTAATCTGGTTCAAGGTCAGTTGGCATTCATCTGTATCCCCCTCCCCCGGGTTGTGCCTAAAAATAGGCAGGATTTGTCTAGTGCACTTACCCAGTCAAAAAAACTAAATAAAAATAAATAAAATAAAATATCATATAAAAGAGGACAAAACATATGAGACTTGTTGCTTCACAATTTGCTACCAAAACCTGTAATTGAATCTTGGCTATCAAAATCTCCAGTAGGCCATTTTAAGTGTGTCCACTGTTCTCAATGTTGTAACACTAGAAACATGGATTCTTTTGCACATCCTCATACTGGAAAGCACTTTTCTATAAATAATGTTATTAATTGTAGTACCAAATCTGTTATCTATGTCCTCACTTGCCCTTGTGGGATATATTATATTGGCCAAACAAAAAGAGCATTAAAGTTACATATAGCTGAACACAAAAATGCAATTTGTACAAATAATGAAACATGCAATCATGAGGCACTTTAAGACAGCTCGACATACATCTTCAGCTGTACTACAATACTTTGGAATTGAAAAAGTGATTATGGATCAAAGAGGTGGGAGTATAAAGGACAAGCTATTGAACAGAGAAGCATTCTGGATAGTAACTCCTGACACAGTTAAACCCCATGGGCTTAATGACTTTGTTTGTCTTGCACAATTTGAGATAGTTTGCCGACTTAAATATGTATGTGCTTAAATGATAGAAATGTATGGTATTTGCCTAATTTGTATCTGTTATAACATCTCTTTTTTTCCCTTACATATTTTAGAAGGTTTGCTGCTCTATGCAAGTTGAGGTTAATTGTTTATCTGCCTTAGATGTATTTGATTACATGCCTTATGTGTCTGACTATGCATTCAGTTTAGAATATGCTATGCACTTTATTTGTATGGCTGTCTGGATACAAAATGTATTTATTGTTTTATGTTTGTATGTCTGTATTTTACAAAGCACTTTTCTTCATGTAAGCACTTTTGCACTCTGCACTTTTTGTTGTCTTTGTGACTGTCCCTTTAAATGTGACTTTTTAAAAATGAGGGTGATTGTTGATAACACATGTTCTGAGGAAGGCATCATTTGTGATGCTGAAACATAAACTACATGTGTATGTTGAATGTTTGGCAGGCCTGGAAATCCGTGGAGCTGAATCTGTATGCTGGAACTGCTAATGGATTAATTCTTTGTTTTTTGAGCAATTTTGCCTATGTTCTTCTGCTGCTGCACAGTTTGATTGCTAAAATAAATATGCATGTGACTTGCAAACTCAAGGAGTGCTTACCATTTTTCCTTTTGGAATGTGTTTTGCAGTTGACTGTCTCAGTGAACCCTCTTTACATACTGGTAAAAGCTTTTAAAAGCTGGAAACAAGAATGTGTTGAGCAGTGCCTTTCTGTAATTAAAACTACATTAGTTCTAGTCAGCTACATATAAAGCCATGACATTACAGCAGCTTAAAGCAGTTGTGATAAATGGATGACCTGTAGAAAGGGACAATGTGCCACTAGAAATCCGAAACAATTGTGCTTTTCATGAGGATATCACATACATTAACAAGTTACTGTTCAATGGGCCAAAACTGATAGTTCCAGAACAAGTGAGGAAACAGATACTCCAGAAAATACATGAAGCCCACCTTGGCATCATAAAATGTAAACAGAGAGCACAAGATATTCTGTACTGGCATGGGATGTCAAAATTTATTGAAGAAACAGTTTCACAATGTGCTGCTTGCAAACCAAATAGAAACAGTAATCCTAAAGAACCTTGGTTGCCTCATGACATACAGTACAACTATAATAATGCTGAAACAATGTTTAAGCACCTTAGCTCTTTTCCACTTATCCTGAGCATCCTTAATGTTCCATGAAATGAACCTAAACAACCTACTCATAGGGAGGGCAGAAAAGGTAAGAATGGGAAAAAACAAAAGGAACCCTTACTCCATATAGGAATTCCCAGGTAAAGTGTGCTTTGGACCCACCCAATCCCCCTTCCCCCTGCCCCTTATGAATAATCAAACCAGTATCAGAACCACCCACCATCACCAAACAACCAAAACCAACAACATAAACATAAGAATTCTCAATTCCCAACATAACCAAGTCCATCATGATCAAAAACACCTTCACCCACCAAGTGCTGCCCTCCTCTCCCCTCCCAAATCCCTACAGATGATAAGACTACTTTTAAAAGTAAAACAAGAGTTGTAACAACTATGCAGACTACTAACACAGTAAACTCATAAAGCTAGGCAGCTAGGTAGAAATCTGTAAAACGCAAATAATAATATAACCATCAACAAGATTTAGTAAATGTATTTTGGGACCCACTTATTAAAACAGAAATAAACAATGATATTGTGGGCTATACAAACTACAGATAAAACATACACATATAACTAAATAACAGGTGCAAGAAACTGTAGCAAACCAGGAACTAAGCTACTAACATAACTATGTAATGATCTATTCAACTTCTAGAAAAGACACCAATGTCAGTAAAACTTAAGGGGAACAAAATTAAAAAGGTTTTAAACATAGAAAAGGAAGACAGCAGACCAAGTAAAAAATTAAGAAAAGGTCTACTTGACCAAGCAAGGTTATATAACAATTAAGAATATATCAGAGCAGGAGGCTCCTCAGTTCAATAGCACATATGATAGGCCATATTGTGTCACTAGTAGAAAGAGGAGCAAGGTACTGTATCTCTATGCTGTGCAACAGTTCTAAAAGCCTAGCTTAGACCCCCCCCGTATAAATGACAGACATCCCAAGTAACAAGGGAAAAAAACTGATCAGTAACATAGACTTACTGGCTTTAACATTTTCACCTTTAACAACTAAAGGACAAGGACTTAAGAGAGCCCCATTAAGAAACACCAAGCAATAGCAACTAGTGTGTGATAAGTTCAATAACTGTAGAAGTCCATAAACATAGAACGAGTCCAAGATGCTGAATGTTAAACTTAATAATAAATGAGCTCAGCCATTCTAATATGAAAGAAATGAGCTCACAGAACCAGAAGATAAAATAAAGAAGCCCTTCCTGATCCCATCTGGGAAGCAAGTACACTATTTTACCAAAAATAAAAGAAATAAAGAGCCAAATCAGCCCAGCAAATAAATAAGCAGTAGTGCGGTAAAACAAAATCCAGTCCCCTAACTGCAGCTACCAGGGAAAAGTCAAACTTAGAGTGGAGGATCTCCAAGGATAAATGCTCCTATAGGACTTTCAGATCAACATCCTTAGGCCCAAAACAAAAAAGTGTTCTTACTGAAATGTCTTTTGTCTTGAGCAAGTGTAGAGTGAAATACTAGGACTGTCTTGGAGAAATACTGAGAAGAATCATCCAGGAAACTGTCCGGTGGCTGTGGAAGTCCTTGGAAAGAATAATCCACCAAAGCAAGGTCCAAGTCAGCATTGGGAGTTCCCAAGGTAGTATACAGAAATCCAGAGGTCCTCATATTTAGGAAGGGTAGCTAAAAGTGAGGAACAGATCTGACCCGTACACAAAAAGAACATACTCATCTGTGTCTTTCCCAGGTGAATCACTGATGATCCAACATATGAAACTGGTGTTTAGCAGTCGAGGGTATCATAAAATGGTTGCCAGGCTATTATCCTCACTAAGTCACTAAAAAACTCAGATAGATACCCACACCTCAGAACAGCAGCATTGATTAAAAACACTGTATGAGAATCATACTAATTTAAACAAGTCAGGGAACAAAGATTTTAATTCCAGACCCACTTGCTCCACTGAATCAGAACTCCTCCAAACACCCTGATGTTGCACCCAGAGTTTAGCGGGTTAGAGCACCCCGAATCGAGTACTGGCTGTGAAGAGTTTGACAACCAAAGGATGAAAAGCAGCTCTCTTTTGCCCCACTGTTAGTGGAAGATCTTGAGCCACTCTAATCTGGGTGCCCTCCCAAAGAACCTCCAGGAGATCACATATCTTGGCCAAAAGATGCTGGTAGACAAAATAATTAAGAAATTTGAAGATGAATAGCCTGGGGGGTATGTAGGGTCCAGCATGGGTTGAAGCGATCTATGTGCTTACTCTTATGTATGTTGGTCTGTTCAGGGAAGGAATAGCAAGCCTCTTGCAGAGCTTCAAGGTGAAAAGGATTGAGTTTGTTCCTTCAAGTCTCTCTGGGAGACCCAGAATAACCACATTGTTCCACCTGTTTTGACCCTCCAGGTCTTCTAGATGGGTTTCCATCTGGGTGGCATTCTACCACAAGGAGACCTCCAGGTCCATCTTGGCATGTCAGTCCTCTAGTGAATTCATCTGGGCTTCATTATTCCTGACCTGGCAACTCAGGAGATTAACTGAGGAGTGAACAGCAAGTATTTCCTCAGTAAGCTTGGCAATGGCATCTCTAAGACATCCAAATTCCTGCATAAATTTCTCCTCAGTCAATGCAGAGGAAGGCGAGATATTTTGAGTTACTGTAGATGTCTGTGCTTTTGATCTCTTTGTGGCCTTGTCTTGCTTGGGCATTGCAGGAGGGGTATGGCATGGAGGAACCTGTTTTATTTCAGTATCCCTCCAGTATCTAGCCTGAAGATCTGCAAAATGTCCAAATCTGTGTCCAGACAGGTAAGAAATATTTCCAGAAGAGGTTACACTAAACATGGTCACCAAAAAGTATAAAAAATATACTAAAAATGAAGTGAGGTGGGAGGGAGAATTCAGAAACGCTGTTAGCTGTAGTGAGGTATGGCGTGACTCAATAATAGTGCTGAAACAAACTGCAAAAGTGATTGTTTATCAATGTAAGAAGCCTTAACATGGTCAAGGTCTCTGAATTAGAGATGATGGTGCACAAGAACATCCTTGACATCACAGCAATATCAGAGACATGGTGAGACAATAATAGTGAATGGTGTTAAGAATGTGCTGGCTAGAATCTTTTCCATAATAATAGAAAGGGCAAAAGAGGGGGAGGTGTTTGTATTTATATAAAAAATAGTATTATATGCCAACACTCAGACAGAGACAATATGGATACAGATAAACAGTAACTGTAAAATGATCATGGGAAACTGTTACAGACCATCGAGTTTGACTAGGGAATTCATGGAAAACTTAATAAAGGAGATTACAGCAGTATCATAACTGTATGACTCAATCATACCGGGAGATTTCAACTTCCCAGGGATTTCCTGGGACACACTATCAAGAAATACTACTGTAGAATGCACTTTCTTAAATAACATTGTATCTGTTGGCCTAAAACAACTTGAGGGAGATACTACTAGAGATAGTAATAGCCTAGATCTGCTACTGACCAATATGGAAACACAGATAAAAGCCTGAAATAATCTGCCCTGTTGGTGGGAGTGACCAAAATGCTGTAATGTTTGATATAAAAACAGACATTTCCAAAAAATATCATAAACAGTACATTACTGACTACAATAAAACAGACTTTACTAAAATCAGAGACCTTATAAATAACATAAATTGGAGGAAGAAAATAACAGGTTGCTCAGTAGTCTCTTGTTCATCCATTAAAAAAATACAGTTGAGAAATGTGTGCAAATGCAAGTATCTACCAAACAAGTAAAAAACAATAAAGACAAGATAACCACATTGCTCACCAAAACCTGTTAGAAAACAAATGGCAAAAAAAAGACATTCTCTAACCTAAAATGGTGGCAATACCACTCAAGCATATAGCAAATATAAAGGTGAACTACACAAACTAAAACTCAACAAATTTTAAAAAAAGTAAGATTGAAATGAAAATAGCACACACTAAAGACAACCTGAAATCTTTCTATGCCTATATCAATATACACAAAAATGCTCACAAACAACTCAAATCCATAACCCATAATATCAACATAATAACGGATGATAAGGAATTATCCCAAGTTTTCATAAATACTTTTGTTCAGTATTTAACAAAAAAAAAATCAGACAGATGAACTATTAACTAATATGCAGACAGAACCAATTACATTCACAAATGATGAGGTTATAGCCTCTATAAACTATTAAAATCAAATACATCACCAGGACCAGATTACATCAGCCCTAAATGCTACTGGAGATAATCAAGGTTATTCCCTACCCCTGACTATCCTATTTAATAAATCTGTGGAAATGGGAGTTACACCTGATGACGGAAAACATCAATTGTTATCCCAGTTCATAAGCATTTGTCAATGCCGAATATTTGTTTGCTGGCATTGGGATTGGTAGTGTAGGAGTTAGAGCACTGCATAATAGGAATGGCAGTGAAGTATTGAACTGAAGCCAACCCCGCCACCACCCTGCAGAGACTGACAGGCATTGGGGTGTGTTTTTGGGTTGTCAGGCATAACGGCCACGCCATTTCACCACACCCTACCCTGCAGACACTGACAAGTGTCACGGTGTGTCTTGGGGTCTTTGGCCCTTATGCTCACCCCACTCCATCAGGAAATACAGTGAGATGGGTGCTGTATAGGAGAATGGGGTGAACTCTGGGGCCAAAGAGTCCAAGGCACACCTTGATGCCTCTCACTAGCTGCAGGGTGTGGAATGGTATGAGCATTATAGGCGAGAATCCCAAGTCACACCCCTGATGCCTGTCAATCTCTACGGGGTGGGGCATTATGGTTGGAAACCCTAACATCTCAGGCATTCATTGGCATTTTCACTCCAAATTTTCAACACAGGTTTTTTGTGACCCTCACCTTATGAACAGTGGCAATATCAGTTCATTAGCCGGAAGCTGATTTTGCACACCAACTTCACCATTTGGCACCACAGGTGCGAAAACACATGTCGAACAGGATGTGAAAAATGACAGCTGTACTGCTCATGGGGAGGTGGAGAAAATGGCAATGTTGAAAATCTGCAGTGAAAATATTTAAAAAACCGGTGAAGTCATGAGTGTGCATAGAAACTGCGCAACGCACGCCAATAATGAAATTAATTTTGGGATTTTCTTACAACAGATTGTCAACACAGGCATTTTGGAACCTCCGCTCATGAACAGTGTCACTGTGATTTTCTTAATCTGTCCCGAACAGTGATTTCCCACAGCGACCACGCAGTTCTGTGCTGGAAGTGTGAAAACACATTTCGGCCATGGTGTGAAAAATGACAGCTGTACTGTTCATAAGGAAGTGAGGAAAAATGCCAGTGGTGAAAATCTGGACTGAAAATATTAGAAATCCATGAATTCATGGGGGTACATAGAAACTGCTCAATGGTCACTCGTAAAACAGTCATTTTGGGGAATTTTTTTACCAAATTTTTCACATAGCCATTTTAACACTTCTGCTTATGAACAGTGTCACTGTGATTTTCTTAATCTGTCCTGAACATTGATTTCGCACACCGACTGCATCATTGATCGCTACATGCGTGGAAATACGTTTTGGGTGAAATGTGAAAAAATGACAGCTGTACTACTCATAAGGAGGTGTGGTAAAATGGCAATGTTGAAAATCTGGAGTGAAAATATTAAAAATTCACACACTTACGAGCATGCATAGGAACAGTGTAATGTATGCTCGTAAAACAGTCATTTTGGGGAATTTTTTCACCAAATTTTCAACATATGGTTTTTGGAGGCCTACCTTATGAATTGTGACACTGTTACTTTGTAAATCAGTCCCAAAAGATGGTTCCATGCAGTGACCACGAAATCAGCTTTCAGGGCTGACTAACAAAATGATAGCAACAGAATTCATGAGGTGCGGTCCCAAAAACCCCATGTTGAAAATTTGGTGAAAAAATTCTCAAAAATGCCTGAGATATGCATCAAAGTTGCAAAAACCCTATTTATTACATTATACAGCTTACTGGCATTTCCTCAGTTCGCTGTCGGCTTTGAAGAGTTCAGACATGTTCCCGGTCCGCAGAAGATTGTCGCACGAGACTCCAGAGGTAAGTATGTGGTGAGAGGGGTGTGGGGAGGCAGGGTGCGCAGAGGGTGGCCGCAGGTGGGGGGGAGGGGGAGTCAGGACAGTCAGCAAGGGAAGGTTTTCTTTTTCAGGTTTCTTGTTTTTGTTCTTAGACATTATGGGACATTTGCCACAATGGGGTGGACTCCCAGCATGGCAACTGGAAGGCTGTTTGGGGTGGAGGGTGCTGGAGCTGATGGGGGATTGGGCACCTCCCTTAGCCATACCAACTGTTGCCACACTAGGGTGGGCTCCCAGCATGGCACCCAGCTGTCTTTTGGGGGGAGGGAACATTGGAGCCGATGGGATTGGGCACCCTAGTCACAGTGTGTGGGGTGCATTAGCAAGCAGTATGTATGTGTGCAAGTGTGTGTGTGGGGAGCACATTGGCTATTTTCTTTCAAGTTGGTGACAATGTTTGAAACTACTGTCACTGACTGTATCCCCCATTATTGGTGGACATCACACACGCCCCAAAATGCTGTGCCGGTATTGGCCACAACAGTGCCACATCTCCAGAACCTGCTTCGGCACCAAGCTGCCCCAATATGTTTCTTGCGCTGCACGTAAGCAAGCATAAAAATTGATCTAAAAGCCAAGCCATTAACTACAGGCCAATCAGTCTTACTTCAGTCTGTTACCAAGTAGCAGAAAGACTGATCAAAGATAAAATAGAAAATAAAATCATAAACCTAGATATTGTTGACACACACCAGCAAAGTTTCACTACCAGTGGATCCTGTACAACAAATCTCATCACATTTTACAACTAGGTTAGTACTAGTATAGATAATAACAAATCAGTTGACATGATTTTGCTCAACTTTGGTAAGGCACTTGACAAAGTACCGCATAAAGAACTAATTTGGAAATTGTATAGACTAGGAATAAATTCACAGATAGTCAAATGGGTCTGAAACTGTCTGGAGTCTAGAACCCAGACAGTAAGGATAAGGGGCAGTCTTTCCACACCTGAGAAAGTCACTAGTGGTGTCCCACAGGGCTCTGTCCTACAGTTCTACAGTCTTTAATATTTTTATGAGCGACATTAATACTAACATAAAAAAGTACCATCACAAAATTTTCTGACAATACTAAACTGGGGGATGAGGTAGACACTAAAGAAAAGTATCACACAATTTTCAGTGACCTCCAGAATACTGAACAATGGTGCACAGACAATAAAATTACACTCATCTGGACCAAATCTGTAGTATTACACTTCGGTACAAACAATCCAAAATACCAGTACTGGCTAAACAACCAAGTGCTCAAATTATCACTTAAAGAATGAGACTCGGGAATCATAGTAAATACTAGTCTTACATCTAGGGACCACTGTAAGTGGATTGCCCAAACAGCTAACTCAATATTAAACACAGTAAAACATACCTTCATTAATAGAAATCATTTCCTTATTATTCCTCTGTACCAAATCTACATCAGGACATCTCTGGACTTTGGTTCACCTTTCTGGAGTCTTCATTACATTAAGGACAAAAAAACTATTAGAGTCAGAGCAAAGAAGAGCAATCAAATTGGTCCCCAACTTAAGACACCTACCCTATGAAACAAGACTGCAATGGACAGGCTTAGTTAGTCTTGAGGATAGAAGAACCAGAGAAGATATGAGGAGATTTGTTGCAGCTCTATAAAATCCTCAACAATAAGAACCTTGCTGAGCAATGTGGATTTAAGTTCATGTACAGAAATGTCAATCTGAGAAGCCACAATAAGTAGCTACATATCCAAAAGGCCAACATGTGCAAAAGAGACAACTTCTTTACAATAAGGGCAGCTAAAACCTGAAATCTGCTACCTCATGAGGTGGTATAATTGTAGATGAAAAGCTGAACTGGAAACCACACTGGGAGGCCCTATTATTGAATATAGGTAAGAAGCTGGGTATGCTGTATAAACTGAAATATTTTATGTCCAATGACACAAGATGGAGTGTAGTAAACACCATGGTGCTCCCGGTATTAGACTATGGAGATATTTATGTGTGGGCCTTGGGGGTGGAACTAGCCAAACTGGATATCATGTATAACAGGTTGGCTTAATTCATCCTTGATGCCCCCAGGAGAACTCACCATTGTGAATTAAATAAATCCCTAAATTGGATGAGACTTAGTGACAGGAGAGAGTGGCACCTCCTCACATTTACATTTAAAGTGCAGAAAGGAAAAGTGCCTTCATATATTCAGGAATATTATAGCCTCCATATATTCAGGAATAGTTTAAAGTTAAGAAAACAAGAGAAAGTTTAAGGTCTGCTCATGGTTTGGAATACATAATCTCAAAATATGGTTTAAATATAGGCAGGTCTGTGGTTTGGTATAGGGGACCATTGTTGTGGAACTCTGTGCCTATTTCTCTGTGCCATGCAAACTGCACTATAAATATGGTACCAATAAAAAAGATGGTATTATGAAAAATCAATGATGCCTTTGCAGTGCTGCAGAGAGCAGCACAGCACTTTAAAGACACATTGTATATAATTCAAATTTGCTAGAGTGTGTACATTATGGATCTACATTTATGTTGGTTGTATATATGATGCATGTACAGTAAGTCTATAGCTTGTGAGGTATTTTGAATTAGTCATACATATTGTATTTACTGTAATTTATATATGCAGCATTATGTATGTAAAAATAGGACCTTCTTGGAAATGAGCTATCGCTCAATGGAGTTTTGTACCACCTATCCTTTTCATATACATTTTATGAATAAAAACTATTACTAGTACTACTACAATCAAAGAACTCTATTGACTCTAAAAACAAATTAGACAGACTTCTCCAGTGGGATGGGGATAACACTAACTGAGACACCCACTAGGAGTAGGAGACACTTATTATGGGCACATGCCTTCTTGTGTCTTAACACACTGAGTAAACCGAGTAAATACCTGTCAGACCCTGGGCTAAAATAGGAGCTGACCTCTTTTAGTTCAGTGAAACCAGATATCTTCTCTGTGTGGATTATTACTCCAAGTTGCCAGAAATAAATAAACTCAGTGAGTCTACAAGCAAGACAGTTATCACAGCCATGAAGTCACTGTTTACCAGACATGGCATACTAGATGTGGTAATGTCAGATAATGGTCCACAGTTTTATTGTTCAGAGTTCAGAATGTTTGCTGATAGCTGGGAATATCCACACTCCACATCTAGTCTAGCATTCTCACAGTCCAAAAGACAAGCAGAGAGGACTGTGCAAACAGTGAAAAACTAACTGAAAAAGGCACAAGAGGGTGGTGGAGACCCCTATTTTGCACTTTTGAATACAGGAACACAACTATAGAAGGAACTGGATTTTCTCCAGAACAGTTACCTATGGGATGCAGAATAAAATCTAAGTTGCCAGCATCATCATTGCTTTTAAAACCTGAGCACAAGATCGATGTGAAAGACAAGCTGAAATCAAGACAAGTTTATTCAGAAGCACTACCATGTTAGGCATGCACAGGAATTGGCAGTAATTTGGAAGGGAGGCTTAGTATGGATTAACCGTGAGGAGGAGTGGAAACCTGCAGTTGTTGTGGTCAATCATGATTCTCCCAGATTATATGTAGTATGTACACCTGATGGTAAAATGTACAGAAGAACCCAAAAACATCTAAAGAAGAGACAGGAGGAAACATTCCATGTGATGATCCCTGATTCTTTGAAGTGTTAAACCCAACCATACCAGATGAACATTCAAAAAGCAATGAGCAACCTGATGTATCCATACCTGCTGAGCTACCTGCCATTCACAAGGAAAATATACAGCTGGGGCAAACACTAGGAAAGATAGTCAGCACTACAATATATGGTAGAGAGATCAAAGCTCCAAGAAGAAACTGTATCAAGATTATACTTAGGAAGAAGAAGAATAAGAAGATTGTAGCAGGACTATGTGCCTCTATGTGTCTCTGGCCCTAATTGTGAATACAAACAACAATCTTTTTTTTTTTTTGCTAACTGTTGATTTTAAGAAAAGAACTGAAAAAAGGTGGATATATAGTATAATGATGCAACAGTAGGTATACCTATTGAATATAGAAAGCCATGTGATGAAGCACATGTTCCTGCATGTGAGTGTTGATCATGTATCAGCATGTGCATGAAGTGCTTGTGAAGTTCAATAAATGAGTCTGAACAGTAAGTAGCCTCAGTGGTTTATTATACTTTACAACCAGTGGACTTCATGAAGGAGCTCCAATAATACAAGGGTACAGCTGGCCAGGGCTGTTATTGTTGATTACCCGAGGGAATATGAGGTATGACTCAGGTGTCACCCAGTTGAAGGACCCTCAGATGCAAACCATTCAATGCTTATGTTCATAACACACAGAAGAAAGTTAACAGAGAACATATACATACTGAGATATGTTTGTACAATAAAGCAAAATATACAAAAAATTAAGGTAAGAAATAACTCACTGTAACTGGGTTAATTAACTTTAGGGGATACCTTTAGAGGATTCACAGCTAATGTTGAAAAATATACTACTGGATCTGTAAAATTAATAAATCCCAAAAAGAAGAAAGTGTAATAAAGGAAGAAACTGCAGTGGTTAATAGACAAGATCATGAAACTAATAAGCTCTAGGGCAAAAGTATACGCAAAACACAAATTGAGGGGCACTGAGGGTAGTCTGACCACCTACAAATCCAAATCAAAACCTGCAGGTCAGTCATCAAAAGAGAAAAAGCAAAGCTTAAACTACAATGGGCAAACCAAGCAGGTAAAGGAGCAGTAAAAGAGCTGTTTGATTGTATAAACAAATTAGGCAAATGAAGCAGGCAAGCAGGGTCACCAGTAAAGGATGATAACTTGTAAGGAGGAAGACCTAGCAAACAAATGTAATTATTTCTGCTTTGTCTGTAACAAAGACAGCATTGTTCCTAATGTCACAAACTTATGTGGACTTGGTATCTTGAGTGACTCCTTTGACTTGACTATCAATAAAGTTTAAATTTTTGAAAAACTTAAAGGGGAACAGTCAGCACTAAGACCCCACACCCAAGTATGGGGCTGGTCCCAATTTGCAGTTTGTGTACAAAAACATTTTCTTAGTTGCTGTTCACTTATATAAAGCTGATTCTGCCAACTCCCAAGCTAACATTTGCTGTAAGCAGAAATCCCAGAATCTCCTGCAGCTGATATCAGAGCTGGCTGCAGCAATGGCAGATTCAATAAAACATTATCATTAACATTTTTAAGAACAATTCCATAGGGGCAATTTATCCATATAAGAAGGAATTGCTCTACTTTGGTATTATTTGATAAGCAAGCAAAGGAGCTTCGCACCAGGCATGGGCTATCTGATGGGTAGCTGGGTCAGGTTGTGGGTGTATGGCCTATTTTGGGCTGGGTAAGATAGTTCAGGTAATGTATTACCCTACCCAACATAACAGTACAATTCTTGGGTCAGGTAGTATGAAACATAATGGGTAACGGGTAATTAGGGCAGGACTTCCAGGCTGAAAACAAGAGTTAAAAGGGCATCCTGTGGGGTCATTCATGGAGCTTACAGCAGAATCAGAGCACATGATACCAGGCTGATGCCTGAATTGTCAGTAGTGTCTAAAGGGCTGTGCTCCATCTGCTGTGAGCCTGTGAGTCACAGAATCCACAGATAGAGTGTGGGCAGCCAGCATCAGTCTGGAAGCAGTTCCATGGCTGTTCACTCTGAAGCACAAATCACAGCTATATTAAAGACTTGTCTTTAAAAGTTTACTCAATCAATAGTTAACATTAAAATCTACACTACACAAAGGAGCAAAAGGAGAAATAGTGGGGGACTGAAACGATCTCAGCCAGGAGCAGGGTGGATCAGTCTCAGTCAAGGCAGTGGTTCTGTGGAGAGAACAGAGAAGAAGCAAGCAGGAGAAATGGCATAGACAAAAACACAAAAGGCAGCTGATCTGAAATTAAAAGTTGAAAGTATTACACTGTTTGTTAATTGCCCCTGAGCCCTGTCATTTATTACTGTGACATACTCAGATACACTGTCTGTCAATGCAGCAGTTAGTGAAGGCCGTTTACAGCTATATTACACTGCTTATAAGGTGCCCCTGAGGCCCAAGCCTTGTCATTTATTACTGTGACATATTCAGTGACGCTGTCTGTCTCTGCAGCAGTTAGTGAAAGCCTAGTATTATGGCTGTATTACACTGTCAAGTGCCCCTGAGGCCCGAGCCTTATCATTTTCATTTATTACTGTGACATAGCTACAGTACACTGTCTGTCTCTGCAGCAGTTAGTGAAACAATATCCTTTCATGGCTTTGTCTACTATGTCTTGTATTTCCCAGTCTAAGTCTACTAATAGGAAGCACAGTCCTGCTGCACATGTAAATGTTAATGATATGGACATTATGAATTATACCACTAATAAAGAACATAACAACAATATTAATAACATCACCAGGACTGGCACTGCACATCCTGAACAAAAAAAGCATGTTAGCAATGAAATGATAGTAGAGTTTCAGAAAGAACTGCCTGAAGTTACTTGCAGAGGTACTGAACATTTTGCCACATGTGCCAGGATACTTCCAGCTTCTGAAGCAAAATGTAAGGAGGCATCATCCTCAGATATGAGCTCTGATGCTGTGGCAGTGAATGCTGATATACATAGTGGTGATAGCAGGGACTGGAAATTGGATACCCCAGGCTATGTCTCACTTAATAATGATGGCACTTCCAGTTCATCTGAATCTTGTGGTGATGAGGTTGGTAGTTTCAATGAGGGGGTAGTAGAGGATGCCATTGTAAGGCATTGGGGCAAAAGCAGAAAAAATAAATCATATGCTAAACATAAGAATAAGAAGATGAGTATAAATGAGAACAAATTATCTCAACAAGATAATGGCAGTGTAGGGTTTTCTTCAAGTCACATGACTGTACAAGGGATAGTGCCAGACACAGTGGCACAAAGCAACAAAGGTAAATATTTAGTGTGGAAATTATTTTATATTGCCCCTACAGACAACTCTCAAGCTATATGCAGTCTGTGAAAAAAAGCATCAGTCATGGCAAAGGGGCACAGTTTCAAATGTCAGTAATGATGTGCCATAGAAAGACAAAACTCCCAACTGAGTGGGGCAGGGTAAGGAGCAATGTGGTTGATATGGGCAGTGGCGGAGATGGTGGTGGTGGTGGCCATAGTGACAATGAACAGGAAGCAGAACAGGTGCCATGGTGTATATGAACATTCTTGATGATGCTCTTAGAAGCATCAACAATGCAGAGAAAAGGGGCAAATGTCAGGTTCTCATTGGCCATGCTCCAAAGTAATCATGAGGTTTTTGACTATAACAATGAATCATGGCTACATTGTCAAGTTTGAGATTTTCAACAATCACAGAGCTGAGAAAACTGTTGTTAATCTCACTGGTAGACTGAACAAGTGTGGAGTGGTCAGCCCCAGATTTGATGTACAACTGAGAAATCTGGAGAAATGGCATAACAACTTGCTCTATCTTGTCAGGTTTGGATATATAGTGCTGACCACCTCAGCTGGCTTCATGGACCATGAAGAAGCCAGGCAAAAACACCCATAAGGCAAGATCCTGGGATTCTTTTTCTTAACATGTAAAAACAACTGTGCAATAAAAATATACTAATGGAAGCAGTAAGTGACATTAGATCACTTGATGTGTCCTCGCAGTCTTTTTGGATATCATCAAGTACTGGAAAATCCCAAAGTAGTACTCCACATGAAAAAGGCATGAAAAATACATTCCCCCCAAATTTGAAAATATCTTGTCAACTAACATTAAAAGAAAGTGTTGTGAGGACATCAAAATTTACTTGCAAACATCCAGCATGCCCAGTGTTAAATAGAGCCATTGCTCTATATCGTTTGCATTGTTGGCCAGTTGTCAGCTCCATTTTGCTTTTGCTGCCCAAAAAGGTTTCCTCAAGTTCATGAACCAGATTGAACCATGGTACACCATTCCCTGACAAACATATTTCTTGAAAAAGGTTGTTCCACAGATATTTGAATTGGTGTGTACTGAAGTTATTAAGCAATTGAAACTCTCTGTGGTGAAGCTGGTTCACGGAACTACAGATATATGGACCAGTAACCAAACAATTGACTACATGACTGTTACAGCTCATTGGATAAGTTTTCAGTCAGAAAGTAATAATCCCTGATCTACCATAAGCAGTAAGAAGCAGGCTGTATTATGTTTCACAATTTTTGAGGAAAACCACAATGCTGTGAATATTTGGCAAGGAGCTGCAAAAACAGTTCCAGAAATGGCTTACTCTGTATTCCTTATCTCTAGGGCTCATAGTATCAGATAATGGTGCCAACATAGTCAAAGTTGTTAGAGATGGCAACTACCAAAACATACCTTATTTTCCACAATGTTTAAATCATCTCACCCATAATTGCTTTTAATGGAAACAGAAGTGTTGAAAACCTGTTAGGTCTTGCTAGGAAAATATGTGTGCATTTCAGTCACTCTGTGAAACCACAAAAAATCCTGAATGGGCTGCAAAGGTCAAACAGCTTATCACTGCATACATTAAAGCCAGAAGTTCCAACCTGCTGGAATTCAGCATTTTACATGTTGGAAAGGCTTCTTGAACAGAAACAAAGCTGTACATGATCACACTATGCAGAATCAAATAGTTAAAGAAGACATCATGCTGAGTTCCAGCAATTGGGGTCTTCTTGAATATTTGGTCACTTTATTGGAGCCATTGAGGCTGCCACATGTTATATCAGTGTGGACAGTACAACTCTGAGTCAAATTCTTCATCAGATAAGATTTCAGTCACATTTTTCTTGATGACATAAAGAAAGACTTTCAGTCAAAAGAAGACACCACCACTGTTATGCTGGCAGATGACTTGTGTCATAGACTGTTGACTAATCAGAGAATGAATTCCATGTTTAAGAATAGCACCTATGTGTTGGCTACATAGCTAAATCTCCCTTAACTACTGCCACCATGTCAGTCACATGTGCCACACTACTCTTAGTTTTATCATCCGCTTTTTATGTATGATGCCTGCCATGGGTACAATTTCTGGAAACATCAGCAACCTCACTCAGATCAGCTGCAACTCTCATACCTGCCTCAGCAATGCCTCCATGGGTATAATTTTCTGAAACAGCAGCAGGCCCAATCAAAGCAGCTGCACCTCCTGTGTCTGCCTCAGCAATGCCCACCATGAGTATAATTCTCTGACATAGCTGCAGACTAACTCACAGCTGCTGCACCCTTGTACCTGCCTCAGCAATGCCCACCATGGGTATAACTTTTTGGAAACAGCAGCAGGCTCACTCAGAGCACCTGCACCTCTTGTACCTTCCTCAGCAATGCCCACTATGGTATAATTTTTGGAAAACTAACAAACAGTGTAATATTGATGTAAAAGGATTTTGTTTCATTAACTGCTGCAGAGAAAGGCAGTGTTGCTGATTATTTCACAGTACTAAATGACAGGGCTTGGGACACCTAACAAACAGTGTAATAGTATACAGCCTACAGTCAAAAACAGTCTTTCACATTTTTGTTATTTTCAAGGTAGGGTAATAGGATAGTAGAATGATTAGGGTAGTAACTACCCGACCCTTACCAAATGCCCATTTTTCATTGAGGTATTTTTAGGGTAGTTTACGGTAGTTTAGAGGCACCAGTGGGTAATATTCAGGGTAGGGTATTTCACTATCCATCCATGCCTAATTTGTGCCCATATTTAAGACAGGGTGTACACAGACAATGTTGTGGATGAGGCAATATTTAAAGTGAGACACCTGGACAGAAATAGTCTTTTACAACCACCTAGTCAAATTATTACTTTGAATCAGTATGCTTAATTACTAAATACAATCACTGGCATCGACTGTAGCAGCCATTGCATAAAAGCATTAGCAAGTAATGAGGAGGGACAGGACATTGTTCTAGTCCATTTATAACAGTCCACATATCACGTACAGACATGGTAGAAATTTAAGGGAAATGATTACCAACATTTTTAATCTAAAAAATTCCCAAAAAGCAATATGTACTGTGGTTGGTTACCACCACCTCCCATTGTAAGCCGTAAGTGCATTTGCTGAAGTATATGCAGGTGTTACGCTGTGGGCAAGGAATACCATCACCTCGATGGAACTACAGTGTCAAACACCTGGGAGTTCATCAATTGTAATTTTTCATTTGTTGTTTACACAATAACCTGTTCCAGCCCTAAGGTGTATGTTGGGTACATGATATGGCTTTTACAGAAATGCATCTAGTGCCAGCCCAGTGGTGCAGAGGGCTGAGGCACTTGTGCCTCACCTGCCACCACACTGGCAACCTAGGTTTGGGCATGGGCTCAGGTCACTGAGGGTCAGACAAGGGAGGGAGACAGGATCAAGAATCTCAGGGACTGCTCTCTTCTTCTAGGGAAGGGTGGCAAGCCATCTCAGTCTGTGAATGTCACTAGGTGGAGGCCTGGTGGAAGTGCAGGCTAGAGTGACTTAGTGGGAATGGTTCTGATTCCATAGTGTATCTGTGCTGTCACACACACAACCTTTCACTGTCACAGAAAGGGGACTGGGAGAAAATGGAAATGAGGACCCCCGGTCTACCTGATGCCCTACACATCTTCCCTGACATGCACCAACACCTGCTCCTCTGGGTCTTCTGGAAATGTACTCTGAGGGAAGGGAGGAAGGCCCTACCACTCTTTCCCCACTATGTGAAGCAAGTTGTGGGGGAAACTACCCCAAGTAGGGCCAGGGGAGGTGGGTGCTGGCTGGGGGGAGGTGGGGACATGAAGACAAACCTCCCAAGGGGTAAAACGCTATATAAAAAAAGTATCCACAAACATATACGCTCAGTCAGACATGCATACACTCTCACACCCCATGGCACTCTTTTTGTCAAATTTCATAACAGTAACCCTTGGAAGCTGCGTTTCATGGGGATTAAACATGTGGCAACCCCACATCAAGGAAGAACAGGGTCAAAACCCTGTTGCAGAAAGAAGCAAGGTGGATTGACACCTTGAAAGCACTCATCCCTGAGGGACTGAATGATACCCAGGATGTAATGCCTTTCATTTAATGTTCACCGGCAAAGTATCTGCTGCCTTCAGTCTCTTTGTCCCCCTTTCTTCTCCCACCTGTTTTTGCCTCTGTTTTTCCTCCTTTTTTGCCCACTTTTTTCTTCCCTGTTTGGTTCAATTTTGTTTTCCTTTCATGTCTTTTTAAACCCCCCATTTGGTATTTCCCTTACTCAAAGAGCCTCATACAGTGTATTTTGCTCTGATGATTACTTAGAGTCTTTGTTAGTATATTACTCAATATAACTGCTTAAGTGTTCATTCATTAGCAGCATTCACCTCCAGTTTTCATTATCAGTTTTGTACTCAGAATTCATTACTTGTCTGCTTTAATTATAATAACCTTTATTTTTATTATTTCATTATTATTTGGATTCTGTTGTGCATGCAGAAATCTTGGAGATCTGGCTTTAACAAGCATAACAATCTTTCAGTATGCTTTTGTAGCTATATTTCTACTTACAGCAGCTTGGGTCTTATTGTCTGGGTGTAGACATACTTTAATATCCCTCTTATTTTTGATTTAGCAGACTTTATTACCAAGGTTACATCTTGCTTTACCAATCGTTCGGTGCACTTAGTTTTAAATACTAATATTCTCATGATGCTTGCATTGACTTCCTGACTCCATCTCCTCTTTTCCTTTTTCACACTCTCTTCACCTTCTAATATTTTCATTGTCATTTTGGGGCTTTTAATTCTTCCCTTTTAGATGCTGGGATTTGGTCTCTCCATTATAGATGTACTTGTGAAATGTTGAGAGCAAGACATGCTCCAGTCTGCTTGCTATTGAAATGTGACACTGCATTTTTAAATATTCAATCTAAATTTAGCAGTGATGCACAGGAGCCCCATCAACTGATGAAGAGTTATGCCTTAGACCCAAAGCACCAGAGCTTCATGCTGCTGCTCTCTTTGATGTACAAATAAATTACTGCCTTTTGAGTGGTGCCTTTGTCATTTTTTTTTTATTCCATTGTCATGAGTGGCACCTTCCTGACATTTTCCTGACTTGGTCCTCTGGGCTGTTCTAGCAGCTACCTGCAGAGTGCTGTGAGGTGCATGGTAAGTTTGCTTTTTTCATGGGATATTCAATAGCCTACAATGCACGTTAGAGTTTTCATAAACTTTGATCTTTTGTTTGCTTGTCCTGCTGTTCTCCTGGAGCTAAGTGCAGTCACAGTACACCTATCTCCAATCTCCAATTTTTAGGGAAAGTGGTTGGGATCCATCGTGGGTAAGCTAATGGAGACTATCCTGAAGGAGAGGCTGGTGGCCCTCCTAGAGGCCAAAGGGCTACAGAACAGCAGACAGCATAGCTTCATATGTGGCAGATCCTGCCAAACCAACTGGGTCGAGTTCTATGACTGGGTAACTAGGCAACTGGACAGGGGCCATGCAGTGGATGTCCTGTATCTGGGCTTCAGTAAGGCATTCGACTCAGTGCCACATGGAAGGCTGGGAAGGAAGTTAGTAGGCACGGGTGGGTGCAAAGCTGGTGAAATGGGTAGGAAACTGGCTGCAGGGAAGGCAACAGAGGGTGGTGGTGGGTGGGAAGCTCTCACACCCAAGGGCAGTGACAGTGGTGTTCCACAGGGCTCGGTGTTGGGACCAGTGTTGTTTGGGATATTCATTGCAGACATATCATGGGACATCAAGAGCAAGATCAGTCTGTTTGCTGATGATACCAAGGTAGGCACGGTGGTGGATGACCTACGGGGATGGCAGGGGTTGCAGGATGATCTGCCAAAGCTTGAAACCTGGTCAGACACCTGGCAACTGGTCTTTAATGCCAAAAAGTGCAAGGTGCTGCATTTTGGGATGAAGAACCCAAGAAGGAGTTCCCAGCTAGGGGGAGTGCAGCTAGCCCAGACAGAGGAGGAGGAGAAGGATCTGGGTGTGCTCTTTACAGGGTCAATGAACAACTCGGCATAATGTAGGAAGGCAGCTGCAAAGGCCAACAAAATGCTGGGTTGTATTGCAAGGGGTATATCCACGAGGAGGGAGGAGGTGATTCTGCCACTGTATAGGTCATTAGTTAGACCACACCTGGAGTACTGCGTGCAGCGCAGAGTGACAAAGATGATCAAGGGGCTGGGGGACTTATCATACGAGAGGAGGTTGAAGGAGTTGAACATGTACTCACGGAGGAGAGCAGAGACAGGGGTGACATGATTGAAACCTTTAAATACATGAAAGGAATAAACAAGACAAGTACAGAGGGGCTGTTCAAAGTAAGGGAGGGGAGGGACACCAGGGGCCATGATATGAGACTGGAGTGAGGAAGGTTCAGGAGGGAGATGAGGAGACACTTTTTTACAGAGAGGGTGGTGGCTGGGTGGAATGCGTTACCTCCTGAAGTGGTATGCAGTAGAACAGTGGACTGCTTCAAACGAGGATGGGACAGGACAAGGGGGAGGGTTAATGAAGGAGAAGGGTGAAAGGGAGGGGCAGCTGCAGAATAAGGGGTGCTTGCTGCACATTCGAGCAGACTTGATAGACCTCTAGGCCTTTATCTGCTGGCAAATTTTGTATGTTCATATGAGATGATAGTGGCTCTGCAGCTCAAGGGATACCTGGAGACCTTTGACATCTACAAGCCATTCCAGTCCAGGTTTAGGACAAGGCACAGCACAGAGATGGCACTAGTCCGGGTGCATAATGACCTACTCAGGGCAAGAGATCGAGAGGAACAGTCAGTTCTCATTCTCCTCTGTCTGTCATCAGCATTTGATACTGTGGACCACAGTGTGTTATTGGATCACCTTAGAGAGTATTGTGGACTCGCTGGTACTCTCATCAACTGGTTTGAGTCCTTTCTCTTGGGCAGGAGGCAGAGGGTGATAATGGGAAATTTATCCACCTTCTCGCTGTCCCTAACCTGTGGAGTTCCTAAGGGTTCCATCCTATCACTGAAGTTGTTCATGGTGTACATACCACATCTGGGGAGCCTCATCAGACAGTACAGCTTGAGTTTTCACTGTTATGCAGATGACACTCAGTTGTGCATGTCTTTTGCACCAGGGACAAATGATGCTGTCAATGTGCTGAATAAATGCCTTGCCAAGATCCAGGATTCGATGAACTCTAACTGGCTGAGACTTAACCCAGACAATACTGAGGTACTGGTGATTGAGCTGGGTCATGGGCATGATGGGGATGCCTCCAGGATGGCAACAGGCTTGGTACTGGGGTCGACACCATTGATGGCATCCTCTAGGGTGAGAAATCTGGACATTGTCCTTGATGACAAACTGACATTTGAAGCTCAGATGTTGGCTGTCATCAAAAGTGTTTTTTACCATTTGAGGAACATCACCCAGATTAAACCCCTAATTCTGCCTGAAGATCTGCCGTTGCTGGTGCATGCCTTTGTAACATCCAGGCTTGACTACTGTAATGCTCTTTATCTCAGGGTCATTGGAGGAAACATCCGCTGGTTGCAGCTAGTGCAGAATGCAGCATCCAGGCTGCTGACATGACTGTCAGGGTCCTGTCATGTGATGTCAGTCCTGCAGAGTCTGCACTGGCTGCCGGTCAGGTGGAAGGTTATCTTCAAGGTGGGCTTGCTCACCTATAAGACCCTATACAGATTGGGCCCTGGCTACTTGTCAGACCTCCTTACCCCTGCCATCCTGACCTGCTCCTTTTGTTCCTCCACTGAAGGCCTCCTGGCAGTTCCGAGGACCAGGCTGAAAACCTTGGGTGAATGCTCATTTGGGGTGACTGGCCTTGTCCTCTGGAACTCATTGCCTAGACCTTTGAGGGAGGCCCCCACATTGAAGGCATTCAGGAGGGGCCTAAAGACCCACCTTTTAAGTTTAGCATTCCCTGCTGATGTTTTTTGATTTGCAAAAACACAATTGAATTATTTATCTGCTTTGGAAATTGTTTATATAATTTGATTGTTTTAATGCTCTGTCAAACTGTTTTACTGTGCCTCTGGGATTGGGCACCTAACAAATAATAAATTACTTACTTGCAGAGGATACAAATAATAAATTACTTACTTACTTACAGAGGACAATACTTAGGACTGGGAGAACATTGCAGGCTATTGAATCTCTCACTACTGCAACTTAACTGTGACATCAGCTGCATGAGATAATGGGATTTTTGGCAATAGCAATTGTCAACTGGGGAGTCAGTAAAATCACCCTGATGCAATTTACTACATTAAACAGTAAATATATATACATACCTATGTAATCAGTACACAAAAATTGGAACAGCACCCACACTTAGACATGGATGACCGGGACACCAATGACTTTAGTAGAAAATCTTTTATAAAACAGATGTGCAAATTGGACAATATGGTGGCTATAAAAGCAAAAAAAGACTAACGTTTCACCTGGTACACTTCCAGGCTTCCTCAGAGTAAATAATTACATCACACAGGTACTCATTTTATACACAAATAATGTGTCATGTGACTTACTTAAAAAAAAAAAACATTACCACTTCAAGTGCTCAGTACTATCATATCCAAAAAAGGACAATGCATGTTTCTTTTTTATTTTGTTACTGTCTTTATACATGCTTGAATCTTTATTCTTGGAACCTAGAGTTTCCAGATAGTCATCTCCACTGTTACTGCAGTTTGTGCTATCTGTGCTTCAATTGCAGCCCATAGTTTTTCACTATTATTTAATTCTGCAATATGAAGCACTTAATTATCAGTGTACAAAGTACAGTGTGGTTTGCCTCTGAATCCCATATATAGGGAATTCTGTTGGGACATATTCCATGTCATGGTTCCAGGCATCTAAAATTTGTGTTGACTGTACAGTAGGCAGATTAAACATTCCTGTTTCTTCGCATCAAACATAAATTGGAGAATAGCCAGTAAGGGTGCACATTCCTTGGCATCTGCATTTTTTCACAAAAAAAAAAAATACAAGGTACGACTTACTATGCAGAACTCTTGAGGATGTTAACAAGTTTGATCCTCATATGTGCTCAATATTGTCTTTCATTGAAACAGCTTAAATAATGTGCTATCGGATACATAGCAGAACAGAAAGTGGCACTACTCGGCGAGCAGTGAGAGTCCAAGGGAACATTAACAGAACTGGACTACGTCACATGATGGCTCATACGGGAGATATGCAGCATGGAGTGCAGCAAGCTTCTGCCAAAAATGGTGTTCCGACTGGTGGCTTTGCGAATTTGGTATTTCCAGCACATGTAGGCAGAAATCCACTCCTTGATGAGGATATTCAAACCCTGCAGGAAAGTGATGAATCAAACATTAAATGGCTATATCACAAATTGGAGAAACTTGTTCTAAAATGGTGATGCATGTTTTGGCATAAAACCATGCTGGAGGCCTACCTCCAGGTCAAAAGAATACCGAGGGGGTTGTGCATTGTACAGAAACTGTCCTATGGGACTGAGAACCCTGTTCTTTTTTGGATATGATAGTACTGAGTATTTTAGTGTTTTTTTTTAAATAATCACATGACACACTGTGTATAAAATGAGCTTCCTTTGTGGCCCTTATTATCGGACTGCGTCCTCTAGTGTCGCATATATCACTTTACTATGTTCCTCACTGATGAAGTCGTTCACTGACTCCCCTTCTGGATAGGACAAATGGTGGATCATCCTGTATTCCCCTTATTGTTTCTTGGGTACCAAACCCAATGGCGAGATCCACATGTTTGGCAATGGGGGGAGGGTGTTAAATGGGCCCTCTACCCTACCTGCTGACTTTTCTTTCTCTGTCTTCTGTCTTAGCATTTCCTCCTTTCCTCTTACTGACCCAAGGTTGCTCACCTCCCTTGCTTGACTGGGTCCCCTACTCTGTAATGAAAAACCTGTGTTAAAACCCCTTAACATCGTATCCCGCATGCTCGTGTCCGGATATCTGTCCAGGCATACTGTCCAAGCCCTCAAGTTGATGGGGGTTCTGGCCATGTCAAATTGTTCCCTGTTGTGTCCCCCGCCACTCCTTCCTGACCCCTCCCTCTTGTTTTGCCCGACCTTCCCTCCCTCATTGGTGCTGATCCCCCCATTTACATTCCCCCTACCTCGCCCTCCCCTGTTCCATGTTTGCCCTTTAAACCCCTGGCCATCTCGAAAAAACTATTGACCTGATCCTTTCTGCCCCTGCCCTTGTGCTCCCTGGGCCCATGTCGTTCTACATTTGTTCGCCGGGTGCCCTCCTCCACATTTTGAGCAAGCGTGCTGGAAACGACATTGAGTCCACGAGCAAAAAGCCCTGTTATAAGCCCAGCAACATCTCTGGGGCGTAAACCCCTTTTTGCCCCACTCACCTTTGGGTGTGGACTGATCTGTCACATAATCCGTCCATAAATCTATCTTCTTGGTATCCCATCTCACGTCCCCAAATGATGTCATTCTCTGCCGAAAACATTCATCGTAGTATAACGACCCCACCCTGCCTTTTGCTTTTGCTCTCCATATTATCAATGAATAAGTAATGAGCGGAATGCCCAGCTCTGGTCTTTTTTCCAGAATGATGGCTGAAAAAAATGGCAAAACCTAGGAACCACCCATCCCACGTCTTCCCTTTTGTGAACTTGTCATCCTCTTTTTTCCCTAAAAGCACTATGGCTGCTGCCATCTCATTCTTACCTATACCCTCAGTTTCCTCATACTTGGCTGCTGCCTCCTGGCTCACCAAAGCGAATATGTCCACGTAGTCCCCTTTTCATATTTCTTTCTTTGTAGCCAATGGCACATGCTCGCCTATCCTCATCCCAGGCACACCTATCTCTCATGTACCCTTTCCTTCTTTCTCCTCTCCCTTTCCATTCTTTTCCAGCACCTCCTTTTCCATCCTAATCTCCACTAGAGCCGATTCCATCTACTCCAGACCTCCTGTCCCCAGTGCTGACACAATTTGCCCTATATATTCTTTTATACTGTCGCCCACTGCGCTGGATGTGTTACCTGTAACCTTGTCCGGGCCCTGCTGCCTGGAGTCCTCCAAAGTTCCCCTTACTTCTCCCTGCAGTTGAGGTGGAGGGTGAGCTACTGGGGTCTGTGGAGGGAACAACCCATTCTGGGCATCGTGTCTGGGTTCAGCCGGGGAGATCCCCCTTTGATCTGGGGGGGTTCTGGCATCACTGGGTCCACAGGCCACAGAGGTACTGGATCAACCACCTTGGTGGGCCTGCTATTATCTGTGGTACCCTAGCGGGGCTACGTAACCCTTTGGCTGGTCATTTCCCCCTGCCACTACTCCCAACGGCAGCAAAACAGCCACCCAGTGCCTACTTAGCCCGAGACCAAAGAGCCAATGCCTGTCTAACAAACACCCCTGAGGCGTGTGCCTCATGCCATGCCATCCATGGCTCAGGGCCTCTCTTCTAGGCCTACCCTTCCTCCCCAGGCCACCAAACAGCCACAAGACTGCCACCACAGTGCCCAACCAGACAAAAAGGGGGGTTTCTACCGACCCCCACGTGGTGTGTGACATCCTGCCGCATGGTCCCGGCATGTGCTCGCTCCCCCCCATCTCCACGACCTCTTCCAGGCCCCCCAGTCATATCAGGCAGCCACACAAGAGCTTAAAAAGCCATGAACTGTGAAAAACAACAAATTGTTTTTGCTTCTTCTCCCCACAAACTGTGCATGGTGCCCCACCATGTGTTACCAGCTATGGGGCTCCCTTAGTTATACCAGTTCTTAGCAGCCAGCAAAACCAGTCTTCGACAAACCTGCAAGGCATCACAGTAAACAAAATTTTTCCAATAAGACCCTCAAGAGGTGTGCGCATCACCCACATGGTCCTGGGTTGCTCTCTCAACCACATTCTGATCCCCCTCCTCTACCAGGATCCTCCACACTTCCTCCTACTGTAACATGTTCTATCTTAAACCTGTATATATGAAACATAGAAACATAGCGACATAGACTTTGACGGCAGATAAGGACCACTTGGCCCACCCAGTCTGCCGATTTCCCTACCTACTGGATAAGCTGCAGATTCTAGTTAACCAACAGCCTGCTTCCTGAAACCCCCCACTATAATTGCTTTGTGTCTGTCCCATGCATGTTTGAATTCCCCCACTGTTTTAGACCCAACGACCTCCTCAGAAAGGCTGTTCCATGTATCCACCACTCTCTCCGTGAAAAAGAATTTCCTCACATCCCCTGAGCCGCCCCCTCTTCTTTAAACTATGCCCCTTGTTCTACACTCTCTTTTTCTGAAAGATGCTACCCTCCTGGACTTTGTTGATTCCCTTGAGGTACTTGAATGTTTCTATCATGTCCCCGTCCCTCCTTTCATCAAGGGTATACATATTAAGCTCTCTCAGTCTCTCTTCATATGGTTTCTGATGTAGACCCTGCACCATTTTAGTTGCCCTCCTCTGGACTGCTTCCATCCTGTCTATGTCCTTGTGTAGATGAGGTCTCCAAAACTGCACACAGTACTCCAGATGGGGTCTCACCAACTGTCTGTATAGAGGGATAACCACTTCCCTTTTTCTACTTGTGATGCCCCCTCCTATGCTTCCCAGTATCCCCCTGGCTCTCCTTACCGACTTTTCACATTGCTTACCCACCTTTAAGTCATCTGATATGACTACCCTGAGGTCCCTTTCCATTTTGTCATTGTTAGTACCTCCCTTGCTATTGTGTACTCTTCTCCTGGGTTTTTGTTTCCCAGGTGCATTACTTTGCACTTCTTTGCATTTAATCTAAGTTGCCATATGTCTGACCATTCCTCCAACCTTGCCAAATCCTTCTCATCTTTTCTACCCTTCTTGTGTATCAACTCTGTTACAGATCTTTGTGTCATCTGCAAAGAGGCATACCTTTCCCTCCAGACCCTCTGCAATGTCACTTATAAAGATGTTAAAGAGGATTGGACCCAGTACTGAGCCCTGAGGTACTCCACTAGTAACCCCCCTTTCTTCGGAATGTGTTTCATTCACTGTTACCTTCTGTGTCCTGTTGTGCAGCCAGTTCACTACCCACGCTACCACCCTGGGACCCACTCCCAGGCTGGCTAACTTGATTATTAATCTTTTGTGTGGGACTGTGTCAAATGCCTTGCTAAAGTCTAGGTAGGCCATATCCACAGCCCCTCCCTGGTCTATTACTTTGGTCACTCAGTCAAAGAAATCAATTAGATTAGTCTGACATGACCTTCCTGTTGTAAATCCATGCTGCTTTGGGTCCTGTGCCCCGCTGGCCTCTAGGTACTCAACAATTCTTTCTTTCAGAAGTGATTCCATCATTTTCCCTACCACTGAGGTCAAACTTACAGGTCTGTAGTTTCCTGCTTCTGCCTTGCTCCCACTTTTGTGAAGGGGAATCACATCTGCCCTCCTCCAGTCCTCAGGTACCACCCCATCCTCCCATGATTTGTTAAAAAGTGTGGTCAGTGGTGTCACTAGGTCCTCCCTTAGTTCTTTTAGGATTCTGGGGTGAATCCCATCAGGCCCCATTGCTTTGTCCACCTTGAGTTTTAGGAGTTCTTTCAGGACTCTTTCTTCTGTAAATGGACTGGTGTCAACCCCCCCCACCCAGAGTGCTTCTATTGTCTGGTTTAGGTAACTCCTCCTCATCTTCTTTTGTGAATACTGAGCAAAAGTATTCATTCAGTATCTCTGCCTTTTCACTGTCTCCCTCTGCCCACCTCCCCTCTCCTTTATTAATCTTCACTGTCCCTCCCTTAACCTTTCTATGTTTCCTAATATACCTATAAAAGGTTTTATCCCCCTTTTTGACCGAGTTGGCTATTTTTTCCTCGGTTTGTGCCTTTGCTATTCTGACTGCCTTTCCTACTTCTTTCTGCTTTAATTGATACAGTTCCCTGTTGTGCTCCTTCTGTGATTCCTTATACTTTTTGAATGCAGCCTTTTTCTCCTTAACCTTCCCTGCCACCTCCTTCTTCCTCTACTTCTTTCTCTTTTTTTTTTAAACTTCCACACATGGTCCTGCAATATCATCTTTTTTGTTTCCTTACCTCTCTCTCCTGGTGAAACAAACCTCAAGAAATTGCCAATCTGACGTGCTGCAGTTGATGTAAATCAAAATCCAGCAAAAAGTGGCTGAGGCCCCCTTGTGCTGCCCCTTATGTACCTCCCTTCGCCACTCCCCTTCCTGTTACCTGACCCATTGTTCTGGCCCTTAGCCCCTCCCCCCTTCCCTTCTGAGCAAAACCATTCTATGCAGGAGGGAAGGGGTGCACCGGGACAACATGGTCTGCCCCTGAAAGGGCAAACTATATTGTGATATCCTGAGAAAAGATGTTATCTTTATGGAAAAGGATGTTCTTTGCAAGAAAAGTGAAATATTATTGTATATAAAAAAAGAATGTTTCCAGTAAATGGTACCATTCAGATCCTGACAAGATAATGTCATTTACTTCCTGCTGAGTGGCCTAGTCATAAGTATAGGCTTCCTTGGTTTAGGTGATTAGGCATGCTATGATCCAAATACTGATGTATCTTGTGATTATTATCTGTGCAATTACATCATAGTGGTCTCAATAAATAGAAATGCTATGGTGATAATCTGTGTTTGTGGCTGGCCTGTACCTCTGAATCAGTTACATTAATATCTTTGGTAATTCTAATATCTTATCTTGTAATCTAACAGTTGGTGCTCAAACAGGGAACAGCAAACTGACATATTTAAGTGCATAAGATCTCTGTGTACTTAGGGTTGCAGCCTGAGAGCAGGACACCAAGGGAGGCTTTGTCCATGGACACCTCTGGTAGGCTGAAAATAGGGAGTACAGATAAAACCATAAGATATTCTGCTTTGAAGAATAAAATGCAACAGCTTAGACAAGAGAAATGGTCTTTAAGTGTGAATGGCTTATTGTCTAAAGAGAATGGGACACTAAAATGTGGGCAGGATGAGTTGATTCACAGCCTGTGTGAGTACTGGTGTGAAATGAAAGCTGGTACTGAGGTTCATCCTTCTGAATGTAATAGGCAGATACAGAAGTTGCTGGAGCAAGATACATCACATAAGGGTTATATACAGTATGTAACTGGCAAAGGATAGCTGTAACAAGACTTGCTCACATCTAAAATCATGCCACATAACTTTTGTTCTTTCTGACCTATACTTGCTGTGTAGCCTCTCTCTTTAATCTAATATTTTATTTTCAATATGGTCTGGCCAACCAGAAAGAAAAAAAAAAACTTCTACTGAATTTTTCTCCATCTTTCTGTATTCAAATGCCCACACATACACAGCAGCAGCTGTTAGGAAAAAGTAGTTCTCTGTGATTAAATACTCAAGGTTCTGTCTTGAACAATGTTATCTCAGTAAAGACTGCGGGAGTGAGAAACTAGACTGCAACTTCTTTTTAAATTTGTGGAGTAGTGTGTTACTGAGAGAGAACACATATCTTAAACTGCACTTTACATTATCTTTTAAATTCCTACAGTCTGTGGTGTGTGTTTGTAGAACAAGTCTTTTTTTCTCTTCTCTGAGAGGGAAGGGAAAGCTGTGCCCGTGTCTTAAAAAATATTAGAGCAGCTCAGTCAACAAAGAGATAGAGAGCATCTCTACAGTTAAAGTCATGTTTTGTTTTGCAGTTTAAAGATGCATAGTGTTATTTAAATGGTATTGCCATAGTCTGATTTGAATACTTTACAAATGTTGTGAGTTCCATAAACTTGAAGGGAGAATTTTCTCCTCACAATGTCAAGGTTAAAGGCACTGCATATTTTCTTATCTAAGCAGCAGAAGAGACAAAGAGAAAACTGTCTCTAGTCATTCATTACTGTTGTGCAGCTTACATGGCCTGATACAATAAAAAAAGGCTCATTTCTCTATTTTGCAATATGGTTTCACCCCTTTCACAAATGTAGTTTCTGGAAAAATATATGGGGGACAGTCCCCATATATTTGTATTTATTTATTTAAATATTAAGAAATAACCTTTGAACAAGGTGCCCTTTTTAAAAGGTTCCACATCAGCAAAGGGAAAATACATTTAGAGAACACAACACTCAATAGACAAGAACATAACATTGTTTTACATTGCAGTACATAATGAGGAAGCAAAAAAGTTAGTACACATTACATTTACATAATATTTCAGTGATTACAGGAAATTTTAAAATTTGGTGAGAAAAGTAGGGCTAAGAAATAGAAAAAGCTGCAAGGTGTGCAAAGAGGTGGACCTAACTTTATCATTTAAGGCTGCAGACATGAGAGAAGGCTTCCCCATGTAGCAGAGGCAGTAAGGGGTATGGAAGAAGGTTGAGGTACCAAAAAAAGAAGGGTGGAGTGCTAGGAATTGGCTGGGGCAACCAAGTGAGTGGATAGCACCAGAAAATGGGACAGAGGGGAAGGGGTGTGTGGAATGAGTGGATTTGATCAGATGAAGGCCTGGGTGAGGTAGGGGTCTGAATAGAAGAAGTGAGAGGGAGTCAGGAGAGGGGAATGAGGTAGGAAAAATCTAAAATCTGAAGATACAAAATTATCTTCAGATTATTGGGCAAGCAACATTAATTATGTTTGTCTGGATAAAACTGATGGCAAGATGTTTTTGTACATGAATAAAAGTTAGAGTAAGTAGTAAGGATGGCATGGTGTTTATGGCAAAGACTTTAGAGTCACAGAATTAGACTTATATGCATTATGAAAGTGGTTTATGAATGGGTTTTATGACTGTAAAAGAAGTGTTTATGGCAAAAAGTACAGTTGGTATAAACTAATGCAATATACATGATACTGTACAGGGGGTTACCTCAAATCTCTGATTAAGTACTCCGTACCAGAGTTTCACTGCCTTGAATGACACACCCCTACTTTTTGCTGCGTTAGATTTATTTTTTGAAGTGACTTTTTGCAGTTTGTAACTTTTGTGTTAAGTTCCCATCTACAACGGGATGCCCATGCCAATCCTGTTGCACTACAAGGAGCTTGTGGGGGGAGATATGGATCCTATGTACTCCTACCTCCACATAACTAACTGATTTCTGGCTGTAGCTGATAAACAACTGTTTAAGAATGCATAAAATAATTGCTGATGTGCCCATGTGTGGGCAGACAACCATTTTTAGTAATTACATTGTTTGTGTTCAGAGTAGCCACTGATAAATGATTTCATGCCAATCTGTGCAAATCAGAAATAACACCCTAAACATGTTGGCAGATGAATACCGCTCCCATGAAAAAAACTCACTCAGGTAGAAGGTTTTTTTCATGTTTGACTAAAGCAGAGGGTATATGTAATGCTACAACTATTATTGACATTGATGTTACTCAACATGTCAATAAAATGTTTGTGAATAAGCAATGCCATAAAATGCTATTAGAAGTAGGAGACAAGGAATCTGGTACAAGTGCAATTAAAGAAATATGGTTATTAAGAAATACTGAGTTTTTGTTTTTCAGAATAATTTTTGGCAGGATGCTGACTGTTGTTGCTGACTCTGAATAACAATAAAGCCTCCAGTGTGACTATTCCACCTATTGTGTTACCAAGAAAACCCCAGACTAAAATAGGAATTCAGGCCTTTCTGAATCTATCACCTTTTTTGCCTACCTGCCACAAGCCTGGTAAATCTCATACATTGGAAATGAACAGTAGTACTTGCCTAGTATGCAGAGGCCAGTCTCTTCAGTGAAATTGCTCAGTACAAGTACAACCCAGACTTTGTGAAAGTATATCTTGCAGCATAAACATCAAAATTTGCATTTCAATACATATAATGTGCAAACCTTAGTACCTTAGTATGCAGTGTTGGACAGCCAGGTGAATTATCGTCTAACTGGTTAGTATTCCGAGTATAGGTCCACTGTATCTAGACAATTATTTGTGTCTTTCCTTTCCTCAGATAGCAAACTGGACCAAAACAGAATGGGCCCTAGAAAGGGAGACTAAGATAAAAAGTTTGTTGTCTGCTGACATGTCTTTCAACAATTGTAGTAGTATTGTGCAAGGCAGGGAAAATAATTGTTTTCCTAATGATGCTATTTCACCCATACCAGAAAATGGGTACATCTATCAAAGAATAGACAGAGCTTTATATAACAATGTACAATAAGTTACGGTATCTGTATTATTGGATCTTACTACTATAACACGGCCTGTCAATGTATGTCCTAAATATCTGAAGCAGCTATATCAAGTATTCAAATATTCATTAGGGACATGTGGATTCATTTTAGAAATAGAAATATGAGGAATGATCCCCCACCCTGGATACCACAAGTAGGTAAGGGCTTAAGAGAAGCATGAGAAGTTTATGGGGAGATATTACAGGGACAACAGAATCAGGATTAGGATTTTGGAACTCAATAGTTGATGAAGAGGTAAGAGAACATCAAATGAGTTTTGAAAGATTACTTAAAAAATGGTATCCTAGAGATGGGTACACAACAGGGAAGATCTGTTAGAAGAAGAGTTTAAAACCATTGTTAACAATAAGAAATATTACAGAAGTTATTTTTCTTAGAAATTGGACTGAGATAGTTAAAGATGTAAAAGTGAATGATACTTATAAAAATAGTAGAAAGGTAGAAATCATTGTGGCATTTCACAGAAGGCCAAGGACTGTCACTTACATGCAGAGATGTGGACAAAAAAAATGTGCAAGTGTGTGCTACCTATGTAGGAAAAGGACATTACTGTGTTGCTGCTATTACTAATCACTTCTTATATGGATCTAAAAGTGATTATGTTACCAGGTCCTGAAACTTATTTTTAGCCTAGCTTCACTACCATCATTGATGGACATGTCATAAGGCCTGTTCCTATATTTCCAAATGTCACTACAATACAGGTTGAACTGGCTTACCTGGACAAGGTCCGCAAAGCTGTGCCACTAAGATTCATCAGGATACAGTATCACCATTAACACCTGCAATACGGACTTTGTTGGCACAAAGTGTTAAAGACCTAATACCTTTACACATGGACAATTAGGCTGCTAATAAACATATTTATGCTCTACCAACCATTGGTTGGTGGACATTTGTTGAAACTTATGTCCAGCATCCAACCACATTGTTTCTCTTTCTTTGTTTTCTTGTCTGTGCAGCTTTTTTTTTCACTCTGTACATTTGATGTATATAGAGTCAAACTTTATTTCAAGTTACAGTAAGTTACAAGCCCAAATGTGCTGTATGACACCTCAATAATTGGTGAGACCTCTGAGGTTACCTCAGAAGTCTCAGGGTGGGGAATGTTGGAATATAAGGGTTAACTTAGAAATAACGTGAAGGTGGCTGGCCTGCCGGTGCAGCAGTTGGAATTCCGCTTGCAATGCCAGTGACCCAAGTTCAGAAATGGACCCAGGTCATCAGAGGGCCAGCCAGGAGAAGGATTGAGTGTCTTCCAGAATGCTGTCCTTCCCCAGGGGGGGGAGGGTGGCATGAATTCAGTGCAGAAGCAACACCTGGTGGAGGCTGGGTTTGTTGCATTGCACCAACACCAGTTTCTCTTTGGGGTGGGGCAGATGCTGGCCATCATTGTACGTCCCTGCCTCACCCTATGGGGAGAAAATCCTGCTCTGGCCATCTCCATGAAGCCCTGCCCCAGGCTTCAATTAGCCTTCTAGCTGGGCTCTCCCAATCAGTCCCAGTTTCATGGCATTGGTAGGCAGGACAGTGTTATGACCCCACCCTCTGGGAGCAATCCATGGGTGACTGGGAGAGCTCCGGCGATCTAGGAGGTGGAAGCTTGTAGGGGCGCCATGACCAGGGCAGATGATCCAATGGTCCAGAATAGCCAAAAAGCACAGTAAATAAAAAAAAAAGAAAGAAATAGTGTGACGTCAGTGAACTTTAGAAAATATAAGAAACTGTTGTTTTGGCTGTGGTGGAGCATGAAGCCTCTAAATAACTTCTATCAGCGCTACTGATTTTAGCAGATCAGCTTGTGTTGAGCAATGCTGGCCTTGGAGATAAGCAAAGAGAATGTTGTGTTTGTAGGAAAAGGGATGTGCTGTGCGCCTGTAGCACAGTTGTGAGATCATGAGAAAAGATATTATCTTTATGGGAAGGGATGTTCTTTGTAAGCAAAGCGCAAGTATTACTGTATATAAGAAAGAGGGTTTCCAGTAGTTGATACCTTTCACATCCTGATAAGATAATGCTATTTACTCCCTGCTGAGTGGTCCAGTTGTAAGGATAGGCTTCCTTCATATGACTGTATTAGTTTAGACGATAAGGCATGGTATTATACATAGAAACATATAATATGATGACAGATAAGGACCCACCAGTCCACCTAGTCTGCCCATTTCCCTACTGCATATTGTACTTATTATCTGAGCAATTACATTATAGTGGTCTCAGTAAGCAGAAATACATTGGTGAATATCTGTGTTTGTGGCTTGTCTGTACCTCTGAATAAGTTACATTATTATACTTACTGGAAAATGTAATATGTTATCTTGAAATATAACATGTTTTGCTTTGTTTTTTATGAGTCTGCAGTGGTGCTCTTTGCTCTGCAGTTTTAATCTTCTGCAGTCATGTTGTTGTTATGAATGGTGTTTTGTGTAGGGATTTCTATTAGTTGTGAGTGTCTTGTGCATGGATTTTTGTTGGTTCTTAGTGTCTGGTAGTTGTGGTTTGGGTGTTGCTTGACTGAATGGCTGGTGTGACTTGATGTTGTGGTGTAATCTCAGGACACTTGATTACAGCAGCATGCAAGTTCAGTGGAGCAGAGCTGGAGAGACATCCAAGGAGGATGCATGGATTACCAGAGGAGATTTAATCAAGGGATGGGGTCTTCTGCAGCCTGGCAAGGACATCCTTGGATTGATGGTAACATCCCTGTTGGATGAGGAGCAGATCTGTGGAGTGATCATTCTGACTGTTTGGTGGGTGCAGATGGAAAACAAAATGGAGAAATTTAAAATAAACTTTCTATTTCTTTATTGGAGTGAGATGTGTGGCTTCCTAATGTACCAGAATGGCACAGCCGAAAAGTGGGACCAGGGAGGCAACTTGAGAAACTGGGAGCTGTGAAGGGGGGATGTAGCACATGACTGGAGTAGAAAAAAAGGTTTTGTGGTATTTGCTTGGTATTTATGGAGACTTCCGAAGCACAGAATCATAACAAAAAATGTGTTCCAATGCAGGGAGTGTGGTGGGAAAGTGCAGATTCAAACACAGTGGTGATACTGGACAACGTGGTAATGCGTACGCATACAGTGAGAGATTACTGAAGAGTATTGAAGTGATGCCTGCAGTGGGGGGGGGAAGTGATGTAGTAACTATGTAAATGGAGCGTGATGTAGTAACTGTGTGTTCAAATACATTTCATACACACAGTTGCTTAGATAATAAGGGGATACATGATGGGCAGGCATATGATAGTGGTTTTATCAGTATGAGTGGCAAGTGAGGTGGGGGTTAACATGAGTCCCTCCACAAAGTGGAGCCACGAGTGATTTAACCCTGAGCTCACTTGCTACGAGTGTTGATAAAAGCACTAGCCAATGCCTCCCCATCACATATCCATTTTATATAATATTGGTTAACCTGTTAGTGTGTATTTTTTTTATAGTTTTGTGTTATGTGGCTTAGTTTTTTTACCTGTGTGTTGGGGTATTTGTTTTTCTTCCTGTGTTTCTGGCTAGGCTCCAGTGTGTTATTAGTCTTTGCTGTGTTACATGTTAAGCTTAGTTTTAATTGGATGTTGCAGAATGTGGGTAGGGTTACATTTTTCCAGGAAGGTGGGGCGGGGGACTGAATTTAGTTAGCCACTTTTTTCTCATTGACGTGTAGATAGTGGTGATAACAGCCGCTATGTAATGAGAGTGGTGATAATCGTTTTTCTTTTCCCCTGTGTACACGTCCTAAGAAGCAGTTTGGCTGGGAGTGCTGATAGCAGTTTTTATTGTATATGTTATAGGTCAACCCCTATTATATAAACAGATTCATCACATTCCGTTTATGCTGATGTCTGTTGCATATATATATATATATATATATATCTTCTTTTTTGCAAGAATTTGAAATTGGGACCAGCTCTGAAGTTTGGTAGATCTCTTACTGTTACATGTTCCCCTTTACAAAACTGGGCACAAAAAAGTCTCTAGGGCTAGATGGATTATTCACTGAGGAATGAGTACTACATTTTTGAACCCCTGTACTGGCTAATCACATATGCTATTGAAAAAAACATTCAAATTAGTAGAACATGCCAATGAGAAAGGATTAAAATTGATGTGCCAAATTACAGGTGTATAAGGCTGAGATCAGCACCTAGTAAAATCTTACAGGATGAGATAAAGATTATTTTTTTCAATTCAAAGTTTATTAGGTTTTAACAATACAAAGAACAGGTCCCACAAATGGTAAACACAGACTTTCACTACAAAACAATATATTGGAACTGTCCCCCCCCATCCATCCTAACCCCCACCCATCTCTTTCCCACTTTCTTCCCTACACAACACAGTTATCAAACATGAGGAAAACTCGGAATTAAGTAAATACTGGCATATTAAAGTTAAAGAGAGTAAAGAGTATGCAGGGGACCCTAGATACGTATATACTTCTTTGACCTATTATTAAGACTAGCTATTGCTTTTTCTGTTCTGAGATTTGCAAGAAGCTCCTTAAGCCATGTGGAATAAGATATGTCTTCACTGTCTTTCCAATAGTGCAGTGTCAGTTTTTTGACAGACATAGAGATAAGAGCCATGTGATATCTGTGATTAAGTACCAATACCTCAGAATAATCACCCAATATGCAAATTTCTGGAGTAAAAAGGGTATTCAGGCCCAGTAAGGGATCCACTTTTAGTTGAATGTTAGTCCAAAGTACTGATACCTTGGAACAAGTCCAAAAAATACGGTACAAGGAGCCTTCTTCTTGGTGACAGCGAACACAAGTGGGAGACGGGAGCAGACCAAATCTAAATCATTTTTGTGGGGAGTAATATAAATTATGTAGTATATGGAGTTTAGTTATGTGCAATCTATCTTGGGTGATACATTTATGGCAATTGTGCCATAACATAGCCCAATCTAAATCTAAAGTGGGAAATGATATGGACCAGTATGTTGAGGGAGCAAAGCAGTTTGAATAGGCACAATTTTATATGATTCCATAAATCTTGGATACTGCCTGTTGGGCCCCAATCAATGACTTCAGATCATTAAAGAAATATATATTAACCGGTTGTAAAGGAGCTGGGCCAAACACCTTCAAAATTAAATGCCTTAATTGAAAATTTTTGAAGACATTATGGGTAGAAATATTGAATTTATTTATAATTTCTATGGTGGAAAGTCAGGTACCATCTTCTGACCCAAAGACAGAAAGGGGTCCATCACCCAAATGGGGAAACTAACGGACATTAAGCATTTTGTTGTCTATTCTGAGCTTAGGATTGCCCCATATAGATTGTGCTAAGTCCTGTATGTGTTCATATTTGAGAAAAGAGCACAGTTGTGCATGAATCCTGACTGAGATTGCTATGGAAGTAAATTTTAGACTGGAAGGAAGAGCATTAGCTTTAATATATAAGAGGTTAGTTGGAGATATACCACAGGCACGAATATGAGCTAGTTCAATTCTGAGCCAGTGAGATAGCGAAAGGGAGGAGGGTAGTTCATCAAGGGAAGGCAACCATCAAAGGTATTTAGTGGCATGGCTGGCCCAATAGTAGAAAGCTAAATGAGGGAGATGTAGCCCCCCCTTTAACCTTGGGTGTGGCTAGTTTGTAATATGCTAAGTGGAGTTGTTTGTTAGAATAAATAAATTTGGTAATGAGACTATGCATATTACAGAACCAGGAAAGGGGTAACCAAATATTAAGTAAATGGAGAGGGTAAAAAATCAAGGGGAAAAACAATCATCTTGATTAGATTAATTTTGCCCCAAAGAGAAATTGGAAGCTTGGACCATCTGTCAAGATCCATAGTGATAATTTTCATGAAAGAATCCAGATTCAATTTCTGAAGAAGTGTTGGGCCCTTTGACAACTCTATACCCAAATACCTTAATGAGTCCTGTTTCCAGGAAAGTCCCAGATCAGTAATGGACTTTTTATGAACCTTATGATTAAGAGGAAATACTACAGTTTTATCCAGATTTAGTTTATAATTGGACAATTGACTGCATTTTTCAATGAGGGATAACATGGGAGGAATTGAAGCAGTTGGATGTGATATTTGTAAAATAAGGTTGTCCGTGTAAGCAGAGACCTTAATTTTGTGACCCAAAATAGATATTCCCTGAATCCTGTCACACAGCATCATAAGATGAAGAAGGGGTTCCAGGTATAAATTAAAAAGCAGTGGGGATAGAGGACAACCCTGTCTAGTGCCGGATGATAAAGAGAAAAGACCTGATACTGCCCCATTGGCAGTTATGCGAGCTATTGGAGAATGGTATAACGCTTGTATCTATGACTGGAATTTTAAAGGGAACTTGTAGGTGTGCAGAGTTATGAACAAAAAGTTCCAGTCCACTCTATCAAAAGCCTTCTCGGCATCCAGAGAAACTAGAACTGCAGGAAAGGAAGCATCTCTGGATGCTGAGAGGACATGCGATAAAGTTATGAGGTGATCAACCGAGGAATGACCCTTCATAAAGCCTACCTGCTCTGGACCAATAAGCTTGGGCAATATAATGTTAATGTGATTGGCGATCAATTTGGTTAAAATTTTGATATGTTGATTCAGTAATGATGTGGGATGATAACTAGAAACTAACTCCGTGTTTCTATCAGGTTTGGACAGTAAAACAATTAAGGCTTCGAATAAAGAGGGGTTGACAGAAGCTCCTGATAAAATATACTGGAATAACGGTAATAATAGGGGAAGGAGTTGCTTGTGAAATTTTTTAAAGAAGTTAGCAAAAAATCCAGCTGGACCAGGAGATTTATCAGAAGGAAGGCTTTGGATGACTCTGACCAGTTCCACAGAGGAAATAAGAGTTATAAGAGCATTTTGCTGATCTAATGAGAGAGAGAGGGGAGGGAGGTTGGTAGCGGCCAGGTATTCATCTAAAATTTGATTGGAAGGTGGGTCATTCATGGGACTGTATAAATTGCTATAATATTCATGAAATTCAGATACAGTATCTGAGGGGGATATTTTTAGGGATCCATCTGCTTGAGAATGAATGGACACAATATATTTGAATGACTCTTGCTGTTTAATCCTGAGTGCTAAAAGGTTCCCTGCCTTTTCACCCTGATCTGAGTAGGATGCTTTAGTCTGCAGAATAGCAAATTCCACTTTTTCTCTTAATAATTCTAAATAGGCATCTCTCCATTTAGCTAGCTCCTGTTTGATGGTATCAGAGGACTGGGGGTTCAAAGTTGCTTCAATTGCTCGAATTTGAGATAAGAGAATGAATAAGTTTTATTCCCTTTTTTTCTTTCTTTGAGCACGCAAACTGATTAATATCCCTCTTACATATGCCTTGAAAACACACCATTCTAGATCTGGTCTAGAAGTGGAATTGAGATTAGCTTCAATAAACTGCTCAATATGTTTAGAAAGTGTAGATATCAACTCAGGGTCCTTCAACACTTGATTATTAATTTTCCAGTGTGTTGTTCTCATAGAAAGAGAGAAAGAAAAAGTTGGCAGACAACTATAGAGTGATCAGAAGGGGGGCCTGGTTCAATAGTTGAGACTAAAACGCCCGGCAATAACATTTGAGATAAAAGGATATAGTCAATACAGGAAACAGATTTATGGACTGGTGAAATAAATGTATACCCTCTTTCCGTGGGATTAAGTACACACCATACGTGGCATAAACCGCATTGATCCATAAGAGATAAAGATGATATCATTAACAGAATTACATTTTTGTCAAGAAACTAATCAAAAGCATTGAGTTGGGAGAGTGTGAGTTGTTCCTGAACATTAGCAAGTGCAGGGATAAGTGAGATAGGGCACTAATTTCCAGGATAGGGAAGAATTTCCACCCTTATATATGGGGAGGATGTTGGCACTTGTCAGACACGAGGGACCTTGCCTTTGTGCTATGGGAGGTTGTTGAGGGGAAAGATGGATAAGCAATGGTAAAGGCAGAAAGATACTGTAATTGGCATACAATCAAAGTCATCAGAATTATTGCTTATGTACTGTAGTGGTTGAGAGAGAAAAGGGAACTGAGAGTAACTGTTAGGAATGTCAAGCAAAGGAAAGATTGTAGGAAAGGGAAGGAGGAGGGAAGTTTGGCTGGAATGGGAGAGGTGGAAGAGGGAAGTAGCAGGGGAGAGCAGTGCCTTGTTAGGAATAAAATTGCTTATCATAGCCTTAATAACCAATAACAATAATAAACACAGTAATAGACACTAATGATAAACAAATAATATGGGTTCTCATGAGTTGTGACCAAATAAGTTCATCCAGCACTCATGTAACATTTCAAAACCCTTTTATTATGGGAATAAAGAAAAGGTAAAATTTACAGCAGGTCTTCAAACCCCATAAACGGCTATGGCTATCTGCAGCATACATGGCTCTCATCATCATCAGAGTTCTTTGTTGGATCTGCTGCAACTTCTTCAGGCCCTTTTCAGAGTGGCCATGGAAGGACATATACAGACCAGGGTTCCGGGCTGACATTATATACTCTTTTCCCTTAGATAAGGCTGAGATATTATCTTCAAAAATACTTCTGCTAAATGTTGTCATAACTACTTTGTCAAAAACAATTCTTAGAACAAAATTATGAGTAATATTTCCTATGAAAAGGGTGTATACCTGTTACAAAAACATTTCTGAAAATATGCTGACCATCCTACATCAACAAGTCATATCATCACATTAAAATTCTAGAGGCCTCATGCTGATAATAGGCCTTTCTCTCTTTTTAGCTTATAGAAGTTGCAAGTCACACTACTCTGTTACCTACAGATAAAGGTTGTTTTCATCAAAAGACTGAAAAATAACTGATTTTCATATGTTTCACCATGAGTAAGTATTTCTGTGTATGTCACATTCTCTATGAGCCCAGTTTCCCTTTGGTCAGCATGACAGAACAGTTTTCCCAATTTCTTACATTGAGTTATCAGTGTGGGCCCCTCTCTCTCCCCCTTCACAACCAGTAAATACTGTGGCATAATGTATAATTAGTTGTATAGAATATTGGGATATAGTATTTCATTACAGCCTGAGTGCAAGAGGGTAACAAAGCATTAAAAGGGGGTGGTAACAAAAACAAATACTTAGCAGATTACCTTCCATATAGTCAGGTGATATAATTGTAGACTGTCCTGATTTCCTTTACTTTAATGAAACAATATTTTTAAATTTAGGTACACTATTTGATAAATGAGATAATAGAATACTTTGCTTTAGTGTTCATGAAAGGGTCCCCTGGAGGTGGATGACACACATCTGGAGGTCCCATGGCATTAAAGATAGCCACAGTGACAAGCCCTGTTAGCAGCACCTCTGTGCATGACAAACCTTTAGGAGAGTATGTTCATTCATCCTCTGGGTTGCTCTTTTGTTTTGTTAAATAACTGAGCACTTAGCCATTTCATTAACTCCAGCAGGTGCAACTGATTATTGTATCATGTAGCCACAATGCAATATGTGGACATCATTTGTCTCCTGGTAACTGACTAACTTGTGATGAGCAAGTCATGTAAATTCCAGTTGGAAATGGAATAAGCCCAGGTTCACAGTGAAGCCAGATGAACAATTGGCAGGGTCACTTGCAATAACCTTTCATAAGTCTGTCTGGACAGATGTGGTGCCAGAGGACTGGAAAGTGGCCAGTACAGACCCTATCTTAAAGAAGGGGGCAAGGATAGACCTGGATAATTACAGGTCAGTCAACCTAACATCAGTGATGGGCAAGGTCCTGGAAGTCATTTTCAAGGACAGAACAATGAAGCACTTGACTAAATTCAAGGATCTTATATCATTTCAACAAGGCCTTTGGAGGGAAAGATCACTCTATGCCAGACTCTTCACTTTTTTCATTTGGGTGACCAAGAAGGAGGACATGTGCGGGGCCTTAGACATAGTCTATCTGGACTTCAGCAGGACCTTTGACAATGTTTTTTTTATCAATATTGTACTTAACAAGTTTCTTGGCAAAATATATCAGGGTAGTATACATGAGACATATGGAAGGTGGCTGGATAACTTGCTTGGGGCCAGGAAGCAATAGGCTGTGGCAGAAAAGCCCTTCTATGAGTGGAGGAGTATACTCAATGGTTTCTCTCTGGGACCAGTGCTGTGCCCATCTCTGTTCAACCTCTTTATTGATGACCTGAATACTGTTGTCTCCAGGATGCTGCTTCGTTTTGCAGATGACACTATGCTGGCCAAGAAGATGAATTCCATTTTTGCTTGGTACAATCTTCAGGTGAACCTGAAAAAGATAGGCTATTAGTTCAACTCCTGGCATCTCAGATTTATTGTATCCAAATGCAAGGTGCAACACTTTGGGTAGAAAATGTAAAATAGGACATATACACTATGTAGGGCTCTTATAGCTGCTGTTGGAAGAAATGACCCTGGGGTCATAACAGTCAAGGGGGCTGAAGCATGGCACAGAGTGCACAGCCACTGCTAAGACAACCAACAGAATGCTGTTTAAAGGGAGCTGGCCCCTGATGAAGCCCTCTGTTCGATACGTAGCAGTGCTTTGTTCGGATGTCTCTGGAAGTAACACTTGTAATGAAATAAAATTTCATACCAGTTTCCAGATCTGTTTGCGTGTACCATGTCTTTTTTCATTGTGGATTCTTATCTCATTTTGGAGTGGCCTGCAGTACCTCAAGAGAATAAGATGTGCCTTTCCCTTTGAAGCAGCACTTTTAAGGGTATGACAAGCAGATCAGCAGAAGTAATCCTACCCCTTCACAAGGCCATGATCAATCCTCAGCTGGAGAAGTGTTTTCAGTAAAGTTCTGGGCACCTCAAGTACAAAAAGGACATTGAGGCAGTCAAGAGACTTCAGTGCTGAGCTACCACTATGCACAAGGTTACAGTGGACAAGTGCAATGAGGAGAGGCTAGTGACTGTTAACATGTTCACCTTGCAGAAAAGGAGTCTGAGGGGGGCATGATCTCAGTCTTCAGCATACTCAAAGGTATCAAAAAGATCACATGACCTGAGATGTTCAATCTGGTCAGCTCCAAAAGGATAATGGGACAAACCTACTTGTAAGCAAAGGTAGGTAGTAGAACATTTGGATTGGCATCCATTCAGTGCCCATTGCTTTAGTTCAGTTTCAAGAATTTAGCCAAAAACACTTTGGCTCTTAACTGGGAGTGGAAATGGAGTAGTAGCCTAACTCTTTCCCTGCTCCCTGGCACTGTGAAAAGGACAGGCAGCATTTATTTCCCAAAATTCCCCTCATTTACACAACACCCCAACACAATCAAATAGTCATATTTGTAAGCTAACTCCAACCTCCTGTCCCTAGTCCATGTTTTGTCATGCAGGAGGGAGTAGTAGTTTAATGGGCAGCTAGCCAGCCAATCTGCAGCTTCAGAACTCTCAATCCCTTATTTTTTTCAATTCAAAGTTTATTCAAAGTTTTACGATACAGAGAACAGATCTATATCCTACATGAAGTATAAAACATTTGTACGGTAACTTGGGCTATCTATCCTCCCCTCTCCTCCCACTCTGCCCCCTCCCCCTCTCCCCTTACCTCCCCCCTCCCAACTATCTAACACAGAGTAATAGTTTTATCCATCATCGGTTGTGGTTAAGGTACCATTATATACAGTTTGCAAAGAATAAAGAGCTTGTAAGGGGCCCCAAATTTTAGTGAATCTTTTAGGCCTGTTACTAATACTTGATATTATCTTTTCTGTTCTAAGATTTGCCAGCAGCTCCTGCAGCCATTCAGTATAAGTAATAACTCTCTAACTTTCCAGTGTCTCAATACTAGCTTTTTAATAGACATAGAAATTAATGCCGTATGGTATTTACGATTGATAACTGAAATTGCAGAGAAATCCCCCAATAGGAAAATTTCTGCAGCCAACAAATCATCCAGGCCTAAAAGGGGGTCCGTCCTATGCTTAATAAGAGCCCATAAAGGGGCTATTTTTGGACAGGCCCAAAAGATATGAAGTAAAGTACCCTCTTCTTGTCCACACTGTGTACAAGAGGAGGAAATTGCAATTCCAAACTTGGCCAATTTTTGTGGTGAGTAATATAAATTGTGCAATATTTGGAATTGCATAAGGTGAAGCCTATCTTGTGTGACAAATCTGTGACAGTTGTGCCACAGGAGAGACCAGTTTATGGTAATTTCTGGGAAGAGTGAGGACCAAAAAATAGTTGGACCAAAACAATCTGGGTTGAGCCAATCTTAAAGAATTCCATACATTTTGGAAACTGCATGTGGTAGCCCCACCAAGGGATTTAATTTCATGTGGAAGGATAAGTTCAGAGGCTCTGAGGGGACAGCCCCAACAATTTTTACCATGAGATGCCGCAGTTGAAAGACTTTGAAAATATTAGAACTCGGAAAACTAAATTTAGTCATAATTTCAGAAGAGGAAAGCCATGTCCCATCTTCTTTAACAAAGTGAGTAAGTGGGTTATCTCCTAGTTGAGGGGGCCACTGGGATGAGAGAACGTTACACTCTATCATAATATTAGGGTCACCCCTTAAAGTCTTAGATAGGTCCTGAGTGTGGTTGTATTTTAGATAAGAGTAAAGTTGAGCATGAATCCTTATGGAGGTCGCTATGGGAGATACCCATTGTTGTGAAGGGAGGGATCTTAGTTTTGCATACAGAAGTGCAGAGGGAGAAAGGCCATGAGATCTTATTTGAGCTAGTTCTATTTTAAGCCATATATGTAAAAAAGGGAGAGAAGACTGGGGGTATCCTGAAGATATCCACTTTAAATATTTGCTGGCATGGCTTGCCCAATAATAGAGTCTAATGTGTGGAAGAAGTAAACCCCCTTTGGCCTTGGGAGCAGCAAGCTTATGATATGCCATCCATGGATGTTTACCCACCCAGATGAAGTCTGTAATAAGGCTGTGCACTTTTTTTGAACCAGGATAGAGGAAGCCATATATTTAAAAGAATAAGCGGATAAAAGAGACAGGGAAACACATTAATTTTAATCAGATTAATTCTGCCCCAGAAGGGATGTTGGGAGAAAGGACCATATTTTCAGATCCTGGTTAAGAGTGTGAATAACGGAGTCTACATTTAACTTTTGAAGATGGGTAGAATTCCTCATGAGTTCAATTCTGAGATATCTCAGAGAATTGGATTTCTAGGAGTGCCCCAGAGCAGAAATGGTATGTTTCAAACTTTACGGTTAAGTGGAAAAACAACTGTTTTTTCACTATTTAACTTATAATTGGACATTTTACTGAATTCTTCAATGATTTCCAGCATAGGTGGGATAGATGTGGCCAGATGAACTAATTGGAGAAGAAGGTCATCTGCGTAGGCAGAAACTTTAATTTCATGATCCTGGATGGTAATTCCTTGGACCCTTTGTCACTCTGTCAGCTTACGTATAAGAGGTTATAAATACAGGTTAAAAAGCAATGGTGACAAGAGACAGCCTTGCCTTGTGCCAGATTGCAGAGGGAACAACTCAGATATTATGCCATTTCTGGACACCCAGGCAGTCAGGGATTTATAAAGCGCTTGCATCCACCTCTGGAAATCTGGGGGGAAATCAAAAGCCTTCACGGTTCGCAATAGGGAAATTCCAATTGACTCTGTCAAAGGCCATCTCGGCATCCAGAGAGAGTAGAGCAGCCAGAAATTTTGCATCCCTTGACACGGAGAAGACATAAGACAAAGTGCGTAGGTGGTCTATAGAAGGCCTGCCTTTCATAAATCCTACTTGTTATTGTACTATGAGATTGGGAAGAACCAAGCTGATGCAATCAGCTGTAAATTTAGTTAGGATTTTAATACCTTGATTGAGAATTGATATCGGACTGTAGCTTGTTACAAGCTCTAGATGTTTATCAGGCTTGGGTATTAGAACAATCAGCGTTTGAAATAGAGATGTGTCTTTGTCAGTGCCTGAGAGAATATGTTTATATAATGGTGGAAGTAGGGGAATTAACTGTTTAGCAAATACCATGTAGAAATTAGGGGAGATTTCATCGGGCCCTGGGGTTTTCTCTATGGGCAAACCTTTGATTATCTTAGCCAACTCCTCTTGTGAAATGGCAGAAATCAAAGTAAGTTGTTGCACTTCTGAGAGGGAAGATAGATGAGAGTCATTTAAATATCTATCCAGATGTTGTACCGAAGGGGGCTCCAACATGTGCCGAACAGTTGTTCATAGTAGCTACTGAATTCAGCAATAATTTCCTCTGGGGATGTCTTTAGGGAGCCATCTTTTAGGGAATGGATAGCTGCTATAAGTCTGGAAGATTCTTGTTGTTTAATTCTTAGACCAAGCAAATGACCTGCCTTTTCACCTTGATCTGCATATGTTGCTTTGGCTTTCAGAACTGCATATTCTGCCTTGTCTCTCAGAAGTTCTAAATAGGAGTCTTTCAATTTAATAAGATCCTGCCTGCACTGTTCTGGGGAATGAGGAAGTGAGCATGGCTTCTATATCTCGGATTTGAGAAAGAATAGATATTAATTGGTCTCCCTTTTGTTTCTTCCACTTCAAGGCTAGACCAATTAGTACACCTCTTAAATAAGCTTTGAATGCACACCTTTCCACATCTGCTTTGCCTGTGGAGTTATGATTAGTAGAGATGAAGTGAGTTGTGTGATCTGAGATATATTTAACTATTCCTGAATTCTTCAGAAGCTGGTTATTAAGTTTCCAGCATCCCCCAGTTTTGGGAAGGGAAGAGAATGAGAGCTGGCAAATGAACAAGGAATGATCCGAGAGAGGGCCTGGATGAATAGACAAGTCCATAGCTCCAGGAAGAAGTACTTGTGAAATTAACAAGTAGTCAATTTGGAAAGAAGTCCCATGTACTTGGGAGGTAAATGTGTACCCTCTGTCAGTGGGGTGAAGGACTCGCCAGATGTCACACATGCCCACTTGATCTATCACTTGCCGAAGTGCTCTTTAAGCCAGAGAGAGAGGTCTTTGCTAGAGTGGCCTGAGCGATCTAAACATGGGTCAAAGATTAAGTTTAGGTCTCCTCCAATAATTATCGGGATTGATAGGAAGGGGGCCAAAATGTTAATTAGCTGCATAAAGAATCCAGGAGTGTCAATGTTTGGACCATGTATAGTACCCAATAAAATATCAGTAGTATGTAATTTACCTCTAACCAAAATGAATCTGCCCTAAGGGTCACAGATGGTTTGAGTAGGAGAAAATGGGACAGACCTAACTATTAGAATCATTATTCCACAGCTTTGAGTACTTCCCTCTACGGAGAAAATTTGCCCTATCTGCTGCCTTCTCATCCGTATTGCTTCTGAATTGAGCAAATGGGATTATTGTATGAATGTGATTTCAGCCTTCAATATGTTCAAGTGCTTCAGTATTTTATATTGTTTCATTTTCTGTCTAGCCCCTTTAACATTCCAAGTGGCAATCCTTAAGTCCCTAGCAATTTGTCCTGGGGATAGAAAATTTGAGAGTCTGTTATTGTCATGAAATGAGTTCCTGTCTCTTGTATCTTATCTTTTGTTGTCTCTATGCTAGCCTCCCTTCCCCCCCACCACCTTATCAACTCGATGCCACACTGTAAACCCTGGAAGCCCTATATAGTAACAGGAAAACCCCTGAATTCTAAGAATTCCCCAGCCCACCCATCTCCCCTTACTGGCTTGAACTGCGCTGTGCAGTACACCACATTACCGCCCCCCCACCCCAAGCTGATTCCTATTATTTAGACATAGGTAAAGTCACAAACTAGAATTGATTAAAATCTTACCCCATATTAATACATTTACCCATGAATAACCCTTTGTCCTTTACCAACAATTAGACCTGCTTTTTTATTTTTAATTTTGTCAGGAACATCAGAAACACAAGTACAAACATTTTAATACCTAACTATCTACTAAACCACTTATAAAACGTTTGTAACCATATGCAACAAACAAAACAGAATGTGACCCTCCCTGGGCAAAGAGAAACTGATATTAATCCAGGTTGTTAAACAAGTTGTGAAAAGAACACTCCTGAGTAAGACTCAACACCACCAACCCCATGCCCTTACAGGTTTTATAAACTTGGTTCTGTCAAATCTTAACCTCTAGCTTTGAGCTCTGATAACCAATTAACCTGCTATGATCAGGCATTACCCATGAAACAACAAAATGCATTGAATAAAGTAAAAGAATTAAGTCTTTCACAAACAAAAGTTCTTCAATGTCCAAGCCTGAGTTGAAGCTTTTCACATCTGTGAAGCGCCACCTCTAGTAAGTACTGTACTACTTTGTGTTACCATTGTGTACATAACTGGGACAGGTACATTGTGATCTTGCGTAGGTTTGAGAAGCAGGGTTGTAATCAACAGTAAGCCTTGGGTTGTTTGTTGAAGGTGTAACCTCAGTTGGGCTTCACATAGAGTGACTATGATTTCCTCTCCCTCTAGTTTTGTCACATATGTTTGTCCAATGAATTTTATTAGTCTGCTTAATTTAGCTCTCGCAACCTTACAGGTCTGATTCATAGTAACGGCACAGATATGCCACGGGGTAACTTATGCTTTTGAACCAAATTTAACCTTTTAACAACGGGCTTAATACCCTAACACAACATTGAACAGCAATCAGTATGGTGGACCAGTGTCAACTATCCAGCTACCTTTTTATAAAGCTTCGATCCTTGCTGACCTCTTGAACGAGTGCCCCACATGACCAGAGTGAACTCTGTATTGTCAGAAGTACAGTGGAAATGCGGATCTTGCAGCCTCAGTTAGAAGAGATGTCTGCCTCCCCCTAATGTCTTTAATCGTGCACTACAACTGTACAGTAAGCTGTTGTAGCCATACTATGATCTTGAGCACTGTCAGGAAGGGAAGGGATAACAGCTTATAACTCCAGTCGCTCAGAAAATGTGATCCTTCCAGCAAGAAATTTCCAGGAAGCTCGATGTTTCATATGAACTCTACAGCCCTTGCCCATGCCTCAGAAGACCGTAGTTCAATTTGAGTTGAGTGCTGAATCCAAACAAGATGCACAGCGAGTATAGAGGGAGAGGTTACTGGCCACAAGAAGATGGTGGTAGCTTTAATTCACTGCTTTCTTAACCAATAAACAAATTAACAAATTATTTATTTATGTTATAGGAAAAAAGCCTCTGAAACCAGAGCTTGTCAGTTCAGGAGTCATGAAAAAGATTAGGAAGGGCAGTTTTAAGACCTACTGCCACTTTTTGGGGTCTTCATAGGATGACCAGCTGACTGCAACCATTACTTGATGTCTCACTGGACAGTTCGTTTTAAATTTTATTCCAGCAGCTAAGAGTCTAGAAACCAATGGATGAAAGGCAGCTCTTCTTTGCTGCACAGTGGCCAGTAGGTCTTGTGCTAATCTAATTTTATGGCCTTCCCATATTACTTCTTGTACTTTCATGAGGAAATGTTGGCATTCAAGAAAATTCAGAAATCAGAAGATCAGGGGACGTGGCGGAGCTCCCGCAGGAGGCAATGGGTGGAGAGCTCAGCATGCCCATTCAATGATATACTTGTGCCCGAATGGAGAGGGTTCTGCAATTTTTTCCACCAATTTTTGAACAAACAGCACTGTGTCCTGGACTTCCTCTCCTTCCGAGAGACCTATAAGGATCACGCTATTTCTGTGACTATGGCCCTCTAGGTCTTCCACCTTCAATTCCAGTTGGGACATTCTTTGTCTTGCAGAAACCAATTCTGGGTCTAGCTTATCAGAACATTTCTCTAATGAGCAGATCTGAACAGCATTATCTGAAGCCCACTGAGAAATGTCCTTCATCACTTGGGTAAGTGATTTTAACTCCTCTGTATTAGTATGCAGCTCCTCTTTAAATGACCTAAATTCCTCGAGAAATCTGATGAGGTGAGCGGCTCTTGATCCGATGACATGGGTGCTGTTGCTGGCTTGTCTACTGAGCTGGTGGCCCAGGGTTTCTTTGGGGCCTTCTCTGGCATAAGAGGAGGATTGTGTCTCGGTGGCACCTTTCTCATTTCAGCATCCATGAAGAGGTAAAAGTTACTTCAATGTGAAGCAGGTGTTAATGTCCTCTAGTAGAAGATGTTGGTGAGTGATTTAGGTCTTTTTTTCTGGAAAAACTGTCCTTAGAAGGAGTCAGGTGGTGGGAAAGATGTTGTGGAGCTGCTAGCCTGTGCTCTGCATCATGTGGTCTACTCTCAATCCCTTCTTAGCATAGCAGAGACAAGAGTGAAAAGATACATTATTGGGATGGAGGGACCAGAGCAAGAATAACATTGATTTTATTTATTTTTTTTTAATTTTAAATTTTGGGGTCAGGCAAGGATCACGGAGACATGTGCTCATTTGCAGGTGTACACCAGGAGCACAGGAAGGTTAAATTACTTGCTTAGGATCACACAGTATGCACATGGAGCTTGTGGGAATCAGACCCAGATCTTCTGGATGTACCAGTCTTGCTCACAGACCATTCTTCACTGCTCTGACCTCTAAGCTATACTGCCAACATTGATGATGCTAGATTTAAGCAACAAGGCATGATAGGGCATTGGTTGTACTAAGTTTACCTCATTGTCAAGGGCATAGTAAGGCACAATGTGAAGCCGGGTGCATTCAGCCCTCGGGTGTGGGGTAAACCTAGTAAACCAAAATCCCTGGAGTGTCTTATTGCTAATATAAAATCGGTTTATCAACAAAATTTGCAAACATATTTTCAAAAATATTGTTGAAATTAGTAAAATGTATATTTTTTTAATGCTATTTTTACTTCACTGGGGCTTAAGGCATCTCTCCGGGGAACCCACTTGTCTGCTGCCTGTATTCCCTACCTGAAGCCCTCCTTACCTGGTCTCCTCTCCAGCATTCCACCGGCTCAGTCCAGCCCCCTGGATCTCCCCCCAGGGAAGGCCTGCACTTTCTGGAGATTAAAAGGACCATTGAGGAATCTGAAGGGCAGGGTAGGAGATCAGGCTTTCAGGCCCAGCATTGAGATGTGGGCAGGATACTGGGGCTCCCTTTACTCCAATAGGCCACTAGGGTTTTTCTCTTACTTTTCCCCCAGAGCGCAGATGTGCAATGCTGGCAGTGCACCTACTTGCAGCTGGCCACCACCACCCCCCCACCTCCAACATAGCATTAAGCCCCTGCATCCTATAGGGCTCCTGGTCTCTGCCAGGAGCTGCAATGGAGTTGGGCACACCACAGAACCCACCCCAGGAGGGGAGAGCGGTCCTCTGGTTGCTCAATCCCCTCCCTCCCCTGCTGGCCCCCGATGACCTAAGTCCATTACCAAACCCTGGGCACTGGTGTGGTGCGAAGTGTGGTTTCCAGCTCCTCAACCCTCAGCACCAATGGGCTGGCTGAGTTAAATGTATTTAATTAAGGTAAAATAGTTCTTCTGCCACAAGAGGATGCTATTTTACCTTCTGTTACTATGTGACTAGATGTGGAAGTTGGTGGGTTTTTTTTTTAATAGTAATAAGTTAATAAAAAAAAACTTTAGAAAAAAGTGTTATTTTTTCATTAACATGTGAGAGCTGATGAGATGCAGTAGTTGTACTGTGCACTTTGGGATATCAGGAGTTATGCTGTGATGAGAGCAAACACTTAGAAAATTTTACACAGTTTTTGTTTGCAAGAAAAAATATATGATTTTGATTGTGGTACATAGAAAACTGTCTTGCTATTTGATCTTACAGTGATAGTGTTTAGGTGCAAGTGAGCAGCACAGTAACAGAATAGTGGTATTTACTTGATTCCTGATACTACAGCTACAGACGTGCTGCTGGCCCAACACCTCTCCAACACTGGTCATGCTACAGGCTCTAGCCTGTCACAGAGAGGCAATGCAAAGAGAGAGAGAGAGAGAGAGGAGCAACAGTGAAGGTGTGAGATACCTGTCCTCCCTTCAAGAGAGCTATGCTTTTTGAACTTTACTAGAGAAGTGAGGAGGGAACTTAGTGGAAACATTTTAGCAGAGTAGTGGGGGAAGTATGATCAACCATGGAAAGGCTTCAGAGAGCAAGCTGGTGGGTTGGCAGGAAAGCCAAGTTTCAAAAACAGGCAGAGGACAGCTAAGTGAGCAAGCAGGTAGGTGAGGTAAGGAAAAGCGAGCAGATGACTGAGATAACGATCAAGGCAAGTAAAAAATTATTAAAAAGTGAGAGCTCTTTTGTAAAGTTATTTATAGCTGAATGGGAAGTGATTTGCCATTTAGGGAATAGACTCTGTCATTATTGGTGAGAGTGCAACTGTGGGGGAAAAGACACAGAATGAGAAACAAAATGGCTACTGGTTTAAAACTGAAGATTACAAAATATTCTGTCTCAACAGTCTGTCCAGCTGGCAACAAGATATGGAACACTATTCGGCCAGGTTGGCTGTGACTTGTTTTTAACCATTGGTAGTGCTCTCTGAATGCTATGGCTAGAACCAAGTCTCAGCCAATCAGGACACAGGGGTGTCTTGCCCATTATATATATATATATATATATATATATAGATTTAGTATTTGCTCCCACATGAGAACTTCTTATAACCACCATAAATCACTTATGTGATTTCAACCAGTCAACTTTCAGAACTACAGGACCACTTATTGTATTCTTTATACAGTTGTTGCTTCATGTAGCTAAGTTAAAATGGAGTGTTCCACTTCTGAGGCTGTGAAAGGACAAAGGAACATAAAACATATATAAACCATGCTAGTTAAGGAGTGATTTATAAGTTTATATGTGTTCTAGGAGGTACCTTTTATGTTATAAGAACATCATCTTGCACAGTTCCGGCATCCAGAACTGCTCAGCTTCGCTTTGTGGTCATCTCACACAAACTGTATGTGATAGCATGCTTATACTTTAAGATACATAGTTCAGAATAAAAGCCCTTACTGGATCAAAGGAAATGATAGAGAGTTGCAATTGGGGAGAGTGAAATTATTTACTGTATCATGTACAGTACAATTTTTATAAAACACTAATCTTAACAATGGGAACACTCATGTTGTATCCCTTACACAATTTTCATGCTTCTTAAAACTGTCATTGCAGCTAAACAGAAGTGCTGAAGTATGCATCTAGAGTACACTACAGCATCGGACAGTAATCTGAACCCAATTTAAAGATAAACCAAAGGATCCTCAAATTATAGCAGAAAAGTCACAAAAGAACAACTAACTACTTTCAAAACTCAAACAGACAGAGATGAAGTAGAAGAGAGATGGAGCTAATTGAAATCTAAAAGAAAGGAATTACTGAATAACCTGTAGTCCCCCCAAACCATCGATAACCATTTACCAAAGTTGATTCTTCTACATGAAGATTTATCAGAGTTATCAAGGCTGATTATTTTGACTCTGTCAATAAAAATAAATACTGATTTGTGAACATGAAAAGTAAAGGTTCTGTTTCTGTTCTACTGGGGAAGCATATTCTTAAAGAGGCATTCTCCTTTTTATTATATATTGCACTCCACAGAATTAGACAGACTACAATGGTGATGATGATCCTGTCACCATGTCTGCTTCCTGAATGACATTAGGATGGTATTTGTTAATGGGGGGAAAAAAAACAGTCACATGACATCATGTGAGCTACAATGTCACAGCACTGCTATTCTAGTCTTTCTAAATCTTTGTTGCATACCAGTGAGACATGTAGTACTATTATTTTCTGACCCCAGCCATAGCTTTCAGCAGATCTAACTAAACCATCTCTAACAAAATGTTCCTTGCATGTAAGAGAGGCAGATATTTCATGATTGCTGTCACTTCTATTTTGGAATCATCAGTTGAAGTGCATTTAGCTATTGTCCACCTATATTTTCCTGAATTGTTTTCCTAGAAATATTTGAACACATTTGATCCTTTTTTGGATACTCATGTTTACTGATGAAAAGGCAGTGTATACAGCAAGTAAGGGTTATACAAGTGCATACCTGACAATAAAATCACAGGTCGAGTACAGTCATTGTATAAATAGATTTACCATTAAAAGGCAAGCCCGATTGTCTGATGGTCTTATAAGAAATACCGCAGGGGAAGGAAGTGGGTGGAGAATGAAGGGGAGGAAAAGGTGGGGTTAGTGACCTCAGAGGGGTGTCATCTGACTCCGACCAAGAGGCTCGCAGCCAATTGGCCAGGGAGAGGGGCAAAGGGAGGTAGCTCAGAGGAAGGGTCCTGGGAGTATATAGGAGCTGGCAGTCTGCCAGTCACCCTCTTTTGCTAGGAATTTTGATCTTAGCACTTCATAGGCAACTGGTTCAGGTAAAGACAAAGAAAGACTGGTTTGTTGGATGTGTGGTTCTGGCTCTGGGGGGGGCAAGTGGTTTTTACATTTAGGAAGGAAGTCCAAGACCACAGGCTCGTGGGGCCTAAGACTATACGGATCTGTGGGTGGGCAGTGGTTTGCGCATTGTGGCACATTTTGTATAGTGATAAGGAAATTTCATGGTTTGGGTGAAGGACAAGGCACCCCAGAAACTCATGGATCAGAGGCAACAGGCCTGCATGGTGTGTAGATATATGAGTAGGTCTAATCGGTATGGAAGAGCCAGAGTGGTGTGGATGAACAGGGTGCTGCATGGGGCAGGGAGTTTGTGAGCTCAGGTAGAGGTTTGCGCATTGTGCACATCTTGCAAAGAGAAAGGGAAATTTCATGGTTTGGGCGAAGGATAGGGTGCCTCGAAAACTCGTGGATCAGAGGTGACATATCTGCATAATGTTCAGATGCATGAGTAGGCCTGGTTGGTAGGGAAGAGCCAGAGTGGTGTGGATGAGCAGGGCACCGCGTTGGGCAGGGAGTTTGTAAGCTCACCCAGGATTGGTGCTAATTGGTGTCTGGTAGGTGTCTAGGCCCATTCTCCCTAATTGGGCAAGACCAGGTGCCTACGACTGTGATGAGCTCACGGTAGCAGAGTTCCAGGGCTGAGCAAAGGGTTGGGGTTCCTGGATGGTGATGAGGCCTGGGTGTTCCAAGTGAGGCACTGATTCAGAACAGGGTGCCAAGGTTTATAAAGGCTGTTCCGTGGCATGATTGGTGCATAAGGGCTAAGCTAGTGGTTGGCCCAGGGGACCACACCCATAGTACTGGGCAGACAGCAAGGCCCATATTAATGGTGGGTTGTTTGTGCAGGGACAGTCCACAAACAAAGCTGTAGCAGGGACTGGAGCATGGGCCTCCAAGGTGGAGCACTGGTGCAAGGGCATAGGCCCCACGTGGACCCCTGGCTGAAATGAGTGGTGGCTGGTAGGGCAGTTTAGGCCCAGTCAAGGCCTCCATGGGGACTGCGGTCAGAGGCTCAATTGAGAGGTTGCTGTGTTTTCTTTTAAAATAAAAAAAAAAGGAAATCTTGCATGGGGCAGCATTCTGGGAGACAGACGATGGAGGCAACCGGGAGAATAGCAAGCATGGTGGGTGGGAAGGGACAGGGGCAAGCACTGGTGTGGAGATATAATGAAGAAGGAAGTCAGGATCTGAAGGACAAGGAGACAAAGCCACATGGTGGCTGGCTGGGCGGCAGATGGTACTATTCCTTGGGGGCTATGCAGAAGGAGTTTTTTTTTGGAAAGGACACCACGAGCGTCAAGTAGTAGGGCTAATAAGGAGGTGCACCACATAGTCAACAAGTGGCGCACTGAAATATTTTGGTGATGGCGAGTGAAACTCGAAGGGGGTTGAGGCCTGTGACACTTGGACCAGTGTGGGGTGAGATGGGAGGGTTTCTATTGGGGGCTGCAGCATTTGGACAGAGATGTTGGGGGCCTATTGGACAAGGGACATGTGGGTGGTACAAAGTGCATGGACAATGGGAGAAAACCAGGCAGAGGTGGACAGCATGGGCAGGCAAGGCCCCCAGAGGACAGTCAGGCAGCTTGGAACTGTGGGGGCACAGCTGAATCAGGCACTGCAAGTCAGAAAGCACAGGTATGTGGGAGGAGCCCGATGAAGTGAGAAGGGCTATGGTGATGGCAGAAGTGGGGGATGACTGGGGGATAGGACAGACCAGTCCTGTAACAGGGCAGGATGGGGCCCAATAATGGAAAAGGATAATAAGAGTGGAAAAAGGGTCAAGTGCCCCTGGAGACTGGTAGGGAGCTAAGAAGGAATGTTTGGGGGCTGCAGGGCTCCAAGGAGAAGACTGGGAGGCCAATTTAACACAAGACTGAGGGGAGCCACAAAGGTCCAATGGGGGCAGGGGAATTATGAGACAAGCCCTAGGGGGCATCAGAGAGGCTATGAGCAGTAATAGGCAAGAGGCAAATAATCACATTGTGAATTCATCCCATAGTATCTCAGCAGAGGGACCATGGCACCAAAGAAAGCCTCACTCTCTAGCAACAAGATGATGACGGAGGCCTCCAAGCTCATGAGCAAAACAATGGAGTTGGTGGAGGCAGCACAATGGAGAGGGAGAGGAAGAGGAAGAGAAGGAGGAATCGAGGAAGAGGAAAAAGACGGATGGATGGATGGGCACATGGGAGCAGGGGAGGGAAGAAGCAATGAAGAACAGAGACATGCCCCTTGCCTCTCCTGCCACTGGATCCCACACAGGCACCAGCAGAACCAGATCCAAACAGGGGTAAGGGCAATGTGGATGTCACAAATGAAGTGGATTTGAAAGAGTATTTACAAGGTTTAATAGATGACATGAGGGACAAGGGCATGGAAAAGATGGAGAAGGCATTACAGACCATAAAGAAGGGAAGCAATGATGGAGAGGGAGTCACTGGAAATCAGGCAGAGAAGAGGAAACTGTACAAAGGCTTACTGGAGTTTACATTGGGGGACCACATACCAGTCTCACTCAAAGAAAAGATTTGAGAGGGAGAGTAAGTCAACATCTTTGGATTGGTGGACGAGGACATGGCCAAGAAATATGAACAGAAGGAGTCAGTGGGAAAGTCTGAAATGGAGGTGGCCCTCATGATAATTCAACATAAAGTGGAAGAGGTAAAGTACAAAGGGAAGAACATTGATACTTGGCAGGCTGGTTTCCTGATATATAGCACAATGGTTTTAGCGAAACAACCAGAACTGGCAATCCTCCTGCTGACATATATGGCTATCATCAGGGATGCATAAAAGGCAAAACTGGGGTGTGGATAGTTAAAATATGATGAGGCATTCTGAAAGAGGATGGCAGTGAAGGGGGGCCTGAGATAGAGATTGTATGATTACAAGCTGTGGGTGCATAAACTCTCGGGTCCAACAGGGAGGTACAGGGGGGAGCACAGCAAAAAAGCAACCCCGCTCCTGCAGCGAAGACATGTTGAGGTTCAACATGGTATCTGTACCTGGGCAAACTGCAAATTCAGGCATGTCTGCTCTCATTAAGTGGGTTTGCACCCGCAATGAGATGTCATCAAGGGAGGGAAGGGAGGACAGCAGGATGGCAGAACCAGGCACAGTTTTTGGGGTAGGGGAGGAGGAGTGGGAGGGGCCAGGGGCACCACAGAGGAGATTGCTACTTCAACTATGGATGGAATTGATGGGGAAGTGGGGGGGGGCGAGGTGGGGTTTTCCTTTGGTGCACACACCCATAGATACGGGTATAGTGGGGGCTTGGATGAAGGAATACCCAGATTTGGCGAGGGCAGAATTTTTGAGGAGGGGTTTTCAGTAAGGTTTCAGTTTAGGCTTTGAAGGGGTATGAAAGACAATGAGGGCAACACATTTAGGATCAGTCAGGGGATGGAGGATATTGTCCAAGCATAGATCTAAAAGGAAGTAAAGGCAGGGAGGATAGAGGGCCCCTTCACCAAACCTCCTTGCCCAGACTTCCAGGTTTCACTGTTGGGTGTAGTGCCAAAGAAAAAAGAGGGGGAATTCTGGCTCATTCACCACCTTTCCTATCCGGAAGGGGGATCAGTGAATGATGGAATCCCTGATGACCTGTGCTTGGTCTTATACATATGGCTGGACCAGGCAGTGATGTTGATCAAGGCTGTACAGGGGACATGGTTGGCAAAGACGGACATCAAATCCACTTTCAGGTTTCTACCAGTGAGACCCAAAGGTTGGTACCTGTTTTGTTTCCAGTTTGAAGGGGGATTATAATTAAACAAAGCCATGCCGATGGGTTGTTCGGTGGCTTGTTCGACATTCAGGCATTCAGCTCATGGGTACAGTGGGTGTTTGGGTGGAGATATGGGTACAGGAGGGTGGTTCATTATTTGGATGATTTATTAATCACAGGGGGCAGCAAAGGGGAGACAGAAGGGATGTTGGCAGATGTGAAAGGGATGTGTGGGCACATGGACATCCATCTGCCAAAGGACAAACAGAAGGGCTTGTCTGCCAGCTAGAATTTCAGGGGATTGAGGTAGACATGGTACAGGAATGTTTCTGCCTGCCAGAGGACAACATGATGTGGCTCAAGGGGGTCTTATCTCAGGTGAGGGGGAAGAGGAGGGTGCCACTGGTATTAGTTCAGCAGCTGCTGGTGCTCCTTAATTTTGCTTGTAAGGCCATTAGCCCGGCGGACTGCTCTCCTATCCCCGGGGCAGGATCCAGTGAGCCTTCTCTCTGCAGCAGCCCACGGTGATGATCAGGGACACAGCTAGAGCTGGCATAGCAGGATGGAATGTGGCAGCTGGTGCCACACTGTGCCCAGATATCACTGCATGCCTGTACTCCCAGGGTTAGAAAATCTAAAAATGGAGCAGCACAGACCGTGGCAGTTTGATGGCTGCACTCCGCCAACCGACGATGCCCAATGCACATGCCGGTAATGGTTCCTTGTCTAATGCATGGACAATAGGTGGTGCCCCTCTCAAAGGCAGAACTGCATATGCCAGCTGGGCATGCCACGCCAGGGTCAGAGGTGGAGCTGAGTGGTGGCTGGATTAACAGCAGATGAGTGGCTGCCAAGGGGGTAAAATACAGTATGTCATAATAAAAAAGGCAATGTAAACCATTTTTTGTGGGGAAATATTTAACATATCAACACCAAATTAAGCATCCATACATTAGATGGAGGTACAAAACTAATTTTGTACTAAACAACAATTTTTCTAATATGATACATGCATTGTTTCCCCATTTTTTTCAAGGTGGCTAGGTAAAGCTTGAGAGAGACAAATCCCAGCCATACACACCATACCATACAAAAATATGAATATCTTCTACAGTATACCTGACAGACACAAAGTATCAGTGGCAAAGTTGTTCAGCATAAAATTACCTTTCCAACAGTGTCATGCAGACAATTATACTCACTTTAGTTTGTGAAATATTTAAGTTTTAAGCAGTGACATCCTCAGGCATCTTAAGTCCTCAGTGGCACAAAGTGCAGGATATCTGGAGGTGTTAAAGACCTCAGGAATATCTTTTCTGTTGCCACCTACAGGTGTCTCGGGGCCTCAGTGAGTTAAAGCACAACATATTGAAGGTATTAAAAAGGAAGTGGCTGACGGTCTTTCCCATTTGCAACTGGACAGGTTCTGGGAGCTGGCTCCACAGGTGGTAGCACACAGGACCACGGTCTCAGACCATTTATGGGTGACTGGAGGGACAAAGCCAGGTGGTTGTACAGGAGATCATGGGTGCCCAACACACTGAGGGTATGTGAAGGGGCATGGGAAGCATTTGAGGAATTCAGGGCTAGGGTGGGATGGGACACAGGGGTGATGGCCTCTGAAGCCAGGTGATGCAATATGTGGTGCAAAGGTGGGAAGAAGGGATGGCACACTCCACCATGGGTTTGTAGCTGGCAGGCAAAGGGTGGGTCTGCAAAGATAGGGGCTGGCCAGACACCATGTCAGGGAGAGTGATTAAGCATATGGCAGGCTGACAGAGGGGCCAAGGAGTGAGGCCTGACAGGAGGCAGCTCATCATGGGACAGCTCCTATGTGGGGTGGTCGGGGCCCTACAGTACATGTGCACTACAGTGAAGGGGGCCTGCTTGTTTGGGGCGGTCTTTGCAGTTATGGCTAGGGGCACCATCATAGTCGAAAGGTGATGGCCTCAAGGAAATTGGGGGCAGGACATGGACTGTAGGTGGAGGACATCAAGAGGGGACAGGACAGGGTAGTCATTTGGCTATATAAGTACAGAATGGTCAAGGTGGCAGGGGCGAGGCAGTAATCCTGCATGGGCAGGCGAAGGGGAAAGTGTGCACTGTTATGGAACTGGAAGAATATGGGATGATCCGGGGTACAGGTAAAGGAATATGGTTCCACCATGGGGACGGCAGCCTGGTGACAGGTTTCCAAGTTGGTGGAGTCCTTAAGAAGGCACTTGCATTCATGGGAGAAGAACCCAGTTAATTTTCTCCTCACTCTTTTCGCACAGGGGCAGCATCAGAGGCAGCAAAAGGTGTGTCCAGAGCACAGATAGTGCAGGTAGGGTACTGGAGATCCAGCTGCTACAAAAGATATGTGAGATGTTGACAACATGGCTTTCCTCACCTTGTTTCTTTCTTCTGTTCTCTTCCCGGCAGGATCAAAGCGAAGGGTGTAGATCATGGGGCATTCCTACATATATTGGGCTGAGAGATTCACAGCTACCAGATGGGGTGGCACACAACATGGGACTGACCTGGATCACACTCAGGTGCAATGGAAGGGGGTAAAGGGGCATGAGATGGGTGCAACTGATGCTGTTATTGAAAAAAACTGAGGGTGTAGTGGGGCAGATTGGATTGCCTGATCATTCATTTGGGGGGGGAACAACCTGGGAGGGACATCATGGGGGGCACTAGTGCAGGCCATAATGGCAGACTTGGAAAGGGTGATGGGGTAGTGGCCGGGAGTGGTCATTGGCTGGTCTGAGATTACTTCCTATAGGGTATGGAGGAGGGCCAAGGAGGTAGAAGTGATGAGGGCACTTTATTTAAATGTTGTTATGTCTTTCACTGGGTGTCCCAGAATGAGTGTTTTAAAGTCAGCTGGACTGGTCAGGTGCCATATCCTTCCTTGCTCTGTATGGACACATGCCAGTAATCCTAAATAAAGGGGAACTCTCAAATCATGTGACGATGGCCATCCCAGAAACCAAAGCTCCTCTAACAGGTGGCTGAATCTCCCACCCTAAACTGCATTGTGATAAACAGGATATTGAAGTATCAAAGTAGCAGCATTTGTGGCTCAGCAGACAGCACACTCACTTCTGCGACTGGGAGATCAGAAGGCTGTGAGTTCTATCCCCACACCAGGCACTTGGGTTAAAGCGCAATACTGACACTGTAGTACAGCATGAGGGAGGTGCTGCACTTCTGAGGTGCTGTCTTTCAGACGAGACATTAAACCAAGGTCTCATCTGCCTGTTCTGGTTGTAGTTCAGGTGGATGTTCAAGATCCCATGGCACTTCTTGAACAAATACAATATACACAAAAAATCAGTAGCTACAGTAAATCACATATTATTTCATACATTACCAAAATAATAATTCTATCTTCCCAAAACTTTAATTTCAAACACTAAACTATAAGAAATAGAGAAAAATAAACACAACCTAACTCTTACAAACCAATCTTTCTTTTTCTATCACCTTATAACGTCAAAATATTAGAAATGATTGAGCTAGAAATTCATATGACATGCTTCGTTATACTACTATATACATATTTACTATATAATTCCTGGATAATCCAATTTTCCTCTTTCCATGTTTTAATATATTCTTACACCTTAACCCAGCTGCTCTGTATCCTTCCATAATTGTTCACAAGCCTCTTGCCCAATTGTTTTCTTTTCATATCGATAGATCTGGTCTAGTTCATCTTGAATTTTAAATAACACATCTTGTACTAGTGTGTCCTCATTCTGAAGGAACCTTCGGCATCTTACCAGCCATAATGACCACTTTATACAAGCCAGTATAACATATATTGTGCTTTTCTTCCATCTTTCCCAGACAGGAATCTATGACTGGTCATCGACAAAAATCTTGTTGAACGACAAGACAGCAAAGCTGGCATGCGGTTCCACTTACGGGGACATGTTTTCTTCAGGGGACTAAGCAACCAAACCCCCCATGTGGGGGTCTGCACCCCCTGCACCCCCCTCACTATAGATTCTCAACTCCGAATCAGAGCTCATTGTGGAGGGGGTGCAAGACCCCGGGAAGACAATACGAGGTTCCAGCACCGACACTGCAGTGATGTGGCGCTGTAGTCGCTGTAGTGTCGGTCACTCTCGAAGTTACGCGGTCGGGGTAGTATACCCCCAGACAGTAGGTATTTGTCCTAACACTAGCCATTCATATTTCATCTTCTGAAAAACATCCCCATTCCGTAATGCTACTAAGACCACCAGAAACTTTGCACTTATTCACAGTCAAAAAATAAGTACCTTATAGTTTTGATTTGTTAAACATATTGTTTCTCATCACATACCCTTTCTTCCTTCTGTTTATGCATCTGATTCCCTTTTTTTCCACCAGAAACTTTGCACTTATTCACAGTCAAAAAATAAGTGCCTCATAATTTCTATTTGTTAAACGTATTGTTTCTCACCACATACCCTTTCTTCCTTCTGTTTATGCATCTGATTCCCTTTTACATTAATCTTTTGATGTCCACTTAACCATATTGCATCCTGCATTTTCAATGGTATTCTTGGTTCTATCATGCTTTCTAGCAACATGTCACAATTTATTTCAGGCTGAACTTTGAACACTGGTTCTTTGAAATAACATTTTTCTACAGTCAGATTACAAAACTTCTTCTTATCATTATTTAAAAACCAACATAGCTCAATCCTCCAATATCTTATATATTTTTGAGTAGTTTTGTATGTAAGTAGGTAGCCATTTTTCCAAGGCATGTCATTTACCCCTTCCCCATGCTGTTAGAAATTCTGGCCCCCATAATTTCAGACATTCATGCTCATTTCTTCTGTCTCTATCACCAAAGGCCTAATATTACTATAAAAAAAAAATTGATAAATAGAAACACCGACGGTTTAAGCACGTTCAATCCTCCTGCCTTCCAGGCCCTATACATTTGTGCCCTCTTGACTGGGTTTAGCCTACTTCCCCAAAGTAGAAGGAAAAAAGGCCCATTACTGTAGTGTGCATACTGTACAGTAAAGGATATACATGTGAAACATACATAAAAAAATGGGTGTTATATAAGCCCTTACCAGGAAAACCCTTTATTTCCTAGTCATTTTCCATGACTTCCATAATTGTACTTTCTGATGGGCTTCCTCATAGGCCATGTTCCAATTTAGACTTTCAGTTTCCTTTGTGCCATAGTATATTCCTAACATTTTAATATTCCCTTTTACTCGGAATTGGAAATTCTACCTCTATCAGGGCAGCTCCCAATCCTAATACCTTACTTTTTTGGTTTTTCATTTTTATTCCCGTAGTATCTACCAGGCTTTCTATTAGTTGGACTACCTTCTTACTTGATTCCAAATCTGCAATTAGAAGTATACAATCATCAGCATATGCATTGATTTTTTTTTTAAGTATCCCTTCCTTGCTTCTTATTGATCTAATATTCTCCTCTTCCTCCATTGTTCTTAATACTGGGTCCAATCTAAAAACATATAACAAAAGACTTATTGGACATCCCTTCTGAATTCCATTTTTTAAATAAACAGAGATGCCAAGGTGCCCATTAATGAGTGGAGTTGCCTGCACTTCTGTATTCATTGTTTGTAACGAGGCTATCATCTGGTCAGGAATATCATAATACTTTAGTACCCCCCGAATATGTTCTTGTTTTATAACATCAAATGCAGTCTCTTGATCCATTGTAAGGATATATCCTTCCAAATTCATCTCTAGCCCTTGTTCTACTAACTCTCTGATGTATAACAAATTTTGATTAATATTTCTCTCTAGAACTGCACAAGTTTGTGATGGAAGTACTTTTTTGCTACCTTAGCTAGTCTAACTTTCAAAAGTTTAGTTAAGATTTTATAATCTGTTGACAATAAGCTCAACAGTATCCAATTTTTAATATTCTGGTGGTATCCTTTTTTATAAATAAGAATATTCACCCCGTGTCTCATATTAGGCACTAGTCTGTTTTCATTCCGAATTGCTTCAAAAACCTATTGTAACCATGGACCAGGGTCTCTTTATACTCCTTATAAAAGTCATTGGGGACTCTATTCTTCCCTGGAGCAGTGCAGGTGGTTAGTTAAGCTACCGCTACTTTAATTTCTTCCAAAGTGATAGGTGCTACCAAAACAAATTCTTCATTCTTTGTTAAATGTGGAATGTCTAAGTGATAGAAAAAGGGTCCCTGAACTATCTTCTCTCCTTTTCGGAATGCTTCCTTTATATGTTTCTGTATTATATGTTATATCCCCATTCTATCATTTGTTACATTTCCTGTCCCATCCCTTAAAGCTGTAATAATTACCTTTTGTGTCCCTTTCAAGGCTAAGTTATAACTATTCACTTGGTTCTTTTCTTCCCTTGGTCATGAATTTCAGCTGCTTGGCCACTACTTTCTGTTTTTCTTTTTGATACATATTAATTTTCTCTTTTATATCATTAAGCTGGCGCATCATATTTTTCCCCTTAGTCTCATCTGAGTTAATATTTTTAAGTACTTAAATTCAGTTCCCAGTATCCTTGTCTAATGGAAATGTTATTATGTGACCTATAGTGACCTGTATTGCCATGTGGTCTGAGGTTTCTGTAAGTAATAATACCCAACAGGGTGGGCGGTATTGTGCTATACCAGACCGCCCAGGGGCGTAATGAGGCCCGACACCGCAGGCAGAGGGCCTTATAGCCCCTTGAAGGTCCGGTATAGCACAATACCGCCCACCCTGGAGGGTATTATTGCACTTAGAAAATGGGCCACTATATTATAGGTGTTTGAATGCTTTTTTTCCCAAACGTTGTTTTAAAAATGTAAAAACTGTGTTTTTGTAATAAAATAGTTCCTCTGCCTTCATTAGAGATGGTTGTAATGGTTGACACACACACACACACACACACACACACATATTAATTAAATTGCTTGTCTTGTCAGTGTCTCTGTTGTTCCTCCAAACCACAGACACACACACACACACACACACACACACACAATTTGTTTGCCGCCATCCTTCCTGGCAACCGGACCGCAATATACATAGTAAAAGACCCCCCCACCACGACTACCAACAGCACTTTCACTGCTGGAATACACATAATGCATTTTACTTTATTTTAAAAAAGATAAACTGGATCATCATTCACAGGCAAGCAACAGAGTGGAGAAGTGCAGCTGGAAGGCAACAATCCTGATGGAATGGCAGCAGGAGCGCGACTGTACCTCAGAGGACTGTTTTTTTTTTGAAGCTGTAGTCAGAGGTGCGCGTGCGGGCAGGCTGACTCTTCGCAACGATGGACTATGGATCCCCTACCAAATTGTTCCAACAAAACAAAAGCGGGGAGAAAATTAGTTTGCGCTATGTCCTGTCCCAGGTACATTTCTGTTTAAAAGAAGGCTTTTGTTCCTGTTTTCAGTTTGAGTTGGATGGAATGTGAGCAGCGCTAACCAACTTCAGTTCACCGAGGTTTAAAAAGCAGCGTAGCGAGCAAGACATCGAAAGTGTTGCCAACAACGATTTCAGTAAGAAGTTTTTGTTTGTTTTTGCTTTTGCTTTTTCTGTTGTACCACAAGATGGACCCATGATCGGGAGAGTGTTTATAGTAGAGTTGGCGATCTGGAGCTGGCTGTGTTTGAACTCAGAGGTAAGCATGATCAGTGCTACCAAAGCATAATGATATTTAAAACAAAAAGAACTGTTTTTCTCTGGCACGGTAAAAAATGGGAACATGTAACAGATCGTGACCATATTTTGGGGGATCATTCACTAAAGAAGAGAAAACATGGTGGCTATTTAAAACCGAACATTCCTTGGGCACACTGATATTGGTCATCAGGTTGGTTGATACTGGCACTTTTAATACCTGGGCTCTGTTGTCTGATAGACGCCCACCTTGGCAGAGCTATCAGCCAATCAGAGCCCCGATATTTCTTAGCCCATTTTCTAAAATGGTATAACCGTAACTGAATTTCCTGTAATTCATTCTGACATAAACCAAAAATCTATCATAGTGGATAACTGCCCTTTAAAAAAGTATGTTCTGGGGTAATCATTAGTGTGTCATAAATATCCCTTAATGTATTTTGTTCCCAAATTTTCCTTAAGGTATTTGTATCACTAAATAATGTTTCTGTTTTCCTTCCAGAATCCCTTTGAGTAAGGCTACAATTGAAATCCCGCCCCCCCCACCATCGTATCAATCTGGAGGTATGTAGGAAGGGAGCAATTTCTTTAAATAAGGAGGACCTTTCAGCCTTTGATTGGGGCATATAAATATATATTAGCCTATAGGAAAGATCATGCAGAATAACATCCATCAGTAAGACTCTACATGGACACATATCTACTACCTTTAGTACCGTCACCTTAATCCCTGCAAACATGATTCCTAAGCCCATGCATTGTTCTTCTCCTATTGACCACAAGGAGGGGCCCCAGCTCCAATCTCTTTGTGCAGCCACTATTTCTGGCAAGGTATGGATCCTCATATCTTGTAAGAAAAATATTTGACCCTTTCCTGACACCAGGCTTGCAAAGGTAATACTTAATTTTTCCTATGCTTTAATGCTATTCACATTTGCAATAGTTAAAGTAATTCCCCATCAATGAAATAAGGTTGTAAATACATATACATGCATTTCACTTTTGTTTTTTCTTTTTTTTGGCTTAGGTTTTTCACCCAACACTGGTCCAGTATAGTTTTAGGTTTTGAGCAGGTATTTGATGATACAGTACATCAGACTCAACCCCTGCATCTTCTTCCTCCAGTTCCATTAATACATCATAAGGGTCTCTTATGGGTATATTTTCAGATAATTTTTCAAAGGCAGGAGTTCCACGAGGTTTTTGCAACTAAAGACCTTGTAACCCTCTTAAAAGGGGGGTCATTTATTGTTTCTGGAGGTGGCGTTTTGTTCATATTGCCCTGTCCCCCAAACAGGGTACTTTCTCTACTGAAGACCTTTTGATCTCCTTTGGGGGGCGGGAGGGGAGTCCTGCACTCTTTCCTCTGATGATTGCTCTCCACCACTTCCTGAGCACTCCCCTCAGCTCCAAAGCCTGTTCTCTAGTAACTTGTTCCATAGGTGGGGTGGGGGTGGGGAGGAGAGGACTCAGGTTGCTGCACCTCTACCACCTCCTGTTCAGGGTTTCCTTTCCAAGACTTGCCACTCTCTGTGACTTGGCATCTGCTGGACTTATCTGCATCATCTGCTCATGCATCCTCATTTTTTTTTCTTTTTGGGTTGTGACAACATAAACATCCTGCCCTGCCCTCAGTGCTTGATCCAGACTGTTGTGCGAAGCCCTGGAATAATTGTAGAATGTGTGCCCATGCTCCTCACACAGATTACATCTTAATGGTTGTTGACATTGAGCACCTATACAGTATGTCCCACTACTCCACATAGCCCAGACTTTTGCTTTTCACAAACATTACTTAGATGAACTACTTCTCCACATTTGTAGCAGGCTCGTGTCTGTCCAGGGTAAAAGATTACCCCTCTGTCTCTCCTCAAAAAGAAACAATTCAGAAGATGCTTTGTTATTCCATGTTCCAGTTTTAAAGTGACCTTATACTTCCAGCCCCCAGTCCATAAGTGCTCCTTATCCACAATGGGTTCCAGATGCCTATTAACTGTACAGGTTGTTTTAACCAATGCGTTATGTCCACTACATTTACTCCCTCATTTCTGAAGAGGACTGTTATTTTTTTAAACATTGGTTTTGTCAGGGGGATAGCTAAAAATGGCTTTCACAACAGAGTGCTCTTGAACATTTCATACTGCTTCCAGAATCTTTCAAGTTCAGCAGGGTGCTTAAAACTAATGTCAAATACTGAGTCTCTTGGCATGTGTATTAATGTATATATCTAGTATGCATAATACTTCATGTTGTTTTTTAGTAAGACCCTTCCAACAAAAAGCCTATCTGGGATGTCTGACATATCACCTCTATATTTGAGGTGTACTGCGCTCCATCTAGTAGCAGGTTCAGAGGCGTTCCTCACATTTTCAGGGAATAATTTTTCACTTACATTTGTGTTCCATACTGTTGGGGGTAGTTGTCTTGTCTCTATAGCCTCAGCCAGTGCTATCCTATCTTCAGGAGTGAGATGTTCTCTTTGCTCAGGAGAGGTTTCCCCTTCCCTCTGTCAGAAGGGGAGGGGAAGTTATATTCTTCAACACATTCAGAGGGAACACTCCTTCAAGCTCTATGATGCTGTTCAAGGCCTGATTCTGGCTAGGGTCTGAATTCTCTTCCCCTCCTTGTACCATGCTTTTCTGCCCAGGCATGATTAGGTATGTGGGGGACACAGATACAATGCTATCCTGATTGGATTTTTCTTTTCCTGTTATAGCAGAAACACCTTTCCCCTCTAAGGATTTGGGGAGATCTGCATCTCATCCAGAGCCTTCTAAATTTTTGACCCATCACACTACCTGTAGGGCTTTAGCAACCCACCCATCTGGTGCTGATGAGGGTCCAGCAACCTGCTCATTTTGACCACTTAACATGGTGTCAGAAGTCATTTGCCCACTTTCTTTACTTATTTGGCAGCCTTTTTTCCTTTCCCTGTACTGACGTTAGCATCCAGTTTCCTCCCAGTTCCCCCTGTAGAGAACCCAGCATTAAATATAATCTGTTTTTTTCTGTAATACATTGGGTTATCTCACATTCTCTACATCCAGAATAGCATTTTGTTTTATCTGATAATCTACTTTTTCCAAAGAAGTTTTCTCCTTAACAGAACTTTCCAGTTCTACACGATTTGTGTCTTCACTTCTCTCTGATTCATCTCCCACTGTAAAATTAGTTACCTGCATCCTCAGAGAACTTCCTCAATCCACAGTTGCACCATCTACAGCCTTTCTGCCTTCCTCTGTCTCCTCTTCTGGTATTGCCACACCGTCTCCTTTCCTCTGATCACCCTGCTCTTTTGCCACCGTCAATTCTTCCTGCAGCTGCAGCACTTTCTCAAACCAATTCCTTTGTTCAAGGAACTGACAATCTTCTTCCTCCATTAACTTGCGGATGTTATCCGCCAACTGGATACTCACTGCAGCCACATTATGAAGCCCTATTTCCATTCCTTCTGTCAGGTTTCTATCATGCTGTTGTTCAATAGATTCCACCACCATCACAAAAGTTTTCTCCATTGTTTGCTTCACATCCATCATGGTCTCTAATGAGAAGGGGGCGAAGGAGGAGACCTGCTCCTTGGCTTCCTGGATGTCCTTCTTCTGCACAATCCCAGGAAGACTGGCCATCTCATCACCAGTCACAGTGCCCCCTACCGCAGAGTAGGGGATTTTTTTTAATTTACAAACTTCAAATTATACAAACAGAAAAAATAATCAAAATAACAGAAGAAACAATCAAGGTACATAAACAAAAGTAAGGACTAACAATATTCACTTCATACTGATGTCTTAAAAGGAAGTAAACTGAAAAGGGGAAGGAAGTAGTTCCATATTACATACAACTGTTTCAATATTAGACAATAATTGCATTGTATTAAGAAAAAAAATAATTTGGTAGAAGGATATATAGAACCCTTTACAGTTAATTCATACAATAAAGTCCTTTACATTTTCATAATCATTTTTCCCCAATGAAATATATGTAAGAGTAAACTGATTTGGATTTATATCCTGTTCCCATACCAGTAAAATGCATGTTGCCAATTAACCACAATGAAGGGTGTTCATCACATTTGGGGAAAAAGCTCCCAGTACTGGAGACTGGTACCTGGAGAAATTTTGAGAGATTATTTCTCTTTATAGTTTTTAATATGTTCTTTAATTATATTAAATAATTGGTCTTGTGTAATGTGGTGTTGCTGTAGGAAGAACCTACAACTGCTTTGCCATATCCAGTATTTGAGGAATGCAAACAAAAAGTGCACACTGCTTGTGTTCAAGATTTTCTAGTAGTTTAACACAATTCCTTGTACAATGGTATCATAGTTCAAGTACTGGAAAGGTAAACATATCCAGGTGTTTTTTTTTTATTATTTTCCGCAACTCTACAATGTAAGGGCATTCAAAAAAAATATGTGAAATTGTTCCTAGTGTGTTACCACAACTTGGTCTGGGACTGTACCATTTGGTCAATTCCTTATGTTTTAAATTGTTCTTCATATTGCATTTTCCCTGAGCACTTACCCACACTACAACCCATGTTTTTATTGGGAGTCTTTTGTCTGAAAACATTTGGCATATCTGCTGCTTTCCTTGTCTATTCCTGTCATCAAATGGTTCAGCTAGAAAGTATCGGTGCACAATCATTTGGTATTCCTTTTTTCTTGCATATGATGTTAGGTGGTGTTTTTCTAATGTCCACTGCTTTAATTTACCTAGGCTGTATTTTAAGTATTTTGTAAAGTTGTATGTTTTCAGGTTTTTGGGTAGTGCCTCATTATCTGCCCATCCTAAAAATAAAACATGGAGCTTTTGTTAAGCCATTTTGCCCAATTTGCATCCTTATGTCTCAGAAGGGGAACAAAGTTAGTGAAACAGAAAATGGTGAAAAAGAATGCAATCGGATTGGGCATTCCTAATGCTCTTTCATCCATGTTAAAGTAAGTAATCCCTCTTTTAATGGAATTTAAATGGCTACCCCACAGAGCTGAAAAGAAACAACGAAAAATGTTGCTTTCTGACTATTTGGGTATGGGGTAAATATGGCTAATGCATAGAAAAAAGGGAGTTAGATGAGTGGTGATTGTGTGAATAAGCTTAAGTTTACTCATGTTCCACTTGTTCCATTGTTGAATTTGACGGTCTACATTGTCAATTTTTAAATTCCAATTAAATTCATCCATATCGCCTGGGCCAAAATAAACACCTAATATTTTCTGGGGCTCATAAACTATAGGGATATTTTTAAGTTGGGATTCTACTCTATTTTGGGACCCAGTGAGCAGGCAGAAACTTTTGGAGAAATTTAGTTCTGCACCCGTTAATTTAGAAAAGTACTTAAAATGTTTAATGCCTGAATACCTAACTTGTGGTCTTGGACTGTTACCAGCAAGTCGTCTGCATAGGCACAGACTTTTACCATGGGAAGATTAGGACTTACAATGCCTTTTGTTTTGTCTGATGAGTTTATTACTCTGATCACGGGGTATAAGGTTAATATATATAGGATTGGGCTTAGGGGATGCCCTTGAAGTACTCCACGGTTCATCCATTTTTTCTCACCTAACCGTCCTCATAGTAAAGGACGCACTGTGGTGCTCTCATAGTAACCTTTGAAACTAGAAATAAACTGAGGGAGGATGTCATATTCAATAAGGCAGAGCCATAAAAATTAATGGGAAATTTTATCGAATGCCTGTGATTGGTCTACATTTAGAATATATGTTTGTATATCTAATTCTTGATTGTGGTCTATTATTTCTCTAAATATGATTAAATTGTCAGAAAGTTTGCATAGAGGAATTGTGCAGGTCTGTGATGGATGTATAATATCTGTCATCTCGTTTACTAATCTATTGTTTAAAAGTTTAGCCAAGATTTTTAAGTCTACATTTAACAATGTAATAGGTCTCCAGTCATTTAGTTGTTTCTTATCTACTTTTTTATGCAGAAAACATAAAATTCCCATATTCACTTCTTTAGGAGTTTCTGGTAGTTGTAGTAATTCGTTGTATACTTGGACCATTCAAAACTGTGTGTCCATAGCCATTTGTAAAATTCAGATAGTAATCCATCAATACCAGGAGCAGTGTTCATTTGAAATGAATTAATCACATTTTCTAATTCTAATTTAGATTGTGGGTTTAATAAGGATAGTTTTTGGGTTTGCAAAATCAGGGGTAAATCAGGGCCCGGATATTCAGACTGTGCCAGGCTGTGGCGCCAGCCTGTGCATAGCACAACTGGGCTGCACAGGGGTATTGACAGAGTGATATTCAATGATCCATTCACATATCTGGAATGTGTAGTACAGTGTGGGCTGCATGCCCATTGACTCACACTGTGGACCAATGGACATACAGCCCTACCATAGGGGGTCATTCGGTGGGCGGCGGGCAGCGAGCAGGTGGGGAGCTCCCGGCCACCACTGACAGAGGAGTGGGGTGGTGGGGCTCAGTGGGTGGGTGGGAAGGGGTAACACTGGACCACCAGGGATATGGGACTAGTGTTTTTACAGGATATGCCTGTGATTGGGCTGCAAGTGGTCCACTGGACCACCAGGGATATAGGACTTACATTATTATTCTATTTATGCCCGCGAATGGGCTGCGAGCAGTCCACTCGACCACCAGGGATATTGTACTTCTGCATTTGAACATATGCTTGCGATCGGGCTTGAGGGGGCGCCACCACAAAGTTGCAGCCGGAGCTTGGGTGGCCACCCACAGGTGGCAGCTGCCGTGTTGCACCCTGCAATATGGCAGCTCACCTGTGGGTGGCCAGCCCTTGTTCCTTTTTTTTTTTGGCTCACCTGTGTGCAGTGCAAGTAGGGGTTGCACTTGCATGGACTAAGCATATCCCGGGCTGAATATCGGGATGTGCGGAGTATGCATGGGCACGCCCTCCCACCTGCACTGGATACATTACTGATGTGCTCCGGCACATTGGGATTTGTGCCAGGCCCAATCCCCATTTGAATATCACACTGGGGCACATCAGTGGGTTGTGCATGGTGCAGCAGTGTTGCGCCATGCGCAACCATTCTGAATATACAGGCCCTACTGTTTTAAGCCATTCTTGGATTTTGTTTGTAATACAAAATTCTGTTCCAAATTTGGTTTGTATGTAATTAACAATTTCTTTCATAATACCAGCTTTGGTATTAATTATTTATCCAGAAGTAGATCTGAGTTGTGCAATATGTTTATTTTGTCCTCTATATTTACAGTTTTCATATGGGTTAATTAGATACAACTTCCGTTGAGTTCCAAATATTTGTTTTGCCTTTAGAGACTGAAACTTGTTATATTGTAATGACTTTAGTTCATCTTTAATTTTATTAATCTGGTGTGCAGCATTTTTAGTATCTTTCATTCTTTCTTGCAAAAATTGCAGTTGGTATTGCAAATCTCTATACCTTGTTTGTTTATTATAGTGGTATGTCCTAGAAATATTTTTGAAGCAAGAAACAAAATCTTTTTTTGAATCTAGCCACCAGGTTACTAGGCCATCATATAGACAAAAACCTGATTTTCTGGTGGCAAGTAATTCCAATAAAACATCTTGATATTTGTCCCGAAAAAGAGATGTGTTAAGCCTCCACATCCCTTTCCCATGTGTAACTTCAGAAACATTTGTGTGGTGAATGCTAATCAGACAGTGATCTGATGTGGCAATAACTTGAGTTTTGAATTTTTGAACCATGACAGTGTTAGGTATAAAAAATAATCAATTTGGGAAGATAATGCTCCTTTATAAAAGGTATTGGGGGTACTGTGTTTAAAGACCCTTGTGCATCTTTTAAATTGGTTTGGACTAAGATGTTTGTAAGTGCTGAGACATTGCAGACTTTTTTCTGTTCTACCACCCCTATCAGATTTCAATAATCCATAGCTGAAGTCCCCACCTAGTAATATTACTTTTGTGGTAAACAGGTAGGGTTGGATTTCTTTCCAAAGGTCGCTATGGCTGGCTTTTGTTTGAGGAGTGTAACCATTAATTAGTCTGTAAATATTGACTCTAAAATAAATATCTATCAGAAAGGCCCTACCTTGGTGATTCTCTACCATTTTTAATATTTTAACTTCATGATGGAAAAAACAGATGGCTATACCACTACATAGTTCTGTCCCTAAGGACCAGAAAATAGGCTCCCACTTCCAGTCAGCAGCTGCTTTAAAAGATTCAGAGAGTTCATAAATCCTTGTATCTGGGGAAAAAAAATCATCATCTAACTGAGTGGGATCGAACAGAGCAAAGGTTGTGTTTTTCATTCTTAATACTGTTCATGTTAAGAGAGGCCCCTGCTAAGTCTGCCATTATTTATTTCCCTATGGGGGTTTGTAGGAAATTACTTTTGCCTTAGACCTAGTCCCCCATCATTTTTTTTCACCTTGTATTTGTTTTTAGAAGGCACTTCACTTTTTAAAGATACTTCTAAACTTGAGGAGGCATCAGATAGGTCTCCCATTTTGGTATCCCCCCATTGCAAGGCTTCATATTGGTTCTGGAGTTGAACTCTGCAGGGTCATTGTTTCCTTTGTTTATGTTTCCCTTTCCCCCATGTCACTAGATGAAAGGAATTAAGATCTGGAGGGGGCATGTCTGGTGCATCTTCAGAAATTACTGCTTTCTATCATGTGGGAGGGGGGTCGGGTTTTGAGCAGGGTTCTGCTGTCTCCATGGGGGTGGGTACTGGATCTGGGGAGCTTGTCATTTTGTTCTTGATTGTTTATCTTTGGCAGTGTTGCTTTGGGGAGATTTTGTAGTAGCTGTAGCTGTCTTTGCATAAGGGTGGAGGTGGGGGAGATGATGCTTACCTTTGGGTTCCTTTTGCTTGGTTGTTCCTGTGTAAAGCAGTGTTTTCATAAAAATCATGCTCAGCAAAGTCTGCATTAGATGTATTTTGGGAAGCCCAGGGGCAGTTGGTGAAAGTGTGGCCCTCAGTTTTGCACAGACTGCATTTTGGGGTAAAGGTACAATGGGGCCCAGGAAGGCCTAGCATCCCATGCATGCTACACCTGATCTTTTCGCATCCACTACTGACCTTACCTTGGGAAGCCACATTTGTAACAGGTGCATGGCATCCCAGGGTAAAATAGGATGCACTGGTCCCTACCTAAAAAAAAGCTACTGGGTAAGAGTTGCATTCCTGAGTCGGTCAGTTTCAATAGTACTTTAAAATGCCACCTACCTTTCCAAAACCATTAACCTTCTATTATGGGGTCAGGTAGGCCCTGTACTTTGCACTTTTGCTCCAACTAATGTAAGATGTCTTTAACATTAACCCCCCTCATTCCTAAATAACACAGTTACTGTTTTTAAAGTAGGTCTTGATAAAGGTATAGCAAAAAAAGTGACCATATGTCAGTATCTGTTACTGTTGAGTATTACTGCCTAAATCTGTCTAACAATGCAGAGGAACAAAAGCTTAAGTCAAAACTGTGTTCACCTGGGGCATGTATAAATGCAAACACTTCAGATGGGGGAAACATCAGAGATTGTTTTGAATAAGAAATTTCTCCACAAATGTTCTGTACAATGGTTCATCCAGTCCTCCTGTATATCAGATCCAAACTGCATGTCTGCATTTTGCATTGACAGGGGGGCTGTGGAACAAGCTTGCAAAACTCAATTTCTGACCCGTGCCTTCTTGTTGCAAATTGCTCTTCTCAGTTCCTTTATGAGTGTTTTCATCTGCTGCTACTGATATTTGACTGTCCATAATGTTGGGAGCCCCGTTCACTGTTACTTCCTCGTAGGTGGCAATTTGTCTGAGTAGCTGCTCCATTTCTTGGTTGGCCATATTTACAGCTGTTTCTGCCAGTATTGTATGATCTGGGGTTTTGCTTTGGGTACCATTTTGGTTTTCTTTAGAATCATCAGGTATGTTCATTAAATTATTTTATTCTTGTAAATTTGTTCCTGGTAACGGGATCGTCAGGTCGAGTAGCCACCCACCCGAATCTGATTGTACCGATCCTGCATTTTGCAGGGCAAGTCCTGGTGACCAGTCTATATCGGGTGCAATGCTCATGTCTTTGAGGGCAGTAGAAGTACTTGGATTTTGAAAGCCAAATAGGAAAACAGAAAATGTAAATTTCTTTTCCGTGTTACCTTCAGGACTGGTATTAAGCCTCTTCCTTTTTTTTTTCTTCTTCTACTATTTTGTGCTTCTGTTCCTTGTATTGTTGTTCTGCAGTAGACAATAGTTCAGTAAGACGTTGTTTTTCTGCTAACAAATTCTCCTTTAATTCTGCTCAGTGACATCCAATTCCAATAAGATGGGATCATCTGGTGTAGATGTGTGAAATTCAGAATTTACTTCTATATTCCCCAATGCATTCTCCTGTGCTGGACCTGCAGGAGCTGAGATCTGTTCTCCTACAGGTGCACCAGCCAACTCCACAGTTGGAGAGTCTGCCATGCAGACAAGAAGTCCCCCTACTGGCAAGAGTAGGGGAATTTTTTAGTTAACAATAAAAACAATCATTACAATTTACTTTGCATTTTCAACTTATTCATTCTATTGTATTCACATATTTGCACATCTTTTATCCAATCCTGTTTATATCAGCCTGTAGTTCTCTCCCTCTTTCTTCCCCATACATTGCACATTCATCTTGATATACTTTATCTAGTTTATCTTGTACTTTAAACAGTAGGTCTTGTATAGTCAAACCTCTATTCTACAGAAAGATTTTACACCTCACCTGCCAAATAGACCATTTCAGTATGACAAGAATAATATATATGGTATGTTTATTCCATTTCTCCCATTCTTCCTGTGACCAGGAACTCCTGCCACTCTTGAGAACTGACCTTTTCTTAAATCTGCTGCAACAGTTCTTCTGTTTCTTAGCTTAATATGTCCTTTACAATTTGTAGTCCATAAGGTTGGCCACCTATGAGCACCACCCTCCCTTGACTATGCTACAGTGTCCTCTTTAATTTTCCTTTTCCCTCTCAGATCCTTGTACAGGGAGGGTATTGTGGTGACCTCTGATGGATGTAAAACAGGTTGTGTTAATCGTTGTTGGATTTAGTATGTAATAGCACTTTGTCATAATATACCTTATGTTTATGAAACCTGTAATGTTAAAAATATCATGGCACTAAGTGTTTTTGATAATGGTAAAAAGTACTAGGTGACTATTATAGAAACTAAGCTAGCTGTGTTATTTAAAATGCTAAATACTAAAACTTAAGTTTGAAATGTCATGATGATTTGCATATATCCCATAATGCATTGCATTATGGAAGTATGTATGATGTTGTATTTCTTTGAAACTTGATTTGTTGTCAATGCCCTGTGGGGTAACTATTCTTTCAGTGATTCTGCATTTAGGCTCTTTGTTTATAGCTTGTTTTGTTTTTCTTCTTTTTGGGCCCCCACTACCCAAGCAAATAGGGCTTGCATGGGGTGGTGGCTACATCTCAGGTGGTGAATTTGATCAGAGATCAGTGTCAATAGGTGCTGGCTAAGTGCAGAGAAAGGACATTCATAGTCTGTTGCTGCAAACTGATGTACTGAAGAAGAAATATGCCATTGCAGAAGGTTATTTCTTGTATTTTGAATAAACATCACACAGAGATTGTGCGTTGAACCTGAAGTTTGGTGTCCGGTCATCTGTTATCCCACAACCCCTCCACACTTTTGTCAGTTGACCACATGCTAGAATATCACATGTCATATTCCTAAAACATTCCATACCCCAGAAGTTTGCTAAAGACCCCCAAAAAAGCTTTATAAAGTACATCCAAAGAAAAGGTGTTCCATACTTTTTTCTGCAACTCCACAGTAACTTTCTGCACATATCCTTTCTTCTATTCTCTTATTTTTCTGATTACCTTTGAAATTTAGCTTTCCATGACTATACTTTCAGACTGTTTCTTTCATTTTTTTTTAATCATCTTCTCCAAAGTTGTTTTTAAGATCTTATCTGTATTTTTTCCATTTTCTACCTTAAAAACTGGGGTTTCATAGTAATTATTTTCCACTATCTCTTTATAGGCCTGTTTCCTGTTTTTCCTTAGCAGAAAGTCTGTTGTTACTCCCCACTGTGTCAAGTATTTCCTGCTTATCTCCAAATAGACTAGCACCTCTTGCTCCTCCTTTATATTCCTTTTTTTTCCTAAATTGCTTTACATTGTTGGGCTCCACCTCTGTACCATTTGTATCCATATTGTTCCTTCTTCATTTAGAATTGGCACTATATTAGTATAAAAGAAAATGTTTAAATAAAAAAAAAACAATTGGCTACATTATATTTAAACCTCCTTCCCTTATTGGTCTATATGTATGGCCTCTTTTTATTGGATTTAACCTTGAATCCCATAACAACTGAAAGAAAATCCCCAATATTTTTGCTTGCATTTGTTGTGGAATTGGAAATATGTAAGCTACATACTGTATCAGAAAATTGGTACAATGAAGGTCGTCAGTAAATAAATGTGTTTTTTCCTTGTCATACGCCATTCCTTCAATCTGTTTATTTTCACTTGTGCTATTTTATATTTTGCTTCCCAATTTGCCCAGACTGCATCTTCCCCCAAAGTAATTCTTAAAATATTTATTTTACCTTGCACTACTTCCAATTCACCCTACTTCTTACAACTCACTTCCCCTAAAGGGTAAATCTTACTTTAATCTGTATTTACAGTGATCCCAGTATATTTGTGATTGTTTTTAATTATTTCTAACATAGTTTCCCCCTGACATTTGGTCCTTAACTAATATGATACAATCATCTGCATAAGCATATGTTTTCTGCAATACCATTTTTCCCCATGTTATACCCTCTATTTCCTTTTCATTTTCAAATCTCCTTAGTAACAGATCCACAGAACACATACAGTAATGGACTTAGGGGACATCCCTGCCCTACCCTGTTTTGTATATACATTGAAATCCCCAAATGTCCATTTATCATTGGACATACTTGTTCCTCTGTATATAGTAATTTTATTAAATTTACCAATTCAGCTGGGAAATTATACTTCTCCAGAATATTCCACATATAATTATGCTGGATGGCATCAAAAGCCGTCTCCTGATCTTTTGTATAAAGATACCCCTCCAGTTTATGCGCCTCTCATTCATTTATGATTTCCCAAATGTATATTACATTTTACCTGATGTCCCTACCTGGAGTTGCAGAGGTTTTTATTTTATTTATTTATTTAGCTTTTGTTGACTGGGTAAGTGCACTAGACAAATCCTGCCTATTTTCAGGCACGACCCAGGGGAGAGGGATACAAATGAATGCCAACTGACCTTGAACTAGATTAAGCTGTTGGTGGTATTTTTAGTGAATGAGGGAAATTTGGCCAGGACACCGGGGAAATTCCCCTACTCTTTTTGATAAGTGCCATGGGATCTTTAACATCCACCTGAACTACCACCAATCCAGGAAGATGGGACCTCGGTTTAATGTCTCATCAGAAAGACGGAAAAGTTGGGATACCAGGATTAGAACCCTGGTCTCCACTGCCACTGGACAAGCTGCACCATGCCCCAGCCTTCCACGCCATGGAAGCAGCTCGTTTGAGACCGTAATATCAGTTGATCTGCATAAGTCATCATTCTTTTGTTTATTATTTTTGCCAGTATCTTGTAATTGGATGTCAGTAAACTTATTGGTCTCCAATTTTTAATGTTTGCTTTATTGCCTTTTTTGTATAAAAATATAGTTACCCCTTGTCTCATACTCTCTGACTTTTTTCCCTGAAATATTTCATTATGTACCAAACCTAACATTTTTGTTATTTGTTCTTCATATTTTTTATAAAAGGCATTTGGTATACCATCTATTCCTGGTGCTGTATTAACCGTTAAGGATGTTATTGCCTCCCTTACTTCACTTTCTTTTATTAAACCACTTAGGGATGCAGCCTCCTCCTTCCCTAATCTGGGGAGTTTTGCATTTTCCAATAATTCTTCTCTTTTTTTACCTCCTTGCTTCTGAAATTTCTGCTTTATATAATCCTGTACTATGTACAGTATCTCATATTGAATATATCAGTCTGTAAATTTCAAATACTGTCTCTTAACTCATATATAACTCTACTATCTATTCTATCCTTATTACAATCAAATGGATTGGTTTGATATTTTGTCCCCTGTGTACCTCTTTTTTGTTCCATAATCAGTGATTTAGCTCTATTATACTGGTAATTCTTCATTTGTCTTTATTCTTCTTCTATCTGCTCCATTTCAACTACCTTACTTTTGTTTGATGTGTAATTAGCTTATATAATTTAGCCCTTAAACTTAGGTATTTCCTATAATTTATTGCCTCTTCCCTCTGCAGCTTTTTAATCATCAGCTGTTTAATGTCCCATTGTGTATTCTCCCACCATTTCACAATGGAGTCCTATAAATCTATTACAGTTTCCCTGGACTCTAATAAATCTATTATTTTGCCATTACAAATGGTCTCTTAGAACCTCTCTGCATTTATCCTCCAAAATCACTTACCAAACTTCATTTGCTTACCCAAATCTATAATTAGTTTAACTCCCATATGATCTGATGTCTCAGTCGGGACTACCATTATGTCTTTAATCTTGGTCCTTTTAGGTACCATCCAAAAGTCTATTCTTGTTGAACGCTTTCCCTTAAAAAAGGTATGTGCTGTTTTTTTTCTTTTTTACTTGATAAGCATCTTCAAAACCCCCTTTATCTAAAATTCTCTTTAACAGGTTTGTGTCACAAAATATTTTCTCTGTCTTTCTTCCCCAATCTTCCTTTGCTAGCCCAGAGTTAAAATCGCCCACCCCATAACACTAATTTTGAGGTATGTAAGTATGGCTCAGTTATCCCCATAACTCCGTTCCTCTCCACTTTGGCCTGTGGATTATAAATATTGACAAATCTAACTGCTGTCTTTTCAATGACTATATCTCTATGAAAGCCCTCCATAGTACTGGGTCTACAATTTTTGTTATTTGTACTTCATTTGTTGAGAAGGCTACTCCAACCCTGAGCACCTTTCTTCTTCAATGGAGGATAATGAAAGCCCCCATCTGCATTCTTTTTGTACTTGTTTTAATTCTTCAGTATTATATAATCTTGTGTCCTGCAATGCTATTAGGTCACATTTCAATTCACTTAAGATTTTAAAGGTTATTAACTGCTTTTGACTACACTTTATGCTATTTACATTACTTGAAAAACAGGTCAATTGGCCCATTTAATATTACAGGTTATTTACAGTTTTCCTCATACATCTTTTGCTTTCTTCCTCTTTTTGGATACTTGTGTGTCTGCTGTGTCCCCATCTGCTGAGTCCCCAGGTTCCGATATTTCTGCACATGAAGAGATTGAATCTTTCTCTATCGTAGCCCATTCCTTATCCTGTAATAAAGCATATCTATTCGCCAGCACTATTCCTTCTCTATTTCTCTCCAAAGGCATCCGTTTTTGAGTTCTGAGTTGCTTTTTTCTTTTTAGATCTGGTTCCTATAGTAAATTTTGTTTCAAACTTTTTAACACCTTTTTCTTGTGCACCATTACTTTCCATTTTTTGTCCATATTTTTCACTCTCACCCAGTTCTCTATCTCTTTGTTGATTTTGTTTTTCTCCTGGTCGGGGGGAGGGTGGGAATATTCTGGCCTTTGTAAGGATAGTTTCTTCTCTATCTTTATGTTTATTGCACTGCATGCCCCTTTTATTATTTATAGTTTCACATACAATTGTATCCTCTTTTCCTTTTTCTTGTTGGGCCACGGACAAATGCACATCTTGTTCTGCTGTTTCTCCTGGGTCCAGACTATTGTGAGTTGTCCATGGGCAATGCAAAGAGAAATTCCCTTCCTCTTCACACAGGCTGCATTTTACTTTATTTCTACAGTCTGTCCCATGATGTCCAATAGTCCCACATAGTCCACATTTTATCTTACCACATGCATTACTCAGGTGTCCCCTTTCCCCACACCTCTAGTAGGTCCTTGGTTTCCCTGCATAGAAAACAACTGCATGGTCTCTTCCAAGAAGGAAACAAGTTGTTAGATGTTAGATGTTGAATCTCCCCATTTCACTGTTTCAAGGTTATTTTATATTTCCACCCACCAGTCCATAAACATTCTTCATTTAGGATAGGTTCTGGGGGACCATGTACTACACATCTTTGCTTTAGCAAAAAAGTAATATCTGATACATTCACCACCTTGTTCCTGAAAAGTACTGTAACAATTTTAAGAGCAGGTTTTGTTAGAGGGATTGCCATAAATTGATTCCATTTGGGGGGTATTTTTAATCTAGTGAAATAATTTCCAGAACATATCTAGGCCCCCCAGATGTTTAAAACTAATGTCATATTCCGTACTTCCTGGCATGTGTATTAAAGCATAGAGTTCATATGGGTAGAATTTCATACAGTTTTGTAAGTAGCTGTCTCCCTGTGAAAAGTCTGTCTGGAGCATCTGCAGCTGTCCCTTTAAACTTCAACCTAACTGCATTTTTCCTTTTTGCTTGTTGCATTTTTTGTTCTTCTGGAATTAATTCATCTTGTATTTTCCTCCCATACTTTTTCTTTTTGCCTATTTTCCCCCTTTGCTTAGTTCCTTGTCTGTTTGAACCACTTTTTGTTCTAATTCCATAGATATTTCCTCACTTTCCAATTCAGTTAGGCCTTCCATTTCTTTTGTATCATCAGCTTCCTCCATATCACTATGGCATACCTCATTTTTCACTGTCTTTCCCAATACTATTTCTCTGTTTTGTTCCATATCCATTTGTTTCATTTTCCTGTTCCAATATACTGGTCTCCATGGGAATAGAGGCAGGAGTGGAGACCTGCTCCCCAGGTTCACACACATCGTCTCTCATGCAGCACCTCAGACAGACTGACAACAATCAGGAATCAGTCACAGGTCCCCCTACTGGCAGAGTAGGGTAATTTCCCCAGTGTCCTTGCCAAATTTCCCTCCATTCACTAAAAATACCACCAAAAGCTTAATCTGTTTCAAGGTTAGTTGGCATTCATCTGTATCCCCCTCCCCTGGGTTGTGCCTGAAAATAGGCAGAATTTGTCTAGTGCACTTACCCAGTCTACAAAAATGAAATAAAATAAATAAATATCAAGATCCTGCAGTGGTACTCCCTCAATGTGGTGATGCAGTAACTCTCCATCCTTTTTCCACCATTTAAGACCACTACTGCTCAGTAATCTCCAACAACACATCTGCCATCCATTTATGCCTGATCCCCTTTAAAGGATGGCCCTCAGCATGACTTAACAGTTTCTATACCTTGGCAGTGCAATAGCTTGTTATATGTAGGTGGATGACCCAGTGCAGGTAATGGCCAAGTTGCATGTATGTGAAAGAATCACCAATGGGGAGGTGATAATTCTGCTTCAAGAACTGAAATACAGACAGACAGATAGACCCCATTAGCTCTACACTGCCTGAATGTTATAAGGACCCTCTGTTTCCATCTTTGAAGTCATTACCCATTCATGGAATGGAGGTAAATTCTGGGTTCTAAATAATAACCATTAGTGGTCCTACCTAGTTTGGGGTATTCATCAACTCATGGAGCCATAGGATCAGTCTAAGGGAAAGGTGAGTCCAGGGGTTGTCCACCACCATCTTCAGTGTCTGAGGGGTTAGCTTCAAGTGGGGAGGGCAGAGAGGGAGCTGGCAGCAAAACTCTGTTTTCTAATGGGTACCAGCTTGAGTTTAGTCACTGCTTGGCTGGTGTGATCACCTGGGATATTGGGGCCACTAGATATCACCACTCAAAATGAGGGAGATTGAAACCACCCCGTCTTTGGGCAGATGAAGTTTGTTTAGATCAGCTGGAACCCTATGCCCTTACAATTTAGTAGTCAGTTTATTTGGTCTCTGCCAAAGGCCCTTGGGATTGCTATCGGGATGGCCTGAAAAAAAGATTAGAAGGCATTAGAAGACATTCATCTTGAATGTCTCCACTCTACCTCCCACTGTCAGGGGGAGTAGCACCCAGGTATTCAAATCTCTAGCAATCTTCTCCATAAGGTTCACATGGTTGAGTTGCACTGACTTTGCCAGGTATGGAGTAAACCTAACCTTCAGGTTGTGATGGCATTGTGTAGATCCTAATTGAAGGGGAAACCAACCCTGAAATATGATGAGGGAGAACTTGAGATTCAGATTGCTTTTGACTTTGCAAAATTCATTTTTGTATCCCAAAATATTAACAAACAGTTCTAGCTCCTTCATTAATGCAAGGATATGTAGTTGGGTCCAGGATAAAAAACAGGGAGTGTCAGCATATAAAGTAAGATTCTGATCCAGCTTCCCCACCATAACTCCCTTAATTTCACCATTACTACATATTTTCACTGCTAGGGGCTCAATGCAGAACACAAAGAGCAAGGGATAGAGAGGCAGCTCTGCCTAGTCCCTCTGTGTAGGTGGCACTCTGCCTATTAATACTCCATTAATCTAGACCATAGACTTGGGGGAGGTATGCAAGAGACACTTTTTTTAAACAAAAGTTGCCTCCAAGGCAGCCCTGCCTTTGAGGCAGATATGGATTGGGCTGCCACCCAGGCAGGGTCTTAATCTCTACAGCTAAAGACATGAGCTTCACTTCTGTGCCAGCTTGATGGTGTAGTGTAAAGGTCTACAGCCTGATAAACAAGAGATTGAGAGTTTAAATTCACACATGGTCCCCTCTATTCTTTTCTGTCAGAATTTCACTTGAGTGGTGATTAATGGTGGTGTGGTGTTAGAATAGTAAGTACTGTATATAAGACAAAGGACTTAGCTGTGAAAAGAATGACTGCAACAGTAAAGGGTTGCCTTAGAGGTAGATATGCATCAGAGGCAGATCTGCCTTGGAGGCAACTTACATTTAAAGAAAGTGCCTCTTGTGGGAGGTACTGTATATAGGGATATGATGATCATACAAATAAAGGCCCAAACCCCATGGCCTTCAGCATGTATATCAGGAAGGCCTATTACACCTGATCAAAAGCCTTATCTGCCTCCATTTAGATAACTAGCTGGAAATGCAGGTTTTCCCACTGAGGGTAAATGATATTAAGGAGGTGCCTTATATTATCATGGAAGTTCCACGCCTTACTAAATCCTATTTGATACAGCTGGATCAGGCCTCCCACCACCTTTTGCAATCTCTGGGCCAAGGCAGATGTACATAATTTAAATCAACAATGAGTAGGGATATTTGCCAGTAGTATTCACACACAGTTGGATCTTTATCAGGCTTGGGGATCACAGAGATCTGGGCTTTCCTTTATAAGGAGGGTGTCCCTTCCCCTCATCACTGCTCTAAATTGCCTCACCAGTTGAGGGGCCAGCTGTTCTTTGAATGATTTATACAATTCCAAGAGGAGCCCATCTAACTCTGGGGCAATTTTCAGATCTTGGATGATGGTAACCAATTCTTCCTAACAGGGGTTTCTAGGATCTCAAAATCATTAATGCTACAGGATAGCCAAGTGCAGTTTGTCAAAATGCAACTTTATGTCACCACCATGGGAAGGTGAGAGCACCTCTGCATACAGTGTTTTATAAAATCTACCAAGAGCACTGCTGTTTTCCCTGGGTGAGTGACCTCAACCTGCCCCAGGGTTCTATCATTATGTTTCAGGATACAGTAGCTCTGCAAGCCAGTTGCTTACAGAGCTGCCAGGTCATCAATCTTCCCACCTGGTTTCCTACCACATAATGGTGCCTATGCACCAATGTGGGCCGGGTACATACAATAGGTATGTGCCAAGCCCTTGCAAGTCCACATGTGTGGACAGGCATGCAGGGCATGGTATTTACCATTGCCAGCCAACGCATGTCATCTGCCTATGCTCCCACCCCCCACCTCCCATACTGGTGCGCAGAGTCAGATCAGTGGAAATAGATGGGCATTGAATTGATGCCTGCCCTGGTCCCATAGTGGATCCCCTTCTCCGCACGGAGCAGGGGATTGTGGGACACCACACATCCTGGGATTCAGTTACAAATGGGCAGTTTTTTTTTAATTTCATTTACTTTATTGGAATTTAAATAAAATACAAACAATGAGAAAACAAGACACTCCAAAAAAAAATACACAGACAAAACCTCAAACCCCCCCTTTCCTTCCTCCCACCCAATCACAATGAAGACCATCAAACTGCCCCCAGAAAATCCCATTGGAGAAATGGAAACAGAGGTAAAGAATGCCTAAAACTATAGGACCACCACCAGGGACCAATAAAGTGCTCTGTGTACTCATTTACAACTAAGAAAGACCCTGAAATATGCTCAGCAAACAAAAAAAGGAAAAGGGAAAGAGAATTAGGAGACAGACCCAGTTACCTATAAGCTAAGCAATTGTAGCAGGGTATATATTTGGAAGTTTATGTTATAGTACAAAGGCTGGGAAATATTCAAGCAGGGTGAGATATGCAAACACCTACACAAGTGACTGTGGGCCCTCATCAACCACATAATATGGGTGTTTCTTATGGGTCGGGGATCTTAGCAGGCAGAACAAAAAACAATGATTTTAAGTCAATCCCATTGACTTGACCAAGAGAGTGTTCAATTTCTATCCAAAGAGGTATGTAATGTGCAGCATCTGTATGGTTGATAGGTGCATCCCAAAGCAGGTACATTTTACCGTAAGAGGCTAAATAGTAAAAAAAGAAATTAGAAAGGTGGAGGCCACCCAAGTCCTTGGGGCTTGAGAATTTATTATATTTCCTTTTGGGCAGTTTAGTCTTCCAGATAAATTGATTAATCTTACAATGCAATAGTTGGAAGTAGAACCATCCAGGAGCAAGACCAAATGAAGCATACTTAATGGATACAGTAACCTGGGCAAGATATTTATTTTAACAATATAACCCCAAAGAGTTAAAGGGAGAGAGTTCCATCTACCAGGTCATAAACATTGACAACGACAGCAGATAAGGATTGCTTGGCCCACACAGTCTGCCCATTTTCCCTATCTACTATAACATCGCAGACCCTACTTGATCTCCGACTTTACCCACCACTTTCCCTACCTCTAAGGTTCCCTTATGCCTATACCATGCATTCTTGAAGCCTGTTACCATTTCTGCCCCCCACCACCTCCACTAGGAGGCTATTCCAGGCATCCACTACTGTATCTGTTAAGAAATGCTTCCTTACATCTCCCCTGAGTCCCCCTCCAGCTTGATAGCATGTCCCCTTGTTCTTGAGCATCTTTTTTTATGAAAAATGTTTCCCTCTTGAACTTTATTTATGCCTATAAGGTATTTGAATGTTTCTATCTTATCCCCTTACCTCCTTTCCTCTATGGTGTATATATTGAGGTCCTTCAGTCTCTCCTCATAGAGCTTGTGATGCAGACCCTGCAACATTTTGGTTGCCCTCCTCTGGACCACCTCTACACTGTCTATCTCCTTCCATAGATGTGGTCTCCAGAACTATACACAGTACTCTAGGTGAGGTCTCATCTGCGATCTATACAGTGGTAATACCACCTCTCTTTCTGCTGTTGATACCTCTCCCTATGCACCCCAACAGCTCACTAGCTCTTTGCACTGCCTTGTCACACTGTCTGGCCACCTTTAGATCATCAGATATGATTACTCCCAGGTCCCTTTCCTGTTTGGTGCTGGTTATTACTACCCTCTCCCCATTTTATACTCCACCCCTGGGTTTCTGTGCCCCAGTGTCCACTTCTTTGCATTAAATCCTAGCTGCCACACCCTTGACCACTTCTCTAACTTTTCTAGACCCCTATTCATTTTTTCCAACCCCTCTGGATAGTCTACCCTAGTACAGATTTTAGTGTCATCTGCGAAGATGCATACTGTACCTTCCCTTCTAGCCCTTCTGCGATGTCTCTAATAAGGACATTAAAGAGGACTGGTCCTAGCATTGATCCCTGTGGCACACCACTTGTTGCCCTCCCTTTCTTGGCATGAACTCTATTTACCACCACCCCCTGTCTCCTGTCCCCTAACCAATTTCTCAACCAGTTTACCACCTTAGGACCCACTTCTAGGCTTCCCTGCTTGGTTATGAGTCTCCTATGTGGAATGGTGTTGAAAACATTTCTGAAATCTAGGTAGGCCTCATCCACCACTCCTCTCTGATCCAATGCCCTGGTCACCAGTCAAAGAAATATATCAGATTTGTTTGACATGATCATCTCCCAGTGGATCTATGCTGCCTTGGATCCTAAAGGCCACTGGATTCCAGATATTCCACAATCCTGTCCTTCAGTAGTGATTCCACTACTTTCCCCGCCACCAAGGTCAGGCTGACAGACCTGAAGTTGCCAGCCTCCTCTTTGCTTCCATTTTTGTGAAGTGGGACTACATCTACCATCCTCCAGTCCTTCATAATCTATGTGTTGCAATATTCAGTTGAAATTTAAGTGTTTGAGATTTCCTCGATATCTAGGAATCCGAATGCCTAAATAGGTCAAATACTTTATGTTGGTTCCCAATGTAAGTCCAAGGCAAGGATATCCTGCTTAGCCAATTGATGATTAAGGGGAAGGACACTAGTTTTATCAAAATTAAGTGAGTAGGAAGAAAAGCAACTGCTTGACTGAATAATAGATAAGGATGCAGGAATAGAAGTCAAGGGATAAGTGACATGAAGAAGGATGTCATCTGCATAGGCAAAATATTTAAAAGAGAGGTGCCCAATTTGAATGCTGTGTACTTCAGGGGATGCTTTAATTTTAAGTATGAGTGGCTCCAAATAAAGGTTAAATACTGTAGCAAGGATGAAAAGGGACACCCTTGATGAGTTCCCCTCAGGAGCTGGATAGGTGCAGATAGGACCCCATTACAGTAGACCCACATGGACAGATGCTGATACAATATTTTAATCCACTCCACAAATGAATCTGGTGGCCAATACTGTTTCGATATATAAAAAATATAAACTCATGCCACTCTGTCAAAAGCCTTCTCTGCATCCAGAGAGACCAAGGCAGCAGGTGGGCCAGTCTCCCCAGATGCAGAGATCACATGGAGCAGCTTCTGGATATGATTGCTAGACAGTCTTCCTGATAAAATCCAACCTGCTGCACTTCAGTTAGGGAGTGCCAAACCCTACTCAGTCGAGTGACCACAATTTTTGCTAGAATCTTCATATTTTCATTATTGAGGAGATGGGCCTATAACTCCCTTCTAATGTTTCATCCTTACCGGCTTTAGGGATTAAAGCTATTCTAGTTTTTGTGAGGGTAGGGACTGTAACTCCATCCTTATGCCACCTGTTAAAAAGAACAGCAAGATGCAGTACTAATTCCACCCAAAACTTGTTATAAAAATTAGAGCGGAACCCATCTGAGCCATGAGCCTAGTCCAGCACCATATTATTAATCACTTCGGTGATCTCCTCCTTCCTTAAGGCCCCTTCAAGAGCCAGTTGTTGCTCGGAGAACAAAACTGATAATGGGAGGCCATTAAGAAACGTATCTATAAGCTGCACTGTATCAGAACCTAACTCCTGTGGCATATACAACTCTGTCACAGTCCTGAAAAACAGGAACAATATCTTGAAGTTTTGTTCTAAAATCTTGTTCTCCCTCCAGTCTGATACCTTTAGTAACTTTCTTGTCTTTGTGGTGTTGAAAGTGCAAGGCCAATAAATGACCGTTTTTTTCTTCTTTTTTTGAGATATATGGCCTTAGTATGAAAGAGAGCCATTTCAGTTTTCTCAGTCATAAGCTCAGCATATTTAGGCCTGGCAACATTTAGTTGTCACCAGATCTCTAAGGGAATATACTGGTTTAACACACATCCAATGTGTCTGATTTCTAAGCAGTTCTGTGGCCTATTTATCTTTTTCCTTCTTCTTAATTTTAGCCAGCCTAATAAATTTGCCCCTAATATGACCTTTTGCTGCTCCCTAGAAGACATCTAGGGATCTAGTTATCAGTAGAACCAATTAGGTCATCAGGTCCATACAACGCAATATAAAGTCTCAGTAACCCAATATTATGCTCTCTCTATATTGGGCATATGCCAGTCCCCACCTAGAATATGCATCCCAATTGTAGTGCCCATTTAAAAAAATGAACTGTTTACAGCTGGAAAGGGTACAATGAAATTATACAAAGCATATACAGGGACTTTACAACATACCTTATCAAGCCAGATTAACTACTCTTAATCTTGTGTCACTCGAGACCTGTCATTTTAGGGGTGATTTACTGTTTCTTACTGATATTATCAACTATCCATACCTAATGACAGAATTAGGTCTAGAATTCAAAGACTGCCCCTATGAAACCAGAGGGCATCCCTTACAACTTGCTGGGAGAAAGTTCCATTATAAATCCAGAAAGTATTTCTACACTCTTAGGATAATCCAACCCTGGAACAAATTACCTTTAAAGAGGACAAGAAATCATTTGTAATTGGCAGCTATGTATAAACTTCTTATTTTCAGAAATTATATTGATTCCCTTAAATGATCCATATGTAACTGTACCTGCATTAAAAGTGATACAAAATATTGTATTTTGCATTGTTTTGTTTTTATGGGCAGTATTCTGTTACAATTCTCTCCATGGAACCAATATTTTTGGCGTTTTAACTATGTCATGGTTTGTGCACAGAACTCTAAGCATAGTTCTGATAGGTCAACATCTCATAATTAGCATTCTGTGCACAAACAGTAACATAGTAAAAACTCCAAATTACTGGTTCCGTGAACAGAATTGTAACAGAATGCGGCCCATAAAAACAAAATAATGCAAAATACAGTTTTCACATCACTTTTTATTCAGATACAGTTAAATATGGATAATTTATGGGAATGCATATCATTTCTGTGAATAAGAACTTAATAAACATATGCCAATTAGCATAAATCTCCTGCCCCCTTTAAATATAGTGCTGAGTAAAACAAAAAATGAATTTAAAAGAAAGTTGGATATCTTTCTGACATCTGGCCACTCCCTATCATATTACTCAAATTAACTAATGAGTTAGCATAGGAGCATTCCTGGGCTGAGTAAGCCTTCTCGCTCCTCACTTTTCCTTAGTATGATCCTTAGTATGACATCTGTTCTCTGCAATGAAGCCTGATTCAATTAAAGAAATAGGACTGTAGATGCCATCTAATACTATTTGCAATGACACTGTCCCTCAAGAGCTGGGTATTGAGCCACAAGGTGTAATCCATATATCCATATTTTGATTAGGGTCAAACATAAAAGTAACCAAATGCTGGTCCAAAAGGACCATGGGCTCAATCTGAGAGCTATGCATGCAGGGTAATACTTCCTGAGTAGTTAAAAAATAGTTTTAGACTAAGAATTATAGGCTGTGGAATAGAAGGTGTATTGTCTGTTTTGGGGGTTCATAGTATGCCAAGGGTCTATAATGCCAAGATTGTCCATAACTTCATACATGGCCCTGTGTCCCAGGGTAAGGCCCTTCCAGCACCCCCCAGGCCTATCAGTGTTAGATTGTTAAGTTATATTCCACTCCCCTCTAATAAAAATGGTAGTTTTGTGATGGGTGCTAAATGAAGGGATAATTCCATACAAAAGGGTGGACAATCAATATTAGAACCATATACCATTCCCCGAATGAGCTCTGTAAGCCCCAAAATCCCATGTAAGAGAATGTATCTACCCTTATTATCATAAATCTCCTGAATAATCTGGAAGGGCAGATGCCAGAGAATCAAAATCACCACAACCCTCTGCCTATCACTATCCTCAGCCCCAAAAACCTGACCCACCCATTGGCTATGAAAATATCCAGTCTGGTCTTTTTTGAGATACATTTCTTGAAAAAAAAATCTATAGACAATCCTTGCTTCTTTAGATGTTTAAGAATACTATATTGTTTCACCTGAGTCTGGCCACCTTTGATGTTCCAAGCAGTTATGGTCATCACCATACTCATTTTAACAGAGACAATGATAAAAAGCCACATAACCAAAATACCCAATGGAACACCTGAAGAGAAAGGTGATGGTCCTCACTTCTCCTTCCTCCCCCTTTCCCCTGTCCATGAATTCCCCAAGAGCCATAACAAAAACAAACAACAAAAATGAACAAAAAAGAACAACAATTAACAGAGAACTCACCATCTCTTTGTTGGTCAGATGACTGAACTCCTGCCCTGCCAGTCCATGACTGCCCTGTGTAGCTTCAGAGTCAGTCTCCTGGAGTATAAAAGATAGGCTAAATAGCAAACAGATATAATATATAAACACTAACAAGGCAATAAACTGTAAAACTAGATATAACAATCAACAACCAATGCCCCCACCCTCCCCATCTGGAAATATAGGACCTATCCAAGTTTCCAAAAAGGGGAAAAAAGAAACCCCAGTCACAGTGCCCACCAACAGTAGAGTGGCACAACCATCAACTATCCACAGAAAAAAGGTGCAGAGAAAAAATACCAGGACCCAAAATATTATGTCCCCTCCTGCCTGACTTCGGAAGACCATCCATATAGAGCAACACCAAAGATGGAGGGCTAGGAAGTAATAGCTGAGAATACACTAGGGCACTAAAAATATATAATTGCAAACAAAGAGACCACCAAGAAGTGGGGGGGGGGGCATTATTACAGTAAAAAAAGATATCTGAGCAATGACACCAAAGCCAGTGGTGGTCGGGAGATGGAACTAAACATGCCTCAAGAATGGCCTTATTGACAATCAGGCACAATACCAAACTTGATTATCCTGAAAAGATGAGAGTAAAGCTTCAGATGAGGTGAGGACCAATACCTTGGTGATTGAGTAATGGCTGCATAACAAACTGGGCAGCTGGGCAAACAATGCAACACTTAAATGCAGCAGGCCATCCTCCTCCTAGAGTAACAGCCAAGAGTAACAAATCACCAAAAGTGTTACCAATAAAGGAGCATGGCTCAGCAGTGTTGCTATCTGGCTTGCAAAAACCACTGCAAGGGTTCATTACCAAAAGTCTGCCCCAAGAGCAGCAGGACAAATAAAATTCTGAACTAACACCTCCTCGCATTCACACCATAACCCAAAAATACTCTCCAGTCATCTCCCAAGCTCCACCAGTGGTGTCCCAATACTAGTCTTCCCCCCAGGGCATGCAAAGAGCTGCAGACTGCATAGCCATCAACAAGTAGCCCCCCCCGAAAAAAAATACCAGAAAACAATCATCTAGGGAAAAGGACCATCTTCATCATGCGTCATTCGTCCCTACATGAATCCATAAGGTAAAAAAAAAACAATCATTATAAAGCCTGCATTAAAAATAATCTCCTTGGTGTCCAAGGGCCCAGTGCCTCCAGTGCACACCTATGAAACACTTTGCAGCTCAGAAGCCAGTAATAGGGACAATATTCAATATAATCTTGGGCCCCAGAGCCCACTGTCTGCCCAGACATATGCCGATCACTGCCACCAACCCCAATTCTAATTCCCAGAATAAGCACCAAGCCAGCTAAATAAAAAAAAATGCAATTAATAACCTAACATAAAATTTATGAGGCAATGAGGGTATAGGACCTGCCTTCGCAAAAAGCACTAGCTAGGCAAAATTAGCACATCACCAAATGAGGTCAGGGAGGTACACAACTGTACCACTAAACCCCAGACTCCTAGATAAAAATGCTTCCTACCATGATGCCATGGTGGAATAGAAATATACACTAGAACTGGTCCATAGTTCCTGGTGCCATCTTATTAGTTACTTAATACTTACTCAGAACAAACTACTAACAAAACAAACTCTGGTCAGAGCCACTATGCTGCTAATAAATGAACTTGATTTAAAGGTGTTTCATGACCTTAAATATCAAGATGAATTGCCATAGTCAGCTCCGTGTGTAAATTTCATTTTTGGTAAAGGTAGATCATTTATCTGGTTGATCCTGTGTTTCCCATGTGTTTAAATGTGAGTGACAAATTTGTGTTGTACTATATGTGGAAGGAGAGGGAGCACCACATCAAGACCTTTAAGTAATGGTAGAAGGAATGCTGCAGGAAGGGGAGAGATATGTCCACATTTTGAACTGTAGGCCAAGCTAGAAAGATAAGAACCTATACTGAGGTGATGGCCTGCTTTCATCCAGAAGACAGCCACAGTCCTCAGCGGGTGATGCAAATGTTACTTTAATGGACCTTTAAAGTAGCCAAAGAGGGGTGATGGAAGAAATAGGGGAGGCAGAAAGTAGGGCACTACAAGCTGAGATAGAGAGTAGAAAAATCCCAAGGGGAGAGATTCCCACCAGGATGCAAGTTATTCAAGGAAGCAGAGGGTTAACAAAGGAAGAAGGGGGAAAAGGAACAGTGAAAGGAGAAAGGTGTGGAAGGGGGAACAACTGAAAAAAGGAGAAAACAGTAAGAAGAAAGGTTAGGGCTGTCAAAATGGTGCAAGATCTGCATCAGGAGCCCTATGAAAAGAGAATGAAGGAGTTCAATATGCACACCCTGGAGGAAATAAGAGAGAGTGGGGTTGTTAGGGGGTTAATAAGGTACAGGAGGGAGAGACAGTATGTTTCAGAGAAAAAGGTGCTGCAGAACAAGGGATCATGATATGAAGTTGGAAGAAGGTAGATTTAGGAGAGAAGCGAGGAAGTAGTTATTCACAGAAAGAGTGATGGATTCCTGAAACAGCCTTCCATGGGAGACAGTGGGGGTGAAACCAGTGATTGGTTTCAAAAATTCCTGAGACAGGCGCAAAGGAATCTTAGGAGGGAGGAAGTAAGGGAGTAGAAAGTGGAAGAGACAGTGCAGTAGCGCAAGCTGAGTCTGCAGCAAAAGTCATCATAACTAAAAATGGGCAGACTAGATGGGCCCAGAGGGTCATTATTTGCCAACAGATTTTATGTTTATGTACCCTACCCTTCTGGAGATTACTAGTCTATTTGCCCCTCCCTGGGTTTGTGTAACCTAATTCAGCCTAGTAGGGAAAAGGGTTATTTCTTCTCAGCATTCAGGTGAAGCCTCCTGCAGGTCATGAGGCCACCACAGTTGCATGGGGGGGGGTTAAGCCCAGCAGTTTAGCTTGGAGGTGGCGTTCCAGTCAGAGGAGTGAGTGAGGAGTGAGTGAGAGTGAGTCAGGGTCAGGTGGGGGCGATTGCCAGCTCCGGACCCTGGCCAGTGGCACTTGGGGGGACATAGAGGAAGAAGTGGGAGCAGGTGGCCACAAGCTGCACAGTATCTTGGAGGGCAGCTAAAGTTGAAAGGAGAGCCAGGAGTCACAAGTCACAGAGTGCCCTAGCAGCCTACACCGATTCGTATAGGGACTCTCAAATGGGGAAGGAGAAAGGATCTCAGATTTAGAAGTGGGTAGCCATCTGGGAACAAGTGACTACCAAACAGTGTGGTTCACAATAAACACAGCCATAAAGTTAAGCCATAAAAAAACAGGAGTATTGGATTTTAGGAAGACTAACTTTGGGAAAATGAGAGAGTGCCTCAGAAAAGCACTAGCAAACGGGCAAGAAGGAGGGATGGAGGAACAATGGGGAATAATCAAAACAGCTATCACAGAGGCAACAAGCCTTTGTGTGAAGCAAATCAACAAAACAAAATGAAGGAAAAAAACACTATGGTTCTCAAAAGAGGTGGCAGGGATGGTTAAGGAGAAAAGGATACCATTCAGGAAATATAAGGAAACACAGAAGGAGCAGGACAGAGAACTTTATCAGTTAAAGGAGAAGGAGGCAGGGAAGACAGTCAGAATAGCAAAGGCACAAACTGAGGAAGAGATAGCCAACTCTGTTAAGAAGGGGGATAAAACCTTTTATAGGTACATTAGGGAGCAAAGAAAGACCAAGGGAGGTATACAGAGACTTAATAAAGGGGAGGGAATGTGGGCAGAGGGTGACAGTGAAAAAGCAGGGATACTGAATTAATATTTTTGCTCAGTATTCACAATGGAAGAGGAGGGGAAGGAACCTAAATGAAACAAGAGAGAAACTCTGAATAGGGGGGTTGATACCAGTCCATTCACAGAAGAAAGGGTTTTGAAAGAACTCTTGAAACTGAGGTGGACAAAGCAATGGGGCCGATGGGTTCACCCAAGAATTCTAAAAGAACTAAGGGTAGAACTAGTAACACCACTGACTACTCTCTTTAACAAATCATGGGAGGATGGGGTGGTACCTGAGGACTGGAGGAGGCAAATGTGATTCCACTTCACAAAAGTGGGAGCAGGGCAGAGGCAGGAAACTACAGACCAGTTAGTTTGACTTCAGTGGTAGGGAAAATGATGGAATCACTTCTGAAGGAAAGAATTGTTGTGTACCTAGAGGCCAGTGGGGCACAGGACCCAAGGCAGCATGGTTTCACAGCAGAAAGGTCATGTGAGACTAACCTAATAGATTTATTTGACTGGGTGACCAAAGTAGCAGACCAGGGAGGGGCTGTGGATATGGCCTACCTAGATTTTAGCAAGGCACTTGACACAGTCTCACACAAAAGATTAATATACAAGTTAGCCAGCCTTGGAGTGGGTCCCAAGGTGGTAGCCTGGATAAAAAACTGACTAGACAACAGGACGCAAAGGGTAATAGTAAACAGAGTCCACAGAGAAGAAAGGAGGGTAACTAGCTGGGTACCACAGGTATCGGTACTGGGACCCGTCCTCTTTAATATTTTTATAAGTGACATTGGAGAGCACCTGGAAGGAAAGGTATGTCTCTTTGCAGATAACACAAAGATCTGCAACAGGGTTGATGCACAAGGTGGGGTGGAAAGAATGCAAAGGGACTTGGCAAGGTTGGAGGAATGGTCAAATATGTGGCGGCTCAGATTCAATGCAAAGAAGTGCAAGGTAATGCATCTTGGAAACAAAAACCCAGGGGAAGAGTACACAATGGGGGGTGAGTTAACAACAACAACAAAAATTGAAAGAGACTTGGGAGTAATTATATCAGATGACCTAAAGGTGGGCAAGCAATGTGAGAAGGTAGTAAGGAGGGCTGGGAGGATACTGGGATGTACAGGGAGATGCAGCAACAGTAGAAAACAGAAAGTTTTTATCCCTCTGTACAGACAGTTAGTGAGACCCCATCTGGAGTACTGCGTGCAATTCTGGAGACCCCATCTCCACAAAGACATAGAGTGGAGGCTGTTTAGAGGAGGGGAAACCAAAATGGTGCAGGGTCTGCACCAGAAGACATACAAGGAGAGACTAAAGCAACTTAATGTATACCCTTGAGGAAAAGAGGAGAGGGGTCATGATAGAAACTTTCAAGTATCTCAAGGAATTAACAAAGTACAGAGGGTAGTATCTTTCAGAAGAAGAGATGTGCAAGAACAAGGGGCACAATTTTAAGATAAAGGGGGACGGCTCAGAGGTAATGTTAGAAAGTATTTTTTCACAGAGAGGGTTGTGGATGCATGGAACAGCCTTTCTGAGGAGGTTGTGGAGTCAGGAACAGTGGGAGAATTCAAGAATGCATGGGACAGGCATAAGGCAATTCTAGTAGGGGTTAGGAGGAAGTAAGCTGTTGATTAACTAGAATCTGCAACTTGTCCATCAGGTAGGGAAATGGGCAGACTAGGTGGGCCAAGCGGTCCTTATCTGCTGTCAAATTCTATGTTTCTATGTTTCTATGTTTCAGTGGGCAAGAATACAGCAGGGAATGTAGTGTCCAGAAAGGGAGTTGCCTTGGAGCTCCCTGGGATGTGTCCCCCTTTTCAGTTGGTGGACAGTTGCTGCCAGTTTTGGTAAAGGATGCAGGGTCATCAGGGAACACACAAATCACCAAGCTGCAAGGATTGCATGTTCAGAGCGGGACCTGCTGAACCAGTGCAGGGAGACAGCGAGATGGGTGTCGTTGAGAGTTTGGGTGCATGTGAAAAATAATGGGCTGTTAGGCACTGTGAACTGTTTTGGGACTTGTGCTGCCTTCAAACTTTTGTGACCATAGCAGTCCTGAGTTAATGCTGCCCTAAATACTGTGTGACCTCCTTGGTCCAGGAAAAAGCTGCTATTTTGCCCACAGCAGTCGTTTGAAAGCTGAATGTTTTCCCCATGAATTAACTGACGCTAGCTGGAGCAATGTGTGAATATGCTTAATGAATTTTGGATTCCTGTTGTTTTTTCAAGTTCCGTGTGGACATTCCTTTATTGAAAGGAACTGTTCAATATGAATTAACCCGTTGTTTCTATCCAGCACCAGAGAGGAAAAGGGACCCTGTGTGTGACATGGGCCTGGGTAACGTAACCATTGGAAGTGTTTCTGCTGTTGTGGGCACCCCATCCCCACAGACATATTCCATCCATACCCCTAGACACCGGGAGAGAGGGCTACATTCCTATGAATGATAGGTTATGTGATTCAAATGGATAAGGAATACATCTGTTACAGTTTTGCACTCGAGTAGTCGGTTTACAGAGCAAGTTTAGATACAAATGTATGTGGTGGTTGTTGGGAGGAGGGGTGAGGAGATGTGGACTTGAGGATCAACCAAAAATAGAAACAAAACAAATTAAATACCTGAGCCATATAATACTATGCACTCCATCAAACCCAGCAGAATGAACATTACATACATATTCTGTAGGTTACAGTCAATGATTTCAGAAATACATATTTTTGATCCAAGCCATCAACCTCCATTCAGTGCACATATCAAGCTTTATTTATAAAAGGCTGGGAAATAATTTGAAAAGTTGAAGTTGACAAAAATGTGAAGTTAGTTGTCATGTTTGGTCAGCTTCGACTTTCAGCATTTCCCTGTATAAGTCTGGTTCGGGAGGGGGGAGGGATGGTGGAGCTCTGTTTATCATTTAGTCTTAGATCAGTCCTGAAAAGTTAACAGACTCTAAAGACAGCAGTAAATCATTGTACACTGCCACACACACACATATACACAGTTGGGGGGTGGGGGGAGAGAGATGTGTAATCTGAATGCCTGATGGAGCAATGCAGTCTCATTAAAAGCTCAGTTTTGACCAACAGGCAGTGGTGCAGTGCTAAATTTAGAAGTGTGGGGTATCCATAAACTAAGATGTCCCCAACTCCCACAAGCCAGGAGTCTGGGGGCAACCTAGGACCCCAGAAGCTATCAGGTTTTAAATGCATTCTGGTACATTTTGAGGGTCATTTTGAGACTATTTGGCTGCTTATAAAGCCTTCTTTGACTTATTACAAACAACCTATATCACTATCAAAATAACTACTTTTTATTTTTGTGACCCTGGCACTGTTATACCAAGGGCTACTACTACTGCCTGCCCTTCTAACTGCAGGTTGAGGGGCCTGGTTTCTGACTTAGCTATTAACAGGGGCTCAGTATTAACAATAATGTTATTAGCACAGTGCCTCCATCCAGAGATTTCTTTAAATGGGTTAGATGTTAGACTAGCACAACCTTCTGGGAAGTTGTACCTACCCACAGCCCCATCTAGTGGCCCCCACTTGTAATTTTCTAAGCCACTTTAGTTTGCATTCAATTTACAGTGAATGATGAGTGCTAATAATATGCTCACAGTGACCACTCTTACCAACAGGGTCTGGAACGCTTGCATTCACCCTGTGTACCTGCAAATAAAGGATTACCCACAACACCACAGCACCTTTCAGCTATTTATATTAACCCAGCACTCAGTAATAATATGCTCATGGGCCAAGTTAACAGTCAAACAACAAACTGATTTACATATGGGGTTAAACAAGAAGTATGGGATGCAAATTAAAATTAGATTAATTAGTGATATTGTTTTTGAAAATAGTGTTGTATTCATATACAGTAGCATTTAGACACAATTGATTCATCCCCCCCCCCCACAGAATATTCAGTTAACCTCAATGGGTACCCAAAATAGGCTGTGTTGCAGGCGTAACGCATTGCCATGGGTTGGCTGGTGTTGCAGCTGGTTGAGGCCGTTAAATAAAGAAATGGTTATTAACTCTTTCCCTTAATTGTTGCAAGTAAGCAGAAACTTTTAACCATTAGCAAATTGTAAATCCTAGGCCTGATGGCCTGCAAAAGCAGTCTAAACTGCAATGAAACTTGAAAGACAAATACAAACACACGATCATACGAATCTGCCAGCAGAAACAGACCATCCAGTCTATCTAAGTCTGCTCGAGTGTGCAGCTAGCACCCCTAGTTTGCAGCTGCCCCACCCCTCCCCTTTGTTATCCCACTGCCACCCCCTACCTTCCCCACCCTCACTTTCCCTTGTTCCTTGTCCCATGCCCTTTTGAAGCTGTTCACAGATTTACACGATACCATCCATTCTGGTAGTGTGTTCCATTTTGCTACCACCTGTCTGTGAAATAGTGTCTCCTCATTTCCCTCCTAAATCTCCCCCCATCTATTCATAGCCCATGTCCCCTGGTGTCCCTCCTCCTCCTTAGCTTAAAGTCCCCATCTGACTCATCCTTATTGATTCCTCTCAGATACTTTAATGTCTCTATCATGTCCCCCCTGTCCCTTCTATCCTCCAGAGTGTACATATTCAGGTCTCCCAGTCTGCTATTAGTATCTCCCCTGCATTCATCTTTTTTGCCCTCCTCTGCACCACCTCCAGTAGCCTGATATCATGCTTTAGGTATGGCCTCCAAAACTGCACACCATACTCTAAGTGCGGCCTTACCAGTGACCTGAAGAGGGGTCAAGATCACCTCTCTTTGCATGGATGAAAACCCCCTCACTATGCACCCCAGCAGTGTTGTTCATGGTCCCTGTTATCATTACCCCTAGGTCTTTCTCCTCCTCAGTGGTCCCCAGCTTAACCCCCCAAACAGTAATCTCTTCTTGGGTTCTACACCCCAAAGTGCATAACCTTACACTTCTTTGCAATGAACCCCAGCTGCCACCTCTCTGACCACTCCTTGAGCTTGCTTAGGTCCCCCTGCAGCTGCTTCCACCCCTCCCCTCCATCTACCACTGCTCTGATTTTGGTGTCATCAGTGAACAGACTTACCTTGCTCACCACTCCATGTGCAATGTCTGATATGAAGAGCCCAAATAATGCTAGCCCCAGCACAGAGTCCTGTGGCACCTCACTCATCACTGGCCTTGGAGTTGACTTCTCTCTCACCACCACCCATTGCAGTCTCCCACTCAGCCAGCTTGTAATCCAGTTCATCATTTTTCCCCTAACGCCTATGCTGCCCATGAGGCTCCTAACTGAAGGCCTTGCTGAAGTCCAAGTAAAGAACATCCACTGCATAACCCTTATCCAGTTCACCTGTCACCCAGTCATAATACTGTATCAAGTTGGTGTGAGAAGTCCTCCCTGAAATGAACCCATGCTGCCTCACATGCAGGGGGCCATTGTCCTCCAGGTACAACACCAGTCTTTCCTTTAGTATCATTTCCATGAGTTTGCACACTATGGATGTGAGACATACCGGACAATAATTAACCGGTTCACTCCTTGGCCCACTCTTGTGTAATGGTACTATACGTGCCATCCTCCAGTCCAGTGGCTCACATCCCTACTCCAGTGAGGTGCTATACAGATCCACCAGTAGCTCCGCCAACACATCTGCCATCTGTCTCAGCACCCTGGGGTGGATACCATCCAGCCCTGGTGCCTTGTCTACCTTCAGTGCCCTCAGTCCCTCTAGGACTCTACTTGCCTCAATTCTTCCATCTGTCACCTCCTTCTCCCCCCTGTCCCCACCATCCCAGCCCATGGTTGTAGCAGTCCCCCCTTTTCTTCCATGAACACTGAGCAAAAGTATTAATTCAGTTCTTCTGCCTGCTTCTCCCCCTTTTCCGTCCATTCCCCACCACTTTTCATCCTCACTATTGTCTCCTTGCACGTCCTTTTCTCCCTGATGTATCTGAAAAAGTCTCCCCCCTCCTGTTAATTCCCTGCTCTAATCTCAGCTCCCTCTGGGTCGTGGCTTCTCTCACTTTCCTGGTCACCTCCCTGAACCATCTTGCATATTCCTCCCTATCTACTTTCTTCCCTGCCCTTCTATACCTCTAGTGCACCACTCGTTTTGCCCTCACCACCTCCACAACATTGCTGTTGAACCAGCATCGTTTTCTTGCTCTGCACCTCTTACTTTGTGTCTTGGTGCAGGCTTCTCTTGCCTCTGTAATCCCCCATTTAATAATATCCCATTTCTGCTCTACATCCATCTCCTGCCTTATGCTCTCCAGTTTCCCTTTCAGTACTTCCTGCATCCTCCCAAAGTCCACCCCCCTTAAGTTTACCACCCGAGTAACTGATTACTCTGGCTCTCTGCACATCGTGATATTAAACCACACTGTTTGGTGATCGCTGTCAGCTAGTGGATCGTCCACCTTTATTTCCCTTACTGCCTCCCCATTCGAAAATACCAGATCTAAAGTATTCTTTAGCTTACTAGGTACACTAACCAACTGTGTCAGGAGACCCTCCTGGATTGCATCCAGAAGCACTTGCTCCCTAGCACTGGAGGTGACTGGAATGCTCCAGTCAACCCCTGTCAAGTTGAAATCCCCCCTGATGACCACCTTCCCTTTTCTACATACCTTTCTGATTTGTCCTGCTAATTCCCTGTCAAGGTTCTCAGACTGGGATGGTGGCTTCTATACCACCCCAAACCTCAGTTTCCTACCACTTGAGTCTAGGAACTGCAGCCAGATTGCATTTGTTCTCCTTTCTTCCCCCTTGTCCCTTGTGCATTTGATCTCATCCCTCACAAAGACTGCCACCCCACCCCTTCCCCTCCTTACGGTACTTCCTGTATAATTTGTATTCTGGGATTGCCAGATCCTAGTCCCAGTGCTCAGTTGCCCACATTTCTGTGACAGCTGCAATATCCACCCCCACACTGCTAAGAATGCCTGTAGCTCAGCTGATTTGTTTCCTAAGCTTCTTGCATTAAGCGAAACCACCCTCCATCCTGCCCCCTTCCCTTCACTGCCCTTCATCTCCTCCCTTTTACTCCCTCCATTTTTGGCTGCCCCAAGTCAGTTGGTAAAATGCTTTAATTGGTGTTGCAGGGAAAAACCTCATTGTAGTCACTGAACCTTGGACCTTGGGCTCTGGGTGGATTTCCAGGATGACTTTTTCGATGCAGGATGTGGCTGCAGGCAGCAGGACTTTGTCCTTTCTGGCAAGGACCACGATACAGGGATCAGAGCTGATACAACTCACCCCCTCATCAAGGCATGAACCCCAAGGATGGCTGCAACCCACAATAATCTCCACAGGAGCTGACTCCCTTCTCTGGTCTTCTGGCAGCATTGAATAGACAAGCAACAACAGACTCTCAGAAAAATTTGTTGGTATTACAGGTTCAGCTTTGGTACAGTTCTGCATAGGCCTCACAGCTTATCTGCTTGTGAGTTGCACTCTCTGGAATGCAATCAGGTTTCCCCATTTCACTGAACAGTTCAGAGACAATTCTGGTGAACCACAGACTTTAGTTTTTAAACACAGTTTTTGAGGCATAACAGTATCTCACCGAGATGCATGTCAGGGATATTTCAGACTCTGACCCTACTTCAGTCTGGAATTTCAGCTCTGGAGAAAAATCTTTCCTTTCCTCTCCCACGGAAGAGTTATAGTTTGTTCTGCAGACTTCACAATCCCACATTTAAAGCAAGCATTTAGGCCGAGGAAAGGCAAAGCAGGCCTCTCACCAAATTTCCCCAATCTACAGGGAGCATCCTTACCCTCTGGAAGCTCTAGCCAGACTGACTTAGACTGTCCCCAGTTCAAACCGTCCCTCTTAAATAAGGATCAACATTCCTGAAATCCGATTGGCTGCCCAAGCTGTCTGCAACAGTCTAAGTCTTTTAATTGGCTAGTATTTGGGTGCCCAAATCTGTTCCTCCCTTTTACCCCCAAAGTCTCTGGCAAGTCCCTAGAGTCTCTGCATTAAATCCTGAATCCAGATTGGTTGAAAGGCTGTCAAAATGGCTGCTGTATATATAGTTCCTGAGCAGTCTATCAATGTCCCCAATTATAAAGTTCTGGTGCAGCCAAATGACACTCATTTTAGTTACAATAGTGCCAGTGTTTGATAGCCCCAGCATTGCCCTATCGAATGCTGCCATTATAAAATATTTATTCACAATACTTTGCCTGTTGCTGCCTTTGCAGTACAGTACCCCTAGGCAGCAGGCAGCATCCTTGTTCATGAGGCTCTATTTAATATTGATAAGCCTCGAAAACCTGCCCCGTTCAAACTATTTGATAACTCCTGAAGCTTCTCATCAGCCTCCTTGAGGTCACAAGTCCCCAAATTGCTAATCAGGGACACAAGGACTTCCAAACACCCTCTGTTTGACTACAAAACCTGCAATTGGGAAATCAAAGGTACACCATGCACATGCATGATTGCCGCTTGCACCACAGTGCAAAATAAAGCAGCAGCGGTAAGTGATTTAGGTTTTAAGCCCAAAACAGGCTGAAACAGGGTACTGGGGCTGATCCAGGAAACTGGGACACCAGGGAACTCAGCCAAGCAGCAGTACACCAATGGGGAAAATGGGAGACCAGCAGCAGACAGGAGAAAATGGGAGCACTTTATGGTAAGCCCTATTTGGAGGGGCATTACAGTGTCCCTGCCTAGGAAAGCTTGGCATCATTACTATGTAAACATGTGCTTCACTTTGAAAATGTGATAGGAAAAGAAATGAATCTCATTGGTTGAAACATCTGATGAGAGATTCATTTATTTTCCAATAGAGCCTGCTTCAGAAAAAGCACTTACTCGGGGTGCCCCATTTCTGAGGAAATCCTTGGGCACCTTGAATGTTAAGAAAACATGCCCACTATTTTCCCACTCTTGCAAAGATAGCCCGAGAAAATAGCGGGCAGGCCATCATGCTCCCCTGACCCAAAACCAAACAAAACATGCCTTACTTGTGCAGATAAAACATTGTCCATCCACAGCAACTCATCGACATACAAACCGGAGATAGTGAGACCTGTGGCAGTATGCTATCAGTGGGACCATGACCTTGCATGAGAGTAGCGGTATTTTCTTGATTTCCCATACTGCAGATGGACGTCCATCCGTGGCACAAAAACTCAAGAGAATATCAGCCCTCTCATGCTACAGTATTGGCACCTGTAGTAAGGTGATGCCTGACTGAAGCCACCACGGATTGCAGGCAATAGAATGCAAAGCATTCATAACAGCAATAAAGTGCAAAGCCAAAGCAAAAGAAATAAGCTGTTTAAAAGCAATGCAAGTTTATTTTAAATAAACCTGTAGCTAAAATCTGACCTGGCAGTCCCGAGCTCAGAATGAGGGAGCAAGTCACACACATTGTCTCCATACCCTTATTTAAAATGCAGGTTAACCGCCAGTGTAAAAACAGAGAGCATAAAGACCACTACATTATCTAAGCTGTCAAAAATGTCAGACTTCCAGGTATTATCCTTTAATATCTCGCCACAAAAAACAGTAAAACATTTGTTCCCTGATGATGACAGTACCTGTACAGGAACCACAAACCACCACCAAGAAAATCAAGGCAACCTCCCGTTTTGCCACAGTGAGTACGTCAGAGCTGAATACCATTGAGAGCCAGAGGGAAGAAATTAACACAAAGAAAAACACACAGTGGGCATTGACAGTGTTTGAAGAGTGGGCAAGGAAGGAAAATGTAACTGTTAACTGGGCAAATGACAGTTTTGATGTTATCAATTGTCACCGTCATAAATTTTATGCTGAAGCCTGAACTGTGACTGGTGCACAGTATTCAGTGTCAGGGTACTGCGCTCTTTGTGCAGCTATCAACTGGTATCTCAACTCACCCCAAGTAGGCCAGCACACCAGTATAATCTCAGAGCCTGTATTCCACTCCAGCAACAACATTCTGACCTCAATACTGAAGAAACTTTGCAAGGAACAGAAGGATGTTGCTGCCCACCACCCATCCATCACAGAAACAGACCTTAACAAATTAATAGCTTCACCAGTGATGTCACCAGATACAGGAGAAGGATTGGTCAGGAAGGTGTGGTTTAACCTCCAGCTTCACATGATCCACTGAGGAACAGAAGGACTACGTGATCTACAGCCAGATTCATTTGTAGTCAAGACTGATGAACATGTGGAAAAGTATGTGACACTTTCACACAATCCAACAACAAAAAAACAGAAAAATCCACCAGAGGCTAACAAAGAAAATAGTCGTGGTTTCATGTTTGAGGACAGTGAAAACCCTTTTTGCCCTGTACTGTCCTTCACCAAGTATCTGTCAAAGTTACCAGAACATGCCCCTGCATTCTACCTTCATCCCAGGAAGCTACAGCAGACCGACCTTGAGACCCAGGAGTGCTGATACACAAAGGAACCGATAGGCAAGAATTTATTAGGAAATATGATGTCCAGATTAAGTAAAGAAGCACATCTATCTACAAGATATACCAATCACAGCATTCATTCAACAGCTGTGCAACTGCTAGCTCAAGCAGGACTGTCAACATGTGAAATCACCAGTGTTATTGGCCACAGATGTGAAGCCAGTCTGCAGCACTATTGGTCAGCATCCATAGACAACAGAAGAAACTGGAGATCAATCCTAGAAGGATCCAACCAGCAGGCACAGCAGCAGCAAGCAGCAAGTATGCCACCTGCAGGAGCCAGCAATGTACTACAAGTTCAGGAACCAGCAGCATCCAGCTCCACAACCACTAACTTCAACCCAGTCAATTGCACCTTCAACGCTCCAATTAATTTCTTCTCCACAAACAAGTAGTGGTCTCTGTTATTTTGATTTATTAGCAGTTAGCACAGTGTAAATGTATGGTTTATTTTCTGCTTTATTTGTTTTACCCAGCCCCCCTTAAAAAAGGGACTACTTTATCTCAAAACTGAAGAAATATGTTCTAAAAAGTTAAATAAATTATTGTAACATTTAAAAACTTTAAAAAATGGTGTCTGAGAGTTTCTTTCCAGTTTCTAAGTGCAATAATTCCCTTCAGGGTGGGTGATATGGGCTATACCGGACCTTCCAGGGGCTATAAGGCCCTCCGCCTATAGCAGTGGGGCTCATTACACCCCCTGGATGGAGTGGTATAGCCCAATACCACCCACCATGTGGGGGATTATTGCTTACATAATACTTATTCTGTACAACATTTGGCTAGCACTTCACTATATACACATCTGAATAGCATTTTAGTATATACAAGCCTATCTAGGCAAATAGTAACTATTTACAGTTTAGCATGTTATAACATACATCTTACTCAGTTGTTGGATGTCCTGTCATAACTTAAAAGCAATGTCATGACATTTTAAATTCACATGGCATACACTAAGAAGGTCAGAAATACTTTTTTTCATTAGACAGAATCACGTCTTGATTAAATCATCCTTTTACCACCTTTTGCCAGGGCATTTCACCTTATTCCCCTCTTTTTACTTTTATATCCCTTACTAGCCTGGGTGGACATCTTAGTGTTGGTGTAGGCTTTAGTTTTCTTGCTTTAAGTGGAGGCAGTGAACACAATTCTGGCAAGGGGTTATGCTTATTATATACTCCTTTGTGCACAACATTCATGGGCAAATTAACCAGTTTTCCTGGAGTATTACACTTCAGCTTTAATACTAGCATCAGAGATCTCGCCGAGCGACATGGCAAAGTTAGCACTGGCACTTGCACTTCCACAGCAGCATTCGGGTTCACGACTCCTGGCTCATTGTTCAGGAACAAGACAGCTTTAGAAGAAATGGGCACCACTACACTTTCTGGATGACCATCATTAGTTTCGGGCTCTTTTGTCTTGAACAGCACCAGCACTCTCTGGCCCTTTAACTTGAGTATCACTGTCACTTTGTGGCTTTTTAGGCTCACTTTCATCTGTAAGCGGTACTGTATCTCTTCAAAGTTTGAATCATCCAGGACACAACTTGTAGTTTCTGGAGCAACAATACTATCTTTGGAATGAAATAGTTCATCTAGCCCACTCTGTCCAGCAACACTTTCAGGGTCACTTCTAGGTTCACTACTGGTTTCTTTGGGTTTTGATACACTGGGTTTGGTTAGCTCCACCATGCAGAGAGAATAAGCAGTTTCAGAGTTCACACTATGGATATTACTGTCTGGAGGTTCAGGTGCAATTGAAAGATTGGAAACAGTTGAAATCACTGGGTTTTCAGATACATTATTTTGACTATTATAGGGAAATCCCTGGAACAATCTAAGTTCAGTGGATGGGTAGAAGGCAGTATAAAATTCACTTTCATCACCACTTTCGCAGTCAATATTCTCAGTATTTACAGTGCTGAAGACATCACTGACAGGAACAGAAGGTTGATTAGTGGAGATTTGCTGACTATGCTGCCTAGCTTTGGTAGTAGATCCGGTCACAGGCCGTGTTGGAGCTGTAGCTTGTGGCACTGTATTGAATGCTATTTTCCAGAAGGCAGAAGGTGGTTTCTATGAATGGTATTAACAGTATGAAGGTCTCATTCTGGATGCACATTGTAAACTGGTAAATCATTTAGTTTACTGAGTACAATATATGGACTGTACCTCCAGTGGTTGGCTATTTTGTGTTTACCTTGAAGTCCAACATTTCTCATTAGTTCCCATTCATTGGGTTGGAGTTCTTGGGACGTGACACATTTATCATGACAAACTTTGTTTGCCAGGTTTTTTCTTTGCTGCCATGATGTTTGCAAGCTGGTACACATGATTTAGTTAGGCTTTTAACTTTCTGACATACTGTAAGTAGTTGTCTGATTGAGCACCATCAGGGGAAACTCCAAAACACAGATCTACTGGAAGGTGAGCTTCTCTGCCAAACATGAGGTGATATGGTGAGAACTCAGTAGTATCATTCTTCATGCAGTTATAGGCACGTACAAGGGTACTGGTTTGTTGGCTCCACCTTGGCTTATCATTAGGATGCAGGGTATTGAGCATATTGAGCAATGTTTGATGAAACCTTTCTGGTTGTGTATCTCCTTGAGGATGACAGGGAGTAGTTCTAGACTTTCTTACACCCCATATGGACAAAACATTTTTTAAAAAGACTGTTCTTGAAATATCACCCTTTGTTTGAATGGATTCACTGAGGGGCACCATAGTACACAAAAGAATTTTTCCATGAGAACTTTGGCTACAGATGAGGCCTTTTGGTCTTTGCTCGGATAGATCTGTGCATACCTTGTGAAGTGACTAGTGACTACCGACACATTTGCGATGCCTTTCGAATCTGGATCCAAACTAAGAAAATCGATACAGAAGAGTTCCATCGGTGCACTTGTTGTTATATTGACCAGTGAATCTGGTCTTTGAGGTTGGGATTTTCGCTGAAGGCACCTACTGCAAGTTTTAACATACTTTTCACTGTCTAGTCCCATCTTAGGCCAGTAAAAGCATACACAGGCTAGATCCAGAGATGTCTCACTTCCCAAATGCCCCATGTTGTTGTGTAAGGCTTTTGATACAGCACTTTCAAACTCTGTTGGCAGTGCTAGTAGCCTTTTGACAATCTCTCCTTGGCTGTCAGTTAGTTCTCTATACAATAGCTGTTCACGTAGCTTGAGTTTAGGCCCTTCTCATAGGAGCAAAACAGTTTTGGGGTCATTGGCTGCAGTTTATGAACAACTTCCCCTTTTCTTAAGGTGTTAACAACTTGTCTGATTATGGGATAATAGTGCTGTTCCCTCTGAATATCAGCTGGAGTTAGCTGCAGGAAGGAATTTAAGTCTAAGGCTGCGATATTACAGTAGGCAACTGGTATGCAAGTATTGGGAGGCCCCAAACAATCAGCTATGCAGTTAACAGTTTCTGAGGATGGAGTTTCATCCCTGTGGATCTTGTGGCATAGTGTTTTTACTGAGTGTACAGGAATAGGCACCAACTGTGGATCTGAGGCGGTCTCCAGGATAGAGCATTGGCATCAATGTGAGTTAAGCCAGGTCGGTACTCCAATGCATAATCATACATAGATCAAGCAGAAAGACATCTGTGTCCAGTAGCATCCAATTTGGCAGATGTTTGGACATACGTTAATGGATTGCTGTCTGTCTTGACCAGCATCTTTGCTCCATACACGTATTCATGAAACTGATCCAGTATTGCCCACTTGAGAGTGAGAAAGTCCAATTTATGTACCGGATAATTTTTCTCTGATGGTAGCCAAAGCTACTGGATGTAATCCCTCTGTGTACTCTTGGTAAATTACGGCCCCTAGGCCACTTAAGCTGGCATCTGTGTGTAACACATAAGGCTTTGAAGGATCAGCACAGGCAAGTACCAGAGCATGGGTTAATCTGTAGATAATTTCATTAAGGGCTGCATCACAATCGGGGGTTCCTCACTGATTGAATGGCTCATGGGGTCAGAAATATGTCTTTACAGTCTCTTTGCTATTATCCTTTTTGAATTTCTTAGTAGTGGGTGGGTACCCTTGAGTTAAGTTCAGCAATGGACATATTACTTATGTGTAATCTTTAACAAATCAGCAGTAATATCTGCAAAATCCAAGGAATCTCTAACGTTTTTTCAAGTTGTTGGACTTTGGCCAGCTGGTTAAGGCTTCCACCTTGCTAGGGTTGGTTTGTATACCTTCAGGAGACACAATGTGGGCTTTGGAAAAACTAACATTTATCTATTGATAGTTTTAGGCCAGATTCCTCAAGTCTGTCAAGCACTTTGAACAGGAGAGCCTCATGCTCCTCAAGAGTCTTCCTGAAGACAAAGACTTTGTCAGGGTATACCAGACACTCAGGGTGGTTCATATCTCCAACTGCAGGCTCCATATGTCTTTGAAATGTTGAAGGTGCACCCAATATTCCTTGGGGCATGTGGAGAAATTCATAGAAACCTAAAGGACAGATGAATGCTGTTTTCTCCATGTCCTCTGGAAACCTTGGGATCTGGTAATATCTGCTGTGGAGATCAAAGACGGAAAACCACTTGCTCCCATTTAAGCAGTCTAATGCATCCTGTATGTGGGGCATAGTATAAGGATAGGGTACAGTTTTTTATTAAGAGCTTTATAGTCCATACACATATGGATGGAGCCATTTTTCTTCCTCACTACAATGATTGGAGACTCATATGGACTGTGTGATTCTTGTATTATGCCAGCTGCTAACATCTCTTTCAGATGGCACCTCACATTGTCAATATCAGCAGGAGCTAGGCATCTGGATCTTTCAGGAAAAGGTCTCTCATCTTGCAGCTGAATATGGTGTTCAGCACCAGTGACACATCCAACATTCCACTCCTTGAGGGAAAATACCTGGGTTCTCTGGGCCAGCTTCATACTGATTTTGTGTCTCCAGCTGTCTGGGATAGGGGAAATTCCAAAGTCAGATGTGTCAGGTGATACTTCACACTCTCTTTCAGTTTTGCACTTGAATGGCAACACAGCAGTCTCAGCACAGCAGACTTTGGCCAGGGTGCAATCCCTGTGCACCATGATATCTCGGTGTGTAACATTTTGTATCTGCACCACCACTTTTGAGAGTAAGTGTGAGCACAAACAGGGAGTATAATGGGTTTAACTAGCAGTTCTTCAGGCAGTGTGCCTGCTTCTAGGGTATCTAGCATCAGTACTTGGCTGGTTATATATTTTCTTAACCACACTTCTTCGCTGATACTGCAATCAGCATTAGGGGATAACATGATAGCAGAAGGATCATTTTTCCAAACAATACCCACAGGCTCATCCTTTTCACTTTCTTCAGGGTGCATTCACTTTGCATAGGCCTTTTGGATCATGGCATGAATACGCAGGGCTCTTCTAGTCTTCTTTCTCTGCTTTTCTTCACATAACTGGGCAAGGCAGCCAAACATGTGCACATTGGTAACAATTAACACAGGGATACCATCATATAGTCCAGTTTGGGGACTGACCAGGTCTAATGTCTCCACAGGGTCTCCCACACCTGCCACAAAGGACAGAAAAGAAATCCACACACATAGGTAACCAAGATGTGGATACGACTTTTCACTCAACCCCCAAACATGCAGTCCATCGAGAGGTTGTGATGGATGGTCAGATAAATGCTGATCATATCAGTCTTTGAAGATTATTGTGACTTGGGACCTGCTGTCTAGAACAGATCAAGCAGGAATTCTGTCTATATGCACAGTGGTGTCCATGGAAGGACCTACCAGCTCTGACCAGTCCAGTGAAGTATTTTCAGGAACGTTAACAGATGACTTGGCAACAAATGACTTGAGTGAAGGCTTGGCAGAAAATTTGTGATTGTTTTTCTTGACTTGATTTAACAACTTAACGTTCATCTTTCTTAAGTCTTCAGGTGACTGGCAGGTTCTCTTAGTATGACTATCTTCTCCACAGTGACAGCAGAAGACACCAGGCCTAGAATTTTGTGAACAAGCAGTTTCTTTGGTTAGCTTGCTACTAGGGTATTATTTCAGGCTTTTGCTCTTCAGGTTGCTGGTAGGGATGCTCATACCCACCAGACCTTCACCAGGGCACACTTTGATCTGAAGATGGAGCAAGGTCACTTACTAGGGATCTCAATTCTCTCATCTTCTCTAACATGTAGATATAATGCTCTCCACTAAGGCTGGGAGGTTGTGCAGCATACATACTTGAGACTTGGACGGGGCACTGACAGCAGTGGGTCCTTGTTTAGCCTCTCTTCCTCTTTGTCAAGCCTGAGGCAGCACACTACATCCCATTAATTCTTTTACCATAAAAGACAGTTTATTTATTTGGGTCTCTAATTCTCCATGCACCGACAGTGTCTCGGCATGCACTCCCACTCACATGGCAGATGCATTTTGATGATTATCTTGGTCTTTATCCAACAGGGCCTTAGTGGTGGCACCGGTTCTCAGTTCTTGGATTTCTCTAAGTATCTCTTCCAACTGCTGAGAGTCAGTAACAGTCTCTTTGTACTCCCTTGGCACTCCCTTCAACCCTTGATCTTTGATCAACCAAACACTATAAGTGACTTGTGTGACAGTGGCAGATACATGACGGGGCCCCCAGGGTGTCCTTCTTTGTTCGACCTCATGGACTTCTTTCATCAACAGGCTATAGGACAGAGGTAAATCCCATTGATCTGGCCGCTGTAACTTGAGCAACAATAGATCAGAATAGGGGCAGACTTAAGTTTCTGCTCCAACCTAATCTGGTTTAGTTCACCTTTGGCCACACCACCTTTCCTAAAGCATTTCTGTAGAACCTTCTCAAACTGAGGAATGTGAAGAGACAAGGGTTCCACCCTGTCATTGATGGGTTATTTTAAACCTCCACAGAAGATCCTCGCCTGAGTCTGGGCTCCCAAATACATTTTCCAAGGCAGTCAAATTGTCCTGTGCAGATGCCTCTGGGTTATCAGCCTGCACTGAGCAAATAGTATCCAGAGCTGGACCTTGAAGGCTTTCACTTAACCTTTTCCTTTTCTCCACCTTGGAACATTGCCATTCTTGTACTAGAGGAGCAGCATAGTCTGTCCACATCTCCCAATCATCTTGCCCAACCGGAATAGGTATCACTTCTGAAAATATTTTTAACCTCCTATAGGAGTCTGAAGAGGAAGGGACATAAATGGACTTAGGTTCTTTATCCCTGGGAGGGACCCTTCCACCACAGCCCAGTAGCATCCAAAGCACTTCAACCACCTTTCCTTCAGTCAGTAATAATTTGGCAATTTCTCTTCAAAACTCTCATTTTCAAGTGGTTGCTCTGGATCTGGGAAGTTTCACTGTCCTTAGTTACCACCTTCCATGCTACCGGGGACTTATTAGAGACAATAACCTTGGTCACCCTTGAAATGCCCACTGAATTATTGCACTCTGTTGAAGCCACTAGCGTTTGTGTGTCCCAATCAGTATCTCAACCCCTCACTGTAGCTCAGTCTAAACACTTTATTGTACAAATAACTTTTTCTATGGTGCCTGTGTCAGTATGCAGGGGTATGTCCAGTAGCAATAAGGCCTTTTGGGGTCAACCTCTTCTGCCTCACATCAACACAGCAATCATCATACAGCCCTTTTATCAGGAGAAAATTGAAAACTGATACTGGTAACAGGCTTCATATTGGTGGGAACCTCCATGTGGGGTCCAATGGGAATTTTGTGGATTGGCCACATGAGGGCGATAATCCCAGTGGTGCCTCCATAGATGTAACCCTGGTACTGTTTTAAAAAGGGCTACTACAACTGCCTGCCCTCCTAATTGCAGGTCAAGGGGCCTGGGTTCTGACTTAGCTATTACCAGGGGCCCAGTATTAACAATAATGCTATTAGTGTAGTGCCTCAGCGCAGAGATTTCTTTAAGTGGGTTAGATGTTAGACTAGCACAGCCCTCTGGAAAGTTGTACCTACACACAGCCCTACTAAGTGGCCCCCACACTTGCAGTTTCCCAAACCACCTTACTTTGCATTCAATTTACAGTGAATGATGAGTGCTAATAATATGCTCGCAGTGCTAATAATAAGCTCACACTGACCAACAGGATCTGGAACTCATGCATTCACCGTGTGTACCTGCAAAGAAAGGGTTACCTACAATACCACAGCACCATTCAGCTTTTTTTATTAATCCAGCATTCCGTAATAATATGCTCGTGTACCAAGTTAACATTCAAACAACAAACTGATTTATTTAGGGGTTCAAACAAGGCGTAGTAAGTGCAAATTAAAACTAGATTAATTAGTGATTTGGTTTTTGGCAATAGTGTTGTATTCATATAGCATTTAAACACAGTACATTCACCCCCCCGGAGTGTCCAGTAAACCTCACTGGGTACCCAGAAAAGCTGTGTTGCAGGCCTGAAGCATTGCCACGGGTTAGCCAGTGTTGTAGCTGGTTGGGGCCCTTAAATAAAGAAATGGTTATTAACTCTCTCCCTTAGATTGTTGCAAGTAAGCAGAAACTTTTAACCATAAGCAAATTGTAAATATCAGGCTGACTGCCTGCAAAAGCAGTCTAAACTGCAATGAAACTTGAAAGGCAAATCAGCTTGTAAAACACTTTAATTAGTGTTGCAGGGCAAACCCCTGTTGTGCTCACTGAATCTCAGACCTCGGGCTGTGGGTGGATTTCCAGGATGACCCCCTCAATGCAGGATATGGCTGTAGGCAGCAGGACTTTGCCCCTTCTGGCAAGGACCAGGATACAGGGACTGGAGTTGACACAACTCACCCCCACATCAGGGCATAACCCCCAAAGATGGCCACAACCTACGATGCTCTTCTCTGCAGGACCTGACTCCCTTCTCAGGTCTTCTGGCAGCGTTGGATAGACAAGCAGCAACAGTCTCTCGGGCAAATGTCTTGGCATTAAAGGTTCAGCTTTGGTACAGTTCTGCATAGGCCGCACAGCTTATCTGCTTGTGAGTTGCATTCTCTGGAATGCAATCTGCAGGAAGACAATCAGATCTCCCATTTCAGTGAACAGTTTGGAGACAACTCCGGTGAACCACAGGCTTTTTTTTTTAAAACACAGTCTCTGAGATATAACAGTTTCTCACCAAGTTGCCCATTAGGGATCTTTCAGACTCTGACCCCATTTCAGTCTGGGATTTCAGCTCTGGAGAAAATGTTTTCCTTTCCTTTCTCTCTGGAGAATTATAGTTTGTTCTGCAGACTTGGCAGTCCCACACTTAAAGTAAGCATTCAGGCCAAGGAAAGGCAAAGCAGTCCTCTCCCCAAATTTCCCCAATCTGCAGTTGCTTCCTTACCCTCTGACAGCTCCAGTCAGACTGACTTAGACTGCCCCCATTTCAAACCGTATCAGTTAAATTAGGAGCAACATTCCTGAAATCCAATTGACAGCCCAAGCTGTCCGAAACAGTCTAAGTCTTTTAATTGGCTAGTATTCGGGTGCCTAGATTTGTTCTTCCTTTTTCCCCCAAAAGTCTCTGGCAAAGTCCCAAAAGTCTCTGCATTAAATCCTAAATCCTGATTGGTTGAAAGACTGCCAAAATGTCTGCTGTATATACAGTTCCTGAGCAGGATATCAGTGTCCCCTGTTATAAAGTTCTGTGCAGTCAAAATACACTCATTTTAGTTATAATAGCCCCAATGTTTAATAACCCCAACAGTACCCTATTGAATGCTGCCACTATAAAATATTAATTCACAATATTTTCTCTGTCGCTGCCACCACAATACAGTGCCTCTAGGTGGCAGGCAGCATCCTTATTAATATCTATGAGGCTGGAGTTAATATTCATGAGCCTAGAAAACCTGCCCCATTCAAACTCTTTATTTATTAACTCCTGAAGCTTCTCATCAGCCTCCTTGAGGTCACCAGTCCCCAAATAGCTAAACAGGGGAACCAGGACCACCAAACACCCTCTGTTTGACCGCAAAACTGGTAGTTGGGAAATCAAAGGCACACCCTGTTCATGCGTGATTGTCACTTGCACCACAGTGGAAAATAAAGCAGCGGTGGATCACAAATTAGCTTTTAAGCCCACAGTGGGCTGAAACAGGGTAATGGGGCAGATTGGGAGACTTGGGGCACCAGCGGACTCATCCAGGTGGCGATACACCAATGGGGAAAATGGGACACTAGCAGCAGATGGGAGAAAACGGGAGCACTTTAAGGTAAGCCCCATTTGGGGGGGGGCTACATTTTCTTTAAAAATAATTGGTAACACTAAAGCAAAAAATTGCACTCCAGCCACCCTTCAAACATCTGACTATACATCACTTCTCTTGAGTACAGTCAGCTATCACTGCAGCAGGCATTGCACTTGTTACCTTGCAACCTGAACAGAAGACTCAACCTCTCCAAACAGTGCACCACACAGTCAGACATAAAAGACAGTGAGAAGGGCACACAAAACACCAGCCTGGAGGTGCATGTGTCTGTCACACAGCAGATATGTACACTGACCATCTATGCAAGAGAATGGAACTGATACACAGGACCCATTGGAGGGTCCCTCAAGGCCCAACATTGACACTAGATGTATACCAGGTCATGAGTGCTTTATCTGCATATACCCTGAACTAAGATAGTTGGAGCAGAGAGGGTAAGACTCAACAGGGACAGCTGCATGAAATACAGAGCATATACAGTGAGATCAGAGCCCACAAACTTGATATGCAGCAAAGGTTCTGCAACCTGTGTGAGACCTCGGACAATGGCATGATCATAATTATCATTGCTCTACAGCAGGATGATGTTTCCCATTCATATCCAGTACACAGAAGCCAATTCTCAAATCATCATATGTCATACACCAGAACCACAACACCAACAAGCACTCTGGCATAACCCACACATAACAGCCAACCTACAGGAGGTGCACAGCCAACTGTAACAGATGATGACCTAATGCCAAGCACATCCAGTGGCATGTACACAGCCAGTCACAAAGCAAGGGAAGGGGCAACACCAGTGGCAGGCTCAGCCTACATTAAACACCCACTTAGAAGTCATCCCAGATACCAAAGCCAAAAAAAAACACATGACCTAATGCCTCATCCGAATGCAGTACAGGCTTTAATGCTGAAGATTTACCATCCACCATCAGATGCATTAGGACTTCACTTTATGGGTCCCATTCTCTCTCACAGTAGGGGGATGGAAGGCTGGAAGCAAGGGGTAAGCTTGGGAGAAAGGAGATCGATCAAGTCACTGGAAACTGCCCAACTCCTCATTGTCAGATAAATACATTCAATACAAACAAAATTATTAATACAAAAAAGCACACTTGCCTCACTTCTCCTCTTATGATAAAGCCAGTCTGATTATTAATTAATTTCATATTATTGTCATCGACCATATAATTCATTTGGTCCCAGACAAATCCCATTTTCTGACTTGTGAGAATTAATCCCTCACAGGCTCATATGGCATGACTAGTTGGCTGCTCCCCGTTCCCACTCCGCATAGTACCAGTCGCACCTCCGGTCACACAAGTACAGCTAGCTGCTTGCTAGGTAACAGGATTTCTGCAGGACATTCCCCAGACTGCAGATCTAGCTTTCGCATGAACAAAAGGTGCCAACTTCAAGACAAGAATAAAGTTATCACTGCCAGGTTATTAAGTTACTAATTCTTCATGGAGAAGGCATTTAAAAATGCACTACTGCTTTGCCACATTAAATAAGTTAATTAAAAAAATAAGTCTACTATAGTGCTCTGTCCTGGAAAAATATTTAGTAAAAGCTGGATCCCACTTAAAATGAGAAATTACATCTCACTTGAGCTATGCTGGGTACATCCATTATAAAAATGGGTAAAAGGAGGACCTCAGTGAAAAAGAAAAGATCTTGCATCTCCACTGTACTAGCCTGGGTAAATGCAGTGTAAAAACTGGGTCAAACAGAATCCCACTGCACACAAGATATCACAACTCATCTGGGCTATTCTGAGTAAATATATTGTAAAAGCAGGGCCCTACAGCAGAACCCCACTGAAAAGCAAATGCGAATGTAAGCTGATCTGTTCTTGGAAAATACATTGTAAAAGCATCCAGACCACACATCTTATAGCTGTTTGGTATATACCTGGTGGTCTAGTGGTCCCACCATAAGTGCATTTGACCCCCTCCTAACTCTCTCTCAGGCACCGCCACAGCCCTGGTCACATAATGCAAACTGCAGCAATAGTGATGACTGGCACAGCCCTCTGATCACCACCTCAACTGGCTTCAATCTAATGGTGTCTGAGCAATTGCAAGTATTGTTCAAACACCTGTGTCTACTGTACTCATGATTGCTCACTGGCAACCAGACAGTGTCCAGCCAAGGTGGTGAGCAGAGGGCTGTGTGGGTTGCTGTCACTATTTCTGTACTTTGACTTTGTGACCTGAGTGGGGGTGGTTGTGGGGAGGAGGGTCCTGAGCAGGCAGATTGACAGAAGATCAGATGCCTCTATGGGGGGGGGACAACTAGGTCACCAGGAATATTCAAGACAGCTAGAAGATGGTTGATTGGAGGTGCAGGAACCACTACACGACTAGGAATATTTGAGACAGCTACAGGACAGGTGATCAGGAGGTGGGAGATCACTAGACTACCAGGAATATTCAAGACAGCTACAGGACAGTCAGTCGGGATGGTAGAGGAACCAGTACACAACCAGGAATATTTGAGACGGCTACAGGACAAGTGAATAGAGGGAAAGGGGACCACTAGACCACAAGGTATATGTAAGACAGCTACAGAGTGGCGGGAATGCAACACACACATATTAATGGGCCCATAGTGGGCATGCAAATGGGCCATAGAAACCTTCCATGCCCAAAGGGGTCATTAGCATGTTAGGCCTAAATATGGCCCACAGGAGCCCTGCCGCTATCCCATTTGATCCTCACTACCTCCATTGTGCTTCTGTCAGCCATATTCAGTCTGGGCCTGTGTCAGCATAGCGCAATGTCACTATGCACTGTACAGACATGGCCCCATATTAAAACAGTTTGCACGCTCCAGTTAAAAAGCGAGCTAATTATCTGAATATTCCCCCCAGGTAGGCTGTACATAAACTGCCACAGACCACACATGGCCAGCTCTGAATATGGGGGCCTATACTCTTTAGCCTAGTGGAACCCAAAGTCCATGAAACAATGGCTTATGGGGGTAAGAAAGGCCTGCTTTTAGCCTCAAGATACTGTTGATCTAACTTGTAACAGCATGAAAGCAAACATGTTTGGCACGGACTTATGCTTGCTTGTTTGTTTGGACAGCAAAACATACATAGAATTACCACATCAGCCAAATGCTTCACTTAATACAAACAGAAAAATATCACACAATAAGATATGTAGGAGACAATATGACAAGTCAAAGCAGAGCAGTGCATTCAACTCCAGGGTCCATGCTATCACAATTACATAATTAGGACCCACCATAGGGTAGGGTAGGTATCTATCTCACTGTTTACATGTTTGATTAAAGTACAAATTAAGTGGTGTCTCTTGCTTACAGTACCTTGCAAGTCACAGAGAGAAGACAGCCATTACAATGCACCTATAAAACTGTCACTTTATTATCAATCAGGCTGTATTTCCAAATAAACTGCTTACAAATACAAACAAAATTTAACAACACAAATTCTTCCACAGAATTGTCAATACAAAACCTGGTCAGAGAGTTATATGATCTTTACTTACCTTAGTAAGGAAACACAGAAATAGTCAGTTGCTGTATCGGTCCTTGTAAGAACAGATCCAGAAACAAATGGTTTGATACCTTTTATTGGACCAACATAGATGTAACAAAAGAAAACAGTGCTTAAGCTTTTGAACCAACCAAGTCTTTCCTTGGAAGATTACAGCAGTTGTTTGGTAAATCACATACTATTAACACCCAGATCACACATAAAACAACAGAAGGAATTCTCATAGGTTTAAAATGTCTTTAAAAAAAAAATAATAACTGAGGTTTCATGCATTTAAATGTCAGTTATTACAGCCTGCACTGGCTGCTTGTAAGGTGGAGGATCACCTTCAAATTAGGTTTACTCACCTACAAAGCCCTATATGTTATAGGTCCAGGCTACCTGACTCCTACTCGCCTCTTGTGCTCTCTCTGCTCTGCTGAGTAGGGCATCCTAGTAGTTCCCAGGGCCCAGCTAAAACATTAGGTGATCATGCCTTTGAGGTGGAAGCACCAATCCTGTGGAACTTGCTTCCTAGGTCCTCAGGGAAGGACCTCTTGGTGTAAGTTTTTAAACAGTGTCTGAAGGCCTACCTTTTTAGAGCAGCCTTTGGGGTTTAGTATTTTTTTCCTTTTGTTTGTTGCTTAATTAGTGCTGATGATTGTATATGTTTTTATGTATATATATATATATATATTTATATGTATACATACATATATATATATTTCTCATCTGCCTGCATTCTGTACAAGGCCCTGAGCCTCAGAGAAAGGGCGCTTAAGAAATAAAACCTGACTTACTTACTTTGTGCATAGGGCCTGTTGTCTTTGTCTGGCATATCTAAGTTACCCTTATTGTTTAGTTCAATATGCAATCTTAGTTGCTCAGACAATCATTTATTTGGGGGTATCAGGGCTTCTTTTAAAGTTATCTAGATTGAGGAGTTAGTGTTCTAATTCTACTCTTTGGGCATTGTCAGACATATTTTTGTGGGATGCGAACCTAATATCTGACCATGTCAGGACAGTGTTACCCTCACCAAAGTTGAATACTAAATTTAGTATTAAAGTTGGCATTAATTTGTCTTTAAAGACAAATTGTAGTAATTTTTTATCATATTTTGTCAACAGAATAGTGCAACCTCTAAGAACACACAATTGTAAGAAGTATTCAATAAACTATTTGTTTAAAAGTAAATTATTACTAAATGAAGATTAGAAATAGATCTGCAGTGCTCTTCAAAGCACAATTTTTTGAATACTTATTGAATCATAACTGAAGCCTACAGTCAGCTGTCTCTTCCAGTTTCCCCTATGAGAAACTAAAACAATGTGTTTCTGTTACTTTAATAGCTACGCATAAGAGAAACTACAACTCCTAAAATCCTTTGGTGGCATTTCCCAAGAGACATGTGGGAACTCCTAAAAGCCTGTGGTACATTTTTTCTGTATTTTGAATTCTAAAGTAGTTACTGCATGGCCTCAGGGCTGGGGGAGTTTCTACATGGATTAGCTGTGATTCACAAGTTGCAGGTATGTAAAAAAAGTATTTACTGTACAAACTGAATCTGTTATGTAGAGTCTCTCATCTTGAATGGTTAAAGTTTTTTTTTATTTACAGTGTGTTATTTCTCAACTGCTGGAGTGTTTGAATACGTGTGTGTGTGTGTGGAGGGTGGATTTTGTATTTGATATTGTATTTGACTAAAGCGTTTGCATGTGTAGATGCAGTACATTAAATGGTATAAAAGGCTGGCATCAATGTACTTGTGTTTCATTGTTTTGTTGGAGGAATTTCTGTCTCCATTTGCTTGGTGTAATTTTCCTGTTTCTGAAAAATGCCTTAGACTGATTCTGAATCCATGTGGCTATTTACTAACATACTAAAATGCCAGCAGAATAGGCCTAACGGTCTTTCGAGTCTGCTCAATTGGTCAGCCCCCACCCTGGGTGCTGACCTTGCTGCCCCCGTCGCCCTCTCTGGTTTCTCCCTTCCCAGTTCCAGATATTCTTGCTGCATTGGATTTTGCTTCCAGAACCCTTCCCCTGTACCTGTCCCAGCCCCTCTTGAACCCCTCCACCGTCTCTGCCTCCACCAGCCCCCTAGGTAGTGCATTCCATGGCTCCACCACCCTCTCAGTGAAGTAGCACCTCCTCCTTTCTCCCTGAATCTTCCCCTCAGCTTCCACCCATGCCCTCTAGTGGCCCTCTCCTTCGAAGCACCCTGACTGTTCCTCCCCTATTTACCTCTCTTCATGTACTTAAAGACCTTATCATGTCCCCCGGTCCTTCTCTCTTCCAATGTGTACATATTTAGCTCTTTGAGCCTCTCCTCATAGGTCCTGTCCCCCAAGCCCCAAATCATTTTGGTTGCCCTCATCTGGACCTCTCCAGGAGTTTAATGTCCCTCTTTAAGTGTGGCCTCCAAACTGCACGCAGTACTCAAGGTGTGGCCTCACCAAGCAGTTATACAGAGGGAGCATCACTTCCCTCCTTCTGGAGGTGATCCCCCTAGCGATGCATCCCAGCATCCTGTTGGCCTTGGTTGCTGCCCTCCTACAAGTCTCCGAGTTGTTCATTTTGACATCCACCACCACCCCCAGGTCCCTCTCAGCCATCGAGACTTGTAGCATTCCCCCAGGGTGTACACTTGGCCCGGGTTTCTGGCCCCCAGGTGGAGTACCTTGCATTTCCCTGCATTGAACCTCAGCTTCCACTTTCTAGACCATCTTTCCAGAGCCTCCAGGTCCCCCTGTAGGGCCACCCTCCCCTCCTCCCCATCCACCACCACCCCAGTTTTGAGTCATCTGCAAAGAGACTCATCTCACTCCTGATTTCTGTCCTTATGTCAGAGACGTAGGCGTTGAACAGGAGGGGACCAAGGACTGATCCTGTGGGACCCCACTAATGACCCTCCTTGGGGATGAGACTATCCGCCAACTCGACCCTCTGGGTCCGGTCATGGAGCCAATTGCCTATCCATCTGATCATCTGGTTCCCACCCCCATTTCTCCCAGCTTATCCAACAGGCCCATGTGAGGAACAGAGTCAAATGCCTTGCTGAAGTCTAGAAAGAGGACATCCACTGGTCTACCAAGGTCCAAGGCACTTGTCACCCAGTCATAGAACTCCACAAGGTTTGTCTGACACGATTTCCCCGAGACAAATCCATGCTGTCTATCGTCCGGGCACCCTGACTTTTCCAGGTTCCCCCTAGCCTCTCCTTGACAATGCCCTCCATCACCTTGCCCACCACCGATGTCAGGCTGACAGGCCTGTAGTTCTCTGCCACCTCCCTTGATCCCCCCTTGTGGATAGGCACTATATGCGCCACCTTCCAGTCCTGGGGCACCCACCCTGTCCTCAGAGAGATGGTCAAAAGCTTCGCTAGGAGTTTCTCCAGGAGATCCGCAAGTTCCTTCAGCACTCTGGGATGTAATTTATCCAGCCCCGGTGCTTTCTCCATCTTAAGGGAGCTGAGGGCTTCCCTCACTCTCTCTGCTGTGATTTCTACTTCCAGTACCTCTTCTCCATGCTTAGCCCTCCCCCCTCCTGCCAGTGATGCCTCCCCCTCTCCCCAGACCGCTCGATCGGTAAGAGTCCCCCTCAGTATCTCTGTCTCTCCCATGTATGATGCAGCACCCCATTTTCCTTGGTGGAAACTGAGGTGAAGTACTCATTTAGTACCTCAGCCTGCTCCCCCGGGTCTTGTGCCCATCTCTCCCCTGATTTAATCCTGATAATCGGCCCCTTCACCCTTCGTTTTTCCCCAATGTATCTAAAGAACCCCTTGTTCCCTCTCCTGATTTCCCTGGCCAGGTTCTGCTCCTTCCTTGCCTTAGCCGCCCTCACCACCCTAGTGGCCCTTCTAGCACTCAGCTCATACTCCCCTCGATCCCTTTCACTCCTTGAGCACTTGAATTGCCTATAGGCTGCCTTCTTTCCCTGCACCACCTCCTGGACCTCCCTGGTCCACCAGCAGGGTTTTCGGGCCCTACCGCATTTTCGTCTTACTCTTGCACAGGTGCTGGTAGCATCTTGCACCCCTCTCCTGATGATATTTATATAAAGCGCGCTGTGCCCAGTCTGAATTTTGGAGTGTAATTGAACTGATGTGCAATTTCTGATCGCTGAAAGTACAATAAAAAAAAATCTTTTAGTTGTACTGTCTTCTTGGTCATTTGTGCTTGCTTGCTTGAAGTGTGAGTGTGTGTGTGTGTGTGTGTGTGTGTGTGTGTGTGTGTGTGTGTGTGTTCTGCCACATACTGTATGTTCAGCCTGCATTATAGATTTTTGGTTTGGACTCTGGAGGCAGGCAAGCTGTGGTCCTCCCTCAGAGGATCTCAATCTGCCTTGCATACAGGGCTTCATTGAGTCTCCCCCCATGCCCCATTTTCTTGGTTTTTTTACAGTTATTCAGGGAACCCAGAACACAGTTGCACATGTGTATGGAGGAACACATGCACTCTGTGACTCTGATGATGGCCCCTGCCTCCCACCTGACATAATGCTGGGCTTCTTATGGTTTGGCACTGCCACCTACCCTCCACCAGGTGGCAGCCAAGAGCCAGTGAAACCCACTTCCCTCCCTGGGAGGGAAGAGCTGTCTTGTGGGTGCTCAGTCCAGCTTCTTGGCCTCTCCCCTGGCCAACCTCTGTTGCTCTGGGCTCGTTCCTGAACCAGGGTCACCGGCATAGGAAGAGGTAAGGTGTCCATTGCCTCAGCTCTCCACAACAATGAGCTGGATTGTCATGCCCTTGTTGAGCTTGTCCTCCTGGTCACCCTGAGTTGCCATTTCACCCACCCCCAAACCATCCCTAGGTATTTACCATTCCACAGACAGTTATTTTATTCCTACATAAATTAAAATAAAAAGAAATCAAACAATATAGGGCCCTTTGTTAGCCCTAATGAGTCATCAGCGGTATCCAACAAAGAGATGGCAGAGGCCCCAAATAAATACTTCTCCACTTTGTTCAGCCACAAAAATACCCAGGGATTTAGACAGGGGAAACCCCAAATTTCTCAAAGTCTAATACAAATTGACCCCAAGGGAATAAAGGATAGATTGAGTACCATAAACCAGAATAAATCTTCAGGGCCAGATGGATTCCATCCAAGAGTACTGAAAGAACTGGCAGAGGAACTGGCAGCACCAATTAGTTATATCTGTCAACATACACTGGACATTGATGAAGTTCTGGGGGCATGGAGACAAGCCACTATCATACTCCTATGTAAAAATGGAGATAAGAAGAACACATCAAACTATAGGTCTGTGAGCTGGACAAGCACTCTGTGCAAAATATTAGAGGGCATTATCAAAGGGTATATAATTGAATATATACAGGAAAACCACCTGAGAGATGATACGCAACATGGTTTCACCAAAGGAAGATCATGCCAGACAAACATGCTGGAGTTTTATAACAGGGCCAGCAAATTTCTGGATAGGGGCACACCAGTGGATGTTATATTCCAGGATTTTACCAAAGCTTTTGATAAATTACCTCATCAGGAAATAATCTGGGTATTGACATCTATGGGTGTACATGGCAATATTCTTTCATGGATCCGCTCATGACTCATTAACCGAAGGCAAAGGGTTAGCATAAAAGGAGCTCACTCCGACTGGTCTGATATAACAAGTGGGGTACCACAGGGGTCAGTGTTGGGACCATGTCTCTTTAATATATATGTATTACAACATAGGTGCAAGTAGACAGGGATGTGGATGACCAAGTCTGCCGATGACTGTAGGCTGGGTGTAGAAATGGGGAACCAAACGTCACAATCAAATATGCAGGAAGCCCTTGATTATATTGTATGATGGTGCAACACCTTCAAACTTATACTAAACCCAGACAAATGCACTGTTATGCATCTGGGCAAACAAAATCCCAAGCGGAACTACCTTTTAGGAAAAATAGACTGAACATAGCAACAGAGGAAAAGGATCTAGGCATAATCATCACAAATTTTCTTCCATTTAAAACTCACTACAATTAAATTATCAGCAAGGTAGATGATGTGTTAAACTGCATCTCAAGACACATTGCCAGCAGGAACAGGGGAGTTCTGCTGCCGCTGTTTGGGTCATTGGTGAGACATATGCTGGAATATGGGGCACAAGTCTGGTCTCCTCGTCATAGAAATGAGATTGATAGAATAGAGAGGATACAAAGGAGAGCAACAAGATCAATAAGGAGCATGGAGGGTAAAGAATATAGCCAGAGACTTAATGAATTGAGGTTGTACTCACTGGAGGACAGGAGATGGAGTGCTGATATGTGCATGTTGTTTAGAGCACTTACTTACATGATCTGTGGGAGAGACTGGGTCTGGAACTCTGCGACCAACAATACTCCACCAGGGCACATACACTTCAGTTAAAAAGTGAAAACTATAGAACATGGAAATGGAAAATGTGGTACAACCAAAGGATGGTGACATCTTGGAATGCACTACCTGAAGAGATGGTGGGTAGCCCTTCAACGGAAAGTTTCAAACTGCAACTAGATGCATTTAAGAAACTGGATTCTTTTTAGTTTAACTTGGCGAGCACCATGGACGCAAGTCTTTTTCACTCTGTATTTACCAGTGATACCTATGATACCTATGCTATGATTCATACTAGGTCTACTCAGAATTCACTGAACAGAATCATATTCATTGGATCCATTAAGAACAAGACAGCTATTATTGCCGATCTTGTTGGGTCAATCAACCTGAAGTACATCACTGAGACCTGGCTGGATGAAAATTTTGGCTCCATTTTAGAGTCAGCTGTTCCAGCTGGATTCACAGTGATTCACCGCTGGAGACAGGATTGCAGGGGTTGGGGTGTAGCAGTCTGTTTTAGATTGGAACTGGACCTTGCAGTTGTACCTGTGGGAGAGTCCAGATCTTTTGAGTTTACAGTGGTCACAGGTGTGGGATGCAGGATTCTTCTCATATACCGTCCACCCGGGGGGTGAGAAGCAATTCCTGCAGGAAGTCGTGGACTTCATTGTCAACATGGTGTTGGAGTCACCCAGATTGATGGTTCTGGAAGAATTCAGTGCCTGGGTTGATGATGAACTCTCGCAGTTTCTGCAGGACTTCCTCCAGCTTATGAGCTTGCTGTGTCTCACACAGGTGGTTACCTCTGCAACACACCATCATGGTCATTCATTGGACCTGGTCTTCCTACTGGGGATAGAGATAGCTGACTTGGTGGTGGAACCTGTCGGGTGGTCTGACCATCACACTATAAGGTTCAATTTCCAGTCTCCCCCCAATAGGCCTACTCCTCTGGAGATGGTTCGGTCCCGTCCTTTAAGGGGTGTGACCCCAGATGGTCTAATGGTGGTACTTGACCTATATGGATTCCGAGTGCAAGCGTGGGTCCAGAAAACCTGGTGCAAGCCTATAATAAGGCTGTGACAGAGGCTCTGGATACCATTGCTCCTATCCGTGTTCGTCCCCTCTCCCTTCACCCTCAGTCCTCATGGTTTGATGAGGCCTTGAGGGAGCTGGGGTGAGTGGGCTGAATGATAGAGCATCACTGGTGGAAATTGGGCCTTGAAGCCGTCAGGCTTAGATTGATGGACCATTATAGGGTTTATCAATAGGCTATCTCATGGAAGAAGGCAGAGTTCCTGTCTAGCAAGAATGCTGCAGCACATAATTGACCAGCTCTACTCTTTTGAGCTGTGGACAGACTGCTCAATACTGCCTGTCTCCAGGTTCAGAGAGTGTTTTCACAGGAAAAGTGTGAGGACTTTGCTAATTTCTTTGCTAATAAGGGTGCTGACATCAGATCTGAGATCTGTGCAGCTCACTCTAATCGGGGTGGCGGTGGGTGGTGGGAGGTTACTACTCCACAGTCTGGTTGGTGTGACTTTGACTGGCATGAGCTGATAGAGATCATACAGATTGCCCAGAATATGCAACCGACCTGCTGTAGTTTGGATCCAGGTCCAACTCGCCTCCAAGTGGGGTGTGCTGATGTCATCTGCCCAGTTCTTGCAGAGATAGTATTGTGTTCACTGCAGTCAGGTAAGTTTCCAGACTCCCTGAACGAGGTGGTGGTTACACCTCTCCTTAAAAAAGCTTTGCTCGATGTGGACTGTCCTGCCAACTAAAGACCAGTCTCTAACCTTCCCTTTTGGGGAAGGTTATTGAGAAAGTGGTTGTGCAACAGCTGGAGAATCACTTAACCATCCATGATATCTATGACTCTCTCCAGTCAGGGTTTCAGAAGAGGCATAGCATGGAGACAGCCCTTGTTTGGGTGCTCAATGATCTCCTGGTGGTGAGGGATCGGAAAGAGCTGTTCCATCTTGATTCTTCAAATCTCTCTGAAGTTTTTGACAACATGAACCATGGGGTGCTGCTCAAGTGACTGCGGTTCATCTGTGGCCTGTCTGGCACAGTCCTCAAATAGTTCCATTCTTTTCTCACTGGCAGATCTCAGAGGATGGTGTCCAAGGTTTATTCCTCAGGATCATTCTCTCTACCATGTGGGGTGCCACAGGGCTTCATGCTGTCCCTCATGTTGTTCGCGGTGTGTATGCTGCCACTGGGAGACATTGTAAGATGGTACAGGCTGGGTTTTCACTGCTATGCAGATGATACCCAGCTCTACTTGTCTTTTGTGCCCTAACAGGATAGTGCGGTTTCTGTGTTTAACAACTGCCTTGCTGAGATCCAGGACTGGATGACTACCAGTTGGTTGAAGATGAATCCTGACAAGACTGAGGTGCTGGTTGTGGATCCAGATTGCCGAGTAGAGGGGTTGGTGGCTGATCAGGCCTCTGGTCTTTGGATTGGGGCCAACAGCTGCTGACCTCTGAGTAGGCCTGGAATCTGGGTGTTATTTTTGATGATAGGCTAATGCTATGTTCCCAGGTGTCAGCCATTGCCAGATCCTCTTTTTACCATTAGAGGAATATTGGCTGGATTAAGCACCTTGTTCTTCCCAGTGACCTTCCAACTTTGGTTCACATCTTTGTGACCTCCTGCCTTGATTACTGTAACTCCCTATATCTATGGCTACCGCTGGTTGACATCCACAGTTTGCAGCTGGTGCAGAGCACTGTGGCCAGGATGCTGACTGGGTTGTCTCGATCAAGTCATATTACTTCTCTGCTGCACGAACTGCACTGGCTGCCAATTCAGTGGTGGATCACCTTCAAGGTCAGCTTGCTAACCTATAAAGCCCTACACAGACAGGATCTGGGCTACCTGCAAGAGCTCCTTCATCCCTACTACCATCTCTGACTACTCTGCTCCACCAAAGAGGGATTGCTATGGGTTCCCAGGGTTCAGCTGAAGACATCTGGGGCTCGCGCATTTAAATTTGCAGCCCCTACACTGCGGAATTCTTTACCTTACTGGATACGAGAATGCCAGAATGTGGAGGGCTTTGAAACCACTTTAAAAATGTATTTGTTTGAACTCGCCTTTCCTGATTGTATTGCTTGATTATGCTTATGAGCTTATGTTTTGTGGATTTTATGGCTGAATATTTATTTATTGATTTTACTGTACCAGTGCTATGATCATTTGGAATAGCACCTTTTAAAAAATAAAGTGAATTGAATTGAATTGATTACAAGCTTTTTATGCTGTTCAGCATTTTGCTATTCAAGTCCATAATTCAAAATCCTAAAAGCCTGGTCAGATGTGGAATCGGAATCCAATTACATTCTGCATCTGAATACTGCCTAGCTTTAATTTTGCAACCTCCCTCTACCAAGTACAATCAAGAAAAAAACTGAGAGGAGACCTCCTTTTCCTGGAGAAGCCCTTCCCCCTCCTAGTCTCCCCTCCCATCCCTTACCTTAAGCTTTCTTTCTTTCTCTGATGGTGGTCCAGTCGATGGGTTCTATCCCATCCGTAGGATGCCATAGGTGATGGTATCAGGCTGAGTCCTGGAGTCAGGGGTAGCATCATTCCCCCCAAGTGGCAGTGTGTTGGCTTCACTTGAGATCAGTTGAATCAAGACCCCCCATCCCCAACAAGATCAATTTAGTACATCATGTTCTGATTCCCCACCCTTCAGTTTCCAGTCCCTCCAGCCCTAGTCTAAGTTAGGGTAACCTCGCCACCATCCAATCTTGCAAGAGGCACCAGCACCATTATTCTCATCCTCCTCAATAGCAGTACCACACACTGATCACCCAATGCTTGACTTTTCCCCAAGTAGCATCCCAAACTCTCCAAGTAGGAGCTGACTAAAAAAAAGTCATGAGTTGCCACCAATAGGTGCTTTACTGAGTAAAGCATCTGTTAGTGCCTGTGACCCAGGGTTTGCTTTAAGTTGAATTGTCTGTTCCCATTGGTGGGGTGGGGGACACAATAACTGGGCTATCATCCCATAACAGGTCTCTCCCATGTTGGTTTCTGTTCCTAGAGGAAGAGAGGAATTTATTGATCTTCCACAGGGATTCATGACTGACTTTCTTGCTTTAGCATTTATTTTATTTTGAACTTTGTTTATCTGGGGTACCCTAGTTGAGATGCTTCACTGGGGTCCAGCTGTTACCCAATTTTTTTTAATTTTTTTTATTTAGTTGTTTAACCAGGTATAGCACACTAAGCTGAAAGCTTTTTTACAGGAGCGACCTGGGAGCACAAGGAGGTTAAGTGACTTGCTCAGGGTCACACAGTATGCAAGTGGAAGCTGTGTGATTCAAACCCAGGTCTGGCCTGCTGGATGTCACCAAATTTGCAGCTCAGAGCCTTAGACCACTGCGCTATACTGCCGCCAATTTTACAGCTGAATGAACTGAAGCACAGAGAGGTAAATTAACTATCTCTGGATTATGCAGTAAGTGGCTCTTGTGGGATATAGAGGCTCTTCCTAAACTAACTAAACAGCAAAGATTTATTTTAAAAAAAATTGGTTCACTGAACTACCAAGGACACTACCCTTAACCACCAGGGCTTTCCCTCATTAGCTTGTCAGGGAGTTCAAATTAAAGGAGAATACTCAGCACCCCAGAAAAAATTCTGAGAGACCTTGGCATCCTAATTTGGCAATCTACAATTTTAATAATTTTTTAAATCACTAAGTTGCAATATAATTTATTATCTGGTGGACCTGTAACCCCCCCCCCCACCTGCCTATCATGGCTCTGTGCTCTTATTTCCCAGAGTCCCCTGAGGCCAGCCCTCTCATAACACAACTGACAAACTATGCTTTGAGGAGTGTCTATGTGCAGGCATCTCTGTTAACTGAATGTTAATGTTACAAAGAACTTGATTATGCTTATTCTAACTGGGCTGATTGCACTACCTCAGAGATATCAGAACCAGTAGAATAAGCACGATCATGCACTCTGTGACATTAATATTCAGTTAATGGCGGTGCCGGCACATAGACATCCCCCATAGTGAAGTCCATCAGTTGTGTTATCAAAGGGCTGACCATGGGGCACTCAAGGATGTAGAATGTGGAGCCACGGTGAGTGGGGGATTGCAGGATCAACCAGATAAAAAATTATACTGCACGTTTTTTAGTTGTGAACTACTAAATCCAGACCTCAAGGTCCTTCAGTATTTCTCTTGGGGTGTGGAGCATTCCCCCTCAAAGTACAGGTCAACTGCAACAATATAGATATTGACACATTCCCATGGGTATTCAGGTATGGCTCGTTCACCCAACCACACCAAAAAAACAGTCTTTTTAAATTTCTTTTACTATAGTTCTCACTTGCCTATTTTTCTTTTTCCTTTTTCATGTCTTTCTTGACTTTTTAACTTTTTCATATTGCCTCCTTACCCTTTTTTTACTCTGTCTCATACTTTTGTTTAAAGTACTTATATTTTGCTCTTTTATTTTACAGGTGTGAGCACAAGACCCCACTCCTACTGTTGGATAAGGATTTGTGTTTAACTCTATTTAACTTTGAATGCAAATTCATCTAAGAGAACTACAGATTCTTTCAAACTTTTTTATTTTGTTATTCACTTTTTTAGGTTCTCTTCCAGGATCCTCACAGAGGACCCTCAGGTGCAGGCAAGTTCAATATTAAAATTGAAAATTGGTCCCCAGGGCCCTGGCAATTGGCTGCACTTGATGATAAAGAAGGAAAAATAGGCTGCTGGCTAGCACTAGAGAAAAGGGGAGACTCACTTGATTTTTTGGGGTCCCCAGATGTGTTTCAGCTGTTCAGCTGCAGCAGCAGCTACTCAGTCCCACTGCTAGACCCAAATGTCTGTAAACTCCTGGAACTCTTTAAGGAAGCCCTGGAAGGGGAAGAAGAAGGGGGTATAGAGAAACAATGGGCTTACCTTAAGGGAGCCATAGTAGAGACAGCAAGCCTTTGTGTTAGGAAAGCAAAGAGAAAGAAAAAAAAAACACTATGGTTCTCAAAGGACGTGGCCGGGAAGGTGAGAGAGAAAAGGTTAGCTATCTGGAGGTACAAGGAAACACAGAGGGAGGAAGACATAAAACTGTATCTGGAAAAGCAGAGGGAGGTGGGAAAAGCAGTTAGGAGCACAAAGGTGCAAACAGAGGAAAAAATAGTCCAGGCATTTAAGATATGAGACAATACTTTTTTCAGATACTGTACCATGAAAGAAAGAAGACCAGGGTGAGATTTTGAGGTTAAAAGGGAGGGAGGGGAATGTGCGGAGGTGGACCTAGACAAACCAACAATCCTGAACAAATATTTTTGTTCATTATTCACAGAAAAAGGGAAAGAAAAGGATCACTATTGGGTGGTAGGGGCATCATTGGAAGAGAGTTGGACACTAGCCCATTTACAGAGGAAAGAGTCCTAAAGGAACTAGAGAATCGGAAAGGGGACAAGGCTATGAGGCTAGGTGGGATACATCCCAGAATATTAAAAGAACTTTGAGAGGTGCTGGCAGCACCACTAACAGCCCTATTCAACAAATCAATAGAGACAGGAGTGGTTCCAGTGGACTGGAGGAGGGCAAACGTAGTCCCTCTCCACAAAAGTGGGAACAGAGAGCCTTCTTGAGGGAGAAGTCTGACAATCACAGGCCAGTCAGCCTGACCTCAGTGGTGGGGAAATTAATGTAGTCACTGCTAAAGGAAAGGATTGTGATATTTCTTGAATCTAGCAGAGCACAGGATCTGAGGCAGTATGCATTCACAGTGTGATAGTCTTGTCAAAGAAATCTGATAGATTTATTTGACTGGGTGACCAGGGAAGTAGATCAGGGAGGGGCAGTGGATGTGGTCTACCTAGATTTCAGCAAAGTCTTCAACACTGTCCCACATAGGAGGTTGATAAGTTGGGCAGCCTGAGAGTGGGCCCCAAGGTGGTAAATTGGGTCAGAAACTGGTTGAGTGACAGGACATAGAGGGTGGCGGTAAATGGCATTCAATCAGAGAAGAGAGGGGTGAACAGTGGAGTGCCACAGGGATCTGTGCTGGGGCCAGTCCACTTTAATGTCTTCGTAAGCGACATTGCAGGGGGGCTGGAGGGGAAGGTATGCCTCTTTGCAGGCAACACTAAGATCTGCAAAAGAGTTGACACTCCAGGCGGGGAAGGGAGGGATGAGAAAGGAGCTAGACATGATTGAGGAGTGGTGGAGAGTGTGGCAGTTAAGATGCAATGCAAAGAAGTGCAAAATCATGCATTTCGGGCACAAAAATCCAAAGGAGGAACACAAGATGGGGGGAGAGGTACTGATGGCCACCAATCAAGAAAAGGACCTGAGGGTAATCTTATTTGATGACCTAAAGGTAACCAAACAATGTGAGAAGAATTTGGCAAGAGCCAGTGGGATGCTTGGATGCATAGGGAGAGGTATCACCAGCAGAAAAAAGAAGGTGGTTATGGCACTGTGCAGATCACTAGTGAGATCTCCTCTGGAGTACTATGTCCAGTTCTGGAGGCTGCATCTCCAGAAGGACATGGACAAAACAGAGAAAGTCCAGAGAAAGGCAATTAAAATGGTGCAAGGACTGCACCAAATATCACATGAGGAAAGACTAGAGGACCTCAATATGTATTCCTTGGAGCCGAGGAGAGAGAGGGGGGATATGACAGAGACACTGCAGTACCTCAGAAGTATAAACCGGGTCACACCTGAAAATAGGCACCTGCTGTCTAGCATGCTTACCCGGTTACCAAAAGCAAATAAATAAATAAACAAGATACAGAAGGTAACATCTTTCACAAAAGAAGGTGTACAAGAAAAAGGGGCCATGATATGAGGTTAGAGGTGGCTAGGCTCAGGGGCAATGTGAGGAAGTACTTTTTCACATGAGAGTAGTGGTTGCTTGGAACAGCATCCCCACAGAGGTGGTGGGGGCAAAAATGGTAGAGGAATTCAAGAATGCATGGGATAGATATAGGAGTACTCTTGCAATAGGGAAGAGAGAGGGTAAGCCACAGATCAACTAGGGTCTGCGGTATTGCATTAGGTAGGGAAAAGAGGCAGACTAGGTGAACCACATGAGCCTTAACTACCGTCACCTTCTATGTGTCTATGTAACTCTTCAGAAACACAATAGCACAAAGCACATTAGGAAGGGTTTGCCAACATTTTGCCCTGTGGTGAGACTAGGATGATGATCAGCACTACAAGGGACAATTTATATTTGTGGTTCTTAATTACCTGGGGGAAGTGTGGGACTTGGACAGACTGGATTGGCAGAGTGGTGGGCATGAGATTGGGGGGGGGTACTATGTATGCATCTGTACTGGTCCAACCTGGAAAATCAGGGGACAGTCACACTGGCCCATGGCAATTTGCATTATGCCTTGGGCTAGGGAAAACTGTGTTGAGATTGAATCTTGTAATCGTAATTGGGGCCCATCATTTAACCTCCAGCCAAGATACCCACTGTAGTGTAGCACTGGGTGGGTGCCGCACTACTAAAGTGCCATTTTACAGATGAGATGCTACACTAAGGTCCCTTCTAGCCATGTCTGGTCAATGTCTAGGTGGACGTTAAAGATCCTATGATAGTTATTGTATGAGCAGGGGACTATCCACAGGTCCTGGCCAGCATTCTTCCTGTCATTAAAAAGAGATCCAGGTGATTCACTTCAAAGGATGCACCTGTAAATGATTGGTCTCAGATCAGTGCATTTACTCTAGTCAAAGATTACAAATAAATATGTCAGACTGTTATCTGACAGCTGGAGCATGCCTAGGAGGAAAGAGGGGGTCACATGTCATTCATGTCCTTCACCACAGCCAGAGTCTGAACTTCTGGTTCCTTAGCAGTGGTTAGTCTATCTAAGCATGGCTTCAAGTTGCAGTTAAAATCCCCTCTCATCAAGATGGGATGGAGGCCTCCCAAAGGTGAGCTATGATGTGAGAGGGCAAGGAAAAATTCAGAAGTATCTGAATTATGGGTGTAAACATTCACCAGGAGAATGGAACCCTCCAGAGTGAAACGTTTAGCCACCACCAACCATCGCTACCAAAATAAATATAAGAAACATGTTTTTCAAGAAAAATGGTGCTAGGGTAGAATATGTTGCCAGAGGGGTGGAATAAAGGAGGTGGCCTGTTTGAAATCACTAGGGAAATTCAACTGATACAATTGCTTTAAAAAACTACACCAGAAAAGGGAGTGTTAAGGGGGTGTAAGAATCGGTGGTAGGTGCGGTTAAAGATCTTGGCATTTTTCTAGACAACAGATTAACCCATGAAAAACAGGTGTTGTCGGTTGTTTGTTCCAGGTTTTTCCATCTCTGGAATATCGCCAGGATCCGGCAGTTCATGACACTTGATAAACTGGCTATGGTCATCTATGACTTTATCACCAGCAGACTTGATTACTGCAACGCTCTATACCTACGGCTGTCTGGAGGTTTGTTGCATCGACTGCAGCTAGAGCAGAATGATGCAGCCACGATGTTGATGGGTGCCTCATTGAGGGATCATGTCACTCCTGTTCTGCACATTGTTCACTGGCTGCCTGTGAGCTTGCACATCCCCTTCAAGATTTGCTTGTTGACTTATAAGGCCCTACATGGTTCGGAACCCGACTACTATAAAGAACTCTGGTGCTGTATCCACCTGTCCACCCCCTACGCTATGCTGAGACTGTCTTGCTTGTAGTACCCTCCTCTCACCTTAAGAGATCAGGTGACAGAGCTTTTGGTACTGTTGAACCATTGATGTGGAATTCTCTTCCACCTGATATGCATGCAGCCAGATCGGTGGAGGCCTTTAAAGCTTCTTTAAAAAGTTTTCTTTTTGAAAAAACCTTTATTTTTATTTAAAATGTTTAATCTTAATTCTTGGGGATATTGCTTTTACTGTAAAGTGCCCTCAGCCCCTGAATGGGGTGCTACATAAGTAAAATTTGCCTTGTCTTGCCTTGCCTCTAGGGCACTTGTTTATTGTTAGTTAGGTAGGAACAGGCAGACATGATGGGCTACAAGCCTTATTCTTGTGATAACAGATTCTGTGTAAATTAGCATATTTATTGGATGAAGAAGCGCACCTCAGAAAACTAAACTCATGTTTAGATTGTCAATGTGTATTGTTAAACTGCATGTTTAATATAAATAAAAGTGATGGAAAAAGATAAAATAAAGTAATGGGTTCTCTTGGACATTATAGTGGGTGGTGCCTTACAGGTTTCAGTATTATTTCTGAGTGATGACAGAGCTGTTTTTCTCTCTCAGATCTGCATTTTTATGTTGACCAAACAGAACTGCTAGGATCATTATACAAGCTGTTCTTACACTGATGAACCATAATGAATGTAAACGCCCTATGCAAGACCACTTTTGGAAGGGTTGTAGACAGATACTGTACAGTTTGGCCTGAATAGTGCATCTGTTGGATAAGAGTATGTAAACACGTTGGCCAGATTTTCGAAGGCTGATGCAGGACTTGCGTAAAGCCCTGTATCTAAGCCATATTTTGGTGAAGCTGCACTGAACACCTTTGCCATAGTTGTGCCCAATATTCTATTGTTGGGCTCAGTTGCAATAGTTTCCTCACTTTACAGCAACTTGTGTCAGTATTTGGCACATGCCCCGTAAAAAGTGTCCTTGAATGCTGCAAGATAGACCAAGTTCAAGTTCAAGTTTGATTTTAATGTTTAAGTAACATAGTCTTTACAATAAATTAAAAGGTACATATCTAAAAATATAAATCCATTGTAAACAATATACTCTTAAATACATAATTTGACAAACAACAGTATGCTTAAATATCTGTCCCAATGCTGCACAGTATTAACATAGTTATCATAGATCTATCAAGATAAAATTGGTCAATATTAAATTTGACTGTCCTTAAACTCCAATTCTAGATGAAATTTTCCCCTCTCATCCATACTATAAATTATTTTATTCCTAGGCTAACGGTCCCTGTAACATCATATTATAGCCATTGGAATTATTATGAGGAGCATGCCCTAACAAATCCAAAATACATTAATTACAAATCAGAAGAATTTCTAGGCCAAATATTTGTATGCTACTGGGTTACCAGAAGTATTCAGTACTTTGAAATGCACAGACCCCAATGTGCTGGGTGGACAACTGCTATCAAGTCATGCATATGACAGTTTTCTGAATATGCCAATGCCCACGTTCAGGCACCCACTATGCAGGTATACCTACCTCTATATGGTGCATGTGCAGTGCCCAGGGACATTACTGCTCCCACTACTAGTACAGCTTATACCCTGCAATGCATATTGCTCCATGTCCGACTGTATGTCAGTTAGACCAGGGAAATTTGGCGGATGGGAATGGAAATCCCAATTGCTGCCTGGGCGAATGCTGCAAGCCAGGTGTGCCAAACAATCTGCGAACCAGGGGCTTGCAGCATTCTTGGGGCTTTAAACATCTGGCCCATTGTCTGGACATCATGGCACCAAAGTACAGAGGTGTAAAAAAAATAGTAGTCATATTAAAGGCATAAATCACATGAACAGGCTAGGTCCCTGGTAACAGGGTGATGATGGCAAGGAGAAGGGGGATTAAAAACCAATATGGGGAAAAAAGGATGACGGACATCTTCTTATGTGCTTATAAATGTTACATGAATATGATGTCAGCTGTTCAGTGAGTGAAATCCACACAGTTATGTTTATGGTATATAATCTCATATCTCCATTTATCTATGCAAAAAACAAAATAAAAAAATATCATAAATGTTATCAAGTTTCAGACGGTGTTATTCAGTGTTGGTATCTCAGAGTTGTCAGTTTGACAATCAGCATTTTTAAACATTTTGTAAAAAGGTGGATTACATATGAAATATTATCCAGATAATTTGCACAAATGCTTATTATTTAGTCTTCATTGTGTTGAATTAATGATTGAAATATTGATTATTCACACATGATTCATGTATTGTGGATAATGACTGTGGGGCCTCTGTTTAAGGATGGGTCAGGTACCTAATACATTTCCGCCCGCATCTCTGAACAGGTATGTACCAGGTGTCATTCACAATCCCGGTCAGCACATCCATGACCCTTCCCCACATGCTTGCAGGAGTGCAGTGGAGACTGCCAGAATGTGGACAGAGCAGAGGACATCGGCAGATATCCAATCAGATCACCATCTTACTGGCAGACTAGATCCCCTGCTCTATGCAGAGCAGGGGATTGTGGGTACCAGTAATGTAAGGGGCCAGCCGTTACCCAACTGGAGTCACTTGTTAGTAATTCTGTATTCACCTTCTGGTACAAAGGCTTGGTATGTGCTCCAAATGCACCACTGAAAATTCCAGCAACTTTATGGTAACTACCAAGCGATCAACTGATAACAGCCAAGTACATTGGGAGTGTGTTTCAAAAATGTTAATTAAGTGCCTTATAGTTACTCCTGATACACTGCCAATGGAGTACTTTGTCAGTTGACACACTCCTACATTACTCCAGAAAAGCAACATTAGAGTGTGTTCCAAAAATGCTAATTAAGTGCCTTGGAATTACTTTTAATGTACTTCAATGGAGTGCCATCATGGGCACTCCAATGTTATTCTGTCCAAGTACTGTTGGAGTGTGTTCCAAAAATGCTAATTAAGTACCTTCAGTAGAGTACCATCACAGGTACTCCAGTGTTACTCTAACCAAGCACTATTAGACTGTGTTCCAAAAATGCTAATTAAGTGCCTTCAATGGAGTACCATCACGGGTACTCTAGTGTTGCTCTGACCAAGCACTGTTAGAGGGTGTTCCAAAAACGCTACTGGAGTGCCTTGGAATTACTGTATATACACTTCAAATTGGGTACCTATACTCTGCAAATACACCTAAAATGCTAATTAAGTATCTTCCTGAGTAAACTTTCATTTTTCAGTGTAAACTATCCTCACAGTTGGGCACACTAGTAAATTAAAAGTTCTGGAAGAGCCTGTGCACCACAATGGGGTTGGGTGTTTACTCCTGGGCCCCTCCTTATGTAGCGTCCGTGCCCTCCCAGAGAACTGATCTAGGCATATCTGGTGCTCAGAACAAGCTCTTGCCCTCATGCCAGTTTCTCACCCCCAGACCGACTGCCCACACAAATCTGCAAGCAGAACAGGACTTGGAAAGGGAATAAGGTGTGCAGTTTTAATGAGGGTGCGGGAATCCTGGAAGCCACCATATAGGGGTATGCAAGTACCTTTTTTCAAACTTTCACTGACGAGTAATTTTGCACTCCAGATACTCAGCTATTCATTACTCACTATTCATATTCAGTTCAAGCTGATCCCCCCCACCCCGTCAGCAGCATGATGTCAAATTGTGTGTTATCACATAATGACCAAGAATACCCCAGCTGAGATGCAACACTTCAGATTCAGTGGGGTCCATCTTCATATAATTTTACAACTAGGAGCAGAAGCACAATGGAGATCAATATCACTTTCTCAGGGTCACACAGTGAGTCAGAGGCTGTGGTTGGACTTGAACATGGATGTCCTGCTTCACAGTTCCGAGTCACAGCATTATGATAGAAGGGAAGGGAAGGTCCAACTAACCACAATACCACTATACTACACCCCCCCCCCCAATGTCTTAGGACATTTACTTACTGGTGACTGGGCTTTCTTCAGGAGACCACTAGTGTACTCTCATTTCTGCTCATTGAATTATAGACAGGGAAATCTTCATCTTTCTCAAACAGTAAAAAACTTGTCATAATGTCTTGGGACTTAAATCCTGTCTCTTAAAAAGGAAAAGTAAACATCATATACACCGTTTTGAAATTAAATTGAAGTCCATATTAGACCACATTTTTCCATCATGGAGTTCAAGGGACATTGTCATAAACTTCCTTTGCATCTTTCTTGAAATTGGGAATACCCCCAACACATCCTAGACACTCACAATGCAGTGAGAGGAGAGAAAACTATTGTATCATGAGTACATGCACTGTGTGGGGGTATTCCTAATGTTCAGGAAGCATGCAACAAGAGTAGATCAAGGATATGAAACAAACCAATGTTGGGTATGAATACACTATATGCATGCATTTCAGTTCTGCTAAGAAAATCAGCTGATAAAACAACCAACAACTTCAATGCAGAAGCAGTATAGTGCAGTTGTTTAAGGCTCTGAGCAGCAAATCTGGAGACCTGGATTTGAATCCCATAGCCCCCACTTGCATACAATGTGACTCTGAGCAAGTCACTTAACTTCCTTATGTTCCCAGGTTGCACCTGTAAACAAGCTGTCAGCTTGGTGTGTCTCTCCTGGTTAAAAAAAATAATTAAACATGGATTTTTAAGGGTTGACAGTGTCCCTTTAATACCTGTAACTCTGTACCAAAATGTATATGTGATGGTCAAACAACAAAACTTTTTGAAAGTAATTTTATTGTAAGCAACATTTTCCCACTCAGTTAGTGTTATTTCTCCCCCATGCACCGGCAGCCCCCATCATGCCAGCTACCCCATCCCCATCACCCCAACATCCCCCAGGACTTATTATCTCTCAGAGGCAGCATGGCCTGGGTCATTGGGTGCATGGCGCATGGACAGCCGGAGTCATCCTGCAGCCGGTGCACAGATTTTCCTAGTTTTCCAACTAAAGTGCATTGTGCACTAAAGCCAATGATAGTGCAATGCATGCAACCTTGTGCTGCATACCTGACATCTGCCCCTCCTCTTCCCAACTCTTGTGGTCTCAGCCTACTTATCCCCAGCCACTGCTGGGATCTGGAAAACACCTAACTCTGCCCCCCCCCACTTGGAGATAAGCAATCCAGCAAGAAGTCAGTCTTCCTCCCTCTTGCTGACCCTTCAACTCCCAAGCTCACACTTGAACTTGGGTCAATGGCACCGCAAGTAGTAGCACTATTACTACAGTGGTGGGCCGACTAACATTTAAGATCTGTGAAATGTAATTGGTCTGTACATCCACATGTGTAGATGTAGGTTCTGTCATCTTATTTTTTATGGCAATTTCTGCCCTTGTACATTTTTGTAAATTGGTAGTTATTGCCCAAGCAACCTCTCTGTTATTAAATAACCACTAAAAACACTAATGATGACGTTTGATAGGGAACGGGGCAGCAGGTGCTGTATGGGCATTGTAGCAGGATCGGGTGGGTTGCCTAAATATACTTGGATCATCTTAGCTTGCAGGTATACATGTATGGGGCTATTAACCTAGCATCATCATTGTGCTGTTTTTGGTCTGGGGCTACAGTGCCTGGTGGCTACTTGGCTCGCACAAGGATGTTATGAGTCAGGCTTTATGGATTAAAAAACTCTTCATGCAAGTAAAAAAAAAATCTATATATGGCTCAAATAGCTCCTGGGGCAGGCAAGTGCATGTTATGAGTTGCCTGCCTGGTACTAGCAATCGTGTCAATTGCTTTTAATAATGTGGGCCCTTCCATTTCCATGTGGAAAATATCAAGATGGAACATGCAGATGAAGCTGCAATAGAAACAGCTGCTGGGTTGGATACCATGTGGTGTTCAACAGGCCTGGTCACAGGTGAATTATTTATTCATTTATTTAGTTTTTGTTGACCGGGAAGGAGGACTAGACAATATTTTTGCCTATTTTCAGCCTCGTCCTGGGGGAAGGGGGATACAGATGGATGCCAAGTGAAACTGAACCAGTTTTTAAGCTATTGGTGGTATATTTAGTGAATGGGGAAAATCTGGCCAGGACACCGGGGATATTCCCCTACTCTTCCTGCAGGGAGCCTTGCTTCCTGTGAGCAGAATGGCCACTCTGCTGGAATCTCAAGAGAGGATGGATGTCTCTGGGGCAGAAGAGTGTACCTCCTCCACTGCCTCCGCTTCTCAAGAGGCCCTTGTAAATTCAGAAGATAATTTTGAAATCCCTGACGAAGACTTGGGAAATGAGTTGTTCATTTCCATAGAGGACTTATCTGAAAATGTCACTATCTATGTGACAAATGCAGCTCCTCCTACACTTCAGGATTTGTCAACAGGCATGCTGAGAATTATTGGCAAGAACCCTACAGATCCGCACAGAGAAAAACAACAAGAACTTGAAACTGAGGAACGTCGGCATTTACTGCAAAGGCAATAATTAGCAGCAGAACTTTTAAAACTTCAGACTGTCTCTTCTCCTGTCAAAACCTCTGGCCTTGTTGACAGTATGACTCATCATTCTGATGATGCACCTGCATCAAAGGGAGCTGCCGACTCGGCGTCTGCCAAACTACAACACCCCCTGGTACTGAATTTTTCTCCTTCATTGAATGTGGCTGGCAAAAAAAATGCTAGTTCTGGCATGTGGCTAGAGCCAGAGGGGAAAGTTGTGAGAAATGCATATAAATCTGATGCATCACTGGACACTGACCCAAAAGGGTCTCCCTTGCATTCAAATACTGGCATGAAAAAACCCATTTCTGAAAGTTTGCAGGAAGGTCTCCTTATTAAAAACATTCAGACAGAGAAAACCAGGAGCTCCTCTGACACCTGGCTTCAAATGCATGCCTCAAAAAATGGATCTGAAAATGGCTCCCCTCATGAAAAACTAATCTTTCAGAAAGACATGACTTCTCAAAGTAGGGCTACAGTCTCCTCATTTTTGGCCAAACATAAACAAATCAATATAGAGGACATTAAAAACAAAAGAGCTGCCATTACTTCAGCCAAAAGGAATATCTTGAATGTCTTACCCAGCGTGCCAGATAACCCAGTAAATGAGAACTTTGATATAAATCTTTACAAAACCATAGAAATGTCTGGGCTGAATCTGGTTCAACCGGCCTTTGTGTTGAATCCATCCTCCAATGACCCATTTGCCCACTGGACTTCAGAAAATGATCTTTCTGAATCTGGATGGAAAAGATTACCTGATGGCAAATGGTTTCCCGACCCTGACTGGTCTCCATCAGTGATTCTATCTCAATCTTCTCCTGAATGGTGCCCAGCAATTTATTTTCAGGTACCTGCAACAAACCAGCCAGAAACGTCTGTGGACCCATTCACTCAACAAGTGGACAATTCTCCAGCCCATAACAAAACAAGGGTGAGAGATGTCTCAATCCCCCCCCATGGACATTCCAGGACTCCCCTCCCAAGTTCCAGATTCAGACAAACAGCAACAAGACAATAACCCTCTTCCCCCTCAAAAACCTCCCTTGTCAGAACTAGGTGAAACACTGTCCGCAGCAGGTATAAGGGCAGAATGGATCCAAGGCCTGATAGATACTTTGTGGGGGAAAACCTATTAAAGGACTCCCACCATTTTTCTCCCAAAAGAAGTCTTTGCTTTTATAAATATAGCTGGTGAAGATAACTACAATGTTAGTTTTAGGAGTTCAAATGCACTTGAGTTATTTTGGTAGTGGTATAGCCAGGTGAAATTTTCACCCCTCTAGTCCCCCTTTCTGGTTATACTGCTGACAAAACCAATGATCAAATATGTGACTATGATGTTTTGTAATGAAGGTGTTCATACTGAAGACATTGTATACTGGCTTAATCAAAAATGTGAGGTGTTAAGTGCTCCTGAGCCAGTTCTTGACCTGGAAATGTTTTGAACAGGCAGTTGGAAATTCAAGATAAAACTTAGTCTGATGAGGGTATCCACCACATTCCCAACTCATTTATGCTAGGTGGGGAATGGGGGGTCTGTTTTATGCAGAACAGCCCCATGCGTGCTACAAGGGCAGATCCCACACCCATCTAATGAGTATCTGTGACAAACCCCGTTGTACCAACTGTGGGAAAATTGGCCACCTCAGTCTCCAATGCTCTAACCTTACAAAATGTGACCTTTGTGAGGAGATTAGGCACATATTCTCTGAATGCCCATGGACTGCTAGAAACAAAACATCCCTTCTAAGTCCGGACCTCCTAATTCAAAAAGCCCAAGAGGCAGCTGAACAACCTGCCCCTTTAGATCAGTGCCCCCGTCCCCCACAGTGTTTGTCAACCACAGCACCCCCATAGGATACCAAAACAAGACTCAGACACTGGGAAGAAACACCTCCATGATTCTGCCCTCCTTCCAAGTTGTTTCCAAGATCCCCCAGAGAAAGTTGTCCAGAAACCCCTACACTCTAGGCCCTCTGTTTCAACCTCTCCTGCCTTACAAATACAGAGACCGGCCCTGATGCCCAGGAGGCAGTCTCAAAGGAATGTAAAAGTCCCCCGCACCCCAAACCACCTAAAATTGAGTCAGACAACCCCTTTGCAGTCTTAGCCACTGCTACTTGGGGAAAATCTGAAATGGAGGTAGGGGACTCCAACATAAGCTCCCAAAACCAAGATCCGATTCCCACAAACAACTATATGGTAGGGTACAGAGAGGAAAAAGAAGAAAAAGAGGGAAAAGAGCCATGATCCATAAGATCTCTCATTCATGGGGAAATACTGTATCTCCACTGCAAATATATGCAGTCCGGTACACCACAACAAAAGAAATACAGTATTCCAGTATTTACACGACTCTTCCTTTGAGGTATCTCTACTCCAATAAACCTGGATATCTTCTCTGGACCAATTCCACCCTTTTCAGGGAGAATGGTGCTGGTGGCCATCCTATTGGTCCTTCGGAATGAATAGATCCCATGGTGTGGGAATCCCTTTTAACTCTTTATCCTTTTCCCTAGTTAAACTGGTGGACCTTATACCCAGTAGGGTGTTAATTTTGCATGGAATGTGGTATCACACTTTCTGCAGGTTTATATCGATCTATGCCCCCCAATCCAAAGCTGAAAGGGTTACCCTCTTGTCATCCCTCCAACCCTTTCTGATGACTTCCCAGCATATATTGTTTAGGAGGGGATTTTAATTGCGAACTCCCAAACCCACCAAAGCAAGTGGAAAGAAAACTTATTGCAATTCTAATGCCCTAACAACTGCTGACCTTACAAATTGTGCTCAGTTTCAAAAATCAGTGCCCAGATTTAACTACACTAGGGGGAGATTCACTTGAACCATTGATCATTTCTTTATTTCTAAAAATACCCCCCATTAGAATTTTCAGACCACCTCCTGGTAAACCTATCCCTTTAGGTTCATCATCTCCCTAAAAAAAAACAGAATCATTGGAAATTGAACTCTTCCCTCCTATCTGACTCTGCTGTAATTAAAGGCATTTCTAACCTCCTTTGGGCATGACCCTCAGTTAGTTACCTTTATAACGACATTGGTATCTGGTGGGCTGACAACAAGTAGGACATAGCCCACTGGTTCCAATCCTTCTGTAAAAGAATGGAAAAAATCTAAATTTTTCAAATACTTGCAACTGTGTAACCAGCTGCAGTATATTTTTTCTTCAGCCTCCCACTCTAGAGCAGATTATACTACCCAAACAGATCTCCTGAAAGCTCAAATGAAGATATACCAGTATGATTGTGCCAAGACCGTTAAAGCGGTACTACAGTATGGGACACAAAAATCCCATATAGAAGACCCATATGAGGCCTACACATCCAGAAAACAAGCTACTAACTTAGAAAGATTATATAATAGTTATGAGTGTAACCCCAGGGCGGCACCACCCCCCAGTGTTACACCCCTGCCTACTACCCTGGACAAAGGCTAAGGGGGTTGGGTTCGCTAACTTATAGCATTTTTTAAAACCTTTGCGCAGTGCTTCCACTCAGGGTACTTTATGTGGGTGAGGTGGTACTGGGTGTAGCCTCCTGAGCTGCTACACCACCCACGGTGACCAGTTACCTTCCCCAGACATGCCCCAATACACAGTTCCCCACATTTCAACATTTTGAATTAAAGGCTCTCTCTAATAATATGCTCACGCAGGATTTCAAACAAAACAAGATATTTATTTCAGGGGGAATAAAGGAGCTAGGAAAGGGGGAAACAGGAGGAGTAGAGGTTATCTTACCATAGTTACACATGTACAGATGTCACTTTGGATTTTGCTGGTGAACCCTCCAGCTGGGTGGCTACATATTAACAGGCAGATGTAAATCACATTTTACCATTCGACTTAAGACATCCAGCTCCCTGACTATTTAGCTGCTGATAAATCAGACGTTAAACATAATTATTAATAATACCCACATTGGTACCAGTCCCAGATACAGCAGAAACCCCGCAATCTCATACTATACTGGTTAAACAGATACCACAGTCCAAGATGTTGCAGGCCTGATGGAGTTGCAGCTGGTCGAGGTGGCCAGCTACAAATTTGACTGTGGGGGCAACTTGGAAACAGATTTTTGTAAAGCAGCATCCCCATCTGAGCAGTCCCCCAGCAGGCTGTCCATAGTCACCGGGTCCCAAATAGGTGGAAGGGATCCTGGGACCTACAGCACAGTCCCCGAGGTGACTGCAAAACAAGCAGCTCCACATCAAAGGCGCTTTGCGCGCCAATGCTACTCCCACTGCCCTGGAGGCAGCGCTTTTGCAGCTGGAGCCCACAGTCAGCAGTTTAAGCCCTGAGGGGCTGGATTTTCATTTGACTGCAAGCTGGGGCACACACGAGGGCAAACAGGACCTGGGAAGCCAGAAAAATTGGAGGCCAAGTCAGGAGAAGCCCGAGAGACAGCAGGAGAAGGACAGAACAAACCGGGCTAAGGTAAACCCAGATTGGCATTTCTAGGAACCCTCATTTGCAAGGGGGTTACATGAGAATTTGGTAGAGTCCACTCCTAACCAAGCTAACATCATTTCAGATTTTTTAAAATCCCATCGGATGAGTAATCCCCCCCACCAGTTAACAGAAATGAACTCCTTTCTTGAAGGCATTGAGAAACCCGATCTCCCCTATGGGCTTTGCAACCTGACCCACCCCATTTCATCAAACAAAATAGAGGATGTTATTAGACACTCTAAAACATGGTTGTCCCCAGGCCTGGACAGCCTCCCTTGTGAATTTTATAAAGCCTTCCCATCCGAACCCGCTGCTTGTTTATATGAAGTTTTTGCTTACTTTTTCAAACAATTAATGGTCCCCTCCTATTTCACAGCTGGGTTACTAGTCTTTCTTTATAAAACTGGGGATAGAGCCCTAATTCAAAACTGGCATCCTATAACATTCCTGAACTACGACTTCAAAATCCTATCTCAAATATTAAATAGAAGACTAAGAAGTATGGCACAATCTCTTATTCACCCCTCTCAATATTGAAAACTCCCTAACAGAAAAATCCTGTAACCCCTAGAGATAATTAGGGACTCCACTGACTCACTTTTGGCCCAAAAATAAAGGGTACCATCATCATATTGCATCAGAGCAAGGCCTTTGACAGGGTTTTCCATTCCTTCTTACTTACCACACTAGAATACTACAATCTTTCTCCTCCTTTTATTCAGTGGATAAAACTGTTGTATTCATCTGCATCCTTACCCCTCTGTATAAAAGGTGAAATAACCAAGACGTTCCAAATTTCAACAGGAGTACACCAAGCGTGCCCCCTGAGCCCACTTCTATATGTGTTTTCTATTGATCCCCTTTTAAGAACCTTAATTTACAAGGCACCATGGGATGGTATCCCCAGACCTCTTGGACTCCCTCTGTTAAAAGCCCAGGCATATGCAGATGACAGCTGTTCATTCTTTGACAATCCAGTTCAATTACCCTTATTCCTCCTCAAACTCTATGTTGAACCTAGGGAAGTGCAAAGGTTTATAATTAGGGGGAATCACCCCCCCCCCCCATATCAGTCTCAGGTATTCAGGCATCTTCTGACCCAATAAAGATATTAAGAATTCTTTTCGGGCCTCGCAACATCCCTTTTCAAAACTGGGATATAGCCGTCAGTTCAACTGAAGCAAAAGTGGCAAGACGGAAAGGTTGGAGGATTTCCAAATTGAAAAGAGTCCAAGTGATAAAACAATTTATAATCCCAGGCCTTCTTTATAATGCAACGATTTTTCCCCCTCCCTTCTCAATTGAAACTAGTCTCTATATCTCCTTTTTTCCAGATGCTCTGGGGCAGACGCCTCAACCCAATTAAGTGAGCCTTCATGTATCTTCCCAGAAATAAAGGAGGGTCAGGTATGACTGACCCCATTTACTTCTTTTACACCCTTTTCATCTCCCAAAATATTAAGGGAGCTTAGCAACACCCCTACTCCCCTGCACGTATATGGATGCATGTCAAGTTAGCTGAGTACCTCCAGCTCTGGATTGATGCTCCCACTAAAGTAACCCCTGCCTTAGGTTACCAGACTGCTTGAAACCCCTAGCCCAAAGACTATTTACATGGGGGATTGCGAAACGTCACATTGTACAAACCTCAGGGGCTCAACTATATTAAGTGATAATGTCTGCCCCCCATCCCTCAGAACCTGAATTTAAAAGTTGTCCATTGCACCACAACAAATGGGCTCTCTCTCAGCGGAACAATGAGAGAATCCCCACAAACGTGTGGGACACCTTATGGCTTATAGTTTATGGCAGGTAAACCTAAGAGGGAATCAAAAACATAAAGCAATCCAAGATAGGTGTTGTCCCTATAACACATGCCGTACCATAGAAGAATCATCAGTCCACTTTTTCTTTAAATGTTTCGATGTACTCCCTTTGTGGAAATATATGGCTCACAAATGGCGATTACCATGGATAACAAAAATGACTTACGAGTTATTAATATTAGCCATTTTTCCCAACACATTTAAGGGAGGGTTCCATGTGATAAGGGCGAATTCAGAATGCCAAATGCCCTTATGGCAACTCCACATCGTCGAAATTGAATTTCTGTGATGTGGAATACCAGTGCCAGTGAAAGCGGCACAGAACACAGTTTTTTATGCACCGCATCCCCTAATTTAAGATTATCAACTCCAGGGAGGTGCATGTGTGTGTGTGTGTGTGTGTGTGTGTGTGTGTGTGTATATCAGGATGAAAAAAAAATTAACTGTCTCAGGCCGGGCTCAACAAAAACTACTGCCGCCTGGTCCCGAACCCTGCATCCCTGCCACCCCAGGCCAGCACCCACCTCACCACGCCATGACACCAGCTCGCTGGCAACCCATGGTAACACCCCTCACAAACCCTCCCACCCCTCATTCAGTGGGCTCACTCCCTCCCCATGCACATATATGTGCAACATCCTATCGCCTTTTCGCGACCCTCCCTATCTGCTCGCTAACCCCACATCCTCACCGTCGAGGCAGTCACCACAAGTGGCTCACCACTGCAGCAGACGCCCACTTGCAGGTTGCCCATATCACAGGATACCTTAAGGGATACCATAAGGGAACCTTAGCAGTCTTTCTATGTTTAAAATATTATTCATGGCTGGCTCGCTGCCAGTATGTGTTCCAACAACGCATTACGCATTATGAAACTTTCACCATTTTATGTGAACAAGCCTTAGATAAAGTGTATAATAATGATTTAAATCTTCACCCCTTAGAAAAAGTCATGAAATGGTGGAAAGGGATGTCCTTTTTTATTAAGTTTACCTGATGAGATTTGAGTCACCCAAAGAAATCTGTTTTCTGTATATAGATACGAGCAGATAGTTGTGTATGTTTTACTATAAATACATTTCCTTGAATTCTGTATGGTTTATCCCTCTTTTTTTCTGTTTTTCTTGAAAAGTTGATGAAGTCTGTACTGTTACCTGTGATTGTTATGATGTGTCTTCAATAAAATATTCCCCTACTCTTTCCGAGAAGTGCCATGGGATCTTTAACATCCATCTGAACTACCACCAGAACAGGCAGATGGAACCTCGATTTAACATCTCATCTGAAAGACAGCACCTCAGGAGTACAGCACCCCCCCATGCTTCACTACGGTGTCAGTATTAGGATTTAACCCAAGTGCCTGGAGTGGGCATAGAACCCACTGCCTTCTGATCTTCCGGCTTCTGAGGTGAGTGTGCAACCTAAGAACAAGGCTAAACATACAAAAGCAGTGATATAGTGTATAGTAGAGCATTGTTCTACATATAAATCCATCCTTTTCAAAATGCTGTTGTACCACCGTTCAAAGCTCATGGAATTTGATTGTACCCTTCTGTGGCAGAACAGCATTCTAGAACCTCTAGAGACATGCACAAGTCAGTTTCACTGTGAAAGAGAAAAAAACAACAATGTGCACATTTCACATAATACTATGCACTATAAAAAATACAGGATGAGCAACTTTATGTATAACCAGTGTATTGTGCCACCTCGAGATTCTCACAGGTAACTTGAGCTTTGTCCTCAAGGTCAGAGAGAATTAGAACCCCTCTCTGGCAGAACACACTGGTAGTGCATAGTTGCCCATCCAGTATTCTCTATATGTTGAAGGATGCCCAGTTTTGATTGCATATCACTGTATCGGTTTTGTTTCGAGCATCATTTTCAAACCACCAGCAAGCTGGGAAGAGCTTCGTTGTGGAATTTTGGCATGGCCATCACCACACAATACCCCAGTTTATGTAGACCTTCCCTGTACAAGACTGATGCCTCCTCCTCCTCCTCCTCCTCCCCATCCTGTAACAGGCATTCCCTGCTGTACAGTAGCACCCTCTTTCCTCCCATCCTACATGGCCACTCCCTAGTTTCTAGTGAAGATGGCGGCCAGGCTGGGCGTGTTGTCGGCTGCTTTTGCTTTTGCAGCCTAGTGTTTTTAAAATCCCCTACTTTGCTCTTTTTGTTTGTACCTCTCTGGATTTTATCTATTCTACAGATTTATTTTAGTCATTTTTGTTTTGTTTTGGTTCACTTGTTTAATCTGGACTGCTCTGTTTTTCCCATTGTTTTGAGCTCCGATTCAGTGTTGGAGCAAGTGCAGCGGTGGAGAGTGCTGGGTCTATGAGCAATATTGGGTGATTTTTTAGACCGTCTCATAGTGTACACTGGGGCTGTTGTTTCGCTGCCTGTTACCGCCTGTGCACTTGGCTTGCTGGGTCTGCTGCCATTTTGCTTCTGTGGACTGCGTGGGACAATTCACTATTGGATGCTTTTTTAGATTTACTGTTATCAGTTCTGGCGGCTTTGAATGTAGCTGAGCCGGTATTATTATCTGCCACTGAGATCCTTGGGGAGCTGCAATCTAAGGGACCAATTAATGTGGTGAAGGAGACTTAGACTGTTTTAGGGAAGATCTTGGATTATTGGCCGTGGACTATCTCTGGACTGCTGGCAGCTCACCTGAAGTTTCCTGAAGTAGTGGGCATATCAGGATAAGCTTCGATTTGGAGCAGGGAGTTGGTGTTCTGATCCTGTCAGTGGGCTGACTGCAGTGTGTGGCTGAGCGGTGGTCCCAGTCTAATTTTGTCAGGTAGTTGGCAACTTGGACTGGTGTACCTCTAGGAATTCTCCGTGGGGCATGCTAGTAAGTGGGCCTGGGCAGAGATCTGTAGCAGTGGCCATAGGCTTGTAGTCTGGTGCCCTTGCTGGATTTATTGGGACCTACTCCGGCTTCAGAGTAATATCTTTTGAAGTGGACCATTTTCAATCCTCCTTCCTTCAACATACAGTCAGACTTTTTCATATCTCATGTTGAAACTTTGATTAGAATGCAGTGAGAGTGCCCTGTTATCCTTTAGTCTCAGAATTGTGAGAGGGCACCGAGACAGTAAAGGGTTTGGTCATCATCAGCAAAGTCCCCTGATAGTGAGAGTATTTTGGGGACTGGAGAAGTAATTGAGTTTTTAAACATTTATCCTCCCAGGAAGTGAGAGTCCCTGGGGGAATTTGTTGATTTCCTCCAATGGTGAGATATCCATTGGGGGTTGAAGAACTTTGATTTCTCCCTGCTATTGGCTTTACATGGACTTTAGCCTTTCAGTCATTACTTGGAGGTTATTTTTTCCTTAATTGAGAGCTGAGGGAATTTTATGTTTTAATTTTGTTTTAGTTTGTAAATTTTTTTTCCTTTTTATTTCATTTTATGAGTATAATTTAGTGAATTGCTATGACCTATTCTGTGGAGTGGTGCAGTCTTATTGTGGTTATTAAAATGTTTTGGAGGCCTGCCCCCACAGCCGTGCACTATTCATCCTCCACCCTTCATGCCCCCTGCCCCTTTACCTCCCCCCATTGTAGTTTAACATCTACCAGTGCTGCAGAGCACTAGGTATTGCTCGCAGGGGGGGAAGAGGAGTCGGGGGGGGTGAACAGAGGAGGGTGAATGAGCTGTGCCATCTCATCGGGGTCGTGAGATCCAGGAGATGCCCTGGGGCAAAATAGAACCTGGATCATGGCCCCCCATGTCTGGTTTCCATACCCATGGCCACCACCAATTTTGGTGGGCAGGTGGCGCAGACGGTCCTGGAAGCTCATCTAACTCGTGTGGTGTTATGTAATGCCAGGTCCATTAAAAACAAGACTGCAATTATGGCAGATCTTGTTGGTACAGTGGACCTGGCATGCATCACCGAGACCTGGCTGGATGAGAACTCTGGTCCTGTATTGGAGGCTGCAACTCGGTTGGTACTGGTTCCACTGCCCAAGATTGGATAGCGGGGGGGGGGGTCACAGCACAGTCTGTTTTAAGACTGAACTGGGCCTCACCAGTGTATGGAGACAGTCATTTGAATGTACTGTGGTAGCAGGTGTACGTTGTAGGATCGCCTTCATCTACCATCCACTCGGTGATGAGAAGCGGTTCCTTCAGGAAGTGGCAAGTTTTGTGATCAACATGGCGTTTGAGACCCCCAGGCTGATAGTCCTGGGTGACTTAAACACCTGGGTCGATGATGAACTCTAGCAATTTGGTCAGCACTTTCTCCAGTTAATGTCATCTCTGGGCCTGACACAGATTGTTCCTACTGCTACCCATAAACACGGCCATTCTCTTGACTTGGTTTTCCTCCTGGAGTCGAAGCCTCGGATTTGGAGATGGAACCAGTCAGATGGTCCGACCATTACACCGTGTATTTCAGTTTTTGCACCCCCTCTTCATAGGTCTGCCCCTGTGGAGATGATCAGGTACCACCTTTTACGAGATGTAAGATCTGAAGGCCTGGGGCGGTGCTTGACCTATTGGTCCTTCCATTGGCAACCAATGACCCAGAAGCCCTTGTTGTGGCCTATAATAAGGCCATAACTATGGAACTGGATGTCATTGCTCTTGTCCGAGTTTGTCCTCTCTCCCTTCGCCCTCGGTCTACTTGGTTTGTTGGATCTTTGAAGGAGATGCGGTGACTAGGATGAAGGTTAGAGTGTTGCTGGTGGAGATCCACCCTTGATGCCGATCACCTTAGATTGATGGACCATTATCAAACCTATCAATCCGCAATCACCTGTAAGAAGGCAGAGTTCCTGTCCGGGGAGATTGCAGTCACACGGACTCGACCAGTTCAGCTTTTTCGAACCATAGACAGACTGTGCAACCCTGACTGTCTACAGGTTCGAAGAGCATTCTCACAAGTTGAGTGCATGGATCTTGCTTGATTCTTTGTGACTAAAGTGACCGACATCAGGGCAGAACTTCTACTGGCACACTCTGGCACTGCTCTAGCCCGGCATTTGGTCACTGTCCCTCAGTTTTGATGTAGTACCTTCAACCTGCCGAGCTTATGGACATCATGCAGATTGTCCAGGGTATGCACCCGACGTGCTATAGTTTGGATCTGGGACCAACTACCCTGATTTTGGGTTGTAGTGACATTCTTGGTCCGGTTCTAGCACAGATAGTCTGGTGCTCCTTGGAAACAGGTGAGTTTCCTAGCTCCCTGAAAGAAGGTGGTGGTGACACCCCTCCTGAAGAAAGCTTCTTTAGACCCAGATTGCCATGCAAACTACAGACCAATCTTGAAACTCCCCTTTATGGGGAAGTTCATCGAGAAAGCAGTTGCCGTACAACTGGAGGACCATTTGACCATTCACGATATCTATGAGCCTCTCCAGTCCGGTTTTCGAAAAAGGCATAGCACTGAGACAGTGCTGGTTCAGGTGCTCAATGATCTCCTCATGGCCAGAGATTGGAAGAACCGTTCCATCATGGTCCTTCTTGATCTCTCTTCAGCATTTGACACTGTGGACCATGGGGTCCTGCTCAGTCGTTTGAGGTTCATCTGTGGCCTGTCAGGTACAGTCCTCAGGTGGTTTTCATCTTTCCTTACCAGAAGAACTCAGAGGGTGGTGTCAGAGATTTATTCCTCTGACCCAGTTCCGTTGTCATGTGGATTCCTCAGGGATCGATGTCCCCCATGTTGTTTGCAGTGTACACGCTACCCCTCGGAGACATTGTAAGAAGGTATGGGCTGAGGTTTCATTGCTATGCCAATGACACCCAGCTCTACCTTTTTTTCGCACCTGATCAGGATAGAGCTCTCTCAGCATTTAATAACTGCCTTGTGGAAATCCAGCAGTGGATGAATTTGAGCTGGTTGAGGTTGAACTCAGTAAAGACTGAGGTGTTGGTGGTGGGCCCGGGTTGCCGGATAGAGGGGTTGGGGGTGAGGTCGCCTCAGGACTTTTCTTGGGGTCTCCACTCCTGACCTCGGGTGGAGAGCGAAACCTGGGGCTTTTTTTGGATTTAGTTTGACACTTCGCTTGCAGATGTTGGCCGTCATCAAATCCTCTTTTTATCATCTGAGGAATATATCCAGAGTTAAGCACCTTGTTCCATCCAGTGACCTTCCTACACTGGTCCATGCCTTCATGTCCTCTCACCTGGATTATTGTATTGCCCTTTACCTAGGGCTCCCTTGGTGGATATTCACTGCCTGTAGCCGGTGCAGAACACAGCAGACCTGCTATTGACGGGAACCTCTAGGTCCTGTCATATTTCCCCGGTGCTGCACGAACTGCACTGGCTGCTGGTACAGTGGCAAATCACCTTCAAAGTTGGAATTCTGACTTATAAAGCCCTACACAGACAGGGTCTGGACTACCTGAAAGAGCTTCTGGTCCCTTACTGCCCTGGGCAATCGCTCTGCTCGACTGATGAGGGGTTGCTGGAGATTCCAAGGGTTTGTTTAAAATCTTCTGGGGCCTGTGCATTTATGCACGCTGCCCCCACCCTTTGGAATTCTCTACCTCGTCAGTTACGTGAGTGCCCGACCATGGAGGGATTTAAACAGGCCCTCAAAACTGTCCTATGGATTCATGCTTTTGGGAATTAACTTAATATGGTTGACTGTTTGTTGCTATTTTACACTATTTATAATATATGTCATTTTATGTACAAGCTGTTTTAACTGTTGTAAGGTGCCTTGGTGTTCGAAAGGCGCCATATAAATAACATTGAATTTAATTTAATTCTTCCTATCCCATGCAAAGTACTCTGTTGTCTAGTGGCATCTGTCTGACTTTCCCAACATTGTGCCCAGCATTCCCTGGTGTCCAGTGACCCCAACCTCCATCTCTGTGCTAAACATTGTATAGTACTGTATATGGTGGAACATCATTGTGTATGGAGATCTATACACTGTCAAAAATTGTTCTGCTGTAGTTGTCCCATTAAGCACTCCCTGGTGTCAGTAGCACCTCTCTCTCTTCTTATCTGGTGCCACACACTCTCTGGCATCCAGTGGCACCTGTCTAACCCTCCTCACACTGATGAGCATTCCCTGGTGTTCAGTGCCACTTGCCAAGCACTCTCTGCATCCCATGTCACCCTTTTCCATGCCTGTTATTGGAATCGAACTTTAAAAGGCCCCATCTACAAACTGCCTCTGTAGTTGACTGGAGTAAATGAGATTAGATATTAGCTGGATGTAAACTGCATAATCTTAATGGTGGCATGCATTATGAAGAGTCCTACCCTGCCTCATCTGCACTTTTCAGAAATAACCCCTTTCCTTGTTCTTTGCAATAAAAATACACATGCAGGAAGTTAGTTATTGCCCCTCTCCCTTTAGCAAATTGTGGAACCAGATAATGGGTTCGTAGCAAATGAATGATATGCCATTTTTTTTTCACACAATGTTTAGGACACTGGAACTCTATTTTGACAGACTCGTATGTAAAAAGTAACAAAGTGTTTAATAGCTTGTTAAAATGTTCATACCTATGATTTAGTTAGCATCTTATCCCAAAGAACTTTAGGTTTCTCTCTCCTCCCCTGATGTAAAACATTTTGGGATACATTTTGCATGACGGTTACTGTGTAAAAGTAAACTGCTTCCTTTCTACAATCTAGGAGAGGGGAAAGAAAGAATGAAAGAATGCTGCTGCCATTTGGTGCACAGGGAATTTTGAGAGCGAGAGATCTGGAATACCAGCCACAATCCGCTCCCCCCCATCCCCGGACCTGACAATCACAGAGATCAAATATATATTTTATATATATAGACATACATATAAAGCAACATCATAGTTCACTTCTCTAATGTTAGAGAAATAAAATCCCGGACCTTGTGGCCTTAATGGCAGAGGATGACCTGACATTGTCGCTATTACCAAGACATGGTATAATGGGAATTGGGAACCATGACTGGGATGCAGCTATAACACCTTGTACTCTATTCAGGAAATACATGGAGGGTAAAAAGGGAGGAGGAGGAGTAGCTCTTTACATCAGGGAGGGTATAAAAGCAACTGAGATACAGTGATTGCAGGGTGGGCGGAGGCCCTGTGGGTCACCCTAGAGATGGGCAATGGCACCGCTGTTTACATGGGTGTGATCTACAGACCTCCAGCACAAGAGGAAGAGTTGAAAAAGGTTTTACTGAAAGCCATCTATAAGATGGCAACTAAAGGGGAAGTGCTGCTTGTAGGTGACTTCAATCTGCCAGATGTTGATTGGAGCATCCCAGTTGCAGCCTCAACCAGGAGCAGGGACATACTGGTCTCCCTGCAAGGGGCATGCCTGAGGCAACTAGTGCTAGAGCCACCTGTCAGGGTGCAGTTATGGACCTGGTACTCACCAACGGGAACAAAACTGCAGATGTCATGGTGGGTGGACACCTGGGGTCCAATGATCATCGTACGGTGTGGATCAATAAGAGCACAGTGGCAGAGTCAAGCCACATGAAAGTGAGGGTCCAGGACTTCAGAAGGCAGACTTTGAAAAGTTGGGGGCGTCTCAGGAAAGCCATAGCAGGCAGGGAGGACTGGGGGGAGGGTGAAGTTGAGAAACAGTGGGCCCATCTGAAAGGAGCCATAGTGGAGGCAACAAACCTTTGCACTAGGCAAATAAACAAAGGCAAGACAGAGAACAAGAAAACCACTGTGGTTCTCAAAGGAAATGGCCAATAAGGTAAGAGCAAAAAAGTTGGTTTTCAGTAAGTTCAAGGAAACACAGAAGGAGAAGGAGGACAGGATAGTGTATCTGGTTAAGCAGAGGGAGGCAGAGAATGCAGACAGGAGTGCAAAGACACAAAAGGAGGAAAAAAATGCCCTGGCAGTAAAGAAAGGGACAATACTTTTTATAGGTACGTTAGTGAAAGAAGAAAGACAAGGGGTGGGATTGTAAGGCTTAAAGGGGATGAAGGGGAATGTGCAGAAGGGGACTTGGGGAAAACAACAATCCTGAACATATTTTTTTCAGTATACACAGAAGAGGGGGAAGGTGAGGGACAATTAAGTTGCAGGAGCAATAAGGGGAGTGAGGTGGACACAAGTCCATTCACGAAGGAGAAAGTTCTAAAGGAACTTTCAAAACTGAAAATGGACAATGCAATGGGACCAAATGGGATACATCCTAGAATATTAAAGGAGCTTAGGGAGGTGCTGGCAGCACCACTGGTGGCGCAGTTCAACGAATCACTGGAAACAGAAGTGACTCCAGAGGAGAACAGATATAGTCCCTCTACACAAAAGTGGGAGTAGGAAGGAGGCTGGAAACGATACACCAGTCGGTCTAACCTTGGTGGTGGGAAAACTAATGGAATCACTGCTGGAACATCTCAAATCCAGCGGAGCACAGGATCCGGGGCAGTATGGAGTCTAAGCATAAAAGTAATGTCAAACAAATTTGATAGGTTTCTTTGACTGGGTGACCAGGGAAGTGGGTCATGGGGGAGCGGTGGATGTGGCCTACCTGGTTTTCTTTTTCTCTGGCTGCCAGCTCCTGCTTAGACCCCCCCCCCACCACCACTACCACCCCAAGCATATTCATAGGATTGCCACCTCCCAAATTCCGAAAACCTGGACTACTGACATATAAAGCCCTGTGAGGATTAGATGCTCAGAGGTGAGATTTAGGGCCTTTACTGAAGCAGGATTCTTCTTATTCAGGTATTAGCAGAGCAGAAACTGGTTGCCCTTTTATTTTAGGCAAAAGGAGTCATTCTGCCCAAACTAAATTGGCACCCAGTTTCAGCGAGACTATAGCATTCCAGAACCTCTTTGCACCACTTTTCTGTGTAGGAAATATACGGTATTTGCGTCACCATCAGTGTTGTGTAAAAATCACTCTCCTGCACTACGGGCGGTTCTTCTGTATGACTTTCACTCTAAATCCAGTTTAGCTATGTTATTTTATTTTTATCACTTTTCTTGGGTTTGAGTTGGGGGGGCTCTGCCCCCCCCATTTTTACAGAGGGGATGTGTATGGGGTAAGCCCCCAACTCAAATAAAGTGATAAAAATAAACTAACATAGCTAAATTGTATTGAGAGTTGAAGGCATACAGAAGCAACTATACAGACAACAACACAATGCAAACACCATATAAAAATACTGACAACAAAAAACCCACTGCCATATCATGTGAATTCCATGGATCACCTCAGTTATGTTATTATTGTAAAAATCATGCTCCTGAGCTCCTGACAGTGCTTCTGTATTGATCCAGTTTAGCTATGTTATTATTTTTTTTTTTTATCAGTATGAGTTGTAGGGCTCTGCCCCCCAGACCCTCCCCTTTTTTTAACACACACACACGGTGTGGTGGGTGAAGTCCCCCAACTGAAATAAACTAACAACAAAAAAACGACTGCCATATCCTGTAAACCTCATGGATCGCTTCAGTGATATTGTAAAAATCATGCTCCTACTCTCCTGATGGTGCTTCTGTATGCCTTTCACTCTAGATCCAATTTAGCTGTGTTATTTTATTTTTAGCACTTTATTTGAGTTTGGGGGGTTTGCCCCCCAACCCCTAGTGTAGAAAACAAACAAACAGGGAGTGATGGGGCAGAGCCCCCCCAATTCAAACACAAACTGATTAAATTGGATCGAGAGTTATACAGAAGCACCATGAGATAGGTTAGGACCCTGTCTCACCTGGAAGGACCCTGTACTGTTAAGACTGTTGCAACAGCATTAGGGACTTTACTTTTTGTACTAGTCTGTCTTTTCTTCTTACTGTAACAGGCTGGCCACATGTAGAGCCCCCAACCTTTCTATCTTCCCCACTGTGTTTAAATTCCTTTCTCATCCTTCCTGGTTAATTGAAACTTGATAAAATATGGTATGCCAGTAAGGAGAAAAGTCTCTGAAATTACTTGTAATAGTTTGCTGGCATACTTTCAATCGAAGCTCAAATGTATGAGCCAATAAGAAACAGCCAAGTGGTTCAGACTGTTACTGAACATTCATTGTTTAAATTGATATGTAACAAAAAAAAGACCAAAACATTATGAAGTCCATTTAATCCTTGAAATATCTGGCAATATCCTGACTTAAACAATGAATGTTGTTGGATAACACAACAACTATGCGGATACCAAGAAGCTGCACTATGGTCCCGTTGTTCTTATTTTTTTTTTTGTTTGAATTTAATAGGGCATAAGTTTCTACTTTCTAAATAAACTGAGGAGGGAGAATAAATAAGGTTATGCCATGATAAAAGCATTTATTATGAGTGCTCTTATCTTAGGAATGTTAGGCAATTCCAAACAGTTATGTTTTATGTATTCAAAGCACTGCAGACACACAAGCTTCACTACGTTGTTTTTCTCTCAGAGTTCTCGAAAGCCAGTGGCAAAGTTGAGGCTGCTGACGCCGAGGCTCTGAATCTTACTAAATAAGTTAAATAGTAGAAAATAGAATCCCTAACAGCCCAAGACTTACGTATTTTTTTTTGGTTGTCCGTGTCCTTTCTGAATAGGTTGTCACTCACATTAAAGACAAGGAGTAGCAGGGAAAGGACTGAATTACCATGCGCAACCCAAGCTAGCGTGTGCTCTCTCTCTCTCTCTCTCTCTCTCTCTCCTGCACTCCTAGCACTCTCCTGTTCCCCAAGCTGCAGTTAGCAGCACTCTCCTTGGACATAAGGGGCCCAATCTGACTAGTCATCTCCTGGTGGCTGCACCCCCTGCAGGCTGCTAATGTGCTGGAGCCTGAGTGAGACCGGCAACCGCCGGGGTGGGGTGGGCTGATTCCGACCTAGTGAGGCCTAGCAACATACAAGAGGAGCCTAAGCAGGTTGCACCGCACAAAGACATCAGGTCATCGACACTTGTTTTGTCTGCTGACTGATCAGACACCGGTCACAAACTGTCAGGAGGAGACGGAGCCTAGCAGAATGCTACATTAATTTTTTTCCATGTAACATGGTGCCCAGCGCTGCCATGCTCTCCAAGCCACCTGCATCCCATACAACATGCACTGGGGATGACCATGCACTGGGACTGCTGACCCTACCCAGAGCATGGTATTTCTTTAAAAAAAAGAGTGGCTGTTGGGCTCTGGCTCCGGGTTCGTGAACTAGAACCCTGAACATTTGAAGTGGAAGTGCAGCAGGGACTGTAGGGCTTACTTGCAGATAATTGGCTGAAGCCAGTCTGCTGACTCAGTCTCCTGTCCTTAGTCTGTATGAGTAAGTCCTAGTGTTATGGTCATGTTGTGGGCTCTGTTTGCCCCTTATTTCTAAATTAATAAAAGTTTCTTCAGTCTCTCAGAGGCCTCGTGTAAGAGCTGCTTCTTCCTATGGAGAGATGAGCATCAGTTTGAAGTGCAGCAAGGACCTCAGTGAAGACCTCCTGTTGCCTGTAGCCCTTGATTTCCTGTGTACAATCCCTCCCTTCCTCTACCAGCAGACCTTCCAGTACCTCAGTCTTCAACCCAGGCCTTGGCGGTGACTCAGTGCCAGTACCAACAGCAAGGTGTTGACCACCAGAATTGAATTATTAACAATAATAAAAAAGAAACTTGCTTTAATGCTGAACAACGCAGCAAGAGACCTCTATGGTCATTAAGGGTCAGGGAAAGACCCCAGCAATAAGGGACCTCCCAAGGGTGTATTGATTTAAATTTATTTAAATAGGTTCCTGCAAGGGAGCAGAGGGCAGTAGACCTGATTTCAATAAATTAAAATTCATTGTGGCGAGTGGCACCCGGGGCAGAGCTAATGGCAATAAGGCCCTATGGTAAAAAATGAATATTTATATTTTAGCACCTGGAGGTGGAGCTAATTTATCAGTCACTGCCATTGAAGGGAATAAATATATTTCATTCATTCTTTGTCAACAACTGCCTGTTTTCAGGGGCAATGCAGAAGAGAGTCACACAGTACGAACATGGAGGTTGTGGGAATCAAACCTAGGTTTGCTGGATATACCACGCTCACTCACAGCTCATTACTCTAACCTCTAAGCTATACTGCCAGAATAAGTAAAACAGCAGTGCAGCAAACAGTCTTAAAAAAATGTGTGTCTTTACCTGTGTATTTGATTTGTTCAGTCTTCCGACTGCTCCTCAATATAATACTTTTCCATGGAAAGCACTAAATAAATTGTCATTTATGAAAAAGTAATTTTAATTTGAGGCAGTATAATGCTGTGATTTAATTTGAGACAGTATAACACTGTAGTTTAGGGCACTGAGTTGCAAACCCATAGACCTGGGTTTGAATCCCACAGCCCCCACTACTTTATTGTGCTCCCAGGTCACACCTGGAAGCAAACTTTGATTTAGTGTGCCTTTCCTGGTTAAACAATGTCACCTTTCCTTAATTCATGTAAAATAAATGTCCATCTGACATGTTTGTTTTCCTAACCCAATTAACATGATGTGTTTGTCTGCTTGCAGCATTGTTCATGTGTCTGCATTCTCATATATAGTACACGCTCTGGGACAGCTCAGTCGGTAGCCAGCCACAGTGGTGAGTGTACGGCTGTGATGTTTGCTGGCTCGGGATGGGGCAGCAGGGTGGTGGGGCACTACCTGCCAGGGTAAGGGGTGCACTATACACCAGGGAATACTTTTGAAGACTACGGACATGGGTTTGGTTGGGGGGGGAGACCGCTAACCAGCAGGGAATACATTTGAACACTACAGGCTTGGGTGTAGGTGGAGGGAGGCACCACTAGCCACCAGGAAAGTTTTTCATTAGAACTTCGGGATGGCAATCAGCTGGGGGGGCTACAAGCACCAGGGAATTTGTGCATTAGAATATCAGGATGGCAATCAGTGGGGGTACCACTGGACACCAGGGATTCTTACTACCTTACATTGGGATGATGATTGGTGAGGGATGAACCACTAGATGCCAGGGACTACAGTGTTGTGGTGAGAAGACCACCACTGCACTTCTTCCAACAACTGTTTTGATCACCGATATGTGCTCTGTGCAAGGGTACCGAGCAAAACGGCCACTAGCTTATTAGTTAAAGGCATTGAACTGTAAACTCAAAGACCTGAAGACCTGGGTTTTGAATCTCCTCAACCCCCACTTGTACACTTTGTGATCCTGAGCAAGTCACTTAACTTTTTTGACTGGGTGACCAAAGTAGTAGACCAGGGAGGAGCTGTGGACATGGCCTACCTAGACTTTAGCAAGGCATTTGACACAGTCCCACACAAAAGATTAATAAACAAGTTAGCTGGCCTGGGAGTGGGTCCCAGGGTAGTAGCTTGGGTAAAAAATTGGCTGGACAACAGGACACAGTGGGTGATAGTAAATGGAGTCCACTCTGAAGAAAGGGGGGTTACTTGAGGGGTACTGCAGGGTTCAGTACTTGGACCGGTCTTCTTTAATGTCTGTATAGGTGACATTGCAGAGGGACTGGAAGGAACAGTATGCCTCTTTGCAGACAACACAAAGATCTGCAACAGGGTTGATACACAAAGGGGAGGTGGAAAGGATGAGAAGGGACTTGGCAAGGTTGGAGGAATAGTCAAAAGTATGGCAGCTTAGATTAATTGCTAAGAAGTGTAAAGTAATGCACCTGGGAAATAAAAATCCAGATGAAGAGTACACGTTGGGGGGGGGGTTTACAAACAACAACAAAAAAGGAAAGGGGCCTGGGGGTAGTCATATCAGATGACCTAAAGGTAGGCAAGCAATGTAAGAAGGCAGTAAGGAGGTCTGGAGGGATACTGGGATTCATAGGGAGCGGCATCACCATTTTAAACAGGAAGTTGTTATCCCTCTGTACAAACAATTGGTGAGACCTATCTGGAGTACTGCGTGCAGTTCTTGAGACCCCATTTCCACAAGGACATAGACAGGATGGAGGTGATCTAGAGGAGGGCAACTAAAATGGTGCAGAGTCTGTGCCAGAAGCCATATGAAGAGAGACTAAAGGAGCTTAATAAGTATGCCCTCGAGGAAAGGAGGGACAGAGGGGACATGATAGAAACTTTCAAGTACCTCAAGGGAATTAGCAAAGTCCAAGTGGGCAGCATCTTTCAGAAAAAGAGATGTGCAAGAACAAGGGGGTACAATCTGAAGATGGGGGGACGGCTCAGGGGCAACGTGAGGAAGTGTTTTTTCATGGAGAGGGTAGTGGACGCATGGAACAGCTTTTCTGGGGAGGTTGTGGTGTCACTGAGGTAAAAGGAAAACTGAATCACAATTGTTTAAGTTTTTGTAGTACATTAGAGGTACAATACATGATTCATTGAGGTAATCTTGAGGTAAGATGAAATTCAGCCTTGTGTTTGTAGTAATTTTGGAGTCATGCAGTAACTATGGAGTGGTACTCAAAAGGCACTGAAAAATTACTGAAAATAAGGTAAGGTACTCCAGTTTGGTAAGGATGTGCACTATGGGCAGGTGCTGTTCGGTAGCCCCCAGCCATCGTTACATGCCAGGAGGGCTGGGGGTTGCAGGATAGCTGTGACTGTGTGCCCTATTGGGCCATCATCCACCGGTTGAAGGGGGCATGTAGTGGCTATGGCATAATCCTGCAGGCATAGCCTGCACCCCCCTCCTCTGCATAGTCAAGCCCCACCCTGAGCACTCCTCACCACCACGGCCTGGCACACAGCTGTATTCCTGGCTGGGAATCCAGAGTGACTTTGCAACCTAGTGCTGATTACATGCCATGTATATGCCATGCATAGGCTTAGGGACCTATTCCCAAATGGGCCAGGGTGACTATGCACCCCGTAACTCAGGTGCGTAGCCACCCCAAACCCGATTGCACCCCCTGCGTCCCTTTGGCGGCATGCACAGACATCTTATGCCCACCCTCCTGTGCACCGGATCCCTTGCCAAGCACTGAGCTCCATACGTGGGGGGCTGGGGTCTCCCAGCGGGGCATGCCCGGCACTCGCTTTCATTCATGAAGGTGCAGAGTGCCACTCTGTGGTGGCATAGCGGCTTCGCATCTGGAGGGCAGCAGTAATGGATATGCACTCCCTCTAGATGCAGCAGCCGAACCCGCTGGTGCAGGTGGGGGTTCATCGGACCTGCAACGGATGGAGCAGCCAGTAAATGCCCCCCCCCAGCTGCATGACCTGTACTCTGCACGCCCCCTGCAAGATGGTGCCATATCGGTGCAAGTGATCCACTGCGGTCCTGAGTAGGGCAGCTGATTGGCCGCTGGGTCCACAACCCTGCCCCTGCGAACCTCCACACTGGGGGGGCAGGGACATGGAAGGTAGCCAGGCGGGGACGGCTGCTTCTTGAATGTGGCCGCATGGATTTCCTGGGGGTGTGGAACTGCACGCGCCTTTACGCGCCAACTCCGCACATCTTTGTGAATAGGGCCCATAGTGCCTAGATCTTTATATGAATCCTAAAAATTAATACTAATTCAGTACTATTGAAAGTATTAAACTATTATTTATTAGTCTTCATTGGTATTCAGTTGTACAATTCAGAAGAAATCATTTGCTCTTCAGAATGTACTGCCTTCATTGGCATAAAGACTAGCTGAGTACTAAATGAATACTGACTAGTTAGTCTTCAAAAATTTATCTCATTTAAATATTTTGGCTTGTGGGCAGACTGCTTTAATACTAGTAAATAATATGCCAAAATGACATAAAAGTACTATTTCAAAACTAGTGATGAAGACAAAATGAAGACTAAAACTAGTATTCAGACTTTGGTGAGAGTAAGGCCACCCCATCTGCCTGCCACTGATATCTTCCTCACCAGGTTATTCTGGTAAAATTCCTCTGTTTCAGTTCTACAATCTCATGGAAACGGCAGGTTTATCAGAGAGGTGTTCAGGGGCCACACTGATTTTTTTTCAGTGTGGGGTGATGTTAAGTCCTAGCTGGACTGGGACATGATCTAACAGTGTGTTTGTACCAATATGGCAACCCTGTGCAACATACAACCATTCAGTGGGTCTAAATATCATGCCAATGCAGGAGTATGGTCCCTAGGTGGCAAAAAAAAATGCAAATTCAGTATCCCTCAATGTAAGAAGCGCCACAAGTCCTCCATATCCAGCTCTCTTATGAGGCAACACAGGGACTGACTATTTTTGTTGGCCCAAAATGTGGGCTATACTGCTTCCCCTGCATATAATCCCAGATCATATCACACCATTAAAATCCCCTTCCAGTGGATAAAGTCTATAGTAGCCCATCTCATAATTGGGAAAACCCATTTTAAAAAGGTCACTTTTTCTTTTTATTCATTGGGGGCATATAATATAGAGGCACTGAAGTATCTCACCCCTATAGTCATATAAATCTTTCCTCTTGGTCTCCCTTCACCATGTCTACCTGTAGAGCCACGCCACTCCACACCAAGATGCTGACTTCCCACAGGTGGGGGTTGGGCCACATAAGATGGGGAGTATTCACCCCTCACCCAAGCTCTAACCAATTTTTTATGTTCCCACTGGTTGAGGTAAGTTTCTTGAATAAAGGACAATGTGGTGTGCTTCCTGTTTTGTTTCTGCAATATTCGTCTATGTTTTACAGGGCTTCCTAACCCTTTAGCAATATATGTCACGACAGTGAAATCATTAAGTGTCACCATCTACACAAGTAGAATATAATAGAATATTATTTCTCCCTCCCCTAAAATGTCCCACACAGAGGGGAGCGTGGCTATACAGCAACCAGGGTGGACTGCTGATCTATGAGCTTTCTCTCATCCCCTTAGTAATCACTATTCATCGGTGGTCTAACCAACATTTAATTTCTTTTTTTTCACTGTAAATGAGTCTCTCTCTACTGCTCACTTACTGAAGATCCGGTTTCCTTTGACTGGGAAGGCTGCCCAATAGACTTCTGTGCTTTTCTTAACTCTGCATCTCCCAAATGGCACTGGCCTTCATTGCTTGCTGCTGTCCTAAACTGTACTGCTGAATTCCAATGATGGCATAATCAGGGGACTCAGTGCAGGCCAAGCATAACATCAATGAGCTGCTCAACCAGGTCCTACAGGACACCGCAGATCTGAAGCTTACAGCCTCTCAAACTGCCCAGCACCTCAAATCTCTAAGCAGTGGGGAAGCACAGACAGAGACGCAGATTGCCCAGGTGGAGCAGTGCATGGATGACCAGCATGGCATTCTCTGGGGCCAAGCTGCTGTTATCCAATACTTCCTGCAAAAGGTCAATGACCTAGAGAACCAGGCCCAATGTCATAATATCTCTTATGTTGGGTTCCCGGAGGGGGTCGAAAGCAACAACATGATTAGGTTTCTGCAATCCACCATCTCAAAGTTTCTCAATGCCCCTGACTGCCCAGCAATTGAAACTGCGAGGGCCCACCCCTCTCTCTCACTCCCTGGCTACAACCTGCTGCCAGAACATGGATGATCTTAAACAAATTATTAAGATGCCCCATGGAAGAAAACATTTTATGGATGGGAGTAAGTAGGGCCCTTTAAGCTGGAGAGGACATGAAATCCAACTTTTCCAGAACTTCTCTGTGGAGTTTTTCAAAAAAGACAGAGGGCCTTTACTGTGCTCTGAAAACGTCTTGCCAGCCAGCCCGGTGGCACTGAGGGTTGAGGCACTGGCCATCACACCTTGCTCCACGCCAGCAACTCAGGTTCTGGAATGGACTCGGGTCATTCGGGGGTTGGCTGAGGGAGGAAAGGATTGAGCATCTGGAGGACTGCTCTCCTTCCTCGGTGGGGGGGGGATTGCACTGGATACTGTCGATTGACCCTCAGTGGTGGCTGGGTGTCAGTGCAGACAGAAGCACAAAGGGGTTGGCCCATACCTAGGGTGATTGGCTGCCTCTGCAGAGGTGGAGGTAGCCACCACTCCCGTTGCATCGGTGTAGGGTGCAAGAGACACATGGAGGAAAAAACGGCACCTGGTAGGACCCGTGAGCTGATCGCTTCTGTGTGTCCCCTCCCCCGATTCTGAATTTCTATGTTCTGGGGGAGCTAGTCAGGACTCCTCTACCTGGCCCCATTGTGAGGGAAATTTGGGGGGGGTGGCAAGGCAGGAGTGGTCAATGGGGACGGAGGTAAGTACCTCTCTGAGGGAAGGGTGGTAGCCCCTGTCGGGTCTGCAGAAGTGCAGAAAAATGGTCCAATATAAAAAAACAATGTCTCCATGCCTCTGAGAGTAAGTTTAGCATGAGATACCCTCCTACCTTCCAAGTCGTGATCAACAGGGTCTCCCAGGATTATGATTTTCCCGAGGCAGCCTCCAATCTCTTGACCATCCAGTGCCCCCAATATGCAAGGTCCTATCCTCATTAACCTCCCAACCTTAGGGGTCCTTCAGCCACAGTGCCTATGGACACTATGGCCCCCTACAATTCTCCAGAACTGAAGAGACTGCCAGGAGACAGTTTTCTTGCAGCAAGGAGCAGTGGGTTTGGCCTAGGAGTACCGGGGTAGATGCAGGGCTCTCCAGGAGATAGCTGCCTTGCAGCAAGGTGGAGTGGGTTTTGCCTTGGAGTTCTGGGAGTAGATGCAGGACATGGCAGCAGAATAAAACGACTGAAGCACCACCAAGGTTTCGTAGCAGGAGTAAAAGTTCTCCCTCACTTGGTTCCTCTGCTGACAGCATTGGCATCCTGGCCTCATCGAAAAGATTTGATGCCCTGCAGCAAGATGTGCAACCACTCATTCAGCAACCCACCTCGGAGGCTGCTGTCCCAGCTCCTGCCTCCTCTGTCCCTTCTCTTTGTAAATTGTGGGCAACTGTAGCTGCACCCATCCCTTTGCCAGAGTCCATTTCTTTTGGTCTAGAAAATCTGCATGCATCATTGTTGAAGAATAAGGGACCAAAGCAAGCTATGGGGCAAGGCTGAAGGGTGCACTCTTTACTTGTATACTACTGACTTCTGTGTGTTAGGACTTACTGCTGATATGTCTGTGTACTGTGCATTTCCTGCTTCCCTGAAAATGTTTTCCTCATTTGGCCCAGGGTGCTGGTGGGATCTGAACTTGTGCAGCCCCTGAGTAGTGTTTCACCACAGTGGATTCTCTCAGTAATCCAGACTGCAGCAACTCTGGATGGCTGTCCTGTAGATGTTCATTTAGCTGGGGATTTTTTATTGTTGGGACATTTCCTTATGGACACCTTCCTCTGTGCATGTTTATTTTATTTGCTAACTTCCTGTTTTGCTTTGCAGTGTTAACTTTTTGGGCATGCAGATCTCTTGAGAAGGGATGTACCCCCCCCCCCTTATATGACACTGAGTAGGTGTTTGGGCCTCTATTACTTAGGATATGGCTTCCCCTCCCTGTTATCTTTTCATAGTATGGAACTATTGGTGGGTGTGGGTGGGGGTGCCCTGGACAGCATGTCTACCCCCCAAGCCTGTGCAGGACTTTGGTCTCCATCTTCCAGTTTTTTGCCCTGATAATGGCTGGCATACTTGGTCATACTGCACAGAAGTGAAGGTTTCCTGGCTGGTTGGCTGACCTGACCTTGGCTGGCCTGGGGTGTATACCACCCTGCAGTAGCTTGGACCAGCTCCCTAGCTGCTCTTTGTTCCTTGCACTTGGACTTTACAAGAGAGGTGTAGTGGGTCTCCCACTCTACCCCTTATTTCTTACACATTGTTCTGATTTATAAAAGTGCCTAGCCTACTTCTTTGACACCTTATCTAGGGGACCAGTTTTTAAATCCTTCTCTGTCCAATTCTGCCATAGCCTCACCCAGTCAAAGGAAGAAGAGGGTATCTGATCGTTCATACTTTGAGTGGGTAATGGCTTGTTCCAGTTATATGTGTCTACAGTATATGTGGCACTGTAGTAGGGACAACACTGGTGGTTAGACTCTTCTTCTACCTTGTTTATTTTGTGTAGGGTCAGAGGGTGGGGATTTGTGCTTTTCCCTGACTAGACTAGTCCCTAAAGTACAGAGAAACATCTGTGGACAGGTTTCTACACTAATTTGTGATCTTCTCTCTCCACTTTCTGGAATGCGCCCCAGGAAGGGGACCATGGAAGCCTTCCGGGCTTGATAAGTCCTCAGCTGCACAAACAGCACTGTTCCTATGGATTGATGCTCTCTGCTTTGTGGAGTTCAATTGCCTTGTACGGGGCCCTGGATTTGTTGACTCTGCTGTCTCTACTAACACCTTGGAGGGAGTCTTGCACATCCCCCGTTGCACTCAAGGTATGTGAGCGGAGGCTGGGGACTGCCACTCCTGTTTGTAATGCTCTCTGTATGTTACTCTGTTTGGAGTGGGTTGATACAAAAACTATGCATACTGTAGTTTTGGAAATGCATACATGTGACAGCAGTGCATACACATGCATGTTGCTTCTGGGTGGCTTTTATTGCTAGTGGGGGAGGGCAGGGATGTCCCAGAGCTTGTTCCCTGTGCTGAGGATCTCAGGTCATGGGATCCACACCTTGTTCCTTCTCTGTATAGGCCATCTCCTTCACACATTTTGACTTTTTCACCAAATGGCTGATCTGTGTTGCTATTCTTAGAAGTCAGGGGCCAAAACTACCCCATTAAGAGGAAGGTCTTCCTCGCTCACTTACACAAGCTAAAATGCTAGGTAGAGTGCCATCAAGAGACTAAATTTGCACTGGTGGTGATAAAAAAATATATAGAGAGTGGGTCAGATTGGAAGTTCACTGTTGTGCGTCCAAGACCAAAAAGGGGTCTGAATCTTGATTAATAAGAATCCTAAATAGACTGTAGTAGATACCTGCTCGGATGCCAAGGGGGTTGGCTGGTGATCTGAATCTCCACCCTGGAAGGTCTTCTTGTAGTTGGGATGGTGTACAGATCCAATAATGACTATCAGGACTTTTTTGCTTACCTGTTCTGATCCATCTCAAACCTCGAAATGGGGGGGTTCCGTGTGTTTTTTGGGGGATATGAATTTCATGCTGGATCCCCTATTGAACAGGGCTAACTCCACTACTGAAGCCCATCCTAGAGTTGCTCAAATGGTGCACAAAATGATGGATCAACTGTCCCTGTTGGATGTGTGGTGCTTACTGCACCCATTTTATGAGAGTATTCATATATCACCCCAATCCATGCCTTTGCCAGTAGATTGTACATTTGCCTGGCCTCCCCCAGATCCAGCATTCAGTTATCCAGTCCTTGACAGAGCCAGCTGTGATATGTTCCATTTTCCCATTTCATAGTTTGGGGGTAGCTCTCCCCAAATCAACATCATGGAAGTTGGACTCCCTTTTTCTGAAGTGAGCTAAGGACTGAATCAGAATGACAGATGAACCAATGTGTCCAACACACATACCCTGCCGAGTATGCCAGGTGTAGTGAACTGAGTAAAAAGAGAGAGAGTGAGAGTCTGTCTCTTGGGTGGAAAAGAGATAAACCAATTTGAGGAAAAGGTGGTTCTTTGACTATTTGGCTACACTATGGAAATGTCACCAAAATGGAGAGGCAGAAGGCAGAATTAATTAAAAAGGACCAGTTTATCTAGCAACTGAACCACAGCACTCAGAACAGGAAAAAGAAGGATTAACAAATACTTTTACTTCTAAACATGCTGTTAAGTCTGTTAAAGCTACTTGAGAGCAATGCTATAACTTTTACAAGTACTGCTACTACAGTATATAACATACTCAGCAGTACTACACAACTTCTAGAACTGTAAACTTTATGCAGTTTCCAACCCATAGTTCAATTGAAGTCATTGGGCACCATAGATGAGTGTTGTAGAGTAACAGAAACATAGAAACATAGAATTTGATGGCAGATAAGGACCTCTTGGCCCACCCAATCTGCTCATTTCCCTACCTGATGGATAAGCTGCAGATTCTAGTTAATCAACAGCTTACTTCTTCCTACCCCCCACTAGAATTGCCTTATGCCTGTCCCATGCATTCTTGAATTCTCCCACTGTTTCTGACTCCACAACCTCCTCAAGAAGGCTGTTCCATGCATCCACAACCCTCTCAGTGAAGAAATACTTTCTAACATTACCTCTGAGCCGTCCCCCCTCTATCTTCAAATTGTGCCCCCTTGTTCTTGCAAATCTCTTTTTATGAAAGATTCTACCCTCTTGTACCTTGTTAATTTCCTTGAGATACTTGAAAGTTTCTATCATGTCCCCCTTCTCTCTCCTTTCCTCAAGGGTATACATATTAAGCTGCTTTAGTCTCTCCTCATCTGTCTTCTGGTGCAGATCCTGCACCATTTTGGTTGCCCTCCTCTGAACAGCCACCACTCTATGTCTTTGCAGAGATGGGGTCTCCAGAATTGCATGCAGTACTCTAGATGGGGTCTCACCAACTGTCTGTACAGAGGGATAACAACTTCCTGCTTTCTACTGTTGATGCCTCTCCCTATGCATTCCAGTATCTCCCCAGCCCTCCTTACTGCCTTCTCACATTGCTTGCAATTGCTCACATTAATGCAAACCAAGAAACCTCTGAGTACATGCTTTTCATTGGCCAGATTGTAGAGCAGATGAAAGCAAGGACCTGGGCCACTGGGAGTCAAAAAACCCAGGATATGAGCAAGCAAAACACATTTGTATTCCACAGAGAACCACTGGGCTGTCATAATGGAGTCCATGAAAGAACAGGACACTTGTGTTTCCAAGAACTTGTGCAAACTGAAGAGATTCTGGGCAGTCACCACTGACCCAGGGAAAAGATTTGAAGAACTGAAGATCTAGATTGCCTCCAAGCCATTACCACTGGCCTCAGGAAGAGATTTGAAGCAGTGAAGGAATGGAACACTTCTGGGCCATCACCACTTAAACCTCAGCAAGAGATTTGAAAGGACGAAGAACTGGAACACCTCCAGGCTATCACCATTGACCCTAGGAAGAGATCTGAAGAACTGAAGAACTGGAGCATTTCTGCTGGAGAATCTCTGGAGAGCTGAAGACCTGAAACAGAAACCCCAACCCACTGGGCATCGGATCCCTATCTATGAAGCAGTGAGGTTCCCTGAACTGCCTAGTTCACTGTTAGGGAGGAGTTGGTCGTAAGACTCTGAAGAAAGCAAGTGACAGGGAGTTTCTTAGCTGACTATGATATCCCTGTTCTGATGACTGGCCTCAAATTGTCAGGATGAAGATGGGTGAAACAGTCTCTGGGTCATGCAGAAGAGATTGTGATCATGCAGTTAGGCAGGCAGTCAATTTATTCTTTATATGTGCTGTCTTTCATTTGGTGGTTGCTGATATCCACAGTTGTTGATCAAGCAACCTTCAAAAGGAGAGTTAGTATCAGGAAGGATAGTCCAATTGCATGCATGGCAATTTAGTAGCATGCAGGGAAATTCAATATCATGCAGGACAACTCAGTAACAAACTCAGTAGCATGCAAGGCAGTTCAATATCATGCAGGGTGGTTCACAGATTCTGGACAAGTAAAGTCACTTTAAAAAGAGGCTCACAGCAGCATATAAGCATAGTGTCTCAGTCTCAAAGCATGTGGTGACCATGCCAGGCAACATTAGGGCAATCTAAATGGTCTTCAGAGTAAACAGGGCAACCTTAAGGCAAGCGGGACAGATTTGGTACATGCAGAGCAATTGAACAGTCTCTGAGCATGCACTGACTTTGGGACTGTCCCTTTAAATACATTCTTGAACCAATTACAGTTTTTGCCCTTCACAACAACTTGCATTTAATTTGGCACTATCGCTTTAAAATGTTTGTTTAACATTCATCACAGTCCCCTTTGAATATAGTTGCACTATAACAGATATTAAATAAGGGGAAACCTGGCAAAATGCTGGATATACCTAGCTACACAGGGGCCTTGGGCTACGTCCTCCATCCCACAAGTATATTCTTGGGTTCACACAGTAGTTACACCCTGTTGGCTGAGGGCTGTCAGATTAGCCTACGTGCTAGGGACCCCATGCTAACTGTTGCTGCCTTGCTAGGAGGCTCTGTGTCAGTTACACACTTTTACAGTTCAAGTTACTAGCCCTTGGCTAGGGCCAAGGCAACTAATCTGCTGGGGTAGCTAACTGGCTAGTCCACTCCCTTCCCCTTTCTTCTGGCTTGAGCTGGTGTCACAATGCACTTAAATTAGCAGATTATTAACCTATTTAACACTAGCCTTAGCTTGGACTACTGGTGGCCACCTGGCTACTAGCTCACACTTGTCACCCTGAAGCATTACCCTTTTATGCAATAAGGCTCACTTTTCCCCTACCTGGTTCACTTGGTGCTTACTTAGAAGGAAATAACTAACACTTTTAGGGCTTGCAAGTGCCACTGTTCAAGTAGCCTGCATAGACTAGCTTATCTTTAAAGTGGGGCTTTGCCCCACCCCTGCCCCCCCTGCAGCCTTTTTTTCTATATAATTTTGGACCTACCTTGCCCCATGATCCACCTCTGGCAGCCTACTTTATATGGAGGACCAACCCACACCTTTCACTCCCTTGTTGGAGCCTTTCTTTATTAAATTTAAATAAATCTGAATAGCGCCTGCTTCTGCCCTAAGCTCACTTGCTGGAGCTTGATTAAATTATGTAAATTTAGGACTGCAGCCCACTAAAGCCACCCTTGAGCATCTCTAAAGACTGGGGCTTTGCCCTGACCCCATTACGGCTGTGACTATCACAATCACGCCATCCGGCACTGAAACAACTCTGTTCCTTTTTTTTCAAACAAACAGTTCAGGTGGTCAGCACCTGTCCGTTGGTGCTGCCACTTACTCACTGCCCTGACCTGTGGTGACGTTGAGGAGAAGGAGACGGAGAGTTCTGCCTGCAGACTGCTTGTAGGCTGGCTGTTGGATGCCAAGTCCCTAACAACACAGGGGGCAACCAGCCGTCCTGCACTAGCTAGACTTTTTGAAAGCGGCACTGACTCCTGCCACCCTGCATGGCTGAGAAATTAAGGAAAAAAGTTAGTTTTTTTTTAACTGTAGGCTACAGTTTCTCTACATGGGGCCCCTGTGACTAAATTTACCTCCATGCACTTTAAAATTGCCAGGACCACCTGGGCTGGAGCACCTTACTGGAGACACTGGGGATACTGGATTTGGGACACTGGAGTTCACAGGGACACCTGCTTGTGGAGTATTACACTACTGCAGAACAAAGAATTCAACTCATAGGTCAGCAGATCACAGAGGAGTACTTCACTTTTAATGATGCTGTGAAGGTGAGTAAGGCCTCCCTCTGGGAGGCATTTAACGCCACTGTATAGAGTCACATTATGCAGTATGCTGTTAAACTCATGGAAGCATATGAAGGAGACAAAACTTCTTACACAAAAGTTGGGGGACCTGGAAACAGCAGTTAAGCCTGCCTAAGATGGGAAATGATGGTCAGAGCTGTATGCAATAATGGCAGAGGTGAAACTGCAACTGAATACTCTACTTTCAGACTTTTGCAAGGCCATATGTACCTCCCCAGGAAGGCTTGGTGACTCCTTGACTGAGACTTTCTTTGACACAACAACTCTCCCTCAGTTGTCTCTGGCCTATCTCCAAGAGTTGGAAGTCCCACTCTCAGAGGAGGAAATTAGTGAGGCTATCGTGGCCCTCAACAAACATAAGGCCCCTGAAGGAGACAGCTTGCTGCTTGATTTATATCAACATCTGTCTCCCCAGGTAACTCACCCTACGTGACATGTTCTGTGAAACCCAGGTCGAGGGAGAATTACCCCTTACTTTAAATGAGGCAATCATTATGATCCTGCCCAAGGAGCGGATAGACTTGTTCAACCCTACCATTTATAGACCTATCTCATTGATAAAAGCAGATTCGAAAATCTTGGCAAAAGCCCTGGCAGCTTGTCTTGAATGTGTCCTATCAGATCTCATTCACCCCCTCTTAAGTGGCTTAGCGCAGATCATCTCAGATCTCTCATTAACCTCCTCCAGGTGGTACAGCATAGCCAGAAACACAATAGGTCAGTTCCTCACAATGACTGTACCTCGGATAATTCCACAGCATACCAAACAAACAAAAAATCCAGCACCAGCTCTGTGTTCACATTCAAAAGATACATTTATTAAAGCATTTAAAAGCATACAAAATCATACCACAGCCTGGATCCTGGGGCTGTGGTATGATGTTTATGCTTTCAAATGCTTTAATAAATGTATCTTTTTGATGTGAACATGGAGTCTGGTGCCAGTACAGCATAGCCCCACTCTTACCAGATCCATCTTTATTGATTTTGAGAAGGCTTTTGATTTGGTGAAGTAGGGCTACAGTAGCTCTTAGAGGTTCTGCAGATGATGGCATGTGCTCCTCCTGGTGTGGATGAGGGTGTACTATGCCAGCCCAATGGCTAAGGTTCTGACCAATGGCACAGTGTCTTCTCCTTTATCCCTATACAAAGGCACTGAGCAGGAATGTCCCCTTTCAGCACTTCTGTTTGTCTGGGTAACAGAGCCCTTTGCAATTGCTATCTGCTTATATCCAGTATTGGCAGGGATAGAGGTCGGAGGCATAGATTACAGGACAAAAGTATATACAGATGAACTTTTAGTCCTGCTCTCGGATGACCCTGCCAGGATACATCCTCTACTGGGCATCCTGATGCAGTTTCATGCCATCTCAGCCTTAAAGGTCAACCCATCAAAAACTGATGTCCTCCCATTATTCAGCCATTGTCCCCAGGGGCTGTTTATGTACCTCTATCTCCGTTTGTCCACTCGGGCCATCCAATATTTAAGCATCCCACTCTTCTCAGATCCCTTGCAGCTTTGCAAACTGAACTTAACCCCTTTACTGGCTGACATATGGGGGGAATGTAGTTGGTAGATGCAATCAAATTTACCTCTGATGGGCAAAATCTCTGCAATAAAAATGATCCTTTCTATGAGCATACATCAGCTTCTCATCTTCCCACTCTCATTGCCCAATCTTGGTTCCCTAAAGTTGATGCCCTAATTTTGAAGTTCTTTTGTGAAGACAAAGCTCCTAGATTTAACCACACCAAACGTTGGTCAAACTGGAGTGAAGGGGACAAGGGTTTACTTTGGCTATATGCATAGCACTTAGCCTCCCTTGGGGCACAAACGGTGGGATGGTTTGGCTGTTTAGCAATCTCAGACTCCCTGTGGGTGTTGATGGAGAGCAATTTAAGGATCTTCCAGGATCTCTCCCTTCTGCTGTACTCTATGTATTGCTCCCTGAGACAGTAAGGGACCATTATCTGGTTATCAGTACATACCCGGAAGCAACTAGGCAAATTAACACAGCTCCTTCTGACATCAGAGGCCAAGATGACACTCAAGGGCAACTCTATCCTGCTTATAGACAGACATCCAGTATACTGGAAGCATTGGCAAGATGCTGGAGTGCAAAAGATCCTAGATCTTTGTAACCCTCACTCACTGATTCTAGACTCCTTTGAGATCCTGTGTACCCAATATAGGCTTCTGTAGAGGGGGCTCTGGCGGCACCTTCAGAGGAGATTTCTCCTGTCTCCTCTTTTGAAATGTGTCTCTAGATCGCCTCTCTCCAACACCCCTCTTGCAGGATGAACTCATCCCTCAAAGGTTGTGCTGCTAAAATTTATCACTCTATCATCACAGCCATTCCAGACCAAATTGTAAGGCCCACCCTCAATTGGAAACCTTAATTAAAAGACAACTAACAGATCAAGAGTGGAAGGGGTGTTGGGTATCAGCTAAGGCAGCAGCTTTATTTTTTTTATTTAAAACGTTGGTGACCGGGAGAGGCACTGAGCCAAAGCTCATTTCCAGGTGACCAGGGGGAAAGGGGTAAGGGGGTGGTGCAAAAATAATGATTAAGTAAAATTTCAAAAAGAAGCATATAGGTAGTACAAACATAAAGTGCATGAAATTACAATAAATGTGGTAGTGTAAAAATACAACAGAATACAGTTTTAAAAGTAAAGCACACAGGTAGAACAACTATAAGGTGCATAAAATTTCAATGCAGCGGATCGTAAGAAATTATGTAAATGTATGGTGTGTAACAGGACTAAATGGCATTGGTCAAAATATTAAAAATTAACTCAAATGAGCAGGAAAGAAAGGAAAGATCATGTGAATAAAAGGGGGCAGAGCAAGTGAAGTGTGGAAATAGCATACCGACAGGTGAACTGTGAGTAAAGGGCATACAGAGACTAGATTAAATAGGGGTAAAGAGAACCTCACCCCGACTGCATGAAGGAAGAAGGACAGGAACGAGGGGATGTGGGGATTGGGGAAGAATACATTTTAAGCAGTGCAGTGAAGGAGCTAGATGAAGGGAGCTTGGAAGAGAGTGCCAGAGGGAGGGGAGATGGTAGGAGAAGGCTGCCTATCCAGCACTGGATAGAAGATGCAAAAGAGAGAGAGAGAGAGAGAGAAGGAGCAGGAGTATCTGGAGCATAGCGGATAGGAGGGGGTGAGGAGAGATGAGAGGTAGAAGGGGAGGGAACCAAGCCAGAATGTGGAGATAAGGGTGGTGACATGGTTCTGCCGGCATAGGTGAAGCGAGAGGGAGGAGTATAAGAAACAGTGGTGAGTGTGTGGGCAAGAAGTGGAGGCAACATGGCAGAAGGCATTAAGGAGAGAGTTCAGTCTAGAGAAGGATGGGGCTGGGGCAGACCCAAAGACCACGTCATCATAGTCAAAAACAGGTAGGATCATTTTAGTGAGCAGCTCACGGCTGACAACAGGAGAGTGGGAGGCTTTATTTTGATACAGGACACCTAGCTGGGATTGAGTTTGGAGTGAATGTGATCAGTAGGAGAGGATAAGTCAAGTTGATTGTCCAATCAAACACCAAGATATTTGAAGGTGGGGACTACATCAAGGGTGGTTCTGTCAAGGGTGGAAATGTAGGAAAGTGGGGAAAGTTTGGCTAGTTTCTGAGCAGTACCAAAAGTGTCAGACACAGTTTTCTTGGAATTTACCTTCAACTGGTTGGCCTGGAACCAATGGAGAACACTGTGAAGGTCACTCTGCACTGAGAAACCACATCAGGAGTTGTAAGACCAGAAGAACAACAGTGTTGTCAGTGTGCTAGTAGATACTGGAGGAGACACAGACAGAGGTAAGGTCTTTAAGAAAGATTGAGAAAAGGACAGGGCCCAGAATGGAGCACTGAGATTCACTTTCTTGAATGGAAAGGTGGGGGAAGGGGGATAGGCCATCCCCTGCTTGAACACATTGCATAATGTCCATTAGATAAGACCTAAACTAGTCAATGACATGGGTTGAGAGACCAGCAGAGAGATGTTTGGATAGAAAAAGAGCATGCGAGACAGAGTCAAAAGCTACAGAGTCAAAAGCTTTAGCTACTGTAGGTCAATAAATATGGTAGTGATAAGGTATCCCTGGTCCATGCCAGTGAGAATGGCATCAGTGACACGAAGGAGGAAAGTAACGGTAGAGTGATTTTTCCTGAAGCTCGATTGAAACAGGGAGAGGCAGTGAGTAGTGTTAAGGAAATCAGTAAATCTGGAGAATGTGAGGGACTCTTGTAATTTGGTTGGGGGGAGGAATGGTGTAAGTCTACAGTTGAGAGGAATGGAGGGATTACCCCCTTTGTGAAGGGAAAGCATCCTGACAACTTTCCATGCCTGAGGAACGGTACCTAGAGTAAATGAGAGGTTAAGTAACTGGGAGAGAGGAAGGGAAATAGCAAGGGCAGAGATCTGGAGAAGGTGAGTCTCGAGGCTGTCCAAACAGGATTTGTGGTGGTTAAGATAAAGAAGGGATTGAAAAGCTTCTTGATCAGAAACAGGAGGGAAGGAAAAGTTTTTAGAAGACAGGGGAGTCTGGAGGCACAGAGGCCTTGTTGAAGGGGAAGGCACAAGTGGTGAAAAAGTACTTAATAATAGAGGCAACAGAGGAGGGGTCAGAGACAGGCAAATCATCAACCAGCAGGGTAGGAGGGGAAGGCTTGGGAGGGGGGTCAAATCGGGAGTGTACAGTCTGCCAGAAGTTGGAGAAGGAGTTGAGGTTTTGTTGCAGGGCAGTTTTGAAGTATTGTGCTTTCCCAGCCCTAATAGCCTTCATTCAGGCATTTCTTAGGAACATATAGATCTGGAGATCAGAGTGGGGGGAGGGAGAATTTTTAACCTGCCCAGGCAAGATCACGGGACTTACAAAGCTGGATTATTTTATGCAGATATCCAGAGGTGGTGGTTGCGTCTGGCTCTGTGTCTTCTAGGAGGGATATGAGTATTGCATACTTTATTTAGAAAGAAGTAGAAGAGAGAGAGAGCTTAATCAATATCAGGGGCAGAGTATACAAGTGACCAGTCAGAGGATAGGCGATCTCAGAGGACAGCATCGGTATTTAGCAACTTCAAAGATCTAATCCAGTGAGCAGTAATTAGGGAAGAGTGAGATATACACACCTTATTGACACATTATGTCATAAAGTGGTCAGTGAAGGCATCAGAGAGAGTATTAGCAGTGGGATGGGAGGAGAGCACCCAGTCCAGGAGAGAGTGGTTGATGGAGTGAGGGTTAGGCCTGATGGGTTCATTAATTAACTGATGGAGGTTCAGGGACTCACTCTTTTCAATGATAGGTTTAAGGGCAGGAGAGGACCAGTTTAGATTAAAGTCCACTAGAATAATAAGCTCACTAGAAGGTAGAGAGACAAGGGAGGAGATAATTTCAACAAGGATTTTAGGAGGAGCATATAATACAGCTACAAAGTTGAGGAGAGAGGAGGGGAACTTTAGATTAATCAGAAGGAGCTCATGTGAGGAGGGGAGAGATTCACAAAGAGAGACAGAGCAGGATAGATTTTGGTGAACATAAATGGCCCTGCCAGCTCCACGCTTACCACAATCTTGTCAAAAGAGGTGGAAGTTCAGGAGTGATAGTTGGAAGTCAGGAACTCTAGAGGAGAGCCAGGTTTCTGATATGCAGAGTAGGTCAGGAGAGTATTGAGGGACACTGGCGCTGAGGCCGACAGGCTTGGGAAGTAGACTAACACATAGTAGGTATTATGGGGGCAGACCAGCATGGGGGATGAGTATTATATGCGTGGGGAAGGGCAGAGTAGAGTAGAGGGGGGGACTTGTCCACCTGGGAGGTAGAAAACTGAAAGGAGGAGGCAAAGCATAAGGTCTGGGTAATCTTTTAATTCAGAATAAGGTGCTTCTTTCCTGGTACCATACCCCAGACAAGCTTTAGCAGATGGGCCTTCCTCCAGATGACAGGTTCTGGCAGTGTCTACAATCAGGTGAGACCATTTTCCATAATCTTTGGAGCTGCTTAGCCAAACAACCCTTTTGGAGGATGGTCTTCAAGGTCTGTGTGATGGTTCTGGTTCTGACCTTCCCTATTTTTTTGGAGACCATTCTACTACAAACCCCACCTGGGTTCTGGTCCTCAAGAGATCTGCACCTGATCTGACTCATATCAGTGAGCATGAAGGCCAAACACCTTGTGTTTAAAAACTGATATATTGTAGTTATTCCTACAGTGCAAGAATGGTAGAGGCAGTAGCCACCTTAGCTTCCTTCTCTAGAATGGTACACTTGGCCCAGTCTCCTTTACCTGGTTTTTATCAGTACTGGAAGCCATATATGGAATTTGATCTATGAAAGTTTGATCCCAGCTCCCCTTTTAGAGAACAGGAACAATGGCTCAAACCCCAATGATACATACTACATGTTAGCCTTTCTCTGTACTTTCTGTCGTAGCCCTGCTGCCAATCATTGGTATGGCTCTAGGTGCTGGCAGATGTACCCCTCCTAGACTTGGATGGGCTCTGGGCATGGATTCCCCTATTTGTATTAGCTTACAGAGAAATTGTGACCTAATGCACTGCAGTGATATTACTGTTCAGTTGTTTTGTTCTATCCATTAGGTTGAACTGTTTTGTATATGATTTGGTTACTTACAATAACAAATATTAATGAGACAACAACATTTCCCACATAGAAAATCATTTGCATCACACACAAATTTAAAACTGCAGAACAAGCAGTGTCAGCAAGACAAAAGCAGGAAACTACTTCAATGCATAATAAGACAGAAATCAGTACATGGCGAACTAAGGATCGCTGAATAGGTATGTTCCTTATGGCATACTTCCATGGCATCCTTTGACTGCAGTCCTTGTTATCACAGGTTTTTGACTGTTCTGCCAATATGTCCTTCTGAGCCATAAGTACTCTAGTACAAAATAGGCTAATTGCTCAGATCCAAATGGTCAGTCCTTCATGTCCCAGCCTGAAATCCCTGATCCTCCCCCCCAGGGCCCCTCCCTGAGCAATATGGAGTTTCAACATAGCAATTATTCCAGCTGATCAGGCTTCCCTAAGGAACAAGAGAACAGTAGGCAGGGGAAACCAGGACATTTCTTTTTTTTTAACTTTATTTATCCTCCTATAGCCAGACCACCAGACTCTCTCCAGTAAGGATGCTCAACTTACCCGTCTCCCGCCCACCTGAAGGCTCAGTCCTACCTGTCAGGTGGGGTTGCTCCACTCCATCATCCTGGTGCCCATTCCCCCATGTAAGTCCCCCAGGGAGGGGCCTCCAACCTCATCAGGCATCCTTTTCTTTAAGTCTGTGCAGGCATCCCAGAAGCGGAAAAACCCTGACGGTAGCCGACGTGCTCGGCTCAGGGGTAGGGGGTATTCCCTGATCCCCACCATTGCCTACTGGCAGCAGGGGTTTTCCACCTTATTGGTTGCCCCAGAGGCATGGTGTGCAATGCTTCCAGCACAGTGCCACGCTCTCCTGCCACTGGAAGCTGCAGATGCCCCTCCCTCTCTTATGTCCCACTGTGCCAGCACTACCACCAGCTGCTGCTAGTGGCCACTGCTGCACCGGGTCCCCCAAAAGCCCACCCCTGGGGGAGGAGAACAGTTCAACAGATGCTCAATCCTCTCCTTTTCCTGCTGACCCCTGACGGCACAGGCTTGCTCCCGAACCTGGGTCGCCGGCATGGCACAAGGTGTGGCGTCCAGCACCTCAACCCTCAGCGCCACCAGGCTGGTTCATGGGAAACCAGGAATTAAATAAACCAAATCTTGTGTAATCAGTGGGGTGGATGGTCACCAAGAGAAAAGTTTGACTGAGAACTCAGCACCCCAATCTCTCATTCAAGCAAGCCCACACAGCTCTTGATATTAAAGTGACTGGTTTGCTAAATCATTAAAAAACAATTATTTTCATTATTTCACTCAAGAACAGCTGAGTGGTATATTTGTTTTATGGACAGCGAGGATCAGAGTATCACTAATGTGGGCTGGCTGCTTTCATATGCAGATGAGTGCGGGAGCAGGTGGCATCCGAGACACATAGACCAACCGAATTTTGAAAATGCATAAAATAGATTTATGGAATGCTTGTACTCAAGAACAGGCTGTACAGGTATGTTTCATGTTTCCCTGAAATGAATGTAATGCTTATGGAATGGACTTAACCAATTAGACCGGTCAATTGCAAACACCCTTTTTATAATATGTAAAAATTATATAGGTTATGACATAAATCTTCTTGACACATCAGTTGTAATGTATTTTTATATCAGGCAGTGACTGTATGTTTTTCTATATGTGCATATTTTTAGTAAAATAAAATGTCAGGCCACTTTGTACAAAAGAACACTTACTGAGAGTGCATGGCTTTGAAGCCCTGTTTTCAGTTAGTATGTTGTAATGTCTGTCTAGTACTAATTAAACTGTGTAGTGTACTGTAGCAGTACGTTTTATTTCTTTATTTCAAAAGCTTTACCGGTAAGGCATACTGAACTGATAACAGCTTGCTTCCTGATGTGTCCTGGGGAGCAGCAGAACACTGTCAGCAAAATAAAAAGGAGACAAAAGAGTGCAATTAATCATAACAGCAACAAAAAAAAAGCTAAATGCAGTGCAGGTACAAAATATGGATGTTTATAACCTAATGAAATATAATATGTTTATGAATCTCTAGTCTACAGGATAGACAGCAGTGGTAATATGCAGTATTTGCAAAACTCAATTGATTCAATGAAGAGAAAATTATTAAATGATGACATTTGGAGTTACAAGGCAAAAGATCCAAAGGGGGTCATCATCGGAAGTCACAAACATGGCTTGCAGGGTCATGAAAGAGGACTTTCAGAGTCGAAAGGAAAAGGACAGAGTGAATGTGAGTGAGAAGGCTTGCCAAGAGTTGGAAGATACTGATTTATTGCTGGCTGTAAATACTTGTTGTTATTGTATAGAGCTCTTGTATGCAGTTAAAATACTACAACAAATGCTATTCCTTCAGAGTGCACTGCTTCCAAATGAGTTTATTAAAACAAATGATGAATCCCCTTGATGTGTTTTTTTCCAGCTCTTCCTTGATGTCTGTCAATCGCAGGAAACATGGTTCACTGAATTCACTTGCCCATATGACATAGCAAAAGGAAACCATAGTCTAGCTTTGACTGCCCGGACTCAATTTTTTGAAGACAAGGCACAGACATTTTATCAAAATGTGTCTTTATCAAGCAGTACCTGATGTATTGAGCCCCTGCTTGTAGTCTACTGGTGCTATTTGTAAAATTGCCTTTGATTGTAATGTATACTGTAATTCAGCACATACATACTGTAATACATCATCAAAAAGACAATATAGCTGTAGTCAGCATAAAATTGCAGCTGTGAGCAGGTAAGATAGAATGGCTCCTTTGAAAATCTGCCCAGGTGCTTGGTGAATGGGAGACTCTGAAAGTCATGTCCCTACATCTGCCTAAGTGCAGATTAGATACATTATGTAACTAGTGTTGTTCAAATCAATGGAACAAAATCAGATTTTTGGGTTTGGGGCTTTGATTTAATTTAGAATTTTACAATTTAATGTCAAAAAGCCAAATTCTGAACACCCCATGTTGGATGCGGCATCTGAATTGGAAACCGATTCTGATTCTACATCTAATTGCACATGACATTTTTAAAAGTGCCCTCTACTGGGCACAAACTAGAAGGAGCACATTAGTGGCCAAGAAAATGCATTACAACATCTGGTGTAGTGGTTACAAACTAGGACTTTTTTGGTTGGCCACTTCCTTTACTCAAGTCACTCAGGGAAGACTGGTGGCTGTTGGTCTATTGGCATATACTGTGATAGATAGACCAATAGGGCAAAAAGTGTGTGACTACTGGTATTTGGACATGCCCTCCTGTCAGCAGCACAGAGAAACTCAGTGATGGAAATAGGGGACTCTGATCTTAAAGTCTCTGGATGGATCTGGACTAGGGGACTGGGATACTGAAGGGGGGGCTAGGCAGCATGCAATGGAGCCATATGATGGCTTGCTGTGGAGGGGGTTCATTTTTGTTAATGCAAGAAGAAAAGTAAGATGGATGAAGTTCTTCTGAAGTTGGACTCTTGCTGTCTCTTCCATTCTCTAGTATGTATCAGGCAGGAACCCAGCAGGCCAGCAGCTATAGTTAAAAGAATCTGAGAGGGGAGAAAACCATGGGGAAGGTTTTATCTGGCCTACCAATGGCCCTTTCAAGTGTGTACTGGGTGCGTGGAGATTTTTATGTGTGCAGTAATGTGTAGTCATTTGTAGAATTGGAACTTCTGAGTCTGACTTTGATCCCTTAGCTGGCACTGGAATGGAATCAAAATCAGAAGTTGTACGTATTTGACAGATGTACAATGGAACAAAATCAGCAGATTCAAGCAATTCTATAGTTAACACAGAAACATAGAAACATAGAATTTGACGGCAGATAAGGACTGCTTGGCCCACCTAGTCTGCCCATTTTGCTACCTAACAGATAAGCTGCAGATCCTAGTTAATCCACAGCTTACTTCCTCTTACCTGCCTTAGTCAAATTGCTTCTTATGTAAACTGAATTGTAATTTTGCTTAAGTAAGCTATCAGTTCTCTTTAAATGCACTTGGTACTGCCCTCCCACCCCACCCCCCACACACACCATAGTCAACAAAGCCTCTGGGCTGGTACCCCCATTACAGCCCCCGTTTCACTATCCCCACCTCTCACTCTCTACGGTAGGTTCAAACCCAATCCCCCTTGTTTCACTGTCACCCAGCCTCTCGCCATCTGGGATAGCATAAAACCCTATGCAGTTACTTTGCCATAGTCTAGCAACGGATTTGGAGGTGTCCAGGGGTGTGCTACCTAGGGAAACCAATTAGAAATAGCTTAGTATTCGATTACAACTGCTCTGTTTTTTCTCCTATTTATCTAATTGTCATGTAATCACTCTGTAATGCCTAATGATCAGGCCTCTGTAAGCACTGACTATGTGTATTGTCTTATTGTTCACCCTGACGTGGAACCTTTGTAAAAGAGCTCACACTCAAAGGTCTTTCCGAAATACTAATTAAATTAAATAAATAAATTTCTTGTTTCATAACTAATATATTAGGCTGGATTTTCAGAGCAGCAGGGTTGCCGCAAGCAACAGATGCGCCAGCAGTATGATGCACTGGACTTGCAGCAATCTAATAGGACTTTCTTTCCCATACCACAGTTGATGCAAGTTAGACCATCATTTTATGGTCTAGCTTGCGTCAATCACAGGGACTGTTTCCAAGGAGCATTCACCCAAGATTTGGCACAAGCTGCCACAGAGCAGGGAAAGTGTTGTAACTGCCCCTGAGCTTAGAAAGTTGAGCACAGTTGCAACACAAGGGATTGGCATAGTGGCAAATTCACAGGGTTGTGGCACAGGACTTGACGCAAGCCCTGTGTCATCCTTTGAAAATCCAACCCATTGTCTGTGTTTATTACATTGTCATCTAAGTATTTATTGTCACATTTCTTTATTACACTTTTACTCAGTAACCTCCCAGGTCATGCCTGAAAATAGGCATTTAATTGCCGAGTGCATCTCCCTGGTAAGTAAAACTAACTAACTAACTAAATACATGTACAACTACATTGGTGTGCTCCACAAAGCATTGTTGTTACTACATTATCTTGTGATATGTTATGATGTTCAATGGGATGAACTATTACCTGTCATTTCTTTTGTTTCTGAACAGAATGAGATAATTTGTCAAATGTTTTAGTAATTTTTACAGTTTAGTACAACTATAACTAAAAAATAGGGGACTTTTCCAAATATATATTTTTTATTTTAATATGTCTTATTGGGATATATCTTTGTGATTCTTCAGGAAAAACTAATTGATGCTGGTGGAGATCACTGTAATCTGTCCAGTGGCTTTTGTTACATAGCTCTGTTCCTGTACCTGAGGAAGGAGATTTATACAACACATGTGCACTGATGAATAAATCTTGACCAAACAAAGCAAGGTAAATGATGTTAGTTACTGAGCATGCTCAAAAATGTATACTCAAATGTGAGGTACCATATATATTTTGATTTCCTTAGTTATTGATTAGTTGCTCTTACGTGAGACATTGAACAGAGGGACAATGTTTACGTTTGTACCTTTTTTCTTTTGCAGCTTTTTATATCTGTCACAAAACTGTCTTAACACGTTATTGCATAAATGGAATATGACTTTGGCTGACTTAAGATATCATTATTTTCTATTCATTTGAGAGTATTGGTCTAATACTGTCTCACTCATGGCTTTGCCACTCAAGAGATATCTACAGACCCAAAACACTGTCATGAAGATAAAAAAAAATTTCTTAAGTTAGCTGATGCCATATCCTCTATTTATTTTAGGGTCAACACAAACCTTTACAGATATTGCACTGCTATTGAGTTGATATTTCACTGTCAGTTAAGGTTCTTCAGAAAGTAGATTATCCACTGAGATATGAGATGGCTTCAATAGTGCACTATCCACATTTGAAAAATTGGGGGGCAATTCTGAAGTATCATTGTTCAAACCCTTATCACATGATACTGCAATGTTGAAGAGCATTAATCAAACTACATCCTGGCAATAATCACAACTTTCAGGTACATTAATTGAGACCATTACCAGTCATGATAAAATGTTAATATGCAAATGAAAGAGTCACCAGTAAAAATTACCACATTTCCTGACATAAAATTGCTTTAAAATTATGCTTTGAAAAGCAAAACCACCAGCCTGGTGGCGCTGAGAGTTGAGGCACTGGACACCACACCTTGCGACATGCCGGTGACCTGGGTTTAGGAATGAGCCTGGGCCATCGGGGGTCAGCAGGGAAGGAGAGGACTGAGCATCTGGAGGACAGCTGTCCTCTCCCAGGAGGGGGGGGTAGGATTGGCACTTGACTGGCCTCTGGCAGAGGCCTGAGGCACAGCAACTACACTGCCATACAAACAGGGTAAGGTGAGGCAGAGGCAGATGCAACTGGTGACTCCCGAGGTGGCGGAGCTTAGGGGGTGGGGGTTGGGAGTATAAACAGACAGTTAAAAAAAAGAAAAGCAAAACCATCAAGCAATACTACTAAAAAAGACAGTCACTGGGTGTGCAGTTGGATCAGCCCAATGCACACCTTGTCATGTCTTTTTGCTTACATAATAGCATGGCATTTTTTTAACCCAGGGAATAGCATATGTAATTTTCCATTAAAACCACCTGGTTAACACATCTTAGCACTCTACAGCCCTCATGACCATACATTTCCTCATGCACAATTTACCTTGTGACATATATTTTTTACCTACAGAGGGCTTCTTTTCTGGCCTTATATACATAAAAAAAAGTTTTATTTTATATAAATTAATGTATACACCTGAAAAATTAACCAGAGATCGCTTTTTATGTTGCTTGCACGCATGTGCAAGAAGCATAGTGCCATCATCAGAGATTTCGGAGGTGTGTCACCTCCTCCTCCAATTCAGTCAGTGAGCTGGCAGGCAGGGCCCTGTAAGCCAATGGATTTGGCGCTATCCATGCATCCGCTCAAAATGCAGTGGCATACAGTTGAAAGGGAGCTACACTTCAGTGAGCAGAGATAAAAGTGCTCCCCCAACACGCAGGTGTCGTGCCCTACTGTGTAGCCGACGGGTGCCCAGTCCCGTCAGCTAAGCTCGTCTCCCCAGTTGTAGGTGCCACGCTGAGGCCACCCCAGCGTGGCAATCAATCCTTGGCCAGCAGGGGTGCCAATCCCGTCAGCTGAATGCCCCAATGTCCTTGTGCCATGCTGGGAGCCCACCCCAGCGTGGCAAACGATCCGCGTCTTTTTTTTTTTTTACCTGAAAAACAGCGGTCCCAGCGGCGCGTCTCGACCCCCTCCACAACCGCACCCACCACTGCCCCCACCCCACCCCCCTCACCCCATACTTACCTCCGGACTCCGGTAGCGATGATCTTGATGGACGGGAACACGTCTGCACTCTTCAAAGCCGACCATGAACTGAGGAAATGCCGGTAAGCTGTATAATGTGCTAGATAGGGGTTTCAACTTTGTTGCATATCTCAGGCATTTTTGGGAATTTTTGCACCAAATTTTCAACATGGGGTTTTGGGACCCCTTCTCATGAATGATGTCACCGTCATGGCGTTATTAGGACACGAAGGTTGATTTTGCGCGGTGACTGTGCAGTGACTGCGAAATCACCGCCGGGCCCGAATACCACCATGACAGTGACATCATTCATGAAAAGGTCCCAAAACCCCATGTTGAAAATTTGGTGCAAAATTCCAAAATGACTTTTCGGCGCGTTCGCAGTTCCTATGCAGGCTCATAAGTTCCGAAATTTCAATATTTTCACTCCAGATTTTCAACATTGCCATTTTACCACACCTTCTTATGAGTAGTACAGCTGCCATTTTTCACATCTCACTCAAAATGTGTTTCCACCCATGTAGTGCAGAATGGCGCAGTCGGTGTGCAAAATCAATGTACGGGACAAATTAAGAAAATCACAGTGACACTGTTCATGAGCAGAGGTCTTAAAATGGCTATGTTGAAAATTTGGTGAAAAAATTCCTATAAATGACTGTTTTATGAGCGTGCGTTGCGCATTTCCTACGCAGGCTCGTAAGTTACAAATTTTCAATATTTTCACTCCAGATTTTCAACATTGCCATTTTACCACACCTCCTTATGAGCAGTACAGCTGTCATTTTTCACATCCTGCCCAAAATGTGTTTCCACCCATGTAGAGCACAATGGCGCAGTCGGTGTGCAAACTCAATGTATGGGACACATTAACAAAATCACAGTGACACTGTTCATGAGCAGAGGTCTTAAAATGGCTATGTTGAAAATTTGGTGAAAAAATTCCTAAAAATGACTGTTTTACGAGCGTGCGTTGCGCAGTTCCTACGCACACTCGTAAGTTCGCAAATTTTCAGTATTTGCACTCCAATGACTTCCAAATACCTAAACAGCACATAGAAGCAAGCAACATTCGGCATTGACAAATGCTTGTTAAGTATGCTCCATTTCTCTTTCTTTTCCCAGCTCTGTCCCTCTCAATAAAAGTTACCATGGCAACTTGATCTTGAAGCACCAGCAGCTCAAAAACAAAGACAATTAAACAATCAAGGTAAATCAGACTAACTTGGTTCAAAACTGATATCTTTTAACAAATAAGCATTTCTTGTTACCTTACAGGGGATAAGGAACAGATCAATGGGGATCAAAAAAATATTGCACAGCTATTATGTACACCTGCAGAGGAGCTGTATGCTGTGAGGAGCTGCTTTCAGGCTTGGGACTGAGTTCAGCTTTGACTTGACTTTGGGACTTGAGTGAGACTTTGCTTGGGACTAGAGTAGGACCTTGCTTTGCTTTCTTGCTGTTGCTTTGAATTTTCTCCCTCCTGTCCTCCCTGCACCACCTTCCTTGTTAAATGATAATTGCTAACCACTCCCAGGAGTGATTGGCCAGTTGGAGAGCAGAGGAGGGGAATTGCTGGTGAAGTGGAGGAGGAGCTAAAAGTACTAGTAAAGGGATGTAACCAAGCAGCTGTAAAGGTACAGTTTGGGAGTGGAAAATAATTCAGTTTATGTGTTTCTGGGGTCTCTCTAAGTGTTGCTTGATATGAGTGCTAACGAGTAAGAGTATGCAACTGAACTAAGGGTCAGAAGAGGACAGGTATTAGCAAGGGGTATAGGAATTGTGAAAGTAGAATGAAATATTGCTGCCAACTAATGAGGTCAAGGGAGGAAAAAAGAGGAACCACGAGATGGAGAATGTAGCACGAGGGAACAAAGAGGATGGAGGGGTAAAGGGTCCGGGGTGATGGACAGGGGCAGATAGTGGAAGGGACAATGTAGATGCGCAAGTCAGAAAGAAGGTCAGGGTAAGAGCAAGGGGCCAAAGGATGAGAGAAGGGGGGGGAAGAAGCCACAGGGGAGGAAGAATTGTGGGTTGTAATAACTGTGGAGTGGCCATATTCATGGATACCCAGTGGAGGATGGGGGGTGCCCAGTCTCTCTAAGGCTGGGAAGGCTGGAGAACAAAGTACTAAGGCTAAAGGAGGAAGTGTCATGGATAATGAAGGGGCAGATTAAGTCGGAAAGAGAAAGGAATGTGGGAAGCACAAAATGCAGCCTGGAAAAGAAAAAGGATGGGAGCGGAAGGGGGTGATCAGAACTGGGGAGCAAGGGGGGTGGCACAAGTATGGTAGAAAAGGGCGCAAGGGAAATAGGAGCAGGAGTGCAGATAGTAGGAAACACAGCAGGCTCAAACAGGAGCGGACCTCTGACAATGTGGTCAAAAGGAGATAATGAGGATGGGGAGGCACAGTCCATTGGAACAAAGAATAGATTGGCTGAGGGTGGTGGAGAAATAGGTGTAACAAATGAAGTAGGGCTGGAGGGTTTGAGTGCAAGGGAGAACACAGGGGGAAACAGTGAATAGAGGAAGTAAAAATGTGCAGGAGGCTGAAGGAGAGGAGAAGGGCAAAAGTGGAAGTGAGAAATGAGGAGGGGAAGAAGGGAGGTGTCTTAATGTTAGGAGACTCGATTCTAAGAGGGGTCAGATGGGGCAGCAAAGGGGAGAGGCACAGTAGAATTTGGGTGGAAGCGATGGCAGGAATGAAGGCAGAAAGGGTGGGGCAATCAGTTCTAAGGTATGCAAGCAGGGGGAGGGAAAGGCCTCGCTTAATAATATGCTTGAGGATGAATGACCTGGCTGATGGGATGTAGGGGAGATGAAGAGGAGGTCTGAGGAACTGGGGCCTCTTTACAAGGGAGCGGGAAGATCAGTCACCTTCTTGGAGGTACTTCCCATTCCCAGGGCAAGTATAGCTAGGTACAGGAGAATTCAAGAGTTCAACGAATGGCTGGGAACCTGGTGTCAGGAAATAGGGTACGGGCTGGTAAGAGGGTTGGGGGGGGACCTAGGAGAACAGCAGTCTGTACGTAAAAGATAGACTGCACCTAAATCAGGAAGGAAAAAATGTACTGAACAAAAGGATAGGGGAGCACATTGAGGATCATTAAAACTAGGAGGGGGGGTAGCAAGATGGACAGAGGTGTTCAGAGGCCTAGAGCAGTGAAACTAAATTGGCTTACCCCCCTTCCCCATAATAGCAAGGTAAGGAGAAAGGCAAATACTAAGGGAGTGGACATTGGGGGAAAAGGGTGGGGGTTAGAGACAAGGGTTGGAGGGTGGTAACATTAAATGCTAGGAGTCTGGGGAATAAGGGGGCAGAACTACAGACTGTCATGGTGGAAGGGGGAGTGGACTTGGTGGCTATAACCGAGACATGGGCCACCCAAAACCGGGACTGGGACCTGGCAGTTCTAGGGTACAGATTACACTGAAAGGACAGCGAAGGGGGGATTGGCACTGTACATAAAGGAAGGATTAAAATGTGTAAGTGAAGAAGGAGAGGATGGCGATACAGAGGCTCTGTGGGTGCAACTCCAGGATCCCACAAATTGGTCACTAAGGTTAGGAGTGGTGCACAGGCCACCCTCCCAATCTGAAGGGAAGGACAGGGTACTGATGGAGCAGATCTGGAGAAACTGTGGGAAGGGGAGAGTGGTGATATTAGGGGATTTCAACCCGCCAGGGGTGGAGTGGGAAACACCTACCACAAAGTGCAGAAGGGAGCAGGTAATGCTGGATGCCTTCCAGGATAACTTTCTGATACAGCTGGTCAGTAAACCAACTAGGGAAGGGAACACACTTGACCTTGTATTGATGAACGGGTAATGGATGAGGGACATGAGGGTTGAGGAAACACCGGGACGGATTGACCACCGGACAGTATGGTTCCAGTTACAGATGGATAAAGAGAGGGGGGCATCTGACACAAGGGTGCTGTACTTCATGAATGCCAACTTTAAGAGGATGGGGGAAGTGGTACAGGAGTTCCTGAACAAAATTAAACCAAATATGGACACACATCAAATGTGGGAACAGATAAAACCGGTTAGTGGAGGCAACAGAAACCTGATTAAAAGGGCTAGGGGGAAGAATCTCAGCTGGATAAGCAAAAGGATATTAGACAGGGTGAGAAGGAAAAGGGCAGCATATAGGAGATACAGACAATTGGGGAAAAAGGAGGATAGTGAGGTGCATCTGAAAGAAGCGAAGGAAGTGACCATGGAGGTAAGGGCAGCCAAGGCATCAAGGGAACTCAGGCTGGCACAAGGCATAAAAAAAGAAGAAAAAGACTTTAGGTACATCAGGGAGAAAAGAAGCTGTAAGGACCAAATTGTAAGAATTAGGAAAGAGGGGGGTGGATGGAAGAGGGGGGTGAAAAGGCAGAAGTGCTTAACGACTACTTCTGTTCAGTCTTTATGAAGGAGAAGGGGGGGGCGGTACCCATGGGAGGATGGAAGATAGAAACAGATGGGGGATTGACGGACAGAGAAAGCACAGTGGGGAGTGTGCTGGAGGGGTTTCAGGGCATTGAGGGCAGACAAGGCACCGGGACTGGATGAAATGCATCCAAGGGTATGGAAGGAGCTGGCAGAGGTTCTGGCAGGCCCCAGGCAGACTTATTTATTACATCTCTAGACACAGGGTGGGTACCGCAGGATTGGAGACTGGCTCATGTGGTTCCCCTCCACAAGAGTGGAGCCAGGGACGAACTGGGGAGCTATAGGCCAGTAAGCCTGATGTCCATAGCGGGGAAACTAATGGAGTCCATCCTAAAGGAGAGTCTAGTAGCACTACTGGAGGTCAACAGGGTGTAGGACAGGAGGCAGCATGGCTTCATCAAGAGCAAATCATGCCAGACCAACCTAGTGGAATACTATGACTGGGAGACAAGGCTAATGGATGGGGGCCATGCGGTGGATTTACTGTACCTAGACTTCACTAAGGCCTTTGATTCGGTACCACATGGGAGACTTTGAAGTAAGCTACAGTGCACAAGGGTGGGAACAAAACTGGTGGAGTGGGTGGAGAACTGGCTACAGAATAAACAGCAGATAGTGGTGGTAGGATGGGAATTCTTATCCCCTAAGCTGGTGACAGATGGGGTTCCACAGGGGTCGGTGTTGGGGCCGGTGTTATTTGGCATATTTATTGCAGACATCTTGGAGGGCATCAGCAGCAAGATCAGTCTATTTGCAGATGGCACCAAGATGGAGGCTGGTGATAGACAGCGACCGAGGGGGGTTATGGGGTCTACATGAGGATCTGGCCGAAGCTTGTGGCATGGTCTGACAACTGGCAATTTGGGTTCAATGCAAAAAAAATGCAAGGTGATGCACTTCAGAACAAAGAATCCAAGGAGAAACTACCATCTGGGGTGCGTGTGGCTAGAAGTAACAGAGGAGGAGAAGGATCTGGAGGTGCTCATCATGGGAGCAATGAACAATTCCATGCAATGCAGGAAGGCTGCTGTAACCCTCCTGTTGCCCGGGGTCACTAGAATCTCAGTAAGACATAGTGGTTGGCAGGGAAGGCAGCTTGTGAAACTCCAGTTAAATGGATTTCACACTGTCTCACTCTGTTCTCAGTCTCAGCTGAGACTGAGGGATGACATTGCCATAGAACTATTGCAGCTGCATGAGCCACATTGGAATCTGCAGTTGGGAGTTAGGTTAGAATGTTGGGAGTTTTTGAACAGCGAGCAGCAGTTGTGTGTGAGCAGTCTTGAAGAGAGGAGCACAGCAGTCTGTGCACAGGCTCTTGAAGCCTAAAGATCTGATATAGAGCTACTTTAAGGGAGAGATGTGTGTTACCACCAAAAGAGGAACACAGTAAGCTGTTCGTGAAGTGGTGGAGACCGCTGTTATTGGTCTCTGTGCCCCATCCCTGAGGGTATGGGGGTGAAAAGGTTTGTCTGTTATTCCAGGGGCAACCTCCTGGTTCCAGCTAGGGAAGAAGCTGCCTTATTTTCCTAAGTTGTGCTGTGGCTCCAGAAGTGGTCAAGAATCGCCTCTGGGGCACCTGCAACCAAAGGGTGAGTTTTGCTCTTACATGGGGCCTATGTTTCACCTGAACTGTTGTAAAGTGGGGATTGGACTGCTAATCAGTGGGATGCCTAGAGGAATAGGCTAAGCCAAAGTAAAAGTATGTTCAAGTCCAGCACAAGGGGAAAGCCAAGACATGTAGAGGAAATGTGCTATGCGTTTACCCTTTAATCTACATTGCCAAGCTTTTCAGAAAGACTTGTTTAATGTCCAGAAAAATGGCCGGGTATGGATTGTGGAAGCTAGAGGTGGGGAAACCCCATCTTTAGTAATCAGGTTCACCTCTACGGATTTGCTCTGTGGCCCTTTTACTTTGCCTCAGGCACTTGGCCAGTGCTGAGGGAAGTACCCAGAAGTGGGATTGAAAGGAAATTTCCCTTAAGGAGTCAAAGGCTCTAAGGTTGTTTAGGGAGCCACCAGGAAACTGTCCATGTCATATGGACGGGGTTCGAGTGGCCAGCAGGGGAGCCCGGCCAGGGAAAGCCCAAATAGTGTACAAATCAGGCTGTGTACCCAAAGCAGCATGCCAGTCCAGGCTATGTGCCTGGTGGGTCCAGAGCCTGATGGTTGAAGTGTTGAGGAAGTGTTCTGTTTCTCTTATCTGCGTTGCCAGGAGTGTAGCCCCGTGGGGGTCCGTCTATGCTTTGTTTGTTCAGTTTGGATGTGAATAAAAGCCACACTTTAGAATCCCATTCCTGGTATTGGACATTACAGTTATTGCTTCCTGTGTTTGGATTTACTTGGGTGCCCCTGTGCAGAGTAGCCAAACCTAAGCCCTTGTGCCGAGTAACCTAGTCCTCCCCGAACCCAGTCCCCACCTGGTACTGCTGTCAGCTTCAACAGCATACCACCTGTCGTTTGCAAAAAGGCAGGGGTGAGGGGTTACAAAATGGAGACACTGCTTTGAATTTTAAATTAGGGAGGAAAGGCGCTTGGGCAAGGGGCTAACATTTTGGTTATCTGGCAGTGGGTAACCCAAAAAGCTGAAGCAAGTTTAACTAGTGTGTCGCTGTGTGCTGTGGTTCATATGCTGCTGTTGAAATGCCAACTGTTTACCAAGGAGCAGTAAAGCTGAAAGAGTATGCCCTTGTCCTGCATTAATAATTTACAGCATTTTGCCAGCTTTTAAAAAACTGTGGTAACAAAGAAAAGTGTGGAAGACTAGGGGTAGCAACAGGAAAATTGTGCCCTGGAAGTTGGAAACGCTTTTTAGTAAACTCAGAGACTTGCTGTGTTAATGGCCATGATAAATGGTTGAAATGGGCTCCCGCAGTGTGGAGTCAGTTCGAAGAGAAAAAAAAAATGGTTTCTGCAGTTTAAATTTGCCTGCTCGATGATCACCGTGAGGAAAAGAGCACTCGCGAGGGAAAGAGGCTCATTTGCATGGCGTTGTGTGATTGGTGAGGCTGCAATCAGTCCCGACCCCAGCCAGCTCTACAGTGACTGCCCAGCGTTCGAGAGGGAGTGTGAGTGGAGTGCATGTACTGGCTTAGTGGAGGAGCATCGCGGTGACTAAAAAGCGCTGTAAAAGTTTCAAAAAGCAGACTTTACTGTTTAAAATCGGGCTCAACCCGCATCTCGATCGACTGGATTGTGATAGTGGTGATCGTGGGGACGATCGGCAGGACTGCCCACCCGCTTCCTTCCAGAGGCCTTCAAGACTGGCTGCAGGCCGCTTTTCCATCGCAGCAAACAGCTACTGATAACAGTGAGTACCAACAGTAATAATTGCTCAAACAGTGATTTTTGCCAAAAGCCAGCTGAATATGTGTGCAGCAGTGTAGTCGCTTTGCAAATAAAGATTGTGTTAAGTTTTACCAGCAAGAGCAAGTCTGTTAAGCCATCGACTGAGAGCATAGTTATGGGTTCAGCATCAGAATAAAGTGTCAAAGCCAGTAGAGAGACTGTGAGTTGTAGCAAATGTGCAGCACTAGTTACAGGCAATCCTGTGCTTGAAATCCTGAGGCTTTAAGGGACTGTGAGCTAAAAAAATGTTTTCAGCAAGTGAAAAGTCTGTGGCAAATCATATAAATGTGTTAGAAAAAAGAACAGTGCAAGTTTGTGCAGTTTTGAGCAAATCAGTAGTATGTGTAAATCCGACGCGCAGTGGCTTGACCCAATTTCAGAATGTTGATGCGCAGGAGTGCTGCCGCCGCCATTACAGGTTGGGGTAGTAATGTAAACACAGCAGCAGAGGAGCCATTTTGAAAGTGAAAGAAAGTGTTCAGTGAGGTGGCACTTTCAATAACAGTGAGTGTTTGTTTGTTTTTCCCTGCAGGCACAGCCTCAGGACCAGCCCGCTACCCGGATCATGCCCGGGCTATGGTAGCAGCAGAAGTAAACAAGTTAAGGGACATTGAGAGGTGTTTCTATGGAGGACAACTGCCTCCTCATGTGGTGATTCCTGGATAACCAGTGCAAGTGTGTCTAATATGCTTAAATGCTGGAAGGGACGTCTTCATGGTACGTCACTGTTCAGGGTGCTTAGAGAAATATGGCTTGTTTAAAGTGCCCAATATTCATTGGGCTCCCACATGGACAAACGTTCAAGAATTTGTGGTCGGCAGCACACAGCACCAGGCGGAGCCTGTTGGAGAAGGCCCCTCGGGGGAGTGTGGCATAAAGCTAGAGGGTGCAGATTTGCAGACAGAAACACATGCTGATGTTTCAGATGCTGGATTGCAGAGAGACAATTCAGACAGAGCATCAGTAGACCCTTGGAGAGGGGGACATAGCCCAAGTCTCATAGGAGAAGATGAGATGAGGGAGGCCTTTGAATGGGAGGTATCAACCTCTGTGCCCAGTGAAGAGTGGATAGACTCAGGAGTGAGGATGACTGCTCACTCCTGGGCACAGATTCTCAGTGAGAAAGAAGAAGAGGGGGAACCTATGTGGCCTTGTGAAAAAGGAATGGGTACACAGCCTCAAGCTCTTGCCTCAGAGGAATGAATGGACGAGAGTGGTGATGCCACAGCCCTGGCTGTGCAAGAAGAAGAAGTCAGGGATCCATTTTTTGTCTCGTTGAGAATGCATAGCTGGCAGAACCAGGACTGGCCGCCCCCAAGCCAAGCTAGCGGTCTCAGGTTGACCAAAGCTGGTAAAGAGGAGAGACTGGTTCATAAGAAGGCGAATGAAATCTATGGGATGTCCTTTCCTTCCTTTCCTCGAAGAGTCTAGGAGGAGATTGAGAACAGCCGGAAATCCTGGATTTGGGCCGAAGCAATGAAATGTGTGCATCCTGGTGCAAACAAGCATGTCAGGAACAGAATGTTTCATGAAAAATACAGCCAGTGGAAAAGAAGCAGGACACTGTTTATGGATACTGTTCGAATAGCGGATGGAGAGGGACGTGAAACCTTTCACAGTGTGCATTATGTGCGCCCAGGTGGGGTAATAATTCAAGCTCCTGACCCACTGTACTATTGGCCTCAATGCAAAGACCTCCCTGCAAATGTGCCCGTGCCTACCAGATGGAAAGCAGAGCAGTGATAGTCAATGCTGCCACACCAGCCATTGCAGTGCCTTTGTTGTTCCGCCAGTATGGATGTCCAGGACTCAGGTGCCCCACATTCATCAGTTCTACAGTGTACTGGCCTTTCCAGAATCCATCGACTGGCCCACCAGATGACTTCCGATCCAGAAAGGACACCATCCCAGCTGTATCCTGATCCATCACCTGGTAATCGGATGACGTCAGACCAGCTGTTTTCATTTTTGTTCCTGTTCCAAGGTTCCATCTCCAGAGATGACATCAACCCAGCAGTTTCCAGATGTGCCCTCCTGTAGTTCCCAGAAGATGTCTGCCCAGCTGTATCGGAAGAGTGCTGCCAGGCAGAGTCTTCGGCCGAGGAGCAGGTCTGTGCTATTTGTTCGTTCTACAAGGGGCTGGTAAGTCCAAACTTTTCTATCCTTATGACATTGCAGTACACACCCTACACTATCAGACTCCAGAATGTGTGAACTGTCCTCAAAGACTCTCCCCTTCGGGACTTTGGCCTTCTAGAACTGTGCTTCACCAGGCTCCGGCCCAGGAGAGACTCTTTAATGGACTAGCCTTGGGGCACTGTAGTCACTAGATGGGACTTTTAGGGCACTCCATCCCCCAAATGTGTATTGTAAATATTGTCATTGTTTTTCTACTCTTTTCTAGTTTATGTACTGTTTTTCTACCTTTTCTAAAAAAATCTTTTTGGGATTCTCCAGTGTTTTGATGGAAGGGGTTTAGATAGACTGTGTATGCAGATTAGGAGTGTGTGTTGTCTTTCTTTTTTCTTGCAGGTGTTCCTGAAGAAGATAGAAGAGAAGACAAGAAGAGAAGGAGGAGGGGCTCATCGGAGTTCCTCACTAGTACTTTAGTGTGTAGTATTTAAAGTACTGTTGTTGTTATTGTTGTTGTTACTGCAGTAACCCTTTCCTTCCACAGGTGTGGTAGTGGGGGTATGAGGTAGTAATATGATAGATGGTATTAGTTCTTGGTGTGTGGTTGCATGGTGCCCAAGGTTGGGGAGGTCCCCTGTTTGTTTTGTTTTGGGATTTGAGTTAGAGGCAGACAGATTTTCCCTAGAGGGCTAGGGGGGATAGACAGGCTGTGGTCCTGAACGGCTGTAGGGACTGCAGTGCTGAGCTATTAGGGCTATGCTCTGGACAGTTCTACCAGAGCCACTAGGCACCCATAGTTAGTTGGTAGAGTAGAGGCTGATATGTCAGCCAAAGGCCTCTAGGCCCTTAGTGTTGCCTGCCTGTGATAGCACATGGTAGGAGGGGGCCTGATCACCCTACTCCTCAGGTGGCACATAGGGTGGGATGGCCTAAGCCGGGTAAATAAGGACTGCGGACAGTCATTTTCCTGGCCCAGGGCGAGTGTAACCCCCCTGTTATCCGGGGTTACTAGAATCCCAGTAAGACCTAGTGGTAGGCATGGAAGGCAGCTTGTGAAACTCCAGTTAAATGGATTTCACACTGTCTCACTCTGTTCTCAGTCTCAGCTGAGACTGAGGGATGACATCACCATAGAACTATTGCAGCTGCATGAGCCACATTGGAATCTGCAGCTGGGAGTTAGGTTAGAATGTTGGGAGTTTTTGAACAGTGAGCAGCAGTTGTGTGTGAGCAGTCTTGAAGAGAGGAGCACAGTAGTCTGTGCACAGGCTCTTGAAGCCTAAAGCTCTGATATAGAGCTACTTTAAGGGAGAGGTGCGTGTTTCCACCAAAAGAGGAACACAGTAAGCTGTTTGTGAAGTGATGGAGACCGCTGTTACTGGTCTCTGTGCCTCATCCCTGAGGGTATGGGGGTGAAAAGGTTTGTCTGTTATTCCAGGGGCAACCTCCTGGTTCCGGCTAGGGAAGAAGCTGCCTTATTTTCCTAAGTTTTGCTGTGGCACCAGACGTTGTCAAGAATCGCCTGTGGGGCACCTGCAACCAAAAGGTGAGTTTTGCTCTTACATGGGGCCTATGTTTCACCTGAACTATTGTAAAGTGGGGATTGGACTGCTTAATCAGTGGGAGGCCTAAAGGAATAGGCTAAGCCAAAGTAAATGTATGTTCAAGTCCAGCACAAGGGGAAAGCCAAGACATGTAGAGGAAATGTGCTATGCAATTATCCTTTAATCTACACTGCCAAGCTTTTCAGAAAGAGATGTTTGCATATGTTCGAGTCTAGTACAAGGGGAAAGTCAAGACATGTAGAGGAAATGTGCTATGTGTTTACCCTTTAATCTACATTGCCAAGCTTTTCAGAAAGAGTTGTTTAATGTCCAGAGAAATGGCCAGGTATGGATTGTGAAAGCTAGAGGTGGGAAACCCCCATCTTTAGTAACCAGGTTCACCTCTACGGATTTGCTCTGTGGCCCTTTTACTTTGCCTCAGGCACTTGGCCAGTGCTGAGGGAAGTACCCAGAAGTGGGATTGAAAGGAAATTTCCCTTAAGGAGTCGAAGGCTCTAAGGTGGTTTAGGAAGCCACCAGGAAACTGTGTCCATGTCACATGGATGGGGTTCGAGTGGCCAGCAGGGGAGCCGGGCCAGGGAAAGCCCAAATAGTGTACAAATCGGGCTGTGTACCCAAAGCAGCGTGCCAGTCCAGGCTGTGTGCCTGGTGGGTCCAGAGCCTGAGGGCTGAAGTGTTGAGGAAGTGTTCTGTTTCTCTTATCTGCATTGCTAGGAGTGTAGCCCTGTGGGGGTCTGCCTATGCTTTGTTTGTTCAGTTTTGATGTGAATAAAAGCCACACTTTAGAATCCCATTCCTGGTATTGGACATTACAGTTATTGCTTCCGGTGTTCGGATTTACTTGGGTGCCCCTGTGCAGAGTAGCCAGACCTAAGCCCTTGTGCCAAGTAACCTAGTCCTCCCTGAATCCAGTCCCCACGTGGTACTGCTGTCAGCTTCAACAGCATACCACCTGTCATTTTCCAAAAGGCAGGGGTGAGGGGTTACACTGCAATGATGGCTAACAAAATGCTGGGATGCATTGCAATGGGCATAACCTCAAGAAGAAGGGAGGTGATTCTGCCATTATACAGACCCCTCCTGGAGTACTGCATGCAGTACTGGTGCCTGTACCTACACAAGAACATTAGGCTGCTGGAGGGGGTGCAACATAGGGCAACAAAAATGATTCAGAGGTCTGGAAGAATTGCCATATGAGGTCAGACTGAGGGAGTTAAACATGTACTCAATGGAGGAAAGTAGGGACAGGGGGGATATGATTGAGACCTTCAGATACATGAAGGGGATAATCAGGACAGACACAGAGGGTCAATTCAGGAGTAGAGTAGGGAGAGAAACTAGGAGCCATGACATGAGATCGGAGGGGGGGCAGATTCAGGAGTGAGGTAAGAAGGTATTTCTTTATGGAAAGGGTGGTGGTGGAGTGGAACGCACTATCAGCAGAGGTGGTGGCAAGTAACACAGTAGAATGCTTCAAGAAGGGGTGAGGCATGGCAAAGCAGAGGGTGATGGGAGGAAAGGGGAAGGGCAGCTGCTGAATAGGGGAGCTAGCTGCAAACTTGAGCAGACTAGATAAGCCAGATGGCCTTTTTCTGCTGGCAATTTTCGTATGTTCATATAAATCATGGTATGGTGTATGATGCTTGTATAAACTCTTTGAACTTCTTTCTCAGTGTTTATGTAGTATCAAACTGTAGCTATAAAATTATTGTTACACATACCAAACAATGCATTATTCAATATATAATACATATATATATATGTATACACACATGGCAAAAAACTCCATTTAATGCATCAGTTAGGGTTGTTCCACAGCGACAAAAGTGAAGAAATTCGGTGTTGGGGTTGCCATGTCCTTACCCACCCAAAGCCCATCCCCACCAACAGGCATCGGGGTGTGCATTGGGGTCATCGATCTAACTCGCAACCCATCCCATGTGTAAACAAGCTGAGGTGGTGCAGTATAGGAGAATGGGGTGAGAGTTAGGACGGAGACCCCAATGCACACCCTAATGCCTGTTGGTGGGACGGGTGGGCTTGGGGTGAAGGCAACCTATACAATGAATTTCGCTTTTGTCACTGCTGAAGAACCCTAACTCATGCATTAAATGGAGTTGTTTTACCATGAATTTCCCTTCTTTTTTGAGAATGAGCACTATAAATAGTGAATGAATGTCACATAGTAATGCTAACGGTAATGCAAACGCAAGCACAAATGGTAACGCACACGATGACGCAAATGTAAATGGTAACACAAATGGTAAGAGGAATGCAAGTTCAAACATTAATGAAAACAAATGATAATGCAAATGGTAACGCAAACACTAACGTCAACAGAAGCGCAAATGGTAACGAAGACAGTAATGTAAACGGTAATGCCAACGGAAATGCAAACGGTTAAGGCAACAGTGCCGCAGAAGGAAACAGTAATGCAATTGACAACGGAAATGCAACCGAAATTGCAAATCGCTAAGGGAAACAGAAATGCAAATGGTGACAAAGACTCAAACAGTAAAGGTAATGCAATTGGAAATACAAACAGTAACAGTAACAGCAATGATGACGCCAAAGTGAACAGTAATGCAAACAGAAACACAAATGCAAGCACGTATGGAAACACAAATGGTAATGCGCACGACCATGGTACCGCAGTTGGAAACACAAATGCTAATGGTAACAGCAATGATTCTCCCAGGATGCCCTTAGCTGATTCACTGATTACCTGTCCAACCGTTCACAACAGGTTAAAATTAGTAACACCCTTTCAAAGAAGCTACCTGTCCTCTCCGGTGTCCTGCAGGGGTCCGTCCTCGGCCCACTACTGTTGAGCCTCTTTCTTGACTCCCTTCCCAGTTCTTGCCCAGGGAACCTACTCCTCTATGCGGACGATGCCATCCTGTATACCTCCAACTCTGACCCTCTGCAATTGCACCTTTTCCTGCAATCCTCCTTTAGATGGTTCGCCTCCCAACGTCTTATCCTGAACTATAACAAAACCAAGGTTATGATATTTTCCCATCTGCTCAATGCCAGAAAGGATCTCTGTCCTCAAGTACGAACTGCCAACCAGACCCCTCTGGAGCAAGTGGACTCTTTCAAATACCTGGGTATTACCCTTGATCCTGCCCTTACGTTCCACCAACATATCCACCTCCTGTCTAATGCCTTTAATGTGTGGATTGGGCTCCTGTATCACCTCAAACACTGCTTTACCCCTAATGCAATGAGGCTAGCTGTCTCCTCCTCTCTACTCTCCCTGCTAGACTATGGCTCAATCATTAATGGGGCGGTGAACACCTCGGCCCTTCAAAGACTTCGTGTCTCCCTAAATAAAGCCTGTCACCTCACCCTGGGGTGTGACTGCCTAACTCACACTTGCTCCCTACATAATGACACCAACTGGCTGAACCTAGACAACAGGATTATGTTCCACACCTGTCTCATGGGAAAAAAAATTACCCTAGGGTTCTCCCCCACAGGACTTACGCCTCTAATTTGACTGACCCTGACACTCAAGATAACTCGTGGCTCTGGAAAGCAACTCCTCTCAGTCCCCCAGGGCCGCACCTCCCAATTTCAAAGGTCCTTTAGCTATAGAGTCCCCGTCTCGTTAAACAGCCTGCCCACTCCACTTGCCAATGAGATTAGACTTGGACCCTTCAAAACCTCTCTTAGAGAACTGTTACAGTCCTCAAACCACTGCGACTGCCTTTGAATCACCCCCCACTATTCAGTCTGACTAAGGCCGCTGGCCGGCTTCTCCGACCCTACTTGCCCCAATCTGTGTCCGACTAGCCAAGCCCTTAGTTCATGTCCTATATGTTTGGTGTGATTTAACCTAGTTTTCTCACTGTTAGCCTCACAATTTGCTCCTGTAACAACCTGACTATGTACTGATGTACTACTATGTATCCTGTATGTTTCTGTATGTAAATTATGTGACGTGGAACCTTTGTAAAGGAGTCTCTGACTCAAAGGTAATTTCTGAACATACAACAAATAAATAAATAAATAAAATATTGATGGCTGGTGCAGCTGTTTGCATCTCAGGAGAGTCAAGTAAGCCCTCTCTGGTTTACGGCATTTTCAGCTAAGCTGAGCTTTTAGTAATGGACATTGTCATGTCTATTTTTAAATGTTTCTTCTCGATATTAGAGGACCATTTAGTACTAAAAGTACTCTTACAATTTATTTATTAATAATAAACCTTTGTAACTCCTAATCTATTTTAAAACTGCCGGTGTCTCTGGGTAAATAAGTGTGCTTACTTAACAAGTACTCTGTTACATGATTGTTGGAGATTACCTTTTAATGTTTTTTGTGAAATTTTGTAATGTTGTAATGGTTTCTTAACTGATCAACAATAAAATCAATTCATTCAATTCAAGAAAAATTAAAATTGTACAGGATAGCTCTTCATACAGCCAGTACAAACAATGAAAGTCCTACATCTGAGAGTGTCTCTTTCTCAAATTAAATCTTAGTCTCTCTCTATCTCTATCTAAACAAAACATTGCTCTCTTTTTATACGTCTTTCTCGGCGGCTTAAACCCTACAACCTGATTGTTGTACGTTGCATCTCCTGTTTCTCGCAAAATGTACCCAAACTTTATCAGTTTCATTCCTAAGGTCAGCCTGAAGAGCTCCTCTAATCTTTAACAGGTGCAACAAAATAGAATATTCTGTCCTAGAGCTGGTCTCCTGTTGGCAATTCTGTAAACAAACTGGTGGTGGGCAAAATACATCTAAAGGTCAACCCCCTCTACCACAGATTGTTATTTTTTTAAGAAACCCAAATAGCTTTCTACAGTTATTTATCTATGTAAGTATATACATTTGCAAACCACTGGATCCCAGTTTAACATAAGATTCACATGATTTTTTAATGATGGGGTGGGGGATAGAAACAGCAAGTGAAGGAGGGGAGATAAGGGGGGATTTGTTGGATCATCAGAGTGGACAATTCCTAGGTTCCACAAGGAAATTTGATTGTACAATGAGACAGGCAAAAGACCGACAAGGAGCAGAATAGAAGAGGGCAAAATAGGTCCTTGCTTTTAACTCTCTGCATAACAAATGAGACAGCGGACTCAATTTCAAAGTGGCAGGAATGATGCAAGGGGTTTGTGTCAAATGATATTGATGCAAATGGCAACTTTACCCCAAAATTGCGGCAGTTGTAATTTTATAACACAGTCTGCATCAATGCCTGCAAGGCTTGCATCAAAATGCCTTGCACCAAGGTTGCATCACAACATTGATGCAACATGTCGCAAAGCTACTTGCATCCAAAACATAAAGCACCATCCCCTTTTTTTTTGATTTTAGAAGCTGGACACCTAATCTCTGCACTGATTATAGCATGCACCTATTAGATCAAGGTGGAGCTGGTCTAACTCACACTAGAGCATATAAATAGGCCCTAGAAGACATACAGAGCAGAGTCACTTGGGAGGTAGCAGTGTGGCAGCACAAGCAGCCTATAAGTAACAGTGAAGATGTCTGGACCACAAACCCTACTGGGCATCATGATGGCAGTGGAAAGGTGGCAGAGGAATGCTAGTCAACAGGCCGGGAGGTTTCAGGAGAATAGCATGCCACAGGGGCAGTGAAGATCCACCAGGAGATATGAGGCATGGATGTTCCACAGAAGGACATCATACCAGGACCTCACAGAGGAGTCATGCATAGCCTGCTATTGCCTGAACAAGGCTGCCATCATGGAGTTGTGGCAGGATCTGAGAGAGGACCTGCAGAGTGCAACACAGAGGAGGAATGCTATACTTGTGGATGTGAAGGTGAGAGTACTGCTCTGCTTCCTGGCCACAAGGAGCTTCCAGATCCCCACTGGTGATAAAGTGGGCATCTCACAGTCTATTGGATCTAAGTGCCCAAGGCAGTTTCTGGAAGCCCTGCTACACAGGTCACACAGGTACATCAGCTTCCCATGGAATGTACTGCAGAAACAGGCTATGAAGCAGGGTTTCTACACCCTGGCAGAGTTTCTCTGCATGCTAGGTGGATTAACTGCACACATGTGACCATCAGAGCATGTTCAGCAGAGGAAGAGGTTCATGTGAACTTCAAGGGCTATTACTCCATGAACATGCAGGTGGTGTGCGATAGTCAGTGCCTCATTTTGGATGTGGTTGATAAGTATTCTGGATCCTACCATGGTGCCTACGTCTTCCACCTTTGTGGCCTGCATGAGGCCTTCCACAGGGGAGACATTGAAGGAGGATGGTTAGTTGGTAGCTGGCAGTGGGACACATGTGTGAAATTGGGGGCCTGGCATTTCAATATCTGAGGAAGAAGCGTTTGGTGGTATGTCCAGGTATGAGTGCACAGGAGGTGACCGTTAGGTCCACCTGGTGGGTAGGTGATGTAGTCTGACAGTGTGGATGGAAAAATGTGGAAGCAGTACATGCATGGTGGGTTGTATGTGTGGGGGCAAGAGGTCAGGGGCCAGTTGTGATGGGAAGCATACAGTGGGAAGCGTTGAAGGGGTGGCTCAGGGGAATCATGGCGTGCTGGCAGCACTGGTATATGATGGCTGTACGAGTATCACTTTGTTGGTCCTGAACCAGTAGGGGGATGAAGGGCATCACAAACAGAGTACTGAAATAGTAACATGTTTCCCCACCCCTCCTACCGGTGACAGTGGATATGCTCAGCTGTCATGGCTTATGACCCCTGTTCAATATCCACAGAGGGAGTTGTAGGAGTGATACAAGGATGCACTGGCATCCACAAGGTTGGTCACAGAGAGGACCTTCGACCTTCTGAAGGTGCAGTTCAGAAGCCTTAATCAGTCCAGTGTGGCACTGCAGTAAAGCCTGCAGGATCTTCATGGCATGCTGCATCCTATGCAACATCACCCTGTCACAGCGTGTGCCACTGCCAAATGTGGACACTACAGAGGTGGAGGAGGATGGACTAAAAGAGATGAGGGAGGCTGGTAGTAGGCAAGCACCCACACATTCAGGAGAGGCATCAATGGGGCATTGTGTAAGACTGGACCTCATTCACAACCATTTCCCCTGAGGTACAGCATCTTCCCCAGTATGGCACTATCAGTTGTACATATCATTCATGAGGTAGCACACAATCAGGGCATGGTGAGCTCAGTGGCAGAGTGACCATGTGATGGCTAAGAGAATGTCTGTCTGCCTGGTGCTTCCCACTGGAGATGGCAGCTCTGTAGCACATCCAGTGGCATTGCAGGTGAGTGGCAGCCAGTGGACACAGCACTCAGCAGGGAAGGGTCACACGGTATGCAATGCAGACACATTGGATGCGGTGAGTGGGGACTGATGTCTGAGGACAATAGGGGAATGGGCAAGCAGTACATAGCTACATGCAGCAGTGAAGGCAGTGGTAGGGTGGCAGTCATGTCACTTTGTGACTCAACCGTAGAGAGGAAAGGTAGCGGGCAGACCCAATGACTCCAGCATTGGTAGTTTGTTCTGGGTGTGTCAGAACATGATAGACATAATGGAGTCCCACTGGCCAGATCCCCCATAATAGCCACAGCATTGCCTGTGTGACATATGTGTGGAGGCCTGCTGGAGGGCATGAAGCTATGTGTACCATAGGGGCACCTGGTGGGCATGTCTGTATCTGACATTCCAGCAGCCAGAGTGGGACTCATGGTGTATCTTGTGGCTCACACAGTAAGGTAGTGGCCCACAGGAAAGGCAGGTGGGGGGCTGAGATGTGTGGTGTCTGTCTAGTGGACACATCCTGGGTGTGTATACCATATGCTAGTATTACAGGAAAGCAGAGGTCACTGCTGGTGTGCCATGGTCAGTTCATGGAGCTCAAGAGGGCTGAATATATACCAGAATGGGGGGTGTCCCATGACTTCTGGGCCCCACATGTGTGGTGCCATGGAAGACAAATGTTGGTCACAGGGGCTTGTGGCACATGGTGGGGGATGCTGCAGTAAGGCATGTTGATGGACACAGGCTGCATGGGTGGGTTATGACCATGGGGGTATTAGGAAGGGAGGGAACACAGCATAGTACTGCATCAGGGGAGGTGTATCATATGTGGGGCATGAAGCCAAGAGCTGACGAAGGTACTGTGTCCGCCACTGGCATGTATGTCAGTGTGGACACATTGGGGCTGCAGACACCAGCAGGTGTGCCTGGGGGGCCAGAAGGGCAGGCCGCATGACATACATGGGACTCTATACCTTGAATGTCTGTATCTTGGGGTATGTAAGGCACTTTGGAGGAAAGTTGCCACAAGTGTAAGGTGCTCTGTGTTAGTGTAACACACTTGTGAGTAAAAAATGAAAGCAAATATGAGGTATTTGTGAGTTGCAGCAGATTTGTGGGAAAAAACAGATGTAGTGTGTGTCTGCTGCTGGAAAATGATGCACTTGCATCTGGCAGGCCCATGCAACATGCAAACATGGAAGTGTGGCTGCACGCAAGTGGCAGTTTCCAGAAATGGGCACCATGCAATGCCAGCCTGCATTGTGCACCACTGAAACTCTCATAGTCCAGCTTCAAACACAATCCACAGTATACACGTGTAGTAAATGGCTAACTTAAGTGGCAGGGTGCTCAAATTCATGCCAGCAGAGACTGCTCAGCTAGTCAGCCTTGTACAGCAATGAGTAAGGATTCTGCTTCCCCATGGGTGCAGGAGACACTGTCCACGAGAAAGGGACAAGGTGTGGCAGGTGTTTGGGGCATGGCTGCACACACAGTCAGGAGTCAGAGTCCCAAGCTGCTCATACACTGCTGGCAAGATATGCCCAGGAGGGACCCCACGATCATCCAGCAGCTGCAGAACATGGCACACGCTGTGGATATGGCTGTGTGGATGGGTCAGCATCCAGCAGGAGGTAAAAGGCACTTGTCACACAGCAGACACCTGACATGATATAAAAGTCCACTTCTATTGGGTGGTGCACATCAACACTGTGGGAAATGTCTTTGTGTCTTCACAGGAGTGCAGGATTGTGGCAATTCTATGACTTCCAGGGATGGCGGCACCAATGCAGCTGAGGCTATGGACCAGGTGGCACCTGATGGACCCAGTGAACAGAGTAAGTGTTATAAGTAATGCGGGCTGGAGTGGCACATGTAGGATGCCAAATGGGCCTTAGAACACCATGTCATGCAGTCTGCATGACCCTGGGAGTGGCAATACCCCTCCTGTGTAGTGGCACAGCTGGCATTATTTGTCATGAAAGTCTGTCAGAGAGTGCCCCCCCCCCCACAACCAAGAAAACAGCCTCATGTGTCACATGGGCTACTGCACTTGCAGTAACTGAATGGTGGGTACTGGCAGGGTGTGCCCCATCTGTGGCAGGAGTGGATAATTCCATTGTTGCATCCGGGGGATGGGCTGCCATGGATAGCAGGAGCCTACTGTGCCATGGAAGCTGATAAGCTACCATCCTAAGAAACCCTCTGGGGCTACCCCTTGCAGGGGGCCATTTGGGAAATGCTCCCTCTGGAAACCCTCCCTTGTCAAGTGAACACATGTCCTGGGAACATAAAGGGGGGGGTGGCATGTGGTCAACAGGGCATGGTGTACTCAGACCACCATGAGAGGAGGCACAGTGGGGTCAAACAGCAGTGTCTCATGGTCCTGTGAATGTCAGAGATATGGAGAGTGAGCGGCCTCAACACATGTTGCAATGTGAGTGTGTAATTATGTGTATTAATGGCGGGTAGGAGATGAGGTGCGATGTGTGAAACATGGCACTGCCACCTGCAGAACAATCTACTGTACGTGCGGTATGGTGGGAAGTGTGGGGACATCCCATCCCTGTACTGGGGGGTGTATTGGCAGGCCATGGGGATCCAGTTGCTGGGTACAAGATGGGAGGCATATGTACTTATCCCACAACAGCAGATCTCTGGGGGTTCCGGGCATGTTCCTTGGGCATCTTGATGACATGTGCATGTGTGTGTCACTGTGTGACAACTGTTGAACTCACTTGTGAAAAGGTTGTTGCTGTTCTGCTGCTACCTTGTGGCAGTACAGTGGGGTTTCACATGGTGCATCACTGTACCACAGCGCTGTGTGCCACGTTGCAGCTTACAATGTCAGGAGGGTCAGCATTGCACATGTGCTGTGCTGCCATGTTCCTCTACAGCCATAACTTACATATGTATTTTGGGGAGGATGAGGACCAGAGCCTCCTGTAGCCACCTGCTGGATGTGTGCAGTATGCAAGCCACCCTTCCATCCATATCATGCCCTTATGTTTCTTGGGTTATGGCACAGGTATGTTCAAGTGGTTCACCTCAAAGCAGAGTAAGGGGGCTGCTATGGCACCCATGTGTGAGGTGTGCAAGGGGGTAGCATAACTTATGTTATAGCTGCAGCAGCCATGAACATACATGGCGTCCCAGGAGGGCACAACAGCATGATCACACGGGGGGACACATGGTTCCATGCTGGTTGTCTGCACAACCCAGTCAACACATAGGTACCATTTTGTGTAGGCTGTGCATGTTGTGCCTGTAGTGTTCCACTCAGGGTGATGGCAGCCAGTGTTCTGGCCATTCTGTCCCAACAATGTGCAGCCCTCAAAAGGACAATGAGCAGAACAATATTTAAATGGCAAAATTGTTTTAAAATTGCAAAGATTTCGTCAAGGCAAACAGTAGACCTGATAAGGAAAATAAGCAAATAAAGTGCAAAAAATTCATATTGCAAGGGGCCAATGCCCAAGTTCTGATACCTGCCATCTGCTTGGCTTGAGCTACAGTGGCAAACATCCCAGGCGCATTAGCTATTCCAGCCCTCTTCAGGAGGTTGTGTCCAGAACGGATACACTCTTTCCTTAATCAACTATAACATACAAATGTCTATAAAAAATCTATACAAAACTTGAAGGCACATAAAGGCATTTCTGATATTGTTCTCGATATTACGCTAGCTAGCTACATATCAAATCGCTCAATAGAACAAAGCCCTCATTACAAAAGAAAGAACCAAATAGAGCACAAAATCTGGATAGCAGCATGTGATCACCCTTATTTCATGCCAATGCTCGTGGGGCTCTACATGGTCAACAATCCAGGACAGATAAAAGGTAAACAGGAGAGGGATGGATGGAAGACAGACCTGTAGGAAAAAAAGCAAAAATACATGAATAAAAATATATTAAACACAAGGGTATTAAAGCATTTGATTTATAGTGAATATGTTTTTTAAATTGCAATGTTCATTTAATCCTCTTGACTTCACAGTGTACAACATGTAGATCCAGTAACTTTCTCTTTTGAATAAAGCAATTTGATATGTAGCTAGCTTAGCAATTAATATAAGATTTAATTTATGATTATGTATTTTAGTAACAAATTAGATTTGAGAGTCTTAAAGGCATACACGGTACTTTGTACAATGTAATTTATTTTCAAGGGGGTCTTACAGTGATCTGTTACTTTGAAAAAATGAAATGTATTAGAAATTGAGATGTGATTATTCAAATCTGTGACACTGTCTTTTAAGTGAATTGTAGTTAGTATAAATTGTAAAACATGTATTTATGAGTCAGTAGTTTATTGTTAGTTTGGACTGTTTGGCTTCTTAACATGGTTAACACGGTTTATATATGGTTAACATGGTTTATATACAGTTGCATGGTTCAATGGTGGACCTGCCCCCTTGTATTTGAATCCTCCTCTGTTATGGCTTGCCTTGTCATCCTTTTATCATTTGACTCCCCTATTACTGCACCATTGTGTTTGTGTTTATATACTTATTTACATGTATTTACATGTTTTTATGATGGATGTTACCCGACCCTGTTCCAACCAGGTCCATCTTGTAAAAGAGCTCTGCTCAATGATGCTCGCCTGGATAAATAAAGATTTTGATTGACTGATTGATTAACACAGACTGCTTGACAATAGTAAGATCAAGAACAGTATCAGATATGCCTTTAAGCTTTGTGTAGATTTTTTTATAGACATTTGTATATTATAGTTGATGGTGGAGGCATGTACAGTATTTATTGTCTGAACTTTATTTTTTGCACTTTGAGAATTGTAAGTTTTGCACATTAAGACACTTTAGAAAATGACATCATTAATTATCTGGCTACTTAAGGAAAGAGCATATCCCTTCTGCCCCCTCCCCCAAGAGGAAGGCTGGGATAGTCAAAGTGCCAGGGATGTTTGCCTCTGCAGATCAAGCTAAGCACATGACAGGCATCAGAACTTGGGCACTGGTCATTGCCATATGAACTTTTTGCACTTTCTTTGCTTAGTTTGCCTTATTTAGTCTGCTGCTTGCCTTGACGAAATCTGAGCAATTATTAAACTACTGTATTTTGCAGTATGAATATTGTTCTGCTCATTGTCTTTTTGAATGCTACACTTTGTTGGGACAGAGTGTTCAAGTTGGAAGGGCTCGCTGTTCATTAGAGCAAGACATCAAACTCTGGGGCCTCCGTAATGGCATCTTTGAGTAAGAAAGTGTTCTTGTCATGCATGTACTGGCCCTCATGTGCTTTCTGCACACATATGGCAGGCACACCCGCCAATCCCCTCCATGCCTATCACCAGCTTTGGTGCCCAGTGTGATGGTCCCCTGGCCAACCAGGATTTGCTGACAATGGAGAAGGGTCCCCTGTACAGACTACATAAAGGGGGGAGGGTCCTGTGGGGGAACATGATGGCACAGGTGGCTTACACACAGGACCTGGGAGCTGAGTGTCCTAGACTATGCAAAAGAATGTCATAGGGGTTCGATCATGACATGAGGGCACACCATAACCCATGCAGAACCTAGGCCTCATGCAGAAGTTGGAGTGGTTGGGAAGGGTAACATGTATACCTCCTGTTTGTGCTCCATGCCACTCAAGTCACGCAGTGATACCCACCGACAGGCCTCTTCACCATGTAGGATTTCCCACATTTCTGTGATGTGTGCAATCCTCAGCAGGTTCAATGTGGAATGCCCAGTTGTGCGAAACATGCATGGATGGTATTCCATGGTTGGACTGCCCTGATGACACCCCATCTGCAGTGACACTGCTGATGTACTCCATGGCATACATGACCCTGGGGACATGCGGGAGGAGAAGGGGGGGCCACCACTGCTAGCTGGATAGTATGCACTCCCTTTCTACCACACAGTCCACTCCCTACACCAGTTTCAGTGGACCAAGTCAGTATCACAACCCAAGTTCCAGGGTCACACTGCACGGGTATGCAGTCGCAGTCTTGCCATACCAGTTTGCCATGACAGCCCTGCAAGCATGGCTGATCCAGACATCATGGAGGAATGTTCACCTACATATGTAAAGTGGTGGTGGTGGTGGTTGGGGGTGCTACAGTTTCCAAGGCCCACACCATACCCCCAAGACCACACCCCTGAGGTGGCCAGTGGTGGAAACATGTCTACAACATGGATGCATGTGCCCCATCTCCCCCCCTTTCAGTGTCTCTGACATGCTTGTCCACCTTACGCTGTGCTACTGGGGGGGGGTCACATGCCTGGTAGTTTTCCATGGCACAAGAGGCCTGCCTATCCCACATATGGCAGACAGTGTGAAGCCATCCGGGTGGCCTCCTAATGTGCAGATGGCCTGTTTGTGCACGGGAGTTGCTGTCACATATGTTATGGTGATACCAGTGCAGCTTACTATACTTGCAAGCCCTGCCAAGATGTCAGTGCTTACTGACATATGGGAAGCTGTTTATGACAGCTGCAGGGCACTGGCCACATCCTCTGCTGAGATGATGTGTTGTGCAGTGCCATCCACACTATTAACCCCATCCAGTGGTCACATGCACCAGCTGGCCATGTAACACTGCTGGCCTTAGGAGTGGATGGATGCAGGGACAGATCAGCAGGCTAGGCAGTGTGCCTGTGCTCTTCACTGGCATGCTGCATCTGTTCCCTGCTGCTTTGCTGCCCTGCTTTGAAGTCCCCTGCAGATGACTCACCAAGGTGCTTGAGGCAGACTGCTGCGTTGAGACACATGACTGCTGCAGGGTAGGTGCTGCACCATGTAGGTGCTCCACCTAGTCACTGGGTGTGTTGCCCAGGAGCCAAATACCAGTCCTGTATGGCCTCATCTGCAGTGCCACAGCTATGTCCTGCAGTGCCACAGCTATGTCCTGCAGTGCAGCTCTGAGGGCATCACTCTAGCTGCTGCTGCAATGATGTCATCTTCTTCATAGCAGTGGAGAGGTGCTCTGTTGCCTCCATTTGATGCTGTGTACAGACATGTAGGCCATGCAGGACCCCCATGATGTCAACCTAAACTGCTGCGTTATCACATGTACCACTCTGCATGGCACTGAGAAGCCCTGACAGGAGGCCATATTGCACCTCTGATGACCTTTCAGGCAAGACTTTAGTGCTACCAGTTCATGGGTCTGCTCCTCATGTCCGTCCACCAATGTTTGGCAGTACCTGTCAAACGCAATATGTGGCAGTGCCTGCTGGGGGAGATTACGGGCAACTTTCTCCAATGTGGCTGCTAAATCTTCAGTGGTTAGGGGACTTAGGTCCTACACAGTATTATCTGCAGTGCTGTGACTTAGGGCCTTATGTGCACCCTCTGCATCACCATCAGCTGCCTCCATTGTACTTGCCATATGGCTGGACCCCTCTATGATGTCCTGCCATTCCACTGGTACTGTCTCCTGCTACACCAACTCATGCTCCACCTGCAGGCCACTGCTACTGGATGTGCTGCTGCTATCTGTATGTCTTAGATCATCATGTACAAGCTGCAGTGCAGTGACTGTCCCATTGGTGACAGTTGTCGCTGTATCCCCCTGCTCCACTGTGGTATCTGTGGGGAGAGAACGTAGTGTATTGCTTTTAACCTCATCGATCCATATCACTATGTTACTGTGTGTTGGTTCAGCAGGTTGATCTGCCATTTTGCTGTCTTCACCTTGCAGCATCTCACTCCGTTAGACACTGCTGAACGAGATTGCCGCTGCAATGTGTGATCTCTCCTTTTCAGTCACAATGCCTCTTGCTTTCATACTGCTAACATATCTATGAAAGCAGCAAAACCTCTGCCTCACACTATTTTAGCTCGTGGCATGCATGTGACATGGCCCACCCCCCCATACACAGTATGTTGATAACAGTAAACTATTAGTGACTCAGTGTCCTACAGTGATGTTATGTGCAGCATGTGCCTTGCTGCCTTACTGATACTGTGGTGGATGGTACCGCAGTACCACCTGCATGCCAGAACACTCTAACCACAGTCCATTGCTTCACTCTACCGTGAGGTGTGCCACTTCACGAGTGCCACGCATGCCTTGTTTGCAATGTACATTGGTAGGCCAACCTGCTTGTCTTCAGGGCATGATGTTAGACAGTCCCCTACTGCATTATAACCTCCACATCATATGATGGTGACACAGCAGCTGCACCTGCACAGTTTGGCAACCACCACACTGCCATCTTGGCAACTGAACAACAGCTGCACAGTACACAGGCCCCCTAACACAAGCCACAAGGATGTGTCGCATGCATGTCCACATGCAACATGTCCTGAGCTGCCATCTCCCCCACCCGTTTTTTTTTTTTATCATTTCATGAAGAGGTACAGATACATGTTAATACATTTGTTATTCTTTAGTTACATTTACATATGTTATTTCCTTTCTTTTATACAGAATGTACTTACCACATTCGTTCTGTGTGCCCGGGCAGAAGATTATTGCTGGTATTTCTGCCATTTCTTTATGTTATTTTGGCTGGTTCTCGTCAGGTCTACAATTGCTCTGTGAGGAATGACAGTTGTCTTTGTAGCTTCCCTGTCACTGACAGATAATGGCGCTGTATGGCTTTGACAGTTAGCATACTGGCATGCTTTTTTAGGGTGGTAGGCTTGCTGGTTAATCTTTTTGGGGAGGTTTCCTTTTGTGGGGCTTTTGTTTTTTTGTCAGAAGGTTGCCACAGTGATCGTTACAGAGCTGCCAAGGAGGAAGTTGTGTTTCTCACTGTTGTTTTACTGCTGAAAACCTTATTCAACAAGTTAAACATTATACCTGTTTCAAAATAGAAAGCATACCTCTAGTTGTTATAGAAAAAGTTTAAAAAAGAAACTTCATAAAACTGTTGCAAGCAATTTATCAAAAAGGGGCTATTTTATGTCCAAAATGCAAAAAAAAAACAACAGTTCTTTCAGTATCTTGACATTTCAAATAAAAAAAACTTAAACTACATTACTGTATGTCTCTAGACTTTACTTTAAAGCCCATTTTATAAGCGCAATAGCACCCTTCGAGGTGTGGGTTATTGCCTGATAAGGGCATGCCCAGGTGCATAAGGCACTCGGGGTAAGCACCTTATGCCTTATAATACTCCTGGGCATTCTCTTATCTGGCAATAACACACACCTCATCATGTGTATTGCTTGCATATGGGTAAATAATGTGATTTTTTTTTGTCTGACCATTTTATTATTTTGTGTGCTTCCTTCCATGCTATACATGTTGTTTGTGTGGCTGTTGTTTTGTTCCTATTCCCTGGTGATAATTTGTTTTTAGTATAGCATCCTGAGGTCAATAAGCTTCTAATATCATGATAAATGTGTAGTTCTTGTTCTAGTTGTTTGTTAATAGTATTTATTTCATTAAACCAGTCTTGAATTTGTGATAATTAGGCCGTTAAGTAGTACCAACAGAAGCTTGGTAGTGCCAATCTCCCTTGTTCTTTGGATGACCATAGTTTTATGGGGGATAATCAAGGTTTTTTCCCCTTCCATATGAATTTAGAAATTATTTTCCCCATTTCTTTAAAATGTTTTACTGTAATCTTTATTGGTAATGTTTGATACTATACAACTACAATAGTCAAGGCAGCATATTCATTTTTATTACGTTACACCTTCCTATATGTGTTAATGGCAAATGTTTCCATTTCTCTAAATCTTGATTTATTGTAATTATTTAATTTGTATAGTTTTTTTATATACATTTTTAATTTCTTTCGTGACTATAACACCTAAATATTTAAATTGAGTTACTGCCTTACTTTGCAGTTCTAATGGTAACATATCTTTTTTGCAATTATATAAAAGCATTACTTCAGTTTTATTGTTATTAATTTTATATCCTGAGATGTCTCCAAACATTTTAACTATATTAAAGCATTTCTGTATTAAGCTCTAGGGACTTGTCAAGTGAAAAAAAGTATCATTAGCATATAAGCTAATTCGATGCTCTGCTGATACTGTTTTTATCCCTATCATGTTTTTGGAAGATCGAATTGCTATGGCTAAAGGTTCTATAATAAGGGTAAAAAATAAGAGTGACAATGGTTCATCCTTGTCTAGTGCTCCTTGTCAATATGACATTTTTGGATATGTTTCTGTTAGTTTGAACCATAGCTTTTGGTTTGTTGTATATTGTTTTATTAGCTTTTACAAACTTATCCCCAAACCCAAATTTGTCCAAAATTGCAAATATAAAGTCCCACTCCCACCACCAAATGCTTTTTCTGTGTCTAAAGCAATTATCAAGGGGTTATTTTCTTTACATACATCAATTATATTAATTACTCTGTGAATGTTTATTCCTACTGTATCTTCTTCCCTTTCATGAACCCATTTTGGTCTGTTTCTATTATTTTTGGTAGTAGTTTTCCAGTCTTTTTGCTAAAATGTTTGCAAATACTTTCATGTCTATATTTAAAAGTGTTTTTTTTTCTGTATGATGTTACCTGACTAGAGTCGTTATCTTAAAAAAAGGAAATTTTTTCTTTGTAAAATGAAGGGGGCTATATTCCTTTTTTCCAAGCATGATTATATACAGTAGTTTTTCTAAATGCTTTTTGTTATGTGCGCTAAATGTTTTATAGAATTCTGATGGTATCCCATCAGGTCCTAGGGATTTCTCTGGTTTTAAATGACCTATTGCTTTTTCGATTTCCTTTGTTGTGATGGGGCTTTCTGTCTGTTCTGCATCTTCCTGACTAATTGTTGGTATTGTTACATTTACTATAAAACTGTTTATTGCATTAGGACATTTTTGTCTCTCTAATGTATATAGGTTAAAATAATAATTTTTAAATGTTTCATTAATTTCTTGCAGATTAAGAGTGGTTTGATATATATCATTGGGGTTATTTTTTAATTTGAAAAAAAAATGCTGTATCCTATTTTTCTTTTTGTAATTGGTATGCCATTATTTTGTCTGGTTTGTTTCCTTGCACATAATATTTGGCTTTGGTCCATAGAATGCTTGTTTCTGCTTCCTGTGATATCAATTTATTATATTCTACTTTTTTAGATAGTAGCTGTTTAAAAACATTGGGATTATGGGTTGTCATATGTAGTTTTTCTAGTTCATTAATTTCTTTTTCTAATATAGTTTGTTTTTTTCTTAATTTTTTATTCTTTCCTTTTGAGTAGCGGATGGCTGACCCTCTTAATACCACTTTAAAAGCCTCCCAATTATTCTTATATGTTGTTTGCTGTGGTGCATCGTGTTCAAAATATTCTTTGATCTCTGTTTCTATTTTGTTTCACATATTGCCCTGGAGTAGTGCTGGCTGGAGAATCCATTGTCTATCCCAATCAATTTGCTTTGTATTTATCTTTAATTCCATAAGGGCATGGTCTGAAATAATAATATTATGGGATTTAGTTGTGTTTAAACAAAACTGCAATTGTTTAGAAACTAAAAAAAAATCTATTCTTGTATAACTCTGATGAGGTGCTAAAAAAAAAGAATAATGTTGTGCTGTGGGATTGACTTCCCACCAAATATCAACCAAATTTAGATCTTCTATGTAATTCTGTAACTGCTTTCTACTTCCTGTCTGATTGTCCTGGAAGAAGGAAGATTTGTCCAGTCTACAGCTGATGGCTAGATTAAATTGCCCCTATAATATAAGGGCCTTCAAATGTTGTTAGTTGTAGAAAAAAATTAATGAAGAAGCTTGAATCATATGTATTAATCCCATATATGTTTGCAATCATTAGCAGGCCATCTGAAGTTCAAATTTCTGTGATAATAAATCTACCCTGTGGATCTGTATTTGATTTTCCAAATTTGATTGATTTATTATTTTTTTTTATAAATATTGCTGTACCTCTAGCCATGGTTGTGTAATTTGCAGCTCTTCCCTCTCCCCATTTATTTACATGAAGCACTGCTTTCTTGGAACAGAAATGTGTTTCCTACAAGATCAGTATATCCACTTTTTTCTATCTATATAGTTAAACACTTTTTTTGTGTTATGTCTTTCTCTGAGACCTTTGACATTCAATGTCATAATTTTTATCATGGTAAAAATTGTGTCATATATCTTGTTTGCTTATATTGTTCCTTTCTGAGGCTACTATATCTTCCTTCAGATTAATTCTCTTTCATTTTATTAGTATCTGCCCTCTTCATTTATTCCTTATGTTCTTTTTTTTGTTACTAGCAAGGTCACAAGTGTTTAATAAAATAAACCTCTCCCCCTTCCCCCTTCCCCCATTCTGTTGGAAAGCATGTCTTCCTACTACCCATTTCACAAACAAAGATAGCACCCTGATTCCTCCTTCTTCCTGAGAATGATGGAGAGTTTTTGGGAAGCTCCTGTCCTGTCTACAAGCTGCTCTCTCTTTCTATCTATTTACATAATAGCATAAAAATACAACAACTACACTACATCATGTGAAAACATAATGACAAAAAAAACAGCAATTGGACAGAAAAAAGGGGTACCTCTTTTTTCTTAACAAGACATGTGTCAGGGTTCTGAAGTTGCAATTGTTTTTTCCTTTTTTAACATGAACCCACCTTTTTTACATTTAATACAACTTATTTTCCTTAATATTCCTATTTCCTTTCTCTACTACTCCTTTATTTTACTTTCTAGTCCCCCTGTTCTATTTCTGTATTCATATAACCACTTTCTTAATCTGGTGCCCCACCCCCACAGTAGTCTACCTCTTCTCTCCCTCTTTGTACATATTACTTTCATTCCTCTTACTGTTCAATTTCTTATTTTAATGTAAGTCTGGATTTATGTATGCTGTGTTCTCAGTTTCATTTTTAGCCATTTCTTCATTCTGTTGCCTTTGACTCCCCTGTTGTTGTTGTTCATTATTTATTTATTTCAGATTGGGATTAATACCTTGGGACTCATTTACAAAGGTTTCCAGTCATACAGATACATAAGAAAATCAGACAACACATAGGTTACACAAGGTCACACATATTCAATAGTAAGTTACATTACAAGTTACAAAAGGGTCCACATGAGTACATTGGTTGCAAAGGGGCTTAGTGAGTCTAGAAGCCCAGGACACAGCATGACAAGATTTTAGTTCATTGCAAAATAGAGAGAGCTGTTAACATTTCAGATGCAGATTGTAGTGTAAAGCTATGCCAGGATAAGTGCAGAGTACAGCAAGAGGGCTAGAATCCAAAACTTGCTCAAATTAGTGAAGCAGTCAGAGAAGGCTTTGTCAGCACCTGGCATAGGGGAAGGAGTGTGGTGGGCAGGAAAATCATGGTAGGGGTGAACAGAGGGATAGGGGAGTAGGCAGAGTAGGTAGAGGAGGAGGAGAGGGAGAAATACTAGGAGGTGAACCAGGGGAGTGGGGAGAGGAATGGCAAGGGCTGATAGGAAGAAGGAGGGGGTGGTATGTGGGAGATCAAGTGCAGGGGAGAGATGTGAGGCGGGGGCAACAGTCACTTGGGGAGGGGGATCATTTTAACAGTTTACACTAGTGTCTGAATGGGTGGTATAAAAGGAGCCCATGGATCTCTGCTTTGACAAGGGTTAGATATTGTTAGGGTTTATGTAAACATTTACAGACATTCTCTTGGGCTAAGTGAACTTGGAGGCCCAGTTTGAATTGGCTCACCTTACTGCACTCGATCAGGTCCTTGAGAAGTTCATTGAGCCACTTGGGACCATGGAAGGAGAGGGATCTTTGGGCCTGTGCTGTTAACTTAAAGTGTACCACAAGCCCCCCTCTTAACCACACTTTGGGGCCTAACAATAGGATGAGTTGTTCAGAATAGGCAGGAGGTTGATTGCCTGTTTTCCTGGTGTTCAGGGGTCACTTTACCCTCCGATTCCCATCCCTGTTAAAATCTAATTTTCCCTGGTGTCTAGTGGTCCCATCACCCTCTGATCCCCTGCCCCAGTAGATAGATATCCTTCCCTGGTGTTCAGTGGCACACCCAGTCTCTGATTGCCCATTGTATTTAACTACATGAAGTCCCTGGCATCTAGTGGCCCCCCGCACTGCCACAGCAGGTACACTACCCTGCCAGCCCTCCCCTTACAATAAACTCTAGTGCCACAAGGAGCACTCATGGTGACCAACACAGCCCTCCCCTCACAACCTCGGCCAGCCATCTTATGCAATGACAGGGTGCACACATCCTGCATACTGTAAAGGGAGTGTGAATACTGCCTACTATAGACAGCACCCATGCTCCCTTTACAGCACACAGGATGTGTGTGCCCTGTCAGTGCATATGGCAGTCAGGCAAGGTGTTGACAGTAGTGTTGTGCCGATCACTGTATGTGCTTCCCACAATATTTGAGATTGTGATAATGGGATGGGATTGGCAGGGTGGTGTACCCACTGAGGGTGATGTTGGGGGCTGCTAGTCACCAGGAACTTCCTGTAGATAGCTATAGTGAGCGACTGGAGGCCAGGGTTGCCACTGGATGCCAGGGAAGGATATCTGTCTACCAGCGCTGGGGAAATGGAGAGTCAGGGACCACAAGACACCAGGGAAATGGTAATTTCAATTGGGGATGTGGATCAAGGACCATTGGACACCACAGAAAAAGGTCATTTCAATGGGGATGTGGATTGGGGAATGGTGGGTCCCTGACCACCAGGGAATATGTTATTTTGGATAAGGCCAGGGATTGGAGGTTAGAGGGTGCCACTGGACACCAGGGCATATGTTATTTGGAACAGGGACAGAGATCAGATAGGGGTGCCACTAGACACCAGGGAATACTTTGCTGTTTATGCATGTGGATGGGGATTGGAGGGTGGGTGGTGCCACTAGGCACCAGGCAGCAGCTGTGTTCGCCCAGCCTTCAACTTGGTTGTTGGCTGCAGTGGTTCTGCTGGCCACTAAGGTTACCTGGAGAAAGCTGGGTTTCTTCTTGGCATTAATTGCACAGTGTAAGGTAGCCTGCGCTATTCCCTATAAGTGCAGCATCATGTTTGTAAAGCACACAATGCTTTAAAGGTGTGCAGTATTTGAAACATTCATAGGTACTCTATCCCTATGCAGAGTTCTGTAGGCCTAAGAGATCTAAACATGGTGCACAAAAGATACTAGCAAGTGCTATGGGCAGATCATTGGGAAATGCAATTAAAAAAATAATAATAGTAGGCAAAATGACTCTATTTACTGCATAGTTGAGATAAATTTTAGGAGTGCATACATTATCAAAGCAATTCATAATTCACAATGGTTTCAAGGGCCCTAAAATCATGATAATCATGGCTCAGAGTGACTTTTAGATGGACTTTGATGGTGAAGGAAGCTGTTGGGAGTTGATATATGTTCTTCTATTATATAGTATTTTCGTTGGTTAATTTTCAAAAGGCATAGCTACCTATATTAATTTCTCTATTTTAGGATAAGCAGATAAGTTCTTATTTTTTAAACACTATTGTATCCTTGTTTTCTATTTACTGTTTGTATTGACATAAACTAATAAAAATACACATTTGCAAAAAAAAGTAAATAAAATACTTGGGGCCAGATATTCAAAAGGGTTGCGCCATGCGCAATAGGGTTGCCCCTGCACAAGTCCGAACTTGCTCCATTCTGTGATATTCAGCAGGAGGCAGCTGCACCACAGAAAACATGCTGAGCAACAGCGCAATGCAAATGAATGCATGCTGAACTGGAAGGGGAGGAACCATGCATAAACTGCACAGCCTGATATTCAGCCGGGCTGTGCGGGCTGTGCAGAATGTGCAGGCGCAACCCCCAACCTGTGCCTGCACAACTTGAACCAAAAAAGGATCAAGTTGAGGGCCACCCACAGGTGAGCTGCTGCATTGCAGGGTACAACACAGCAGCTGCCACCTGTGGCTGGCCTCAACCCACTCTGTGCCCCCCTCACCAACCTGATCGCGGGCAGCAATGTGTTCCCCCAACACATGTCCTGGTGGTCCAGTTGACCGATAAGCCCAATCGCAGGCTGAAGTAATGAAACACCCCCCCACCTCCCAAATATATCCCTGGTGGTCCAGTGGACCGATAAGCCCGATCGCGGGCTGAAGTAATGAAACACCCCACCTCGATCATATCCCTGGTGGTCCAGTGGACCAAAAATCCCAGTCGTGGGATGTAGTTGTCAAACCCCCAAACACATCCCTAGTGACCTAGTGTCCCCCACCCCACCCACGAAGCCCCACCACCCTGCTCCCCCGCGGCCGGCGGGCAGCATCCACCGCCTGCTGCCCGCCGCCGCCCGACTGACGCCTGGTAGGGCTGCATGCCCATTGGTGCAGAGTAAGAGCCAATGGGCATGCAGCCCTCCTCTAAGACAGTTCAGTTTTGTGAATAAAATTCATTCACAAAACTGGACTGTCTATTGTATATGGGCTGCATGCCATTGGCTATCTCTGCACCAATGGGCATGCCGCTGGGCGCAGTCAGTCAGCAGTGAGGTGGCAGGTGGGTGGGATGCTGCCTCCCACCGGCTGCGGGGAGTGGGGTGGTGGGGCTTCATGGGTGGGTGGGTGGGGGACACTAGGTCACCAGGGATGTGTTCAGGGGTTGACAACTGCATCCCGTGATCAGGATTTTCAGTCCACTGGACCACCAGGGATATGATCGGGAGGTGGGGATGTGTGTTTGAAAACTCCAGCCCGCGATCGGGCTTGTCGGTCCACTGGACCACCAGGGATATGTTCGGGAGGTGGGGTATGTGACAACCCACCTCTCCCTCTGGGCTGAAACAGCTTTTAGAGAGGTGTGTGTCCTTGGGTATTCGCTGCCACCAGCCGGACTTTCCTTCCGGCACCTCTTTCAAGTGTACAAACTTGAATAATCACACATGCAATTGCACAAGTTAAAGTCTGGTAGTGTGTCTCTTTCAGGTGGCGGATGCTACACAGAGTTTACCTTAGCCAGTGGAAAACCAAATCTTACCTTAGAAAATGACATCAAGTCACAACTGTTGAGCAAATAAATAGCTTTTACTTAACAGAAAGTGCAATGAGCATTTACAGGAAATGTATTTACAACACAAGAGAATAACACTTATACAGGAAAAGTAAACAAATGTTTTTAAACAACAGATGGCAAAAAGAAGAGGCTATTACTGAAATATACTATCACTAAACTTACCCTTCCCTGTCCTTACAAGAGACACTGGACCCTGTTCTAACTGCCAGCTCCCACGGACATACCAGGTAGGCTCCAAGCTTATGTTTCCCCTCACAGCTTCCAGGGCAAGAGAGAGAGTTCTCTGTCTTACAGAAGCTTATATAGTCTATGGAGACTAGGTCATTCCTATTCTCCCCTTAAATGCACCAACCACCTAACATGTATGTATTTAATTGTCCCAATCAGAGTGAACACCTATTGGTGACCAATTATATTCCCTTTTCACCTTAAGGTTATATTTGAATGATCCAATCCATTCAAACTGCCCTGTGTCCGTGTCTGCAAGGTCTGTGTGTGTCTGGAGATGTCCTCGAGATTTATGACCCAGCTCTTATCTAGCAGCTAGGAATTCCACAAGCTGGTTGCTGCTGGAGGATTTCAGCCTCAGTGTATTTTCCACACTGCTAAAAAATAAGGCATCTACAGAATCCAAACCATTAACTCTTTCCTTCCCATTTCTGTCACAGGGGTGTTTAATTACTTCAGCCCGTGATCGGGCTTATCGGTCCACTGGACCACCAGGGATGTGTTGGGGGGAGACACATTGCTGCCCGCGATCGGGCTGGTGAGGCGGGGGTATTTAAGCTATGCCCACGATCGGGCCAGTGGGGGGTGGTGGTGGTGGGGTTTTTAAGCTCTTTTGCCCGTGATTGGGCTGCAGGGGGCATCGTTCCCCTACGGCTGCTGCCTGGCAGGGTAAGGCGCAAGTCCTCGGGGATCGGTGCACCTGCATGCTAATGGCATGCAAATGGGGCCATAATCAGATGCAAATGGCCCCCCCGCGCCTTGCATGAATTATAGCGCCATTTGCATGGCACCTTTTGAATATCGGGATTTTGCACATGGTGCAATGGTACTTGCGCCACCACAAGTTGAATGCTCCACTTTGTCAACTTGCGGTGGCGCAAGTTCCACTGCGCCATGCACAGTGGCTGTGGCTGGGGGGCGATATTCAAAGGAGTTGTTTATAGCGCAACCTTTGAATACTTCCGACAATTCCCAGCAACTATTTCCTATGAGCGTGAAGGGCTTGCTCCTATGAATGGAGCAGTTTGAATATCCAGCCCTGGCTGTTTATGAGACAGCAGTTGTCCATTAAAACCATAAAAGGGTATTTTTGAGCAAAAGGAAAATCAGTTCGCAACCTGCTTTCTTGGTATTCCTGAAGTTTCCTCTGAAAATATGTTTTGCGCAGAGTACAAAATCTGCTTGCTTCTGCATTAATGCACACCAACCACTCATCAAAGCTACCAACACAAAGCACATCACTATATAACATCAAAAGGTCACATGCACCAGAAGGATGTGATGTTCAGATATTAAAATGTAAAACATTTGTCTACTGTACTTTGGTAGAGCCCCAGGAGTTGGGGGAGTGCCTCAAGGAAACAGGGACCCTTTTCCTGAGCAATGGATTTAGACTTTTATCCCTTCCTCCAATTTCTTGTCCCCATTCCCTACCTCCCAAGTCCCCCTGACTCAGTCCCATCCTTTGTACTTTTTGTGCCATTCAGCACCTTGGAGGAGCCGGAGAGGACTCAGCCCTGGTTGGAGACCCTCTCTGTAGGGCTTGGAGTGCATAATCCCCTGGCTAGAAGCCAGGACCTCCCTGGCCCTGCAAAAGGGCCTGGGGTGTGGTTTCAGAGGAGTTCATGGCTTTGCTTGGAAGGTGGAGGACACAGAGAGCACAGATGGGTAACATACCTCTATTGAGCTCATGGCTCCTCTGATGTCACTCCCCTCCAGCTTAATTCCAGTGGTGATGACAACAGCAGCAGCACAGTCAGTTGGGTGGGAGCGTGGCTTCCTGATGTGATCTGCCTCTCTCTGTCTCTCTGTCTCTCTCTCTCTCTCGAGCCCTGACAGATGGTTGAAGCAGTTTCAAGGGTGGACAAAGACATGCAGCAGAAAACTTGGTATGGCTAGAAATGAGTTTCTGGAACTGTTGGTTCCACCACCAGCTACCAGAGTTGCAGCACTGCAAGCCAGGTGGGAGTGCAGCTCCCCCAGCCACACACCCAGATCTCCCAACAACCGAGGCAGTCCTGGGCCATGGTGATGAGTAGGCTGCATGCCTGATTTTGTTCTGGACTTGTGCCAGGTCTCAGAAAGAGGAAAGGGGGAAGGGCAGGGGGAAGTGCCTGATACTAAGTGTCACTTCTTCAGCAAAGGAAGTGAGCTGATGTCTTCTAATCAAGGGGAAAGGAGATTACTAAAGGGTAGAACTCTTCGTGCAGGTAGTGTCAGAGAAGGAGGAGACGGCACTGGGCTAGCAGCCCTTTGTTAAGCTTCATGCAGTTTTGGTGTCATTGGATGGGGCTCAGCAGCAACAACCATTATTAATATTCACTATGAGGGTGGACCCAAGCCTAACCCAGAATAAGGTAGGGCTGTAGGCCCCTCATTAATATTAATGAGAGGGGTTGGGACCAGGACCGAGAGTCCCATAGAACCAGGCAGAGGTGGTTATCAATATTTATGAAGGGGGGGTGGCTCTGCAGAGATATAGTAGCCTGTGGAGGGAAAGATCCTTAAAGGCACAGCACCCACTGGGGAATTTGAATTGTCTGATAGCCCTAGGTTGCCCATGGAGATACGCGGATGTGTCCTGAGACCTACCTGAACTGAACTGCACTGCTTGCACCCTGAACTGTGTTATCCAATGGTGTCACCTGTGAACCATGAGCCCTACGCTTCAGTTATGTGCAACAAGAGGCAATAATGACACCAGATGGGGTAATTGTTTATTGCTCAGCTGTGATTCCTGCATGCAATTACTGTGATTTCTTCTGGAGAGAGTTTCAGCACCTGACACCAGCCTAGAGACATCCTGAGCCACTCCTCCAGCATCAGCAGACATGTCCACAGTGAAGCCAACCTGAGTTCAGTCTTCACTACAGTGTTACAGCCTCATTCCCACATTGTTAAGTGGTAGAGAGCTGCTAGGTAGGTGTGACGCTCTGCCATCTGCTTATTGTTACATTGTATAATATTTGTGTTTTAAATAAATGTGTGTGGTATGTGAAGGTCTGCTTAGACAAGAAAACAGGCTGGCTGCAGTGGCTTTGACTTCAAAAATGTCAGTTGCTGAAACAGCAGAGATGGTAAATTGACCAGCGAAGAGAAACCCTAATTAAAAGTTTCCTGTACTGTCTTAATTAAAGCCTTCTGGCCATCTGCCAGCAGATAGGACCTCATAAAATTTTATGATTCCTTCAGGAATAGGCAAGTTAGTTGCAGAACCATGTTATAAGTTGTAAACCTTAGATCATTTTTGCAAAGAAGGAAACCAGCAGATGAATCAAAGAGACATGTTTTGATCAGAGACTCATATTTTAAAAATTACTGAGTGTTGATTTCCCCAGTAGAAATAAACTCTATGGGATGATCTAACTGTGACCTCATGGGTAGCATCACCAGGAGGTGGAGAAAAACTGAATTTTGAATATTGCTTGCAAGAGAAGTTGGTGTAGAAGGACTCTGAAACTCAAAGACACACATGGCCTGTGCACTGGTAACTAGGCACTTTAGAAAATTATTCATCTGGAACTTTCAAGTAATTGTGGTAGGAGTTTGTGTTCTGTAACTTTCCATTTATTTTATGTGACTGTATGTTAGTGATATAGCTGTTCTGTGTTTGATTTTACCTGTTTTACAATTTTTAGTAAACAATGTTTACTTTAAAATATTGCCTGTGCTTTCTTTCAGTTCTTTTACATGTGATTGCTGAGCCTGTGTTTAAGTCTGACAGCTGTTAAGGGCTTGAATGTGTTACTACACTTGTTAAAAAGGTAAGAATGTACCTAGGTCTCATACTTAGTTGTAAGGGTACATTTTGGAAACCTGGCTGGGTGCCACTGGGCAAAAGATTGTATTGCATTCCCAAAGAGGGTACATATCTGAGTCTATTAACTGGGTATGCTAGCATAAGGTTCACATTTTGACCGCCAGGACCCGAGGCCAGTAGGTGATTTGGCCCCAAAACAGACAGGAGGGTTACCCTGTCTGTCCCCTGTTCACACTATTGCACTTTGAAGTTGGCACTGTGGGAGCAGAGGGCCTGACCTGCTTAGTGCATTTGTGAGAGGTAGGTATCCAGAAGTGTGTCATCTAAGGAGCCACCACGGCTCAAGAAAGAGGGACCACAGTTAGAGTCATGCATGACCTTTTGCTTTTTTTGTCTCCTGTCTGCAAGTGTGCACATACCAGTACTGCTCCGAAGAAGCCGTGCTGAGAATGGCATCACCAGTAGTCTTATTGATGAGAGGTAGCCTGGGTGCTGGGAACCTGTCAATAGAGATGTGCGAATTTAGAAAATTTTGTTACACTAAATATTTTGTGAAATTCGCACATTTCGTGAAATATTTCATGGGTGTGAAATGCAAAATTCTGCAGCAAAATGCAAGATTTCACACATGAAACAGGAAAATTCAGGTGAAATTTGGTGAACTGTGGGCTAAATTTGGCAAGGTTGTACATTTTGTGGAGAAATTTAGCATTTCATGGGCAAAAGTTTGCAATTTTGCACGCTGAGAAAAATTTTACAGAATGGCAGAATTTTATGAAATGTTTTGCATGGTGAAATTGCCAATTTTGCAGCAATTTCGCTAGCGAAATTTAAATTCACAGTATCTCTACCTACCAATGGTCATAGCTGAGGATCATCCACAGAACCATCTGCTTGACCAGGAGACTGCAGCTTCTTACCAGGAGTCACAGAGGGTTGCCAATTTCTTCATCATACAGCTAGTAGGGCTTTTCTTTGTTTTCTACTCATCTGAGAGATGCCCCATTATGACCTGCTTATAAAAAGCACTTTCTGGGGGTCAATTCCGACTTGCTGATCAGCCAACGCATCACAAAGTCCAAGCTTAGTTCATCATTTATCTTGTCCTCTCAGCAAAGTGCACACAGTACTTGGACTGAAAGGGGTTGACCCCCTGTTATTGGTTCAGCCAATTGTTGGTCCCAATTGCATTGTTTTATTGCTTATTCTATTATCCTGTAGTATTGTAGAAAAACAGTTACCTTGTTCTTCTTGTCCCTTGTAAATAAACCATTTGCATTTTGGTCCCTGAGTAAGCTTTCTGCCTCTCCTTCCAGGTTCAACTGGTCAATCCTGAATTCTTAGTGAGTCATGAACTCCATTCCGCCAGAGCTTTCACCCCCTACACTTTAACATTTTAAGTATATGTTCTGCAAAAACCCAGTGATACAGCCCCTTTTAACAAAAACACAAAACAAGAACATAGTAGAACAGATACTCTTCTGTATCAAGCCCAAATAAAATCTGCTTGAAATGATGACAGTATTCACAGCACTTTCAGTACTTTAGTCCATAGCAGTCTAGCCACTTTAGACTGGGCAAACATTTTTCTCAGTCAATTTTCTTCACATGCACAGTGTCAAAGTCCTCCACTCTCTTCCAGTGTTATGCAGGTCTCAGACAAACCACTACTAGGAAATCTGACTCTCCTCCTCCCCACCCCCTCACCCCCTTGGCAGTACAATCACACATCCTTCTCTTGAGTATCTCCTTGGCCTCCACAGCTCCAGTTCCAGACAGCAGATCCAGATTCAGCTGTCTGGCCCTGATTCAATTCTGATTCTTCTCTATACCTCTCTCTTCTCTAAACCTGCAAACAGAAGAACGCTTTTTGAGATTTTCACACTGATACCAAAGCATATACAAGCTACTGTATTTAGCCCTTAGGATAATGTGGTATACCTGCAAAAGTATACTTTCAAACATAAAATACAGTACAGAGTGACTCCCCAATGTCTTCTCTAAATCACAGGCAGCCATCCTAAAAAAGGAAAACAATATTTATGAGCAAACCAATCAGTGCTGATGATTTGCCTACATGTATGGACCTCTTGTAACAGTCATACAGTAAATCACTTATGTTATTTCAGCCAACCAGCTTTTAGAACCACATGGCATTTTATATTTTATACAGTTTTGGCCTTGTGAAGTAATGTTAAACTGGAGTATTCCACTTTAAAAGTGGATGAAGGAACAATGGATCATAAAATGTACTATAACTCTCCAGCTAACTAGAATGATTTATACATTTGTATGTGTCTATGAGAGATGCATTTTATGGCATAATGATATCATCTTGCATGGTATGGGCAGTCAGAAATGTTCAGCCTTGCTTTGCGGTAATCTTCTCAAACTGCATTAGATGACAGATGTATCTAAATAACCATACAGTATAAGCATATCATTTATCTAGATAATGCCTCTGTCTCAGCTTCTAAGTATTATTTAAATATTATTTATTGATGCATGTTATGTTTTCCTTTCTGTTTGAAACCATGCTCTGACTTGTACATTGTACAAAGTCTTTTTTCATGGAAAGTGCACTACATTAAATAAAATGGCTTGCCTTGTGTAAACTTGTGGGTCTCACATACTGAGATAGAAAACACTGAATAGTCCCCCCTTTTCCAAGAGGAGTGACCAACAATTTTATATTTTTTTATAAACTATTTTTTAATTGTTGTTTGCTATTATAGTTTTAATTCATAACACATTTACAAACTATCATGCACAATGTCTCTTATACCTGCCAGAGTGTTCCTTTAGAGTACCAGAACATGTGAGGAGGTATTCATACAACCATGAGAGAAATGATGTGCGCCATAGGATGTATATAATAGTTTCAGATGTGAACTACCTGCTCTGAATCTCTGCATATTTCACCCTATTCAAACTAACTGAAATGGGGCAGGCATTTTCTGCACATCCCTCAGCTCAGTAAAAGTAAATCTGAAGCATCAGTCCAGTGATTTTTCCAGCCACGTTGGTGAAAATATGGCAACCATTTGTGCATTGTATTCCTTTTACAATGCTTTAAATATGTTAACATTTATTCATTCCATTTATTTAGAAACCAAACCTCAAAATTCTCTTGCCAGGGCTATAGTTAAATTAGTTTGTTATAGCTATAAGTGAGGGTGTGTTCTACACAGTGGTGACCTTAATTTACTAAGCCAACATGTGTCCAACAGCCTGGCAGCACCTACACTATAGTACCTCCAGTCAGTGGTCACAGACATTATTGAAGTTGGCAGTATAAAATAAGCCATCCAGTCTGTTTTCCCATCCATTTTCCAGTTTTCTCTGTTTCTGGCATCAGCATTTCAGAAAGAAATATGAAGAGTCATGGCCCCAGTGCTGATTTGCATGCCCTGAGTTACAGTTCTGATTTTCTAAGGATAGTGTTCCCATGTTCATTTTTTCAATGTAAAGCATATTGCCATGTACAGGACAAAGCCTTCATTCAGGCCATATGTTCACCTAAAAATGCTTACAAATGCATAACTTGTGCATGCTAGAATTCTCGTTAGTTATGGATCATCTTGCTCAGACCCTTGTTCTCTTGGAATGTGCAGAGTCATCACAACTTCAGATTAGCTATGAGATAAGAAGCCTGGTTAGAATAGAATCATATTTTGATTGAAAAATAACAATTAACTAATGAATAAGGCAAAATGTGAATCCTGGATACATTCAGCAAGCATATAATCTTTGACAGGCACACTGGTCCCATAGGACCAAAAATAAATGCTTAAAGCTGACAGTAGTAACTCCTCAGGGATTTTAACATCAGTTGGTTAAAATGCTATAGGCACTTGGTTGAAAAATCCCTAAACAGGCTGCTCTTTACACAACTAATCTCCCACCCAAAAAGCTCTAAAAACATGGGCAATTTATTACTCTTATTACTGGGTACTAGACCCTAACATTGACAGAATTATTTGCTCAGGTGTTCTTCTAGATTCCATCAGTGACCATTCCCTGGTCTATTATGCATGCATGCAAAAACCCTTAGGTCCCTCCTCACCTGATTCATTTTTGTGACCTCTCCCACCTGGATCCCTTCCAATTCAAAGCTGCACTGGATTGCATCTACTGGTCTTCCCTGTGGTCAGCCTCTGATGTGGACCAGGCTGTTTCATACTTCACTACTTTAACCAGTCTCCAGGAGAAATACACCCCTCCCACCACCAGGAGGGTCTGTGGTTTGACCACTAAATGGCTGGACCATCCTCTCTTATTCCTATTAAAAATAAGAGACAAATATTGGTCTACCTTCAAGGCTACCAATTCCTTCTCAGACTGGACCACCTATACAACTCTCAGAAATACTTAACAGGGCATCCAACAGTACAAAATCTATTTCTGCAAAATGCAACTTTAATCTTCCTACAACAACCCTCATCAGTTATGGAGTTACATCAAAAAGTCCCAGGGCCAGGATGTAACCTCCACCTCTCCTGACTTTGAAATCAGAGGGGTAAACTGCAGTAAACCCTCCAAAATCTTGAATGCATTAAACAAGCTCTTCTCTGGCCTTACTGCTTATGCTGGAGTGTTTCCATCTCCTTCGGAATGACAAATCCCCCCCCCACTAAATCTGGGCTACATTCCACTTTTCACCTCAAACATGTAAGTATCTTCAAAGTGCACAATGTCCTGATGTGTATCTCTGAATCAAAATCTGCAGGTTCCAATGGAATTGAGCTCAGTCTTCTCAGAATAGTTGCCTATGAGCTGGTCTCCCAGCTGGGTAAAATCTTAAACGTATCCCTCACTGTCAATACTGTACCAGCTACCTGGAAAATGTCACCATAGTGCCTTTGTTTAAAACATACAACAACAAAATCCTCAGCAACTACAGACCTATCTTAATTCAACCTGCTTTAAGCAAGACCCTGGAGAAAATTGTCTCCTCTCAACTTACTGCCTATCTCACTGTTCATAACCTCCTCTCCCCAGCCCAACATTATTTCTGCGGGACCCACAGCCCCACTACTGCTTTGTTCACCCTCACCAATGGAACCGCCACCTCTCTTGACAAAGGTGAGCTCACTGGCACCATATTCATAGACCTCACTAAGATGTATAATATTGTCAATCACTTTTTACTATGCAACAAACTACACACCCTGGTAATCTAAGATAATGCCCTCCCATGGTTCAGAATCCCTTTGACCAACAGACAACAACATGTCAGGCTTGTCTCCCCTCTATCTGATCCTGCGCCTGTCATTACTGATATTCTTCAGGATTCTATACTCGGACCACTCTTTTCGTACCATCATTGTCAATTCTGTCCACCAATGCTTCTCCAATAGTACCCCTGTCCTGTATGCTGTTGATCTGGTCTTCTTCACAAGTGCCCATAACATGCCTGGCAGAAATAGAACCCTCTCAGCTGATCTGATGGATTTTCAATCCTGGTTCCATGAGGACCATTTTTTAGTGAACCCATCAAAATCACTTGCAATGCTATTTAGAACCTCTTACCGGTTAAAGAATATCTCAGCTTCACTCACTGTGGCCTGTGATAATGGCACCCCCCTGGTCACTTAAGCAATAAGGCATGACCAGGGGTTAGATTAACTGTCTATTAATCACCCCCTAGGGGTGTAATGTGGCACAAGGCACAGCCAAGTGCTATATTGCCCCAGGGGGTGATTAACTGACTTTTAATCTAACTCCTGTTAGTGCCTTATTGCCATTATAAAAAATTGCTCCAAAAGAAGAGGGTTAAAAGAATACCTCTTGAATTTTTTGGTCATTTAGAGGGAAATTTTTAATAAAATAGTTCTTACACCAACAGTTTAAGAATGCTGGTTCAAAATCAGAATACATCTTTCCAGTCATTCAGCAATGCTAGAGGATGGAATGCTGACAGGAAGAATCCATGTGCCATTGTGAACAGGCTGTACATGACAGTATAACATGGATTAACATAAGGCTGTTGGAATCCTAACAGGCAATCAGCTTACAGCATTTCTGAGAACCTTTTTATAATATCCCTTTCTTTGGTTACCTGGGTGTCACATTAGATCCCTCTCATGAGTGTTCTCTTCACTTGTCATCCACGAGCAAGGCACTTAATGATAGACTTGAACTATCTTACCAAGTCAGGCATAATCTCCTCCCTTCTGCCCACCTTGCAATTGCCTGTGAAATCCTACTTCCTAAGCTTTCCTATGACCTGTCATTTTTCACTAATGCCTCAAATGCAGTCCTGGGAAATGGGATGTGTTTTACAACATCTGTCAATTTGCCCTTGCCTGCAACTGACTCACTCACCACTGTACTCCAAACTAGGCTGGCTACTTCCTCCCACCCAATGCGACCTCTCCCTGGGTGGCATCACTCACAGTGTAATTCACAATCATACACATCTGTCTCTTACCTCTCTCATGGTGCCCCACAGAAATGCCTATCATCAGATCCTTGGACCTCAACCTCCTTTCTATACCCAGGACCAGTACCAAACTCGGGGAGAAAGCCTTCGCTTTGCTACCTCTAAATTGTGAAATAGCATACCTGCTAACATAAGACAATGTACTCTTACCCATGCCTACCAGAGCCAATACTGTTCACATCTACTCCAACTGACAGCATACTTTTGTCCCTAGTCCTATCCCTTGCAATTACTAGCCACTGGTACTTGATACCCCTGCACTTGTTATTTTGTATATATGTTAGTTTGTTCACACCTCAGAGCTTCACCAATAATTTCTCCTCTCTGCTTCTTACTTATTTTGTACAGTTTGGTTAAATTTGTTTAATCTGATCACTCTAATACTTAATTTATTACTCTGCTTAATCTGATCACTATGATGCTTAATTTACTGTCATGCACTGTGTTTGTTTTTACTAAGTTTATCATATACTCTAATGTTGTAGGACTGTTCCTGTATTTGTGCTGTTTAATGGTTTGTACCCTCTCTGGTTGTGCCTAAAAATAGGCAAATATTTGTCTAATGCACCTTACCTGGTAAACAAAAACTAAATAAATACCAGCAAGTGAACATGGTTGGTATTGATCAATGCTCGTTTCCAACATCTGTACATAACAATAAAAAGAAGATCAAAATGGAAAATTTATGACATGTACAGTAGGGGTAGCAGTATTAAATTGACCTTCCATGACTTGGAGCACTGAATTAAAGTTATTACAGAAAGGCAGGAAGAATACAGGAATACAAGGATGAACAACTTCATTAACATGAAGTGTATGAATGTCGAAAAATATATTATTAATAACTCTATTGTACTTAAAACATTATAAAGTAACAGAGGTTGATAACTGGTTAGGATTACATATGAATGGCCAGAGAAGGCCTGGCTGTCAACATATTTTTCTCATAATGACAGAATCAGAATTATGTATAACAAGTATGTTCTTTTTAAAATGTTCCCATAATCACTGACTCTTTGAGCAACAATCTCCCTTTTTTCTTACTACAAAAAGCAGTAATCAAAATAAATGAAAGTAATGGCTCTTCCTGTAACCATAATGGAAACTGTGAGGAGGCCAGCTGTGGGACTGTTAAATAAAAAAAATCAAGCTGGACTGAGCTCACTACGGAAAATATTCCAGTGATATACCAACATGTCAGTGCCTAGCAATTTCTTCAGGATTTAGTATGGTTCATAAAGCTTAGATATACTATAAACTGAATATCTACACTAACACACAACAGAGAAGTCTGTCAAGTGTAAGATCACGTGATGAGCTAGTAGGGGTCAGACGTCTTCGAGATTGAGCTCGAGTTTCAGCGGATAAAATAAAAGATTTAAGCTTTATTTGACCCCCTAAACCTGTTATTGCAAGGATCCCTGATGACTAGGCATGCCCTAAGTAATGGTGATTGCCTCAGGCTTAATCGTAGGAGGGAACAGATCAGCTTAGCAACGGCGGGCCAGGAGAACAAAATGGCTGAGTTAGAAATCGAAAGCCCCGAGCCTCTCGCGGCAAGAGTACCGGCGACTAAGCGTTCCAAGCCCCACTCTCCATCTCCAGACGATGTAGATGATCTGAAAACAGAAGCCCAAGGAGTGTACTCAACCTCGCAGGATATTTGCGAAATTAAACAACTTTTGCAGGGGCTAGTTGCGGATTTTACCATACTGAAACCCACGTTACATGCCTTAACACAAAGGGTGGGGGACGTAGAGGCTAGAGTGGCTTCACAGGAGAGAAAAACGGGGGCCATAGACCTAGAAATGATCGGGCTCAAAAGGCAAGTTAAAAAGCTTGAAGAGCGTTTGGAGGACCAAGAGTCACCTAGTAGGAGAAACAATTTAATAATGGCAGGCCTACCTGAAAAAACGGAAGGCTCGGATTGTGTAACCTTTATGCAGGACTTTCTCCTGAAGCTATTTGGTCCTTCGCCATATGGTGACTCGTATAACGTGGAGAGGGCCCACCGGTCATTGAGAGAGATACCCCCACCTGGAGCCTGACCGCGAGTTCTGATCATGAGGTTTCTAAACTACAAGGAAAAGATTCATGTCCTGACTAAAGCGAAAGCAAATAGATCCTTGCAGTGGAATGGGGCTTCAATATGGATCTTTCAAGACTTAGTGCCCTTGGTGAGAGAGAAACAAAAAGAATACGCGGAGATAAAAAAGGAGCTGTATTTAGCGGGTCTGAAATTTCGATTGCAACATCCAGCTACACTAACTGTGAAACTTCCGAAAGGAGATAAACGCTATTTTACAGCAACTGAAGCTTTGGAAAGTCTCAGAATTGAACTACCAGAATTATTCAAGTCGATGACTTGAAGTAAAGAGGGTTTGGCAAGAACGCTGGCAATGCAGCGGCGAGTGTGATTAGCAACACCTGGGAAATAATGTGAGAACTGGCAGGGATACCTAATTCCTGATCTCGACTAGCTTTCGGATTGAAGAAAATGAGTCTAACTGTTTTTCACTACCGTTCTACTTTGTTAATTAAAAGTGTCAAGAAGGGGTGGATCTAAGCCTTTTGGCAGGCTAGCTAGTGTGGCTATATGGCTAGTTATCCTCCACCTCTTTTTTTTTCAGGGGTACTGTTACTCGAGCAAGATACAAGAGTGAATGGTTTGGCGGGGAAAGGCTCACTGACTATTACCAAGCTGGGTTATGTATTGGTGTTGGGGCTGTTAAGCCCTTTCCTTTTTGGCCATTGAGCGAAAAGTTCTAGAAGGTGATAGACAAAGCTAAATCTTAATGTCGGGGTTGGGATATGTGGGGGAGTCATTCGATGGATGATATGCTGGGATTTGAGGGGCTCGGAGATATCTTGAGGGCTGACTCATACATGTTTCATGAGGACTAAGGAGGGCGATCGAAGGATCGGGGGAGATAGGAAGGGGGGATACTGGGGGGTAAGGAGTGAGAGAGAATCCATAAAGCATGAGGTAAAGAAGATACAACATATGAGAGTGAATATCTGGGGCGGTGATATAGAAGATGGTATCACTTAAACTTCTTTCATGGAATATAAAAGGTCTCAGGGGGAGGAAAAAAAGACTGGTCGTGCTGCAGTGTATAAATCAACTGGGGGTGCATATTGCTGCACTCCAAGAAACTCACTTACTGTCTGAAGAGGTAAACCTTCTTAAGAGGGGTTGGGTAGGTAAGGTAGTGGGAGTTGGGAAAATGAAAACGTCGGGGGGAGTGGCAATATTAATCAGGAAAACGTGCCCATATGTAATTGAACGAACCCAGTCAAGAGAGGATGGCAGGGGGATATATGTGGTGGGTTCGATCTTGGGATGCCCATTTTCGTGTGCTTCAATTTATGGCCCTACTCCAGCTAAGTCAGAATTCTTTGCTTTGTTAGAAGCTAATATTACTACACTTCCCCAGACTCCACTTATCATGGTAGGAGACTGGAATATCTGCTTTGATAATAGGAAGGACAGGAGCCCCGCCTCCAATAAATCATCTTCTCCCCCGAAGAGAGCATTAAACAGATTCTTAGAAGCAACAGCACTGGTAGACCCATGTAGAATGTTTAGGAAAGGGGATACAGAGATGACTTTCTACTCTGGGGTCCACAAGACACATACTAGGATTGATTTTTTTGTGGTTAATAGGGAAGGGTTGAGAGGTATCAAAGGCTTGAATACTTATAATAGGGTCCTATCTGATCATTCTCCGATCCAGCTACTATGGGAGCTGGATAATATTCCCAAGGCCATTTCGATGGCAACTAGATGAAGGATATTTAGGAGGACAGTATGGTGTTTAAGTTAGAGGAGGTACTTAAGGATCATTCAAACTCAAATCCCAAACATTAGAGGACAAGAAACTAGCTTGGCCAGCTTGTAAGGTATTATATGCAGGAATGGCGCAGGAGTATACCTCTAGGCGGAACAAACTCAATAGAGGGCCGGAAGACTTTTTAGTTGGGGCCATTAAATCATTACTACCTTTAGAAGGTTCAAGTATAGAAATGGACAAGGAATTAGGGGATTTGAGAGACCAATACAGAAGTATATTGAACCTTAGGGCAGATCGCTGGCTGGAAAGACTAAATGCTAAATATCTGTTGCAGGGGGATGTACCCGGTCGCGTATTGGCTCATAGAATTAAGGAGTGGGAGGCGGAAAGAATGATCATGGCAGTGAATTTCGGGGGAGGGATTATTTCAGAACCGCAGAAAATGGCGGATGCTTTCGCGGATTATTATTCAGGGATTTATCAAGAGGGGGGTACCAGTACGGAGGTTGTAGTTGAAAGGTTCCTTAAGGATATATCGTTACCCAAATTGGAAGTAGAGCAAGCCCGGGCATTAGCAGCACCAATCTCAGAACTAGAGATCAAGGAAGTAATCAGAGACCTTCCAAACAGTAAGGCGCCAGGGCCAGATGGCCTGTCTGCAAAATTCTATAAAGTCCACTTAGGGACAATAATCCCTCTACTAATGGACTTATTCTCAAACATTATGAACAATGGAGTTCCCCACCCTCCCTTATACCAAGCTTACATTACCTTGATCCCTAAGCCGGATAAGCCTAGGGACCTGCCAGGTAACTATAGACCCATTGCTTTAATTAACCAAGATATCAAAATACTTACCAAGATTCTGGCTAATAGAGCTTTGAAAGTCGCACCTCTATTCATCAGTCGGGACCAAGTTGGGTTCATGCCGGTGGGGGGTACAGGACGCGTTAAGAAAGATGCACCACATTTTGCACAGGGCTTCCTACACAAAATCTGCTATGGCCCTGATAGCACTTGACACCGAAAAGGCTTTTGACCGAGTCTCCCATAATTTTTTATTCTCTACAATGGAGAGAATGGGCTTCCCGAAGGGTTTTCTTAGAGGCCTCCAAAATCTCTACAAGGCCCCTACAGCCAGAGTCTTATGTAATGGTTATTTATCAAAGGAGTTTCTTTTGTGAAATGGGACTAGGCAGGGCTGCCCCTTGTCACCAATTTTATTTAACATTTACTTGGAACCTTTATTAAGAGCACTAAATATGGAGCCCAGGGTTCAGGGGATTGAGGTTCAGGGGATTGAGCTTAAACTCTCGGTATTCGCAGATGATATTTTGTTACATTTAGCCAATCCTGCTGCTAGTATCCAAAAGGTGCTGGAAGTAATTGGGAAATTTTCGGAGGTATCTAACTATAAATTAAACTTAAGCAAAACTCAGGTTCTCCCGCTTACTGTTTACATGCACAGAGCAGACTTCGAACACCTGAAAATTAACTGGGCTGGGGAAAAAATTAAGTATCTGGGAATCTGGATCACTTCTAGATTGGAGAATGGTGTGGAGGAAAATGTGGGTAACCTGTTAGCTACAATTAAAACTGATATTTTAAGGTGGAATAAACTTCCTTTAAATTTAACTGCTACACTGGGACTGATTAAAATGAACCTTCTACCCAGACTATTATACCCGATCAAAATCTCACCCTATAGCATTCCAAAGGGGAGGTTTAGCAGTATACAGAGGGTAATTTCAGAATTTTTGTGGGATTCCAAATCTCCTAGGAGGAAGCACACTGTTCTACACCTCCCTTACTCTAAGGGTGGGATTAAGCTCCCGGACCTCTTCCTATATTATGTAGCAGGTCAGCTGGGTGCGATGGGGTGATGGACAAGGAGTGAGGAAGTAGGGGGATACACATCAACATGGCTTCAGCTGGAACAGCTTATGCTAAAGGACCTAAAATTTTCCCCCGTTGCAATGCTGTTTACAGACCCGGAGGCTTTGCCGGAAGGGGGAAAGCAGTCACCAATTTATAAATCAGTTAAAGCATGGTGGGATCTGCTGAACATGATTCAGAGGAAGGCGCAGAAGAGAACCAGAAATCAGCTTGTAATAGGAAACCCTAACTTTCGTCTAGGGGGACAAGTAATTAGTGGTCAATGGGCTCCAAAACTGTCCGGTCTGATGCTGTCAGACTTGATAGTAGAAGATAGGATGGAACTACCAGTGCAAGCCAGAGCATGGGATCCTTTTAAAAGGATTCAAGTTACAAATCTAGTTCAGAAATTTATACGAGACAATAAGGAAAGGGAACAAATACTTTTTATGTGGGACCATTTGAAAGGGATAGACCTCTTACAACATCACCTCTCAAAAGTTTATAGGGTGTTGTTGGACTTTATGAGTGTGGAAGTCAAAGCTCAGATAGGATACTGGGAGAAAACTTTATCCCCCTCGAGGCCTGAATGGAAGGAAATCTGGAGAAATATTAAGGCTTTGCCCATACCGAAGTATAAAACCATGCAGTTTTTTATTTGTTCAAATATCTACTATACCTGTTAAATTATGTTCTAGAAAACTCAGACAGACAGACAGACCTGTGTTTTAGATGTGGAGCAGAATCAGGGGATCTGATGCATGTGTTTGAGCTGCCTTTAATCCAACCATTGTGGACTCAAATTGGGCAAAAAATGGACCGTTACTAAATTATTCGAGTATATCAAACCAGAGATATGCTTGTTAGGGGACATGCAAATGGTACTAAAAAGCTCAGCCAACTATCATGTGTCTTTGATGTCCTCCCTGGTTAAAGCTTTTGTTCTTAGGCACTGGAAAAGTGATAGTATTTATAGCTATGACCAATGGGTTAGTGACCTACTGCAACTCTTGGACAGACTTAAAAGGCAAATGGTAACAGAGGGGAAAAAGAAGGTATATAATAAAAGATGGAGGGTGCTAGAGGCAGTATACTCGGTACAACTGAGGAGTGCCCGGACACAGATCTGTCTGTCTGAAGGAGTTTAGCTTGTTGGATGGTTTCTCCCAGGAAAATGGGAGAATGGGATAAGACTGTAGGGAAATATAGGATATTGTATAGTGTAACTTTTGTACTAATGGAGTCATAATGCTCTCAGGAGATGGTCTCTTTCAGGATTAGTATGTTACTACCTTTGGCGGATATGGATGAATTCTTTCTCTCTCTCTCTCTCTCCTAGGGACACAGTTATTAGAGTTATGTCCGGAGAAGACAGGACATGCCTTGAAATTTGGGAAGATACTATTAAGAAAATTCAAGTTAAGTAGTAGACTAGATTAAAGTCAAATTTCAAGGAATAGTATGGAAGGTGACATTAGGCAAAACTGGACCCAAACCTACGGTCTTGATAAGATATAACTGTGATTGTAAATAGTTGTGGGAATGGATATAGTATCCATATCCAGTTTGGGGATGTGGGCCAGGGTCCAACCCTGGGATATGTGTGTATAAGCATATTGTTGGAACACATAAAAATCACAATAAAGAAGATTTAAAAAAAAAAGAAGAAGTCTGTCAAGTGTGTGCAGTCTATTTACAGTTAGAATTTTCTGGTTTTACAAACAGAAATAGAAACAAAGTAATAGGGAAGAAAAAAAGTATAGTGAAAATAGCAGTATTAAGTTGGTGAGGTGACAAACTAAATGATTTTTTTTACAGTGGCTACAACTAAACAAACTAAGATGTGAGAATTAGAAACATATTTGTAAAAGAATGGGTATGATGTAGTTGGTGTAAAATTAACATACATAAGTATAGGAGCTAAAGAAGTGATATGCACAGCAAAACTGGAAGATCAGAGGGATGGAAGCATGGGTGCAAAAGGATTGTGTATCAGCAAAAAAAAAATATTTAAAAAAGAGGCAGATGTAGCAGAGACGGTATACCGTGATATGGGTGAATCAATTTAAGTGAGTGAATTTGGGCAACATCAAAATTGGGATTGTAAAATGGGCTATGTGCACTTAATTGCACATAATGTTTCCTTAGTGAGCTCAGAACATAAGTGGTTTTACTAGTTAGGTAAAGTTTGCTTTGCTAATCTAAGGAAACAAACCTTATAATACCAAATTAACTTAGGAGGAAATCTTTTGAATAAGTATGGAAAAAAATGTAAATGATAATATCATGGGTGGGTTTAGTTATAATAACATGCACATCTCAGATAATGGTGCCCCAAAAGAAACTGGAACAGGGTCTACAAGAAGGAGGAAAATCACTAGCTATATAAACTGGAGGAACAGCAAACACTGATCAGAAATAACTAGCTTTACTTAACCCAAGGAAGAGAAGAAATCCATTTCAGCTTGTTAGAACTGAATTAAGAAGACAACACAATTCAGTTATTAAACAAACATCGCACGTGAATAGTAGCTTAATAGAATTAATCTTAAGTGGTGATATAGAACTGAACCGTGGACAACATCAAGGTACAATTCTTAACATAATCTATGATTATGCAAGAAGCCTGAGAAATAAAAAGGACCAACTTAGGGTATGGGTTCGAACTGAAATTCCAGATTGTATAGAATTAACTGAAGCCTGGTTAAATCAAAAGGTGTTAAATAATTAAATAGAAATTGAGGGCTACACTATTCACCATCACGACAGAAACTTGAAGAGAGGGGGAGGAGTGGTGTTATACACTAAATGGGAACTAGGACAGACAGAATTACTTTTTCTCAGGAGTCATTGAAGGCATTGAATGCCTATTAATTAACAAATCCAAATCAAATCTAGCTATAGGGGTGATACATTCACCACCAAAAGTGAAGACAAAGGAATTTGAAAAATTAGCTCAAGTAATTCAAAATCAAACAAAAGGAAAAAACTTGTGCTAATAGGAGATTTCAATTCTGCTTGGGGACATCCAAGAGGGTGAAAACCAGAATTAGGCTTTGCCCAATTAGATCTTAGGCAAGTGATAAAACATTCCACTAGAAAAAGTTCACCACAAAGCTCAGGAAATATACTTGATTTAATATTTGTATCACGACATATTGAAGTAAAGTATGCACAAGTTCAGCAATCGGTCTTGGGAGAACCATAATACAGTTAGCTGTGGGATAAACTTATTAGCAAAAGGGAAACCTGTGACAAAAGAAAAACAGGTATGGAGAAGATGTTTTAAATCCTGCAGTGCAGAGCTGTTACAATATACATTAGGGAAAGTTAAATGGGAAAGACTGTCTCAGATTCCATCATTAGAACTAGCAGTCCAGGAATTTAAGAAAGAGTTCTTGCAAGCTTGCAATAAGACAGCTCCCTATATTAAAGTACATCAAAGAAAAAGACACGTTCCATGGATTACAGAAATATTAAAGAAATTTAATTAAAGAACAGATTATAGAAATTGGCAAATAAAACACTAAGGGAAGGATATTCAAAGCAGTTGCACAATGCGCAAATGAGTTGTGCTGGCACAACAGCTGAAATGTGCTGTAGAGCGATATTCAAACACTGCAGCTACGCAGCTCAAATCGCACTGCTCCAAGGCACAAATGAAATGTATGCAGCACAAGTGCAGGGGACAGACCCATGAATAAGTGGCACAATGACATATTCAACCACAAACCATAGTGCAATGGAGGAGCAAGACCCCAGATGTGCTACCCCAGCTTGAGCCTGTAAAATCCAGGCGCAAACACACAAACAGGGATGCACAGCACTGTGCAGAGAGAGAAAGAGAGAGAGAAAAAGAGAGAGAGAGAGACAGAGAGAGAAACAGACAGAAACAGACAGACAGACAGACAGACAGTGACATAGGGACAGACACACACACACACACATATACACACAGACACACAATGACAGCCAGACAAGGAGCCAGGGTGAGATGGACGGTGGTCCATTCCACATGGAGGTGGTAATGAGGAGTGTGAGGAGGCAGGAGGAACAGCAACATGACCAACGAAGGGCCCGGCGCCGGTATGCCCGACATAGGTGATACTGTGCCTGCATCACATTTGAGAGCTACAGGGATACAGAGATAGTGGGCCTGTACCGCCTGATCAGGGCAATTCTCAGGCAGCTCTGTGAGCTGTGCAGTGATGAGATGCAGACATCCACCAGACAAAGTCATGCTATGTCTGTGGAGACCAAGGTGACTGCAGTGATGTGCTTCCTCACCATGGGCACCTTTCAAAGACCAACCGGGGACACCATTGGGATCACCCAGTGGGCCACGTCCTGCCTCCTCATCCAGTTCCTCAAAGCTCTGCTGCCACGTGCTGCAGAGTACATACATTTCCCCAGCACACAGACGGAGCATACAGCAAACATGTAGGCCTTCCACGGGGTAGCACGCATGCTAGGCATGACTGGGGCCATTGACTGCACCCACATGTGCATCCGCATACCACCTGGTCCTGAAGGGTCTGTCTACATCAACAGTAAGGGTTACCCATCAGTGAACTGCCAGGTGGTGTGCAATGCCACGGGGTGTATCATCAATGTCTGCACCACACACCCTGGGAGTGCACATGATGCATTCATCTGGCACAGCTCAGTGCTGTGCCAGAGGTTTGAATGTGGGGACATCCCCACGGGCCACCTAGTGAATTATGGCATGGGCTGGGGTCTGCACGGCACTGCCGAGGGGGGGCATGCTGGAGTGAGTGGTGGGTGTCCAGGACTAGGATGTGTCACAGCACAGCAAAGGGCTAACCTTGTCCATGCCTTCACAGGTGATGGAGCATACCCACTGCAGCAGTGGCTGCTCACCTCCTACCAGCAACTGTCGTCCCCCGCAGAGGAGCAATACAACAAGGCACATGCCAGCACATGCGGCATAATCAAGCATGTCTTTGCCATGCTGAAAATGCATTTCCATTTCCTAGAGGGGTCTGGCGGTGCCCTACAATACAGCCCATCAAAAGCATGTGGTCTATTCCTGGCCTACTGCATTCTACACAACATGGCCATTGACCGTGGGATAGCTGTTAAGGCAGATGATGGAGACAGTAGTGGGGATGATGGTGGTGATGTGCTGGAGGGTGGTGGGCAGCCACCCCATGGGAGATGCAACCCGAGACTGGCCGTGCAGGCAAGGTGCCACCAGGACACCATCACACACGAGCACTATGGTGAACACAGGTGAGTGCACAGAGACACAGAGATGCACAGGCACACAGAGCAGCACACCACACACACAGACCTGGACAAGCATGCTAGAGGCATGCATGGTATGGGGCACACAGCAGGCATTGGGGTGGCACTGGCACACATCTGCACACACACGGCACAGGCATGTGCACACACACCGATGCACAGTGGTACATGGCATGGATCAGAGGCACTACACAGGTGCACAGGCACAGCCAGTGGCAGCTGTAACAACCATCATCACACCCATGCAATGCATCCCAGTGGCATGGCCAGCATACACATGGGGTATGCAGCACAGCACTCCAGCGACACACCACAGGCATGCCACACCAACAACACCCACACATACATAGGGCAACAGCAGAAGACAGGGTGCAGGGAACAGACACATTACGCCAACCGCATGGTATCCTGGCTGCTACAGCCAAATGGGCAGCTGCATCTAGGCAGATCACCAGTTGCAGGCTGGCCATTGGCCATGGGGAGGTGTCTGAGGCACCCCAGTGGTTGATGTTTGGGACCACAACCGTGTCCATGTAAGGGTGGAGAGGTGCCCAAACAGGCCTGCCCCAGGTGTACCTGGGATGCCAGTATCGGATCCTAGGGTCCGCTGCGATGGGGTCACCAGACGCCATGACCATGGGGTGAATAGTGCACTGTGGGGTGTCCTATGAGCATGGCCAAGCCCAGTGGCATCCAATGATGCCAGACCCACCTCAATGGTACCGGCCATGTGGTCCATTGTCACCACAATGTCACCGGACATGCAGCCCATTGACACAGTCATGGCCTCCCATGACTGGTGGAGCCCATCCATAATCTGAGCAATGCCTCTGTCCTACTGCTCTGCCAGCTGTCACACCTCTGCTCGCAGTGCATGCATCTCTGTGTCGAGCAGCACCTGGTTGTCCACGGAGGCGCGTAGCAACTGGGTGTGCTCAGCCAGGCAATCAGCGTTCTGTGCACCCTGTCTGGGGTGCTCGACTGCTGAGAGTGTTGCAGCTCCCTGGCCAGCCTCCCACTCTGGTGGACACTGCACAGTGCACCGCACATTGGGTCCAGGCTGCTCAGATGCACCAGTGGTGGACCTTGCACCATGCTCCCCTATGTCCCCGTGACCTGTTGCTGCTGCATGACAGGTCACTGGTAGCGCCATGCCCATCCGCTGTGCAGTCACCACCACCGATGCCATGCCACCCACCAATATGCAGTCAGGGACGGGTGGCAGCCATACAGCTGTGATCATTACACTGTGCCCAGATGCCTCCTGCGATGCGTCCAGGGATGTGTCAGGCACCACGTCCCCAGTGCTTTCCAGTATCAGTGTGATGTCATCATTGGAGCAGGACATGTCCCCCAGCTGGGTCTCTGTACACAGCACACTCAGGCTATCATCGTGCATGAACCCAGCCAGGGCAACGTCCAGTGCCAGGTCAAATCTGTCAAGTGGCTCAGCGGTGCCCACCCTCATCCTGTCTGGCCCATGCACACTGGTCGAGGTGGATGGACTGTCCACCTCATCCATGGCTGGGGCTGTCCCTGCTCCTTCATCCACATGGTGGCGTGATGGTGCTGCAGTGAAGAAACAGTGTGTCAGTGCAAAAACTACAGGCCAGCATGCCCCTCCCCCATGTGTGCTTGCATCGGCTGCCAGATGCCACCCTGTGGCCATGCATGCCTGCATCAATACATGCAGGTGGCATGCCACACAGTGGTGGGCACCACCGCATGGCCACACACACACACATATGCTGGATATGTTGGTAGGGTGTCTACTCACAGTGCAGGAATGGGCTGTGACCTTTCTGGAAACCTCCTCCAGGGATGCCCTCCACCACCGTGCATCTGAGGGTGGATGCCACCAGTTCCTCTGTTGCCATCAGGGTGGGCGCAGTTGGTGGGCCACCGCCGGAGGCACTGCAGGATGCACATATGGCTGCCACCTTCTCCTTTATGCATCTCCTGTCCATCCTGGCCTTCTCCTTGCACTCCTGTGTGCTGTGCTGGTAACGTCCATGCTGGTTCATGTAGTCTGCCACCACATCCCACCCATCCGACCTTTCCTAGGGTGTGCCAGTGGCACCGCTAAGAAGTCCCTCCTTGTACAGGTAGGCATCATACAGGGCATTGGCCTCAGCCTTTGTGAAATTGGGCCTTCTCTTCTGGGCAGGCCCATGGCCTCCTTTTCCTCATTTCTTGACATGTAGCTACCTGGGGACAATGGCAGCATGATGTGTAGTTGTCAGCATTTCCCATATAAGTCCCCATGATGTTATGTATGCAGGCCCCTGTTGCCATGCACCAGCATACACCCACCTTCTAAGGTTGCAATACCCGTCCATGGCCTGTGCTGTCCGATGGCACTTATCAGGCACATCGCATGCAAATTAGCAGATGCACAATGGTAATGAGATGCTAATGCACCCCACTGCGCTGAGTATTGGCTGATAAGGCAATGTGCAAACAGCAGCTGAATATCGCAAACTTGCTTCATGTGCAATGAGATTGCACCAGAGCAATCCTGTTGTGCATATATGGTGCATGCGCAGTGCACAGTCCTGCTGTGCGCATATGTGCATGCCATTGCAGAGGTCCATCACACATCCTGCACTACATGTGCGTAGCAGTGCTGTGGCACAGTGCTATTGTGCATCCTCTATTGTGCTGCATGGTGCATCACATGGCATCCCTATGTCAGTCCCATACCACGTACATGTATGTATGTGCATGGGGTCACGACCCCTGGTCCCGTGCTCCGGTGGCCACATGCATACTGCGCATGTCCATGGATGCACAATGCCACCACACTGCACATCACCACATTGCACGATCACTGCATTCATTTCCCTATCGCTCAGTTCACACATGCTGCACCCACATGCGTGATCGCACTGCCAGCCAGGCTGCCATTCAGACCTAATGGAGGTCATGGTGCAGATATGGTCTAGGAGAGTCCTCAACTTGTCAGAGGTTGAGATAGTGAACATTGTGGCAGTGGTGATGCCTTTTGAGGGCCAGCTGTTTGGCACTATACCACTGCAGCAGGCTGGGGGGGATGTCTGACCACAGGTGGCCTTGGCCATGGAGAGATGCACTGGAGTGGTGTGCAGTGCTGAGCAATGCCGCCACAGGTATGGGGACCTATGGCACGGGGCTCTGGAGTGGCTGTGCAGGATGCAGGTGTGCATCCAGTGTGGTGCGGTGCCACAGCCAGGTAGGTGTCAGCAATAGCCATGCATGCCCCTATGCTCTCCTGTGGTGGTTGTTGGTATGCGGCACATGGTCTCTTGGGGGGGGGGAGTGCACCATCCTGCAGGCTGCTGAACACCATGCATGGATGCTGCACATGTTGCAGTTATGCAGGCAGGGTGGGATGTAGGACGGTCAGAGTCACACCTTGCTCCATTCTGGCTGTACATGGGGGGGGTGCCATGCTTGCCTGTGTACTCATGTCCATTCTCACTTTTACATTCACAGGGCCCAAGGACCACAGGCAGACCAGAGAGGCCATGACAGGGGCAGAGGGCCAAAGTAGCCCACAACGGGCAGCACCAGCAGGGTGTCGCATGGCAGATAGGTGTGTCTACATTGCCGGTACCTGTCACAGTGTGAGTGCAGTGTGTCATGTTTGGGCCAAGGTGTCCATGGCCCCGTGTCTGCAGGGCTGTTGTGGCACAACTACCATTGGCCATGTCACTGTTGCACGTAAAGTGGCAGCGTTGTGCTGCCTGGAGGGGGGTGGTGTGCGCAGCCCCCACATTGTGTGCTGCCATGGTGATGGTGCTCTATGCCATGTGGCCATGGGTGTGTGCACATGGGCACATTACGTGGCACCATCTGGCTGGCTGAGCCATTGTTGTGTGCAGTGTGGCTGACTGGTGTGGCCTTCATGCGTGGGCTGTCTACGGTCCCTTAGTGGTGCATGCACCCACAGTCAATGGCACACTGTGGGTGGGATTGTGTTTGTGTGGCTTTGCTCTGATTGGCTGTCCTGTCCATTCCCCTAGGTGTTCACAGGATGGTAACTGGGGGGGGGCAGTACCCCCATGTGTCTGGAACATTGGACAGGTCCTTGCACTCCAGAGGATGCTCCTTGCCCTGCAGTGGCACCTCATGCGGGAGCGGCAGCATTAAGGAGGGCAATTCAGCAGCTGAGGCAGTCTGTCAGGGGCTGCAGATAATGGACATTTCCACTCCCTTCTGTACATAGCTCCCATTCCTTCTGAAGACCTCTTTCCCTGCTGTCCCACATCCACCTGTATAGCCCCTACTCCCTGTCCCCATCCCCCTCTCCCCTCATCCCTGACCTTGTTTATTGCTGTTTTTATTGTTCATGTTTTATAAAACCTTTTGTTCACTATTGGCCTGTGTCAGTGTCTGATTTGCAGGTGGCATGTGGAGTCATGCTGCAGTTGTGTGCCTGTGGTGCACCCAGGGGCATGTCGCTTCATTGGCAGTGGGCATGTGTGGTCCGGCTGTGCTCAGCACTGTTGGCCATGGCCCTGCTGTGTCTGCCTGTGGGTCAGCCATGCTTGGCGTGTCATTATGTTGGTTGTGTGTTGCTCTGTCCTGGGGTTGGGTGGCCAGGGGTTGGGGTCTTCTATGCACAGAGCAATTGCATTCCCATGGACTGTTCCATCTGTCATCACATGGCCCTCACTGTGCACTGGTGCATGCACATGCCCATGGGTGTGTTGCCTGCCTGCCTGTGCCTTGTGCCTGGGGTGTCCTGTCCTGGTGGTACTGCTGGCATGGGGATATGAGTGGTGTTGTTTGAGCCTGTGCTGGGTGCTGTATGGTGCAGCCATGCAGGGATTGGGGCAGCATACTGTTGTGCTGCCAGTGAGTGCTCTCCCATGTGGTTTTGGGGTTCTGTTTCCCCATGTCCCTGTGGCTGGTGTGGCCACCATTGCTGTGCATGCTGAATCCCTGGTGCATGTGCCTGGCAACACACCAAGTTGCGGCTGGCAAAGCACTGGCACTCAGGCCTGTGATATTGGCTGGGGTTCCTTCCCTACAGTGCTGGCCATGTGCGCATGGGCTGTGTCTGTCCCACATGGACCCATGACAGTGTGGATGGCCTGTGACTCACCTATCCCTGGTTGGTGGGCCCTTGCATCTGCCTCATCCCTGGAACCATGCCCTCCATGCACCATGACCATATTTGGTGAGTGTCTGTTGTGTGTCACTGCCATTGGCATGGATGGTGTTGCAGGCCTTGGGTGTGTGTGTGTTCTGGGGTCGTGGCCTTTGGTTGTCTGTGAAACTTCCCCTGGTGCTCTGTCTGCTTTCTGGATCTGTGCTTCTGTGTTCATGGGTGCTCCCTACTGGGGGGTCATGCTTCCTTCGCCTTCTGGGTCCTTGCCTTTCTAGCCCTGTGGTGGCTATTTCCATGCTCCATGGGTGTTTGCTCTGGTTTGCTCTGTGCATCATGGTTGTGCTGGTGCATCTCTGGTTGCACCATGGTGCATCTGTGCCATATTCAGCTGACTAGTGCTTGGTCATTTCAGCTGGCGCAACCTCTGAATATGGCTCCTGGTGTGCCATGGTGCATCTCACTTCTGCTGTGCTGGCACTGTGCCAGCACTTGGTGCATTTCTGAATGTTTGGCCCACAGTGCAGTGGACTGGAATAAATATAAGCAAGCAAGAAATTCTTTGAAAACAAAAATTAAGCAAGCAAAAACACAATACTATAGAAACAAAAGTATAGAGATGACTGGCACAGGGAAATATTGATCTTTACTAAAATCACTGGAGAATCCAACAAAAGGAGTTCCAAGAGTCCAAATACAACAGGATGGTAGTCTTCAAGATAATAAAAAATCGGCTGATATATTAAATGATTATTTCACTACACTCGAAGATGTGTTAGGGACACAAGGAAAAGAAAATTCAAACAGCAATGGAACAGGAAGATAAAAATGAGGATAAATCTGTGCCAAGTTTTAGATTCAAATATGTTACTTGTAAACAATTAAAAGATGCAATAAGATCATTAAATAAAATTAAGGCCCCAGGGAAGGATAAGACTGAAATAAGATTTCTAAAGAATGCAGAATTCAGCATTACCCCAGTTTTGACTAAACTATTCAGCTGGAGCCTGCGGGAGGGGAAGGTCCCTAGCCTATGGAAAGAGGCCAAAATAGTACCAGTGTTCAAATGGGAAAAAAACCTGAACCGTTTAACTATTGACCCATAGCCCTTTTTCCTGTGGTATTGAAGATTCTGGAAAGACTGGTGCGTGGACAGCTTTATGATTATTTGGAGAAGTACTCTTTGCTGTCCATGCACCAATCAGGGTTTAGAAAGGACTATTCCATGAACACTGTGCTCACTGACTTTAGTAGACTTGGTAGCATCCTCCCTGGATAAAGGGGATATGGTGTGAGCAGTGTTCGTGGACTTGTCCAAAACTTTTGATACAGTAAATCACCACACTTTGATAAAGATCCTACTCCAGTTAGAGATATCAGAGGAGGCTAGTACCTGGTTTCGATTATACTTGACAGGAAGAAAGCAACAGACCATATTGGGGAGAGAATATTCAACTAAGTCAGAAGTTTTGAGGGGAGTACCAAAGGGGTCCATACTGGAACCTCTGTTATTTTTAATTTATACAAATCAGGTGGTTGATGTTGTAAAGACGTCACAAATAAGACTTTATGTGGATGATGCAGTCACACTGACCAGGGGTTCTGATCGAGACCCGGTGCAACTAAACTTACAAAAAGATTTTCTTGATGTCCAGAGACGGTTTGAGAAATCTGACCTAATTCTCAACAGAAATAAATCAAAAGCAATGATGTTTGTAGGTGGTACAAAATTAAACCAAGCTCCCTTAACCTAAGAAATAAAAACTACAACAGGAGAGTGCCAAAATCCAGTTAATGAATATAAATACTTGGGCCTATGGGTGGACAGCAAGCTTAGGTTTGAATATCATATAAATCATACAGTAAATAAAGTTAGCTGTAGGTTGGGAGCCCTGAGATGGACAAAACATTTTTAGATGGGAAAATGAGAAGGTCAATAGTGAATCAGAAGTTGGTTCCAACCATAGATTATGGTTTATAGATTTACGGATTTGCTAGTGCCACAAATTTCGAAAAAGTGCAGGCTATATATAACTGATTTGTGAGGTTTGCTTAAAAATCTGACAGGCGGGTTCACTACTGTCAACTGTACAAGAGTCTGGATTGGCTTACCATGAGGGATAAACAAAAAATGATTTGGATCAATCAAGTCAGGAAGGTAATAAAAACTACAAAACCTTCCTACTTACTGTATATAATAAATTGGGAAAAATAACCACTCACATAACATAAGGAATGATAGCGTGCTGAGAGATTGTCAAATAAAAACTCTTAAATCCAGATATGGAGAAATGACCTTCTCATTTTTTGCAATTAAAACTTGGAACGCATTAAAGATCCAAACAAAATATATAAACGATAGTACAAAGAAATTTAACACAGCTCTAAAACAGGAACTATCAAAAAGATGTATATGTTTTGATTAACTAACTCACCCTATGCAACATACGTCTAATAGAGAATATGTTATTATTGCAGTGATGTTGTTAAATGTGATTTTAGATGTGCAACTATTTAGTTTGTAATTATGCAAATACTGCAATACAAACCAACAAAAAGTATGTTACTACTGGTACCTAAATGTGTTGATGGCATTTTGAATGCAGCCTAGAAATGTAATTTGTTTTTATGTAACCTTGGATATTCCTATAAACATCTAGTCTCAGGAGCACCTTGTATATAGGACTGTTGTTCTAATATCCTAATGGTCTATGTGTTAACTGATCCTGTTTAAAAATAAAGATTTTTACTACTACTACTATAGAAAGTATAGTGATATTGCATCTGTAGGGAGCAGTGTTCTGCAGTATTGAGGGGTATGTTGGTTGAACCAGTCCTGAGCCAGCCATCTGGTGTACTGGTTAGAGCAACTACCTCTGTGTCTGGTGGACCCCGGGTTCAGGACTGGCTGTAGGATTTTTTTTTTGTTTTAGATGGGTGGTTTATAAATTTATTTGTGTTGGTTTCCGAGGTCCCACTCCCCCCATCTTGCCATCTGTGTCCTTCCCACCAGCAGGTTGCCCCCAATGTTCTCCCCCTACCATTAGCCCCCACTCCCAAGATTCTTCTTTCCTCCTTTGTCACCCCTACCGGAGTTGATTATAATAGAAATGGGGGTTGTGCTCCCTGTAAAGGGTGTGTGTGTGGGGGGGAGTGTAGACACCCCATTAAAGGTAAATACAGTTCACCACCTTAGAATATGTAGTGACAGCCATATCACACATCAACACCCACATACAGCCTGGACAACTGCATGAATCAGTTTTATGGGAAGGAGAATGTTAGCCAGGATACCAGGAATGTCCCCTACTCTTTGCAAAGAATGCCATGGTTTCTTTTACTTCCACCTGGACAGCACCAGGATGGGTAGAAGGGACCTTGGTTTAATGTCTTATTTCGAAGGACAGCACACCCAAACAGTACAGCGCCACTCTTATACTGCACTCGGGTGCCAGTGTTTTATGTATGCATCCATTCCTGGTCTGTGACAAGAACCCACGACCTTCTGGTCCAGAGGCAGATGTCCTCCCAGCCACACTGACACTGAAACATGTTGAAAGCAAAGGAAGTTACAATTAGTGGTGGGTGAAGTCCATTCACTTCGCTCAGCACTTTGCATATATAGATAATTACGCAAAGTACTTCAGAATACAAAGCAAAGTAATTCACCATAATGAATAATTTGAAGCGCCATTGTTTCAATTGACTTTACATTGATTTCACCTTATTTTTGGCCTTTAAGAGGAAATTTGCTTTGAATCATGGGGGTTGGCAGGTCACATGGGCTCTAGATTGTCTCGCACAGCCTCAGTTCTGTGTAGTTTGTGTAGTGAAAAGCTGGAGACTTTACTCTCAGAGCTCTGAGAATCAAACCCTTGAAAACCTTTTAAAAAGCATTTTTGATCCAATTTTTTTGGTCAAAAATTGAGTACATAGATTGTAGGAAACCCTCCTGTGCTTATATCATCAGGTGTTTCTTAGTTTTGTGTGTATTTTGAATGTTAATTTGTAAGATTCAGTCTATATACTGACAGACATTGTAGAAGTGTGTTTCGAGGGAAGGGCATGATGAAGGGAGTTTCACAGTGACTCAATGAAAAAGGCAGTCTTTCTAACTTTTTTGGTGTAGCTAGTGTGTTAGTATTTGTGTGTTCATGTACACAGTAATACCTTCACTAAATTTTGATAATTTTTTGGTGTTTGCTGTGGTGCTGTGCATTTTTTTAGTTGTTTTAAAAGATTTGGTTATACTGCACTGAACTTAAAAATGTTCTGCGTGATACCTGTGGGTGTGTGTGTGTGTGTGTGTCTGTGTCTGTGTCTGTGTGCCATCAAGTCACACACATTTTATTGTGCCACATCATAATCACAGGACTCTGATTTGAAACTCTTATCCATCTGCGGTACTTTTTACTGCTTTGTTCTATCTCGGTTGGTAGCGGACTGTTACTGCAGCTGCCCCGCAAAAGGCATCATTGTTCCAGTTTTGGATTTCTGATTTTGATCACTAGTCAAGGTGGCGTTGTGCCTGTGTGGCCGCATCTCTTAAGTGCAATATCCATCTGTCTATGTGCCTGCATCTCTTTAGGGCCCAATCTCCATCTGTAAGTCACAGTTGTTTGTTTGGCTTTCCTTCAGAGTACTGGTGTGGTGCATAACTCAGTGTGAACACTGTACTCATTTATGTGCATTTTTAAGTCAGGGTGATCACCACAAGTCACTCACAATACAAATGACATTCTTCATCTTCTCGATCACGATTCACGAATTACACAACTTTAAGCTTTTGGGGTGTAAGTTGTATGTAATCCTCTTTTTTAAGGTCTTCAGTTTCATCATGAATCAGGAAAATGACTGGGGGACATCCAGTTACATCATGTCACATCACTCAAGATCCTGATGCTTCTGTTTGTGTTCACATTCTGTAGGATGCCCCACTTGAATCTTTGTGCTGACAAGAAGCCAGCCCTACTTAATCCTGTAGTTAGTATCTCAGCTTGACCATTGTACTCATTGATGTGCATTTTCACATCAGGGTCTTTGGGGTGTTACCCTGTTTTTTAAAGTCTTTGATTTCATCACAAATCAGGAAATTGACTGGGGGCACCCAGTTATATCATGTTGTGTACGCCAATGATTCTGTTTGTGGTCACATTCTGTAGGATGCCCCACTTGAATCTTTGTGCTCACAAGAAGCCAGCCCTATTTAATCCTGTAGATAGTATCTCCACTTGACTACTGTACTCATTGATATGTGTTTTTAAGTCAGTGTTTGGAGTAGTATAGGTCAGGGAAGTACAGCCATAGGTATTTGGGTACAATACATTAGTCATGTCACACCAGTCACTCATCATGAGACAAATCACATTCTTCATGAATCACAGTAGTTAATTTTTTTTTTCAGTTCTGATGATATGCTGAAGGTAAAGGTAACCAAAACATAAATTAACCTTTTTTTCACTTTTTTTAAACAATGCCCCCCCAAACAAATACTTACCTTTCATCAGTTGACAGTTTCCGTGCAGTCAAACTCAGCAGCAGACATCCGAAACTTGTTGTGGTGGACCACTGACGCTGTGCCTATGACGATCTGAAAAAAAAAAATCATAAATGATTGTGTTTCAGTGTACCACAAGCCCCCCCTCAAAAAAAAGAGGACATTTGAATTTGACAATACCACATTACTTGTCAGGCTCTCAACATATATGTAGCTTGCAAGTTCATGTGATTTGATCATCATGCCTACCATGGTAAAGTGTGAAGATTCCCTGACAAGGAGCAATATGACGAACTGCTTACAACACAGAACAAGATTATATAGATAGAAATTGAACAGCTATGTCTCTGGAAAAAAAATTATAGTGGCATACAAAATAATTTGCCATTGTCGTATGAAGGCAAGGTACACACAAAGGGCAGCATGTATTGGTGATGCAGCAGGCATCAACACAGGCAGTGCACTCACTTGGGACAAACAGACGCATTTCTGGCATTTTAATCTTCATCTGGACTTTTCATTCAATTACATCAACAGGAGAACAGCAGCAGCAGAAGGTGGTGTCACAACTTAGGCAATGATGTCACTTAGCAGTGGGGTGGCAGGCCCAAAAATGCTTAGTCCGATTAATATGTTTAAGTTCTCTGGCAAGCTTCACATATGCTTAGCACTGCCTTCTCAGATGTGTGCAGCAAAATTATTTGACTTCAAGGAAGCATTTTCTCTCTGGGGGCACAACTTCACATTTTTGGCAAAGTGCTTGCCATGGTGGAGGTGGTGGTGATGGCGGTGTGGGGTGGCAGGCCCAACTTCCAATTCTCTGGCAAGCTTCACATGTGCTTTGCTCCACCTTCTCAGGTGTGTGAGGCAAAAGTATTTGACTTAAAGGAAGCATCTTCTATCTGAGGACACAACACTGTGTGATGCATTTCTGACATTTCATTTTTATTCTGATATATTATTGATAACTGTAGTCCTGCATGTTGATTTCCTTTTAAGTAAATGTTCAGAAAATTAACAAGTATTTTTGTAGTTGTTATTACTTAATTTATTTTATTTCTTTCATGACTGATGGTCGGCCAAATAGCGGATGCTGCGTGCTTTCATTACAGGCGAAACTCAGGTGCCACTATGCATGCTGCAATAAACTGGCATTTTGGAGACATAATATTTAATTAAAGAAAAACATGCAGTGTCTGCAAAGTTGGCGACAACATGACTTATTGCATAAAATGAAACTAAGAACAAAACAATTTCTATTGCTGAAAGCATAATGGTGTGGCGGGGCATTGGGGGGAGGTGGGGAATGTGATTTACCAGTACGAGGCTGAATAAATACAGAATTAACAAAATTAACATAGCTAAGAAAACATTAACTGAACATAAATGTTCTAAGTGACCAAAAAATATATGGCTTAAGAAAATAAATAAAGGCAGAGATTTTTTTTGTTGTGGGGGATGTTGTTAATACTGGTTTTCTTGATCTTTCTTGTCCCTCACATTGTAAGTCCAATTCACCATCCCACCTCCCCAAAATGTTCTCCACATCACGCCATTAAACAATTCTGCAATACAAATTGTTTTGTTCTTAACTTCTTACTCGACTTGTTTATCATCATCATCATCTTTACTTTACTTTATTTTATGTACTGTAATGTCATGTGGTTGCCAACTGATCAGACACTGTGTGCTTTCATTGCAGTTGAAATTGTGCCACCAAAAAGCCATCTTCAAGACACTTATTGCAGCGTGCATGATGGCATGACAGTTTCACCTGGAATGAAAGCATGTGGCATCCACCATTTTGCCGACCATTAATCATGTAACAAAAACAACAATTCCAAATAATGTAAATTAAGTATCAAGAATGCAAAATCAATAACAAAACATTACGTGAACATAAATTTCATACAGAAAAAGAAAAATATTAATTAAGAAAAAAAAATTAAAAGAAGAGGAGAGAGACTTTTTTGGGGGGTTCAATTTGGAAATCAATATAACTTTCCTAATGGGCCTGCGGAGGTTGTTGTTGCTCATCACCACCACCACTAGTACTATGCAGCAATTGTAGTATTTATTTCATCATTCTGCCCCACAACACATATCAGCCTCTACACTGCTGCCTCCACCAATGATTTCGGCCCCTGTAGCTCAGCATGCAGCTCAGCAAGGTCCCCCTGTGTTGCTGGCTGATGCAACCTCTCTTCATCATGGGCAGCTCTTGGACCTGCCACCACCTCACCTGTTGCCATTTCCCATCGACTACAGTGACAAGCAGGCAGATGAGCTGGTTGTGCCACCACAGCTGCAGAAGGGGCCGATACCTCCTGCAGCTTTGCTTCCCACTGGGCATGGTGGTGAACAGCTAGATGGGTGCACTGACCACCTGTGTCCAGGTGACTGCCCTTGGACCCGGCAGACCACCACATTACAAGGATTGCAACGCACCATGCTGGAGTTGCCAGGGAAGGAAGAAAAAAGGCCCACATATGGGAGCTGCAGTCAGGTCCCGGTACAGGCGGTGAGGGGGAGTGGCACCAGGACACACCTTCTGCTGTGCTGCCGGTGGATGAGGGCTGACAACCTGCTGTGGTTCCTGATGCTCTTGCTGCTGCTTCTCCTGCTGATCCTGCAGCTGGCACTGCTCCACCTGCTCCTGCTGCTGCTCCCGGACAGCAACCCAGCTGCTGGGCTCACTATGGCTGCAGGTGGAGTCCCCAAAGCCTGCTGATTTAATCTAACTATGCAGCTGCCCCACATTCATGGACCATGATGGCCACCACTTGGCCCACCACGTCCACGCTCATCAAGAAAGTAAATGAACAAGCAAACAAAAAAACACACTAGTACAAGTACTAGTAAAATAAAGTACAGTACCTAAAAATAACTACACAAAAAATACTTTTTTATTAAAAAAAACAGCCTTTCTAAATAAATGAAACTTTCCTGAAGGACTACAACAACTAAATATATGAAGATTTAACACACACAAAAATAACTAAAGCTTTTTTCTGAGCTCTGAAACACACAGAACAGGGTCAAATTGCATGCTGCAGAACTGCCTGGACTGCAAAGTCCACTAGAGAAAGTGAAAGTAAAACACTGACTTCCTGCCGGTGCCTATTGAACTGCTTCCCTGAATCATGTGACCTGCAGACGTGCAGAGACAGTCAGCCATCACTGATCAGTGGGTTGTTTGTTTCTTAATGACTTTGCCTTTTCGAACCACAATGTGAAGTAACGCAAAGTCATTAAATGCAAAATAACTCATTTTACTGGGGACTTCGTGTAGTCTTATACGAATACGGAATGGGCTACTTTGCCCATACTTCGCTAGGGGATTAAAACTTCACTGCATCTCTAGTTGCAATAAAAAAGATTTGAAGGTCTTACATTATGGATCAGTCAGTCTTGTTCCACAGCTTGAAGTCAGGGAGACTGGATAAGTTAAGGTAGTATAGTAATCTAGTGACTACAGCACAAACATACTATTGGAACAAGAAAATACAAAAAACCCTAGTTCAGTCCCAACATATCCCTTTACTCATTGTGACATGCTAGGGAAGTCATTTAGTCTCTCAGTGTTTTTGAACAGTAAAAATGGGTAAAAGCAGTATGAAAATGAGATGATGACTCTCTACTGGGCAATACTAGGTAAATGCAGTAAACTAAACAGTTGTAGGTTTCATCGAGTTTTGAAGACAGTAAGAACTTTAATTTGTTTGTTTTTAATTGATCACTATTTCTAAGAGAGAGACCAGAGGACTAGCTAATCACAAATATAATTCTATTGTAGTATATGGTTTGGACTGATTATGCACTGAAATCAATAGCAGCCGAAATGTTGTGCATTTTCTAAATGTTGTTGTACACGTTCTAAAACTTATTGTGCATGTTCTACAATTAATATTCATCAATCCCTAATTAATATTCATCACACCCATGCTATCTGCCACCTGACTGGATGAAACAGAGCTGTTCAAGGAATAATTCAAACAAACATGGCAGCGCCAGTAGCATGTGGTTCACAGAGGTGGCTTGGACATGGACTGCTGTATGCAGCTCCGTCCTCCCCAGCAGTTTCTTCGATCCTGTCCCCGCTTTTCTCACTCCTGTCCTGCACCGCCCACCATTCTATCTTCACACTATATCCCCACACAAAGCCAGGCCACACCTGCTAAAAGCCCTCAGTAGCACTAGCCCAGTAACAACCCCCTTGACTCGAAGATCCTCCGCCTGGTCCTGGATATTGTTCTAGTCCACCTGATGGACCTACTTAACTGGTACCTATGTCTGGGACAGTTCTCTAGTGCTTGGAAAACAGCTGTCATCACTCCTATACACAAGGATGGAGATTGTTCATCCCCCATAACTACCGGCCAATCTGCATCCTCCCCCAACTCTCTAAAGCTCTCGAGAAAGTGGTGACTATCCAACTCACCGAGTACCTGACCAAGTATAACATTATGTGCCCAGAGCAGCATGGCTTCCGCTCAGGACACATCACCACTACTGCTCTCCTGGAGTTCTCTAACTACCTGCACTCTGCTCTTGACTCTGGCAACCTTGCCAGAACAGTGTTCATTGACCTCTACAAGGCCTTTGACACTGTCTGCCACCTCCTCCTGCTTGACTCTCTCCTCCAACTTGGCATTTCTGCTGGTCCCCTTGCCTGGTTCTCTAGCTACCTCTCAGATAGATCTCAGTGCATAAAAATCAATGGCTCCCTGTCCAACACCTGGCCAGTCCACTCTGGGGTCCCCCAGGGCTCCATCCTGGGACCCTTACTTTTCAGTCTCTACCTCAACACACTCCCAAGCTCCTGTACTGGCAAAATTCTTCTCTATGCAGATGACAAGGTTCTCTTTGCCTCACACCCTAATCCCTCCTCTCTCCAGTTATCCCTCCAGCACACCTTTCACCAAGCTGAAAGGTGGTTCATAGATCATCGACTAGTCATCAATCTAAAGAAGACCAAGGAATTCTCTTTGCACAACACCAAAACAAGGCCAAAAATACCCACCTCTTGATTTTTCCCAGTACTCTGCACCCTCTAGAATAAGCGACCACCTATAAATACCTAGGCATCAACTTCGATGCTGCCCTCACTTTCCACACCCATCTCAGTGCCCTCTCTTTCACTATAAATTCTTCTATACTGCCACAGGGACTGTTTTCCCCAAGATGCCCTGCGGCTGGCCATCACCTCCTCGGTTGTGTCCCTTTTGGACTATGGCCTACCCATCTACGTTGAGGCTGACAATACTGCAGTCAGTAAAATCCATCTCTCCATCAGTAAGGCCTGTAGGCTCCTGACTGGAGCCCCCAGGTGCACTCACACATGCCTGCTCTACTCCACCACCAACCTGAATAATTTTGAGGAGAGACTGCACTAAAAGACCTGCCTACTAGCTAAGAAATCACTTCTTGGGCTCTCTCCCCCTGGAGTGTTGGTCTCCCTTCATTGAGCTTCCCCATCTGTCTCCACCTGTAGCTCTGGTAAAACCACCATTCTGCTACCCAGAACAAAGACCTCCCTAGCCCAGAGGTCCTTCTGCTACTGAGCCCCTTCCTGGTTCAATTCCCTTCCAGTCAACATCTCAAACATCCCCAAAATTGGTCACTTCAAAACTGCTCTTCAGAACCATCTCTTTGAAGCTCTGCTGCTGTAAATGTACCTAACCCTGGCCCCCCCTGTCCCTCCCTGTGGGCCGCCCCAGACTTGGCAATGTCCCCTGGACAGCTTACTCTCACTCTCCCTCCACCCTACAAGCCTTTCTCACCCTCGACCCTACTGCAAGGTGCACTCCCCTGTAACAGATGAGTAATTAGCATATCTATGATTGTAACCTGTACTATGTATCGCTATGTAACATAATAATAATTTAATAATAATGATAAATAATAATAATTTTATTTGTATAGCACCTTTCAATATATCAAGGTGCTGAACAATTTTAAAAACAGTTCAAAACACTACATAAAAACGGAACATGTCCATAAAAATCACATTTGTGTAATAATTATGTCTATGTTTGAACCTTTCTGTTATCATGGTTGTAACCTACGCTATGTAACACTGTATGTCCTCACTGTGACAAGGTACCTTTGCAAATGAGTCTTCGACTCAAAGGTTGTAAATCTGATTTGTACAACTAAATAAATAAATAAATATTGTGTGCCCTGTTTCCAAAAACTTATCAATTTTTATATTTTTGTTCTTAAAGCAAGTGAGTGAATCTTTTTAGGGTCAGACTACAATGGGACTGCACCAGTTTACTTGCAGCACACAGAGCTGTTGACAGCTACCGGGAGCGCTAATACAAGGTATGAATTCTTGTATTGTGCAAGTTAAATGCTGAGAAATTTGACTTTTTTTAATCTGTGGAAACTATATATTGTAATAATAGAGTGGCACTTCCATACTAATCTTCACATTGTTTAGGGTTGCGATATCAGAATGGACCTCTTTGAGGTCCGTATCCTAGTATCTCAACCCCTCAATAGAAACAGGCTCATTGTGTATGGGTGTCCATACTTTATTCCTTTTACGTAAGAAGGAGACTAGTGGTATGCTTTAACATTACAGACCAGTATGTCTTATTTCAAAAGTAGGAAAATCCTGAAAACAGTTTTTGAGATAATATAATCCAGGGAAGCACAAACTAATTACAGTATATAATTTGTTGTCTTGAAAGGCTCCTACATTTCTCTTTTCCCACACTTGTTTTGGAAGAGATGGTCTCAGCCATATGTTTATTGAACAATGAAGTATCGTACAGATCAGACTTATGTGTTCTGCTTTGAAGTCTAGTCAAGTCTACCTCTGACCTCTTCAAATATCTTCCCCATAAAGGGCTTCACCTTTCAGACTAAGGGATCAATGCACCTCCATGAGGCAAACCTCCCATGAAAGCAGGGAAATCATTTGACTGAGTGTTAAATGCCCCCTCATCTGGTGGGGCTGCATGTGCAGGCAAGCCCAATGATGTTGGCCTGCAAACCACCCACACCAGGCACCCAAACATCCAGTCCACATCATGTCAATCAGGGAGGGACCATTGGATGGAAGGTAATCCCTTTTTTCTCTTCCCTTACTCTATCGGTCTTGTGAGACCCCAAAGTAGGTATGTGCAAAGTGAAAAACTTTGCACAGTTTGCCTTGAATTGCAGATCTTCATGTAGCATTTCACTTTTTCATGTTTTCACTTTGCATGGAAAAACTACACAAAACGTGAGAATTAACCACTTTATGGATATTGTCTTCTTTAAAGTGGTGTAATGGGGAAATTTACTTTGTGAAGTGTGGAAAATGCAAAGTGGCTACTTCATGAAAACTCAGCAAAAATGGCCACTTCAAGGAAACTCTGCAAAGTGGGTATTAGACCACTTTGTGTCCACATCATGGATGAAGTATAACTTTCCAACAGGCCTATTCCCAAGTGGCACCAACTTATAGTGGCTGTGACAAGGAAGAAAATCCCTGCTCTCTGCCTGCTTCTGAGGAGGCAAAAAAACTAATTAAACCCTGTGTGAAAAAAAAAGGAAGAAAATTCCTCTCCATCCCCTAGGGCAATCTTCCCAAGGAACATAGGGTTTCTTACACTATCCTGGCCCCAAAACATTGATTTTGTGAGTTGGGTGAGTGGAAAATCTTTGCAAGAGGAGAAGAACAGATGGAGAGCCCATGGGCAGACCCTCTGAATCACAGAAGATGGAACTATGGGCTGCACACTCATACAAAACACTGGTGGATGCAAAAGTAAACAGGTCTTCAAGCCAACAGCACACAGGAGGTGGACTCAAGGTACAGAAAAAGTGCAGCCTTTGAGAAAGGATTAATTTCCAAAATGCATCAGGAGAACAGTTTTAACTATGTGTGGCACCTGATTGATTATGCACTTCTAGCAGAGAACTGCTGGAGCATCATCTTTCTTCAGCCCTGGGGGTGAGTGCCTGGCTTTTTTGTTTTCCATTTATTGTAGTATTAGTAAGAAACACTCAGTTCCTTATAAAATCTGTTTTTGTCTTGTGCCCAAAGTGTATTTTGTCACAAAACAGCATCATGTAATATACTGGGGTTTTATGTCATTCACCTCTTTGCTTGAACAATAAATTTATACATGGCAGACACCTTTTGTTTTTTTTTTGCATCATGCTACTTCAAAACCCTCTTTTTCTACCCAGTTAGACACCAGGCAGTTTCAGCTTCAACTTTTTTATTGATCAACCGTTGGTCTTTTCAACAAGACATTGAAAACAAATAAATACACAACCCATTAATACACCATTCAATACCTAGAATTACACAATTTTTGATATTAGTGTAAAAGAACGCCTTATAGTGAGGGTTACAGATGATTATTTTATTTTTTCTGCTCAACTCAGCCTGGAAATATTCCTCCAAGGTATTGGCATTCACAACAGTACATGGATTCAGTAGTATATTTATACAAACAGTGACTTTTTAAAAGAAATTGTTAATGTTCTAAGACATTTTGCTCTCTATACTGTATATTATGTAGCAGACAGACAAACAATATATGATAAAGTTTCAGCATGACCCTTAATGCAGAAACATTCTAAGCTGGTGGTTCCTCCTTTCTAGCATATCTTGTTTCTATGTTCTGCAGGGGTATAACATCATACCCAGATGTGTCCTTTGGTAGCCTTTCCTAGGTCCTCCCTAAAAGCAGTGCTTGTGTACCTCTCCTCTCCAGGCGAGGTGCTCTACATGGTGTTGAGGTACTCAAGGAAGAGTCCAGTGGCAAAGCTTTGTCTGATTTAGTACTTAGGTAGACTGCTTATTGTCTTGCTAGGCCTCTACATTTCTCTTTTCCCTGGACAAACAACAACATACATTTTGAATGAGATGGCTAAAAAAAACTATCCTACAAACTGGAGTGATGTGCACAGTTCAAAAGTCTCACCAAGTCAACCACAGACTCCATAATTCCTTTTCCCATGAAGGCCAGATCTTGCCAACTCCTGAAGGCAAATCTCTTCTGAGAGTAGGGGGTATTTGGATGGGTGTTAAGCAGTGCCCCTGTCATGTGGTACTGCAACCACAGCTAATCTAGTTAAAGTTGTCCTGTGACCTGCCTCCATCAGGCTCCTGGTTGCCTGGCCTCCACCTCATGTTGAACAGGGAGGGACCCATACTGATGGAAACAGGTGCCTCCTTTCTTTTGTTCCAGCACCAGTCTTGTGAGACTATCAAGCCACCACTCAATGGACAACATCTGACCCTCCAAGCACCTCACTCCAGGTACTCTTCTAAGACAGTACACATTGATGCCAGAAATAAGTCCTATACATTGTCTGATAAGTAAACTCCATCCTTGGCATACAGCCATGTGAACTTAGTGCCAATGTCATTGTGTGTCACAATGGTTCCCATCATCCCATGATGGAATCCATACAGGCAGGCATCTCTATGTTACTGCAACTCTATGATTTGTCCTTTGTTTAATGATCATTTGTGTAATGCAAATGGTGCATCTCGATGATGTGAGACCAAAGATATTTGGTCTTAGGCCACATCCCATTAATAAATTGCAGGTCCCACTTCCTGAGTAACAGATCAATGGCCTTTCCTTATTCCTTGGTTGTTGACCCCAAGATGGATCAACAGTACCTTTGGTGGGCCTTCTCAGTGGGCTCTGGCCTGCAGCATAGGGAGAAGGTTTTCCTAGCACATACTTTGCTACTTCATTCATTATACCAGTGTTTTACCAATGTGCAATAATTTGATTCCTCCCCACAGGCTGCCATCCTGCTCTTCTCTCCACTCAGTGGATGAAAGAGTGTGTACATATCAAACACACCTGATTCCTTAGGTAGGACCTGCCAAGACAAAAAGATGGATATGTTAAATCATATGATGATGCATACTGTACAGATACACAGGACCTTGACACCCTTGATGCCTGGATCTTACTGTCTTAGAGCCCACATGCTCTCGGGGTCAAGGCCCTGTCTTGAGGAGTGCGTACTGAAATCCTGTATTTCCAGCTTGAACTAGGTAAAGGAGTGCTTCTGCCTGTATGCTAAACACTCATAGTGAATCCTGTATGAGGCCTTGTCAAATGAGCCTTTATTACAGCCAAAGCATGCTCAAGATCTGTTTGGCTCCTTCTAAAGGGGCTAGATGGCCTCATCTGCTAACTGACTATCAATATGCATGACCCTGTCCAGATGCATTACATATACCATTAGGGGCACATCTAAAGATCAGTCCTTGAAGGGATCGTACTGCATGCACTGGTGGTACACATCATCATACTCCAACCTAGCTGATTTTGCCTTTGTGTCTGTGGGTGCACATACTCCTGTTTCAATAATTCAACAGACCCACACTCTTCTCAGAGGCAACCTGGCATATAGTACTAGAAAAGATCACAAATAATGAAAAAAAAATTCTCAAAAGACCTAGCCACCTTGATCTTCTCATTGGCAATTTCATTCACTTTTTTGTGAAGTAAGTAAAGTAAAAGTAAGGTAAAATTTCATTTATATAAGGTGCCATTCCATAACTCAGGGCACCGTTACAATAGATCACAGTAAAATTCACTGGGTTATATTTAAAAACAGTAAAACAACAACAGACAATACTTAAGTTCCTGAGAATGCTTGGCTAAACAAGTATGTTTTTAAGGATTTTTGAATCCTTCCACAGTCAGGCTATCGCGTATCTGGCGAGGCAGAAAATTTCACACGGTAGGTGCCATAAAGGCGAAAGATCTCCCTCTGGATGTTTTAAGAGATACCCTGGGAATATCCAGCAATCCCTCACCAAAGAATTGGAGTGGGTAGGAGGGGTAGTAAGAAAACAGGAGTTCCTTCAGGTAGTGGGGTCCCAACTTGTGTAGGGCCTTGTAGGTCAGCAATGCCACCTTGAAGGTAATCCACTAGTGTATTGGCAGCCAGTGGAGTTCACGGAGCACAGGTGTTATTTGACTGGATCTAGGGGTTCTGGTTAACAACCTGGCTGTCGTGTTCTGCACTAGCTGCAGATGGCAGATCTCCACCCCCAGTAGCCCCAGGTAGAGGGCGTTGCAGTAATCAAAATGACTGGTGACTAAGATGTTGACCAAGGTAGGAAGATCTTCAGGCAGGATCAGGTGCTTCACCCTGGCTATGTTCCTTAGATGGAAAAAGGAAGATTTTACTACAGCTGAAATCTGCGCTTTCATGGTTAGGCCTTCATCAAATGCCATGCCCAGGTTACGTACCTGACCCAAGGCCTTAAGCGAGGTCCTCCAAGGTATAAACCTGACAGTTTCTTCGCCCATGCCTCAGTTGTCCTTAAACCAGGGTCCACTACCAACACCTCTGTTTTACTCGAGTTCAACCGAAGCCAGCTAGTACTCATCCAGTTCTGTATCTCCATTAGGCAGTTGTTAAACACCATGATGGAATCAGACTCCTGTTCTGGCACAAAAGACATGTAGAGCTGTGAGTCATCGGCATAGCAATAAAAACTCAGCCCATACCATCTTATAATGTCCCCTAATGGGAGCATGTACACCGCAAATGACATGGGGGACAGCACCGAACCCTGTGGAACCCCACAGGTCAGCCCATGAGGGGCAGAGGAATAAATCCCCGACAGCACTCTCTGGGATCTGCCCTCAAGGAATGATTGAAACCAACTGAGGACTGCCCCCCTCTGTCCGCAGAAAAAACACAGGTGTTCGAGCATCACCCCATGATCCATGGTATCAAATGCTGCTGAGAGATCAAGGAGAACTAAGATGGGATGGGTTCTCTGATCTCTCACCATCAGGGGATCATTTAGTACCTGCACCTGGGCCGTCTTGGTGCTATGCCATTTTCTGAAGCCAGACTGGAGAGAGTCGTAGATACTGTGGTTAGTCAAATGATCCTGCAGCTGCAGAGTGACCACCTTCTCAATAATTGTCCCTATAAAGGGCAAGTTTGAGACTGGTCTGTAGTTTGCAGGGCAGTCAGGATCAAGGGAGGGTTTTTTCAAAAGGGGCGTACTACTGTCTCCTTTAAGGGATCTGGAAAAATCACTCTCTCCAATGAAACTGCCATTATCCCAGCAAGGACTGGGCCAATAACCTCTACACACCCCACTAGTAGGCATGTAGGGCCTGGGTCCAAACTACAGTATGTAGGCCGCAACGTCTGGATGATCCTCACTATATCTATGACTGCCGGCTGGCTAAAAGTGAACCAAGCCAACTGGGCATTAGTACCACCCAATTGTTTAGTGCAAGGTCCAATGGGAAGGCACTGGCTGATCTCATCCCTGAGGGTGGACACCTTATCAGCGAAGAATTGTGCAAACTCCTCACACTGTATCTGTGACAATGCTTGACCAGCCTGGAGACAGGCTGAATGGCACAGTGTGTCCACAGTCCGGAAGAGCTGGGCTGACCTATTCTTCACTGTAGCAATCTCCCTGGACAGGAACTCTGTCTTCTTATGGGGGTTTGCTGATTGGTAGATCTTGTAATGGTCTAACAATCTAAGCTTATCCACCTTCAGGTGAGTTTTTTGCCAGTGTCTTTCCAACTTTTGCTCCTGTCTCTTCAGCTCTCGGGTCTCCCCATTAAACCAGGGGTCCCCCAGGTGAAGCGTAAGGGTTGAACATGAGTTGAAGCAATGACATCCAAGACCCCCATGACAGCCTTATTATAAGCCAACACCAGGGGCCCTGGGTCCATGCTCTCCATTGGAAAACCCAAGAAGTTGAGTTCTGTCATTAGGCCTTCTGAGGTAACTCCTCTTAAAGGATGGAACTTTACTAACTCCTTTGGAGCAGGCCTATTTCTGGGGGCTGTGAAATTGAACCTCAGGGCGTGATGGTCAGACCAACTGATCGGCTCCACCTCTACATCGGAGATCTCCACCCCCAGGTGGAACACCAAATTCAATGTGTGTCCTCCTTTGTGAGTTGCAGAGGTAATAACTCATCTCAGGCCCAATGAATCCATCAACTGGAGGAGGTTTTGTCCAAACAGTGAGAGTTCATCATTGACCCAGGCATTGAAGTCCCCCAGAATTAACCACCTGGGGGACACCAAGACCATCTCGGTGTTGAAGTCCGCAACCTCCTTCAGGAACTCCCTCCCATTCCCTGGTGGACGGTAGATAAGAAAGGTCCTGTAGCCTGCACCTGCACCCACAATGCACTCAAAGGAATTGGTGCCTCCAACTGGTATCTCCCTGAGATCCAGTTCCTGTCTAAAACAGACAGCAACCCCCCCACCCCTATGGTCTACTCTTGGGCGGGGAATCACCGAGAACCCAGTTGGAACTGCAGACTCCAAAATAGGACCCGCATTTCCATCCAACCAGGTATCAGTGATGCAAGCCATGTCACCAGAAGCAATAAGATCTGCAACCACTGCAGTCTTATTCTTAATTGACCTGGCATTGCTTAGCACTGCCCGAAAGGGATGGGAACCCAAGGATGGCCCCACTTCCTGTATGACCCAGTCAGAGCCCTTGGGTATGGGCATAAGGCAAGGATAACCTTGTTCCTGTGTCCATTTTGCTCCAGGGCATCTCCTGGTTCTCACTGTCTCTGTCCGTCCACTTCTTTCCCATCCCCCTCAAGAGTTCCAGGATCCTCGACTCCTACCGCTCCCTCATTTCCTCAAGATGCCCACAGCCCGGCATCTATTATAAACTTTAAACAGGAGCTGTGGATGTTCAAACGGGTGAAGAGCCAAACTCTTCTCAGAGGCAACCTGGCATATGATACTATGCTCTTCTCTGGGTCCTTGGTGCTGTTAGAAGGGAGAACATGTCCACTGACGCAGAAGAACAAAAAGAGAGAACTGTTTGGTGCAGGCCCCCTAAAACCCTTCTTTCTTCTACCCCAGCCAGCTGCCCCCATCATTTTGGAGGCCTTTCTTTTCTCCTCTGTGACAGAGATACTTGTGTATTGCTCTCCCCCAGGGAGGAGTCTTTGTGCGTGTCCAGTTAATTGTAGGTGGGGCCATAGAGAAAGCTTAATCTGCTTCAATAATTGGACTGACTGCTCAATAGTTTAATATGCTTTTACCAAACATAATTTATCCACAAAGTAACAGTTTTGACAGCTAGCACTTGGTTTACAGTGAAGATCATTATGTTGATAAGCTGATCAGGGTTCTATGTGATAACGGCGATCACAGAAAGGCGATTGCTGTTAGGATGAGTATACATCGGTTTCAGAGATGTACACTTCCAGCACATGGCAAAAGGGCTCATGGGACATTTTTTTTTGTTTTGCCCTCCTTCACACACCCCTACTAAAGGATTCTCAACTCCAGGGGGATGCATGTCAGGAAGGGTGCAAAACCGGGGAAAAAAATTTTAAGCCAGGCATGCAAAAAAATAAATGCACACACGGAACCAAACCCAGCACCCTCACAACCCTAACCTGCCACCCATCCACCATGCCACAGGGCCAGCTCGGCAACTGACTGCCACCCTGTGCCTCACAAACCCTCTTTCCCCTTCCGCCCATCACACAGTGTGCTTGCTCCCCCCGTACGCGTGTACATATAGCGACATGTTGCTATATCCGTATTTTCCCCCTCGTCCAGTAGCCCTGTGAACACTCTGTAAGCACTCAATAGCAGATGCCCTTATCACAGGATACCATTGATCAGTTACTGTCTTTCTAAACCAAATAAATCCCCTTAAAAAAACACTGAAGATATAAATGATCTAGAATAGTGTTTTTTTCACACATTTTAAAATGTCTTCATCAATATTTTATTCAAAACCAATCCTTCAGCCACTGATTTGTTGTTTGAATTCAATGTTTTGTGGAACAAAGATGAACAAAAAATGTACTGCATATGTTTATGTCACAGTATAATGGATATAGTCATGTGTGAAGTTCAAAAACTTTGCTCTGCGAAATATTTTGCGGAGTTTCCACATTCTGCAAAATTTTCCTCTAATGTAAAATTCAACTTCGCCACAGTTGGCAATTTTGCCCGTTTTATGAGTCCTTCGCAGAATATGGTTTTAAGGAGCAGCTTTGCCACTGATACAAATTTCACAGGTATGCAAAAATATCACAGAATACATATTGCTGAACTTTGACATCGAAGTTTGTTTTAGAGAACTAAATTTGCAATGCATTATGGTTAAATAGGTTAACTATCAAGTGGGGTTGTTTCTAGCACAGTCTGTTGTCTAGAGAGTCAGAGAGCAATCTTGAGTTGTGCATCACAGCCACAAATACCTTTAAAACATCTGTAAACTATCTTTTTGAGAGCTAATTGCTCCAAGAATAGTCAGTTTGTCCTAATGCTGCTAGGGAACATTTGTTTTTGTTTAGATATTTGCATAATATTTAGTTTAAGTAGTGTTTTCAGTTTTGTCTGTGTCTGTGAAGTAGTTCAGTGGGGGAGGGTAGGTGTGCTAAAGCAGGGCAGACAAATTCTTAATCTTTTAAAACAGATTTCTCACAAATTCTCAGTAAGTTGCTCCTGTTTCTTTTAAGTCTTTGTCAGTGATTTTTCATTTTTATTTCAGTGGTTTTGGTGCGAGCTGGGTCAGTTAAAACTTCTTACCTGTGCTGTGATACCCCAACCCCAGTTGTTGATTTTTCTGTGAAAAGAAGATATGTATATATTTTGTATTTTAACTTCTACTTGAGCAGTTGTCAAGATACACTGCCGTGCTGATCCCTGAATTTCTTTTACTGGGGGATTTTTCTTTCCATTGGAGCATGCCTGTTATTCAATTTAATTTGCTTACCTTTTCCACATTACACCGTTGTTGACTACACGTCCTATATAAAAAAACTAAATTTTAATACAATAGTTGCCCAGAGAGTGTGCTTGTCCCATCCCAATTGTGGGAGACGTCTGGGTTTGTTCATTTTAAATTTTGTTATCACTGTCCTGTCATATTATACTGTATATACATATATATATATATATATATATATATATATATATATATATATATATGTATATATATAAATTAACTAACTGCTACTACATTACAGTAATTGACTTGTCCAGACACTGATGATCCCTGTTGAGGAAGGTTTTGTCTGTCATTGTTTTCTTTAAATTTGCTTAACCCTGCCTGTTACCCCATGTTATTTAATTCCTGTTTGGGGGAAAAAAATATGCAATTTTAATGGAATATGCTACTGTAATAGTTTTGCAGAGTGCTGATACCTGTCCTGATTTGTTGCTTGCAGTACTGCAGGCTTTATTTACAGTTAGTAACAGATCATTCGAGAGTAAGGCAAATGTTGCAGTAAGCATGTAAAAATGCCTGTGAAGAAACAATCCAGTAAAGTGAGAGGTGCCACTGCCAGGGGGCAGCAAAGAAGTCTGTGGAGGAAATTACTGCAGTTCATCTTCTCCAAAGCCAAAGTATGTCTGCATCAGTGTCTTCTGTGGACTCCTGTCCCTTGGCTGGTACCAGCAGCAAAGGAATAGTTAGCAGAAGTGACATAAGTGGAGTGAAATTTTTTACAGCCAAATCTGTTGCATCCATGCTGGTGTGGGATGATAAAAGGGAGAATAAGGGAGACACCAATACAGGAATAGTAGTCCAGGAGGAGGAGAAGACTGTTGCTGTGACTGTCCCCATTTTTGGTGGCGGTGGTGATGGTGGTGATAGTGTAGAGCTGGAGTCAGTGCATCAGGAAGATAAAGTCAGCCCCCTGAGGAGAGGATTATAGTTATAGAGCAAGAAAAAGTTGCTGTTAAAGAAGACATTGCTAGGGATGAAGAGGAGGACATCTTCAGCTTTGATGCTGATGATGACAATGTGTTGGATCCCCTATGGGAGATAAATAGGAAAAATCACAATAGTGATGCAGTCCATTGAGATGCTGAAGGTCACGGTATCAGCAAGTCTCCAAGCACTCAAGTCAACCCCCTCCTAAAAGTAATATTATGGAAGTGATGAAAGCAGCACAAAAAGCAAAAACGTCCAAGTCTTTAGTTCAGCTCTTCCAATCCCATCCCCATGTGAAGTCCAGAGGAGCAAAGTCTCTAGTTATTGACTTTTATGTGCTTGATCCAGCTTAGGAGACCATTGCAGTGTTAAGCATGTGTTAGTAAGGGTGAAATGGGCAGCCACCTAGGTATCGGTGGCCAACACTCACACTTGAAAAGCAGGCACTGTTGAGCTGGCAGCAACACCAGAAGGAATCCAGATCTGGGGGTGCCAGTTCCATCATCACGTTAAATGTTACAGAGAGCAGTGCAACAAAGCAGGAGGATGGAAGGCTGAGTGGGTGGGTGGAGGAAGATAAGGAGCAACCCTTTGCTCTCTCTAGCAGTAGGCATAGTAGCAGTGGTGGCACCAATCCCTTGAGTCAGAAAGTATACCACCAAGAAAAAAATTAATAAATAACTGGTTACTTGTGAGCTGCACATCCCGAAGGGTTAAGTGAGGCACGGGGTCATGTCACCACAAACAACGACCACATGGCAATAAATGCCACAAGGAAAACAGCGACATACCAAACAACATCGGGTACAACATCAACCTGATAGAAAAGGTGCAGCCCCATTGAATACAATGAGACTTCTTTATATTTGTGAAGAGCTCCACCCCCTACACCCCAGACTTAAAATAATCAACTTTGGGGGGTCGTGGACTTCAGCAAAGGGGAGAAAATTGGGAGGAGGTAAAAGTTTTTTTTTTTGGAAAATAAAAGTTTCAGCAGGAGATGACCAAGCCGGACCTGAACCACAGTCCTTAGTCTCCTGCTTTGCCTTATGTTAGTGCCCTAGCCACTCCACCATGGGAGCAGCTCAGCCAGGCACCCCAGCACATGGCTGGGTGATCCCTTCCAGGTGAAGTGCAGAGCGACAGGGGTAGTGTTAATTTTACCACTGTTGAATTAAATCCTTTTGCACTTCACACAGCACAGTTCCTGTAGCGCTCTTCATGGTGCGTTATTTTGACCCAGTACCATCAACTAGTACCCCAACAAGAACAACAATGCTGCCATGTTTTGGTTGACCAGCCCCAAAGATGCAGCCTACACTAAAGAGCATCTCTGAGCATTGCTCATAGTACCCTCCCCCCAATCATGCTGCTGTGTGTGAGTTAAATGCAGCCACTGCTCTAATGCTGCCTATTAATCTATTGCAGTTCTCTTTTGTGGAGAATGCTGGATTCTGCAGGTTGATGGCATGTGCCTTTCCCAAATGGCAGGATCCATCACAAACTTATTTTTCTAAATGTGCCATGCCAGAGCTTTACGGGACACTGTCACAGTCCATAATGCATGTCCTGAAGCATTCTGCATCAGAATCTATCCATATTAGCATGGATATGTGGACCAGTGGACAAACAGCTTCAAGCTCATATTTATGCATCACAGCACACTGGGCACAAGTAACTGGGGTGGTAGTTAATTTGGGGCCTGGAAAACCTGCACAAAGCAAAAATTATTGCGGTAGCAACACACTGGGGATTCAGCAACATGACACCCTCAGTATGAAAAGTGTAACCAGTTCTTACAGGGGTGAGAAAATACTTCATTTGCTGCTCCACAAAATTGATGAGTGGCTATACACACACTCACTCACTTACAGCAGGGTTTATTTTGAGCAATAATGACTCCAATGTTGCTAAGTGAATTAGCGATGGTGTTTTTTTCAGGGTGCCCTGCCTGACACACTGCCTTAATCAGGTTGTGCAGCACTTTCTCAACTATGCAGAAATTAAGGAAATGTTGACTGTTGGCTGTCACATCTGTGTGCACTTTGCCTGTTCTGCAAAGGCCCGTGACCAGCTACAGGAGCTCCAGCTCAAAAACCATCTGCCTCAGCACCATATGAAGCTGGATGTTGTGACAAGGTGGAACTCTACATTGTACATGATAGACAGGCTTTATAAACAGTATAAGGTAGCCTCAGACTACCTGCTGCTGCACACTACCTTGGAGAGTGCTGGAGGGTCCATGGCTCTAACAACAGAGTAGTGGCACCAAAAGGATATCCTAATCCACATTCTCTATCCATTTGAGCATGCAACATAGGCAGTGAGTGGTGACACTACCTGTATAAGTTAATCAGTACCCCTTGTGCGTGTGCTGAGGCAGACACTGGTTAATGTCTGGCAAGAGATTGAGGCAAATGGGGATGGCAGAAGTTGTGAACTAATGGAACACATGCTCCACATGCTTGACAGTAATATGCATATTTCTGGCATTCAAGAGTCAGATGAATTTGCAAGTGCTACAATGCTAGACCCATGCTACAAACGTGGCCTGCCATCAATAATTGAAGGAGGTCGTGAGCAGCTGCAGAAGTTGACCGAGTGCCTATTTAGATGGGTATATGGTACAGAGAGGCAAAAGGCACAGAAGGCACAAACTGCAAAGAGACCAGGTGCGCTACCACCATCAGCTCACAGGGAAAACCACCTGAGAAACCATGCAAGTTATAGCAGAAAACGGCAAGTAATCCCATTTGGGATATTCTTTATTAGGTGGGAGTGGAAACCATGGAAGAAAAGGAGGAGGAGACTGATGAAGCAGCCAGACTCAGGGCAGTGCAATGAATGGTAGAGGCCTATATGGGTGACACAAATCACCTTGGCATTACTGACGAGCCATTGCTATACTGGAGCAGCAAAGTGACTGATTGGCCAGCACTGGCATCAGTTGCTCTAAAATACCTGAGCTGCCCACCATCCAGTGTCAGTGTGGAATGAGTGTTTAGTTAAGGTGAGGCTATTGGCATGACAGGAGGACCAATTTGCCACCCAAGAATGTGTCCATGCTAACATTCATAAAAATGAATGAGGGGCACATTCCACATTACACAGTGATGTCAAAAGTGTTGCCACATGAACTTTGTCTCAGTGATGATGACGACAATGAAGATGTCAGCAGACTTGGCACTGCCAAGGCTTTTACTAGCAGTGAGGTGGATGAAGTAGCACTACAGAGAGATGTCCCACCTGGTGACAACTCAAGTCTGAAGACTGTGAGGGCTGCTTCCTGGATGATGTGGCAGTGGAAGATGGCTGAAGCAGGGTAGCCCTCCCCCCCTTTTCCACTTAGTATAGTCTTTTATATTATTGTTATACAAAGTTTGTTGATCCCTGATTTTGTTCTATTGGGTATCTTGGGGGGGGTGGTGTCATCTGCTGTTATTCAGTTAAATTTGATTACCCTTGCCCTGGCTGTTACCCTGTTGTTTAAGCCCCATTCTATATTAACAAAGTAAATTTTATTAATCACTACTACAGTAGTTGTCTAAAAACACACTGCTGATCCCTAGGCGGAGGTGTTCTGTGCCATTGTTGTTTAGTTAAAGTTTGCTTAACCTTACCCTGTTTTATTCAGTTGTTTAATCCACATTCCATAAAAAAGGGAAATGTTATTAACCATTACTGCAGTAGTTGTACATAGACACTGCTGATACCTACTGGGTGGGGATCACTGTCAGCCATTGGTCATTTAAATCTTCCTTGCTACTGTTCTGCTATCTCAGATGTCAAAACACAATGCCCCACTCCAGGAATATATTTCACCACCACCTTCTCCTCCTCCTTGTCCTCCATTCTGTCTGTGCCAGACAGTGTAACAGCATGGGCCTTCACTGTCATACTGTTGAAAAATGAAGCTGAAAACTAACTAGGCAGATAACATGATGTTTGCTTTTCAATAAACAATAGTTACATTACATCAATGCTGCATCCACCTCCTCCTCCTCCTCCTCCTGTGTACCTATAACTACTCAACCATGATTACAGCACATCTTGTGCCAGTACCTTCAGAAGAGTGATGCAGCCATTTGAAGCTAGCCATCCCACTTGTTTTGTTAGCCCTCAAGATGACTGTACAGCCAGACAGCTAATAAAGGCATAAAGATCTCTGCTTCACCTCCATGGCCTGTCTTTGTCTTTAGTGATGCATGGTAAGTCACTTTCAGTTGTCTTCACAGTACTTATCCGTCTATTCCAGTCATTGGTCTGAGAAGGTAGAGGATGAAAGGTCACCACCTTATGCAGAAATTACTTCAAAATGAGTTCATGTCTCTCCATTTGTCTCCCTACAGGTTTCGCCATCAGCACACCATGTGAGTCCAGGAATCCTCCTGACACATGGAACCGCTGGCACCAACATGGCAAGCATCAATACAGTATGCCGCAGGTATGGCGACATTTTGATAGTGGGGTCCCCTACAGCGACTACAGTGCCACATCACCATAGGGAACCAGCTAGAACCCGGCACTGTCTGTCGGGTGTCCTGCACCCCCCACAAATCAGCTCTGACTTGGAGTTGAGAATCCTCAGTCGGGGGTGCAGGGGCACAGCTCCCTGCGTGGGAGGGTCAGGGGACAAAGCCCCCCAAAGAAAACACTTGTTTTCATCCAAAAATGGCAGCTGACTGCAGAATGTGGTTGACCTGCTGGTTTCGCTGTCTGGTCGTTCGATAAAATTTTTGTCGACGACCAGTCGTGGATCCATCAATACTGTTCAGGTAAGTGTCATCACAATTTAGTTTTCTCAACTGTTGTAATTTTTTTCCTCTCTGTTTTCACCGGCACACATGTGTCCAGCAGCTCCAGTGGACAAATTTGGAAATAGAATAGTTGAATAAGTTTTAATTCCATGTTTAGAGGTGTACTGTGGCTGTGTACATGATGGTACGGAGATTTCCTCACTGCACAGATGACATTGGCAAAATGTGGCAGATTTACTGCTGTTTTGTAGCTCAGGCCAGATGACTCAAGGAGCTGAGAAATGGACAGTTTCACAGTATTCTTCTTCATCACAGGTGATGCAGCTGAGAAAAGGACAGTTTGTCTATGTTCTTTTACATGAGAGGTGACTCAGCTGAGAAAAGGACAGTTTTTCTTTATTCTTTTTCTTCGCAGGTCTCCAGTGTTGCTGTATCATTCTTGAAACTGGTGGCCCTCAGTGCAGCTCAAGCAACCATCGATCACCATGATGATCCATCATCTGCACACTTACTCCTTCCTGACCTGGAGGTATTCACAGCAGAGATAGCAGAGCCAAAGCCACATGAGGTAAATTACCTATAACTACAGGAACAATGACAGAGAACTTGTACAATACTCAGCCATCTGCAAAACTTGTAGCAGTGAATTACAGGTGAAAAAAACAAGAAAAAGAATACTTACTTTCCATGGTTACTTTAGACTTCTAAGAGTGCCCAAAAAAGGTACAGGCTGGACACATGAAGCACAGCAGCAGGCAACAAAATTGACAGAAAGAGTTGCGTACATGAAAATCAGAGAAAATTAAGAAGGAATGGTGAGAATTGTTACAAGTGCCCCCCCCCAATAAAAAAGGAAAAATATTTATCTTATGGGCTCACTCTGAAACATGAACAATTCTACCTCAAAATAAAGGTCACACATGTTTGTATTCACAGCAGCAGCAACCAACAGATATAAGTGGAGAAAAGTATCTGAAAGTGGACCAACACAAACAGAAAAGGAAAAAACAATTACTGTCAGAGCCGCACATCTTTACTGACTTAACACCACCCTGGGGAAAAAAAAAAATACTTACCTTTGTGGTTGGAAAATGTGGTGAATTCCAGCATCCACATTGTAGCTTTTCAGCACCATGATGTCATCATCATCACCCATACCTGGAAATTAATGGAACAGCAGTACGAACATATGAGACTTCAAGTGGTAACAATAACAACCCCCCTTACAATGCAAAGAAAGAAAAACTTAAAATACTTATTTGTGCAGTATGTGTGATACATCCACAGTCACCAGGCATGAGTCCTTCTCTCAGCAACCATGGGAGCATGCAGCAGCAGCAGCAGCACAGCAACGTCTCCTTCAGCTGTTCCCTCCACTCTGTAAAACAAGGCAGGACATCGTCACAGGATGGCTAACTTCTCTGTCTTGATTCCTTAGAATCCTCAAACACTTGTCACCAACATCATCAAGAGCAGATCCAGCAGTGCAGCAACCATCGCCCCTATCAACTGCAGCAGCCGGGCAGGAGGACACCTACTCGTCATGTTTTCTCATATATGGACATCATCACCACAATTTCTTCACACAATATAATGAAACTTTATTTCTCATTCAAGTCCATTACTTGGCCTGGAAGCAGGTTTTCACTGTAAACACAGTCACTTGACATTTGTGTCGAGTAGCGGAAGGATCAAAGTTCATGACTTCCACAATAATTATGTTTAACCTCTCTGGAAATTTTCTCGTGTAGTTATTCCTGACTTCTCTAGCATGTGCAACAGTATTTAGCAGCAGGAAAGCATTTTTTTTAAGTGGCAATAAGTTGAAATTTTTGGCTAATAGTGTGGTGGCAGGAACAAAATGTATAAGTTCCATAACAGTTATGAATAACTTCTCTGGAAATGTTCTCATGTGGTTTTTCCTGACTTCTCTGGCCTGTGCAACAGTATTTAGCAGCAGGAAAGTAGTTTTTCAGTGGGTACTCAACTTAACATTTTTGCTAGTGATGGGGTGGCAGGAAAACAATTCACATGTTCTGCAGCAATTATATTTAACTTCTCTGGAAATTTCCCCATGTGTTTTTTCCCAACTTCTCTGGCATGTGCAACAACAGTATTTAGTAGCAGGAAAGCAGTTTTTCACTGGGGACCCAACTTAACATTTCTGGCTAGTGTGCTGGGTGGGGGTGGCAGGAAAACATTCATAAGTTCCACAACAATTATGTTTAACTTCTCTGGAATTTTTCTCATGTGGTTTTTCCTGACTTCTCTGGCCTGTTGCACAGCACAGCAACAAGAGGCAACTAGAAGCAGAAAAGCAGTTTTGACTTGGGGACACAACTTAACATTTGTGGCAAGCACCGGAAACATGTTAAGCACTAAAACCAGATTTATGTTTAATGTCTCAGGAAAAAGTGCTCATGTTTGTGTGATTCTTGTGCACTTCTTTGGGCAGTTGCACACCACCACCACTGCCACAACATCACATAGCATCTGGAAGCTATTTTTTACTGGACACAATGCTTGACATTTGTGGATAGCAGAAGAACACATGAAGCAGTAGCACAAAAAATAGGAAAGCTGTTCATGTGCACAGACTATAACACAGGACAGGGCAAGGGGAATACTACATCTTATGGTGTGGATTCTACAGATGGACACAACTCAAGAATAAGGTGCAACCCATATTGTCCAGTGGGATGTTTATTAAAGTCATAACTCCTTTTCTTGCACCCTTTTCAATTAACAGCTTTTTCAAATAAAGTAAAGAAGCAAAATTAACAACTGTAATAACAGAAATGAAAAGAAATGTCTCTATGTCCTCAACAGGAACCTTCTCTCACCATTGATCAGTAAAACCTGACCCACTATCTCTTGAGGCCTGTTCAGGTAGAGCTTTTATTCCCTCCCACCTGATCAGGTGATACAGCATCATCAAAGGAAAAATAACTCTTTTAATAGAGTTTAAAACAATATTATACATATTTTAGATTGCTATATTCACACTAAGTGACCTATTAGCATGTTTAACCTGAAATAATGAATTGTGCAAAGGTTTTTCTATCCCATAGTACATTCCCCTGTGTTTGAGTGACAGGTCCTTCATTATAAAAATAGTCCACAAGGGGCCGCTGATCCACTATAGTCCAAGCCAGAATGTAGCAAACTCTTACCACAAACAGACCTCTGAACCTGAGAAGAGTTCAGCTACTCACTCAAGGTATTTGTATTTAGGGAGTGCTTATTTTATTCCTTTAGATCAAAATAACCTTTAAACCTGTGGCACAATTCAAATGCAGAACATTGATATTGTCTAGCTTAGTGTAGAACAGACATTCCCTTTTTTATGTAAGGTGATTCTTCTTTTCTTGCAGTTGTGGCAAATATAAACAGCAAACAGCAAAAAAAAAAAACCTTTTTGGACCTGCCTAAATGCATACTTGGCTAGAGCCAGCCTTATTTTATTAAACCCAGTTTTAGGACAGCAGCAAAACCCTCCTAATAAAGGTTTGGAAACAGGGGCTTTACACCTTTAGGAGTGATTTCCAGCTCAGTTCTACTTTAAAGGGACAGCTGTCGGTTGCAACATTAAGCTGTCGGCTGAGCTTTCAAGCTGTCGGCTTTATTTTCTCCCCAGCAGCAGAGCAAACTTAGAGAGCTGTAACTCTTTTTGGACAAATTGGCATTGTGATTTTCTTGGGGACACTTTCCCTAGGGAAGCCTACATGTGGCTCAAGTCTTTTAACTTAAAACAAATAAGCACTTATGTGCTACTTGAACATGCACACGATCGCGCAGCCCTTGTGATCGTGCCAACACTCGAACGGCTAGTTTTTAAACTAACGCTATCAATAGGAACAAAACATTTCTTAATAACAACAAGAAATACTCTTGCGTTTGTTCAGGGGGGTTGCTTGCTGTTTAGACAAGGGGGGACTGGGTTACTTGAATGAAATGCTTCACTGAAATGAAATGAAATATATAATAAAAGACAATACTTAAGAAGAACAGGTAGCCCAGTTTGTGATATAGGTGCCATTTATGTGCTAGCTAACTCTAGTACCACATGCCTCTTTCTTTATTGTTTTGTAGACCTCTAATTTGTTATCTTTGGTTCAGAGGTACCCATTTGCTTCACTCAAACCTTATTCTATTTTTCACCAGTAATAATTACAAAAACAATATCGTAACAGACATTTTTGTTACCGGCAAGGCTTTTGCCCCTACCACCATCAATTGCATCGAGGTTCTCTGTCTTTCGCTTGTTTTGTTTTAGTTTTTTATTTGAGCCCCCACCACACAAGCAAACAAGGCCCACATAGGGGAAGCTGAATCTCAACTGAAAAGTTAAATAAGTGGGTCGGTATGTGCTGACTAAGTGCACAGGAAGAACGTTCATAGTCTGTTGCTGCAAACTGATGTACTGAAGAAGAGATATGCCATTGCTGAAGGTCATCCTCTTTATTTTGAATAATCATCACACAGAAATTGTGTGGTGAACCTGAAGTTTGGTGTCTGGTCCTTCTGTTATCCCACAACCTCTCCACAAGTACAACAGGGTGTAATAACACAAAAAGAACAAAGATAGCATGCTGGATACAACTTACAAATGACAAACAATGAAGTTATGTAACAACCATGGACTAGAATGCAAAAGTATACATAGAAACATAGAACTTGCCGGCAGATATAGGTTACTTGGCTCACACAGTCTGCCTGTTTTTCCCTGCCTATAGTATCACCATAGATTTTACTTGATTTCCGGCCCATCAACCTACCCTCCTTCCCTTTCCCTAAGATTTCCTTATGTTTATCTCATGCATTCTTGAATCCCTCCACCTCCACTGGAATACTGTTCCAGGAATTCACCACTCTTTATGTGAAGTGCTTCCCCACATCTCTCCTGATTCTACTCTGCTCTAGCTTCTTATTATGCTGCGTTGTGCTTCAGCACCTATTTTCAGAAAAATATTTCCCTCCTGTGCGTTTTTTATCCCCATGAGTCATTTAAAGGTCTCTATCATATCCCACCTCTCCCTCCTCTCTTCCAGGGTGTAGATATTTAAGTCCTTAAGTCTCTCTTTGTAGGGCTTCTGATGCAGACCCTGCACCATTTTAGTTGCCCTCCTCTGGACTGCCTTCACTCTTACTACAGTACACGTCACATTAAACTGTTCCCTCAACTTACTGGTGTAGCATTGTTCAATGAGTTTCATAATCTGTGCAGTGTTTAATTCAATTAATTATTAAAAGTTTAATATTGGTTTGCAACTAGCTGTTAAGACTATAAACTTTATTTTCAGCTGAGTGCTTATGAGTTTCATTTCAGAAGGCAGACTAAACAACTCTTAAGGAATGCTGTGATATTTATAAACCATGCTCTTAAGGAATGCTGTGATATTTATAAACAATGCCATGAAAATTCATTGCATAAACACTGCAAAACAGCTACTGCCATATCACTAAACAGGTACAAGTGAGTTGAATAGGCAGTGAAGAATGGTTGGAAAAGAATTAAAAGCTTCAACAATTCAAGCTGCCACTGCAGTAGAATCACAAAAAAAATGCTACACCAGTGAGTTGATGGAACAGTTTAATGTGACTTGTACTGTATATCTTTCCAGATATGTGGTCTACAGAACTGGACACAGTACTCTAGGTGGGGTCTTACTAGTGATCTATACAGATGCAATACCACCTCCCTCTTTCTTTTAGTGATACCCTTCCATATATATCCCAGTATCCCACTAACCCTCCCAACTACCCTGTTGCACTGCCTGGCCACCTTTTGATCATTTGATATAATTACACCCTGGTGTCTTTTCTGCTTGGTGGTCGTCATTGCCACTACTCCCATTGTGTACTGTACACCTGGGTATCTGTGCCTCTAGTGTATTACTCTGCACTTTTTCATGCTGAAACCCAGCTGCCATACCCTTGATCATTCCCTGAGTTTTCAGAGGTCTCTGCTCATCCTTTCCATCCCCCCAAGAATGTCCACTCTATTTGCAGATTTTGGTGTCATCTGCAAAGAAGACCTTTCCATTCAGCTCCTCTGCAATGTTAATTATAAAGTCATTAAAGAGGACTGGTCCCAGCACTGATCCCTGAGGCACCCCGCTGGTCACTCTCCATTCATCTGAGTAAACTCTGTTTACCATCACGCTTTGTTGCATGTCCCCTAACCAATTTCTTACCTAGTTTACCACCTTTGGACCCACTTCTAAGCTGCCTAGCTTGCCTACTAACCTCCTATGTTGAATGATGTTGAAAGCCTTACTGAAATCTAGGAAGGCTACATTCACTGCTCCACTCTGATGTAAATCCTTGGTTACTACATCAAAGAAATCCACCCCCCCATGAATTTATGCTGCCTTGGGTCTTGTAATTTATTGGATTCAAGATATTCCACAACCCTTTCTTTCATTAGTGACTCAATTAAGTTTCCCATGACCAATGTCAGGCTGACTGGCCTATAATGGCCAGCCTCTTCCCTACTACCACTTTTGTGATGTAGGACTGCATCTGCTCTGCTCCAGTCCTCCAGAACCAAACTTGCTTTCAATGAGTTGTTAAACAGGACTGTCAGAGGTGCAGTCAGTATCTCTCTGAGCTCTCACAGTACCCTTGGATGCAATCTGACAGGCCCCACTGCTTTGTCCACTTTCAGATTAACGAGTCCCATCCGTACACTCTGCTCCAAAAACAGACTAGTGTCCACCTTCCTCTCACCAACCAAACAGTACATACATGGATAAATAACTTTCATAGGTATGAGACATACAAATTGCACATGGCATGAGGGAGAAGCAACACATAATATAGGAGACAAACAAGATTTTTTTTTAAAGCTGTGGGTCAGTAGTGTATTGACTTTGGATTCTCCAAGCTGCTGAATACTTTGGCCCTCACAGCTGAGAATCACTAAGTTTAAACGGTGCCAAGAAGAACAGCACTGGCAACAACAGTGAAGTATCAACAGCACTGTCAACAACAGCACCCGCACATAATACCGTGCAAACTAACAGTGTCAATTGTAGTGGTCATACACCATACCAACACCTGCTACCATTGCTAACCACTACATTGACTACATTTGTTTTGCGGGAAAAGTAGAGCCCCCCCCCACACACCCCTAACTTCTGTTATCCAGCTGCCAAGGGGTGGATCTTGGAGAAAAGGAGAAACTTGGGGGTGGAATTCTGTTGCAGCTGTTGGAAAAAAAATTACACTGCTGGTGGGGGGATAAACTGCTGTATAGGTAGACCAGGAACAGAACCCTGGTCTTCTGTTTCATGCTGGTCGATCTACTGCTGCCTCAACCCTCTCCGCTGCAGAGGCAGCTCAGCCAACAACTGTACATTTCTGTCACATGTGCCTCCTTACTAGTGCCTGAATAGCTGCAGGAATAGTGATAGTTGACAAACACTATTTTACCCCATTGCTATTCAGGCATTGCACAGTCCTGACAGTGCTGTTCAAGATTTGCTATTCTAACCTGATAACCAACTGAGATACAGCAGGAAAGGGTTAACAGAAGCAGATGTGGAATTCTACAAAAAGGCTTATCACACTGACACACACACACACACACACACATATGTTTCTACTGATAACGTGGGGTCTGAATATGTGAATGAGACATCTCCTATAATATATAGTGCATGTTCCACCCACCCTTCTCTCTCTACCCCTCACTGAGGTTAGGGATTAATGGAGCAAGAGATTCAAGTCCCATCTCACCCCTCTGTCTCTCCCTTGCTCAGGTGGTCGGGTTCAAGGGGCGGGAGAGGTGATGTGAGTTCCACCCTAGCCCTTTCACTCTCCCTTACTTAGATCAGGGATTCACAGGGGCAGGAGTAGTGATGCGAGTGCCATCTCACAAGCAGAAAATATGCTTTTTAGGGCTGCATGGGCAGAGCCTGAAGTCCTTTAACGAACAGAGCGAGGACTCTGCATTTTTTCCTTAATTAAAAAAAAACAGATTCTCTCCGCCCATCACAGCCTGGCCCCTCTCTGGTGCCCATGCTCTTTTACTGCAGCTCCTCCCCACCAAGCTCCTGAAACCCTCCTGCTACCACCCACTGTGCATTGTACTGCCCCCAACCCCTGTTTCCATCCCCCTTTATTCTGAGCATCGCACTCAACCAAATCTCATAGTGCTATCGTTACAGTCATTGGTAAATCAATTACAGGGAACTTTGATGCCAGACAGACATTTTCTGTCTCACATTTTAGAACAGTAATAAAACAAAAGTAATTTAGTGCTCTCATTACAGTCATTGATAAATCAATTACAGGGAACTTTGATCCCAGACAGATGTTTTCTGTCTCACATTTGAGAACAGTAATAAAACAAAAGTAATTGAATGTTTTAAGCGAATGACCTAGCCATTTAGCAAGGCTAAAGAAACAAATGAAACACTCATTAGTTCTGTTCTTATTGGATGCAGCTTTAAATTTAATATACAATTCAATGTACTACAATGGCAAGTGTGCATTCCATTTGAAAACATGATGTGACACAGCTTGCGATATAAGTGCTGATGGTAGCTGCAGGGGCCGGGCTTTCTGAAGTGTCTTTCTCTTGTCTGCCAACTTCCTATTGGGGCATGTTTTTTGTAGGCTCCACTCCCAAAAACCAGCAGCAGAGCATTTTGCAGGGCGGCAGCAGCAGCATGAAGTGATGTAGCCCTTCAGCTCATAGAGGTGAACGTTTACAGAAAGACTCGGTTGCTGTTGGATGTATGTATGGGTAACAAAAGGGAGTCCAGAACATGGTGAAATACCTGCTGGGTTGCCCTGAATGATCTCACTGACATGGCAGTACCTGCAACTCTCAAAATAAGGACCAGAGCACACTGAAAATAAAATGTAAGTTGTCAGGCAGCTGTTTTTCTTTTTTGTCAGCATTTCATTATGGGAACAGATGGTATAAAGGAGATGACGTCTGCAGTCTATAAATGATCGTGCACATGCATAGTCTGTACAGAAATTGTAATTTTATAACCAGTTCAACGAAACATGTTACATGATGTGCTGCTATTTGACGTGTGTCTTATGAGGTTAAACCCGGTATATTATTTTTAGACTGGATGCTTAGAGTTTCGTAATTGGTTCTTGTGTTGCTAGGTACTGCATCAGGTTACAGAGGTGTAAGTAATATTGAGATTGGTGCTGAATAATTAATATGGAAGCTTTTTAACAAATTAATCTGACAATGAAGCCTCTTTTGTTGAGTTATACTTTTTTTGTGGAACTTTGATTAGGTTCTGTGTTGGTTGGATGGCTGAGTGATGTTGTTATATGCTCTTCAAGATGCAAACGTGTGGCAACACAGGACATTTTACTGAAGTCTTGCATTTGTTAGAGATGCAGGAGAAGGCATCTGATTCAAGGCTACCAGTGCACCTTGCTTTCTTAACTTTTGTATGGTGTGTGTGTGTATGTGTGTGTGTGACTGCAGGCATACTGTCACTTCTTCACTGTTAACTGAGTTTCTTATTCAGAACCTGTTTGTCTGGGAACTGTGTCAGAGCAGGTAATGCAAGCCCTGTCATACATGTCAGCTGCCCCTGATTGTTAGGGATCTCACTGATTTTTTTTCCTCAGAAGTTTCCTCTGTCCCTCATAAAATTTTTGTTTTTTGTGACTGAACAGCGGAGCTGTAAGCACAACATAATGTCAAACATTAGAATTACTGACTTGTTCTTCAGAAAAGGCATCTTACACTGATTGATCTGCGCGTGGGGTCAGTCTTCATAGCAGAACACATACTGTCAGGGTGACAATTAAGTTCTCCTTGGAGTGCCAAGAATTATTTTCTATTTCATTTGCATATTTGTATCTGCAGCAGAGTAAGCCAGTGCTGTTCTAACTTCTGACTGAGCAGAACACATACTGTCAGGGTGACAATTTTCTGTTTCTTTTGTATTTATTTAACTGCAGCCTTAAATGCATATATTTGTTTACAGCAGAGTAAGAGCCAGTGCTGTTCCCATTTCTACTGTTTTGCCTATAAATCCATTCTGTGACGCAGACCTGAAGCTCTCTGCAAGGATGTTGATAAACTTGTTAATGTTCTAAACTTCTACTCTCTCTCTGTTTCTGTGGCTGCTGTGGTGCATTGTGCCTCTGATACATTTATAGTATATGATATATATTTTTATAATTCATTTTGCTTGATAATGACCTGTGCCTGTACTGTGCTTTCAAGCAGAGTTAGGTAATCCATCTCAGTGGGCTAGCCAGAGAAAAATGCATTTGAAGCTGTAGTTAAATCTTAAATGCAAAGGAAAATCAATTAAACCAATGTCCTTGTAGCACAGTGTACACCTTCATATATTTTTCTAATAATGTGTATGCCTTCCTTAGAACATAAACTAAAACAAATCTTATTACTTACAAATCATTGTGTTGTTTCTCCATACCTCCTTAACAATTCCACACAACTTCACTAACTTCATTATGCAGCCCTGATGAATCTGACCAGTCTTTGTTTTCTTCAGTTGTCAAGTCCAAAGAAAGAATGTACTCTTTGCACATAAACAAAACTTGTTCTAGCCAAAGCTCAGGTCCAAGGAATGGGTACCACCAACACCACATACCACCATGACCCCCACCCCCCGAAGAGGAAAATCTCTTGATGCGTAACATTATAGGAATGAGTAGGGGATCTCATTCAGTACTGAACTACTGGATATAACTTGATACAGAGCCAATTTTTGTAAAACTAATGTATCCAGCAGGCAATCAGTGTGTGTTTGAAACTGCAAACAGTGAGACATAATGGACCTGTTTTTGAACAACTGAGCTGATATTGATTTGAATTCAAAATCAGATAACCAGCATGCAATGCCATCATTGGTCTTGCTGAAAGTACATTATTTACTTAAAACATAGAATTTGTCATTTATGTTCAGATAAAAATGTCATGTTTAAAATGCATAACATAAATTATTATTTTGATTCTACCTTGGCCTTATTTTTACATTAATTTCTGGTACAGTCCACACCAATAAGTGTTGATTTTGATGTAAAAGTGATTACTAAATCTTTAGTTGTAAGATATATAATGAATGTTGGATACGTGCCAAAGACATGTATAAATTTATGCTGAACCTACCTGGGTCCTGTTTCGACCTTGTATCCGAAAATTGTAACCACTATATGTTTACATGTTTCTCCCTATTTTGTAAACTACCGTATTGTATAAGCATGTCTGTACTGTCTGCCCTCTCTGTAATGAGGTACCTTTGTAAATGAGCCTCTGGCTCAAAGGTTTTAAACTGATGTTTCAATAAATAAATAAATAAATAAATGGTTGTTTATTTATTTATGTTTTTTAATTTATATTTTGTTGAGGTTTCATTATTAATTATACAGCTTACAGTAAGTTCATCAAAACAATCATCCAATCTGGCCAGAGCTAACACAACAAATTGCTTTTTGGATTACAGGCTTAGACAAGAAACCGAGATTTACTCATATATATGTCCTAAGGAATTCTCTCAGATCAAGTGTCATGCCCATGTTGCAGCTTTCATGCACCACTCTGCATTGCTGGAGATACACTTTTAGCTTAACAGCTACTGCAGTAAACTAACCTCACATACAATTCATATTATACAATGGCTAGAAAATTTACTGGACTCTGATTGGTTAGTGTGCACTTGTTACAGTGTAGTTATCTGAGCATAACCTCCTAACATCAGGTCTACACATACAAATGACTGCATGCCAGACTGAATAACAAATCACAGCTTCTCTTACAAAGAGAGTTTGAAGCCTTGCAATTGTAGTACAGAAGCAAAAGCTTAGTTTCACATAAAATCCTTATTTACTTATATTGTGGGGGGCAAAACTTTTTGTCATGGCTATAACATTTCATAGTAAGGCAGAAAACAAGTGTCAGAACATCTCATAGAAACACAGAAACATAGACTTTGACAGCAGATAAAGGCCGCTTGGCCCACCTAGTCTACCCATTTCCCTTCCTACTAGATAAGCTGCAGATCCTAGTTAACCAACAGCCTATTTCTTCCTACCCACACAAGAATTGCCTTATGTCTGTCTCATGCATTCTTGAATTCTCCCACAGTTTTAGACCCCACAACTTCCTCAAGAAGGCAGTTCCATGTGTCCACCACCCTCTCTGTGAAAAAATACTTCCTCACATTGCCCCTGAGCCATCTCCCCTTTATCTTAAAATTGTGTCCCCTTGTTCTTGCACATCTCTTTTTCTTAAAGATGCTACCCTCTTGGACTTTATTGATTCCACTGAGGTACTTAAAAGTTTCTATCATGTTCCCCCTCTCCCTCATTTCCTCAAGGGTATATATACTAAGCTCCTTTAGTCTCTCATTGTATGGCTTCTGTTGCAGGCCCTGCACCATTTTAGTTGCCCTCCACTAGACTACCTCCATCCTGTCTATGTCCTTGCGGAGATGGGGTCTCCAGAACTGAATGCAGTACTCCAGATAGGGTCTTACCAACTGTCTGCACAGAGGGATAAAACTTCCTATTTTCTGCTGGTGATCCCTGTCCCTATACATCCAAGTATCCCCCAGCTCTCCCTGCTGCCTTCTCACATTGCTTGCTAACCTTAAGGTCATCTGATATGATTACCCCAGGTCCATTTCCATTTCTGTTGTTGTTACTACCTCCCCCCCAAATTGTTTACTCTTCCCCAGGTTTTTGTTTCCCAGGTGCATTATTTTGCATTGAATACAAGCTGCCATACTTCTGACCATTCCTCCAACCTTGCTAAGTCCCTTCTCATCCTTTCCACCCCCCCCCCGTGTGTATCAACCCTGTTGCAGATCTTTGTGTCATCTTTAAAGAGGCATACTTTTCCTTCCATTCCCTCTACAATGTCACTTATAAAGACATTAAAAAAGTACTGGACCTACTACTAAGCCTTACAGTACCTCACTAGTAAACTCCCTTTCTTCATAGTGGACTCCATTTACTATTACCTTCTGTGTCCTGTTGTCCAGCCAATGTTTTACCCAGGCTACCTCCTTTATAGTGTGGGAACATATTTTTTATAGTATCAGTTTTACAGTTTTATTTTTTATGAGAAAACACGCCACATATCACTGCACTGCATCATGGGTATGCAAATACCCAACCGCCTGGTATTGCATAACACACTACAGGAATAAAAGACAATTGATTATTTGCATACCCGTGATGCAGTGCTTCCAAATTGGGAGTGTTTCCTCAAAAAAAACAAACAATTAAATTAAAAAGTAAAACTTTTTCAATTGATACTATAAAATAGATGCCCCTACACATAAAATGGATGTTACAACACCTGTTCTCTGCCTAATAGCCATCTACATGTGCTCATTTGTGTCCCCACAATATTAATAAATAAGAGCCATTGTATAATAGCAATGATGCACACCAGAGTTTGTGTTGTGCTGAGATAATCTTGTGCTTGGGGGGTGTGCCCTACCACCCCAGGTATGAGGATACCCCAGCACAACCCATACTATGTTGTGCATTATTGCTTAAATCAACAGTTGGTAAGAGTTAATTAAAAACCTGCTATTAGCAAGCAGAACTCTATAGTAAAGTGCAAGTGTAGGGTAGATATCTAGGTCCCTCTGGACTTCATTTTAGAAATACTGGGTGACATGAGGAAAAAGTCATAATGTTTCCTGATTAGGGCCCTTCTTGTGTCACGGGGTTTTCTACCTCTTTAGAACACCTCCCAGTCACAGTCCTAGTCACCCCTCCTGGTTTTACTCCACTTGGGCTGATTAAAGCCAAGTAGGGCTCCCCATATTATTATCAAATAAGGTTTTCTTGCCCATTAAGAGGTATGAGAGTTGCTTATACCCTGCATGTTTTTACATATTGTCCCTCCACTCTCCAAAAGTGAGCACTTCCACTGCTCTCGGTTGCCTAAGTAAGAATCTCTCAACTTCTGTAATGACAGCCAAGAACCAACAGCACTGTGGTTTATCAGTGATTGGCAAACATCTTGTGTTCCTCAATACAATTAATGATGCATCTCTAGGTACCTTGGACATCAAAATAAGTTCAATTTTGACAAGAATTTGGATCTACCATTCCTGCAGTTTTGAACACTGCCACAGAATATGGAGAAGTGGTGTCCTCCTGCTGTTGACACCTCTAGCAGGTTGCTGTTAATACCAAGTTCATCTCTTTCAGGATCAGTGAAGTGAAATACCATAGGTGCAATGCTTTAAGGCATCAGCCTGTCTCCAGTGTCCCTATGGGCCGCATGTGTATTTACCCATCAGCATTCTCACTGGTCTCCAGTGAGCTTATGGACTAAGAGCTTTTTCCATCTATTTTAGAAGTGAACTATGGAAGGTGTGTACTCATTCAGCAACCCTCGGTAAATGTAACTAATCCATGGGGTGGGGCATTGATATCTTACACCTCTGATGAGCCCTATGACATCTTTTCACATGACCATTGTAGGGAGCTGGAACTGAGACCACACAAAACTGGTTAACAAGTGGTGGACTTGCATATACCACCACAGGTGTAAATTTGGGAAGGAAGCTTCTCTTTTATGTTCTGAAAAGTCTTTGAAGTGCTTTGTGATAGGGGATAACAGGTCACCCACTCTATGTAAATCTCCTCCCAGTTGTGCCATAGAAGTGCTGCCCCACATATCTTCAATTTTCGATTGCACCACAGCAGTCAGAGGTATAAAGGGATATCCCAAGGCACTTTAACACTTTCTTAATCTCACCTCAGACATGTAAGATGAAGGCATGAATTGGGTTATTGCTCTGATTCCTGGACTGGTCTCATAAAAGAAGCTCTGGGTGCACACCTCCCCCATCTGCATCTCAAGGTTCACCCACCTTGCAACTCCCCTCACTTTGACCTCATGCAGCTACATTCAGATTTACCTGAGGCCTGTGGCCAGATACTATCCCTAAGACCATTGCACTCTGAAGCCCCCTCTTGGTCCAGGGAGTGATCATTCTTAATGCTGATTGTCTAGCTCTGCCCCTTCCCTTAAGAAATCATGCACTATAGCAGATAACTGCTTCCAAAGAGTATTCACCTTTTGAAGTAGTGCATACCTTATTATGTATAGCAACTCATGGATAGCCATCATCTGAAATGTCTGTACTTTCTCCTACAGGGTGAATTGGTGATGCTTCCATCTATGCACAGCCTGTCTCAAGCTTTTAAGCAAAGAGTCCAAATTCACAGCCAGCCAATCCTTCCACCTAGGAGAAATTAATATCCCCAAAGATTTTATGGGTGTGCTGGTGCACTTCAACCCTGTGCCTGTTACTGTCTGGCCTATGCACTTGGGATTTGGTGACATTATGTCTATCTTACACCAGTTGTTTCTCAGGCTCAAAAACTCAGATTAGGGGTTTAGCTGAGCTACTAGAGCTGGGATAGAGGTAATAGGGTCCTGTCCAGTGATACATATACTGTATCATCTGCAAATAATATTGGTTTATATGAGCCTCCCCCTATTTACACCCCCTGCACATCTGTGGACTCTCTGAACCTTTGGGCCAATGGCTCTATAGCCAAAACAAAAAAAACAGGGGACAGAAGACACCCCTGCCTACTTCCCCTCCCTAACTGAAATGCTGGGGAGGGAGAGTCTTCCATTGGTCAGGACCGCTGCCCGTGGACTGGCATAAAATGTTTAAACCCACCCAATGAAGGTCTCCCCCAGCCCAAACATCCTTAGAACTTCCAATTTAAGGTGATTCTCTGTATCTAGTGCCATAGCTGCAGGGTCTAGAGAGGATGCCATGGTCCACATCAATTTGACCAGACACCTTACTTGTGGTCCCTCTACAGAAATCCAGCACTAGAGAGGAGTCGGGGAACTATAGGCCAGTCAGCCTCACCTCAGTAGTGGGGAAGATCATGGAAGCACTGCTTAAGGAAAGGATAGTGGGACATATAGAAGCCATTGGTGCCCAGGACCCTGGACAACATGGTTTCACAGTGGGTAGATCATGTCAGATGAATCTGATAGATTTCTTTGACTGCGTGATGAAGGAAGTAAATGGGGGGGCAGTGGATGTTGCTTACCTCAACTTCAGCAAAGCCTTTGACAATATCCCACAAAAGAAGCTGGTTAACAAAATGGGTAGTGTGGGCACAAGAGACAAGTGGTACACTGGCTTAGGAACTGGCTAACAGACAGGAGGCAGAGGGTGGTGGTAAATGAGATACAATCTCGGGAGAGGGAGTAACCAGTGGGGTACCTCAGGGATCAGTCCTTGTGCCAGTCCTGCTCAATGTCTTCATCAGTGTCATTGCAGAGGGGCTGGAAGGAAAGATATGCCTGTTTGCAGATGACATCAAGATCTATAACAGGGTGGATACTCCATAAGGGGTGGAGAAAATGAGTAAGAACTTGGGGAAGCTTGAGAAATGGTCTGAGGAGTGACAACTAAGGTTTAATTCAAAGTAATGCAAAATGATGCACTTGGGGCATAGAAACAGTGGAGAGACCTACAGGATGGGAGGAGTTATTCACAGTCAACAAGGAAGAAAGGGAACTGGGGATATTATTTCAGCTGATCTGAAAATGTCAAAGTAGAGTACAAAGGCAGCAGGGAAGGCCAGTGGCATACTGGGGTGCATAGGCAGGGTATCACTAGCAGAAGACAGGAGGTAGTGATGCCATTATATAAAACCCTAGTTAGACATCACATGGAGTACTGTGTGCAGTTCTGGAGGCCAAACCTTTGAAAGGACATTATCAGGCTGGAGAAGGGTGACTAAGATGGAATAGGGCTTGCAGCACAAAACGTATGAGGAGAGATTAAGGGACCTCAATATGTACTCGCTGGTGGAGAGGAGGGAGAGAGGGGACATGATAGCAACATTCAAGTACCTCAAGGCATAAACAAGGTGCAGGGGGGAGACATCTTCCAATACAGAATTAGTACAAGAATGAGGGGGCATGACATGAAATTGGAAGGTGGCAGGTTAAGAGGGAATGTGAGGATGTTTTTCTTCACAGAGAGGGTGGTGGATGCATGGAATGATCTGCCACAAGAGGTGGTGGGAGCAAGCACTGTGGTTGGATTTAAATATGCATGGCAAAGGCATAGGGGAACCATACAGGTAAAGCAGAGAGAAGGTCAGAAGCCGTAATCAAGTACGGGGCTTACTGGCAGACTAGATGGGCCTAGTGGTCCTTATCTGCCAAAAGTTTCTATGTTTCTGTGTGATATGAGCCATCTCTACCTTCCTGAAACATGACCTGGTCTGGGTGGACTAGTTATGGTAGCACCTTGTTGAGATGTATTTTCAAAACCTTGGCCAGAAGTTTGTAGTCCACATTCAAAAGAGAGGATAGTAGCTGGAGCGCTGGAAAGGGTCCTTCTCCTTTTTTATCAGAACAGAGATGGTGGCATCATTCATGGTCTCTGTCAAAATCCCTTATTGCCATGATTCCTGCAAAGTGGCAGCTAGCAGAGGGCTGACTAGGTCTCCAATTGCTTTACAAACCTCAGCCGGAAAACCATATGGTGATGGCAACTTCCTCCCTTGTATTTGCCCTTTTACTTCTTGCACCTTCTGTGGGCTAATGGGGCCTTCCAACCCTCTGTTTTGCTCCTCTGTCAGCTTAGAAAGCATGATTGATTCTAAGTACTTCTGGATTGCTCCTATTTGCCCATCTTCCAACTGTATCTTAAAGAAGTATAGCCCTTGATAATATTTTCTGAATGCCCTGTTGATGCCAGCAGGATCCACCATAAGCTATTCACTGTTCCTAATACCTAGATATTGTTCATTGCTGTCATTGACTTAACGTGATAGCTGAGGAGTTGCCTGCCCTTTCCCCCTTCCCAATTGGCTTGCCTAGTACAGTACAGTACAGGCTACTTTCACCCTGTTGCATATTCAGAACATTTATCTTATATCTAACTGCTCTCATGTCCTATAGCAGGGTAGGGTTTGTTTCCCCTTTCTTATGCCCTTTTTTCAAATTCTTGAATGCACTTCATTAGGGACTCCATCGCCTGTCCCCTGTCTTTCATTTTTGCTGAGGCATATGCAATAATATGGACTCTGAGACAGACTTTAAGACACTCCCAGACCCATTTGATGGTAGATAGCCTTCATTTATTTATTTATTTATTTGAAATATTGGATTTGCAACCTTTGAGCCAGACGGCTCATTTACAAAGGTACCTCGTCACTTGGAGGACAGAATAAAAACAGACAGGGTACAATTTACAAAGGAAATAGCCATCATGTATGGGTTACAGGCATTGTTCACAGACATTATATACAGTTTTGGATACAGATATTTACATAAGCATAGTAGAAAAACATTGTTAAAATGAGCGAGCATACGTTGCAGTGTAGTCCATCATATTTATAGGCCAGAAATTGTTGTAAGAGGTTGCAGTCCATAATGGACTTTGTCAGAGGTTTGGGTCATTGTGGGCATGACAGCACAGGCTAGTTGCAGTTACAGGAGCGGACATTGAGGAGGTGGTTTCAGAGAGCAACTTTGAAATGGGTAATCTTGGGTGTGCTAGTGATGGTGGCTGGGAGCACATTAAACCAAACAGGGGCCCTGTAGCAGAAGGATTTCTGGGCAAGGGAGGTTTTTACCCTGGGTACTGCCAGTATAACTTTGTCCAAGTTGAGGGTTGAGATAGAGGGGGTAGCAAGTTGGAGAGAGGTGGTGACCCCAGAAGGGGAATGACTGAGCAGGATTTTCTTGGTGAATAGGCAGGTCTGGAAGTGGAATCTTTCATTGAGGTTGAGAAGATTGGCAGAGGGATAGAGGGAGCAGCTGTGGGTGAGCCTAGGGGCACCAGTTAGGAGCCTGCACGCCTTTCTGAGGGAGATCTGAATTTTCTGGAGTGTGAAATTATCTGCTGCCCCATACACAGGGGCCCAGATATTCAAAAGGGTTGCGTATGGCGCAACAGTGTTGCACCATGCACATCCCACTGATGCGCCCCGGCACAATATTCAAAAGGGAAAAGTGCGACACACAAATCCCAATGCGTAGGAGCGCATCAGTAATGTATGCAGGCACAGGTGGGGGGGCATGCCCATGCATAACCTGCACAGCTCGATATTCAGCCCGGGATGTGCAGATTCATGCATGCGCAACCCCTACCTGTGCCTGCAGAAAGTTACGCTCCAAAAAAAGGAACAAGTGATGGCCACCCACAGGTGACCTGCCGCTTTGCAGGGCGCAACACAGCAGCTGCCACCTGAGGGTGGCCACCCAAGTACCTGTCGCACCTGGTGGCCCCCCCATGCCCCATCATGGGCATCACTGTAGCCCCCCCAAGTCCAATATCCCTGGTGGTCCAGTGGACTGCAGTAAGCCTGATCGCAGGCATCATTGATAGGAACTCCCCACCTCCAATATCTCTGGTGGTCTTGTGTACCCCCACCCACCTGCCCACTGAGCCCACTGCCACTCCCCCGTCAGCTGGCGCGGCAGCCACCATCGCCTGCTGCCACCACCCACCGACTGACAGCTCGTGGGCTGCAGCCCATTGGTTCACAGCATGAGCCATCGGGCGTGCAGCCCATACCATCTGAATCAATCCAGATATGTGAATGAATTCATTCACATATCTGGACTAAATAATATAGTATAGGCTACATGCTCATTGGCTCATGCTGTGAACCAATGGGCTTGCAGCCCTACTGAGCTGTCATTTGGCAGGTGGCAGGGTGGCAGGCAGGTGCTGTCACCGCCGCTGATGGGGGGAGGGGCGGTGGGCTCAGTGGGTGGATGGGGTGGGGATACACTAGACCACCAGGGATATTGGAATTTGGGGTTCCTATCAATGATGCCCGCGATTGGGCTCATATGTGTCCACTGGACCACCAGGGATATTGGAGGGGGGGGCACATAGAGGTCCACTGGACCACCAGGGATATTGGACTTTTTTTTATAATACAGGAATGCCCACGATCGGGCTGCAGGGGGTGTCAGTCCCCGACGGCTGCTGCCTGGCAGGGCGCCAGGTGCAAGTCGTTGGGGATCGGTGCACCTGCATGCTAATGACATGCAAATGGGGCTGTAATGAGATGCAAATGGCCCCCTGTGTGCCTTGCATATATTATGCCCCATTTGCATGTCCCTTGAATATCATGGAGTGCTGTGCATGGCGCAATGGCACTTACGCAAGCGCATCTCCATGCTCCCTCTGGCCACTTGCGCTGGTGCAGTGCCACTGCACCATGCTCAGTGGGGTGGCCAGGGTGCGATATTCAAAGCTGCTGCACCATAGCGCAGCTCCGTTGAATATCGCCTAGGCCACACCCCTGCACAGCAAAGTTGAGCTGCGCCCAGGCTTGTGCCACAGCCTGACGCAGTTTGAATATCCCAGCAAGGGAGCCTATAGTCCACTGGGGACAGTATTGAGGAGGTAATGGCAAGCCTAAGGGCATCAGGAGGGAGGCAGTCCCTGTACCGGTAAAGGAGTCCAATTTGAGTGTTAGTGGTGGCCACTAGGGTGTTTATGTGGTCATGGAAGGTAAGGGCAGAGTCGAGGGTAAGTCCAAGATATTTGTAGATGGATACCTGTTCAAGGGGGTTCTGGGTGCTGGGGAGGATGAGGAGAGGTGCACTTTTCACTTTGTTTTGTTGGTGAGAGAAAATCATTGATTTTGTCTTTTTCAGGTTTATGACAGTCTGCGGTCCTTGAACCATGTGTCAGCCTGGAAGAAGGCTAGTTAGAAGGAGTCCTGGAGGGAAGTGGGTTTATGATGTGAGGCATAGAGTACTGCATCATCTGCATACAGTAATTTTTTTTTCAGAGTAGGCTTTTGGCAAGGAGTTTATTTAGAGGGTGAGAAGAAGTGGACCCAGGATGGAACCCTGGGGCACCCCTGAGCAGACAGGTAGAGTGTCGGATATTGTTCTGTTTATTTTGACACATTGTGACCTGGTTGAGAGGTAACTGGAACACCATGCCAGGGGGTCTGTGGAGAAACCAAGTTGGCAGAGGGAGTCAAGAAGGAGAGGATGGCTGACCATGTCAAAGGCTTTGGAAAGGTCTGTGAACACAGCTCTAGCAATGTTACTGGAGTCTAGGGAGGAGTGTAGGAAGTTGGTGAATTCTAGGAGGGCTATAGTAGTGCTATGGCCTGAATGGAAGCCATGCTGCTCTGGGTATAGTATGTCATACTTGGCTAGGTATTCAGTGAGCTGAGTGGCAACCACTTTTTCAAAAGCTTTGGAAGGGGGAGAATGGAGATGGGTCGATAGTTGCTGGGCGAGGATTTGTCACCACTTTTATGAATGGAGGTAATGACGGCTGTCTTACAGGCACTGGGGAACTGCTCCAGGCAGAGGGATTTGTTGAGTAGGTCTGTTGGAGGGACTAGGACCTCATCGAGGACTAGTTGAAGGAGCCTAGCATCTAGGGGGTCATTGCTAGGCTTATTGCTGTTTAGTGCTTTTTTCAGGTATGGACAGACTTCATGGGTGGATATTTTGCACAGGAGGAAACGAGAGCACTGCAGGGTTGGTGGTTGGGATTTGGGCACAGGGTCAAAGAAACAACTGGGGAAAACAGTGCTGAGATCCATGAAGGTAGTGTTTAGACAGTTTGCTATGGTACGTGGGTCAGTGGAAATGATGCCGTCTATGGAGAGCTGGGAGGGAGGTGGGAGCCTGATTTCCTATTAAGTTGTTTGATATTACTCCAGAAGGTCCATGAAGATCCCCAGGTGGTGGTGAGAGTCAATTGATAGTGGTCTGTTTTGGCCTTGCGGATGGCTCGAGTGCATCTATTGCGTGCAGCATTATATGATTGTCTGTCAGCCAACCTGCCAGATTCCGTTGCACTGTTTTATTGCTGGCCAAGTAGTGTTGGAATGCTTGCTGCATCCACAATTTTAAGTTGCTGTCTCCTAAAAGCCCACATTACACTTCAGTTTCTTTGCTTCTGAGCTCTCCACCCCATCTGAAGGGTTAGTGTAATAGGGGAATCATCTGAAATGAGGAGTGGTTAAATAATGGTGTTGAGGGTATCCTTGATAATATCAGTTGATGCTAATAGCATATCCATTCTGGTATGCAAATTATGTGTAATATGGATAGACCCAGTCAGTAGGATGCCCCAGTCTCCATGTGTCCTGCAAGCCATGGTCAGTCATTCATGTGAGCAATGCCTTAGACCCAGTGGTATCATGCTGAGTACCATTTCTACTTCTGTCATACAGGTTATCTAAGACCTCATTTATATCACCTCCCAGAAGAACCTACTTTGCCCCCATATCTAGAATGGCATGCGACAGGGTGTGGAAAAAATTAAGCATTAGCCTCGTTCTGGTCATATACTGAGCCCAGTAGCATTGGGTAGCATCTAGGCTTCTCTTAGCCATCTCCCTTCTTTATCCCTCTTAACTTGTCCTGGGACCCAGTTGCCCCGCTTATCACACAATATCGCCAGCCCTTGTTTTTTAGTGGCGAACGACACTTTAAAGACTTGACCCCAAAAGCCTCTCTGGCTTCTCTGCTGCCTTCCTAAGCAAATGAGTTTCCTGTAAGAGGATAATCTGCCATCCAATTTTCCTCAAATGTATCAGGACTGATATGCATTTAACTGGGCTTTTAGCACCCAGGCATTCCTTGAAATTGCTTTGCAAACCATTGTACATCTTATGTTACCCCTTCCCTACACTATCAATTCCAATGGTACTCCCCACATCAATACAACAGCCAAAAGAGCTGTTAAAAACTAACTGTAACATAACATAACTGAGTAGCTTTTCAGCCCATGTGGGTTCTTTAGATTTAACTGTTGAAAGAAGAAAAGTGCCACCCATGTACAAGAATAGTGCTATTACTTGAGGCCATACAGGCCCCTCCTGAGTTGCAAGCTTCATACCATAAGCACCCCCCACACACACACACACACACAGTATACATGGAGACACGCCCCTGAGGCCATCATAAGCTTTTGATGCCCCATTCTGCTCAGTATTCCCACTACCACTGCTCCCTCCCCAAAAAAACTGCTAGGTCTGTTGTGTGTCTCAGCCCTGTACTACTGCAATGTACAGCCAATATCAAGATGTGTTCAGATGAAGGGAATTATACATAGTTCCCAGTAAAGTATATGAACACCTCTCAGAGCTCCCCCAATAGCATTAAACAGCCCTAGACAAGAGGGAGAGTCACCAAAACCATCACCATCTGCCCCATTTCTTGTCACCCCTCTCCAGTGCTTAAATTGGAAATGTTTTGGTGGTGGAACTCTCACATCTGTATTTCTAGGTGGTGGAACTGTCATTTCTTGGCAGTGGAATTCTCCTATAGCAGTCAATGGAGAAAGATGACAGAGGTGGTGGAACTGTTAAACAGTTTTTTAAGAGGTGGTGGAACTGAATTGCAGTGGTCTCCTGCCCAATCCAACCCTGCCCCTCTCTGATCATGGGAGAAAATTGTTCAGAACTCTGCATCATCTGGGGTGATTTCCTGTGACATTTTACATCAATCAGGGTGTCCAGCAAGCCAATGTTGTTGCCATGCAGGCAAAGGAAGGCAAAGCTGCTCCCCCAAAGTGAGTAGCACAGATCAAAAACTTACAGATATTTCCAGTATTTAGTTCTACCTTCTCTGGCCTCACTGGCCCTCTCTCAGTGCCCTCCCCAACCTCTCCTGTTTGTAAGACAACTTTAGTGGCAATTATAGTGCACTCTATGCCTTGATTTCATGTATGCTGGTCATTGGAGATCGTACTGTTTAAGCCCTTCTCCCACTCTGATCGTTGTGACATATTCCCATGCATTACAGTTGTTACTCTCCTTCTTTTTTCCACCATAGATGCTCGACCCTACACTACCCAATTAACAGAGTGAGAGAAAAAAAAAATACCACAAATTGAGCTCAGTAGCTCAGTACCTTAACAGATTAGCCCCAAAGACGAACTTATGGTCCATGTGGAACTCTATATTAGTCCAAAGAGAAAGAAATAGTCAATTGTATTGCAGAGGTTGGTATGAGTCTCTTCAGCCCTCCAGCTCTTTCCCCAGCTCCATCAGATCATCTTCAGCGGTGGTTTCTTAGCTTCTCTGGTTCTGTCCTCTGGCTGCTGCTCCTCCCTGTTTTTACCATTGTGGCCCTGCATTGTTCTGTGGTTTTGGGTCCTGGTGCTGCCCCTCCTCAGTAAAGACTGTGCACTCTGGTTCTTCTGTAGCATCCAGAATAAATTGCTGAGTTTCCCTCGGACAGGTGAAAGCCTCAGTCATTCTCTCAATGGTCAGCCTTAGAGTGGTCCCAATGAACATTGAAGTCCCTTTTCTCCAGCCAAGTACCAGACTCTGTCAAATGACTTTCTCTTTTCTATCACTCTCTAAGGAAAATCCAGCTACAGAGAAAGTTTTGTCCACTGCCTTGCCAACTTCTTTACTGCTGTGTTTTGGTAAGAATCTGCTCTTAATCTTGATTCCTCAGCAGCCTGAATATGATGGGCCTCGGGATGGCTTTCTGGTTTGCTGGCAGTGGGTCTGATGGCATCCAGTGCACCCTGTCTATTTCAATAGGGCTATCCCAGTAAAAACTGTGAGATGAGGGATCATCCATTGCAGAAAGCCAATTATATCTTTCCCATCTACCTTCTTCGGGAGACTGAGCATGCAAATATTATTTCTTCTGCTCCTGGTCTCCTGGTCATCTAGATTGTCCCAAATAAAGCAGATCTCCTTCCTTGTAATGGATAATCATTGCTTCACTGGGTGGGCCCAGTTCTCCAAACTGCTTACAATGGTCTCTGCTTCTGTGCATTCAACCCCAAGACTATCCACAGATGTCTTCACAGCTGCAAGGGTGTCCATCACTCTCTTCAGCTCTCCAGTAATGGTGCTCATAAAAGTTTTTATTTCAAACAGTTCTCGGTTTATGAGTCCTGACTCTGATTCTTTTTCATAGCGGGGGTCAGCCAGTTTGAGAGACACCTCCATTGTGCTGCTAATCAAAGCTGACAGTGCTTTTTGAGGGATATTAAATTGACTGACTCTTCCTCCTCCATGCTCCTTGTGTCTCCAACCAGCAGAGGATGAGTCAATCTGTCAAAAAGTAGCATTATTTTGTGCATATTACTTCAGATTGAGCTTTCTCAGTCAGAGCCTTGGAGCCAAGCTGCTTTTAGCTTGATTGCATCACGTGACCCTCATTGTTTCATGTTTTCATTTACAGACAAATATGCTTCAGACTATTTGAGGCTGCTCAGCAGGCAAACTACAGCAGTTACGGATCTTCCTGAAGCTACTCAAAGCAAACAAACTACAACAGCAAAAAGCTTGTGTGAAGAACATTCAAGTTATATGTATTTAGTACATGCATCTGGTGACATTAATAAGACAACAGCAGCATTAGTGCAATCCACCCACAATTTAACATTGAACTGTATAACATCTAGTACCCCTTAAGTAGCATTGTGCCAACAATACAAACTACCACCAATTTATCTTCTAACTTTTTAACACCTATTACCACCACGAGTAGAGAGTTTTCAGTAGGTAGCATTGTGACAACATTGACACGTCTCTCCTTAAATAACGCTTTTTATTTTTCTTTGGTAACTGGATAAGGTCCACTAAGCACAAGTGCCTGTTTCCAGAGGTGACCTGAAAGCACTGAGGAGGTTAAGTGACTTGCTCAGAGCCACACAGTATGCACAAGTGGAGGCTATGAGAATCAAACCCAGGTCTGCTGGCTGTAACATGTTCTTTCACAGCTTGTCACTCAATCCTCTTGGCTATACTACTTATAGTACACAAGCTCTGATTGGCAACATTCATACACTGAGTCAGGCATCACTCCCCACTGCTAACTTATCACATAACATTTAGGAGCACGGAATACCTGTGAAGTACTGTAGTCACTCACTGGTCACAGCCTCCTACAGAAAAAAAGGCAATCCTAAAATATTCAGAGAGGCACAAGATTACTGAAAGCTTTCTGGGGGGAAGTCTTAGATGGTGCAGTTCAAGTCAACGGGGTACTCAAGGGCCAAAGAAACTTAAAGGTGGACAAATCAGCAGAGCTAAATGACATGCACCTGAGGGTCCTTAAGGAACTGGCAGAGGTTCTAGCAGGTCCCCTGGCAAATCTGTTTTACACCTCTGCAGAGTCTGGAAATGGGCCCCAGGACTGGAGAATAGTGCATGTGGTGCCTCTTCATAAAAGTAGGCCAAGAGAAAAGCCAGGGAACTATAGAACCACAGAACAGCTGGCATGCCCTCAACAGTGGGTAAGCTGATAAATGCCATCCTGTCAAACTAAAAAATTTGATGTCTTCGATTGAGTCACTAGGACAGTGGACAAGGGCCAGGCAGTTGATGTCCTGTGTCTGGACTTCAGCAAGGCCTTCGACTCAGTGCCTCATAATTAACTGGTCAGGAAGCTGGAGGACCTGGGGTTGGAGCAAAGCTCATGGGATTGGTCAGAATCTGTTTGCAGGGTAGAAACCGAAGGGTGGTATTCAGGAGAAAATTCTTAGAAGTGAGGCTTGTGACCAGTGTGGTCCCACAGGGCTCAGTGCTCAGTCTGATGTTGTTTAAAATCTTCATAAGAGCATAAGTGACCTCATGGATTTGATCAAAAGTAAAATCTGCCTGTTTGTGGATGACACCAAACTCTGTGAGTGAGTGGACATGGAGGAGGGAAGACAGGAACTCAGGAAGGGCCTGGCTAGCTAGAAAAGTGCTGTGGCATTTGGCAGCTAGGGTTCAACACCAAAAGGTGCGAAGTTCTGCATTTGGGGGAAAAGAATCCATGGACCAAATACTGGTAGGCCAGAGTTCAGGTAACCAGGTCTGAGGAAGAAAAGGACCTGGGATTAATAATCATAGGTGACCTGAAACACTCTGCACACTGCATGACAGCAGCAGCCAAATCAATCAGATACTGGGCTGTATAGCCTGGGGAATTACCACCAGGAATGCAGAGGTCCTTCAGTCACTGTACAGGTCACTGGTATGACCATGTGGAGTAAAGTGTGCTGTTCTGGTGCCCATATTAGCTTGATGGAGACAGTTCAGAGAAGGGCAACCAAACTGATTCCAGGCCAGCAGGGCAACACCTATGAAGAGAGGCTCAAGGAACTCAATATGTGTTCTTTTGAAGAAAGATGGGAGAGGGGAGATATGATTGTGAACTTCAAGTACTTTAAGGGTACTAACAGGGTGAGCACTAAGGGCTTCTTCAGCCTTAATGGAAACAAGACCACTAGGGGGCACACCCCAAAGCTGGTTGTGGAAGGTTTAGGAGGAGATGAAGAGGCACGTTTTCGTTGAGATACTGGTGGCCAAGTGAATGAGCTGCCAGTGGAGTTGATTCCCTAAAAATAGTGAACAGCTTCAAGAGGGGATGGGACAAGGTGAGGGGAAAAGTTGTATGTGGAAGGGGGCGAGTGGGGGAAGAGGAGGAAGCTGAGGGAGGTCAAAAGGGAAACAGGAACAATGGAGCAGACTAGATAGACTGTAATGCCTTTATTTGCTGTCATGTTCATATGTTTGTATAGTATGTGAATCAAAGATTTTATGTGAGAAATTCGGCATCTTTTACAAAGGAAAGTACAAATGCAAATTAATAGAATGTCACCAGTGTGGTGTACAGGGAGCATCATTAGACAAGTACCTTTGTTACATGTCACAGCCTACTTGATATGAAAGCATCCCAAAAATATACTGTGAATGATTTTAAATGTAGACAGGAGGGGATACACTTCCCAAATTATGTTATTGCCAAATAATTGGATGACAGCAGCTGGTGGGAGTTCCAGGGGGAAAACTTCATCAACGATTTTGTCAGGCTGTTTGTTGATAAACCTTGCAAACATTTCCCATTTTTCACTCATAATGCAAAAGGCTTTGCTGGTTATTTTATCATTAGCCAGTAAGTAAAGGAAACTATTACACATCAAATTATTAACTCAGGGCAGCAAACTAATGTGTGTGACGGTGCCTATGTTTCAAATCAGATTTATAGTTTCATTAAATTTCTTACCCTTGAAAAAGTACTATTCGCTATGAGGATCCAAGACGAACAAAAGGGCCACTTTATGCACTTTTTAGCTCAAAAGCAAATGAAACTACGTAGGTCCCATACCAGAGGCAAAGTATTATGGGGTAAAGTACACAATGCCTGAGGAGAAAGCGGATTTTCTAAAATGGCACTTAGCCATTCAGCATACAGAATTTGACCTGAAAAGTGATCTGTGGTACTATTGCCAGTTGGATGTTGAAACTGTAAGAAAAGCCTGTGAGAAATTTAGACAAGTGATGGGTATGGTGTCCAGAGAGGTTTTAAAACAAAGAGAGGCAGAACCAAATGGTGCTACATTGTCTAGACCCCTTTACGTATACGACCATCATATTAATATGCATGGCCATGTACAGAGTCATGTTTCTACATGAAAAAGCTATCACCATCCTTCCACCTGACAACTATCACAGGCAAAAAAAGTGATACTGCACTCTGGCAATACAATGGTTAATGTACACAGCACACAAATAAAATGTTTTTATTCAGCATGCTCTGCAAGGTAGGGAATTTAAAGTTGGTCCCTATTTCCTAGATGGCCTTGCACTGATTCAAGACATCACCACTGCTTTTGAATTCAGGGGTGTTATTTTCATGGTTACAGCATCTGCTACAGTGAAAAAGACAGAAATTTGATGACTGGCTCTAGCTTTGGACAGTTATTTAACCAGACCATGCAAAATCTATTTTCTAACAAAGAAGGGATTCATTTTTAGGGTGATGTGGGAGCATGAATAGAAAGGTAAATTAAGTTCAGATCAAAGTGTGTCGAAGATTTGTTTTCTAGTTAATCATTTTATTGGAATATATTTTTTCTTACAGATGTATAACAAGCAAAATAAAGATACAGGATACAGTAGATAATGCAGCCTGGATGGACAATTGTTGATACATATGTCAGCATACAGTAGTATATGACCACATAAAAAACTTACATTCACAAACATTAAAACTGACAGACATATGATATATAGGATAATATCAGGTGTACTGTGCTAGACACTTGGGAACATAGCTGCTGTATACCATCTTGGATTTCAGATGCTTATAATAAAGTTGCCAGCATGCATCAAACTCTGAAAGTCTATCTAATGCCACATGTGACAGTCGATCAAATGTAGCAGTGTGGGATAGGCCAGCCATGATCTCCTCAATGGAAGGGATGGTAGGGAACCTCCAGAGAGTCAGGATCAGGCATTTGGCCTGCATGCAAAGGAGAGCCAGTCACCTGTGCGCCATTTGGGAGAGATGTACTCTAGGTCATGTTCTGTAATGCCCAAAATTAGTAAGGGAGCAGAAAGGGGTATAGTCTGGCCATGTACCACTTCAGCAAGCTGTTGTATCCACTTCCAGAAGGGTTGAAGAAGATGGCAAGACCATATTATGTGCATTAAGTCTCCTCCAGGAAAGGCGCATCTCCAGCAGTTATCGTTAGGGAGGAGTCATAGCTGGTGAAGCACAGCCGGGGTTCTGTAACACTAATGAAGAATCTTGTTCTTAATGAGTTGGCTACGTGATTTTTTTAAAGTTCTGTGACAGGAGGTCCAGCACAGTTCCCATGTCTTGTCTGAGATGCTGGTTTGAACTGTCCTTTCCCGCTTAGCTTTAGAGTCAAGAGATTGGCTGGAAATGTGGTCTCGGAAGATTCAATAAATCATTGCTGTTCTCCACACTTTGCACTTCAGCCAGGTGGGCATGGGTGTGCGTTTGTAGGGGAGGGTCATGGGGTATGCAGCAGGGTACAAATAGCACTATGGATCTGTAAATACTTCCAAAAATCTTGTTTATGCAGATCCCAGATGGACTGCACATTTGAATAGGAATCCAGGTGAGATATGTCCAGTACTAGATGGTCCCCTAGCTGTTGTATCCCCTTTGTTTTTCACGAGGGCCAAAAGAGTTTTTTGATTGCCACAGAAATGCTTGCATTTATCCAAAGGGGGTGTATGCCACGAGTTTGGGGTCTGTTCCCAACCATTTATGTAGCTTAACCCAACAGGTAACTGATGGGTCTACAGCAGGATGATGCTTTATGTACCTGGGAAGGGGGTTATAAATAAGGTTTGAGGTTACCCCTTCGGAAAGTAGAGATGCCTCCACATGGAGACACTGCAGTGCATCAGGGGTGGGCTTTCCAAACCAATTTAATGTTTGTGTTGCCCAAGAGGTTCATATTTAGCCCAGAAACCAAGGTAGGCCTCAACCACCTGCTTACCATTGCGCTCACAATTTGTTGTGACTATATCGTGTTCTAGCACCTTCCCACAAAAATTACCCAAGAGGTGGTATAATTTATCTAGGACTTGCACTTGTGGTATCTTTATGGGTAGGTAGGAGATGGTATGAAAGAGTATGGGTGCTGCCACCATTTTGATGGCTGAGATTTTACCAACCACAGTAAGCTGCAGCATTTTCCACCAGTCATAATTCATCTTTAACTCATAGAGACCGGGGATAAAGTTGAACTCACACATCTTATCAACTGTAGAGGTGATCTTTATACTGATATATGAGATTCCAGAAGGGGCTAATTGGAATCTCATGGATGTAGCCATACTTTGTTGACAGATGTTATTCAGAGGGAGGACTTCTGTCTTTGTGTGATTCACCTTTAGACCGGAGAGGGTTGTGAATCTGGCTAGTATAGAAAGCAAGGGGTTGGAGGAGGTAGCAGCATCTCCCAAGAGGACCAATAAATCATCTGCCTATAGCAATGTGGAGTATTGTACCTCACCCATGGATATAACCACAATGTTTGGGTCCTGTCTGAGTGCTACTGCTAGGGGCTCCACCACCAGGACAAAAAGAAGGGGGGAGAGGGGAACAGCCCTGCCTGATGCCCCTTTCCAATCAAAAAGAGTGTGACAAAGTTGAATTGATCAGGACATATGCAAAAGGGGTGTGTGTAAAGCACCCTGATCCATGAAAGAAAGCGTTCACCCAGTCCCAGGCAGGATAGAGTAAGGCGTAAGTAGTCCCATTCTATTTTCAAAGTCAGTGGTCACTGCTGCTACTGGGGACTTGGAGCTCTTTGCCCTATGCATGAGATTTATCAAGGACCATAGGTGGTTGGAACCCAAGTGCCCTTTGACTAATCCCACCTGAGACTGGTGAACTGGTCGTGGTAGGAGAGGTTCAAGCCAGGAGGCCAGCAATTTAGTGTAGAATTTACTGTCCACATTGATCAAGGAAATAGGTTGATAACTATAGGACAGGGTGGGGTCCTTGCCATTTTTGGGCTGCACAATGATAACAGCTTCTCACAGAGTAGGGGGAAGAGTCCCAGTGGTCTCAGCTTTTTCATATACTTTGCAGAGAAGATGGCAAATAAGGTCTACTAAAGGCTTGAAAAATTATGTGGAGAAGCCATCTCCTTCTGGGTGCCTTCCTTGAATTCAGGCACATGAGAGACTAATGAATCTCAGCTACAGTAAAGGGATGTTCTGATGCTGCAGCTTGTTCAGGAGTGAAGCATGGAAGAGCTGGGAAATCCAGAAACCAAGTAATGGCTTCATGGTCAGTGTGAGGATATGAAGAGTATAGCTTCTGGTAAAATGTGGCCATAATGTGGTTAACAGCTGCAGACTCTGAGCATACAGAGCCAGACCCATATTGCAGTCCCACAATATGTCTCTCCAGCTGCTACTTACGAAGTTGTTATGGGGTCTGTTCATGAAAAAGGGTTACCAGTGCCCACCATACAGTGCATACCATATTTCTTTTTAAATCAAGACCTGTCAGGCATATGTTTTTGACTAAATCTGAATGCTGGCTATATGTGCAGATAAATAACATAACTATATAATTCTAGGGTATCCATATTTTTTTTTGATAGAGTTTCCCACTACATTTTGTTGCTTTTTTACCTGAAAAAGTGTGACCTGCAAAAGCACATGTTTTACTAATTCTTTTTGCAAGCTTTATTTACTGTTTTCCCTTAATAAAGTAAGTCTGCTTACTAATCTGGAGTTGTGTTTTTCATTATCTGTACTCTTTAGCCCATTGTAATGCTCCATTTTTAATTTGTGCAGCTTTGTATTTAGTGTAATGAATGTAACAGTTGGTGTCACAGCATGTTACATTCACCTGCATGGCCCCCAAATCTGTAATTCTGCTATTAGCCCTTTAAATGATTTTCTGGATTCTCTCATTGTTTGCCTCCTTGTGATAACTGACTGTGTTACTGCTTGATCTAGCTTTTCCAGAGAAGGGAGAGCAATCTTTGACCCTCACTCGGAGTCACATCAGGCCCAACGTTTACCCGTCAGTCTGTAACAGTTGCAAAGTCATAACCTGCCCATTAGAATCAAGCAGCAACCATAGAGACAGGAGCTGAGTTGTGGTTTAAAACACTTTGTTTGCATGTGGCTCCTCCATTTTGTAGGGCTACTGTCCATGAAGATATGCACTGCATGCAACAACAAGGGCTGCAGTTACATTCACCACAGGTAGGCTTTGGTTACCATTATTCATTGATTTGGGGGCAAATGTTTAGGGAGCATATTTCAGTGACAACTGCATGTCTAGGGAAAGTGCTGGGCATCAGTTGTAATAGGGATTATACTGTGTATTAGGGGTGCAGGGTTAAAATGGATATTCATTGTGGTGTCACTTGTTACAGTCACCACAATATGTAGTGTCAACCATCATACCTGTCAGTACTGTTATTATTGTCGTTCCTCCAGGTTTTGTAACACTATGTCAGTTATTAGTAGTAGCATGATAGCCATGAGGCATGTTCAGTAAACTTTTTAAAACTGAAACAAATATGTGGTGTCGCTTGTTACATTCACCACGTTATTTGGTGTTAAGCATTACACTTGCCAGTAATGTAATTGTTGAATTTGTTCATGTTTTATAGCTGTATGTCAGTCAGTAATAGTACTATGTTAATTGTTAGGCAAGTTTAGTACAGTATTAGTAAGTCAAACATAGGTGTAGTATCACTTTTTACATTCAGCATGGTATCTGGAGTCAGACATAACACCCATCAGTAACATTATTTTGTCAAATTTCTCCATGCTTTGTAGCACTATGTCAGTCATTAGTAGTAGCATGTTAGCCATTAGGCATGTTCAGTAAACTTTTTTATACTGAAACAAATGTGTAGTGTCACTTGTTACATTCACCACAGTATGTGGTGTCAAAAATCTCACCTGTCAGTACTGTTATCATTGTCAGATTTCTCCAGGTTTTGTAGCATTGTGTCAGTTATTATTAGTAGCATGTTAGCCATTAGGCATGTCCACTAAACTTTGTAAAACTGAAACAAATGTGTGATGTCACTCATTGCATTCACCACAGTATGTGGTGTTAAACATCACACTTGCCAGCAATGTAATTGACAATTTTTTTCATGTTTTATAGCAGTATGTCAGTCAGTAGCAGTAGTATGTTAGTTGTTAGACATGTTTCGAACAGTTTTGGTAAGCAAAACATAAGTGTGGTGTCACTTGTTACATTCACCATGGTATGTGGTGCGAAACATCAAATTTACAATTAATGTAATATAATTCTTATAAATATTTGTTTTAATATAACTCATTACATATGTTTATTAAAGTTTTTACTACTAAAACAAATGTCTTGTGTCAGGTGTTACATTCACCACAATGTGTGGTGTCACTTGTTACACTCACCACAATATAGCTCTTTTATCTCAGGAACCAGTGAGACTTTTATCTTCCAATATGTTTTTTTTTCATACTTGGGTCATAATATCTTGAAATGCATCACAAATGTTCTCTAGAAATAATCTGAAAATTTGACTCTCATGTCACACTTTGGTAACCCTTTTCATGAACAGACTCTATGCTAATAATTTTCCAGCTTTCTCCCCCCTTTCCAATACTTATGTTTGAGCCTCAAAATAGCAGTCTCAGCTTTCTGAGATTTCATTTCACAATTTCAGGATTTCACAGTGCAGGGCAGAGTGGAGATTAGAAGGAGAGGAGTCCACATACAGGGTTTTTTTAGTTTTCAAAGTGTTTTCCAACTCTTGCAGTTGATGTTCCCAGTGCCTCCTATGGTGGCATTTGAAGCTGATAATTCTACCTTACAGGGTGGCTTTCCAGGCCTCACAGCTGGTCCCATCAGAGGTGTCAGCGGGGTTATTGCATGATAAGAAAGTGATCCCCTCTTGTCAGATCCAAGGTAGAATGTCTAGGTCTCTGAGCAGGAGTGGATCTAGTCACCAGAAGGGTGAACGTGGGGTCTGATATCCCCCAGAGAATACTTAGCTGCACAGGGGTGTGATCTGAGATAACCAGTAGGAAGTACAGCAGAACTAACCATAGCTTGAGTGATGGATGGTGAAGTGAACCAATAGTTTGATCTGCTGTGGGTTTGATGAGATGAGAAATAATAAGAGTAATCTCATTCTCTCAGGTAAAAAAATCACAAAATATCTGACAGCCTGAAGTCTTTCATAAATAATGATAGGGCCAGGGCATTTTTGTGATGGGGTTCTAAAGAGGAATTACTTCAGTCTAAAGTCAGTTCCATAGTGAGATTGAGATTGCCTCCAATAATAGTGGGTGTGTTAAGTGGGTTCCAGGAGGATATTTGCTGGGCTCGAGAGTGAAAGAACTGAAGGGCGTCTTGATTAGGACCATAGAGGTTAACAAGTAGAAGTGGCCCAGAGGGGGTGTCCATAAGGGCAATCACCCACCTACCCTGGGGGTCTCAAGTGATTTGAAAGGGTTTTCAATCCCAAATGTTTGAGCCAAAATTGCTACCCCTCTTTTTTGATGTGACAGAGGTAGCCAGCACTTGGCCTATCCAGTCTCACTTGAGCCTATCAGTATTGAATTCCAGTAGTTTGGTTTCCTGTAAAAAAGCAACCTGAGAGTTGTGTCACTTGAAGTGTGCTAAAACTTGTTAGCGGCATTGAGGATTCTGACATTCCAGGTATGGAAAAGTATGTCAGTCATTAGGAGGAGGAGAAGAACAAAGAATGTAACCAAATAATGGGATTGTAGCAGAGGACTCAATACACCCTTACCAAACAATGAGGAATTTGAACTAGTGTTGAAAAGCAAAGAGGAACCATGTTGGACCCCAGGCATCAGCAATACATGCAAAAGAATAAATGGATAGAAGTAACCTAATATCCAGCTGTCTAGTCTCTCATTAACTAATAAACATTAAACTAGAAGCAACAATGGTAATGCAAACAACAGTAACCAAGCCATTTGTGGCGAGTAAGTGGGATTGGATGGCCTACAGCATAGGTCTCAGGCCTTCACACTGCACACCAGAGATGTGCTCTGAGTGGGACAAACAGGAGAGGCCATGGAAGCCGCTCAGAGTAGGCCATGAATTTCAACCTTAGGTGTCATTAACAGCCTCTGAAAAAAGTAAAGCAGAGAATACAATCTTCCCTCCCCCCTCAACTGGCAGGTAAGAAAAAACAGTGGACGCATTAAGCATAATAGCATGGCATGCAAATAATCATTAAAATTTACTATACAGCAGTAGATTGTAACTTCAAAGGCTATGGAGCCCTGGGGTACAAGTTTTAAGATTTTTTTTTTTTGTGGTTCAATTTGCATGTCCAGACCAAGAGAACATCTCGGTATTTCACTAGGGAGCTGGTAAAGGTACATGCAGTCCTGTGGTTGAACAGTCCCTAGAATTCAAGAAGGTTGATGCAGATGTCTGTAGTGACTATCCATATGCCTCAGTGCTTCACTGTCATGTCTGAGCAGTTACCTGAAGCAAGGTTGTATACATACACCTCAGTTGTCGAGTCAATATACAAGCATATATGTGAGGCTAGTTACTAGTGTCTTAGATGCCAGTCTGGGGTGGATAAGCCAGCCCTAGTTTACCAAGGTCTGCTTCTGTCCAAGATGGGCTAGTAATGGCAATAATTCCAGGAGAAGAGTTCATCAGAAGGGACTCTGCGATTGTTCAGAAGCTCAAAGAACAGCACTTTTAAAAAGGCACTTACTTTGTTGTACAAGTCCATTCATTCCACAAAGCAGGCCAAAATTCATGTTGTGGCCTGTAGTGATGTAGAGGACCATCCATCTGCCCTAGTGCTGCTGTACACTGCAGTGTCCATGCAGCCCCATGAGCCTGAGTCAAAGTTGCATTCATTCACTTCGGCCATCAAGCAGGCATAAAGGCATGACTGGGAGGGCTATTACCAGGTATTTCACAGGCCAGTCTGAAAGGGGTGCATAAGCACTGGAGTACAAGGAGCTGCTGTCTTAAGGAAGCTGATAATGGAGATAATCCCAGGAAAAAATGTCATTTGAAGGGACCCAATGGCTTTGCAGAAACTCAAAACACAATACTTTTTTCCCCTTTTTTATAAAAAAGAAGGTACTTACATTGTGGTACAAATCCAGTCATTCCACAGAGTGGTCAGAAGTCTGTGTTGTGATCCACAATGAAGTGTGAGGATCTAATGGAGATCCAGAATCCCCTCGTGGCTCTGCCATCTGGTCAGTTTTAGGGAATGAGGGTTTAGCTGCAATAGTTGCCCATGAAGTGTCTGCTATAATGTTCATAGTGGGAAAAACAGAAGTGTGGGATACTGAGGAGTGACGGCCAGGAGCGGGATCTGTTGCATTAGCTCTGGGCACCATGGGAGGTGGTGTGGTTACATGTAAAAGCACATTTTTATACCAGGCCAAAAGAGGGTTTAAACTGTCCAAGGACTTTTCCGATTCATCCCCCAGCTGTGGCTCTGTGATGTGAGACAGATGGAGCTGGCCTCTGTGTTTGCTTTAATTCTAGCTGAGTGCTGCCTGTGACTGCAAGGTGATGGTGTTCATGCATCAGTATTTGCTGTGGTCCTAGACAGGTTCATGGACTGGATAGGGGGGAGTACTGATGGCCATGTCCTCTGCAGGAGTGTCAACAGAAACAGTTTTACCCTATATTACCTCCCTCATCTCCTCCGCCAGTATTTACACAGGCAGTCCATGATGGTGTCTAGAGTTGTGAAGTTCAAGGGAACCCCATTGTGAGTGACCCTCATCACAGCTGGACAGCAGATGGAACAGTGCAGGTCCAGGTTGTGCATAATGTGCTTTGCCTGTATATATTCCCTATGCTTTGCAGTGAGTTTCTTGGAAATTTTTTGGTAGATGTGCATCTGGTGATCCTGCCACGTAAGCCTGCCCAGCTCTCTGACTCACTGCAGAATAGTTTTGGTGGTGGTGTAGTTGAGGAAGCTGGCAAGGATCGACTGGGGTTTCTGTCATCACTGTGTCAGGGATGGCAAGGAGAAGTGTGACCTCTCAATATTAAATGGATTGTCTCCTGGGTGTTTCAGTATCTGAGGCAGAATGTGTTGCAGAAACACTTGATGTGACCTTAGGTTCAGCTCCCTCTCTGAGTATCCTACGAAGTGCAGGTTGTTTCTGCAGCTTCAGTTTTCAAGGTCATCAAGTTTGGCTTGTAGATCCTTAATGTCTCTGCTTTTTTGCTGCAGTTTGTAGTTCTGAGAAGGCTGTTTCAGTGGTGACTGTCACATGCTAGCCTTGAATCAATCACTTGCAGGGTTTGTAATGTCTGTAGAGAGGCAGCCTTTAGTTCTCCCATATCCTTTAAGAGGTATTCAAACATCACCTCAATTGCCATCACCTCCATCTGGCACTTCCTGCCTGCTGCCATCTTAGGATTTCTCAGACAGCTGGGGAAATAAAGCTCTCAATGGCACTGTTCAATGCCACTGTTTAAATGAAAGAGTGTTGGATAGTTTAAGTACTCAGGCCATACTCAAGTCAGCAGCCATGCAAAGATTTTGTTTGATGGCTCAGATTAGGATAGATGTGGCTGGATTGAAGGGTGAGGAGGCAGAGATATTGAATCAGATGTCCATCTTGGTTCAGACCAAGCCACCCTCCCTCCCCCGTGTCAGAGTTTTTGAGAGATAATTAGTTCCATCAGCTGCTCGACCTAAAAAAAATCTCTTTTTTGGTGGGAGGACAAATGCCATCTGTTTCTATTATAAAACTCAGCCAGAAGAAAAGATTTGCTATTATGATTTCACTAGCCTGTACCCTTTTATTTTTTTTTAAAAGCAAATACCCCATTGGTCACCTAATAATCATTTAACATTTTTAAACACCAGTTAATACTTTGTTTTTTAAGGGCTAAAGTTCTACCTCCCAGAGGTTTGATTTTTCTTGATCTACCATCCAGGATTGGGAAAAACAAAAAACAAAAAAACAAACAACTTGTGTTTACTTTATGTTATACTGGGCTGAAGACAAATGTTTGACAGGGGAATGAGCTCACAGTGATGAACAGAGAGCACTAGTTAGTACATACTGTACCATGGAATTAAATCTCACCTTAGAAAAGGTGTACACGTTTATCGAAAATGATGAAGTATGGCATTTCAAGGAAACTCCAACAGAGCTGTTTACAGACTACATGAAATTGCATCTGAAAAATATCAAGAGGCATTTGGCTTCCCTTCTTGGGGGGGGGAATGAAAAAGATAAGGCCAAATTAATTCAAGATAATCATCATAGGGAACTGGTGCATTTAAACCATGGAAATATAACAGTTATTCTGACAAAGAGACGGATTAAGCTATTTTTAATTTGCTATGGGGCAAGTTTGTTCAGAGACCTAACCCCCAAACACAAGTATATTTACAGACCCAGATGATCTGTTTCAGCATATGTTTGCTCCCTATCATGATGTATCCTCCTGCTGGCACATTGATGATGCCACAGCATGCCTGTGGTGGAAATAAGTCAAAGATCACTACACAGAATCCAATAACATCAATATAATCATACCAGTTTCACCATTAATTATGCCTGACAAGAACTCTGTCTCTTATGAGATAGAGTACAGGATAACAGTCTATGCCACAACACAGACTCAGTCATTTTTTTTGATGAGGCCAGGTGAATGGAACCCTCCTATAAGGGATTATTTAGAGGAACTGACATATGAACTTCTCCTATATGAATACATACCAGAATTTGTGTCTGTGGGTACAAAAGCATGTGTACTGGTTATCTGGAGGGTCATTACACATTAAAATTAAAGGTGTAATTTTATAAGCTTGTATGAATAACCTGATCAATTTTGACTGCCTGAAAGATCTTGTGTTTGATTATTCTGGGACACAACCATCTAATGAAATCATTGTATCACAGCCAGGAATCATGAACAAAGGAAACAACTGGTCTAGTGACACTGAGCCTTCATCAAAGCTACTGAGGACTGAGACTGGATAGGTTGCAGTAACCCTTTCATTGTCTATTGGCAGGTCCCTCTAATAGTGGGGAAAGTTTCTTCATAAAACAGTTGTGAGAAAATTCTGATGTCACTTTATCAAACAATCCTGAAAGTATTATCTGGTTTTATAGCTGTTGGCAACCTTTGTATCACAAAATGATGTTAATGTTTCCACATATTAAATTTGTGGAGGTGCTGCCTACATCATTAGCTGATGATCTCTCACCACCTGGGGAGCTTAATTTGGTTGTCATAGATGATTCAATGGAATCTGTCTGTCAAAATAATGAAGTCAAGAATGCATTTACCAAGTGCATGCATTATAAACAATTCTTTATAATCTTAATGGTACAGAATGCATTCTGTCAAGGCAAAAAAAAAATCCATTCCATTACACTAAATGCCAGATATATGGTCCTGTTTAAAAACTCTCAGGACAAGCTACAGATAGGATTACCATCCAGGCTAATGTATCCAGGCCAGACACAGTTCTTATTAGAAGCTTTTGAAGATGCCACAAGAAAACCATATGGCTATTTATTTGAGATCTTACACACTGGGTGAATACAAATTATGCACTGGGCTTTTTCTGCCAGAATGGCCCATGGCTTATGTTTTAAAAAAAAATACATTCTACTTTAAAAATAAACAATGTTGCAGGTGTTGGTCACTCAGGTGGGGGGCAGTGTGCTGTAACCATTTCTAAAAGATTACAGAGAAACGTGCCTGTTTTAAGACTGTTGGTGAAAAGGCCTCCTTGTTTATAGAAAGCTATTTTGTGTTCGGAGTCCAGTGACCTAATTTCTGCTGTTTATGAAGTGGCCTTAAGCATCTTAAAGGGTGACATTCAATTGTCAGCTAAACAGTTATCTTTCATGAAAAGAAAGAGCAGGGTTATTAAACATTTAAGTGACAACAGACTCTCTTTAAAAAGGAAAAAAAAACTTGTAAATCAGACTGGTGGGTTCATTAAAAATTTACTGGGTATTACTAAACCACTCATTACAGGACATTACACTAATAGATAGTGGATCATGTCCTGAAAATAAGTCCGGTACCTCATCAACAATTAGCCTGGCTCAAACCAGCACCACCTGATGAGGACATGAGAAAAATTGCAACACAAACTCTGGATGCTGAAATGAGAAATATACTTTTTTAGGACAGATGTAGCAGAACATGATACAACCTGGATGAATTCAGCAGTTCTGTGATGTTCTCTGACTCTGTTGCAGCCAGAAGAACTAGCATGTCCAATGTGGGGTGCTCTCCTCAACAACAAACAGTTGTGACTGACACACTAGAGAAAAACATTTTTAACACTGTTTCTTACAGATCTAGGAAAAATGCTGAGATACTATTGTATTATAAACCAGATGACTAAAAATACATATATACTTTTTTGGAACAGTGAATTTGAATTGCTGTATAAGGGTGCTGCTGTATCTTGGTCTTACATGGTTAATTTAGTAAGGGTTGCTATGGCAACTCATGCCATACATGACCATAAAAAACAAAACAAAAGGGTGGGATGTCTTCTTTAATGCTATAGCAGAGCCCAATATCCCTAGTTCTATCTTTGCTAATGCAACAAACAGGGAACACACTGACAACCTTAAAATAGAAGAGATAAAAGTAGCCCCAGTGCCCCCTCCTGCTACCACCCCAATTGTGACACAAAGAAAGAAAAAGCAATTTAAAAACTCTGTGTGGCTCTCCTTGTGAGATAATTTCATTTAAGCATTGTTTCTAGGTATAGTTACGACTCTATGTACTATTGCTTCTAAGTATTTGAAAATTTAAAAACAAACCACAGTTCTGTCGTTTACTGTATTATAGACAACATATATTTAACACACTGATAAAAGTTTATAAGTTTTACTGTGTATGCTATCCTTAACTTGTTGCTTTAGATGTGATGTGTGGTTTTGTATTATAGAGGTGCGGTAGCATCCATATAGTTAAGGTTGAGCTGGGGTGTCTATTTTAAACCTCACATTTTGCACTTTAATAACTTAGCAACTGTGCAATGGATTTGCATGACATTTTGTATGCACAGTTTTGTGTGATAGATCTCTTGACATCCAAAGTTTTGTTTTAGTCGAATTTGTGGATTGTGAGCTGCGTATAGTGCGAAAACACTAAAAATCACTTTTTTTTTAACATTGCACTGCACACAGACAGTATAAAATTTTGGTCTGAAATTTTTAGGGTACAAAAGTCTTGACCTCAGAAGTGTATTTTGCTACTTTGGTGAAAAAATATTAATCCATTGCAAAGTTATTTAATTTTAAATTTTCAGGTTCTGAACATGCTCAGCTCACTGTTTTGGATAGTTTCATGGAGTGACAAAGGAATTTGGTCTCAAGAAAAAGGATTCTTTTTCTTGAGGGGGCCAATCCTTTTTCATGAGAAAAAAAATCCTTTTTCATGAGCTGCCATTTTTTTTCCTTTTTTAGTTTTTTCACACAACAAACTGTCATAACTCTCTACACGATGTCTTCTACAGACACCAAAACAAGGGTCTTGCTCATTGGGACTTGATGAGCTTCATTCTGCATTGTTTTACAGCTCCCATTCCCCTGGACCTTTTTTTTTATATAGTTTAAATCCATTTTTGCAACTTGCTAGCTTCCTTTTTGTGAATCCTTTTTTGTTCTCATGAAAAAGGAATCAGCTCATGAAAAAAGATTTTAAAAACTAGGTAAGAAATCCTTTTTCGTGAGGTGATTTCTTTTTCGCTAGATTGAAAAAGGATTCATGAAAAAGAAGTCATCTCACAAAACAGGATTTACAAAAAAAAATAAGTCTGAAAGCCTTTTTCATTAGCCGATTCCTTGTTCTGTGAGAACAAAAAAGGATTCCCCAAAAAAAGGAATCATCTCTTGAAAACGGATTTAAAATAAAAACCAAGTCAGGATCCTTTTTCTTGAGACCAGAGTCACGACAAAGGATTCTAATTCATTGAAAAGGATATTAAAAAAAGTTAAAAATCCTTTTCTGTAACAATAAATCCTTTTTTGCCACAATGGAAAATGCTAAAAGGGTTTCTTATCATGAGAAAGGATGTTTATGTATTCCCCTACACATTTTTCATTATTTTCCCTGTTGTCTAGTGGTAGACCCACCCTCCATTTTTGTTCCATCCTGTTTTATACTAACTTTTTTATCCCTGGTATCTAGTGGCACCTCCTACCCTCTGATTACCATACATGTTTTTTTTTTATATCATTGTTGTGCAGTGGTACCCCCATCCTCCCATGTACCTCTTAATCTTATTATATCATTGGTGTCCAGTGATATCCTGACCCTCCCATGCCCCTCTTTATCTGTAAATAAGAAAACCAACCCTCAATATCTTCATTTTTTTAACCAGAAAAAAACCCACCACTGCTTGCACCCACAGCTCCCCCGCCCAACCTTTCACTGTACACCCACCTCCTCACAGCCCCTACACCCTCCCACACACCCTCACTCACCTGACATGTTCACATGGTGAAGATCCACTCTCCAATCAAAGACATGTCTTGCTGCTAGAACAGGTGACTGCTGTATAACAGATAAGGTAACTGCAGTACAAGTAGAGTAACTGCAGTACTTTGAAGAACCCTGTGCTCCCACAGCAAAATAGGGATACAATTATGCTATCTCAAAAAATAAGGAAATAAATTGCAAAAAAACATTGTTAATGCACCAGTTAGCATCAAAGCTACAAAAGTTGGGAAATGTGGCATTAGGGTTTACAATCCTAACACCACCCCCCAGCAGCACATCAGGTGTGGGGTGTGCCTTGCAGTACTCAAGCTCTATTCTAGTACACTGTACACATCTGACCTTATTTACGGATGGCATGGGGTAAGCATAAGGCTTGAGTACTCCAAGGCATACCCCACACCTGATGTGCTGCCTTGGGGGAGTATTAGGGTTGTAAACCCTAATGCCACATTTCCCAGCTTTGTCACGTTGACCCTTACTGGTGCATTAACACGTTTTTTGCAATTTATATTTGGTATAATAAAACAAAAACCTTTCATGAAAGGTGGCATTACTGCTGCCTTTCAGCAAAAAAAATGGTTATAGTTCAAGGACAGAGTCACCCTCTCCCCACCCCCCCAGTGCACCCATACACACACACACACACACTGGACAAACTTTGGTAAGTCAGGAATTCTCTCAGCCAAAGCTGGCAAGAGCAGCTACACCCCCCCCCAATATATTTACACCAAATAAAAAAGTTTCTATTTTAAAAATATTTATTAATGTAACAGCTGTCTTATGACTAAAATCCAATAGGAGTCATGCACATCTAAACAGTTTGAGAGACATCAGAGATATGCCCAGGCATGCTGATGAGCTTTTGTTTACATAACGATCTTGTCACCATCTCTTCATTTCTAAGGGGGTTCCCTAAATAGGGTTTCATTACATGATCATAAGACACCACTTTACATCTGTTTTGTAAAAAAAAAATACACAATGGAAGCAGCATGTGGTAGAAAAAACATACTGTATCTGTTTGTTCTGAAACACAATTGTTTCAGCATGCCTGTAGTCCCAGTGCTTTTAGGATAATATTCCGGTTGCAATCTGTTGCTGTCAAAAAATTCCCCACATCCATTCACTGAAATTAATAAGGCTAACCAGTGTTGTCTAGGGAGGTCATTAGGATCTGTATTGATGATAAGACAGACTGTTTTTGTAGAACTAGCTTCTTTGGCAGCAGGCCACAGGAAAAATTCACCAAAGAAAAAGTGTTGTTTATGTGGGTCATTTGTTAAAATTGCTTCTGTCTGTTCTCTTGTTCATTTTTACATACAACTAAGATTACATTGCCTCTAATTTATTTCAAAGAAATTGTCAAAAATGGCATGGACAATTGAATTGATAGTTTCAGGCAGTGCTTCAGTGAACCAAAGTTCTGCTAGGGGGCTGCTTGTTTTAATCAGGGAATAATGGTCAGCATATTCTTGGTCTGGTGTCAGATCAAACGTAAACAAGGTGTACCCCTAAGTAAATTCCTGGTGGTTGGCATCAAGGGGTCTGTCTTTCATGTGTTTACTAGGGGCATTAGCAGCATATTGAGCAGCTTGGGTAATATTTGATTTTTTCCTTGTCCCCAGTTGCAGGGCACCCATGCACATATCTGTGACAGCTCCAATAAAACTAACTAGTGACATTTAGCAGTCAGGAGTGATGAGGTAATCCTCAGCCACAGATGTAATGGCTTCCAGAGTGAAGCATCTAATCAGCTGAAATAGTCAACTGTTTCTGTGAGGGGCCTTTCTGGGAATCTCCCAATGAATTGTTTGCCAATTTGTGATGGAACAAAAGTTGCTTTTCCTCCAGGCAGATTTGAAGCTAGCTATTTACATTGGATTCTTATAAGGTCATAAATTAGTGACTGGATGCCCTGATAGGATGTTTTCCCAAATGTTACACTGTAAAACAAAACATGTTGATTAGTTATCTTTCAATAACTGGAGCACGATTACAACTGGGACTGCAAAGTTTACTATATGTAGTTTAAAGAGCAACATATTCCTATTATGGTGATCAGAAAAAGAGAAACAAGGCACTGGACACCAGGGTACAAAAGGGAATGAGGTACAAATGCTTTTACACATTCAAAATGTGTCTCACTAAATTGTTTACCATATTTGTCTGTATCATCCCATATTTTTTCAGGAGTACACTGAAGCAGATTGAGGAAAACAATTGGTATCTTTCATCGACAGTGTTACTCTAAGAAGATTTAAAGTCAGTTTTTTATGTTAATTGTACGCATGAGCAAGAAACATATTGAGGCAACTTTCCAGAAGCAGGTTGTGGAGGCGCGGCTTTGTTGTGGGCAATGCCCCCACAGCTTTTAAAGGATTGGCCCACTTTCCCCAATGCCGTGGCATGCTACTGCTGACACTAGTTCAGCCAGCATGCCACAACCTTGAAAGATTTCAGCCGCTGCAATCAGGGGCCACCTCATCATTGCAGCATAAGCCATTTGCTGCAATGAGGAAGTGACCTGTCATTGCTTGGCGGAACCTTGTTACAGTGATACTGTTTGTGAAAATGGCGGCGGCTTGCCACCGTGTTCACAAACAATATTAAGCCCCCTCCACCCAAGGGGTGCCCAATCCCCCTCGGCAGCATGTGCCCCCACCATGTTTGTTTGCTGACGGGGGCCCCAATCCCCGTCAGCTTCAGTTCCCCAAGGTTGATGTTGCCGACAGGGGATCCCACTCCCCGTCAGCATTATGTAATCCCCCCACTTTTGTTGTGTGCCAACAGGTGGGCCAAATCCCCCATCAGCTACAACTGCCCCACCCAAAAAGACTCTGTTGGCATACTGGGAGCCCACCACAGCGTGCCACATGCCCCTGTAAAAACCAAAACGGTTCCAAGATGTTTTTGCTTTTTCCCCTGTGGAAAAGGAACGGTCCTAAGCGGTCTCCTGCCTCCCTCCCACACCGTGCCCACCTGCTGCACACTCTGCCCCCCCACCCCTCTACCCCATACTTCCTCGAGTCTGGCGTGACCATCTTCGGTGGACCGGGAACACGTCCTGCACTCTTCAAAGCCGACCATGAACTGAGGAAATGCCAGTAAGTTGTATAATAGAATAAATAGGGTTTTTTCAACTTTGATGCATATCTCAGGCATTTTTTGGAATTTTGGCACCAAATTTTCAACATGGGGTTTTTGGGACCCCTCCTCATGAATTATAGCACTATCATGACATTATTCAGCCCCAAAAGTTGATTTTCTGGTCACTGCATGGAATTCCCTTTCGGGACTGATTAATGAAATGAAAGTGCCAGTGTTCATGAGGTGGGCTCTTAAAAAGCCTATGTTGCAAATTTGGTGGGCAAAATCCAAACAAAATGACTATTTTACAAATATGCATTCATAAGTTATCATACGCTCATAACTTTGTGAATTTGGAATATTTTCATGCCAGATTTTCAACATTGGCATTTTTTCAGACCTCCTTGTGAACAGTACAGCTGTTATTTTCCACATCCTGGCCAAAATGTGTTTTCGCACTTCCAGCGCAGAATAGCACGGTCTCTGTGGAAAATCAGTGTGTGGGACAGATTAAGAAAATGACAGTACACTGTTCATGAGCAGAAGTACTAAAATGACTATGTTGAAAATTTGGTAACGATACTCCATAAAATGACTGTGTTATGAGCTTGCATTGCACAGTTTGCATGCACGCTCGTAACTTTGCAAATTAATATTTTCACTCCAGATTTTCAACATTGCCATTCTTCCTCACCTCCTTATGAACAGTACAGCTGTCATTTTTCATATCCTCACCGAAATTTGTTTTTGCAGTTCCAGCTCAGCATAGCATGGTCGCTGTGGGAAATCCATGTTCGGGACACATTATGAAAGTGACAGTGACACTCTTCATTAGCAGAGGTCCTAAAATGCCTATGGTGAAAATTTGGTGATGAAAGTCCATAAAATGAGTGTGTTACGAATGTGCATTGCGCAGTTTCCACGCTCGCTCTCACCTTCGCAACTTTGCAATATTTTTACTCCAGATTTTCAACATTGCCATTTTTCCACACCTCCTTATGAATAGTGCAGCTGTCATTTTTCACATCCTTTGCCGAAATGTGTTTTCGCACTTCCGGTGCAGAATAGCACGGTCACTGTAGGAAATCAGTGTTTGGGACACATTAAGAAAATGACACTGACACTGTTCATGAGCAGAGGTCCTAAAATGCCTATGTTGAAAATTTTGTGATGAAACTCCATAAAATGATTGTTATGAGTGTGTGTTGTGCAGTTTCCATGCACTCTTGTAAATTTGCAAATTAGTAATATTTTCATGCAAGATTTGCAACACTGGCATTTGTTCACACCTCCTTATGAACAGTACAGCTGTCATTTTTCACATTCTGGCTGAAATGTGTCTCCGCGCTTCTGGCGCAGAATACCGCAGTCGCTGTCGGAAATCAGTGTTTGGGGCAGATTAGGATCAGTGACTGGGGAGGAGTGACTGAGCTCAACTGAGCTCTGTCGGAACTGCTGCAGATTTCTTTGTAGGCAGGAAAAGGTGCCAGCACAGACAGGAGCCCACTACAAAAGGGCAGCCTGCAGCGCCGGGAGACACAGAATGAGTGAATGAGGGAGGGGGAGTAAGTGAGCTCAATGGAGCTCTGTTGGGACTGCTGTGGATTTCTTTGTGGGCAGGAAAAGGCAGAAATGCACACAGGGGCCCAGTACAAAAGGGTAGCCTGCAGCGGTGGGAGAAACAGAACCAGCAACCGAGAGGGGGGAGTGAGCGAGCTCAACGGAGCTCTATCATGACTGCTGCAGATTTCTTTGTGGGCAGAAAAGGGCGGCAACGCAGGCAGGAGCCCAGTACAGAAGGGCAGCCTGAAGTGCCTGCAGAAACGGAATGAGCAAGTGAGACAGGGGGAATGAGTGAGGCCAACGGAGCTCTGTCAGGACTGCTGCAGATTTCTTTGTGGGCAGAAAAAGATGCCAACAGAGGCAGGAGCCCAGTACAAAAGGGCAGCCTGCAGTGCCAGTAGAAAGAGAATGAGTGACTGAGACAGGGGGATTGAGCGACCTCAATGGAGCTCTGTCGGGGCAGCTGCAGATTTCTTTGTGGGCAGAAAAAGGTGCCAATGCAGGCAGGAGCCTAGTAGAAAAGGGCAGCTTGCAGCACCAGGAAAAACAGAATGAGCAAGTCAGAGAGAGGGAGTGAGCAAGCTCAACAGAGGTCTATCATGACTGCTGCGGATTTCTTTGTGGGCAGAAAAAGGCAGCAACACAGGCAGGAGCCTAGTACAAAAGGCCAGCCTGCAGTGTTGGCAGAAACGGAACAAGCGAGTGAGAGAGGGAGAGTGAGCAACCTCAACGGACCTGTGTCAGGACTGCTGTAGATGTCTTTGTGGGCAGAAAAAGCCACCAATGTAGGCAGGAACCCAGTACAAAAGGGCAGCCTGCAGCAGCGGGAGACACAGAACGAGCGAGTGAGGGAGGGGGAGTGAGCTCAAAGGAGCTCTGTTGGGACTGCTGCGGATTTCTTTGTGGGCAGAAAAGGGCAGCAATGCATGCAGAGACCCAGTAAAAAAGGGCAGCCTGCAGCAGCGAGAGAAACAGAATGAACAAACGAGTGAGAGGGGGGAGTGAGTGAGTGAGCTCAATGGATCTATATCATGACTGCTGCAGATTTCTTTGTGGCCAGAAGAAGGTGGCAACTCAGGCAGGAGCCCAGTAGAAAAGGGCAGCCTGCAGTGCTGACAGAAACGGTATGAGTGAGTGAGAGAGGGGGAGTGAGCGAGCTCAGTGGAGCTCTGTCAGAACTGCTGCAGATTTCTTTGTGGGCAGAAAAAGGCGCCAACAGAGGCAGGAGCCCACTACAAAATGGCGGCCTGCAGTGCCAGGAGAAACAGAATGAGAGAGTGAGACAGGCGGAGTGAGCAAGCTCAGCGGAGCTCTATCGTGACTGCTGTGGATTTCTTTGTGGGCAGAAAAAGTCAGCAATGCAGGCAGGAGCCCAGTACAAAGGGCCAGCCTGCAGCACTGGCAGAAATGGAATGAGCGAGTGAGAGAGGGGGAATGAGCTAGCTTAATGGACCTGTGTCAAGACTGCTGCAGATTTCTTTGTGGGCAGAAAAAGCCACCAACAGAGGCAGGAGCTCAGTACAAAAGGGCAGACTGCAGCGCCAGCAGAAACAGAATGAGCAAGTGAGAGAGGGGGAGTGACCCACCTCAACGGAGCCCTCCTCAAAAAAGTTGTGATTTAGTGGTTCCTGTTGATGATAATGATGATGACCCAGTAATAATCATAGGTAGTCATGGTGGTCAGTCAGAGTCCAAGTGTGTCCAGCCTGAAAAATCATTTAGCACACACCCCCCATTTCAGAGGATCAAAAACGGAGTGCAATAAGCAGCTTCAGGGACATGTTAAAAGTAGGGGATCACAATCCCTTGTTTGGGACTTTTTTGCCCAAGATGTGAATAATGAGTCAGTTGCAATCTGCCAGCTTTGCCATGCGCATGTGAGTCAAGGTGAAAAGGGGAATCATCTAGGAATGGGGGGCCAACATACACATCTTAAGAATGGGCCCATGGCATTGTGGACCCCGGCACCAGAGGGCAACTAATGCCATAGTGGGGCACCCTCATCATCAACCTTACTGAGCATGTTTTCCCCTTCCATGAGTGTAAGACCAATTAGCAAAGTCTGTAGTAGTGATGAAATAACACCAGAGGATTACTACTGGCATGATGAGGGGGAGGATTATGATTTAGAAATCTTGTCAAGTGGTGGTCAGAGTAGCAGTGGCGGTGATGGTGGTGGTGATCAATGCAGTATGTCTAGTGCAAGTGGTACATCAACCCCTGTACTTAAATGGGGAAAATAACTTAATTTGTGGACTTGACACCTGTGCACCCCTCTTCATCACATGTCCACACCCCACCCTCAGACATTTGCAGAGCAGAGCCATTGGTCACATCCTGTGCAAGACGTGTAGGTCAGCCCATGTTGGAGAGTGTGTGGGCTGCTTGTGAATTCTCACTCCGCCTTAAAGTGAAGTAAGGCAGAGTGAGCAATGAAAAGTCATAATTACAATATGAAGTAGAGCGAATTGAGGGTTTAAAATGGGCACTTCATGTAGCGGAACGGTAACGTGAAGTAGCCACTTCACGTCCACTTCTTGGGCAGAATTTTACTTTGCTGCATCTCTATCTGTGAGTGACAATGTCTTTCATTATTCTACCATTTTGCTGATGTGTGTGATTACTGTCAGTGATAGTGGGGCTTGGTCAACATTCTGTTGATGATGTCTGTACTCAATGACACTGTACTGTGGTATTTGTTTAAGTTTTGAAATCATATTACTGAGTCAAGAAGATGCTACTCATTTGGGAAGGCCCATTCTCTGAAAGCACCAAATTTCTCAAATAGTGATGCAAAACAATGCACTGAATATAGGTTTACACTCTCTATTTAATACAGTATTCCCCTAGGAGACATTAAAAGAAAGAGCAGAACATCTTGACTGTGTAAAGGATGACTGTTCTGGAAGCCCAGCTCAGATTAGTGGAGGCATGATTGCATTAATGAAAAAACATCTAATATCCCCATTAAAGATATTATTTGAAAGGAGTATAAATACTGGTGATATACCGAATGATTGGAGGATAGCGAGTGTTATGCCGCTTTCAAAAAAGAAGGTAGGGAATAGTATTGAGAACTATAGGCCCATAAGCCTCACCTCAATCATATGCAAGGTTTTAGAAATAATTATAAAATATAAAATGGAATCAGAATTAGGTAATATAGACAAAGAGAAATACAGATTCACAAAGGGAAGTTTCTGTCTAGCAAATTTGCTATGTTTTTATGAAAATCCTTGTGATGTTTTTTTATGTAGATTTTAGTACAGCTTTTGATTTGGTCCCACACAAAGCCATTATAAAGAAGCTCTTGCTCAATGGGGGTCAATCAAATCTGGGCAAAATGAATAACAAACTGGTTTATGAATAGATCCTTGTGTGTTGTAATAAATGATTACACTTCAGAGAAGGGAGAAGTGACTACTGCGATGCCACAGGGCTCCATTCTGGGCCCTTTCATTTTCTATATTTTTATAGCAGACCTTACTAAGAATATTAGTTGTTGGTCAGCAAAATATGCTGATGACACAAAGTTAGGTGGGGTATGTGCAACAACTCTTCATTGTTAGAAGCTACATAGAGATTTGGATGTCATCTCTCATTGGGCAGCAAAATGGGTATGAAGTTCAATTTGAATAAGTGCAGAGCGATGCACTTGTGAAACACTAATATGAACCATAGGTATTATCTATGTGGGGAACCACTGCAAGACAGGGATTGTGAAAAAGACTTTGGGGTTTGCATCACTAAAGATTTCAATTGTACAAAGCAATTGAATGAGATAATTGGAGGATGTAACAAGATTATTTGGTCTATAAAGAATAATATAAAATCAAGACAGCAAGCTGTACTCCCCCCCCCAATATGGCAAATGTTAGAACACATGTGGCTTATTGTACACAGTTTTGGTCCCCTTATGAAAAATGGGACATTTCACAAAGAGAGAAAATGCAAATAAGATACACAAAACACATAACAGAGCTGGTAGAACTTGAATACAAGAAGAGACTAGAACACTTACATCTAATGTCCTTAGAGACAAGAATAATGAGGGGGAGATCTGTTATATATGGGATGTTATGAATGATCTATATTTGTTCACAGAGCTTAATCATGATTACAAACAGGACACTTTTAACACTTGTGGTCACCCTTTAAAGCTGAACTACAGTAGATATAATACTCTCAAAAGGGGATCATGGTTCCCCATTCATATAGTCAAGTACTTGAATTTATTACCAGTAGATATAATTATTTGCAAGAACAATTTTTTTTACACTTTCCTTTTTATCCCCCCCCCTGCCTTCAGACCTCTGATCATGCCTAGGGATCCCTCCAACTGAATCGGCTCCTAAAGTGCCAGGCTTACTCATTACACATCCTGTCTTACTTCTTCTCCTTGGAGTGCCTGCACAATGGGGTCTGTCCTGTGGGTAGGTGAGCTGAGGTGGATTGGTCATCATCTTGGCCCAAGAGGGGGTATGTTTCCATTTTCTCCCTTTAGTCCCTTCCTCCCCTGAGGGTGTCAGCACATAGGATGAACATCCAGTTCTGCAGTGCGCTGATGCATGCCACAGTCAAGTGCCCACAATGTCCTCCCCTCCCTGACTCTCAAAGAGCAGCCTGTTCCCTGATGCCCATGCTTCCACTAGCACCAGTGCATTGGGTGTGCGAGACACTCCAAGATCCCATCTCTGGAGGAGGAGAGCATCCATTGGGATGCTCAATTCTCCTCCCCCCTCTGACCTCCAGTGACCTGAGTCTGTTCCCAAACACGGGTCCCCATCATGGTACGAGGTGTGGCGTCCAGTGCCTCAACCCTCAGCACCACCGGGCCCAAATACACATTTTTATTCAAGACAAAATTAAATACATGGCTGCTAGAGAGGCACCATCATGGACAAAAATAGTTATTGGATAGGAGCCTCATGGGCAAATTGCCTCTAGCTCCTGTTAGATCACAGTATGAATTGCAGTTTGAATTGCAGGTGCATGTGTCTCCTTAACCGTTGCTTTAATTGTCCATACCATTTGGAGAGGTTGTGGCAGATTTAGTATTATCTGTTTTTGGAAATTATAGCTTTATCCTTATGAGACTGCCCAAATACACAGCCATCAGTAGAGTCACTTGCATTTCCAATACACTGGGTTCATGTTCTAAGCATGGATAGTCAACGGGACTAACTAGAGATGTTACCAAGTCTTATTTCACCGGCAAAGTTCACCTACATGGAAAAGTTCACAAAGTTGCCACTTCACAGTGAGTTTGAAGTCAGTTGAAGTTGTAACTTTGCCAGTGATGTTCCACGATGTTGCTTGAAAAAATTTCCACTTTGCCTACCAAAAATCTCATAAAGTCAGCACTTAGCGCTTTGCGAATTTGGCTAACTTCATTAATTTATTTATGAAGCAAAATTTGCCAACTTTGCATGTCTCTAGACAGAGCGCAGGGAGTGTTAGAATGCCAGACTACATTCTCCACTTCTGAGGGTGAAGTAGAGATGTACTAGTCTATGATCCCTCCCTGACAGCCCCAAGGGGAAATGGCAGAACAATGGGTGCCAAGTGAGAGCAGCATCAGGCATGATAAGGTGAATATGCTCATGCTCACCACTGGGTGAGCTGGACAGGGCTGGAGAAGAAATTCAGTGTGGATTTTAAAGATGAAGTTTCAGTTCCTCATTGCACATAAACAAAAAAAGGCTGGTCATGTTCCCTGTCACTGAACCGTTGCCTACCCTTGGACTTCAGTTTGCCATAGAAACAGAATTCAGGCCCCCTGTTGAGTGCAAGCTAAAGGGAAGCTGGCCATAGACATAGGAACATGAGAAGAGTGGAAAGCAAGGCAAAGCCAAGATACCAGAGATAAAAGATGGTAGGTGGGTTACGCAGGTACTGGGATGGAATGAGTATGCCTCCTCATGGCCTAGACAATGGCGGAGACAAATGTAATTGGGAAAAGTATACTGTATATACAATAGTTATTCTAGCCTAAGTATGGGTTTTCCCCATGTTTTGAATTCATACATGTAAAGGCTCAGCAGACATGGGGAAGCTACTTGTCATGGTTCTGTTATTCAAAGTCTGATTGATTGCAGGAACATTTTACATTTTTATGTGATCACATGTTGTATTAATGATGGTATAGTGTATGAACATCTTAATATAGGTACAGTAAACAGACTCAACAATATTGAACTGAAATCCCCCCAACTATTATCTGAGCTGTCCGCTGAGCTGCACTTTGGTGTGAAATAATATATTAACAAGCACTACCATAGTTTAGGGCTTTCATATGCATTTTGAGTGACTTTACTTAGTAGGGTTGTTCGTAGATTACACTATCCTGCATGTTTATGTATCAATTGCAAAGGGAAACATTAAGGGAAATATGTATCTGACACAATAAGTTGCAAGATAAGATTTGCTTAAATAGATACAGTACATGGTATCAGGTGATAAAGACTGGCTCACTAATGAAAACATTTTCCTCTTTTCCCAGACAAGTGTCCATGCTCAGTATCCTGCCCCAACGTAAAGACTTCTACTACTAACAACTGTTCCACTTTGCCCAAAGGCATGAATCATAACTAAGCCCTAGTCCTGCAAGTTCCATGTTGACTTCCTCATTTATCTTTGGCTGCCTCACTACCAAGCAGTTAACCACCTCCTTTTAGTACAAAGGCAGCACTAGCTACCACTAGGCTACAGCAACAGAAATCCTCATCTTCAGCCCTGGTGGGTTAGGTACATAATCTAGCAGTGAAAGATACCATGAGGAAGAAGAATGGTATCACCCAGACTGTGGCTTTAAATAAGGGAATCACGGGAAAGGGAGGCATCTTATAGCCTAGCCTTTGGGGTTTCATGCATGTACCATACTACTTAGATTAGAAGCGGGCTAAGTTACTATTAATTGCACTGTGGAGAATGAGGCAGAAGCAAATGCTGGTGATGCTGTTAGCGTAAGGTCATAGTGCCTGGTATTCATAGAAAGTGAAGGGTGGTTTTTTTTCCATTTTTTTTTGTGTGTATTTCTTGTTTGTTTTTTGCTTTGTTTTTCCACAGTTAGCTAGACATTTGTAAACTGCTACCATGTATTAAATCCAACATAAACACACCATATTGGCCAGGGTCAGATAATCCATTATCTGAACTATCGAAACATGGGCCATAATTGTGATATCTATGTGGGTATATGGTTACTCCCTTCCCATGGATAACATAATCATTCCTATTTCATTACTGTCCATAGCATTGTACTATGTAATGGCACTTAAAAAAATGGCCTGTTGACCTTCCATAGCACACAATAAATTCAATAGTAATCTTGATGTTGAGATTTTATAAGGACTCTAAACAAAACAAAATGTTAAATATATACTGTAGTGGTAAAAGTGCTCCCATTTTAAAAGCAGCTGTAGCAACTGTGTATTGAATTGTGTTTAACTGAACTGTCACCAGACGTGAGACATGGTACTTGACATATGTGGCAGTGCCTCTCTGAGGGTATAGAGCTGTGCATATAATTTTACCTTGTTCGTACTAGCAAACATTTTGTTATGAAAGGCTTGGGAAGCCTGAATATAAGGAAATACCTTACAGAACTTCTTCAGATTAAGCCTTTGCACCTTTTCCCCATTTGGATTCTTGTTGTTTTCCTGTATACTATACTTAATGTGGATTAGTCTACCCAGTACAGTTAGTGTTGTTGCAACTGACATCTTTGCTTCAGTATTCTATTGAATCTGTGGGTCATTATTTATGGGCCGAAATACACAGAAGCCACATAATTCTGTGCCACTTTGTATGACCATTTTCTTAATATTTAAAGAGGTCAGGTGCATAAACTATTGCTAAATACACCACTAGCTCCCCTCAGAAAAACATCTGATTTCATTTCTTAAGTCATCGCAGAACAGCTCCATTGTGGCTCTTTGACAAAGAAATAAAAGTTCACTTATGCGGTCTTCATTTGTAATATCAGATATTTTATATTGCTTATGACCAGGTAGAATAGTTAACTGCTTCAAGTTGGACCCAAACGGGTATACATATTTGTGTTTCAATAACACTGCATCATAAGTTTAAGATGTTCAACTAAAAGCAATATTTTAAGGCATTTTTTTCTGAATATTCTTTGACAAAAAGAGAGACCTGACCTGTTTCAGTAGAAGATGACACAATGTGCTAAGCTGGTATTGTTATAGGACTGTTGCTAAGCAACCAGTCTCATGTGAACTGATACACTTTATTTTCTCCTCTGTAGAAAATAGAAGCAAAGAAAGTTTGGAAAGCTAATGAGGAAGAAAAAGCTTCAGTACAGAGTACAAACCAATCAATAGTGCACCTGACCAGAAAATTAACCATTAATGGGATCTGAGTGAGAAAGAAAGGCTATTTGAGAGCAAATTTATTAGCACCAGGTATGCTTAATTGTTCGCACTCTGGTTCTCCTTCATCATTTTATCCATCTTTTAGACACCATTTCCTCAACTGAAAATGCAATCTGTAATTTATGGCGATGTTTCTGCCCAGTGAACAGTATAGCAGTACAGCCACTGCCTATGATTGCTTTATTGTTTCAACATTTAAACATTTTGTAAGCTGCCCATGACTTAATGCAGAGGAAATATGAATGTCATGAAAGTATTCTGCCTTGCATGCCGAGACCAGTGCAAAACATTGTTACAAATTCCTTCTAAGGACTATTAATAAGACATGTTTACTATTTTAGCAATCATTTGAAAAAAATGCAACATCATTCCATTTCTTTCTTTCTTTGTTTTTTTTTGCATAGTACAGTGGAAAATTTATTCATCAGTCAGCAGTCTGGCTTCTTAAACTTGCCAGGAAAATGCACAGAGGAGACTGCTGTGCAAACAAAATGTTGCGTTGTGAAGCAATGTCATTTGCGAAGCAAATCACTCTGCTACACCAGTGTTTTCCAGGCTAGTGTTCAAAATCCATCACTATAAAACATGCATATGCAGTCCAAACTGAGAAATTGTGGATGTTTCATGTGTATTAAAGTATTATGTTTTTATCTTGGATGTCCATGACTAGTAGTAAATTAGTTTATTATACCTACATGCATACGTGACCATATAGAAGGACTGACAGATGAGAGTGAGCTGATAAAAGTGTAATGACACTGTTTGCAAACTCAAAATGAATACTATTTTATAAGCTTTATTTTATGTACTGGTGACTGCTTTAACAGTGGCACAGGTACACGAAGAAAAGGCAATCCCTATTGGTAAGGGCAGGAAACAGCTAACACTTGGGTTTATTACAAAACTGAACAAATTAAATTTGTGTTTAATTTGTTGCATATCACTAAATGAAGAGAGATTATAAACCCCATGCAAAAGTCATGCATCAACAGAATAGATGACCATTATTCGGTGACAACAGTGCATTGCTTTGAAAGCAGTAATCTACAGTGGTAGCCAGAGACAAGGGTGGAGCTGTGTTAGCCTCTGCAAGCTCCCTTCTAGGAGAGCAATCTCCCCTTCTCCACTGGTCTGTGTTTTGGAAATCGCTAGGAGAGTCAGATTGGGTATTCTCTTTTGATCTCCAGTCAGCATTTTTTGCTGGAGATTTTAAATTGAACCTAGCAGTCCCAGGTGAGTTAGGCTGTTAGCTAGGGTTTTTCTTTTAGTGGTAGGTAGGGTGGGGCAGTAAGATAGGGTAAGGAGTTCAGCTTATTTGTTTTTTAGTTAGTCTCTCCCTCGGATCTCTCTACCTGTGTGAGTGTTATTTGGGGAAGGAGCTGGTTGGGATCCTGTTCCTGTCTTTCCTCCATCTGGGACACCATTGCTCTTGCAGCAATTGTGGGACTGAAGTGAACAGGCATTAGCCCAAGAAGGTGCTCTCTGCTATGGAGGGGCTTACTTTGCAAATTGCCTCTCGTGTACAGAGACCCGGACCCAACTGGAGGTTTGCCCTAGTTACAGTCGGTACCTAGGTCTTCTCACTCTTTGGAGGTGCTTCTTTCTCCGCCAAACAAGATGGTCTCTCAGACTATGGAGCCAGGTGGATTCCTTCACAGGAATACATGGATAAGAGGAGGTTACAGTGTTGATCTCCTAAGGGAAAGGTCAACTCCTGTCTCATGTAAGTTTGTGTGTGGTGCCTGACAGAAAGTTTCATCCACTGGCTCATTTCCTGGTTGGCCTGCTACTCATCAATGGGGACTTTATTCCATCTATTGGCTATTCTCTCCCCCCCCCCCAGGATTATCATTAAAGGGGAAGGGGACTGTTGGTGACTGTGTCTTCAGACCTCAGAGAAGTGGTAATTCCTCCCTGGTCCCCTTGAGTTGTTGAGAGCAGCTTTTTTGAGACTGGGGAGTGCTTCTTCTTCAAGAGCACCTATTGTATTGTTTTGCCTCACACTAATTTATTTGCCTGGAGACTGGGATCAGTGAGAGGGCTCTCAGTAGTTTAAACTTTCAGGGCTGTGAGGTTTAAAATTCTACAGACTGTGTCCATATTGTGTGCCCTGCCTAGTAGGGCTGTAGTTGTGAGATCCGTGGGACTGTGCTTTCTGAGATACTAAGTTTTGCTGAATCACATGTTCTTGCTGCCCTTAGTGAGGGTGGGTGGGAGGTTTGTGGTTGTGGGTGATTAGGGGATTGTTTTAGTGGCTATGTGTGGGGTGACTGGTTGTGATGTTATATATCAGTTGTATGGGTGTGTGAGCATGTAAAAACCTAGGCCTAACAGTTGTAGTTGATGATTTTGGGGCTCTAATTTAGTTAACATGTGTCTGGGTGTGCCTGGGAGTCTGGGGCGGTCCAGGATTGTATATGAGGCATCCCAGCTTTTTGACCTACAGCCTTTCACTGACCGCCCTGCCAATTTCTGCTACCACAGCTCGTTGCTGTTGGGAGGTCAGGATTGGGAGGTGCCATGCTGGCAGGTCATTGCGGGGTGCCTCGTGCACATTGAGGGGTGTAGGACAGAAGTTGTCAGGTGCAGGAGGTGCCCTGGGTTTCGATGGGTCCTTGAGAGAGGCCAGACATGTCTGGTTCCCTTCCCCACGATTTTCACTAGACCAAGTGGCAGGTAGCTAGGGATGCTGTACAACCCACCAATCTGCTGAGAGCAGTGCATTGCAATGCCAGGTCAATCAGGAAGAAGACCATAATATAGTGGACTTGATTTCATCAGTTGATCTGATCTGCATTACGGAGACCTTGGTAGGTGGTGCTGCTTGCCCAATTTTAGAGGCCGCTGTCCCTCCTGGGTACTCTGTAGTGCACTGCCCCATAGTGGAGTGCAGGGGTGGGGGTTTGGCCATCTGTTTTAGAGCTGAGTTAGGTTTCACTTTGCACCCAGTGAGAACACTGAGTTCATTTGAATATGTGGCCATTCAGGGGGGTCCAGGCACAGGTTGCAGGATCCTCCTGATCTACTGCCCCATGGGGTGGCAGGAGGGTTCATGCAGGAGGTAGCTAACTTTGTCCTCTGAGAAACATTGGAGGCCCCCTGGTGTCTAGTCCTGGAGGGCTTCAATGTTTGGGCCAACGATGAATCATCTAGGCTGGGTTACCACCTCCTCCAGATGATGGCACCTCTGGACCTGTCACAAGAAGTTTCTTCAGCAACCCACCAGGGTGGTCACACATTGGACCTGATCTTCTCTCTGGGGATTGAGATTAACAGCCTCAAGGTTGATCGGGCCATTTGATCCGATCACTGCACAGTGTAATTCTTACTCAGGGTCCCTCCATGAGCCCTTCCCCTGCAGAGATGGTAAGTTACTGCCCTTTGAGGACCTCGGAGGGTTTTCTGGTAGTGGTAGACCTATCTAGTGTGGGTAGTGCATGCATAGGGAGTAGGGGTGAAGCAGTCACTGCCTACAATAGGGTGATGTCTTAGGCACTCAACTCCCTTGCACCTGTCCAAGTATGACTCAGATCCTCTCACTTGAGGCCCCCATGGTTTGATGGGGAGCTCAAGGCAAGGAAGATAAAGTGTTGGGGGTTAGAACACTGCTGGAGGAAGACTAGGCTGGAGGTCGACAGAATTGCCCTGTGTGCACACTGTATTGTGTACCAGGGGCAATCAACCATAAGAAGGCAGTGTTCCCTGTCCAAGGAGATTGCCACTGGGAAGAACAGACCAGCTATGCTTTTTTGGACTGTGGACTGTGGACAGGTAGTTACATCAGGCTTGTCTACAATTGAAAACAGCTTTTTCAGCTGCTTTATGCAATGAGTTTGCTCAGTTCTTCTCGGACAAGGTGTCCACTGTCAGGCAGGGAATTCTGCCAGTGAGCCATGGCTTGGCCGACAGTGGTTGCTCTGGCTGTCCGAGGGGCATTCCACCTGGTTGGGGGTAGTTTAAACCAGTGGAGGTGGTTGAGATCATGGAGGTTGTTTCTAGACTGAAGCACACATATTGCGAACTGGACCCAGTGCCAAATCATTTCTTAATGGGATGTGTTGACTAAGTAGGCCTAGTGTTCACCTTGAGAAGCCATGCAAGACAAGCCATATGAAGAGAGACTAAAGGAGCTTAATATGTATACCCTTGAGGAAAGGAGGGTGAGGAGAACATGATAGAAACTTTAAAGTACCTTAGTGGAATCAACAAAGTCCAAGAGGGCAGCATCTTTTAGAAAAAGAGATGTGCAAGAACAAGGGGACACAATTTGAAGATGAGGGGACAGCTCTGGGGCAATGTGAGGAAGTATTTTGTCACAGAGAGGGTGGTGGACTCATGGAACCACCTTCCTGAGGAGGTTGTGGGGTCTAAAACTGTGGGAGAATTCAAGAATACATATGACAGACATAAGGCAATTTTTGTGGGGGGTAGGAAGAAATAGGCTGTTGGTCAACTAGGATCTGCAGTTTATCCTGTATGTAGGGAAATGGACAGACTAAGTGGACCAAGCCGTCCTTATCTGCTATCAAAGTCTTATGTTTCTATGTTTCTATGTTGATTGTCCAGTGCTCTTTGTTGGAGGGGGTCTTCCTAGATGCCTTGATGGAGGCACTGGTGAGACGCCTCCTGAAGAAACAATCCTTAGAGCCTGACTTCAGGGTGAATTACCATCCCATCTCCAACATTCCAGTTTTGGGAAAGTTAGTAGAGAAAACTGTGGTGCAGCAGTTCAAAGAATACCTTGTGGCCCTTGATATCTATAAGCCCCTCCAATCTGGGTTTCATGCCGGGCATAGTACAGAAAACGCTCTAGTTAAGGTACATAATAATCTCCTCTGGGTGAGAGATTGAGGAGAGGGGACAATTCTCATTCTCCTTGATCTCTCTGCAGCTTTTGAGATGGTGGACCATTGTGGGTTGTTGGACTACCTGAGGGAATTGTGTGGACTCACCAGCACTGTCATCTGCTGGTTTGAGTCCTATCTCACTGACAGGAGGTAACAGGTTGTGTTGGGGAATTTCTCCTCCTCCCCTAGCCTTCTGTCCTGTGGAGTACCTCAGAGTTCGGTCTTGTCTCCAATGTTGTTTGCTGTCTATATGCTGCAACTGGGTGAGATCATTAGGAAGTACAGTCTGTTTTTTCACTGCTATGCTGATGATACCCAGCTGTATTTATCCTTTGCCCTGGGACATCTAACACAATTGATGTATTGAACAACTGCCTAGCTTGAGTCAATGACTGGATGGCCTCCAGCTGGTTCTGACTGAACCCCAATAAGATGGAGGTACTAGTAGGGGAGTCGAACAGGGTGCATGATAGGATTGCCTCTGGTGCAGAGACTGGACTGTTTCTGGGATCTGTGCCATTGAAGGCCTCCTGTAGGGTGCACGATCTTGGTGTTATCCTCGGCAGCAGACTGACACTTGAATCAGAAATGTCATCTGTTGTCTGGATCAGTTTTTACCACCTAAAGAATATCACCAGGATCAAGCTCCTAGTTCCACCCATGGACCTTCCCACCTTGGTACATTTTTTTTTATTTAGTTGTTTAACCAGGTATAGCACACTAAGCTGGAAGCTTTTTTACAGGAGCGACCTGGGAGCACAAGGAGGTTAAGTGACTTGCTCAGGGTCACACAGTATGCAAGTGGAAGCTGTGGGATTCAAACCCAGGTCTAGTCTGCTGGATGTTACCAGATTTGCAGCTCAGAGCCTTAGACCACTGCGCTATACTGCCTCGCATGCCTTCATGATGTCAAGGCTTGACTACTGTAATGTGTTGTATTTCAGGGTCTCTGGAGGTACCCTCTACTGCTGTAGCTAGTGAAGAATGCAGCCTCCAAGCTGTTGACGGGATATCCAAAATACTGCCATATCACGCTGGTGTTGTACTGGCTGCCGGTTCGGTAGAGAGTTCTCTTTAAGGTGGGCTTGCTCACCTTTAAGACCCTATATGGATTAAGCCCTCACTATCTGTCAGACCTTTTAACACCTGCTGCCTAAATCTGCTTCCTCCAGTCCTCCTCTAGGGGCCTCCTTGCGACTCCCAAGATGAGGTTAAAACTGCCAGTTACAGTGCTTTTAGTGTTGTCGGTCCCATCCTGTGGAATTCACTTTCTCTATCAGCAAGGGAAGCCCCTTCCATCAAGGTATTTAAAGCCCATCTCAAGGCCTTTTTAGGCAGGCATTCCCTGACAGATTTGTTTAGACAGTGTTGTCTAGACGTTATTTCCCAGACATTAAGAAGTATGGCAGCATCTATCTGCTGCTAGGTCAAGCCTCCCATTTTGGGTGGTTTATTTTTAAATATGTCTAATAGATTTGTTTTATAGATTGCTTTGTATTTTAATCATTGTATTTTAACTGTCTTTTAATTTGTGATTGTGCAGCGTCCAGGGCTTCTGGGATAAGGCACCAGAAAAATAGAGTATGCTGGTAGCCTGTGACATAGGCGACCGTGATTGAGCACAAACAAAAATGGTGACTCAGTCACGGCACATGTCATGGGGGCTACGGAGGAGGTAGGGTGACTGGATGAAGGTGGGTTCGCACACATAGCAACAGGATGTCACTTCATGTACTCACACACGGGGGGTTCGAGCACACTCAGCGAGGGGTGGGAGGGTTTTTGAGGGGTGGTGCTGCAGTGGGTTGCCAAGCTGGCCCCATGGCTTGGTGGGTGGGTTCAGGTCCGGATGCAGGTATTTTTTGGTTGCGCCCTGACCCACTTTTTTTTCAGTGTTTGCATCCGCCCCAACATGCACCCCCCTGGAGTTGAGAATTCTGAAGTAGGGTGGTGCAGGAGGCACAGCCCCCCTGTATAAAATTTAAATTTGTAAGTCCCTGGTGCCTTTTGCTGTGTGCTGGGGAGTCACATTGCTGAAACTGATTTTCAGCTATGTGATGATGCCCTAACAGTGATCACCTTTCAGTGCTCACTGTTATGACATGGAACTGAGTATGCCTTGCCTATGCTAAGATGCACTATACAGTATATCTGAATATATTGGAAATATCGCAGAAATCCAACTGAAATAAATGATGATTTCTTGTGAAATGTGACATATCTGGATATTCTGCATCATAGCACTGGCTACCACTGTACTACATAGCACACTTCTAGTCTTTAGGACACCTACAATATTTATTTGTGTAAGAAAAATGTGTTTTGTTCCTTATACTGTATTACTACAAATGTACAGTACTTAATGGTGCAGACATTGTTTATGATGGACTTTGTTTATACTTCTGTATTCTGATTTCATGTACTTTGGTTCCCACGTAGTGCCCACATCTCTTGACAAGGCACAACTACTGTACAATACCTATATGATGGGGTGATGTAGTATGAAGAAATAAATAAATAACCAAGCTAAGCAGAATGTTCCTATTTACTTATCTAGGAGTTCTGATCCATTAGCATTATGGTAAAAACAAACAAAACAGAAAAACAAATCAGAGCCCCAAGTCAGGCTGAGGCTACAGGAACCACTAAGAAGGGAAAGTAAGTGGGGAAACTAGCTAGGGCTCCCTCAGAAATCGGAGCTAAAAACAATGGGGAGGGAAGCAGCAAGGCAAGAGTTTATAATGGGTTAAAGCAGCCCTATTTGTTAGTCGCCATGTATTTTCTTTCAGACATAATGCTTTTTTGGCAAAAACATCAATATACCCATTTTCATATTCACTCTTGCACTTGTGCAAAAGTGAACTCATTGGCATGATAGTTGATTTTGAAAGGTGTGTCACTGTCAGTCCAATGCAGGTCATTCTGCAAGGGGCTCATCAGCATCACACCAATAATCAACAAGGCTGATCGTGACACTCTTCTGATCTTGCTGGACAGAAACTTCATGTAGTTCAAAGAAAAGAGCTGCCTGAGTCATAGGATGGTTGTTTCTTTTGATCTGCATAAGCTGCCCAGCAAGCAGAGGCTATTAGTGTCATGATCAACCTGCTGTGGTCCTCCCCATGTAAACACAATCCTTCCTGCCCTTTGCCAAGTATCCCTCCCACCTCCCATTGTTTCCCCCTTCTTAATTTTCCAAAACCGGGGTGCCCGATCTCTTGTGCTGCTAGTACCCCCAGCAGTTTTCACTGTGTGACACTGGGGAGCGCACCCCTGGGACCGCCAAACATAACACTGACACTGGGGTGTACAACCCCCATGTCATTACCTCAAACAAAGAAAACCATCCATAGTAGTCTTTGTTTTTCACTGAGGTAAACAATCTCAAGTGTCAGTACCTAAATCAAAGAATATCATCAGTTGTAGTCTTTGTTCTTTTTATACACCTTTTTAAAAAAAAACATCAATCGAAGTCTGTTGCTGCCACAGACCCGCCACTGCTATAACCCTCCTTCCACCTGACCCTTCCACTCAGCAGCCACCACCCCACACACACCCACAATTGGCTTTTAATTTTTTAGCACTGGGGTAACCATTCCCTGCTGCTGGCTAGTACTCCCCATCCACCCCTTTTCATTGTACAACACTGGGGAGCCCACGTCCAGTGCTTCCAAACCTAACACCAACACTGGGATGCCAAATTCCCAGTATAGGTACCTGGATTAAATGAAACCATCCCTGGTAGTCTTTTTTTATAGTGTCTTTGTATATTCTGTGAAAAAGAAAACCATTCATCGATGTCTGTTGATGCCACAGGCACACTGCTGCCATTACCCACCCCCATTGACCCTCCCACTCAGTACCCCCACCCTCTCCCCTTACTTACCTACTACGGATCCAATGTTGTTATCTTCTCTGGATCAGAGACATGTTTTCACTCTTCAATACTGGACTGGGAACTGAGGAAATCAGGTGTGTGATTCAATGTATTTCAATGGATGTTGAACATGTCCTCTTAACTTGGTCATGTTTTAATATTTTTCCCCAAATTTTCAACATTGCCTTTTTGAGATCCCAACTCACGAACAAATATGGTAAAATTATGCAAAATCACATAGAAAGGTGATTTTGTGGTTGCTGTTCAAAATTACATTTCAGGCTGGATTTGAACATGTTTTTGACTTGTTCATGAGGAGGAGTCATAAGAAGGATATATTGAAAATTTGAGGTAAATATATTAAAAAGCAAAGTTATGAGTGTATGTTAAAAATGTTCAATGCTCACTCATCATTTTGAACATTTTTAATATTTTTTCCCCAAATTTGAAAAAGACATTTTTTTCACACCACCTCATAAACATGATGGCTGTCATTTTTCAAATCCTGACCAAAGTCTGTTTTCACACTTGTGGCATGAAATTATGTTTTGTTACTATTTTATAAATGATAACTGTCATGTTCAGAAGAAGTGGTAAAAAAACAAACAGAAATGATGTTGACAATTTGGGATCAAAATGTGAAAAGAAAAATTTCTAAGTTAAGAAGAATAACTGAATTGTTTCAAGATTTACTCATAAATTTATTTTTGCAGATTTTGGCCCCTAATGTTGAACATATCCCTTGTGTTACTCGACCTCTTGAACATGACTGGTGTCATTTTTCAAATCCTCTCCTAAATTTGTTTTCATAGTCATATTGCAGAATCAGCTTTCCAAAGGGATAGGATTCAAAAAATTCCTTCTGTCATGATGACATTGTCAGGTCATAACACTGCTGGAAATTTTGGGTCAAAATGTGTAAGCCCACTGGAAATTCGATATTGCCCCCCAACTGACATATCCTGGGTAAATACGATCTAAAAATGTGTAAACACAGGTCACCACTAAAAATGAGATATTGCATCACATCTGGTCTATCCTGGGTAAACATATAATAAAAATGTGTACAACCAAGACCTGGTACAACAGCAATACCAGTGGCGAACATTCAGCATTGATAAATGCTTTTTCTTTTTGTTTTCTTTCATTCCTGGACTAAGGTATAGGCTTTTGAAACGTTTAAAAATTCCTGCTTCCTTGACACGTCCACCATGAAAAAATGTATATATCTGTGTTTGTTGCTGTGTGGTTTAGCATCAGAAACATGTGGTAACACCATCCACAACAAGACTTTAGTATGTACATTCAACAAGTAACCTCAGCGGAAGACATTTTTAAAAATTTCTAGTAAGGACTATCTTTAATTACATGAATCATTAATTATAACATTAGCTATGAAAGGGGTTTTGAAAATATCTGATAAAATTAAAAATAAACTGAGGCTGAATGTAAGAGTGTCAGAAATACATTTTTACTAAAATACTCTATGATAACAATCACCTGCACTTGTACTTAACTACTTCTAATGCCTAAACCCCTTCCTCTCCCTACTTACCTTCTCTCTAGATCCCCTCCTATCTCTTACTACCCACTATCTTATTTCATTCCTCCCTCCCTTCCTCCCCTCCCCCCCCACGCCTCCCAGACAATGCTTCCATGAAGTGGCTACTCTGACAAACAGAAATTGTCATGTTGTTGTGTACCTTATGAACTATGTGTTGTGTGCTGTTACTACTGTTGTAAAATTGTATACGTGAAGTACAACCTTTGTAAATGAGCTCCGCTCAAAGGTGTTTCCTAAATATCAATGAATAAAATATTTGCAGGCTAAAATTTACTGCTGTTCTAAGAGAGGATACCATGAGTAAGAGCTCACAAAGCTATGAGGAATAATTCAACAGGAAGAGCAAATTGAGAACCAAGGGATATGAGTGGAAGCTGATGGGGGAGAATCAAGAGGGACGTAAAAAGTTTTATGGTTCAGCAATGGATCAGTCTGCCACCTGAGGTGATCAGCGCCAACATCATGACTGGTTTCACTCACAGCTGGGACAGTCAGCACTAAGAGCCTGACACCCAAGTGTTGTGGTGGTCCCAATTTGCACTTTTTGTACAAAACCATTTTCTTTCTAGTATATTAGATTGTAACAGGATGATTCTACTGACTTTCATGCAGTCATTTTCTGTAACAATTAACTCCCAGACTTCCCTGCATCTGAAATCAGAGCAGTGCTGCAGCAGTGTGCAATTCAATAGCCTGCAGTGCATGTTAGAGTTTTTATAACTTCTGATCTTGTCTTTGTTGATCCTGCTGTCCTTCTTGGGCTTCAAACAGAAGATTCTTCTTAGCCCTGGGAGAATTGCAGGATCACCCAACATCTGATCTTAACTTACAAAATTTCTAACATGCATTGTAGGATATCAAAACTCCAGGTGATGCAGCAATGCTCTGATGTCAGTCACATGGGATTCTGGGATTTCTGGTTACAAGTAATTGTCCACTTGGAAGTCAGCAGAATCAGCCTGATGCAATCCACTTTAATGTAGTAAACAGTAAGTTGAAAAATGCTTTTGACACACAAAGTACATATTTGGACTAGCCCCACATTTGGTTGTAGGTCTCTTAGTCCTGACTGTTCCCATTTAAAGACTTAGCAGTAAGGCAATGAACACGTGGGCAGATAGTGTGGACAAAAAAACAAATATAGACAACAAGTCCTGGGGTATGACAGGGTATTATGGGAAAACTGGATGGAATGATGATCTTTTTCTGTTCTTATTGCCTGTGTTTCCATGTTACTTTTTCTGTTGTTATTCCCTATGTTTCTATCAGTATGTGGGTTGAAAATTAAACAAATGGGTCAGATTAAATGCACACTGAAAATTGAAAAGACAGACAGAACTGACATTTAAACATACAATAGGTCTTCAGGAATATATTGGTAAAGAAAAAAGGAAAGATAGTAATCTTTATGGTGTTAGTACTACAGAGTGCTAATCAAGTGGACTCAGTTGAAGAACATCACATGTTCTGAAATTAATTTTACTGGTAGAAGAAGAAATCTTGTATCAGTAACATTCACTCTTGCATCACTTAAAGAAGTTTTCCAGCTAGAAATGGACAATATTTCATTTTCATAGGCCAAAATGTTATGAAACCCCATTTTTGTGCATTTTGTTCTGCCCAAATGGCAAAATTATGAAAATATCATGAGAAACCATTATTTAGTCAGGTTTTCTTGTGAACAGTTATGATTTTCATGCAATGTTTTCCTCAGAAATTGGAGAATTATGTATAATTTGCAATTTCTGCAGAAATGATTCTGCAAAAATGTGCAAGACAATGTCAAACCCTAATTTATACCTGAAAATCTGAATCTCCCTCTGCGTATCTAGGTATTCTGTGAAGATAGTAACTGAAAATGAGTGACTGCCAAAACAGCAACTTGTTTTCAATGATATCATCATGGGCTAAGCTGCAAGGGTAGTGACTCTACAGCAAAAGCGACTGTAGGGAAAGTGACCGGAAGAGGGGATAGCGAATGGAAGTGGACGGATTGGGGAAAGGTCTGTAGGGGTCTGCCGTGCCTGCTCTAGCCAAGCTAACCCTGTGGCATGGTGCTGAGGGTGGTTTGTTCTGGCTGAGCAGGTATGGGGTGTGGAGCTGGGCACCGAAGGGGTTACAATTTTGCTGCTGCCTGTAGGTGCAGCACTTAAATTCTCCTGCAAATGCGGGCTGTGCCCCTTCCCTGAAATGCACTCCCCCTGGAGTTAGTAATCTTTATTCAGAGGGTGTGGGGAGGCACAGCACCTCCACAAAAACACTTTTTCTTTTGCCGGAAATTTCTGTATGAAAAGAATGCGACTGTCCCCATTTGACTTCACAACATGTTTATGGCTTCAAAGTACTGTACTTACAACACACTGCAGTGTCACAAGCACTACAACTGTGAAGTCAGTTCAGGCAGTCATTTTTGTTTAAGCACAGTGAAAGAAGCATTTCCCTTATTTAAAATGCTTAGGGCTGGATTTTAAAAAGTGATATCACTGCACATTTTCAGCATAATGTGAAATGCACCAACATATTTGAATGTTATTTTCAAATCTGGTGACACATTTGTAACAGTTTGCATGCTTTATGGCACAAATGTGGTGTGTCATTTGTTTTATTCATATGACATTTTCTGTGTGCAAATTGTCACAATTGCAGCAAAACATTAGACCACATTTTATAGCTTCTAAAGGTTTGTCCCATTTTGTGCGACTGTAGTAAAAGGAAGCCACATGTCCCGGGCACCCCTTTGAAAATCCAACCCTTAGCAGACCAAGAATGGAGAAACTATGAAATGACTAGAAATAATTAAAATGAATGTAGTTGGAAGTATAATAGTGCAAACCTTCTATTTTCGTACTGTAGAGCCAACCAGGATGCAACACAGTATCACAGATTCCTGCATGACATAAGAGAATAACTGCCCCTGAAGTTGCCTTATAACGCTGCAGAATTCTGCAGTATTCTACATTGCATCCTGGTAGGCTCCACTGTATCTATCTGCTTTTTAGTTCAAATGCCATTTGGTAGTAGCAGAAGTGGTTCTTTGCAAACAATTGAAGAGGTTGAATTCTAAAGGCTGATCACTGGCAGGAACCCTAGCCTAGATGGACTAGTATTAGAATTCAATTAAAGTAAAAACATTACAAAAAAAAACACAAGTCTCGTTTAAGAACCCTATGATTTGCATTTAGAAATCCCTCACATGTTCAAGACAAATGCCAGTTATGACGCAGAAGTGCCGAATTACACAATTCGCAAGTTACACCCACAACACATGGCGTAACAGGCAATAGCAGGCATAGCAGTTGTGCATGTCGCAACCCTACAATGATATAAAAGTGCGCAACTCACAGACATGGAGTAGGAGCTATGCATGTGAGAAAGATGGCAGGTAGCAGTGTGGAGGCGGCAAGTGCATCAAAATGTAGAAAGAGGAATTTCACCAACGAGGAAACTGATGTCCTTCTCGAGGAACTTGAGGCCCAGGCAGACCTCCTAATGGGCAAGGGCAGGGAATGGGACCTGTGCTGCAAGTACAAGGAGGCATGGGAGGAAGTGGCCAAAAAGGTGAATGTGGTGGCCAATGCAAAGTGCACTGTGTGGGACCTCCAGATGTGGGTCAGTGACCTCAAGCACTACACAAAGGACACGGAAGCCTATAACAGGTGGCAGGCAGTGGCCACAGGAGGTAGGCCACAGGAAGAGAGACCGCTCAGTGGCCATGAGGAGAGGATACTGGTTTTCCTGAGCCAGCACAGCATCTATGGGGATACAGACCTGGATATGACATAGATGGCTGCAGGGACAGGTAAGTGGATGATCAGCGCTGCCCCCAGTGTGTGTGACAACAATGCAGGGGTGAGTATGGAGGCTTGTACAGAGGAAATGACATGGCTGTGTAGCACTGATGCACTGTTGTTCCCCCACAGGCACAGCAGCAGCCAACACAGGGCATGTAAATAGATGTCCAGCATTGCTTCCAGTGCATGGGACAGCAATGTAGGGGTGAGAATGGAGGCATGTACGGTCGGCATGACATGGTGTGGTAGCACTGATGCACTGTCGTTCCCCCACAGGTACAGCAGCAGAGGGCACAGGGGCAGGCAAGCTGGCAGCCAGCGCTGCCCCCAGTGAGTGGGAGAGCAATGCAGGGGTGGGAATGCAGGCATGTACAGAGGGAATGACATTGCGTGGTAGCACTGATGCACTGTTGTCTCCCCACAGGTGCAGCAGCAGTGGATACAGGGGCAGAGGACAGTGGCGCCACAGGCACTGAGCTGGAACCAGAACACACGCAGTTGACCACTCAACAGGCCACTGTGATGGACAAACCTGGTGGTGCTGATGCGGTGTAGCTGGACACAGTCCCAACACCATTGCTGGAGGAGCAGCAGGCAGCAGAGGAACAACAGCAGGATGAGGAGGAGAGACTGGACCTGAGTGATCTGTTCTGCTGTGGCAGTATAGCAGGCAATATAGCACAGGACCTAAGTCCTGCCTTGTATGACAGGCTGGAGGTGAGCCTGGATGGGCCACACCATCCCTGCAGGAGGACCACACAGAAGCACCCACAGACTATGCCGGGTTCTGCAGGACCCTTGTGACCACCCACGCAGAACAGGCTGAGATGCTGGGCTGTATCTGGCTCAGTATGAATGCACACCACTCGGCCATGAAGGAGCACATGGGCACCCTCATAGGGGTGCTGGAGACAGGGGGACACACACCACAGAGTCATCCAAAGAGCAACTCGTGGATGCCATGGTCACCTCCCAGGCCTGTGAGCGGATGCAGGCATGAGTGATCACCTGCCTGGCCATAGCTCTGGAGTGGTCAGTGCCCCAGCAGACCAGGCAGGTAGACATAATGGACACAGCACTACAGGGTGCAACACAGGCCAGACACTGTGAGGCACATCTTGGAGGGACACCACTACACAGGTGCCACAGGTGGTGTAACTGCTACCAACACCAGCACAACAGCCACCAACAGCTGTGGCAACAACACTGCAACCATTAGTGGCAGCAGGACCAGCAGTGGCACCCAACCCACCACCACTTCCACCGCCACCACCAACACCACCAGCAACACTAGCGCAACAGTGTCCACCACCAACACCACCATTAACACCGCCGCCACAGCCCCCACCACCCCCACCAACAACACAGCATCAACATCAGTGCCACAGCCCCTACCACCAACACCACCAGCAGCACTGGCAAAACAGCCACCACCAGCTCCACCACTGATACCACCGGTGGCACCACTGGCGGCCAGACAGCCAATGCGAATGGCTGCAACAACACCCTCCACCATGTCTGTGGGGCATGTGGCAGTGGGTACAGGGCACAGGACAAGTGCCAGATGGGGTGGGTTAGCACCGGATGGTGCACCAGAACAGAGCACAACCCAGGTGGCAGCACAACTTCAGGCTGAAAATGACAGCGGGCCACATGACAAGGGACTGGGGCTGTGCCAGGACAAGCACCAACCGCCTCAGGGAGGCATGGAAGATGTCAGAGGATGGTGGTGCCGAAGGGACCATTAGACAGTGGTTGACCTGTGGGTATGCAACAGGGGCAGAGTGAGCCCAGTGATGCCACGGGGGCAGTTGAGCATGCAACACAGGGTGCTGAGCAGGGCGTGTGTTCCCCCAAGTGCAGGAGAACTGGGCGGCAGCACAAGGCAGATGACTGATTTTGCCACTATCGCACACTGCTGCAATTAGTGGTGGGCAGAGTGGCAGTATGGGAGGGCACTGTGTGTGGACATGTGGTGTGTGTGCGTGTGTGTGTGTGTGTGTGTGTGTGTGTGTGTGCGCGTGTGTGTGCGCGTATGTGTGTACTGTCTGCAGGTGTGGGTGCAGTGTTAAACAGCATGTGTTGGGTGTGTGTGCTGTGAACTGTCACTGGATGTGGGTATGTGTATATGGGTATTGTCACAAATGTATTGTAGCAATGCACCATGTCACAACTAAACCGAATAAACACTGTGCACTACACAACTGTGTGGCCTCACTCATTCCAACTGCTGTGATAGCAGGTGACGCATGTAGCATAGAACTGGTGCCTGGGATGGGTGCAAGGTCTATATCGCACCTGCACATCCTTAACGTAGGCTGCAAGTGCGTATAGGCTACAACTTCAGCAAGCATTAGCATAGTACACACTTGCATGTTGCACGTACGCAGGCTGCAGATGCTCGTTGGCACGGTAGACTGCACTAGTGGCCTGTACATGTGCCATGTGTGAGGTGGGCCGTGCAGGTGAGAGACAGGCCACACAACCCACATTAGAGCTGGGAGGCAAGGGGCAGAGCAGGACTTCCACTGAGCTGGACAACTGCAGGGAGGTAAACAAGGGTGTAGGCAGGCATGCCCACTGTACATATTTGTGTGCAGTTGTGGTGTGTACCTGTCCCACACCATATGCCTCTGTGTTACCATTTTCACTGTAGTCTGGGGTACATGTGTTAGTGTGGCATGCTGAACAGTATCTGTAACTGTGTAAAATACTAGAAGATACCACATGTACATGTGTACAACCTGTGTAGGGAGTGGATGGGTCATCTGATGGTCTGATACGTGTGGAGAGGGGGGCAGCAGTCTGAGGGGATGTGTACATATGTGTACTGTGGGGTTGCAGTTGGAGGGAGAGTGTACAGACCGGACGTATCTGGCTACACCCCCGGCGGTAGGTAGTGGGACTGTACAATGCCCCCACCAGTGCTTTGCATGCATCCCTCTGCCCCCCTTCTGTGGATCAGAAGCTATCAGACTGTGGGACACATGGGCAGACAGTGGAGCACTGCAGCAGATCCTACCCCAGAATACCAGACCACTGTTACTCTGCCTGCCTATCTGTTCAGACAGTAGGTTACGACCTGTAGGCTATGACCTGTGCAGCTTGCTACAGTGGACTGTGTCTGCACCTTCTGACAGTGCATGTGGACCTAGTCCTCACATTGTGGAACAGGGAGCACTCTTGCCATACACTGTGGACCTGGCATGCACCAATGCATCACACAGGCAGGGCAGCTATATGTGGGGGGGGGGCTGCACAACATCACTGAACAGTGTTCTGGGTGAATCAGAGGCCTGACATGTGCTGGATGTGGTTGTGCAGAGGCTGCACAGCTGTCCTGCCCCCCTGTAGATGCCGACACAGTGCACTGGGAGGTAGTGCAGGGTGGGACACCACAGCTGTACCTGACCACTGTGCAGGACAGCACACATTCCTGCAAGGTGCACCTGCTCTGACCACACAGTGGGCCCACAAGTCTGTACAGGGGTGTCGGCAGGCATACACACTGTACACAGCTGTGCGGTGGTGTGATACGTGACTAACATGCAAGATGTGCCATGCTGTGTACCACTACAGGTACAGCCAGGCATCCTACAGCTGGTCTTGGACACTGCACAGGGACCCTGTGCAGGCTGCTGTTGTGTAGGGGACGGCCATGTGCCTAGACCCTCCCGTTCATAGGGATGGCTTGGGGGAGTGAGGTGTGGGCAGCCGTTGTGGGGTCACCCAGTGCACAATGTATGTGTATGGCACCACACAGCCCTGTCATGCAGGGGGTGGTGTGTGGAGGTGGCGTGTACACCATTGGTAGGGGGTGGGGACTGCAGGGGCATATGTGTACAGCACAGCAATTTTGCACTGCACCCCTGGAATGGCACGTGGGATGCAGTGCTGCACCTATTGCAGTTGTACACTAGCCCAGTATGGTATGCTGTCTACAGGTGGTGATGTTAGGCAGCATGTAGGGGAATGAAACAGCATGGTGCCCCACTACTGTGCAATGACACATTCGATGTGACATGTTGCCTTGCATGTCATTGCTGCATGTGCCAGGAATCCCCCATGCCAGGTGAAGCTGTGCAGACAACATGCCACACCACAGCGGACTCAGCCTAAGTGGGAGAGCCCTCAATTTTACCCCAGTTGAGACTGCACAGCTCATCAATCCTGTGCAGCAGTGGGGGACAACACTCCTCTCACCTGGCTGCAGGGCACACACAGTGCAGGAACGGGCATGGGTGTGGAGGGTGATAGGGGCATGTCTAGGTGCCAGAAGCGGCATACCCCGTACAGTGCAACAGCTGCAGCACTGCTGGCAAGGCATGGCAGGAAGGGACCCAGGGATCCTGCAGCATCTGCTGTATATGGTGCAGCGGAGGGACATGGAGATACACATGGGCCAGGCACTAGGTGCAGGTGGGTATTCCATCATCTAGCTGCACGATGCTGCTACACTGCCACACAGGCCATGGCCAGCACTGGTGCATGCATGTAACTGTGTTCCCCTTACCCATAGGTGCAGGACATGGTGACCAAGGTCTGCAGGGGTGGCCGGATGGTGTGCAGCAGAGTGCACAGGGACAGCAGCAGGTGCCAAGGCACTGGTGGTCAGGTAGGTGCATGCACTCTATGCTATGTGCTGGGTCCATGCTGTGGTGGTCCACAGGGGTGGGGGTACTGGCTGTGTGTTGCATGTGCATGCAGTGTGTCCCAGCAGAACACTGACTACCACCACTGCTTCCTTACAGGTGTGCAGAGCAGACTGACACCCTGCCACAGGGTCCTGCTGTGGACGATGGTGGAGGTGGAGATGAAGGTGGAGAAGAAGCAGTCTACCAGCACCACATCCAGCACTTGCTACACAGAGTTCGCCCCATCCCACCATGTCCAGAGGTGGAGGGGAATCAGCCAGACACCGATACCACAGACAGTGGGCAGCAGGGGACGGTGGAGCAGCCAAAGGTGGAAACAGCGGTGGACGACCATCTGGCTGTGGTGCTGGGGGCACCCCTACAGCATGGTGGTGTGGCAGCAACTGGGGCACCACCAGTGGAGGTGTTAGCGAATGCAGTGCAGGCAGCTGAGGGACAGGTGGCAATGGCTGCCTTCTGCCAAGCTGGAAGTAGTGGAACGGTCATCGGGGGTCCAGGAGGGGGTGGAACTTCCAGAGGAGGATCTGGTGGAGGACAATGACATGCTGGCCAAGGACATTGTGGACCACCAGTCAGACAGCCGCCTGGTGGACTGGAACAACAGCCACCTGGTGGGCTGGATGCTGGAGCTGGTTCACCTGGAGAACAGCCTGGCCGCAGGCTGTGATGTACTCAGCACAGCAGGCGGTGGGTGACCAACAGCTGGTTGTGCCGGTATCTGCCATTATGGAGGATATGAAGCACCTGCCCTCCTCATGGTGCTGCAGAGGTGCTAGCACCGCACAGTGTGGACTGGGGCCATGGACTATGGACCTTTTCAGCCATTGGCTCATTGGCTGCTATAGGCTTGTGGGGGGGGGCAGCCTGTTGTGTGTATGTGGGGTGGGGGTCTGGTGGGCAGTGGGAGGTGTACAGTGGGGCCTGCATCCCATGTGTGGGGGCTGTGGGTGGGGTCATGCCTGGGTGGGGTCCATATGTGGGGGCCATCTGCCGTGTGTTACTGTTGAGTGGGGTGAGGCATTGTACATATGGGTTAAGGAGTAGCTTTGTTCATATGGGATGGGGGCCTTGTACATTTGGGATGGGGTGGGGGCTGTACATTACAGGCGTATTGTGTGCTGCTGGAGGGGTAGTGTTTGTTTCTGCTGTTGTTGTTGTTGTACTTTTTATACCCTTGTTCATTAGTGTGTTCTACTGTTTCATTAAATGTTGTGTTTGCACCCCTGGTTCTGTGATTCTGTCTCTGGTATGCATTGGCATGTGCGTGTGTACGTCACTGTGCACGTGAGGGCACGCATGTGGCAGAGCTGTGCCATCTCATGTGCGCCCCCAATGTGCACATGATATCTGTGTGCTGGCTATGCACCTCACAACTTTGGGCACATACCGGTGGGTATTGCCACATGGTGCTCTGTGTGCAGCAGTGCACCATGCCAGGTCTGGTTCACATGCTGCCACATCGTGCATGTCATGGCTGTGTGGCGGCCATGGGCCAGTATGGCTCTCTTCCAACCAGGGGCATGGTGGTCCCTGTGGGTGGCACCAGCAGCACTATGAAATGGTGCGTCCTGCCACCATACATATGCAGGTCTGTACCACCCGGTGCTGTGTCCCTGTTGTGGTTGCACTGTTTACGTCTACCAGTGGCCATGGCAGGTGCAGTGTGCCTGGTGGTGCCATCATCGTGGCATTGTTCCTCTGCCCTGTGTGTGTCCATCACCCACCTGTGTCTCCATGTCTGTTGTCCATGTGTGAAGTGGTCCTCCGTGTGATGCCTGGGGTGCAGTCCCACAATCACAGTCATGCCTACCAGATGCTGTACAACATGCATGGCCACTTGTGTCACATGGCATCTGGCAGGCAGTATCTCCTCCCCCTGAGGCACAGTGGTGATGGCATGGGTGCTGTACTGTTGTCAGGGATATGTTACACCACAGTGTGTCCCCTGTACTGCTGCAGGTGCCACCATGGTGGTGCTGGTGGGGTGGTGGCGGTGGTGTTGTTGGTGGTGGTGGTGTGGTTAGTTGTGGTGTCCTTCTGCTGACTCAAAAAAACTGCTGGATCAGCTCCTTTCATGCGCAGTAGCCCACTGTTGCACCACTGTGCACCAGGTGTACCACCATGATGTCCAGATAACTGTCACCCTCCTACGGTGCACCATCTTTCTGGTCACGGTCAGGCATTGGAACACTGTGTGCCAGGGCAATGTTGTGGAGGATGCAGCAGGCAAGCACTATCCTGCATGCCATTGCAGGGCTGTACTGGAGCGCAGCCCCTGAGGTGTCAAGGTATTGGAATCGGGACTGCAGTAGTCCAAAGGTGTGCTCAATTACCTCTTTCATGCTGGTGTGGGCCTCGTTGTACATGACCTCAGTTGCTGTCTGGGGTGTCCTCACAGGGGTCATCAACCGTGGCATCTGGGGATATTCGCTGTCACCTGTGGGGGGATAGAGGTTAGTTGCATGTTGCTGTGTGTACCCCTGTCATTAGCATCTCACTGTCTTCTGCATGGCATGCACTGCTGCATGCACATGCGCTCACATGCAGGTGCACACTCTCAGTCATACACACATCCTTGGATTTGTCCATCCACTGCTTGTGCTTCTTTTGACATTGTGAGGCCTTCCCAGGCCCCTGTGTGCTGCACAGTGTGTGTCTTGCCCCTGCCTGCCTCCCGTGTGTGGCATGCCACGTGTCTGCATGGCCATCACCCCTGCCGACTGCAGTGCCTGTCCTCCATGTGCCCCCATTGTGCCACTGTATCCCTACATGCCCACATGTACTGTCTGCCACATGCACGCACACTTCCAAATGCACACCTTTGCAGTTTTCATTCCCCATGCTGCATATCTACAAGCCACCCTCCAGTGATGTCCCTTCTCTCAAAGGCCTCACATAGCCCACAGTTTCTGTAGATGTGGGAGTCATGGCAGGATCCGGGGTACTTGGCCACCACATCTAGGATGCATCCACCACTGTCAGCGACCACCTGGATATTCATTCAGTGATATCCCTTCCTGTTGATGTATGCATCCCCATCCTAGCTTGGGGCCCTGATGGCCATGTGTGTGTAGTCAATGGTACCTAGCACAGGGGGGGGGGATCGCACCATGTTATAGAATGACTGCTTCACTTGGTGCTGCTGCTGGGCATACCGCAGGAAGCTGATATGCTGCGGGGTGAGCCGAATGAGGACTGCATGGAACCTCCTCAGGTGTTTGGACACTGCTGGCTGGGAGATGCCCACTATGTCCCCTTTGGGTGTTTGGAAAGTGTCAGCGGTGAGGAAGCACAGCACTGTGCTCACTTGCACCTCCCAGTGGCAGTGGGTGGCCCTTGTTACTGGTGCTGTGTAGGTCACCACCCAGGTCCTAGCATAGCTCCATGATGCAGCTCTTGCTGAGCATATAGCACGCTAGGCACTGCTGCTCAGTCAGGTCCTCAAAGGTCTTGCAAGGGCATCTTAATCTTTGCACTGGTGGCTTTGGTACCATTGGTGGGTGCTGTGGCTCAGTCACCTGGGTCCTGCCTATATGCCTGGCATGCCTGCCCTCACAGTGCTCTGCTATCATAATTCCCAGTAGGGCTCCAATTGTTGACATTGCAGTGTGTCTCACTACACTGTTGTCTGCTGTCTGGCTATGTTAGGTGGGGGTGGGTGTATAGCCTGTGCTCTGGTTAGACCAGCTATTCTTTGGTCTAACTTATGTCAGCTTCATCTGGTGTATTTACTTAAGCCACCTGTTCTGGAATAGCAGTTTCATTGTGCTGGTGTGTTATGCATGTCGCAAGCTGCATTACGCAGTGGCACAAGCCTTATTTGGTGTAATTGCATCATAACTTGTGTTTGGCATAGCGGTTTACTGGTTGCTTAGTACGTGATCTTTTGGAATCACGCGTGTTGCAAGTTGCTGGCGTAACTTGCAGTTTGCACCATTGGGACTGGGATACTGGGTTTACGCCTAGCGTAGCTGTCTCAGAATCAGGCCCCTGGACTTTACTGCATATGATTCCAGTATGGTGTTGATATGTGCACTTTATTATATTTTCATTCCATATTCAATACAAAACATGTTGTTTTTTAATGAGATTAGTTTCCATTGCTTAACACTACCAGTTTAGTGTTGTCTGGATTGTTTGCGACTCGATGTGCATTGTAATTTTACTTGCTCTTCAGTAGTGAACTGTATGCATGTTTGTTTTTGTATTATAGCAAAATGCCTGAGGGCATCTGTCTTATGAAAACTACAGTATAAATACAACCTGACTCCATTTAATCAGTTCTCTAACATGCATCACTAGCACAAATACATCATACACCTTGTAGCTTTTCAATTTTGTTCATTTCAAGTGCAGAGAGAAAAAAACTGAACATTATTCAAACAAGACTGATTCCTGGTATTTTTTTATTGAAATTCCAATTCCTGGTATTTTTTAATTGAAATTCCTGAGTTGCTGAAGTGCTAAGTGCTATAAAAAAGTCATATGAATGTATAAATTGTTGTTGTTCATCTCACTGCTCAGCCCCAGTAACTGCTTGTCATCCACTTTCAACTACTGAAAATGTTTTGAAGTGTACAGTGTGCAACCCCCCCACTTTCTACTATTGTAAATGTTTCAGCAGTGTACAATGTGCAACCCCCATCACTTTCTATTATTGAAAATGTTCTGACAGTGTACAGTGTGCAACCCCCCCACCCCAAAACTTTCTGCTATTGAAAATGTTTTGACGGTGTATAATGTGCAATCCCCACCACTTTCTACTACTGAAAATATTTTGACAGCGTGCAACCCCCACCACTTTCCAGTATTGTGAATGTTTTAACAGTGTACAAAGTGCAACTCCAATCACTTTCTACTATTGAAAATGTTTTAACAGTGTACAGTATGCAAACCCCACCACTTTCTACTATTGTAAGTGTTTAACAGTGCAAGAAGTGCAACCCCACCATTTTTCACTTTTGAGAATGTTTTAACAATGTGCAGTGTGTAACCCCAACCACTTTCTACTGTTTAAAATATTTTAACAATGTACAATGTGCAGCTCCCACCACTTTCTGCTATTGAAAATGCTCGGTGTACAACATGCAGCCCCCACCCCTTGCCACTATTGTAAATGTTTTGATAGTGTACAGTGTGCAGCCCACCACACTTTCCACTATTGTGAATGTTCCAACAGTGTGCAATGTGCAACCCAGATACATTTCTACAATTGAAAATATTTTAACAGTGTACAGCATGCAGCCCCCACCACTTTATACTATTGAAAATATTTTAAGTGTACAACCTGCAACCCACATCACCTTCTAATACTGAAAATAAGTGTACAATGTGCAACCCTCACCACTTTCTACTATTGAAAATATTTTAATGGACTGCAACATGCAACCATCACCACTTTCTACTTTTGAAAATATTTAACAGTGTTCAACTTTCAACTCCAAGTACTTTCTACTATTGAAAATGCTTTAGCAGTGTACAACTTGCAACCGACATCACTTTCTAATACTGAAAATGTTTTAACAGTGTACAATGCACAACCCCCACCACCTTCTACTATTGCAAATGTTTAACAGTGTACAACATGGAAAACCCACCACTTTCTACTACTGAACATATTTTAACGGTCTACAACATTCAACCCTCACCACTTTCTACTTTTAAAAATGTTTTAACAGGTTACAATGTGCGACCCCAACCACATTCTATTATTGAGAATGTTTTCACAGCGTAAAAAGTGCAACCCTAACCACTTTGGTATCCCGTGATAATGGTGAGTCAAAAATAGTGAGGCCCAAATCAGCAAAGGTAAAAGAATGCGGTCACATAGGGCAAGGGGTACAAACCGGCGATCGCCATAAGAGTGTTCTATGGCTTTTCCCCCTCCCCGAGTTGTTTCTCCTCAGATTTGATTATTTTTTTATGGGGATTGTGTGGGGCAAAGCCCCCTCTGCAGAAAGCCACTTTTATATTCTTGTCACCATTTTGGTGATTGCTGGGTTGTACCCCTCACCCTATGTGGCTGCACTCTTTTGCCTTCGCTGATGTTGGCCTCGCTATTTTTGACTTGAACAAATCACATAGAATGAACCACTTTCTACTACTGAAAATATTTTAGCAGGTTACAATCTGCAACTCCCACCATGTTCTACTTTTGAAAATGTTTTAACAGTGTAAAATGTGCAACCCAACCACTTTCTATTATTGAAAATATTTTAACAGTGTATAACATGGAACCCCCACCACTTTCTAGTATTGAAAATGTTTTAAAAGTGTGCAACTTGCAACAAACACCACTTTCTACTACTGAAAGTGTTTTGACAGTGTACAATGTGCAACCTGCAACACTCTCCTATATTGCAAATGTTTTGATATTGTAGAGTGTGAAACCCCCAACCCTTTCCACTATTGTGAATGTTTTACCAGTGTACAATGTGAAACCCCACCATTTTCTACTGTTGAGAGTGTTTTGACAGTGTACAGTGTGCAACCTGCAGTACTTTCCACTTTTGTAAATGTTTTCAAATTGTAGAGTGTGAAACCCTCACCCCTTTCCACTATTGTGAATGTTTTATCAATGTTCAGTATACAAGCCACAGCACTTTCCAGTATTGTAAATGTTTTGATAGTGTAGAGTGTGAAACCCTCACCCCTTTCCACTACTGTGAATGTTTTATTAGTGTTTAGTATGCAACCCGTAGCACTTTCCACTACCGTAAATGTTTTGATATTGCAGCGTGTGAAACCCTCACCACTTTCCACTGTTGTGAATGTTTAATCAGTGTTCAATATGTTACCCACAACACTTTCCACTATTGTAAATGTTTTATCCATGTTCAATATGCAACCTGGAGCACTTTCCACTAATGCAAATGTTTTGATAGTGTAGAATTTGAAACCCACACCCCATTCTACTATTGTAAATGTTTTATCAGTGTTCAATATGCAACCTGGAGCACTTTCCACTGTTGCAAATGTTTTGATAGTGTAGCATGTGAAACCCCCACCCCTTTCCACTATTGTGAATGTTTTATCAGTGTTCAATATGAAACCCACAGCACTATCCACTCAATTCAATTCAATTCAATTTTTATTTAACCAGGAACTATACCATTGAGAGACTCATTTACGAAGTGGTCCTGGAGGGATGCAACAGGGATATTCATATGAAAAAAGAGCTTTTACAATACATGGAATAGACAAAACAAAGTGCACATCAGCAAATTCATAATCAAATTCATAAACAACAGTAGAAGATTTGTACCCAGCTTACTCGTATAACAACAGGACTTATACAATGCACAGCTAAATGAAACAAAATATATATTGAAAGTTCAAATATAATAAAAGTCAGTTAATAATTGCACCAAGTGAGTAATTTCAGCATACAGTTGAATCAGATGAGATAGGTAGGATTGGGTTGCAGAGTTGGGGATAGAGTGGAGCATGGAATGTGGGAGGGAAAGGTGGGACGGGGGTAAGCTGGTCGTGAATAGGTGGAGTTGGGTAGAAGATTAAGCATAGGTGGCGGGGGGGGGGATGAAAGGAAGATGGAGAGGAGGGATAGAAATAGAAATCCAAAAATGAGAGATGTCACTTAGGAGAGGAACAAGAGGAAGAGAATAACAAGCACCTGGGTAGGAGTGTGAGAATGCATATGGTGTGTGATCTAGGAATAGCACTGACAGTTCTCCTTCAGCAAAGGTTTTAAGAGTGCTTTGAAGGATGGTAGACTAACAAGTTGGATTAACTTGAGAATGTTCTGGAGGAAATTCTGTAAAGTTGGCAAAGTATAGCTAAGTGAAGAGGTACCAAAGTGGGATCTGGTCCTAGGGGTGTCTAGCAGAATGTGTGTGCATTTTCTGAGTGAATAGGAGCAAGGTGTGAATTTAAGGATGGTAGTAATATAGGGTGGTTGTTTCTTGGAGGTGGCTTTAATGGCCCAGATAATGGCATTTGTCCACCTTCTGGTGGCAAGTGAGGGCTAGCCAAGTTGTGTGTCAATGGAGCAATGGTGTGTCTTGAATGGAGAGTTTGTCACAAATGTTAATGCCCTGTAGTACAATACATCCAACTTGGCTAGAGCAGCTTTGGGGCAATGACTATAAATGAAGTCTGTGTAACAGATGAGTGGTAGGAATGTTGTTTGGACCAACCTTATTTTTGCTTCATAGGTGAGCAGTCCACTGTTGTAAATGTTTTGATATTGTAGAATGTGAAACCCCCAACCCTTTCCACTATTGTGAATGTTTTATCAGTGTTCAATGTGCAACCCACAGTTCTTTTCACTATTATTAATGTTTTGATATTGTAGTGTGAAACCTCCACCCCTTACCACTACTGTGAATGTTTTATCAGTGTTCAATGTGCAACCCGCAGCACTTTCCACTATTGTAAATGTTTTGATAGTGTAGAGTGTGAAAACCCCAACCCTTTCCACTACTGTGAATGTTTTATCAGTGTTCAATGTGCAACCAGGCAGCACGTTCCTCTATTGTAAATGTTTTGATATTGTAGAGTGTGAAACCCCAACCTTTCCACCATTGTGAATGTTTTAACAGTGTGAACGTGACACTCCCAGAACGTTCTGCTATTGTAAATGATTTAACAGTGTGCAACATGTAACCCAGAGCACTTTCCACTGTTGTAAATGATTTGATAGTGTACAGTGTGCAACCCTTCCACCACTTTCCACTATTGTGAATGTTTTACAAGTGTACACTGTGAAACCCACAGCACTTTCCAGTATTGTAAATGTTTTGATATTGTAGCGTGTGAAACCCCCACCACTTTCCACTATTGTGAATGTTTTAGCAGTGTTCAATGTGCAACCCCCAGTACTTTCTACTACTGCAAATGTTTTTTTAATTTTTTGCTGGACCCCTAATCCTCCCTCCAGATGTGTGGGACACATTTGCCCCCCAGAGAAGGAAAACAGTCCAGAGGATGCTCAATTCTTCTCTCCCCAGCTGGTCCTCTAACTCCTGGATCCATTCCCAAACCCAGGTCATTGGCATCGCAAGCGGAAGTCCAACTGCTGCACTGGTGGGCAGGTCCCATTATTGTAAATGTTTTGATATTGTAAAGTGTGAAACCCAAACCACTTTCCACTATTGTGAATGTTTTATCAGTGTACAACCTGTAACCCCCAGCACTGTCTGCTATTGTAAATGATTTAACAGTGTGCAATGTGTAATCCACTCCACTTTCCACTGTTGTAAATGTTTTGATAGTGTACTGTGTGCAACCCCCCACCACCACTTTCCACTATTGTGAATGTTTTACCAGTGTACAATGTGAAACCCCATCACTTTCTACTATTGAAAGTGTTTTGACAGTTTACAATCTGTAGTTTTAGGACTATACTGTAATTCAAAGCCACTTTAGATGGTAAAGATTTTTTTTTTCCCGATGCTGTGGTGTTATTTTACATTAAAGTGTTGTTGACACCTCAGGGAAAACTTTGAAAAACATAAGAATGGACCATCTCTGCTGATATTTCAGATGTTCTGATCTGTTTTGTCCTCCATGTTCCTAATTACAGGAGACATTTTCATGAAATTCTGATCTTTATGTTTTAGGTCTTATTAGCTTCTAATACTTACTCCCCTATTGTAGTCATTCTCTTCTATTATGACATCACAATGTGCTTCCATGGGAATGACTATAATGTCTCAATTACATTGTTATGACCTCAGGTGGTGAGTAAGCAACATAAGTTGATGAAATGTTATTTATTTATGTAAAAACTGGTAACTGAGAGAGGCACGCTGAACTGGGGCTCATTTCCAGGTGTGATCCAGGGAAAGGGGAAGGGAAGAAGCACAATTACAAACAAAATGCAACCAGTCTGGTGATGTGGTTACAATGATGATGACATACAAAGCATAAGTTGTGTGCAGTACAGACAAAATGGCAAAAGATTGTATATGGAAGACACATACATTGGCATACAGAACATCTGTGCAAATTAGGCAAACTAAAAAAAGTGAATAGTGCCAGAGTGAATGGAAACTGAGCTGGTGCTGAAAGGAGGAGTCAAAACAGGTTGATATACTATAAGATGGTTGCTGGAACTATGAGGCTATGGATGAAAGAAAGAATATGAGTGGAAAAAGGCCAGGCAAGGGTAAGGCAGGGTTCAGGAAGAGGCTTGGCAGGAGCAGGGGAGAGTGGGAGAAGTTTTAGCTGGTGTCTAATGGAAGGAAGGGAGGGGGAGAGATGGATGGAGGAGGGTAGCTGGCTCCAGAGGGTGAGGAGGTGAAATGAGAAAGCAGATTTCCTGACATAGAAATGCTGGTGAGGAAGGGAGAAGGGGAGTAGGTCATTGAGCATAAAGAATAGGAGGAAGTAATGGGGGAGAAGTCATGGGATAGGTATGATGAGAGTGACCCAAACCAGTATTTGGAGATGAGGAAGCACAGTGAGACTGACAACATGAGGGGAGAGGGAGGATGGACATGGAGAAGTAAAGGGAACAGTGATAAGTATGAGTGAGTGAGCTGGTAGCAAAGCAGAGAAAGGCACTGCAGAACATGTCCAGTCTGGCAAGAGAGGTGGAGAGGCAAGGCCATAAACCTCATCTGTGTTGTCAGAAATTGGGAGAACCATTTTGGTGACCAGATCTCAGTGAACCTGCGGAGAAAGGTAATCCTTATTACAGTATATGGTACTGAGTTTAGGGTAGAGTTTTGCATAGCTGGCATGAATGTGGGTAGAGCAGTCAAGCTGTTATATAAACACACACCAAGGTACTTGAAAGTTGGAACTACTTCAAGCGATGTGCCATCCAGTGTGAAGAAGATGGGAAGGGAGGTGAGCCAGGCCAGCTTCTGGCTAGTACCAAAAGTCATAGGCACTTTTTTGTGTATGTTGACCCAATGTTGGTTGGACTGGAACCAGCACAGAACATTGTAAAAGATTTCCTGAACTGAGACTTCCAGAGATGCAGTTGAGGGACCAGAGGTATAGAGAACTGCGTCCTCGGCATACATATGAATATGTGAGTTGGCACAGGTAGAGGGAAGGTTATTTATGAAGATGGAGAAAAGGACTGGACCCATAATGGATCCCTGTAGGACCCTAGCCTGGATAATGAGATGTGGGGAGATAGCACCTCCTACCTGTTCTGACTGTTGACAGTCTGAGAGGTAGGAATGGAACCAGTCAGCAGTGGGGGCTGAGAGGCCAGTTCAGCTGCATGTAGCTTATCCAGGAGGATGGAGTAGGACACTGAATCAAAGGCTTTGGGTGGATCTATGAAAATGGCCACTGTAATGTGTCATTGCTCTATGCCTGAGAGGATGGAGTCAGTGATCCTAAGTAGGGAGGAGATGGTGGAATGATCCTTCCTAAACTCAGAGTGGAAGGGTAAGAGGAAGCTTGAGGAGTGGAGGAATCTGCAAGCCATGAGTAGACTATTTTCTCCTGCAGTTTTGCAAGAGAAAGGAGGAGGAAGATAGGGTGAACATTTCCAGAAGTGACAGGATCACCACCTTTGTGGAGGGGGGGAGAACCTTGGCAATCTTCCAAGACTGAGTGCCAGTGCAGAGGGTGAAGGAGAGATGTAGAAGATGAGTAAAGGGGAAGGCGATGGCAGGAGCTGACAGATGGAGAAGTTTAGTGTCTGAGCCATCTGGGCTAAATTTGGAAGGGTTGAATGAGGAACGTGCGAGCAAGAGTCTCCTGGAGACTGACAGGGGGAATCAAACCCCAGGGTAGGTGAGGTAAGGAGGAAGTTGGAGAAGAGGGGAGATGACAGGAGCCAGGAGGTGAGAGGGAGGGGAGAGCAAAAGTGGAAAAAAAATCAATGACGTAAACAGTAACAGAGGGAGGGTGATACACTGGTGAGCCATTAACCATGAGGATCCATGGAGATGACTGACCTGGTGGGTCAAAAAAGAGAGTCAATCACCTTCCAGAATTTGGCTGGGAATTAAGATCATTCTGGAGGATGGCCTTGAATTAGAGGGACTTGGTGGTATGCACAGCCTTAGTGCAGGAGTTCCTAAGCACCTTGTAGGTGTGACAGGGAGTAGGACAATTTATACGTGGCCTAAGGTTGGTCCTGGGTCTTGCACAAGTTAATGAGATCAAAGGTGATCCAGGGGTGGTGAGATGCTTTAACCCTGGATTTTCCTGATGGGGCGTGCTTTTCTCAGACAGAAGTAAATGTTGAGTGAAAGAGGGAGTGGGCCACATCAGTGTCTTGGTCATTGAGCATGTGGGACCAGTCAGTTGCAGCAAGGTCACTCCATAGAGTTTCTTTGTTTAACAACCGGGGGGACTTGGACCAGATGTACTACTTAAGGAACAAAGATCCTGTTTTATGGACCTGTCCTTAATATTAAAGAATAATGGGAGATACAAAACAAAGAATACAGTGAAAGGAAACATTGCTTCAGCAAAGAAATCATGGAAGCATATGAACGATACTACAAGTGAGGTACTAATTAGTCCTGAGATATACTGTAAATATCAAAAAATCAGTATGAATTAAATCACGGCAGCAGCCATTCCATGGAATCTTGATTCAGAAGAAGATGTCATATCACTATTGTGCAAACTGTAATTAACAACATACAGGACACTGCCTTTAGATACTCACACACACAGTATCTCAGGACACCTGGCAACTACAAGTAAGCCCAGTACAGTGCTCACCATTAGGCATGAAACACTGCACAATTATGTGTCACTCTTTTCCTGCTTAACAAATGGAAGTAGTTCTCTCTGTTCAGCAACTGAAGGTACCTGGACAAGATTTATTTTATTAAGGAAAAAATCCTGTTTTGTGGACATGCCCTTAATGTTAACAAATAAAGGAAGCGTAATAAAGAATAAAATGAAAGGAAATATTGCTGTGGCACTCAAATCTTGAAAGTCTATGGAAGATAATTCAAATGAGGTACTGAGCTTATTTGTAGGTGTCAGGACGCCTGAGATATAAATATCAAAAATCCATAAATTAAATCAAGGCAGCAGCAATTTCATGGAACCTTGATTCAGAAAATGATGGCATGTCACTGTTGGGCAATCTGTAATTAACAACAAACAGGACACTGCCTTTAGACACTCACACAGTGTCTCAGGACACCTGACATCTAGAACTAAGCCCAATAGAGTGCTCACCATTATGTATGAAGCACTGTGCAATTAGGTGTCACTCTTCCTGTGTAACAAAATGGAGTAATTACCTTAGGAGTGCATTGGTTCCTGCAGTATCCAGCAAGATATTACTGTCTGAAACTGTGATACTATGTTGCATCCTGGGGATAGCACTGTACTGTTCCTGACTTGAAAGATATCTGCATGTGCATGGGCTTTCGGAGTATGAGTGTCCAAGTAATGTTTACTTCTTCTAAGCAGTAAATATACAGTAAACTGAATTGTGCCTAAATCGAAAAATATTATGTAGATGTCAGCTTCTCTGTAGCAGTCTGAGATGCATTGCAGTACAGTGGTATGCCATGATATTATTGATAAGTTTTACAGTTACTGGATGCCACACTGCTGCATAGTTCATCAACCTCCCTTCTCCATATTGAGATTTTGCTGTTTGATGTCCTGATGTAGAATGCATTAAGCGGGGCATTAAAGCAAAATAAAGAAATTCCCAAGCATGGAAATACTTTCTGTGCTTTCCAGAATGATACAATTACCAGAGCAAGCCATATATACTTCCATGTAATGACTATGGTTGTTTACAGAGATAACTAAATAAATATGAGCCTCTTCTGTGCCTATAACCAGCACATGTATATTCTGACCTGTTTCATCTGCATTTTCTCAGGGGAAACATTATTTTTTCAGCTTTGGTATACTTGCTTCTCACAATGATCCTACTTCTATTGTATGTCAGACCCTTTTCATCTTACCTCTGTGTTCAGAGGTCATGCTTGATGGTCTCCTCTGGGGCCCCAGCGATGTCATGTTTGTAGGGTCTTGGGTAGCTCTGCAAATGGAAGGCTCAACACACTTGATATATCGAGAATTAAGAACAATCAGTCTTGCTTTCTTATACTGCCCATGTCCAAAAATGAGGGGTATGCAACCACTATACAGTATATTAAGATACAAATATCACAAACAATAGGATGTGTACTTAGTATTCGAGACCATGTCCAGAGGATTGTCCCAATTCAGGGGAAGTCAAAGGAAAATATTAAGGGAGCCTAAAAGATGAATATAAAAACCGTCATCTCTCCTCAAGTGGCAAAGGCTCATCCCTTGCTCAACCACTCCCCACTTTAGTCATTTTCAATCCTCCACTATAGCTCCCATTCTCTTATACTCATTTTAAAAGGCTGGCTCCTGGCATTGTGCCAGGAGCCAACAACGCCTTCTGAATTACAACTATTTTAGTTTCCAAAATGTCAGCATGTAGTTGTGGGTCCCTGACTCCCAGTCCATGACTTGGAGGACACAGAAGTCCAAAAAGCAGGATAACATGGTCATTCCCTCTCCCTAATCCACATTGTTCTTATTCCATTCACTAATACAGTCATCTGAATGCATTAGCAAGTAGTTTACACAGCTGGGAGGAAGGGAGGAGACAGCACATATTATTGATGAGGTTAGGCAAGCTGACCAATTGGTCTGCCTAGCATCATCAGTGATGTAGACCACTCTGCCCTTGCCGCCTAGTCATTTGCCACATATGCGATCTGTCAAATGATTGTATTAATGAATGGAAGTGGCTAGGTTACTGGTTGGAAAGCTGGTTCAATTGGGCCAGGCTTTCGGCACAATGGCAGTGCTACCACTTGCGAAGTCAGTGACCAGTGTTCAAGAACAAGCATGGAGCATCATGGGACAGCCTTGGGGAGGAGGAGGAGCGAACATCTGAGAGGATGATCTCCTCCTCTGAGGAGGGAAAGTCACCAGATCCACTGCTGCATTGCAACCTGGATGACCACAGGTAGTAATGAAGTTGGAGAAGTGTAGGGAGAGGGAAGGATGAAGGCTGGTGCCATGCACTACATAAGGTCACTTGCATACACATGTACACCTCTGCTTCTTGCATCCTGCAGGAGGAGAACAAGAAAATGGAAAATTCCCTGGCCATACAGGATGAGCACTGGCTCTCCACAGGCCCCACACCAATGATGTGGTGCCACTCCATTCTGGGACATGGTTCCTATGGCAAGAGGCTCAGCCTGCCATCCCTCTAGCCAGGGAGAAGTGAGACAGGTGGGGGATGGAGCAGATGGTAAATCCATTAGAAGTCTGGCAATGTGGCTAGGAGAGCTAGTGTAAAGGTTGCCCTAGCCTGGGTGGGGGCAAAAAAAAGGGGGGCACAACCGAGTTAGTCTGGGCCCTCCAAATCATGGATTGGTGTCAGAAAGGACCCACTACTAAATAGTATTTTTGGGATGGAGTCCATGCTACTAGAGGGGTGTGATTCAGAAGACATGGTTGACTCCTTGCACAGTCTGTAGGGCCAGAAATGACTGGGGTACAAGATGATGGACTAGGGACTAGCCCTAGCTGCCTGAGGAGGGATAGAAGGTATTATTTCTGTTTGTGTGTGTGTGTGTATGTGTGTGTGTGTGTGCGTGACTGTATGCATGCATTTATTTATTTTTCATTTTTTCATCCTAAGCATCACAAAAATAATTGACATTTAGATGTTTAAGGACAAAAAAGGCTCATAGTCAATCCATTGGCACTTACCAGTATAGCACTGGCTAGACCACTAGCAAATTAATCATGCCACAATCCCACTTGAACATACCCCCCACTCCCATTAGCACTAACCCCTCACCCATTAACCTCAACAACCCCTTGTGCCTCTACCACATCTATAGAAATTTGCAACCATCTTGACATTGACCAGCTCCACTGACAGACAGTTCCACTTTTCCACCACCCTCTCCATGAAGAAGTATTTCCTATGTCCTTTCAAATTTCCCCCTTGCCAGCTTATAGTAGTGACCATTTAAGATGATCCCTCACTAAGCTTAACAGTTGCTGGCCTTTCTTCCAGTTTATTCACTTCAGATACTTAAAACATTCAATTGTGTCTCCTCTCTTTCTCTCTGTCTCTCATGGACTCTAGTGAATATATATTGAGGTCAGATGATTTGTCTCATAAGTCCTCCCATTACGGTGCCACCAAGCCACATCAATAATGAAGCTGGCAAAATGTGGTGCAGTGACAGCCACAATGTCGACAGGCAAAATTTCACCTGTCATAAATTGGCTGTTTTATTTGGGGGGGCTTCACCACCCCCCCACACACCACCTGATCTCTAAAGATCCAACTTCAAGTCGGACTTGACTCGGAAGGGGGGAGTGTCACAGGGAAATGGCAACATTTTGCCAGTGGGACCATTACAGCAACAATTTCAAATTTCGTTGAAATTGTCACTGTAATGACTTTCACTGTTGAAATGTCACTGTGTCTAGGTGATACACCCTTCCAGTTATGAATTATTTTAGTTGCTGTACTTTGGATCAGTGTTCCAGAACTGCACATAATAATCCAGGTGAAGCTTCAGCAAGGACCTGTACAGGAGAAGAATCATCACTTTCCAACTGCTTGAGAAGGCCCTACCTACCATATGCACCCCAGCATCCAGTCAGCTGTCCTTTAAGCCTTTTTATATTAGGCTGAGGTCTTAAGTCTGTCACTAGTTATAACCACCAGGTCCTTCTCTTTGAGGGTGTACTTTAAGTATACTCTTCCGCATTCAGTGTTCTGTCTCAGGATTCCCCCTCCCTAGGTGCATAACCGTGCACTTTTTGGCACTGAATTTCAGTTGTGAAATCCTGACCCAGATTCCAGTTTCCACTGGTCTCTCTCAAATTCCTTCCTACCCTCCTCACTATTTACCCAGTAACATATATTGTGTATTCCACAACAGACACATTTTATCCTGCATCTCTTCTCCAATGTTGCAAGTGAATACAGTGAAGAGCACTGGGCCCAACCTAGCCCATGTGGGACACCCCCACTTATAAAACCCCTGTCTGTAGAGTATATGCTATTTAGTATCCCATTTAGGTTCTCCTCCTTGCAAATTTTACAACCAACTAGTGACTTTTTCCCCAACACTTAAGTCTCTCAGTTTCTTTACCAGCTTCCTGTGGCACACAGAGTCAAAGGTCTTTGCAAAGACCTGGCATAGGATATTATGATTATTATTTTTTCAAAAGTTTCATCAGGAAAGACATATTGAACTGATAGCAGCTCATTTCCAGATGTATCTGGGAGGGGGGGGAGTTAGAGGAGTTTCATGCGTAACAATAGACACAGAATTTACATAGCAGGAAGACACAGAACTAAGAATAAAAAACAAGCTACAACAGATTGGCAATTTAGACAAATATGTACAATAGACTAAGCATCATGTGCACACTGCAGTAGATAGGCTATTTAAGCATTATGTACAATGGCATGGGATACAGCAGAAATACATAAGGAGGGTGGCAAGAGGGTGCTAATTAATGTGCATAGTGCAGTAAATGTAGGCAAGTGGTAGCAAAGCCATCCAGAGGTAATTAAGGAAGAGTGCAATTGGAGAGGGAAGGGGACATGGGGAATTTTCAGCTGTGGATATGGCAGGGAGTTGAGGGGAGACAAAGAGGGGGGGGAAGAGAGGGAGGGACTGGAAGGATGGGAAGAATGGAACAGAGGAGGGGATCAGGTACAGTTGCAGGAGTGAGAAGTGAATTTGAGGAGAAGCAAGTAGAGAGAGCATAGGAAGGAGGCAGAGTGGCTAGGATGGGGATGAGAATTCCTATGTTTGGGGAAGCAGTAGAGGAAGGCAGCCTAGGCAGCTGAGGATGTCCCAGAAGGGAGTGCCAGGGAACAAAAGCCAGAGTTGTGAAGGGTGTAGTGAGAAAGATTGGGGGTGGGGGTGGAGAGAGGTGAGATAGGAGGGGAGAGATAATAGCCAGTATTTATCTAAAAAACAAAAACTAGCAGTATCCAGTGCTTGTCCCTTTTCAACACTTGTGACATTGTGTTGAAGAAATCCACAAGGTTTGTCTTACTGGACCTCGCCCCTTAGAGAGCCATTCTGCTTTCTGTCCTAGAATCTATGGAAATCACAAAAGAAGCAAGGGCGTTGAGTATGAATTCTCACTTTGCATTAACAACAACAAAAAAAACTTGCACAACCATAGCAAAAATCATTTTAATCTTTTCTTTTAATGATAACTCTTACTAAAGTACAAAAAGGGACTATTTTGTGCCAACAGATACCACCCATGAAATGTTTTGTTTTAAAACATTATTGTTGCTTTTATTGGTTGGTCCAAATATGCATTTTACAATACAATAATAGTGCTCATTATGTTGCTTGCACGCATGTGCAAGAAACATAGTGCCATCATCGGAGATTTCGGAGGTGTGTCACCTCCTCCTCCAATTCAGTCAGTGAGCTGGCAGGTGCGGCCCCTGTAAGCCAATGCATTTTGGAGCTGTCTATGACACGCTCCAAAATGCAGAAGGCATCTGATTGAAAGGGAGCTACGCTTCCGTGAGCAGTGATAAAAGTATAGCTCCCCCCACACGCAGGTGTGTGCGCCTTACACGTACTGTGTAGCCGAAGGGTGCCCAATCCCCGTCAGCTGAGCTGCGTCCCCCAGTAGTAGGTGCCACGCTGGGAGCCCACCCCAGCGTGGCAATCAGTCTCTTGGCCGACGGGGTGCCCAATCCTCATCGGCTGAATGCCCCTCATCCTTGTGCCATGCTGGAGCCCACCCCATGGCAAACATCCACGATGTCTTTTTTGTTTTTAAACCTGTAAAACAAAAACAGTCCCATGGTCCGTCTTCCGACCCCCACAACCCGCACCCACCCACTGCGCACCCAGCCTCCCCACACTCCCCTCACTCCATACTTACCTCCGGACTCTGGCGTGATGATCTTCGGTGGACCGGGAACACGTCTGCACTCTTCAAAGCCGACCGACAACTGAGGAAATGCCGGTAAGCTGTATAATGGGCTAGATAGGGGGGTTTCAAGTGTGTTGCATATCTCCAGGCATTTTGGGATTTCTGCACCGAATTTTCAACATGGTTTATATCACTGTCATAGCATTAGTCGGGCCCGAAGGGTGATTTCATGCAGTGACTGCACAGTGACTGTGAAATAACCCTTTGGGCCCAAATACTGCCATGACAGTGATATCATTCATGAGAAGGGGTCCCAAAAACCCCATGTTGAAAATTTGGTGCCAAAATTCCAAAAAATGACTGTTTTATGAGCGTGCGTTGCGCAGTTCCTACGGAGGCTCATAAGTTTGTGAAATTTCAATATTTTCACTTCAGATTTTCAACATTGCCATTTTATCACACTTTCTTATGAGTAGTATAGCTGTCATTTTTCACATCTCACCCAAAATGTGTTTCTACCCATGAAGCGCAGAATGGCGAGTCGGTAAAGGAATCAATGCACGGACAAATTAAGAAAATCACAGTGACACTATTCATGAGTAGAGGTCTTAAATGGTTATGTTGAAAATTTGGTGAAAAATTCTAAAAATGACTGTTTTATGAGCGTCAAGTTGTACAGTTCTATGCACGCTCGTAAGTTCGCGAATTTTCAATATTTTCACTCCAGATTTCCAACATTGCCATTTTGCCACACCTTCTTATAAATAGTACAGCTGTCATTTTTCACATCTCACCCAAAATGTGTTTCCACCCATGTAGCGCACAATGGCGCAGTCGGTGTGTGAAAGCAATGTACTGGACAAATTAAGAAAATCACAGTGACACTGTTCATGAGCAGAGGTTTTAAAATGGCTATGTTGAAAATTTGGTGAAAAAATTCCCTTCAGATGTATAGCAATATTACTAACGAAGACATTGAACAGAACTGGCCCCAGGACCGATCCCTGCAGCACCCCACTGGTCGCCCCCTCTCCATACACTGCATACCATTTACCACCACTCTCTGCCTCCTGTCTGTTAGCCAGTTTCTAACCCAGTTTACCACCCTTTCCCCCATGTCCAGCCTACCCAGCTAGTTTATCAGCCTCCTATATGGGATGGTGTCAAAGGCTTTGCTGAAATCAAGGTAAGCGTTGTCCGCTGCCCCACCCTGATTCACTTCCTTTGTCACCCAGTCAAATAAATCAACCAGATTTATCTGACATGATGTCCCCACTGTGAATCCATGTTGTCTATGGTCCTGGGCTCCGATGGCTTCTAGATGCCCCACTATCCTTTCTTTAAGCAATGTCTCCATGATCTTCCCCACTACTGAGGTGAGGCTGAATGGCCTATTGTTCCCTGCCTCCTCTCTGCTGCCGGACTTGTGTAGAGGGACCACATGTGCCCTCCTCCAATTCACTCATGTTGAATGACTCAGTGAACATGGCTGCCAGAGGTACTGCTATCTCCCCTTCGCAGTTCTATTAATATTCTTGGGTGTATGCCATCTGGTTCCATCGCTTTGTCTACTTTCAATTTAGTGAGCTCCTGCAGGACTCTTTTGTCCACCTCTTCACCCCCTTGCCAACTGCTGTACTGCTGTGGCCCTTGCCCCTCCCTACTCTTCTGTGAATACTGAGCGGAAAGACACAGTGGATGTCTTGGGAGGAAGGCATGACACTGTCACTTCCAAATACCTAAACAGCACATACAAGCAAGCAACATTCGGCATTGACAAATGCTTGTTTTTAAGTTAGTACAGTATTTGTGCTGGCTATTTGATGTTAAACCAAGTACCCATTTTTATTTTAGTATGAGATATAAACTACTTACCTTCCATATTTTAGACAAACCAGTGTCAGTGGCTCAGCAAGTAGCACACTCGCCTCTGAGATCGGAAGATGGTGGGTTCTAGCCCCACACTGGGAAAGTGGGATAAATCCTCAAACTGACACTGTTGTGCATCAAGTGGGGGGGGGGGTGCTGCAATCAAGAGGTGCCATTTTTCAGATGAAATGTTAAACCGAGATCCCATCTGTCTGTTCAGGTGGACGTTAAAGATCCCAAGGCATTTCTCGGTAAGAGTAGGGGCATTCTGTATTGAAAAATTCAATATACAAAACATCATAAAATCAAACAACCAAAACATTTCATGAACAATGTACAAAGAAAAATCATTAGACAACAGTAGATACCTGCACATGTGATACAGCAAATATCCCCTAAAATAGGGACAAAATTAAATACCTGTTTGCTCTAGGGTTAATCAAGAAAAAAATAGTAAAAAAGAAAGGGTGTAAAGTGAAAAAACAAAATCACATTTTTTTCAATAAACAGAAAATAAGGAATTAAAAAAGGATATTTACACAAAATAAAATGACAAAAAGGAAGCTTATTCCCAGCTTCATGTACTAAATACATATTGTTACTGTATGTCACTCCTTACCAATCACCTAAAAATCATTAACTTTCTAACCTAAAATAAGCCTAACCTCTCACTTTCTAGCATATTTCATCAGTTTACCCATCTAATATGTTACTGTAACACTTATTTTAATGATTTCCATTTCATACGTAGTGCTTTTGTAGTATATTTTTTCATATCTATGTCACATACTTCTAGACAAGCTCATTCCACAAGTCAGCCAATTGCTATATAGGTAATTCTTTGTTGTTGGATGACATATCTGCTACATGCTTACCATAAATAAAAATACAGACATGCAAAAAACACTTCCAGGGTGCCTCTATCATAAATTGATAGTCTACCACTATATTGTCCCAAGACTAACTGTACATACATCGTAAGGTTCAAACAAGGCAATTTCCACTGTACAGATAAACAAGACCACAGTTGTTTTGAGAATTCACAATCAAAGAGAAAATCGTTTCCTCTGATACATCACATTCAGTGTAGGGGCAACCTTTCTCTTCAATAGCTTTATGCTTTAAATTACCTTTTACATTAAGTCTCCCATAGGTACATAACCATAGATTGTCCCACATTCTAATTGGGATTTGATTATTATTAAGTTGTGATATGGCCCACGGTATTTGGGCTTGTGAACAAAATTTCAACTCTGGGTAGTTGGGGCTTATCTTCAGTAAAACCTGTTGATAGTTGTTTCCTAGGTGTTTGAAGCAACATTGATTTTGTCACCAACCATGTGTATAATTTCTTCAATGCGGATTTCATAAATTTTGGTATCTGCATTTTAGGTAATACTTGTATTGGAACATTCTGCCAATTAGTTAAGAAATGGTGCAGTAATGTCCTAGTCCACATTATCTCACCTTCTCTCATCCCTGGTGGTTGAAACAGTATTTTTATATTACCTTCCCAAAAAATCACATGCAAGAACACCAATGGATGTATCATGGCTGCTCCATCCCTTTGTACTGGTAAATATGTAAATTATACTTGTTTATACTTTCTGTTGTTTTATTTGTGTAATCTGTTTACTATAATCATGTGTTAAAATATGTACTAAAGAATATAAATATTGCCAGTGTTGATGTAGTGATAGATATTTTAAAAAATCGTTATTCTTTTTGTGAGATCCATATTTTTTAAAGAAGCTTTGCACTTCCTTCTTATTCTCCCACCATTCCCCTATTGTATCATAAAGACACAAAACTGTATATCTGGCCTGTAATATTTGCCATATTGTAATTTTTATGATATTTTCTTATAATACAGCAACATTTAGTCTCCAACCTATATTTGCTGGAAGTTTATCATTCTGAAATTTTACTTTTAATCGTAATAAGGCCTGATGGGAAAATTCCTTAGGAATTACTTGTAATTCCTGGAACTGTACATATAGAGAGAGAAACCAAAAGTCAATGCAGGTGGCTAAATAGCCCCTAACTTATGTTTTATCAGTTCTATGGTGGACTGTTAGACTGGCTGCATCCTGTAATCCAGCAATTTTTAAACAATTTTTCAGGGCATGTGTATCACAATAAACTTTCTTCCCAACCATAGATGTACCTGTAGTGTTTAGGGAGCAATTAAAGTCCTCACCTAGAAAAGCCTAGTTGTTGCTAAAAAAGGTTTCAGAGTTTTGAAGAGATCTACTCTCCCCGCTTTGCTTTGGGGGGCATACACTGTTAATAATTTGCATGCTTTATGCAAGCAATAAGACACAACGAGGTGTGGGTTATCTCCTGATAAGAGCACGCACGGGTGCATTGTTAGGCACGAGGCACTTGCGCCGAGTGCCTTGTCACCTGGGTGTGCTCTTATCAGGAGATAACCCACACCTCGGACTGTCTTATTGCACTTATAAAATGGGTCCCCCTGTAAAAAAGTTAATTAAAAAAATGCACACAGTATACATAAAAACATTTAAAAAAATGGTCATATTTGTAGAAAAACACACAAAGTAGTCCTTGTCATTGGCCTGGAATGTAGGTGTTCAGGGGTTGATGTATGTCTATCTCTCCACCCCCCACCCAGCTACACACATTAACACACAAAATATTATAGAATATGCTTATTTTTTTTACATTTCTCTCTGATTCTGCTCACTCAGTCTCAGAGAGGGAGCAGGACAGAGCGTTTCCAACATCGGATGCTATGTGATGTTTCAAGTGATCGGAACTAAGTGTTTCCAACACTAGATGCTGTGTGATATTTCTGACCCCCCAACCCTCAAGATTCACAAATCTTTTTTTTATTATTGTTTTTTTCATCTTTTACTAGTGCCATTTCATTTACTTTCAGAGTCCCGCTTGACTCTGAGTGAGCGTGCCCATTTGTGGCCGCCATAGAGTGCCACTTCCTTTTTTGAGGTGCAGTTTTCAATAGGTAAATAACGGCAAAATTGGTGAAAAGGTAAAACAATTTATTTGGAGCATTTTGGTCAGTTTATTTACATATGCTTTGAAAGACCTTGTGGAGGTGCAACTGTTGGCTTTCATTTGAAAGCCATTTCTGGTCAGCACAGCAATGACGCTCAGTGGATCACAGGTGGCTTTTTTATTTCCTCTGTGGGTTCTCCTAAGTTGCATGGTAGCAGATGTCAGAAATTTTCTTATACAGTGCTTTACTGTACTTGACTAGGTAGGGTTATGCAGATCACTGGGTTGTGTTTACAGCATGGGGAGGTGGAGGGGTGACTGTTACTCAGCTCGGTTAGACTCAGGCAGGTCCAGGTACTTTTGAAATGCAGACGTTTGTAGCATGAGGAACAGTGATTTACATTGTGAAGTGTCATGACTGGCTGAAGAGGTGCCGGGTGGCACAATATGACCTGATAAGGACATGGCCAGATGCACCTCTCAGCCAATCAGAATGCAGAATTCTCCAGACCCATTTTATAACATCTATTAGCCCATCCAGTATTATAAGTGACCTGGCTTCACATCAATCAATGTCTGCAGTTGAAAATTTACCCCTTGAAACAGTATCCCAATTCCATCTGCCTTATCCAGGCCAAAACATCAATATGATGGTCCCCACATCCATGCCTTTTTACTTTGATTTATAGATTCTGCTGCATTTAGCCATGTTTCCTGTAAAAAGATTACATTTAATGCCTGCTGATGTAAAACTGAAAAAACTGCCTTCCTTTTACCACCATTCAAAATACTATAGACATTAAGAGTGGTAAAGGTGAAAGACTTTATTGCTATTTTAAAGGGGTTTGAAGGGTTTTGTACATCTCCCAAATGATTTTTTTCTTCTTCTTCTTCCTGTCTTCCCTTCTCTCCATAGGTGGAAGAGATTTTGATGACACATCTGTATCAGAACCCCCAAAGTCCAATTCTCCCCATTCTTTCTGTTTTCCCAGAACTTCATATTTATTGCTCACCACTGTTCCAAGTGGTGTGTCAGTTTTTTAATCTTACACTGCTTCTTGTAACTGTGGTTGTCCAGGAGGTAAGGGCAGGGGTGAGGGGGGCATCTCTCATGGTTCTGAGTTATTTTTCCTTTGTTGTGCACCTGCAAAAACTCCTCCTTGGCCTGGTGGGGAGGGGGGGTGCAGTTCTAGATCCTGTATTTTGCTGCTCATTTGTTACTGTGTTCTGCATTTGCCCCAGAGATTGCTCAGGTGTTTGCTCTGGTGCTTGCCCTTGAGCCTGGGACTCCTCATGTAGATTCTCCTGCTGTTCCTCTGCATTCTCCTGGGTTTCTGATTCTTCAGTGTCCTTGGTTGCTGACATTTCAGGATTGGTTGAGGGGGATGCCCTTCTGCTTTCCTTTGGGCCATCCTTATAATAGCATCCTGATTCACTCCATGTGGCCTATTGTGAGCTACCCAGGGGCATTTATAGAACACATGCACCCTTGTATCACTTAGATTGCATCTTGCCATATTTCTGGAGTCTATGCTGCTGTGATTATATTCTCCACATAAGATACATCTTAGTCTGTCACACAAACTGGCTAGGTGAGTTTGATCCATACACTTGTGACAAGCTTTTGGATGTCCTGTGTAAAAGCATAAGCCACAGTCTCTACCAGTGAAAGAACTGTTAGGTAGATGTATGACACCAGTATCTCTCTGTCGCAGTTTTATTTTAAAGTGCCATCCGTCTGTTCAAAAAGATTCTGAATCGATAATTGGTTCAGGGACACTAAGAACATCATATTGTGTCTGTAAACAATGATGAATAACCCCAATGTTCACATTTTCTCTTCAAAACGTGACAGTTACTTTTTTAATCACTAATTTGGTTGACAATATGACCATAAATGGGGTCCACAATAGGGAGAATTTTTTTTTGGTTGTAAAATGTCCAAAATGTATCCAATCCTTGTGCGGTATGAAAACTAATGTTGAAATTCTCTTTCCCAGACGTGTGGATTAATGCATGCACATCAGTTGTACAAAATGTAGGGATCTTTAATGAGTTTTTTTCCCACATACTGTTTGGGAGCAGTTCTACCCCCCATCCCAATGTATCTGAACAGCATGTCTTTGAGGAATTGGAGAAGATTTGTCAAATAAATCTTAAAATCTGGACATTCTTGGTGGGGGTTGAGCACTTTGTTTATGACTTGAGTTTTGGTTAGGGCCTTCAGATTCTATTCTGGGTTTATCCCTATTGCTTGTCCCTTTTTGGATCTCTTCCTCCTCAGACATTTCCCCTGAGTCCACTGAATAATCTTTATTTCTTCGTTCGGGTACACCACTGGGCCCCTCTCCTGCTTCTGTATTCATAGGATTCTGCTCTTTATCTTGCTGTCCCTGTTCTTGATTTATTTTATGTATCTCAGTGTTTTGCCCATCATTGTCATTATTATTCTGGATCTGAGATCCATTACTTCTGTCTCCTTTCACCATTTTGTTTTTTCCTTGTCAATTTTTATTTTTTCTTTTTCCATTACCATTTCCACATCTTTTTCTACAAACTCAATATCTGGCTCATTTTCTATTCCCCTGCTCTCTGAATTAGAGTCATCCTTAATATGTGTGGCTCCCTGTGCACTTGCCATTTGTTCCATAGTGCTTTCAGAGACAGTAAACTTCTGCTGCTCTATTTGGGTTTCACCTTGCTCTTGTGAAATGTCAAAAGTTGGGTCAGGGACCCACTTACTGGTTGTGTCTTACTGCCACCCATCTTGTTGCAGGGCCTGCTCTGGTGTCCATTCTTTTTCCGGTACTCCAGGAAAGTTAAAGGAGAAAGCCTCCTTCAGATGTTCTCTCACAGTCTGCTGTATGTTAGATAGACTGCTTTGGTTGCCAGTTGCCATTTCTTTTTTAGATACTTTTCCTTTCCAGCATTTTGTTGAACCTCTTTAGATGCTCCTTCTTCTTATATCTGTGACTTTAAGTTTTTTTCCATTCCACTTGGTTTAATATCTGTTGGGGTTTCCAACTTTTGCTGTGCGCTCTCTATCTCCATCTCATCTTGTGCCATATGAAATTCTTCTGATGCAGTATAGATGTCCTCCATATGTGTATTCATTGGAATGGGTGGGTCAACACAGGTAGATGCATTCTCTTTCTCCATCGTTGTTTGTTCTGCAGAATTGTTCCCTTTGTCATTGTCAATCATACTGAGAAACACAGCCTTATTTTTCATAACGTTTAGTGCTGTTTTCTCTTTGCAGGCATCAATTAAGAGGGAGAACTGCTCCTCAGGCAGCATGACCTCATCCTCCTCTACAGCTGCATGGACCGCCATCTTGGAATGGGCCAAGGATTCCCCCTACTGTCGAGTAGGGAAATTTCCATGGTGTCCTGGCCAGATTCCCCCCATTCACTAAAAATACCACCAGCAGCATTAATCTGGTTCTGGAAGTCAGTCTACATCTGTACACATACTCCCCTTCCCTTGCCCTGGGTCGCACCTGGAAATAAGTCTCAGCTTACTGTGCCTCTCCTGGTCACAAACTTTCAAATAAATAAATAAACCTGTTGAAAAGAGGGCAGAGATACATGTGTTTGCATAAATAATTTCATTAATAATTGTCAGGTCAAGGGTTATTGCTAGCATATTGAACAAACAAGCAGCAGACCCAGGTTCATTTGGTACTGCAGTGGGCTAATAGAGGGAAGCAGCATTCAAGAAGATGCCCTCCTCCAGATTGAGTGACTGGGTGTCTTGCACTGGAATGCAGCTTCACCATAAGAGTACAGCTGGGTGAAATTGGCAGATTTTATTCTGCCAAACATTTTGAGAAATTCACTCATTTTGAAAAAAAAAATGAGAGTGGGAATTGCAGAATGTTGCCAGCAGAGTGCAAAAATTCACCTGCAGAGTACAAATAGGCAAAATTATGCAATTTTCAGATTAAATTTCACCAGCAGAATTTCTCAGTTTTGCACCCACAAAATATGCTGCAGAATGTCCAAATTCCGTGAAATGTTACACCCTGCAAAATTGTCAATTTCGCAGGAATTTTGCCCATGAAATTTGATTTTGCCACATCTTTACATGGGAGTCTAGGGAAGAAGGACATCATCAGTGTCAGTGGCTTCATTGGCAGCACACTTGTCTTTTGGGAGAGAAGATTGTATGGTCATGGGTTCTAACCCACCAGTCACTTGAGGCAATACCCATAACTGACACTGTAGTGCTGGTGAGGTGCCAACCTTTGGATGAGTTGTTGAATTTAGATCCCTCATGCCCATCTCTGGTCACTGTCTAGGTAGAAGTAAAAGATCCCATGGCACTTGTTGAAGAAGAGTAGGGGAATTTATTAAGACAAAGAAACAGACAGGCATAAATCAAATAATACAAAAAGCTTACATCAGCTGAATGTCACAAGTACATGCAATTTAACACAAAATATATATAATAAGAAAGTAGAAAGGATTGTAGAATTAAAAGAGGCATGTTACAATAGAAATGAAAAAATGGTGAATAACAAGATTGACTAGAACAAAAAAGAAGGAAGAACATGTCAAATTAATGCTATATACATCCTCATCCTATCCGGGGAAACTGTGTTAACAAAATTTACTACAAAAAGCAAAAGTTATGCAAATGCAGCATATGTATCAGAAATTTAAACACAGTGATAAATTAAGAAAAAATAGCATCAAAACCAGACCATCGTTTATGAAAAGAAATAGCCAGAAAATACCTATTTTCCTTCCAGTATAGTTGTTTAAAACTGGTCTGGACCATGTTGACAATATTAATTGAAGAGAGTTTCTTTTGCTAAAGAGTACAAGCACAATGAGCCTGCCATAAAAAAAAAATATTTACAAAGAGCAAAACATACTTGTAAGGCCTGTGAGGAGAAATAATTCCATGCTGTAGAATAGATGCCTAAAACTACAATTTCATATGTAACCATTGAGAAGACAGGTTGTCGCCATTTGGTTCTTAAGTGCTTCCAAAAGGAATAAGTGATCAAATACTTTAGTAGGAAATGAGATTGCATCTCTGGAACTCTAGGACAAGCATGTCTAGGGCACAGCCTCTCAGTTAAGGATTTATGTTTCAAGGAGTCCCTGACCACCAGTTTTCCATGCTTGTTCAGCAAAAGAATATCCCACATATAATGTGGAATTATCTTTTTCAAAAGCTAAGAAAGTGCTATTGCATCCTTGGCAGGTGGGCAAAACTTAAATTCAGTATTGGGTGTAAAATTTCAATCAAGAATATAGTAATACAGCTATTTTCACTGAACATTAAGACAGTCATTAAAAGACAGGGGCCACAAAAATAATTTCTGAACTGCAGATGTAAAATAAAAGGGAAGTACATTATCATATAGCTGTCCTGGTGGTTGGGCACCATGCAGGTTCCAAAAGGTTGTAAAAGGGACTAGCCAATTTTCTAGTAAAGGAACCTAATAATAAGGGGTTCCACTATGTACATATGCAAAATTACTGTTGAAAAAAAAAATAAAATAAAAAGCCATAGGACTTACCATGTGTAGACCTCCCCTGGGTTTAGTGTGATGAGTAATGTCACATTCAATGGGGTTTAACCATTATCCTCAAGGACCCTGAAAAAATGACTCAACAGTCAGATTTCTAGTGAGGGAGGGAGTGGAAAAACATAACTGAGGTATGTGAAACAAGGGAGTAACTAAGTTTTAATTAAAAACATCCTTTTAAGCTTGGCAAAGTCCCTTTTTTTCCAAATCACTAAAGTCTCTTCTGTCTTCTGAAGGCACATTCCCCAATTAAAGGAGACTGCGTCATGGCAATTAAAATAAATCCCCAGAATTTTCACAGGGTTTGTCAAAATAGGGACCCCAACAATCTCTGAAGCATTTATCTGAGAAGGAGACCCAATTGGCATAGCCACATTTTTGGTATAATTAATCTTGGATCCTGACAACACTGAAAAAGCAGATAACAAAGAATTGACAATGGTACCAAATGTCAAATTATGTGAAATAATACATTAATCATCTGTGTATGCTAGCACACAGAGTTCTTGAGTATCTGCTGTCCCTGAATCTGTTGGATAGTTGTGGAAGTTTGCAACAAAAGTAGTAAGGGGTCTTTAGAGAAAACCTGTTTGTACAAAACATTTGTAAGGCCTCTCCTGGAGTGTTGTATACAGTTCTGGAGGCCAAACCTGTGCAATGACATAGATAAGGTGGAGACTATTCATAGAAGGGCAACAAAGATGGTGCACAGCTTGCACCACAAAACATATGAAGAGAGACGTAGGAACCCCAATATGTACTCACTGGAGGAGAATAGACAGCAGGAGGACATGATTGAAATGTTCAAGTAACTCAAGGGCATAAACAAGGTGCAGGTGGAGGACATTTTCCAGTGAAGAGAAAGTAATAGAACAATGGGGCATGATATGAAATTGGAAGGGGATAGATTAAGATGTAATGTGAGGAAGTTTTTTCTACACAGAAAGGGTAGTCAATGCCTGAAATAGTCTTCCACAGGAAGTAGTGGGGTCAAGCACAGTGGAGGGGGGTAAGCATGCCTGGGACAGGTGCAAGAGAAGCTTGAGATGGGAGGGAGTGATGAAAAGTCATTGATCACATAGAGTCAGTTGTCACATACAAAGTATAGGGCCTATGGGCAGACTGGATGGGCCTAGTGGTTCTTATCTAATGACAATTTGTATATTTCTATGTAACCTTGTCTAACCCCCATTTTGTGGGGAACTGGAGTGCCCAGAGAACAGTTAGTATACTGTAGTGTATCAGGTGAGCAGCTAAATCTAATACCTTGATCCAGGATACAAAAAGAGGAAGAATACCATAGTGATTCAATACATCAAATAAGTGACTTAGGAAAAAAACCTTTTAAGCTTGGCTAAGTCCCTTTTTTACAAATTCCTAATGTCTCTTCTGTCTTCTGAAGGAGTATTCCCCAATTAAAGGAGACTGCATCATGGTGATTAAAATAAATCACCAGGATTTTCTTTTTTTTTTATTATTCTATTTCTGGTATTTTTCTACTTCCTCATCTGTGGGGGTTGTACCTTTGGTTCCCCCTTCCAGCCAGCCCTCACAGTCCCCCACTCAGCTAACAGCCAGAGCTCGAACTCCCTCATCCCATCCCTCACAAGCCACTTCACAGCAGGTACTTACACGACCACTGTGGAGACCTGGAGGCTTGGCTTTGCGGCATCTGACTTGGGTGCATCCATGGCGGTGTCATTGGAGCCGGCCTTCAAGCACACCAGAGAATTGTGGCTTGAGAGTCACAAGTATCCCCCCATGGTGTTGGTGTGCATTGATATCAGTGATGCTGCAGCTCATGCTACTGCACACTGTATGTCCGATGTCACCGCACCACCCCGCTCTTTTGACCCCGAGCATGCACTGGCCCCCGACCACCAACAGGAGCCAATGCTTCAGCAGTCGAACCCACCCACCCTCCCTGGATGAGGAGAGCAGTCCATGGGATGCTCAATCCTCCTCCCCTGGCCAATGCTGTGACTGGCAAAGCTGCTCCCAACCCTGGATCGTCGGCATGGTTGGAGGTAAAGCTCCAGTGCCTCAGCCATCTACACCACCAGGCTGGCTAATCACCAGGATTTTCACAGGGTCTGTTCAAATAGGGACCCCAGTAGTTTCTGAAATATTTGTCTGAGAAAGAGAACCAATCAGTACAGCCACACATTTGGTATAATTAATCTTGGATCCTGACATCAGTAGTATATGTGTATACTAACTGTCAAAATGTGATTGATGGGTGACAAACAATAGAAACACTCTTAATACAGAAGTTGATACCAGCTCATTTACAGAAGAAAGGGTTCTGAAAGAACTCTTAAAACTGAAGGTGGACAAAGCAATGGGGCCTGATGGGATTCATCCCAGAATTCTAAAAGAACTAAGGGTAGAACTAATGACACCACTGACTACCCTCTTTAACAAATCATGGGAGGATGGGGTGGTACCCGAGGACTGCAGGAGGGTAGATGTGATTCCCCTTCACAAAAGTGGGAGCAAGGCAGAAGCAGGAAACTACAGACCTGTTAGTTTAACCTCAGTGATAGGGAAAATAGGAGGCAGTATGACGCAGTGGTTTAAGGCTCTGAGCTGCAAATCTGGAGACCTGGGTTTGAATCCTACAGCCCCCACTTGCACACTGTGTGACCCTGAGCAAGTCACTTAACTTCCTCGTGCTCCCAGGTTGCACCTGCAAACAAGCTTTCAGCTTAGTGTATTTTACCTGGTAAAATAATTGGTAAAAAAAAAAAAAATGAAATCACTTCTGACGGAAAGAATTATTGAGTATCTAGAGGCCAGAGGGGCACAGGACCCAAGGCAGAATGGATTCACAGCGGGAAGGTCATGCCAGATGAATCTGATAGATTTCTTTGACTGGGTGACCAAAGTAGTAGATCAGGGAAGGGCTGTGGACATGGCCTACCTAGAGTTTAGCAAGGCATTTGACACAGTCCCACACAAAAGATTAATATACAAGTTAGCCAGCCTGGGAGTGGGACCCAAGATGACAGCCTGGGTAAAGAATTGGCTGGAGAATAGGACACAGAGAGTAATAGTAAATGGAGTCCACTCCAAAGAAAGGGGGGTTACTAGTGGGGTACTACAGGGTTCAATATTAGGACCGGTCCTCTTCAATGTCTTTATAAGCGACTTTGCAGAGGGATTGGAAGGAAAAGTATGTCTCTTTGCAGATGACACAAAGATCTGCAACAGAGTTGATGCACACGGTGGGGTGGAAAGGATGAGAAGGGACTTGGCAAGGTTAGAGGAATGGTCAAATGTATGGCAGCTTAGATTCAATGCTAAGAAGTGCAAGGTAATGCACCTGGAAAACAAAAACCCAGGGGAAGAGTACACAATGGGGGGTGAGATACTAACAACAACAAAATGAAAGGGACCTGGGGGTAGTCATATCAGATGACCTAAAGGTGGGCAAGCAATGTGAGAGGGCAGCAAGGAGGGCTGGGGGGATACTGGGATACATAGGGAGAGGCATCACCGGTAGAAAACAGGAAGTTATTATCCCTCTGTACAGACAGCTGGTGAGACCCCATCTGGAGTACTGCGTGCAGTTCTGGAGACCCAATCTACACAAAGACATAGACAGGATGGAAGCTGTCCAGAGGAGGGCAACAAAAATGGTGCAGGGTCTGCACTGGAAGACATATGAAGAGAGACTTAAGGAGCTTAATATGTATAGCCTTGAGGAAAGGAGGGAGAGGGGGGACATGATAGAAACTTTCAAGTACCTCAAGGGACTCAACAAAGTCCAAGAGGGTAGCATCTTTCAAAAAAAGAGGTGTGCAAGAACAAGGGGGCACAATTTGAAGATAGAGGGGGCAGCTCAGAGGTAATTTAAGGAAGTATTTTTTCACAGAGAGGGTTGTGGATGCATGGAACAGCCTTCCGGAGGAGGTTGTGGAGTCAAAAACAGTGGTGGAATTCAAGCATGCATGGGACAGTCATAAGGCAATTCTGTGGGGTGGGGGTAGGAAGAAGTAGACTGCTGGTTAACTAGGATCTGCAGCTTATCCATTAGGTAGGGAAATGGGCAGACTGGGTGGGCCAAACAGTCCTTATCTGCCGTCAAATTCTATGTTTTTATGTTTCTATGACTGATGGCCGATTGTCCTGTCCCTTTTTGATTGATGACGTAATGACCTTTTTGATTGATGTCTGGAAATTACTAAATACCCCATCCCTTCCATGTGTTCTGGAAATGATGCAATGTCCCTGCCCCTTCTGTATCCTGTGTGCGCTGGAAATGATGCAATGTCCCACCCCCCTATGTGTGCCAGATATGACGCAGCACTCCCATCCCTTTTCCACTCCCACGTGCACTGGAAATGACACAGCACCCCCTCCTTCCATATTGTGATTCAGCTATGGGTGGAGTGAAGGTTGGCTTATCTGGGCTTACCCAGGACATGGGAAACGGGCTAAAGGTAGAAAGCATGGAAACTCAGGTGCACAGCATCCTATTCTGATACAATAAAAGTAATAAATCACACTTTGTCAGAATTTACAGAGATGCCTTTCATTGCTGGGGGGGGGGGCCTGACACACTGTATGAGCAATTGAGTGTAACACTGTGGAGCGCTGTTGAAACAAATTGGATACAGCCCTACACTCATACAAAAGGGGTAAAATCATTCTACCAATGGGCATTGCATTTACAAGAACATCATATGTATAGGCAGTCTAAGCTGGTTTTAGCAAAAAATTCCCGAGTAACCTCTAAATGACTCTATCATGCTGAATCAGCAGAAGGTGTAGATCTATTTAGCTTTAGGGCTGATGGACCATAAAATGTAGTTTCAGTTGAACATATCTTAAGCCAATCTCAGTTGAACAAAAGGTGGCAGATCACCTATGATTTCTTCCAAGATATTGTGCAAAATTAGCTGCCTTTAATTATACAGGCCATTCAAAAGCAGCTATTTACAGAGCTTTAAGAGATAGTAAACATGCAGTTTATGGTAAAATGGTTTAATGGATGAGATAATTGCATTGCAAACATGTCAAACTTGTTTTTTTAAATCCAGTTGTTTTTTCACATTAAGAGAACTTTAAAGATCAGATCCAGTTCACTTAACCTGGGCACTCATAGTATAATTTTTTATTTTTTTTATTTTACTAACATAAAAAAAAAAACATGTCAGCAAACCCCTTTCATTGGTTTAAAGTATAACATTATTTTTGCAGTTTTATTGAAAGTCTGATATTATGCATATTCAAGACTATTTTCTATCTTAAATAAATACATTTCAGAACAAGACCTCCTTATGTTTTTACCCATTTAAAACAAAGGCCCCATTCATTTTAATGGAAGGATTTTTAAATCATTTCATCTGTTTCTGTTTCACATAGTTTTTGTTTTAAGATGTATATCTGTTAAAAGTGTTGCATCATATCATAGCTCTATATCAGGTTCTGCTGTAATGCATTTTCTTCTAAACTGTATTTCTGCTTCTACTGGTCAACACACTGTTTTCAGTTAAAACTGTGTATAACAATATTTTTATAGTTTTATGAAAAGCCTAAAATTATGCATATTGAAGTCTGTTTTGTATTTCTAATAATTAATTTTAAGAACAACACCTCCTTATGTTTTAAACCATTTAAAACAAAGGTCCCATTCATTTCAATGGAAGGATGTTTGAATTATTTCATCTGTTTCTGTTTCACATAATACATGTCAAAGCAGAAACTATCTGTTAGAAGTTTTGTATCATCTCACAGTTTTATTTCAGATTCAGTTTTAATTCGTTTTCATCTAAAGTATATTTCTGTTTCTACTGGCCAAGACACTCTCCAAACCCACCAAAAAAAAAATTAAAAGGCCAGCAAGCCAAGATACATTTCTCTTGGTTTTTAAAGCCCTTAAAGCTTTTGCTTCCATAATCGACTAAAAATACTCCCTGCTGTCCCACCACAGGTCTCAAACCCAATACTTTTGAGGCCAAAGTCAGCAGCCTTACCACCAAGACAACAAGCCAAGATAATCTCTTCTTGGTTCTTGAAGCTCTTAAAGCTTTGGCTCCCCACCCCCAGCCACTTCTCTCTGCCTCCAAGGCTACCTGGCACCATGAATGCTCACCTCCACCTTATATGTCTCATCTTCATAAGCATCCTAAGGCTCACCTCCCACCAGCCAGACCTTACCCCCTTCCCTTTGTCGACTGCTCCCATAAACCTCACCAGTGTAACCCACTCACCCCCAACCATATCAATGCACCCTGTACTCCTGCATCCACTCCTAGCTGCCCCCCCAACTCCACCACCCACCCTAGCTTCCCTTGGCTCCACCACCTTTGCATCTTCCTGTCCCTCCAAACCCTGACCACCCCTTGCTCCCCTACTGCCTGCCCTGCCTCTCAGCATACTCCCAAAAAGTTAACAAACTGCCACCCCAGGGCTAAAACCTTGGTCATTCTATTACTCCTCTCTGGTAATATCCACCCCAATCCAGGCCCTGCCACCACTAGTCCACCAACCAGGTGCAATGGACTCCGCATTTCCTCTATGAACATTTGCAGCCTGCTGAAAAACTTCGCTGCTATTCAGTGCTGGGACATACAACATCAACCAGACATATTAGCCTTAGTAGAAACCTGCCTAACTAAGCCCATCCCAGACTCCTTTGTCTCCCTTCCAGGCTACACCCTATATCATGAGGATCGAGCAGGTAAACGTGGTGGTGGTTGTGCATTTTACACTTGTGACACCATCTTTGGCCACACCCTCCCTGCCCCCAAGCTAGCAGACAGTGCCCGGGCCCTTAACCTCAAACTTACCCCAGACCCATACAAGAGCCTGCTCTATCTCACAGTCTCCTGCATACCCCCAAGGAACCAGACCCCAGCTATATCATCTCTCACTGAATATCTCTCCTCCCTCCCCAGTAAAGCACAACAAGTCCTAGTTGTATACCTCAACGTGAACTGGCTCAGTCCCTTTACCTCACCAATAAGAGACAACTTCACAGCATTAGACATGACCCAACTCGTCTCCCAACCCACTAGACGTAACCAAACTACAGGGACTTGCACCCTTCTTCATGTCATTGTCTCCAACCGCCCCCAAAAGATTCAGGATATTCAGGTCCTCCTGGACTCCTTAAGCAACCACTCCCCTCTCCTATTCCTCCGGTCTGCCCCCACCCCCAAGCATGTGGCCCAAGCCACCCACCTCAGGCGTCTCCACCCAGGCAGGCTGAAAAAATTCAAACAGTTCCTCGCTCTCATTGATTGGTCTCCCATCTGCCATGCAGCCAACATTGACACTGCCCTTGACCTCTTCTCACAAACCTTAAACAAGGCATGTGATCTTTTTGCTCCCTTCACCATGATCCACTCCAAAAGGCAAAACACACCTTGGGTCACCCCTGCCCTACTCCAACTGCTCAGGGACAGAGATAACCTCTGGCATATAGCCACTAAGACTGGCCAGATGACTGACAGACAAGCATATAATGCCGCACATAACAGGTATACGTGGGCCATCTGAAAGGCCAAGGCAGACCACTACCAGGCCCCCCTCACCTCCTCATGGGGGTGTGCCCGGAACTTCTGAGACAATATAAAAGAAATAAATGGGAAAACACGCTCCCCCCAGCCCAACTTATGGTCAATTGCTCCACCTTTACTGACCCCACTGACATTGCCAACTGCCTTAATTACTCCTTTACAGATCTTAGCCCTGTCCTTCTGAGTAATTTTTTCGACCCAACCCCCAACCCACCACCCTCAGATCCTCATCACCCCCAGTTCTATCTACACAAAGTATCCATCCAGGAAGCCAGACCACTCCTGCTTAAAGTGCTAAACAGCAACAGTCCTAGCAGCGACTCCCTGGATCCAAAAATACTCTGGCTGGTCCTGGATGATGTCCTGGTCCCACTCACTGACCTACTAAACCAGTCCCTCTGCCTGGATCAATTCCTCACAGCATGGAAAACACTATAGTCACACCTATTCACAAAGGAGGTGACAGGTCCACCCCCAAGAACTATCATCCAATCTCCATCCCCCCCCTCTCCAAAGCCTTAGAAAAAGTGGTGGCCACTCGGGGGGGAGGTCACGTGATGTGCTAAGTCGGGCTAGACGTCCTCCGTATCGCTCCTAGGCCCCAGTTATAAAATTTGTGCATAATTGTTGAGAATCTGCCCATGGGTGAGTGATCTCGAGGTATTTAGTTGTGTTTACTCTAGCGACCGAGTATTTGCGACGATCGCATCGGTTTTAAATTCGGGCACATTGGTTTCATGTTCACACTGGTGTGCACTACAGCGTGGCTGGCTGACCGAGGCTGAGAGTTGTAATGGAGCCCAAGATTGTGGAGCCTCTTGCGGCGAGATCACCAGCAATCAAAAGGCCTAAACCACAATCCCCCACCTTTAAGGAAACTGAAGAGGATCTAAATAGTGGAGGGGTAATGCTTCAACCCAGTGAGGACCTACAGGATATTAAGAGGCTTCTGCAGGGTCTAGTGGCTGATTTTGCAACGGTGAAACCTGCACTTCAATCCCTGGCACAGCGTATGGGAGATGCTGAGGCTAGGATAGCCTCACAGGAGAGAAAATCGGTGGTGCTGGAGCAGGAATTATCTACAGCTAAAAAATTAATTAAAAAACTAGAGGATCGAATAGAAGATCAGGAGTCGTGCAGTAGGAGAAACAATCTGATATTGGCTGGGTTACCGGAAAGATCTGAAGGGGCGGACTGTGTTTCCTTTGTTCAGGATCTGCTCTTAAAGCTACTGGGCCAGTCACCTTTTGGGGACTCATATAATCTGGAGAGGGCCCACAGAGCATTAAGGGAAATGCCCCCACTGGGTGCGTGACCCAGGGTGATCATTATGCGATTTCTCAACTTCAAGGAGAAGATGTATGTGCTGGGGAAGGCCAGGCAACATAAAGCTCTTCAATGGAATGGAGCAACGCTCTGGATGTTCCAGGATCAAACCCCCTCAATTAGAGAAAAGCAGAGGGAGTACGTTGAGATAAAGAAAAAGCTTTACATGGTGGGCATTAAATTTCTTCTACAGTATCCAGCAACCCTGATGGTGAGATTGTAATCAGGTGAAAAGCGATTCCTGATGACGAGGGATGCGTTGGAATGTTTGCGCATCGAACTTCCCAACTTATTTAAACCTCAGACCTGAGGCGGACTACTCAGATATAGTGCTTGTACAGGGATTGGTTTAAAGGTGGACTTTTTGTATATGGACCTTGTAGGACCTTATGTTCTGTGTGATTAAGGCTACTCGCTTTCCCTTTCCCTATTTGCATCCTATACCGGGTTGGGACTTTGGTCTTTTCATTAAACCTGGCCTAGCTTTATAAGGGCGGCCCACAGGGCCTGGATTTGGGGTCCTTGTGGGGCCGCTCGGTTCTCCAGAGACGTACCTAAGATTCTGGAATAGACCAGGTGTTTCTAAAGTAAGGCACCCGAGTAGTATAATTGAACTCCTCCTATAGGTGCTGGATATTGCTTCTACCAGAGCTAATTTTTTCTTTAAGATGCAATTTAATGAGGATCTTTTACATGTTTTCTCTGGTATTTCTAGACTGGGGAAGGGCTATCTTAATACCTTAGTATGGTTCATTACGAGGGGACTAGGAAGATAGGGGGTTAAGGGACGGGCAAACTCTCTTTGTAGTCGAGTCAGGTAATGCGGGCGGGAGGTGTCTGGAGGAGGGCTCATCCATGACTGCCGAGTTTTCAGGAGGTCGATTGAAGGATCGGGGGCGGGGGAGGGTTTGGGGGATGGGATAGAGAGAGAGAGTCCATAGTGCAATTAACATAGGATGGCAGAATGGGATAGCCTGGGAACTGAGTCACATGCTATGTTTCTGGTTTATCTTCTTTTTTATTCTTTACCTCTTTTCTTCCCTCTCTTTTATGAAGAATGTCCTGTTTTAACATTACTTCTTGGAATGTTAAAGGACTTCTGGGTAGACGGAAGAGGATGGTAATTCTGAGGCACATCAAATACTTGGGAGCTCACATAGCTGCCTTACAAGAGACCCACCTCTTGACTGAGGAATTAAGTTGTCTTAAGAAATTGTGGGTGGGCCAGGTCTATGGACAGGGTAGGGAAAAGGCGTCAGCGGGGGTGGCGATTTTAGTAAGCAGCAATTGTCCCTTCAGGGTTGACCAAGTGTTACTAAGGGAGGATGGCAGGGGGCTATACCTGTTGGGGGTTCTAGCCAGTAAGGTAATCTCACTTGATTCTATTTATGGTCCCACTCCATCCACTGAAGATTTTTTGCTTCAATAAGAGATTTATCAGCTTTACCCACTGACTCCCTTATTCTGGCTGGGGATTGGAATATATGTATCAGTAATTCGGAAGACAGGATGCCCCCATCTGTTAGGCCCCCAAGTAAGGCTCAGATTTCCCTAAGGAGGATGATGGAGGCAACTGCTCTGGTGGACCCGAGTAAAACTCATTCAAAGAAGGGCAGCACTATGACCTTTTTTTCGACAGCTCATAAGACTCACTCACGGATTGATTTTTTCTTAGTTAGTAGTACTGTTCTTCGGGAAGCGAAGGACCTCACCACAGGGGTTAGGGTTCTATCGGATCATTCCCCCATCACTCTAGTGTGGGAACCATGCCCTGCTCCCCCTAAGTCAGTTAGATGGAGACTAAATGACTTACTGCTTTCTGAAACCACAGTGCAGAATGAGTTGGATGAACTTGAAGGATTCATTCAAGCTCAATTACCATCCCTGCAAGATCAGAGATTGGCCTGGCCAACATGCAAAATGCTATATGTAGGGCAGTCCAGGATATTGCGGCAGAAGGAACAGATTAAGGAAGGCAAAGGAGGAATTCATTTTGGGGCATTAGAAACTTTGTCTTCTTTTGAGAGCTCGTCAGGAGAAATTGATTTAGAACTTAAATCCTCTGTGGGGAGTGGGACCTTTGTTATGGCAAAGTGGAATTTTGGCTGGAGAAGATTCAGGCTAAATACTTATTACATGGGATGTCCCAGGTCATTTGCTAAGCAGCAAGGGTCAGAGAATGGGAAGCTAGTAGAACTATTAATTCTATATGGCATGAGGAAACTGCTAACAGACTCCCAAGAGATGGCAGAAGCGTTTGCATCCCATTTTTCTGACCTTTATGGGCTAGGTACAGTAGCGGGAGAGGAGGACATTAATGCCTTTCTTGAGAGAGTACCCCTTCCAGTGCTAGACGAAGTGCAGGCCAGAGAATTGGCGACTCCTATTATGGGTAGGGAAATATTGGAAGTGGTACAATCTCTGCCGTCGGGTAGAACGCCGGGCCCAGATGGTCTCACAGCTAAATTCTACCAAACACACATACAGGTTATACTACTTATTCAACTGGAATTCTATAACACAATTATACAAGAGGGACTACCGCATCCACCGCTGTACCAGGCCTTTATATCTCTGATCCCCAAACCAGACAAGCCTGGAGATAGGGTGGATAGCTATGGACCCATAACTTTAATGAACCAGGACATCAAGATACTAACGAGAATTTTGGCTAATAGGATTTTGCGCATTGCTCCAAGTCTAATTAGTGAGGAACAAGTGGCATTTATCCCTGGGAGGGGGGCTCAGGATGCTCTCCGGAAACTACACCATATACTTAGCTATGCCCCGGACTCCCAACTATCGCTAGCTCTAATTTCATTAGATGCTGAAAAGGCATTCGATAGGGTCTCCCATGGTTTCCTTTTTGCTACAATGCACAAGATGGGTTTTCCGGAAGGTTTACTGAGACATCAAACATCTATATGCTACGCCATCGGCTAGGATTCTGTGTAATGGGTACAGCTCCCGAGAAATAATGTTGGAAAATGGGACCAGACAGGGATGCCCACTGTCACCAATATTATTTAATATTTACTTGGAACCCCTGCTAAGAGCTGTAAAGGAAGATCAGTCCATAAAAGGGGTGAGGTTGGGGGGGAAGGAGCTTAAATTCTCAGTTTTCGCTGACGATATCTTGTTGCATCTAGAGGACCCAGCCTCTAGCTTTGAAAGAGTAATGGGGATAATTGGCCGCTTTTTGGAGGTAGCAAATTATAAATTGAATCTAACCAAAACCCAGGTCCTCCCCCTGACCTCCCACGTACACCAGGCAGATTTTGCCTTCTCAAATCTGCAGTGGAGGTCTGATGAGATTAAATACCTGGGCGTTCGGATTCTAGCTAATGGGGAAAAGGGGGCCGAGGCAAACCTGAGAGGGGTAATATCGGCAATCAGAGGTGACATTTTAAGATGGAACAAACTCCCCTTGAATTTTATGGCTAGACTTGGCCTTATCAAAATGAACTTACTGCCTAGGTTACTTTATCCTTTATATATGGCCCCTTATGACTTTCATGTTACTTGGTTCAAGGTTATCAGGAAGCTTCTATCTGAATTTTTATGGAATTCCAAACCCCCCAGGAAGAAATACGAGTTGCTACGTTTACCTCAATCAGGGGGTGGGATTAAATTGCCGGATCTTCAAATCTATTATGTGGCGGGACAGATGGGCCTCATGCTTCAGTGGGTTAGGCAGGCGGATGGGGGAATGTATACCCCAACGTGGCTACAAATAGAGAGGCAAATGTTGAAAGAGCAGGGTTTCTCCCCGGAGGCAGTGTTATATGCTAATTTTGTGAAAGAATTCATCATGGGGGGAAGGAACCCAATTGGGAAATCCATGAGGGTGTGGTGGTCTTTTCTCACTCCCGCACAGAGAAACTCAGTTGAGAACCTGGGAGCAACCTCTGTTGGGCAATCCTACCTTCAAGTTGGGGGCAGATGTTACGTGAAATGGGCCAATCAGGTGAGGGGTCTGAAAGTGAGGGACCTTATACAAGGTGCAGAGAATTCGGAGCCAATTCTAGGGTTGGGGCTGCCAGTGTTTAAAAGACTGCAACTCTCAAGTATGTTAGAAAAAGTGAAGAAAAGTATTGGAGGGTTTATAGAAGGGCCATTTACGTGGGATTCTTTGAAGGGGGTAGACCCAAAGGCAAATTCTGTCTCCCAGATTTACAGAGTGTTGATGGAGTTTAGCAGCCCACCCTCTCCTGTACAAATAGTGTATTGGGACGGAATTTTTGCTCCCAAGAATCTTGCCTGGGACTCAATTTGGAATAGCTACAGGTATATCTCTATACCTAAGTTTAGGATTATGCAATATTTTATTGTTTCCAATTTATATTTTACCCCGGCGAAACTATATGACAGGAAACTGAGACAGACAGACCTTTGTTTTAGATGTGGGTTGGGGATAGGAGACCTGCTACATGTGTTGTGGGAGTGCTCCAAAATCTTTTCTCTATGGTCTGAAATAAAGTCTCATATGGACCCAGTCCTAAACTATTCAGATTATATCACACCAGAGGTCTGTATTTTGGGTGATTTTTCAGGAATATCCGAACCTTATCCAAATTTCACCTAGCTTTGATGTCTGCATTAGTGAAAGCCTTCTTGGTTCAACACTGGAAAGATGATCAAGAGTATACCTACGGACATTGGGTCCGAGACCTGGTGTCTTCCTTGGGCAGAATAAGGAGGCAACTTTGGGGTGAGGGGAACAGAAAACTATATGCCAAGAGGTGGGCTCCTTTGGAAGCAATCTATCTGCCACAGAGATCTCTGCAGGTCTGTCTGTCAGCCTCATGAAAAGTACGAATTTAGTTTCTCTTAGGATATGAAGAAATCAAATCTCTTTTCCCTTTTCTCCTTTTTTTTTTTTTGTCTGATGGTAGTGTAAGTGGGTTGGGGAATAGAAAATATGTGATTCACTTGGAGGTTGAACAAGCTTGATATGTATGCCTTCCAAGGGTTAGGCAGGGATGGGACTCTTTCTCTCTCTCTCTTCAGGGGACGTGGCAGGGCTCCATCTCGGATTTAATTTAAGGATTGTAGTAGATTTCTGCCAGGGAGTTAATAGTTTAAAAAATGTAACTTTGTTGATATGGTGGAATCTGCTCCTGTTACGGATTTTTTTTCTTCTCAATTTCTTTTTCTTACTTCATCATATATTGAATGTGAATTGTTTTCAATACATATGCTTGGACTATATGTCGGGTGACATTTTGCCAATAGGGAACATGAGCTACAGACTAGATACAGGAGCTGCCAACCAACTTATCTATAGCTATGAGATGGACTCCTGCTATGTTTGTAAATATGGGTCTGTATATAGTTCATACAGTCAGTTTTTGGACTGTATACCCTGGCCTGTCCAGGTTTTTTTTTTTTTTTCTTAGTTGTTATTCGTTGTCTTTTTCTTTTTCTTTTTCTGTTGTGGATTATTGTTCTAAAATCAATAAAGATCTGTTGAACAAAAAAAAAAGAAAAAGTGGTGGCCACTCAACTCACTGAACATCTAGCAAAATACAACATTCTTTGCCTGGAACAGCATGGCTTCCACACTGGTTACAGTACAGATACAGCATTAATGGAGTTCCCCAACTTCCTGCACTCCTCCCTGGACTCTGGTTCCCTAGCTGGAGCGGTGTTCATGGAAATCTCTAAGGCCTTTGATACTGTCTCCCACCCCCTCCTTCTAAATGCCCTCAACCACACAGGTTTCTCTGCTGGCCCCCCTCACCTGGTGCACGAGTTATCTATCAGCCACTCCCAGCATGTCAAAAACAATGGGATACTCTCAGAAACCCTTCCCATCCACTCAGGGGTTCACCAGGGCTCTATCTTGGGCCCACTACTCTTTAACCTCTACCTAAACACCCTGCTCAGTGCCTGTTCTGGCAATATTCTCCTGTACCCTGATGACACTGTTATTTATGCCACCCACAGACATCCCACCTCTCTCCAAAACTCCCTCCAATGCTGCTTCAATGATGCTGAGAACTGGTTTAAGGAAAGCAGACTAGTCATTAACCTCAAAAAAATGAAGGCAGTGCTCTTTGCCCACCACCAGAACAGAGCCAGCAACAACCCCCTCCAAATCCTCCCCAGCACTCATCAACCACTTGAACAAGTTTACTCTTACAAATACCTTGGGATCACCTTTGACTCAGCCCTCACCTTTCATGCCTACATTACAGCCCTCGCTTCCACCGCTAATGCTCATCTAGGCATCCTTTACTGTCACAAGGACTGCCTCACACCTGATGCCCTCAGACTTGCCATTACATCCTCAGTAATGTCCCTTGTTGATTACGGCCTTCCAGTCTATGATGCTGCTGACTCCATAGACCTCAACAAGATTCGACTCACCCTAAACAAGGTTTGCAGACTAGTGACCAGTGCCCCTAGGCTCACCCTCACCTGTCAGCTCTATGACATGGCCAAACTCCTTAGTCTCGAAGAACACCTCAGCTACCAAACTTTCCTACTAACTAAGAAGATTCTACTCAGACTCTCGCCCCCTAGGGTTTCTACCTCCATCCAACTTACACCTTCCAGAGTCAGTACTCGAACCACTGACAAGGTCACCCTACTGGTACCCAGAACTAGGACCACCCAGGCACAGAGGTTGTTCAGCTACAGAGCCATGTCTTGGTTCAAGTCGCTTCCTGCAGCCATTTCCAACACCACCAAAGTTGTCCCTTTCAAAACTGCCCTACAGAACCAATTGTTCAACACCTGCTGCTGCACCTGTCACTAAGAGATGCTCTACTGCTCTCTAACACTATTGACTTAGCCCTCTGGGCTGAACCACCCCTCACCTCACCCCCCTCTCCCCCTTGGCCTCATTTCCTCTGCCAGTACCTGCTGGTACCAACCTGTCAAGCCTGAAATGTTTATTAATTACTCTTTATGTTCAAGCAACTATGTAAAACTATGTTACTCTATATGACTGTATTCTGTATGTATGTTGACTCTGTATGTCCTTCTGTGATGAGGTACCTTTGTAAACAAGCCTCTGGCTCAAAGGTTGTATATCTGATTATACAAAATAAAAATAAAATAAATAAACGTAATGATTACTAACCAGTGAGTCTTTTAGCCCATCATTGGTCTATGCTACAGTGGTTCTCAGTTTCTGCCCTGTTTGGGGCATGTTCAGACTGGCACAGGGTCAAAACCGCACATGGAAGAATGTTGTGTGACAGAAGCGCATTGCATGCTTCATTGGCAACTTTTTTCTGTGGGGGGGGTCTGCCCCCACAACCCCCATTATGGGAGGCTGTGCCCCCAGACCCCCAACTAAGGATTCTATCTCCATCGGGGTCCAATACAGAGAGCGCATAGGTCCAGGATTCGGCATAATGTCATGTGCTATTATGCGTACGACATTATGACCTGGTATGGTTCAGACCACCCTTTGTACCTCATAAAAGTCAATGCATTAGCTCACAACTTCCTGTTTACAGACAGAGAACCAGCGTCGGTAAGACTTTTAAATAGTTTCAACTTTTAAAAAACTCTTGTGACGTAGATTTTAAAATGGCTACTTTGTTTGCAAAACAGTTTTCTCAGATTGGCTTTCATGATCTTGTTTTAGAATCAAAAGGATCACAAGGAGATGGTGGTGAGTGCACTTTATTCTATTGTTTTTAATATTTTAAGTGAGTAAAATTAAGCTAATTAAACTATTACTTAACTTTTTATAATGTAGGTTTGCCGGCCTTGTCTATATCAAGCAATCGTCCTGCAGTGCCTCATACAGCTTTACATGGCATGTCAAATTAAATTTATCAAACATGTTATTTGCATTTAAATGTTATAATTGTGTGTATATGGGGCAATTCCATAGTCATATTTTTTTGCCAGTGCTGCATACACTTGGGATTGATGTATAGTAGTGTATTTTGTTTAAAATGTTTTGCTGATAATGTACAGAGAACCCTAGTCTAATTTTTAGATGTGAAAAGTACTAGCAATAAAATAAAGATGTTATGCCTTACCTTTTGTGCTTTTAAAATATCACTGTATACTGTAAGCCAGGGTTTTAAACCTCTAGCAAACTGGTTTAGTAAAGGTCTGTACTTTGTAGAAATGTTTGGCAGTTAAAAAATTAAAGACTGCTAAAATCAGCCCTTTAATATGTAACACTGTAAAAAAACAAGTTAACAGTAGTATATAATTAGGGGTGACTTATAAACTGTTTTTATTTTTTGTAACAGAAATGGAGCAACCAGGACCTTCATGCAAAACTATACCGCTAATGAATGAGGACAAAAAAAAAGGGTATGCTGGAGTTAAATCAGCCAAATTCTTTGTAGTACAGTATATTAACAGAAGTGTTTGCAGTTTTTTACAATGCAGGTTAATAATGGACAAATGTGTTGATGATTGTAAATTAGTTACTGCGCTGTTCTTGTTTTTGAATTTAGCATGCTTTCTTTTAAGTAAAATTACTCTACATGGCCATGTTTCCACAACATACATTAAGAAGTTCTGGCGTATGAATGTTTCTCTCCTTGACTACCCCCCCCCCTTCCTGTTTTTATAGTTTTAAATTCAGGGTGGTTTAATGCAGCAAATTATTTAATTTGCTGACATTATGCATGTTTTTATTGAGAGCACCAATTAACTAAAACATCAAAATACAATAAAGGAATGTTTATCTGACATGAAATCTACCTAATATATAATCAGCCTGCAAAAAGACAGCACTATTATAATGCAATATACATTATAGGGGCTATATATTTTTGTTTTATATTCAATGTTTCCTAGATGATGTTGATTTTAAGCCTCTAGAAGCAGTATTTCCAAAGCATGCAAGAGGCCACCACAAACATTCAAGGTTAACCAGACAGAAAAGGAGTCTTCCTGACATGACAGAACCACAGCTACCTTCAGTGCCTTCACCCACAACAGCAAACAAAAGGGGTGAGGGCTGTGTGAAAATTACTTCAGCCCTACCTTGTGACTCTTTATGGACAGACCAACTACTCCCCACAAACAGAAGTGAAAATTGTGAACACTGTTGCCATATACAGTAGGTGTTGGGGGAAAGTGTTGTTGCAAACATAACAATAAGCAAACACAAACTTCTGGAGCATTATTCAGTGCCCCTGATAGTGTATCTGCAGAGCTGTCACACATTAAATCACCTGCTGTGTGTGAGATTAAAGCTAACCCTGTAATTGTGCCTGATATTTTGACACCCTAAAAAGTGTCATCACATGAGCAAACCTCAACTGGTGGTACCCTTGTATATACATATAGTTATAATTTAGACCTGTTTTGCTTACCTATGGTGATTTCACCATGTGTGATGCTGACCCCTGTTTGCAAACTAGCATTTGACATTTTTAGTAACACATTAAAGGGGATCATCTTCACAGAAACAAAGCCATGATAATACAAGACTTAAAACTGTAAATATACATTTTGGCTGTTGTTTATATACCAGAAATGGTGGGCACCAGAAAACTAATTAAAAAATTAGCCTGTAGTGGTGCGAATATTTCCACTATACAAAATGACTGTGACAAAGTGATTGATATAATTATACAATGTGGGTGGGTCATTATTTATTTATTTATTTATTAGAATTTTGGTAACCGGGTAAGTCCATTGAGACCATGCAGTCCCTTTTTCAGTGATGACCCAGGTGTCAATGGTGAACACAGTACAATAGATAAATACAATAATAATATACAGGATACAGAGAGATTCAACAATGTTGCAAAAATTATTACAGTGGAAAGTCAGGTAAGTAACTTAAAACAGATCAGGCATTAAGCATATATAAATAAACAGGATAACTAATATTATACAATATATACATAGCAGGAACATGAGAGCAGGTGGTTACAAGATACATCCATCAGAATAACATAGACTAGGCTATAAGGGTTATTTAAAGCAATTGCAGAGGAGGTGGGTTAGTAGGAAAGAGGTAAGCTCTTTTTTGAAGAAGGATAGGGTGGGGCAGGAGAGTAAGCTGGGGGGAAGGAATTCCAAGAAGAGGGAGCTTCTTGGACCTTCTTGGCAAGGTTGGAGGAATAGTCAGACATATGGCAACTTAGATTCAATGCAAAGAAGTGCAAAGTAATGCACCAGGGAAATAAAAATCCAGGAGAAGAGTACACAATAGCAGGGGAGGTACTAACGACAACAATAATGGAAAGGGATCTGGGTGTAGTCATATCAGATGACCTAAAGGTGGGTAAACAATGTGAGAGTCAGGAAAGCCAGGGGATACTGGGATGCATAGGAGGGCATCACAAGTAGAACAAGCATTTGTCAATGCCGGACGTTAAGCTTGCAGGTATTTGAGTGGTGTTTGCACGTATGGTGTTTACCTAATGCCCTGTGCGATTGCTGGTATTTGCACTACAAATTTTCAGCATGACCTTTTGTTACCCCCACCTCATAAAAGCATTTGAGACCTCTGCTTATGAACAGTACCACTGTTATTTTGTTAATCTGTCCTGAACGTTGATTTCCCAAAGCGACCACACCATTGTGCTCCACATGTGCAAAAACACAGTTCGGGTAGGATGTGAAAAATGACAGCTGTAGCATTCATAGGGAGGTGTGAAGGGATGGTAATGTTGAATATCTGGAGTGAAAACACAACAATTTCTCGAACTTACAAGCGTACATGGAAACTGCGCAATGAACACTCATGACACAGTCATTTTGTGGACTTTTGTCACAAAATTTTCAACATAGGCATTTTGGGACCTCTGCTCATGAACAGTGTCACTGTGATTTTCATAATCTGTCCTGAGCATTGATTTCTCACTCTGACCACACCATTGTGAACTGGATGTGCAAAAACACATTTCAGCCAGGATGTGAAAAATGTCAGCTGTACTGTTCATAAGGAGGTGTAAAAAAATGCCAGTGTTGAAAATCTGGAGTGAAAATATTTCAAATTCTCGAAGTTATGAGTGTGCGTGGAAACTGCACAACGCACGCTCGTAACACAGTCATTTTTTGACATTTTTTTCGCCAAATTTGCAACATAGGCTTTTGGAGATCTCTGCTCATGAACAGTGTCACTGTGATTTTCTTAATGTGTCCCATACATTGAGTTTGCACACCAACTGCGCCATTGTGCGCTACATGGGAGGAAACACGTTTTGGGCAGGATGTGAAAAATGACAGCTGTACTGCTCATGAGGAGGTGTGGTAAAATGGCAATGTTGAAAATCTGGAGTGAAAATATTGAAAATTTGCAAACTTATGAGCATGCGTAGGAACTGAGCAATGCACACTCGTAAAACAGTCATTTTTAGGAATCTTTTCACCAAATTTTCAACACAGCCATTTTAGGACCTCTGCTCATGAACAGTGTCACTGTGATTTTCTTAATGTGTCCCATATATTGAGTTCGCACACCAACTGCGCCATTGTGCGCTACATAGGCGGAAACTCGTTTTAGGCAGGATATGAAAAATGACAGCTGTACTGCTCATGACGAGGTGTGGTAAAATGGCAATGTTGAAAATCTGGAGTGAAAATATTGAAAATTGCAAACTTACGAGCCTGCGTAGGAACTGCGCAATGCACGCTCATAAAATGGTCATTTTTAGGAATTTTTCCACCAAATTTTCAAAATAGGCTTTTAAGAGCCCACCTTATGAACACTGGCAGTGTTGTTTCATTAATCAAGCCCAAAAGGTGATTTCGTGCAGTGACTGCAAAATCACCCTTCGGGCCCAAATAACGCCTTGACAGTGACATCATTCATGAGAAGGGGTCCCAAAAACCCCATGTTGAAAATTTGGTGCAAAAATTCCAAAAAATGCCTGAGATATGCAACAAAGTTAAAAAACCCATCTAGCCCATTATACCGCTTACCGGCATTTCCTCAGTTCACGGTCGGCTTTGAAGAGTGCAGATGTGTTTCCGGTCCACTGAAGATCATCACACCGGACTCTGGAGGTAAGTATGGGGTGAGGGGTCATGGGGGAGGCAGGGTGCGCAGTGGGTGGTGTGGGTTGTGGGAGGGGCCAGGAGAAGCGCCGTGGGACGTTTTAATTTAGTTTTAAAAAAAAGATGATGCGGGCGTTTTCCATGCTGGGGTGGGCTCCCAGTGTGGCAGAAGGATGGCTGGGGGGGGCATGGAGCCGACGGGGGATTGGGCACCCCCATCGGCCAAAACAAGGTTTGCCACACTGGGGTGGGCTCCCAGCGTGGCACCAAAGCTTTGGGGGGGCATGAGGCACTGCCAGCATACAGCATTGTGATGCAGGATGTTTGCCACACTGGGGTGGGCTCCCAGCATGGCAGCAGGGAAACCTGTTTGGGGGGACGTGGAACTGATGGGGGATTGGGCACCCCCATTGGCCAAAACAAGATTTGCCACGCTGGGGTGGGCTTCCAGCATGGCACCAAAGCTTTGGGGGGGTGTGAGTTGCTGAAAGCACACAGCGGTGGTTTTCTTTGAAGTGAAGACCACCGCTGTCATACACTGCACCCGCATCCATTGGTGCAGGACCGCCACACCTGCTCAATGGAGCAGTGCATTGCACAGGACAGTCACACCTCCAAACTGTCCTATTCTCCCAAGATGTTCCTTGTGCATGAGTGCAAGCGAACGTAAAAAGGGAAGTGGTTATCCCTCTATGCAGACAGTTGGTGAGACCCCATTTGGAGTACTGCATGCAGTTTTGGAGACCTCATCTACGCAAGTACATAGACAGGATGGAAGCAGTCCAGAGGAGGGCAACTAAAATGGTGCAGGTCACATCAGAAACCATATGAAGAGAGACTGAAAGAGCTTAATATGTATACCCTTGATGAAAGGAGGGACAGGGGGACATGATAGAAACTTTTAAGTACCTCAAGGAATCAACAAAGTCCAGGAGGTAGCATCTTTCAGAAAAGAGATGTAAAGAACAAGGGCACAATTTAAAGTTAGAGGGGGACGGCTCAGGGGTAATGTGAGGAATTCTTTTTCACGGAGAGAGTGGTGGATGCATGGAACCACCTTCCTGGAGAGTTGTGGGGTCTAAAACAGTGGGGGAATTCAAACATGCATGGGACAGACATAAGGCAATTATAGTGGGGGGTTGCAGGAAGTAGGCTGTTGGTTAACTAGAATCTGCAGCTTATCCAATAGGTAGGGAAATGGGCAGACTGGGTGGGTCAAGTGGTCCTTATCTGCCATTAAAGTCAAAGTCTATGAGCTGAGAAGGTAAATGAGCACTTACCCAATAGGCGTTGTGTCTTGTGGATTGCTAATAAGGGTAAGGAAGTAGATCTAAGTGTGCGTGTTGGTGCTTTTTTGTAAACGATTCCCCTTAGGCAAGGGGGGATTAAAGAGCTTGGTAAGTTTGAATACAAGGCATAAGGTGTGAAACTGTAACCTTGAGTCATAGGTAGGCCATTGAAGAGAATACAGGGCCTCACAGTGGTGTTTTCTGGATTCCGCTCCAAGGGCAAAACATCCAATCCTATGATAGAGTTGATGAATCTGTGAAAGGGAAGAGGATTGGGTGGAGAGTAGTAGAGGGACACCATAGAACAAAATAGGGAGAAGGGATGTTGATGCAATCTTTTCACATGTGGCGCTAGATTAAAGAGGGCGGAGGAGGTATAATAACCTGAGCTTCTGGTTTACCATTTTGGTAAGCTGAGTTGTATGATGCTTCATTGAGAAGGAGGCATCTAAGTGAACCCCAGGGTATTTAAAAGTACTAAACACCTCTATGGGGTCTCCGGACTGTGTACTGATCTGGAGCTGTTTGGTAGGTTTGGGATATGGGTTATGGAAAAGCATAGCTTTTGTTTTTTTCATATTTAGAATTGTGATTGTAAGAGAACCAGGTCTCAAGCACAATGAAATCAGAGTTAAAGCTTTGGTTAAGCCAGTCTATATTGTTAGATAAGTGGTATAAGATTGCATCATCAGCATATAATTGCACGGATGCACCACCACAGAATTTGGGGAGCTCGTTGATAAAAAGTGAGAATAGTATCGGGCCGAGAATAGAACCTTGGGGTACTCTGTGTGAGATAGGCCTTGAAGAGGAGAGGAGAGTGAACCAGACTATTTTACCCTTTGCAATCTTCCAGTGAGGTAGTCATGGAACCATTTGAGTGCTACGCAATCTAGACCTAATTGATGCAATTTACCAAGGAGAAGGTGGTGGTTGACTAGATCAAAGGCCTTAGTCAAGTTGATGAATTCTCCACTGGTTAGAAAACCAGCATCACTTGCATTAAGAATGTCAGTCAAGACTTTGACAAAGGCTGTGGTAGTACTATGACCCTTCCTGAAGCCATGCTGGCAGTCTGTGAAAAGGTGATGTACTGTAAGTCTAGGTAGGATTGTAGCTGAATGTGCAGGATCCACTCCAGGATCTTAGCCACTGGGCAGAGAATTGAAATAGGCCTATAATGTTCCACAGTGTGGGTCCCCCCCTTATTGAGGGGGACCACCACAGCCACTTTCCCCAAGACTTGGCACTTCACCAGAGATGATGGATCTATTTAGAAGATCACAGACAGGTGCGGTGAGTGCTGTTGCCCCTAGTTTGAGAAAACTGGGTTCTAATGGGTCATGGCCAGGGGAGCTCTCTGACTTGATATTTAATAACAGCCTGCGGACTTCTCTTCTAGTGGCTATTTTTGGGTGGAAAGGGGGTTGGGAGCCAAGAGCAGTGTGATGCTGAATAGGGATAGAGAAATCCTAGACTGGCGGCAGGTGAGGTGTGTACCTATCAAGGTCAGTGTGGAACTGATTAATTCCTTCTGCAATGGACAGGAGATCTTGAAGAAGGTGGCCGCTGGACGATATGGAGCTTGGACATTGGGTCAATTTACCTTTGATCAAAGAATTGATATGTTTCCAGAATTCTTTGGGCTTGCTGAGATTCTCAGTCTGAAGTGAGTGGAGATAGGTACATTTGGCACCATGTATCCTATTTTTACACTTATTTCTCAGCTGTTGGTAATATAGCCAATCAGAATGAAGGAGGCTGTGTTTATAGGTCTTCCAGGCTGCATCACGACTCTTCATGAGGATCCTGATTTCAGTAGAGAGCCAGGGTGCCTTAATACCTTTAGATCTATGTCTAGTAAGTGGAGCATGTCTGTTGATAATGTTTTTAAAGGTAAGGATAAAATAATCAAGTGCTTGGTCTATTGAGGGGAGGCGAGTAATGGGTGTCCAATCAGCATTACTAATAGACATTGAGAAATAGTCTACATTAAACTGAGACATTTTCCTGGATTCATGTATTATGGGTGGTGGGGCATCAAAATGATTATGCCACACACAGTAGGTAGGAGAATGGTCACTAATACTATCTGGTAAAACACTGACTGTTTTGATCCTATGTAGGCAATTAGATAGTAACCAATCCAACAGAGTTGCAGTACCGGGGGGCGCTGTGGAGCACACCTACAGACTAGACGCACTTTGACTGAGTTCCGAGATTTTGAACTTTAAAGTGAAATTTTGTTGTCCTAACATCAATTAACTTTGATTCTAAGAATATAGCTGGAAAGAGGGCTCTCTTCGGAGGAGATTGGTGCCAAATACTACAATGGGGCGTTCACGGAAGGCAGGTGGGAGCGGTAATAAAAATTCCCCACAAGTAGACATGCAGGCCGCAGCTTTACCCACGTTGCCGATGACTGGGTCTGAACCTCCGTGGAGAGCGATACAAATTTCGATCCAAGCAATCGACCAGAAAGTTGAGTTGATTCTCCAGCGCTTAGCGGATCAAGATGTAAAATTAGAAGCAGCATCTCAGACAGCTGCTTTGGCAGAAAAGGTTGCCACACAAGCCTTGAGCACCACGACGAAACTGGTGCAAGAGAATGCACAGTTAAGGTATCGACTGGAGGCATTGGAGAACACGAATAGGGCCTCTCATGTTCGGGTAGTCGGACTCCCGGAGGGGTCTGAAGGAGATAATCTGCTGGGGTTTTTTCAATCATGGCTTCCTACTGCACTACAGATCAGTCCTGAGGCAATAGACGGTTATTTGCATAAAGCATACGGAATGACCCCATGCTCAGCAGGGCCCCAGACAGAAACTCCCCAAACAGTTTTGCTAGTAACTGCCAGCTCTTTTACCAGGGATTTAATCTTGCAAGCAGCCAGATCTACTGAATGCCTGAGCTATGATGGGGCCACTATTCATTTGTTTCCTGACCTTTCTTACACAACGAGGGCCCGAAGGAAAATATTCGATGCTGTTTGAGCTAAACTCCGGTCTCTTGGAGTTACACACTCCCTATTGATGCCAGCTCGTCTTCGCATCTACTATGGGGGTAAAACTTTTCAATATACAGATCCCCTTGAAGTGGGTAGGAAGACTGAAGCAATAGCCAAGGAATTCGATGCCCGAGAAGAATCTGAGGAAGAGACCTGAACTGGGGTTGGACAACAGTAACGTTTTTGCTTATATCTTTGTTTTTTAAGGATATTAGTACCCAGCTAGTGCTTTGCCTAATAAGGAATACAATTCTACATGTTGAACATTTCCCTTAGGCTATCGTGGGCTGGATTAACAGTCTAAAGTTCTGGACTTGTGTACTACAGTTAAAAGTGTTACAAAACAGTGTTTATATTTTCTTTTTGGGTTATGGGGTCATATCAACACTTTGGCTCAGATATTCAAAAGGGTAGCGCCATGTGCAACAGGGTTGCACATGCATAGAAATCTGATAACGCCATTCTTCGATATTCAGCAGGAGGCAGTTGTGCCACTGAAAACAGGTTGAGCAACAGCGCAATGCAAATGAATGCATGCTCAACAGGAGGGGAGTAACCATGCATAAACTGCACAACCCGATATTCAGTCGGGTTGTGCGGAAATTCTCTGGAGTGCAACTCAACCGCCTGCACAGCTTTGAGCAAAAAAAAAGGATCAAGTTGAGGACCACCCACAGGTGAGCTGCTGTATTGCAGGCGCAACACAGCAGCTGCCACCCGTGCTGGCCCCAACTCAGTCCTGTGCCCCCCACCAGCCCGATTGCGGGCAGAGCGTGAAAGAACCCCCGCCCAAACATCTCCCTAATGCCCGATTGCGGGCAGAATGTATACTGACAACCCCAGTGTCCGATCGTGGGCAGTATGTATAGTGACAACCCCAAACATCTCCCAATGCCCGATCGCGGCAGAATGTAAACAACCCCAGTGCCCGATCGCGGGCAGAATGTAAAAAGACCCCCCAACCCGAATATCTCCCTGGTGGTCCAGTGGACCGTAAACCCGATAAATGGCAGAATGTCAGTAACCAACCCCAAACATCTCCCTGGTGTCTAGTGTCCCCACCCACACACCATGAACATCATTCACAAATCTGACTGTCATGTACGGTATGGGCTGCAGCCATTGGCTCAGCCTGCACCATGGGGCATGCAGCCCTACCGGACAGTCACTGTGGCGGCGGGTGGCAGGCGGTGGATGCTGCCACCCACCGCCGCCAGGGGAGCGGGTGGCGGGCTCGTGGGTGGTGGGGTGGGGACACCATTAACCAGGGAGATGTTTGGGGTTGTCACTGGACATTCTGCCCACGATCAGCATTACGGTCCACTGGACCACCAGGAGATATTCGGCTGGGGGGTCTTTTACATTCTGCCCGCGATTGGGCATTGGAGATGTTTGGGGGTTGTTTTCATCGCCTGCCCGTGATTACTGCAGGGTGCGTTGTTCCTCGACGCTGCTGCCTGGCAGGGCGGCCAGGCGCAAGTCCTCGGGATCGGCGCACCTACATGCTAATGGCATGCAAATGGGGCCATAATCAGATGCAAATGGCCCCCCCTGCACCTTGCATGAATTATGGCCCCATTTGCATGTCACCTTTTGAATATCAGAAATTTGCGCATGGCGCAATGGTACTTGCACCACCGCAAGTTTAATGCTCAACTCTGGCAACTTGCGGTGGCGCAAGTTCCACTACTACGCATGACAGTGGCTGTGGCTGGGGGTGATATTCCAAGGAGTTGCTCAGCGTAACTCGCTGAATCATCTCCCAACCACCTAACGATTTTGAGCAGCACAAGGGCTTGTGCCTCAGAATGGTGCAGTTTAAATATCCGGGCCTTTGTATTTTGCTGCATGTATGGATCTAATTAATGTAGGTTTGACCACCAAAAGTCTATGTAGGGTGCAGCTTATACCGGTTTATATTGTTTAATTGCATGCTCAAAAGCAGGGTATACCCCCCTCTTCCTGAAACCAGACTGTATAGGCTAACAAAACCTTTTGCATTGGATGCATAACTGTTATATTTTCTTTCTATGTCTTGCAAGAGAGTATTACATGATATTGCTTATGTCAATATGCAATAAACATAGAATTAAAAAAAAAAAAGAGTTGCAGTACTGGTTTTGGAGTTATGTCTTGTGGGCAAGGAGATAAGTTGGGTGAACTTTGTGTCAGAGACTAGCGCATGGGCCTTGTTTTTGTGGGGGCACAGCCAATCAACATTGAGATCTCCACAGATTACTGTGTAATGAGGGGGAAGAGCTGACAATGCTGACATAAAGGAAGGTTGTTCTTTGGAGGCATCCCACAGGGGTAGGTAAATACATCCAATAAGTAGTTTCTTAACATTGCCTAAAGTTAGTGAGATACTGTAAATAAAGATTCTGCATTGGGAGGCATGCCAGGGGGAGAAGAGATCAAAGTGGCATGAAATTTAGACTTAACATATATTAAGACACCTTCCCCCTTCTATCTAAATGGTCATGCCTGTGACAGGGAGATCTATTTTATGTTGTTGTATACTGGGCTTCAACCAAGTTTCTGTTATGCCAAGGATGTCTGGGTTGAGATTAGTTGCCCATGCCTGAATCTCAGCAATTTTAGGCTGGAGTCTTTGACCATTTAAATGAGTTATTTTGATGCCTTTTCCCCCTCAACGTGTAAGGGGCAGAAGCAGATAGAGGATTCTAAAGGACAGGGTTAACTGCTATGTCACCAACTAGAAGAAGGAGTAAGGACAAGTATATGGCTGGAGTTAACTTGAAGAAGTGTAGGCCTATGGTATTTATGGTAATCCTACATAACAAGTGCAAGGAGGTTCAGGTACATACCCCAAGGTAGTAGGCATCCTTTTTTTGCTTGAGATAAGTGAGTTGAACCGGAGTTGAATTGTTGACTTAGGGTTGGCTAGAATAGAGGGGTGAGGATTCTTGAGGCAGAGGGGCTAGGCACCGTGCAATAATTCTATTGAGCAAGGAAAAGGATAAGATAAATAATAATGCAATAGCTTGGCCATACTGTACCTGACACAGGACAATGAAGACAGACAATATTGTGGAGGCCAAGCCTCATGGAATTATTTGTAGACCTCAAGTAAATTTGACAGAGTAACCACTGGGGTATAGAGACTGTTAGCAACTTCACTTCTGAAAAGTCACAGTAGCGTGGTGAGACCTAGGAAGATAAAATTCTTCAAATGGTGAGGGTGTAGAGGAGAAAGTCGACTTGCAGTAGATCTTGAGGTGTTTAACGGGGATCTCCTTATCAAGAGAAATATAGATGTAATAGAGGGCGGGGGGGGGGAGAAGTGACCCACTTCCAGAAGGAGAGAAGGGGCTGGTGAAGGAGTGATTTAGAAACAAAGGAGATATGTAAAGGAGCTGAAGATTCTAGGGTGTCCAAGATGATTGATCACAGTGAAGGTTATGTTGGTGGGCTTAAATATCTGAGTAGCTGAGTAGGTACACAGTCTTAAAATAGAAGTGTGTGCCTTTAAGATTTTAATTGCTAAATTAACTCTAATAGTGAGTTTCCATAGGAGAATCTGCTTCCTGAAAAGTAAGCAGTCACACAGTCTTATGGATAAGTATGCCTTTAAGAGTTTATGGCACAAAGGAGCCACCTATGTTTAGTACTTTAGCAAACTGAGTTTAGCAAGTTAAAGTATCCCAGATTGAAATTACAACATGAAATCCAGCTCAAGAAAGCACAATTCCCAGCTAGGCAGCTGTACCGAGACCTGCTCTGAGTTTTACGCTCTACCAGGAGCTGCGGAGCGCAGCACAATACTGCAAGACTAGGTTAGGAAAGGGCAGATTACACAGTGTCCTATTCAGACTATAATTCAGAAAGGAAATAAAGATTAGTTCTTTTACTGTTGTTTCTGGCCTATTTGCTGCTTCCTAACAAATTGCTAAGCTGGAGCCATCAGGATCAAAATTAATTTTAACAACAATGGCTAGCGGTGCTTTCACTATTATTTTTCTAAGTTTTAAAATAAAATAGTTCCTGCTTCAGCCAGCAAGTGAGTAAAACAGAATGCAGTCCCCAAACAGCCAGAGGAAGCCTTTGTTCAATGAAGGCGACAAAATTCAAAAGTGAGGAGATTGGCTGTGCTCAGGGACAATGCTGGCTGATGCTCAGAGGGCATACCTTATCAGCTGGACAATGAGCTGGGAGCAGCTCCTGCAGCTACAGCTGTGGGTGGCAAATGCCCAGTGGGACAGGGCTCAGGCTGTGGAAGAAATGGAGTAGGCAGGGCTGGTGGGACAGAAAAGACTAATTAAATTGAGAGAGGACATGGGGTGTGGGTGGCACAGATTTGGGACAAAAGAAAGCAGGACAGCAGAGTGGGGCCAAGGAAAGAAAGAGAAATTTTAGATCAGGGAAGGGGGGGCAGAGGAGCAAGGGTGAGTAGACAGGGACACTGAGAGAAAGCAGGCTAACAGCAGGTACAGCTAGGAGATTTAAATGACAGTCGATGGGCACAGCTAAATGTACATTAGATAACTTAGGAGACAGCCAAAAGAACAAATTGCAAGGCTGCAGACAATTTTCAACACTTAGCAGATTAAATGGCTAGTTTCAGCAGTGTAAGTTGAAGACACAGTGGGCAGTATTAGAGAAATTACTAGACAGCTTCATAAGGCAACAAACAGCTTTCAACACTAAGCATGTTAAAAGGCTTATTTATGCAGACAGCTTTAACATGAGCCCAGTAAATGCAAGTTAAAGGCAAGAAGCACTTTAGATGTAGTCTCAGCAGCCAGCAACTTCCCCTCAAACCTGAGTCACTAAATTACACTTCTGACATATGTCTTTGACTACAAAAACAGACAGGAGCCACCTGTGTTTAGTACTTTAGCAAAATGAGTTTAGTGAGTTAAAGTATCCCAGATTGAAATTACAACAAGAAATCAAGCTCAAGAAAGCACAATTTCCAGCTAGGCAGCTGTACTGAGTCCTGCTCTGAGTTTTATGCTCTATCAGGAGCTGCGGAGCACAGCACAGTACTGCAAGATTGGGTTCATTTGAAGCACTAGGCGTAATATAGTGAATCAGTATATTAAGTGTAGAATTAGAAAGGCTAAAAAAATATTGACTACCCATAACAGAATACAGCAGCATCAGACACCCCTGTGAAAACATAGAGCACCACCACATAACCTCCTGGTATCTGGGTCTGCCACACCATGCTGTGTGTGTGTGTGTGTGTGTGTGTGTGTGATGGTTGTGTGAGTTCCCTATTTCAGCAATCTCCTGAGTGTCAAAGTAGCGAATGTGCAACTGAGTGCTGTATGTGTGAACAATGCGAGTGGGGACAATGTGATCATTCTGATGTGCATACAGATCTGACAGACAGTGAATATTGTATGAGTTCTGCACAAAATAACAACCCTGAAGACATTCAGATAGAGGGCAGTGCCATACCAAGCCATGAAGAAGACATTTGTAGTCAGGAGGACCAGCAGTTAATGGAAAATGGTCTAGCAGAGCCAGTCTAGTTAGAATTAATAAATTAATATGAAGTACCCAGAAATAATTTCAATGGTGTTGAGTACCACCAGCAGTTTTGTTTTGCTAATCTAAACTGTATAACATCCATAGATCAATACTATTCTGCAATCCATACAGCCGTGCAGCAGTGACTGGACAGAGAAAGGTATACTTTGGGTAGTAATGATTTTGTATAGCTGCACTTGGATTGTGATGGTTTAAATAACCTTGTGTTTTCATTATGTAGAAACCCCCAAGAGTTAAACGCTGAGGAGTTTTTAGAGCATATTGCAAATTTATTAAACAGCAAGGTAGAGGTGCGTGCTAATGTGATTTTAATGTTAGTAGTTACTGTTGTGAGAAATGTGTGTGGGGAAGCTTCCAGAGATGTTAGAAGTGTTTTATCTAGCCATATTGTCAAACAGAAAGCAAGGCATCTAGTTAATTTAGTAAAGCAAAATAATGCAATATGCTTCTCCAGGAGCTTAGTGGCTTTGCTACACCCTCAGCTAGTTGACCAACAAATATTAACAAAAGCTAGAGATTTACAAAGCAGAGTAGGGCTGTCAGAACAAATGATGGTAGATAAGAGCCATATACTTCTATCTGAGGCAGAGCTAGATGTGACAATCTTTGTTTTTTTTTAATGAACACAACTGGTGCATGGCAGAGGTTTGTTACATCTCCTAATAAATTGGCAAAATCTGTATTCATCCTGTTACATGAAAACCATTATTATGGTATTAAAAATCTCAAAGGATTTTTGTGGCCAGAAATGTACATTAGCATTGTAGCACCCTTTTCGCACACGAAGGTTCACACACCTGCTCTAACATGTGCTATTTGCATGCAGATCATTTGCCTGTAGTAAAGTACAAAGTGAGGTGGTACAGTGCCCTGATAGTCATAAATACTGTGGCTCAGCAGTCTGCTATGGATGGCATAAACTGGCTTACCCTGATTGCCATTTATCTAAATTGTGAACATCATGAGGAAAACCTCAGGATGAGCACCATATTTGTTTTCAGCCAAAGTACCATAATTGCCTTACAGCTGTACACCATTTTGAGACTCACTTATGCCACATCCAGCCCTTAAAGTCACCACCTTGTTCAGCCAGTTATGTATATTATGATTTTGAGTGCATGCAAGATTTCAATCCAGGCAAATCTAGACATATTCCAAATTATATCTATGCCCTTGAAAGAGGTCAAAAGTGGGAATTTGAAAGCACTGACTGTGTTGTACAATTTGTGAAAAAGTTTATCCAAAAAGGGTTTCAGGGGAACACTTTCATAGCTCACAATTCAAGGGGGTATGACAGCCATTTTATCTTAAACCAGCTTGTAAAAGAAAAAATGGAAGTGGAGTTACTGACTCAGGGAAGTAAACTGATGTCCATAACTGTAAAATGGTTAAATATCCAATTTATAGACAGCTTAAATTTCCTTCCAATGAGGCTCTCAGCAAAGCCACGGGCTATGGGTTTTGAAAGAGTAAAAGGCTACTTTCTGCACTTTTTTAACAAACCAAAAAATTAGAATTATGTAGGGCCTATGCCACATCACAAAGATTATGGTGTAAACTACATGATGGCAGATGAAAAAAAAAAAAGGTTTTGGAGTGGTATGAAATGCATAAAGGTAGTGTATTTGACTTTAAAAAGGAATTTCATCATTACTGTAAGTCAGATGTGGAGATTCTAAAGCAGGTCCGTGAAATGTTTCAGGATGGTGTTGAGCAGATGTTTCAAGATGATGCAGAGGACAGGGGCCAAATTGATCCCTTTTAGTACATCACTATAGCATCAGTTTGCATGGCCATGTTTCTGTTTACATTTTTAGAGTCAGAAATAATAATACTCACTGATAACTATCACAGTCAGTGCAAACATTACTCCACACCAGCCATACAGTGGTTGATGTACATCAGTAAACAAGAAAACATTTCCATACAGCATGCAGTGAATGGTAGGGAAGTACAGGTAAGTCCTTATTTTCTTGATGGTTATTCTGTAATAAACAGTGTCCCCACAGTCTTTGAGTTTTTAGGCTGCTTTTATCACAGCTGCTAGGTGTGTTACTTTGAAGACCTGTTGAACCCGGTGTTTAACACAACCTACAAACATTTATATTATCTAACCATCAAGAAAATAAACTATCTCAGACATGAAAGAGGTATGCATGTTGGGGTTATGTGGGAGCATGAATGGAAACAGCTGGTGTGTGACAATCCACAGGTGCATGCTTTTTTTAAAGTAATCCATTTTGCAGAACTGATGGACCCCCGTGAATCACTTCATGGGGGCGTGCACAAATGCCCTGCATTTATATTACCATGAGCAGCCTGATGAGAACAACCATTATTATGATTTTACCAGTTTGTATCTCTTTGTGAGGAAGACCAAGACATATCCCATAGGCACCCGGTGGTCATAAATGAGAATTTTGGGGATCTCAGACATTATTTTGGACTTATTAAAGCTAAAGTGTATCCACCCCGTGGTCTCTTTTTGCCCATACTGCTGGGCAGGATAGGTGGAAAGCTGATGTTTACACTGTGCCGCACATGGGCTGAGACAGCACAATGGTCACAGCCTTGTATCCATTTAGATGATCATAGAAATATAGAAACATAGAATCTGATGACAGATAAGGACCGCTTGGCCCACCTAGTCTGCCCATTTCCCTACAAAATGGATAAGCTGCTGATCCTAGTCAACCAACAGCCTACTTCCTCCTACCCCCCACTAGAATTACCTTATGTCTGTCCCATTCATTCTTGAATTCCCCCTACTGTTTTTGACTCTACGACCACCTCAGGAAGGCTGTTCCATGCATCTATGACCCTCTCTGTGAAGAAATACTTTCTCACATTACCTCTGAGCCGTCACCCCTCTATCTTCAAATTGTGCCACCTTGTTCTTGCACATCTCTTTTTCTGAAAGATGCTTCTTGGACTTTGTTGATTCCCTTGAGGTACAGTATTTGAAAGTTTCTATCATGTCCCCCCTCCCTCCTTTCCTTGAGGCTATATATCTTAAGCTCCTTTAGTCTGTCTTCATATGTCTTGTGGTGCAGACCCTGCACCATTTTGGTTGTCCAGCTCTGGACAGCCTCCACCCTGTCTATGTCTTTGTGGAGATGGGATCTCCAAAACTGAACACAGTACTCCAGATGTGGTCTTACCAACTGTCTGTACAGAGAGCCAACAACTTCCTATTTTTTATACTGGTGATGCCTCTCCCTATGCATCCCAGTGTCCTCCCAGCCCTCTTTACTGCCTTCTCACATTGCTGGCCCACCTTTAGGTCATCTGATATGACTACCCCCAGGTCCCTTTCCATTGTTGCTGTTGTCAGTATCTCACTCCCCATTGTGTACTCTTTCCCCTGGGTTTTTGTTTCCCAGGTGCATTACTTTGCACTTCTTTGTGCTGAATCTAAGCAGCCATACATTTGACCATTCCTCCAACCTTGCCAAGTCCCTTTTCATCCTTTCCACCCCACCTTGCATATCAACTCTGTTACAGATCTATGTGTCATCTGCAAAGAGACATACTTTTCCTTCCAGTCCCTCTGCAATGTCACTTATAAAGACATTAAAAAGGACTGGCCTAGTACTGAACCCTACGGTACCCAACTAGTAACCCCAATTTCTTCACTGGGGACCCCATTTACTATTACCCTCTGTGTCCTGTTGTCCAGCCAGTGTTTTACATTGGCTACCACCCTGGGACCCACTCCCAGGCTGGCTAATTTGTTTATTAATCTTTTGTGTGGGACTGTGTAAAATGCCTTGCTAAAGTTTGGGTAGGCCATGTCCACAGCCCCTCCCTGGTCTACTACTTTGGTCACCCAGTCAAGGAAATCAATTAGATTTGTTTGATATGACCTTTCTGCTGTGAATCCATGCTGCCTTGGGTCCTGTGCCCCACTGGCCTCTAGGTACTCAACAATTCTTTCCTTCAGAAGTGATTCCATCATTTTTCCTATCACTGAGGTCAAACTGACAGGTTTGTAGTTTCCTGCTTTTGTCTTGCTCCCACTTTTGTGAAGGGGAATCACATTCACCCTCCTCCAGTCCTAAGGTACCACATCATCCTCCCATGATTTATTAAAAAGTGCAGTCAATGGTGTTACTAGTTCTTCCTTTAGTTCTTTTAGAGTTCTGGGATGAATCCCAGCAGGCTACTTTGCTTTACTCACCTTCAGTTTTAAGAGTTCTTTCAGAACCCTTTCTTCTGTGAAAGGACGAATATCAACCCCCCCATCGAGAGTGCTTCTTTTGACTGGACTAGGTATCTCCCCTAACCTTCCATTATGAATACTGAGCAGAAGTATTCATTTAGTATCCCAGCTTTTTCACTGTCACTCTTTGCCCAACTATATTCCTCTTTATTCAGCCTCAGTATCCCTGCCTTAGTCTTTCATTGCTCCCTAATGTATCTATAAAAGGTTTTATCCCCCTTCTTAACTGAGTTGGATATCTTTTCCTCAGTTTGAGTGTTTGCTATACTGACTGCCTTACCCGCTTCCTTCTACTTGAACTGGTACAGTCTCTGTTCTGCTTCTTATGCGTTTCCTTATACTTCTCGATTGCTATCTTTTTCTACCTAACCTTCCCCACCACTTCTGTTGAGAACCATAGTGTTTTTTTCTTTCATTTTGATTTGTTTATTTGCTTCACATAAAGGCGTGTTGCCTCCGTAATGGTGGTTTTGATGTTTCCCCATTGTTGCTCCACCCCATCTTCTTGCCTGTTTGCAGGTGCTTTTCTGAGGCACTCTCTCATTTTGACAAAATCAACCCTCCTGAAGTCCAGTACCTTCACTTTTGAATGGCTTTACTCAACAGCTAAGTTTATCATGAAGCACACTGTTTGGTGGTTGCTTGTTACCAGATGGCTACCCACATCAAGATTTTAGATCCTCTCTCTGTCCCCATTTGAGAGTACCAGGTCTAACATTGCTCCCTCCCAAGTGGGTTCCAAAATTAGCTGTCTGAAGCATGCCCCCGTAGGGCATCGCCCTGCTCTTGGATGTGGCTGCAGCAAAGGTGCTCCTGTTAACATCTGGCATATTCAGGTCCCGTATCTTCCCTTTCTCTGCCATCCAAAGGATACCTTCTATCATTTTCTTGTCCATTTCCTCCCCCTGAGATGGGGGTCTGTATACAACCCCTGTGTGGATTGTGGTGCCATTGCCAGTCTCCAGAGTGACCCACAGTGCCTTCTCACCTCCCTGTTTACCCTTCAGTTCTGTTGCTTTGATCCCTTCCCTTACATAGCAAGCTACTCTCCTCCTCCTCCTTCTCTTCTTCCCTCCCTGTCCCTCCTGTAAATTGTGTACCCTGGTATGTTGACATCCCAGTCATGGTTCTCTCTGTGCCATGTTTCTGTGACTGCCACAATATCCAAACATCCCTCTTCCATCAAGACCACCATTTTGGGGAGCCTTTTACCTAAACTATGGGCATTGGTACTCATTACCCTCCATTTTTTGATAGCTTTATTTCTTTTTGTCCCATCCCTGTCCATACTGCCTTTGCCTTTTTCTCCATTTACCCCTGCCCTTCTCCCTATCGACTGCTCTATCTTGGTGTTTACCTCACTAACTACCCTGATATTTTTTTGTGGGGGCTAGTATTTCCCTTCTCCTTTTCAGTGCCTCCCCCTTGGATTGTTTAAATGCTTGCCAATGAAGCATTTAAACCTATCACCTAGGATTTTGGTTCCCCTCATGGATAGATGCAGACCATTGCACCAGTATAGGCCTGCATCCCTCCAGGTGGAGCCCCAGTCCCCAATGAAGCCAAATCCCTGAGCTCTGCACCAGTTTTTCAACCAGTCATTGAATCCCATGGTGTGGAGTACTCTAGCCTCATCCATGCCATAGACAGGTAGCACTTCTGAGAAAGTTACCATGTGTGCTACTTGTCTAAGGCCCCTTCCCAACTCCACAAACTCCTGTTGCACTGCTCTGATCTCATTCTCAGCCAGGTCATTTGTTCCTAGGTGGATAATGACATCTGGCTCCTCACCCTTGCAGCTACTCCCATGATCTTCGAGGATTAATTTCCTGTCCTCCAAGCCGTGGTGCCGGCAGGCACCTTACCTCCCTTTCCTCCTCCCTCCTCCTAGTTCTTTCCCTAACAATTGAGTCCCCCACCAGGAGTTGTTTTCTTCCCATCAGGTACTGTGCCACCCTCCTGTGAGTTTCCATTGTGGAGGTTCCCAGCATCTTCCTTGGCTCTTCTGTGGGTGCCTCCATAGAGGAACCATGCTCTGCCATAGTGGTGAATGAACTGTGGAGAGGCACAACTGGAGGGATGTGCCTCTCTTCCACCCACCTCACCCTCCCTGAGCCCATCATGGTCAAACCACTCCTCTTTCTTGGCAACCTCTGAGGTAGTGGTGGTGGCCTGGGTGGTCCCTGGGTGGGGGAGCAGGATTCCTGAATCCTTGCCAGGTCAGCATGGAGACAAGCAACCTCCTCCCTCAGACTAGAGAGGTGCCTACAAATAGGGCAGCAATGCAGTCTCCAGAATGTCTCCTGAAAGACTACTTCTCCACAGCCTGTGCATTGCACCTCTCCTCACATGCCTTTATCCCTTCCTGTTACAGATGTTTTTCTTTTTTATTTTGTTCTTGTTTTAGTGTGTGCAAGCTTGTGAGTGTCTCTACTCCCTATTCAATGTGGTGTTCCCTTAAGGATATGAACAGGTGTATGTTGTTAGCAGTTTTGGGGAAAGGATGTCAGAACCCCTTCTATAAAGGAAGTTATGCACTTGGGGAGGGTGGGGTGAGGGGCAGAATGGGTGGGATTAAATCTGTGCCCTCCAGAAACAATCAACTGCAACTCTGACCCTCCACCCCGGGGAGTGCCTGCCTTCCTTTCAGACATCTATTTCTCAGAGGTTAAGTAACAGGTCTTGTCACAAATGACTGCAAATATCTCAAAGTTACAGTTCCTCCCTAGCAAATAAAAGTTAAACTAAGAAAAGTCAACCCCCAAAACAGAGAATGAATACTAGTTACTTACACAGGTCCAAAAAGTAATAATTCAATTCAGTGTAGTCTATTAAATAACTTCCTTGATTTAAGGATGCATTGGCTGCTTTCTCTCTCTCTCTCTCTCTCTCTCTCTCTCTCTCTCTCTCTCGCTCTCTCAGCAATCTGTGGAGGGTACATGGTGTTCCAAGGAATTAAATATGGCTTTAGAGAGGGGGTACAAGGTGGAAGAGGTCTATGAAGTATGGCACTACCAAAATAAATCTGACAGTCTTTTCACAAAGTATATTAAATTACACCTAAAGGGGAAACAGGAAGCTTCAGGGTATCCAACTTGGTGTACTACTGATGTAGAACATAAAGCATATATCGATCAGTATTATGGTAAGGAGGGCATTGTTTTAGAGTCAGAAAATATAGCATACAATTCAGCCCTGCACAAACACAGATTTCAAAGCTGTTTCTGAATTCATTGTCGGGAAAATGGGGTCAATGCCCCAATTTGATGAGCATTGCCACTGTCAAAGATGCTGAAGAACTCTTTCAGTATCTTTTCACAGATTGCTACCACATATCTGGTCTGTATTTTATCAATGATGATACAGCATCATTACATTGGAAATACACCAAAAGGCACTATGCTATTGCTACCAACATTAATGTTGTTATAGCTGCCTTTACCATAGCCTACACCAGACTTAAACTGTACAGTTTACTTGAAAGCCTACAGGACTGCTGTCTGTACCATGACACAGGCTCTGTCATATTTGTTAGCAGGTCAAGTGATTGGGATCCACCACTGGGTGACTATTTGGGTGATCTGACCAGTGAACTACCACCTGATGAACACATTGTTGAGTTTGTATCAGGTGGTCCTAAAACCTATGGTTACAAACTGACCAATGGCAAAATCTGTATGAATTGTAAAGGAATTACGTTTCATGTGACAAATAATTCAAAGGTTAATTACAACTGCCTCAAATAACTTGTTGACCACTTTGTCATGGATGGAGGTGAAAATGAACGTGTCGGTGTACAGTCAGTCAGTATAGGGTTGAAAAAAATTGTGTGGAACAAAAAAAGCATCACTATTGAAAGCAAGCCAGAAAAAAGCAACAACTTGCAGGGTTGTATACCACGAAAGGGTTTTAACTGAGGATTTTAAAACACTGGCTTATGGCTTCTGACAGTGGTATGGATATACACTTTGAGCACCTATTTTTCTGTATTTTGAAGGGCCATCAAACTCTGGAAAAGTTACATTATTAAAAGCATGCTGGATGCAAGTCTCAATGCTTTAACCAAATTTCCAGAAAATATTATCTGGTGTTATAGTTGCTGGCAACCATTGTATACAGATTTATGTGCAAATTTCCTCGGTTGAAATTTATAAAGGGTATTCCTAGCACTCTACAAGATGATGAACTATTACCTCCCCAAAAAGTAAGTATTTTAATTATAGATGACTTAACAGAAATAGCATCTGAAAATTGAGAAATTCAAAAATGTTTCACTCAGTACTGCCATCACAGAAATGTTAGTATCATATATGTCACACAAAATTTGTTTGTCCAGGGTAAAAAAAAAGCCAGGCCATAAATGTAAATGCAAATTATATAGTATTATTTAAAACCCCCAGAGATAAGCTACAGGTTAGTATACTGGCTTGCCAGATGTATCCTGGAAATATCACAGTTTTTGAAGAGGCCTTTGAGGATGCAGCTCACAAGGCTTATGGTTATCTTGTGGTCAACTTAAAAGCCTCAGCACCTGAATCTTACCACTTAAGGTCTGGCTTGTTTTTCTTCTGATTTACCTGTTGCATACACCATGAAAAAAAAGAGCCCCAATAAAATAAGAGATGTGCCAGTTGTTCATTGTAGCCAGATGTTCATAGTACTGAGACAAGTCAGCACACCTGAAATGAAACTTTGCATTGCTTAAGCTGCTGGTTAAAGGGCCACCACAGCAAAGAAAAGCTATACTCCATTCAACCTCTGATGATTTATTAGTGGCAAGTGCTGAAGTGGCACTCAATGCTATTAAAGGGATTATACCTCTCAGAATTTACCAGATTAAGATGCTGAACAGGAGATGCAACATTATCAAAAAATTAATTAATAGAAAGCTGTCTGTTAAACATAAAAAAAAGTGTGACACTGTCTTGGGAATTTATTGGCAGCTTGCTTAGCATTGATATACCCTTTTTAACCAGTCTTCTAACAAGCAGGTGAATAGACATGGATTATGCACAAAAAATGCATTTAGTACCACAACAACAGCTGGACTTGCTAAGAGGTCATCTATCCCCTGAAGGGCCACCGAGAAAGGTTGTGGAACGATGGCTGGATGCTGAAATGTGGGATGCTCTTCAAAGGACTAACCTCTGTGAATATGCGAAGGCTAAAGTATATGGGAGTGTGTTGCAATGCTACCTCACAGCTGTACACCAAGGCGAAAAAGATGTAGTGAACTTGTCATTATCTTTGACACCACATGAGCTAATGCAACCACAAGATATCACAGCACAGCCACCTGGCACCAACGATATTTACAATGAAATATTATAAGGTGTTTCTGTGCATGCCAGAAAACACAATGAAATATTGTTAAGCAAACTGAAAAGGTCTGCTGGTGTTACAGACTGGAATGATCGTGGTGAATTTATATATAATGGTGTGCCTGTGGAAGGGTCTCATATGTATGACTTCGTTAAGGCTGTTACTTCACAAAGACACACATCTGATGTCAAAAGACCTATGGGATGAGAACATTTTATCAGAGCTTTAGCAGAAATTAATGCTACAAAATCAGGGGTGCCTAACATTGAAAACAGATCTTTGATTCAGAGTACTAAGAATAACCCCTCAAAGGCTCTGACAGGTGTTTCTACAGCACCAATAGCTGAAACCCACACAATATCACCTGTGGCCAAAATAAGAAAACCTCCTTTTAAAAACTGACCATGTTTAATGGTGTAATGACTTGGATAGGGCACCACACATTTCTGGTAATATTGTGTTTTTGTGCATTTTTTTAATTGATGCTGTAACATCTTGGATAGGGCACCACACATTTCTGGTAATATTGTGTTTTTGTGCATTTTTTATAAATTATGTGCATGTTGTCTTTTATTTTGCTGTCACATTTTAAAAATAATCAGACAGTCTGATGCAATATACAAATGGCTGTTTTATTGTCTCCTTACAATAAGAACATTTAATAATCATAGTCTATAAAAGTAAACTACATTTGTTAGCTATAACATACCGCATGCCTTATTTTTACATCTACCAGTAGTAATAGCGCTGGTTATAATCATAACATAAAATTACTGACTGTTGACTAAAAGAAAAAGAATGATTTAATCTTTTAACAATTCTCCATTGATTGGCAAATGCATAAACATTTTGATCATGTGACATTAAATTATCAGAATGCATCCTAACTACATCATTAAAGGTTGCACCTTTGCATCTATGATGAAGGAAAATATACAATGATGGCCACAGGTCACAGACATTATATCTTAAGCCCATTATGGGTTAAACTGTATTTCTGTTACATTCTTCCAGAAAAACTTCATTATTGTTGGTAGAAAAAATGTGGAGTCTGGAAGAAAGCCATAAGAGTCAAAAAACTCCCCAGTAGTATGGTCAGGGAGATTAATACCTAACCAATGTTTACCAGGCATAGACTGAGGCTGTGAATTCACTACTAAAGAGGCTGGCACACATGTTAGTCTCTCTGAATGTAGTTGATCACTTGCAAAAAAAAAAAAAACTAAAAACTGTCTCTGATAAAAGCATCTGCCTGGAGAAAGGTCTCCGATTGTTGAGAGTTCATCGTTAATTGAGGTCAAACACAACGTTTCATCTTTGATTCATTTCTACCACATTATCAAAGACTGCATACACCAACATATTCAAAGTAGCCAGTAGAGGGTCAGCAAAATGTATTTCAGCTCTCAGATTGCCAGAGTGGATTAACAAATAATGGTCACCACAGCCTTGGTCAGGGCTTAGGTCAAAAGCAAAAAATGTGTACCCCTGACAAAAACCTACATGGTCTATCAGCAGCGGATTGTCTTTCATATGTTTGCCACTAGCATGAACCAGATTGCTATATTTTCTGATGGCATTACCATTTGTAAAGCTAGGTTGCAGTGCTTTAGCAGGAACTTGTTCACCATCTACATACAGAGCTATAAAGTTAATGTTAAAATGTTTAAAATTGAAAGGGTTTTTATTGTATACACCACTGAAAACATCATTATTAACAAAGCAATAGTTTTGGTATCTGCCCCAGAAACAGATTATCTTGGTCACACACACGACTGCCCCAAGATATACTAAACATTTTCATGCTAACACGATCAATAGAATACTTTGCATTAGCAGCCTGTAAAGCCTGAGCATGACTGATATGTACAGCTGGTGAAACATTTACCCTTTTTACATAAATAATTTGTAGTTTATAATCTTCATCTGCATCACCACTAATTAAACAAAATTTGCTCTTGTTACAAATGAGTTTCATTTTTACATCAACACCATTCAGGAGCAGCTTTTCCTGGAAGAAGAGGTCTGCATGAATTGGTCCAAGCAGTTCTACACTGTGACTCATTGGGACCATTAAGAGCAGTGTTCTCATGCTGCCCTGGTGTGTTCTTATAAAATAATCCAGATAAAAATTGTGCAGACAGGGTGTCAGTGCTGTAATTAAGCAGTGACTCAATGATTGCTCTTTAGGGGTAGCAGTTATTACTCTGGATTATCAGTTGGTCACACACCACTATATCCACCTGACTAAAGATGGTTGCCAGGGGTAGTCAATTTAGTTAATTAAACTTACTTTAGCTACATCATCAATGTTGCTACCAACAGACTTAGTGATCTTGCACAAAAGGTATAACAAGGTGTTGTTTAGGTCAATGTAATCTTCACCGTTACCTGCCTCATAAAATTCCAAGGGTGCATTATCACTTATAGTTGACAAGGGTGGGATTTCAACATACAGGTTTTTCTCTATAGTGGTTTGGGTTGGTGGCAACATGAAAAGGTCTAATTCTGACTTTACACATTCTTGACACATGCAGTGTACCAGAGCCATGGCTTAAAATAAGTCTCTTTGACTACTAATTTTACAAGGTTTTTTCTCCTTCGCTTACGTTTCACAACTGTTTTTTTCTTTTGAACATGCCGCCTTTTAATAACAGTTTCATGGGCCCCCAGTAGGATCATTTTTCTCTTCTTATTGGGCCTCTTATAAACAACCAGTCCTGCCCCATCTTACAGCTGTCCCAGATCTTGAGTTGTGAAGGAACTCACAACATTTCTCATGACATCTTTTACAATATTTTTAGCAGCTGTTTTAAGGTGTGGTTTACTGTCTGGAAGCCTTTTTGTGACAGTGGTACAGCTTTTCTAAATAAAGTTCTAAATATACCACCTATACTGGCACCATACATAATTGGGGCACCGGGAAAACCAGATAAGCCGTGACCGGTTTGTGCTTTATAATAGGCTACATAAAGGTTTGGGTCACTGTACAACTTCTGTGACATGGTTGTCATTCAGAAGGTTCCTTTAACAGGCTGGAAATGAAGCTTCACAATCATTTTGCCAAACAAGAATAACACATTCTTGTCTTGATTATTCTTTATCACAATAATTATGGTGTCAAACTGTTGTTTGCTGATTGGTATATAATCTGGCTTATTATAGCGGTTGGTTATGATTGCATTATTCTTACCAGATATTTCCCTACAATGGAGTAGGGGTACATAACTATCACCAACTGTTTGGTGGTCAACAATGTCTGTATACACACACAGTGTGTAAAACCCCCCATTGATGTCAGCATAATATGGTCCTATGCTTACTTGTAGTTGCGTTATACCATGTGGTACTCCCAAAATATGAGCCAGATTATTGCGAGCAATAAATGCTCCACTACTGATGTTGTGGAATTTTGTTTTACGTTCCCTACTGTCATATTCTAAAAACATGCCTAGCTGTGCCTGTTTCAGTGCCTCATTGATGGCTGCCGTGACATTAACAACATTGTGATAATAACCTCTTGGAAGTGATAATGGTAATAATGGCTTAGAAGGTTCACCTGCTTGAAATCTCCCATCTTGTTGTGTAATATTGTCCCAAGTCCTTGGTTACTGTATTTCTGACAAACCGACTTCCCACACCCCTACTAAATTAATAGATTTCACCAGTTTAACAGTATTTTCTGAAATAGTATTTTGGGAAATATTTCATAAGATGAATTGCTGGGCAATGTAACATAAAACCCATTCTCAGACATTGTTTTACCAATAATGTCATCTCTCAACTGATGTACTGTAAAACATGGGAACACACTTATAATTTTAAATTTGTCAGCTGTTTGGATTCTACTCAACTGTTAAATTTTGATGGCCAGCCTAACCATTTCACTAAAACCAGTTTTTTTCTTCCCTTGTCTTTTTTTGTGATACAATTTTTTTCAACCCTGTATATCCAGTTTGCAGTGTCTTCGACTTTTATCAATTCTTTCTCATAAAAAGTACCTCTTATTTCTTCTCCATCATAATCTTTTAATTTGTAAACTGGTATAGGCTTAGGTATACATTCAGAAATAATAAATATCTCACTTGTAAAGTTTTGCTCATAACCTTTTTCAAATTTTTTCTTAACTCTAGAAACCCACATATGATCACCCACAAGAAATTTAAAAGGCCTTTTCACTTTGTGTGTAAGATCACCATATATAATTTTCCAGATATCTAAAGAATTGGTAGCTGTAACATTGATTGGCCTCATTTTGATGGACCAGTGATAGCTCTGATTGTAGGCCATTGTTAAAGCTTGTAATACATCTATGTTGCTATTTGTGTTAAATGCTGCAAGATATCGCCTCATTTTTCTTTTCAATGTATCGTTAAATCTTTCCACAATACAAGCCTTAACATTATTTAATGTCGTAAAATGATGTATGTTTTGATCTTTTAAAAACAATTGAAAATTAGCGTTAAGCAATCCAGTCCCTTCATCTGTTTGTAATTTTTGTGGCATGTGGCCCTCTCTGAGTATCATTTTAAAAGTCTCTGTCACATCTCTACCAGATTTTGTTTTTAGCAATTTGGTCCATGTGTATTTTGATAGGACATCAATAACTGTTAGAATAAACTGGAAACCATCATTGTCTTTGGAAAGACTAGCCATATTGAACAAATCAGCCTGCCATCGTGCATCAATGTTGTTAATAACTACTCTGTTTCTAAGAAATTGTTTCCTCTCTGGTTTGTGCATAGTATAAGCATCTTGTAAAGACAGCCACTTTGATACCTGAGTGTGAGTAATTCTTTTCCTCCGTTTTGCAACAGCACCATGTAGTCTCTGAACACCCCCTAAGCTACAAGGTGTATGAGGTTCATAATAATTTTTTTTCAATGATTTCTTAACCATGACTGTTGTTTAGTAATACAGCAAGAACACAGTTATTTTTTTCAGATGTCAAAATTTTATTATGAAAGACCACACAATGTATACATCTAATTATATAACAACACAGAGCATGTGTTAGTCATTGTGATAAATTGATGCTGTACTGCATTATAAATATTACAGCAAGAAAAGACAGGCCTTGATTTGCTGTGTAACAAGAAAACTGGATGTAAATTCAATCACATTGCTAACATCTTCCTGTCTCTGACATTTTAAACTATAACAACAAATATCAACAATGTAGGCCACAGCTACCAGTACTCGGCCATGAGAAACCACATCCAATTTTTCAAATATTAGAGGTAGCACATTTTGAACAGTTTTTAACACATGATTGTTTAGGCACCTGCTCATGTTCATTATTTCACACGAGCATGCATCTTTTTTAATGTCACTCATTAAAATTTATATAAACTGAAGTTTTTCACACTTTACAGGGTTAGTTGGAGTTTGAGCAACATGATTTAAAATTTGCATGGTTATCAAAGTCTGTAGAAAATTTTCTATTTTCTGCTTTTCAAACATTCTTTGGTGTTTTCCCCACAGGTTACCCATCTTAACAGCTCTCACCATGCAGCACTGTGTTCCTCGTCAGAACTACCAATATCATACAAGTACATATAATATGGCACAGGCCTTCCTTTTTGCAGTGGGCTTTTAAAATATTTTTTATGACTTCCTGATGAAACCGCTTCTTCAACAGCACTCAGTAGTGTTACACTCAATTGTTCATAAAGTGTGTCAATTCCTTAGCAATACATGTCATCTCTTTAAATTCAGACAAAGTGTCATTTATTGCTTGTATTGTATCAAAATATGGTGCTGTGCACCGGAGTTTCTATGCTTTCAATTCAACTAGTAACTTGATCTTTCATGGGCACAACCCCTCACAGACTTCAGGAAAAGCACGCTCCCAGTACCCCTTCTCTGGTTCATATAAACAGCTATGTCTTATCTGTGAGGAGTGGTCTATGGTACATTCCTCACAGTTTATCTTTCAAGTCCTGAGCAACCAAGTCTTACAGTTACTGTATTAGAATACCCTTTATTAGGTCCAACATGATAATCTTTTCAGGTGGCACTTCAATTCCTGTCATGGCCACATCAGCCTTTTCATCAGGGCATTTCTCAACATCAGGTACATCTGGTTCTTCCCACTGTTCATCCATATTAGCACACTCATGATTATCATGCAAACCATGTCTCATGAATGATTCAATCAATTCAGTCATAACAAAATCCTCCAGTATGGCACTAGCTGATGCTGCCTATGGTGCATCTGGTTCTTCTCACTGTTCATCCATATTAACACACTCCTGATTATCATGCAAACCATGTCTCATGAATGATTTGATCAATTCAGTCATAACAAAATCTTTTGTTGTGGCACTAGCAGATGTTGATTGGCTAGGTTCATCCATTTCAGTTTCCCTCAGGCAATCCACACACACAGGAGCAAAACATAAGCCAACTATGGAGGAACACTGCTAAATGTTTTTATCAGCAATATCCCTTCTCACCTGTCCAGAGCAAGCCCAGACAAGCCAACCTTTACTCCGTCCATAGCTGTGTCACAATATGGAAGGGAGTGGGGGGTTGCTGTGTCATTTCTGGTGCACATGGGAGTGGAAAGGGGGTTGGGGTGCTGTGTCATATCTGACACACACAGGGAGGGGGCAGGACATTGTGTCATTTCTGGTACACATGGGATGCAGAAGGGGTGGGGACATAGAGTCATTTCCAGAACACGTGGAAGGGGGAAGGGCATTACATCTTTTCTGGATATCAATCAAAAAGGGGGCATGGCATTATTGCATTAATAAAAAAAGGACAGGGAAATCAGCCATCAATTATCCATCAATCAAATTTTAGCAGTTAATATACACATATACTACTGACATCACTGAAAAAGCAGATACAGTAACAAAGAATTGACTATGGTGTCAGATGCCAAATTACATAAATAATGCATTAATTATCTGTGTATGCCAGCATGTGGAGTTCTTAAGTATCTGATGTCAATTGAATCTGTTGGATAGATGTGGAAGTTTGTAGCAAAAGTAGTAAGGGGTCTATAGAGAAAACATGTAATAACAGGCTTAAAGGACAACCTTGTCTAACCCTCATTTTGTGGGGAATATGAGTGCCCAGAGAAGATTTAACATATTTTATGGTATCAGTCAAGCTACTGAATATAATACCTTGATCCAGGACACAAAAAGAGGAAGAATACCATAGTGATGCAATATATCAGATAAGTAACTTAGGTTGACATGGTCAAAGGCCTGTTCCTGATTAAGAGAAAGATATAACCTTGGCATCGACATTGAGAAGCCCTTTCAAACACTTCACACAGTAAAATTGTAATATCTGAAATCTAACGAGAAGAGATTGTGCAGCATTGTGTCTGAGAAATTAGTACGTCTGCAGCTGTCTGTAAACTATGAGCTGAAAGTTTGGCTAAGATTTTATAATCAGTGTTACGTAAGCACAATGGTTTCCAGTTATCTAGTATTGTTCTGTCCCCTTTTTTGTACAAAAAAAATAAGTAAAGCATCTATGATGGAGGTTGGTATGTGTCCAGTAGTTAGTATTTGTGTGTACAGACCTGTAAAGTAGGAGCCAGATAATCAATAAAGGTTTTGTAAAATTCTGAGGTAAGACCGTCAGTACTCAGTGGTCTACAGGATGGCAAGCCTGATATAGCTTCTGCCACTTCCAATAATTGAATCATTTGGTTCAATGCATTTTGGGCATAGTCCATCAAGGGTGGGACATCTAAGGAGGGTACTGAAAAGATGTTTGCACTAGGGGGATAGGAGTAACCATATTTATGCATGACATATGCATGCACAGTATCCGAGATATTAGCAAAATTGTCAGTGGAAGGGGTCTGCACAGAAGGACGCAATGCCCACATGTATCTGCTCTGGAAACTCGAAGCACAGGCTTTATAGGCATCAAGGGATTGCTTTGTTCCATGTGTGCCAAACTTACTTTCCTGTTTCAGGGACTTAGTTCTGTCATATTGATGGGTGAGCATTTGAGATATAATGTGTTCTATGTTAGAAGAAAAATCTCTTCCAGAATCATGCATATGAGAGATGAGCTTCTGTAGCTTGTAGCATAGATTCAAGTATTGCAAATACAATTTAGTGCCCAAGAGACAGGCTTTGCGTTGAAAAAGAGATCAAAAATCTCTTTTTGAGTCCCCCCACCGAATTTCAAAGTTATCATATGCACAAAGGATGGACAATCTAGCAAAAAATTCCTTTATCCACAGATCCTTCACTGATGGGTTGTCCAGTATGGTATTATTTGATCTCCATGGTCTAGTTTTAGGGATTGCAGTACATCCCACTGTATAAGAAACATGAACAGCTAGATGATCAGAGGTTTCAACTGGAAGAATAGAAGACTGAATGACTTGGAATCCCAAGCATAAAAATAAAAAATCTATCCTTGAAGTTAAGGGTCCTTTCATGAACGTTGCCAGAGGGGGTGGAGAAAAAACCTGCTGTCTATCTTGTAGTTGAGCCCAGGCAATCATATCTCCCAGGAAAGCCGAATCACACTGTATTTTAGAAGTCTGGCTACCCTGATCATTATGACTAAAGCCACAGGTAATGTTCCCCCATAAAAGTACCAAATTATTAGTGTAAAGGAAAGGTTGAATAGATTTGAACAGTTTGACTCAGTCTGCCTTGGATTGAGAAGCAAAAACATTAATAATTTGTACAGTGAGTTTGCCAAACAGTAAATCCAAGAGAGCAGAGCACTTCCAAGGGAAATGTCAAGTAATCTGTGCATTTTGAAATCAAAACCACTGATCAGAATGCCCACTCCATCACATAAATCCTGTCACTGCAACCAGAAGGGTGGACAATTACATCATGCCTTTTGTATCACAGAAAGTTCAAAGGAGGATTTTATCCTTGTGTATTGCAAGAATATGATGTCACCAGCAAAAGCACTTAAGACTGCGAAGGTCAAAATCCTCTTCCTATAGGACATCATACTCAGTGGCAGAGCCAGGTTTGGGAGCCAGGGGGTGCCATTCAGTCAATCAAGGGCTCCACAATGGGCACTAAAAAGTGAATAAAGATGGTGGAGGGGCACCACTATTCACACTGGGGCAGCCAGGATGGGTGACTGCCCCCCAGCCCCCCCAGCTCCGCCACTGTTCATACTATTAACATTAAGAGACAAAAAAGAAAATTGGTTCTGGGAAATCATCAATGATTAGGTAGGTAAACCCCCGTCTTTGCTTAGTTGTGATCCAGTCCTGCCCCAAACCATTTTCCACTTGTACTTCTGGAAGTTCTTCAACATCCAAGAGACCGTCACTGTGAGAGGACAAAAGAGATGAGTCAGACCCTCCTCTCTCATCCTCTGTATCACCCCACTGCAAAGGAGATGCCAGAGCAGTGAACTTATTACTTAAGGGGAGATCAAATTGAGTGGAAGATTTTGATTTCCCTTGGGATGTCTGCCCCATTTCTTCACTGGGACTTGAGGGAAGTCTCTATCAGTAGGGGGTGGAGACATGATAGTAATGGTTTCATAAGAGGAAACAGGGGACTGAATACATAGGGGATCCAGAGCTGAGTACACAGTAGGGAAAGATGGAGTATCATTCACCTCATCCATAATCAGGATAGGAGGAAACTCAGGAATTGGCAAAGAATTTAAGCTAGACTGTGTATCTTGTAAGTGGTCAGGGGATGGATCCTGATCTATGACTTCACTTTCCACCTGGGATGAACCTTGGGTGATAAAATCATTCTGATTAAGGCCATCACTTTGATTATGCGAAGCCCAGGCACATTGATGGAAGGAGTGACATTGTTCTTCACACAGGTTACATTTGAATAGGTTAGGGCACTCATGGTATATGTGACCATATTCCAGCCAGCAACTGTACCAGGCTGCATCACATGCAGAGCTCAGATGTGTGTGTGAGCCACACTTGTGGCAGTTCATGGGCTGGCCCAGATAGAAACAGATCCCCTTATCCCACCCAATATAAAAGCTCCTAGGAAGGTGGCTGATAACAGTGGTAGTCTGATGAAGTTTAACCTTAATCTTCCACCTCCCTGCCTAGACTTGTTCATTGGCAATAATGGGGGGGGTTGGGGTGTCTAAAATCTCACATTATTTCTAAAGCCATTAAAGAATATCCAAACCATTTACACACCTATTATGAAATAAGAGGGTAATCAGTTTAACAGTAAGATTCAACAGAGGGATGTCCACAGAAGGGAACCATAAAGGGGAGTCTTTAACCTTCTCATATTTAAACCAGAAGCAGTCTAGAAAAGTAGAAGTACAGAAACTGATGTTTGATCTCTCCTTCCCAGAAAAATGGGCACTGTATACAGATCAGAAGCTACAGTGAAGCTGAACAGGATGTAATGCAGCACTGCAGAATTCTGCAGTTGAGTGACTGCAGCAAACAATGCAATTTCAAGGACAGTTAATCCCTTTTGCCATGCAGTAAACCTGTGACACTGAGCTTCATCCTGACGGGCTTCGCTGTATATGTCCTACTGACTCTTTAAATAATTTTCTGATCACATAAGACCTATCGGGGGGAGATCTAACCCATTCCAAAAGTGGAGCCAGACAGCATTCATCAGCTGAATAGGATCTCTGGAAATGGAAAACAAATCAGACATTTTAATGTTAGTGGCTATATCATGTGGTACAGCGTTTATAGGGACTGAAGGATGAGAAAGTCCAAAAGAGGAAGTCCCTGCATCAGGGTTTAACAGTGCATTCACTGTGGCCCCTTGAGAAGAACCATGTAAAGCAACAGCAGGGGCAAAAGTGGAAGGGGCAGTAGCAATATGCCTGAAACAGTAGCCTTCTTCCTCGGCTCATGAAAACCAACCGCGGCAGTAGATGGGGCCCTACCTGCGTGGTCAGAGTAACATGCCTTGTCAGCTGGGACCCAGGAGACTATCTGCTGCTCTTATACAACCTGCAGCAAGTAGGGAAGCATCACTTGACCATTTCCCTAACAGACTGTGGGTAGGAACACATTTTTCCTAAGTTAGTGTCTGATTGAGACCCATCGCAAATGGATCTGCAGTTAGCTGTACAAGGAAAATACTTGCATCTATAACCCCATCCTTAGTGAGGGGAGAGGAGGTAGAGGTATCCGAACAAAGTACCCCAGAAGAATGCATCAGCATCAAGGGAGTAGAGTGAGGAAAAGGTATACTGGGAGGCAAAACATGAGAGAAAAGTGGAGCTGAAACCCCTGCAATCACAGAATCAGCCTCAGGCAGTCACATTGGTGAAGAGGCATTCTCTTGAAGATCCAGTGTCAGTCTCAAAAGGTATGGAGGTAGAAAGAATAATTTGGTCTGAGTGTCCTGTAGAAGGGAGTGATGTTCCTGTTTTTGAAAATAGAAATGTGGCTGTCACAAGCTGCTTTTCTTCTGGGCATATGATTTTTCTTTTTCCTTGAGTAGGCACAACAGATGACACATTCCAGTGTTCAATTCCAGCTCTAGGTGAGTCTCCTTGATTCTGAGTACCTCTACAGGAACATTGGACTTCAAAATCATTTCAGGTAAAGAGGAGGGAAATGTTACATCCACAGCTGGTAAATCCAAATCTGCAGTCAGTAAGTCAGCAACAGACACATCCTCTAAATGGACAGAAGCAGAGAAGGAGACTTGCTCCCCTACCTCCATCACTTCCATGGTCACAAACTCCAGTGCAGTCATTTTGGCAGGATGCCAAAATGGCCAGAGGTTCCTCCACTCGAGTGCAGGGGAATTTTCATAATGTATGAAAAATAAACAATAATGGTACAAAAAAACACTTCAAGAATTGTAGTCAATTAATACATCTTACAGTGGTGTACCTGAAATTATAAAATAAATGATAATGCTATTGAATAAAAATCATTTCATTATATAACAAAGAAATACAAATGAAAATCCATAACAAACAGACTACAAGTATTTCTCCTCTCATATTTTCCTCCTCTTTTTTTTTTTCAAAATTACTTTCATTCTCAGACTTGTATTTTTATTATTCCCGGAACCCCTCCCCATCTCCTCCTCAATAATTCAGGAGGAAGAGTAGATTGGTCATGAAAAAAATGAGTACAAAGTTATTTTTCAGTCAATAGTATAATAGCTACAGGTGCCATATCTAGCTGTTGTATTACATACTTACATCGAATTTGCCATAAGATAAATTTAATGCATGTAAAAATAATCTCAGTGTTCCTTCTTCTAACCCATGAATATTCCTTGAATATCTTGTTAACATTTTCATATGTCATCTGGCCCAGTGTACATTATTCCACCTTGTGCTTAATGGCTGCCAGACTTGTCTGATAAATAAGCAGTCTATAAAAAATGCTGCAAAGTTTCCTCTTGTTGTGCACACTGTGGCCTTGGACACATTCTTTCTGAAAGGCTCTTATGCTTGGCATTATGTTTAACCAAACCATATCCTTCATCAAAGGTGGTGTTCTTTTATCTGTTAGATGAGTTTCAATTTGATGGTGATTTGTTGGTGTAACTCCTTTATACTCTATTGGTATACTATACCCTTGTTCCTGAATAGTAATATATAAGATTGTTCTATTGGGTACAGTAGCTTGATTGACAGTTAAATGCCATTTATTTATTTTTTTAATCAGAGGTAGTGCATATGTGGGAAACTGTTCAGTTTTTCTTAATCCTATCAGGGAATGATTCCATATGTTCACAACCGGAGTTGACCATGAAGTTGCCACCTTTTTCCTTTCCGCTATACTAGGGGAAGTAAATTTCATAATATTTGCATATATAAAATTACTAATGTAACCCCTACCCGGTCTACCATTTGTTTCGGACACCAAACCAGGTGGGCTGGGTTTGGGGAGGAATAGGTCACTCGGCACAAAGGCTAGGTTTGGCTACTCTGCACAGGGGCACCCAAGTAACTCCAAACACAGGAAGCAATAACTGTAATGTCCAATACCAGAAGTGGGATTCTAAAGTGTGGCTTTTTATTCACAACCAAACAAAATAAGCAAAGCATAGATGGACCCCCATGGGGCTACACTCCTGTTAATGCAGATTAAAAGAGACCAGAACACTTCCTCAACACTTTATCCCTCAGGCTATCAGGCTTTGAACCCACTGGGCACACAACCCAGACTTGCACGCTGTTTTGCATTACACAGCCCAAACTTGTACACTGTTTTGGGTTTTCCCTTGCTTGGATCCCTTGCCAGCCACTTGGACACCTTCCATACTTCATGGAAACATTTTCTGGTGGCTCCCTAAACCACCTAAGAGCATCACGGCTCCATCAGGAAATCTTCCTTTCAATCCCACATCTGGGTACTTTCCTCAGGCACTGGTCAAGTACCTGAGAGAAAGCAAAAGGTGTCTCAGAGCAAATCTGTAGAGGTGAATTTGGTTACTACCAATTGGGGGATCTCCCACCTCTCACTCCCACAATTCATACCCGCCCATTTCTATGGACAGTAAACACCTCATCCTGTAAAGCTTTGTAATGTAGATTCTTGCTAAATGTATTTCACATTCCATCTACTTATCTTGCTTCCCATTTGTGCTGGACTTTGTGTGGCATTGTCCATTTCTCTAGACCCCTCACTGAGTTTATTTTTTATTTTATTTATTTAGTTTTTGTTAACCGGGTAGGTGCACTAGCCAACAGGTGACTATTTTCAGGCACGACCCGGGAGACACAGTTACAGTACAAGATAGGACAGTTCAGGTTTATACAGAACAGGCAAAGGTACAATGGCACAAGTACAGGCATACAATTTCAAAGGGCAGAGGGTACTGGAGGGAGCACATATTTAGAGGGGAAGGGGGGAAGGAAAGGAAAGGGAAGGGAAGGTGAGGGGGAGTTTAAGCAGGTAAGGAAGGGTGTGAGACTCTGACGAGGGATGAAGGGCTAGGCAGAGAGTGACAGGGAAAATACGACGAATATGGCTTTTGTGGTGCCAGGTAAATATCTGCAGCTGGGCTTGTGGAACCGAAGGATGGCAGAGCAAGAAGGGAATGATCGGCAGGTAGGGAGAGGAGTACGGTTTAAGCGAAAAAGGCGCGAAGATGAACAGGGCTTAAGGGACTATGAGAGGTATTAAAGTTAGGTAATAAAGAGGGGTGATCAGCAGGCAGGGGAGAGGGAAAGGGAGGGACCAATACCTACAGTAACAGTACAAACAGAGACAGCAGAGGGTAAAGGAGGAGGCGCAAAGGGGAAGTGGAGGGAGGGAGGAATGGAAAGTAGGATAGGGTGAGTGCATAACTAGGAAGACCATCGACTAGCTGGAGAGGGAAAGAGGAGTAAGAAAACAGGGGAAGGAGTAAAGGATAGTAACGGCTTGAGCAGGGGATAACATGGTCTGCACTCAGGTTAGCAAAACTAGGACCACTAGTGGAAAAAAGGGGGGATACGGCCAACCTGAGGGCGCTTACGGCAAAGTACGGCTTTAGCTAGAAAAGGCACAAAAAAGACCCGGAGCTATGGAACTGAAACCCGGCAGGGCACAGAGGGGTAGGGGAGCTAGCGGGAGTGGGGAGGGAGTTAAGCAGTCCAATCCCCAATTTCCTTCATTCTTTGTGCTGGACTTGAACATACTTGAATTAAGTGACATTGTTCATTACTCTAGACCTCCCACAAATTAAGCAGTCCAATCCCCACTTTTCAACTGTACTGGGCTATCTTTTTCTGACCCCACAGTAACAGTCCCTTTAGTGTCCTTCTGTTTAGGTGAAAACACTTGGCCCTTTTTCAGAGCGAACTAACCCTTTGGTTGCAGGTGCCCCACAGGCGTTTCCTGCACAAGAAATCTTCATTTCAGAGTTTCTGGTGCCTCAGCACAACTTGAACAGGCAGCTTCTTTCACTTAGGTTGCCCCCGGAAAACAGGCAAAAACCTTCCCCCCATCCCCTCAGGGATGGGGCTACTTGAACCACTGAAAGCGGTCTCCACCACTTCAATTACCTGTTCCTGTGTTCCTTTTCAGGTGGAAACACACACCTTGCCCAAATGTAGCTCTAAAACAGAGCTTAAATCTTTGAGAGCCTGCACACACTCTGCTGCACTACAGTCTCTCTGTCTCTCTCTGACTGCATACAGACTCTGGCTTCAAATTCCCCAATGTTCTACTCTAACCTCCAACTGCAACATTCCAGTGTGGCTTATGCAGCTGCGAAAGTTCTATTATGATGTCATCCCTCAGTCTCAGCCGAGACTGAGAACAGGGTGAGACAATGTGAAATCCATTTAACTGGAGTTTCACAAGCTGCCTTCCCTGCCTACCACTAGGTCTTACTGGGATTCTAGCAACCCCAGGTAACAGGGGGGTTACAATCACCCTGGGCCAGGAAAATGACTGTCCACAGTCATTAGTTACCTGACCTAGGCCATCCTACCCTATGTGCTACCTACGGAGAGGGGTGATCAGGCCCCCTCCTACCATGTGCTAGGCATAGGCATGCAACACTAAGGGCCCAGAGGCCATCAGCTGATGCATAAGCCTCTACTCTACCCACTTCCTATGGGTATCCAGTGGCTCTGGAAAAACTGTCCAGAGCATAGCCCTAATAGATCAGCACTGCAGTCCCTATGGCCATTCAGGACCACAGCCTGGCTATCCCCCTAGCCCTCTAGGGAAAATCTGTCTGCCTCTAACTCAAATCCCAAAACAAAACAAACAGGGGTCCTCCCCAACCCTGGACATCATGCAACCACACACCTGGAGCTAATACCATACCATATGCATTACTCCCACATTCCCCCACAACCATACCTGTGGAAGGAAAAAGTTACACAGTAACAACAACAACAACAGTACTTTAAACACTACATTCTAAAGTACTACTAAGGAACTCCGATGAGTTCCTTCTCCTCCTCTTCTTGTCTTCTCTTCTATCTTCTTCAGGAACACCTGCAAGAAAAAAAGAAAGACAACACACACTCCTAATCTGCATACACAGTCTATCTAAACCCCTACCATCAAAACACTGAAGAATCCCAAAAAGATTTTTTTAGAAAAGTAGAAAAACAATATAAACATTAGAAAATCGTAGAAAACAATGACATTATGTACAATACACCATTTGGGGGATGGAGTGCCCTAAAAGTCCCATCTAGTGACCACAGTGCCCTAAGGCAAGTCCATTAAAGAGTCTCTCCTGGGCCAGAGCCTGGTGAAGCACAGTTCTAGCAGGCCAAAGTCCTGAAAGGGAGAGTCTTTGAGGACAGTTCAAACATCTGGAGTCTGCTAGTGTAGGGTATGTACTGCAATGTCATAAGAAAATAAAAGTCTGGACTTACCAGTCCCTTGTAGAACGACAATGGCACCAACCTGGTCCTCAGCCGAAGACTCTCCTTGGCAGCATTCTTCCAATACAGCTGGGAAGACATCTTCTGGGAATGACAGGAGGGCACATCTGGAAATTGCTGGGCTGATGTCATCTCTGGAGATGGAACCTTGGAACAGGAACAAAAAGGAAAACAGCTGGTCTGAAGTCATCCGATTACCAGGCGATGAATCAGGATACAGCTGGGCTGGTGTCCTCTCTGGATCTGAAGTCATCTGGTGGGCCAGTCGATGGATTCTGGAAAGTCAGTACACTGTAGAACTGATGAATGTGGGGCACCTGAGTCCTGGAAGTCCATACTGGCAGAACAACAAAGGCACTGCAATGGCTGGAGTGGCAGCACTGGCCACCACTGTTCTGCTGTCCATTTGGTAGGCATGGGCACATTTGCAGGGAGGTCTTTGCATTGTGGCCAATAGCACAACGGGCCAGGAGTTTGAATTATTACCCCATCTGGTCGCACATAATTCACACTGTGAAAGGTTTTACATCCCTCTCCATCCACAATTCGAACAGTGTCCATTAACAGTGTCCTGCCTCTTTTCCACTGGCTGTATTTTTTGTGAAACATTCTGTTCCTGACATGCTTGTTTGCACCAGAATGCACACATTTCATTGCTTCTGCCCAAATCCAGGACTTCCTGTTTTGTTTAATCTCCTCCCAGACTCTCTGAGGAAAGGTAGGAAAGGACATCCCATAGATTTAATTTGCCATCCTACAAACCAGTCTTTCCTCTTTACTAGCTTTGGTCAACCTTTGAGACCTCTGGCCTGGCTTGGGGGTGGCCAGTTCTGGTTCTGCCAGCTATGCATTCTCAACAAGACAACAAAAGGATCCCTAGCTGCTTCTTCTTGCACAGCCAGGGCAGTGGCATCACCAGTCTCTTCCATGCATTCCTCTGAGGCAAGAGCTTGAGGCTGTGTACCAGTTCCTTTTTCATAAGGCTGCATAGGTTCCCCCTCTTCTTCCTCACTGAGAATCTGTGCCCAGAAGTGAGCAGTTGTCCTCACTCCTGAGACTATCCACTCATCGCTGGGCAGGGAGGTAGAAACCTCCCATTCAAAGGCCTCCCTCATCTCGTCTTCTCCTATGAGACTTGGGCTAGGTCTCCCCTCTCCAAGGATCTACTGATGCTCTTCCTGATAGGCCTGTCTGTGATTCAGAATCCGAAACATCAGTTCATTGTGCTGTCTGTAAATCTGCACCCTCTAGCTTTGTGCCACACTCCCCTGAGGGGCCTTCTCTAGCAGGCTCCATCTGGTGCTGTGTGCTGCCAACTACAGATTCTTGAACTTTTGTCCATGTGGGAGCCAAACAAATCTTGGGCGCTTTAAATAAACCATATTTCTCTAAGCACCCAGAACAGTGAGGTACCATGAAGACGTCCCTTCCAGCATTTAAGCACATCAAACATACTTACACTGGATATCCAGGAATCGCTACATGAGGAGGCAGTTTCCTCCATAGTAACATCTCTCAATGTCCCTTAACTTGTTTACTTCTACTGCTACCACAGCCCGGGCATGATCCGGGTAGCGGGCTGGTCTTGAGGCCATGACTGCAGAGAAAAACAAACAAGGCTCACTGTTATTTCAAGTCCCATATCACTGAAAACTTTCCCTCTTTCAAAATTGCTCCTCTGCTGCTGTGTTTACATTACTACACCACCCTGTAATGGTGGCTGCAGCACTCCTAAGCATAACATTCTGAAATTGGGTCAAGCCACTGCGCATCCGATTTACACACTCTACTGATAACTTTGCTCAAACTGCACAAACTTGCACTGTTCTTTTTCCTAGCACATTTATATGATTTACCATGGACTTTTCACTTGCTGAAGACATTGCTCTAGCTCACAGTCCCTTAAAGCCTCAGTATTTCATAGCTCACGATTGCCTGTAACTCTTGCTGCATATCTTGATACAACTCACAGTCTCTGTCATGGCTTTGAAACTTATACTGATGCTGAACCCATAATTATGCTCACAGTCGATGGCTTAAAAGGCTTGCTTTTGCTGGTAAAACTTAACACAGTCCTTGTTTGCAAAGCGACTACACTGCTACACACAGATTCAGTTGGCTTTTGGCAAAATCACTTAGTTTGAGCAATTTTTTCTGTTGGTACTCCCTGTTATCAGTAGCTGTTTGCTGCAATGGAAAATGGCCTGTATCCAGTCTTGGAGGCCTCTGGAAAGAAGCGGATTTTCAGTCTTGCTGATCATCCCTCTGAACACCACACTCACAGTCCAGTTGATCAAGATGCGGGTTGAGCCTGAATTTACACAGAAAAATCAGTTTTTTTACACTTTTTACAGCGCTTTCAGTCACTACGACACTCCTCCTGTAAGCCAGTATGCACACTCCACTCACACTCCCTCTCTAATGCTGGGCAGTCGCTCTAGAGCTGGCTTGGGGGCAGGAATGATTGCAGTCTCACCAATCACTCAATGCCATGCAAATGAGCCTCTTTCCTCTCGAGTGCTCTTCTCCTCACGGCGATTGTCGAGCAGGCAAATTTAAACTGCAAAACCACACTTTTTTTTTTCTTGACTGACTCCATGGCGGGAGCCCATTTCAACCATTTTTCATGGCCATTAACACAACAAGTCTCTCAGTTCACAAGAAAGCATTTCCAATGTCCAGGGCACAATTTTCCTTTTGCTACCCCTAGTTTTCCACACTTTCCTTTTGTCACAACAGTTTTAAAAGCTGGCAAAATGCTATCATTTTGATGCAGGACAAGTGCATACGCTGTCAGTTTTACTGCTCCTTGGTAAACAGTTGGCATTTTAACAGCAGCACATGTACAACAGCACACAGTGGCACACTAGTTAGCCTTGCTTCAGATTTTTGGTCTACCCACTGTCAGATAGCCAAAATGCTAGCCCTTTGCCCGAGCACCTTTCTTGCATTCCTCTCTAAGTTCCAAACCCAAATTCTCAGCGGTGCCTCCATTTTTGTAACCCCTACCCGGTCTACCATTTGTTTTGGACAGCAAAACCAAGTGGGCTGGGTTCGGGGAGGAATAGGTCACCTGGCACAAAGGCTAGGTTTGGCTAGTCTGCACAGGGGCACCCAAGTAACTCCGAACACAGAAAGCAATAACTGTAATGTCCAATGCTAGAAGTGGGATTCTAAAGTGTGGCTTTTTATTCACATCCAAACAGAATAAACAAAGCATAGATGGACCCCCATGGGGCTACATTCCTGGTAATGCAGATTAAAAGAGACCAGAACACTTCCTCAACACTTTATCACTCAGGCTCTGAACCAACTATGCACACAGCCAGGACTTGCATGCTGCTTTGGGTTACACAGCCCAAACTTGTACACTGTTCCGGGTTTTCCCCTGGCTCAGCTCCCTTGCCAGCCACTTGGACACCTTCCATACTTCATGGAAACATTTTCTGGTGGCTCCCTAAACCACCTAAGAGCACCACGGCTCCATCAGGGAATCTTCCTTTCAATCCCACATCTGGGTACTTTCCTCAGGCACTGGCCAGTACCTGAGAGAAAGCAAAGGTGTCTCAGAGCAAACTGGGAGGTAAATTTGGTTACTACTGATGGGGGGTCTCCCACCTCTCGCTCCCACAATTCCTACCCAGCCATTTCTCTGGCCAGTAAACACCTCATCCTGTAAAGCTCTGTAATGTAGATTCTTGCTAAATGTATTTCACATTCCATCTACTTGTCTTGCTTCCTATTTGTGCTGGACTTGAACACAGTTTTAAGTGGCATTGTCCATTACTCTAGACCCCCCAATGAGTTAAGCAGTCCAATCCCCAATTTCCTTCACTCTTTGTGCTGGACTTGAACATACTTGAATTAACTGGCATTGTCCATTACTCTAGACCTCCCACAGATTAAGCAGTCCAATCCCCACTTTCCAGCTGTACTTGGCTGTCTTTTCCTGACCCCACAGTAACAGTCCCTTTAGTTTCCTTCCATTCAGGTGAAAACACTTGGCCCTTTTTCAGAGCGAACTCACACTTTGGTTGCAGGTGCCCCACAGGCGTTTCCTCCACAAGGAATCTTCCTCTTAGAGCTTCTAGTGCCTCAACACAACTTGAACAAACAGCTTCTTTCCCTTAGCCGGACCCAGAGGGGTTGCCCCCGGAAAACAGGCAAAAACCTCACAGGCAAAAACCTTTCCCCATCCCCTCAGGGATGGGGCTACTTGAACCATTGAAAGCGGTCTCTACCACTTCAATTACCAGTTTGTGTGTTCCTCTTCAGGTGGAAACACATACCTTGCCCAAAAGTAGCTCTAAAACAGAGCTTAAAGCTCTGAGAGCCTGCACACACTCTGCTGCACTACAGTCTCTCTCTCTCTCTGACTGCACACAGACTCTGGCTTCAAATTCCCCAATGTTCTACTCTAACCTCCAACTGCAACATTCCAGTGTGGCTTATGCAGATGCGAAAGTTCTATTATGATGTCAACCCTCAGTCTCAGCTGAGACTAAGAACAGAGTGAGACAGTGTGAAATCCATTTAACTGGAGTTTCACAAGCTGCCTTCCCTGCCTACCACTAGGTCTTACTGGGATTCTAGTAACCCTGGGAAACTGGGGGTTACACTAAAACAGAAACTAATCAGGTTAATTAAACCCGATCCCCATATTTATAAGAATGGTAAAGAACATCTTTTAATAGGATTCAAGCAGCTCCCCCAAATTATCTGGAATACTAAACTTAATAGATTTGAATCAAGACTGGCTGGGGTGGGTATCCTACACATAAATATGTAAACAAAGACAGCAGAAAGGTTTTAACCAATGCCACCTTTTTCTTCTTAGTCAGCTGCCAAAGCTTCCATACTTTTACTTTTTCTGTGTAGATGTCAAATTTTCCTTCCAGTTCTCAACTGCTTTATCACCTGTTCCGAGCTTTAGTCCTAAAAATGCAATAGAAGAATCAGACATTTTAATATCTTGAATGTCTGGCACCTGTGCTGTGTTGTCTCTCAAAATTTAGCCTGAACATTTTGTGCGATTTATATGAACACCTGTAATCATGGAAAAATGTTCTACCTTGCCAAGCACAGGTTCTGCTGCATGTACATCAGGTAGAAGTACACAGACATCATCTGTATAAGCTATTATTTTAGTTATACTCTCTGTTGTAGGCAACTTAATTTCTGTGAATCTAGGATCCTGCTGAATGAGCCTTAGCAACTGATCAAGACAGAAAATGTGTAAGATGGGGTTCATGCCCCCCCCCCGTCACACCCCTCTGTTCACAGAATCACAGAATCATGTGAGTCAGCAGCCAGGTGGCCATATGGACTCGTCCAGTACTCATTAGAGTTTGTATTTTTTATCTCCCATAAAATCATCTAATTGTGACTTAAAGCACTCCAATGAAGTGCTATTTACTATGCTGGAGAGTAGTCTGTTCCAAACACTAACCACCCTTTAGTTTAGCCAGTTATCCCATTGATTTGCTCAATATAAATCACCGTTTAATTGTAGTACTAAAGGTCCTAAGTAGCCATTCACCAGAGACACTGCTGCAGCTATCTGATATGAGTCCATTATCCATTTCTGAAATGTGTCTGGTATACCATATTTTTGCTGTACAACCCCTAGATATTTATGTGATACTGTGTCAAATGTGTGCTCTTGATACAAACTAAACACATAGCCTACAAGCTTATTTTGCATTCCCATTTCAATTATTTATCTCAGTAGTAACAGGTTGTCCTGTATATTTCTCCGTTGTACACTGCTTGGTTGAATTAGATGTGGGACTACTGTAGCTGACCTGGCTTTCAGTATTTTCATTAAAAAAAATGTTATCAGTATTCATAATGCTTAAAGGTCTCCAATTTTTCAGGTCAGCGTTATCATTTTTTTGGTATATAAATAACTGTATTGATGAGCCCTGTTGGGGTGCTGTCTGTCCATCATCTAACATAGTATTAAAGACCACCATTAATATTTCCACTAATTCTGTAATTACATTTTTACAAAATTCTTAAGTCAGCCCATCTTGCCCTGAGGATGTACATTTTTTAAGATTTTTTTATAGCTGTTTCTACTTCCAATGCTGAAATTGGTAAAATTAAGTTCTGCCCAATCTCTGGTGGTAGATCTGGGACTTCTATATCGTGTAAAGCCTGTTGCACTTGTTCTTCAGAGATCTCAGGTTCAGAGTACAAAGTCTGTATATGCTGTGTCACAGTGCTAAGTATTTGGTCCGGAGTTTTCACCTCAGTGTCAGTATGATCAAGTAGTTTATCCATTACTCTGTGCTGAATTCTCTCCCTGCAACTTTCATATATGTTTCCTGTTGTTAATTCCCCAGTGTACTAATTCTATATTCATGCAGTAGTGAAGAAGCTGTGGAGTATTGCAGTTTCTCCATTTCAGCCTTAATTGTATGTATTTGATCAGTATATACCCCATAGCCTTCATTTACCAAGGACAGTATTGTAAAATATGGCACTCTTAATGTGAGGTATGTTTTATGTTGTTCAGCATTTATGTGACTTTCTTGTTGTTGAAATAGTTTTTTATTTGTCTTACTTAGTAGTCATCCACCATCTACTTAAATCATCTTCTAAGCATGCTACTGACTTCCTAGCATTAAGTAGATCTTTCATCTGCTGAAGTATATCCTGGTTGTCTAGGAGGTTAGCATTTAATTTCCAGTAACCCTTGCCAATCAAAATGACATCAGAAAAACTAATGTGTGCATTTGTAAAAGAAGGTGATCTGAGTTTTCTATAGGAATCACATGGGCTCTATAGACTTATAGTGGAGAGGATGAAAATATATAATCAATTTGAGTGGCCAGAGTACTTTTAGAAAATGTTTAACCCCCACTCAGATGGATACTTCTATATGTATCAACCAACCCCAGACTCCTTACAATTTTATTCAAAGCATTGGAATCTCAATACTGTTTGCTAGTTTTAGTTTCTCTATCTGCAATATTCAGCACACAGTTAAAGTTCACAGCCCATATTAAATTCTTCATTGTAACTAAGTAAGGTTTAACCAGATTTAATAGGTCCACCCTGTCTTTCTTACTTTGTGGAGCATATACCTTCACAACGCTCCAAACAGAATTATTGTGATGAAAGTCAATTAAAAAAGCTCTTACGGGAATAATGTCCACTATTTTTGATACAGTGTGTCCATATCCTGTAAAGATGTCCCCCTCACACATCTTTCAGTACCAATGGAATAAAAGGATGGACCCAGCACCATAATTTCTTGGCTGAAGCAATATCTGAAGTGGTGTTCAATCTAGTATATTGCAAGAGCAGATATCCAGGCCCAAGTCTTTCAGAATGGAAAAGGTCACCACTCTCCTATTGTTCTTCATACTATTTACATTTAGTGTGGTTACCTTGTAGATGTGGGGTGATACCATAGGAGATGTGGAAGTTTTGTGATATCTTAGGTTGTTTTACCTAATCTCCTGCTTCTTCATGGGTGAATGTCTAGATTTTTTTGTTTTTGTCAGACCTCTTGTACTTTGGCAACTTGTTGTTCATCCTCTGAGTCTGACATCAGTCCCTGCTGTGATGAACAGATGGAGGAGGTTTCAGATTCCCCTCCCTGATCTGACTCTTGCAATTGTAGCACCTCATACTTATTCAACAATGTGATGTTCCTCTGTGAGTCTGTGGTTTTTGAAAGTTTAACGCTTGGTGTTTTTTAAAAGGGCACTTTATCGGTGCTACTACTGTCATTCCTGTGGGAGCATTATCATAGCATCTTGTTCTGTCTGATATATAGCTCCATTTCTCTCAGGAGGGTGCTGATTTTCTGTAGAAGGTACTGTCGAGAATAGTGCCCCCTCTGGCTGCCTTATAGCAACTTCTGTATCAATATCCATTTCTTGTGGGGGGGGGTGATCTGACTCTTGTAAAGGAGGGTTTTGATTTTCCTTTGTTGGAGCCTGTTCTGTTTGTGTACATTTGTCTTGTATCTATGCTTGTTTTTTGGTCATTAGTAAGGATTATACCTTGGTTTAGTTAGTCATCTCTGTTATGTGTTGCTCATTGGCAGTTATGATACACATGGCCAGTTTCTTCACATAGATTACATTTTAAATCATTTGTGCAAGCAGCACTATGATGCCCATATTCTAGGCAAAGATTGCACTTCACTTGATCACACGCATTGTTAAGGTGTAACTTTAACCCACAGTTAAAACAAGTTTTCAGTTGTCCTTAATAAAAAACAAAATGGGTTGCCATGAGGGGCAGCCCCCATTGTTCCAGGCCCTCTTCCTTTTGACCCTAAAAAGAGACTGGTACTATAACAGAAAAGGGGTGGGGAGGGAGGGAAGAAAGGAAGGAGGACATAAGGAGGAGGGGAGGGAGCTCATAGGAAAGGGGACGGCCTCATGAGGTCATGAGGCTGTCAGAAAGTGGGGTGAGAAGGACCAGTAAGGGAAAAGGAAAGGCTAGGGAGAGGCGGAGCAAAAAGGAGGTTAAAAAGGGCAACACAGAGGGGCTCTGCCACTTTCTGCTAGGTTTTTGGGTAAGGATTTTCGAGACCCACCCACCACCCTGGAGAAAGGAGAAGGAAGGAAGGGAAGGTTGGAAGGAAAGACTGGATAAGAAAAAAGAGAAAAAGTGAGATGGGGGGTTAGGAAAGAACATAAGTGGGAACAGAAACCGGAAAAAGAAGGGTATGGACACCCCAGTAAGTGGACAAGAAAGGGGGAGCAGGAATTGGACCTGCCCAGAAAGGAAAGAGATTATAAGACCAGCTCGGGTTTACACCCAGGAAAGGAGTGGAACAAGACTCCCTCGGGTTTTGATGCCCGGGGGAGAGAAAACAAAAGTAATCAAAGCTTGAAATAAAAGGATTTGAATAAAATTGTGGACATAAGAAAGAAGTATAAGGAACTCAATATTGTATAAGTGTATATAGTTATACTTTGTAGTGGAATAATAAAAGGCTTTGCCGACTGAGCAGCCAAACCTACAATATTGAGTGTGTGGTCTCTTTTGTGGGAAAAGGGGGATCTGGAACAATGACCTCTGTCTTTTCTAAAAAACGAAGCTTAGCAAATGTTTAGGACCTTGGCCTATAGCACGCAGTTTAACTCTGAACTTCCACCCCCCAGTTCATATGTGCTCCTCATCCAATATTGAGATTGGTTCACCTACCAGGTCACAGCTTTACATTAACCAGTGTTTTGATATCGTGAACATTCACTCCTTCATTCCAAAACAAAACATTAACCTGTTTGATTGCTGGTTTGGTTAATGGTATGGCTCTGAATGGAAGTCAAAGTGCTGAGTACCTCACTTTTTCAGTTTGTTTTCATCCTGCTTCTTGTAACACTTTCGCTACCGAATATGGAGTTTCCTTTTCTACGTTAATAGGTGGTATAGAGCATGAATCTCTGCCTCATCTCAAACCTTTGTATCACTTTTATCATTGAATATCAGGGGCCCGATTCTAGAAAGCATACGCCAATGCACAACACAGACACACCAATGGGAATGACGCAAGTCACAAAATCGTCTAGCAAATGCACCAAACACTATTCTACATTGTGAGATGCGCATTGACACAATGCAGTATGCTAATTGTGACTTACGCTGCAGTTGCGACATACCTGCAGGTACACCCATGCACAACTGAACATATGCCAAGAAAATGGAAAAGAAACACCAGGGCGGGATTCTAGAAGCAGCAGTGCCACAACTTACACCAAGACCAGCCGGTGTAACCCACACCCGCAACAGGCAATGCCTCCTCCTGCTGCATCCCTGGCAAGGCCGCATCCTGCTGTGGTTCAGTGTCCTCTGCTGCAGGGCCAGCAGTGCATGGTGCAATGTCAGGCGATGGGGCAAGCTCACCTGCCCGTGCTGCAATGTCCTCCTCAGTGGTCTCAGTAGGTGGCGCAGCCATGGCCCGGTCCCCATCAGCTGCAACTGCGCACTCTGTGGACAGGCTGGGTGTCTGTGGCTGTTCTGGTCCCTGTTGCCCAGCATCAGTGTGGTCCCCCTGAACTGGCTAAGTGTCATCTGTGGCCAGGTCCCCATCAGATGCTGCCACTGAGGAGGAGGTGGAGGAGGAGGAGGAGGTCGGTGGCAGGACTCTGTCTCTCTGCTGCCTGCACTGGAGTGCGCAGGTACTCCTGCACTGCGAGGCCTTCATGTCGCCATAGCCCTCAGCAGAGTCCTTTGCCACTCTGGCAGCCTGCTATGGACACCTGTAGGGATGTAAAGGATGCGGTCAGTGCCGGGCCCAGACAGGGGCACACACACATAGGCAATCAATGTGAGGGTGCAGCACGAGCCACAATGTGGCTGCCTGCCATGGCCACAGCACAAGGGGACCAATGTATATACTTACCTGACCTCCAGTGAAGTGCCTCCTGCCTAAGGATGGTGATGCAGCCCTGCTGCATGCTGTGGGTTGTGCCGGTGGAACCTGTAGGGTGAAGTGACAGGTGAGTGTGTGTGAGGCACCAAATCTGTCCAGCTCCTTTGGTGTTTTGAAGCTTACATCAAATATTGTGTCCCCAGAAGCATGAATCAATGCATACATCTCATTGAAAAAAAAACACTTTGACTCTTTAATCAAAGTTCTTCCCACATAAATTCTATCTGGTGGTAGAGCCAGTCCATCCAGATATTGTAGCCTGACTGCATTCTTTCTTTGTGCAGGAGCTATGCTTTGAAAGGTCTGATGTCTTTGTCTAAACTTAGCCCACAACTGCCGGACTTGTGCAGCCATAGTTTGTTCTGTATTATCGCCCCTTGTTTGCTCCACTCTGTCTCCCCAATTCAGGTTTTGATTATTTGTTGTTTCTTCTGCTAATTCAGAGTCCAAGGATATAAATATATTTGGGGGGAGGAGGGGACTTTTGTTTTAGGGCCCTGTGCAGGCTGGACATTTTCTGCATGATGATCACTGTCAAACTCAGTTACAAAACCTGCTCTGCTTTTTTCTGCAGTAACAGCGTGTATTTTCTGACCCCCTGCACCCCTCTCTATGTGGCATGAATCCTTTGATGTGCCAGTTATTGGAAGGATGGCTGCATCAGGGAACCACTCTCCCTGCTCAGTTTGTTTTCATCCTGCTTCTTGTAACACTTTCGCTACCGAATATGGAGTTTCCTTTTCTACGTTAATAGGTGGTATAGAGCATGAATCTCTGCCTCATCTCAAACCTTTGTATCACTTTTATCATTGAATATCAGGGGCCCGATTCTAGAAAGCATACGCCAATGCACAACACAGACACACCAATGGGAATGACGCAAGTCACAAAATCGTCTAGCAAATGCACCAAACACTATTCTACATTGTGAGATGCGCATTGACACAATGCAGTATGCTAATTGTGACTTACGCTGCAGTTGCGACATACCTGCAGGTACACCCATGCACAACTGAACATATGCCAAGAAAATGGAAAAGAAACACCAGGGCGGGATTCTAGAAGCAGCAGTGCCACAACTCACACCAAGACCAGCCGGTGTAACCCACACCCGCAACAGGCACGCCTCCTCCTGCTGCATCCCTGGCAAGGCCGCATCCTGATGTGGTTCAGTGTCCTCTGCTGCAGGGCCAGCAGTGCATGGTGCAATGTCAGCGATGGGGCAAGCTCACCTGCCCGTGCTGCAATGTCCTCCTCAGTGGTCCCAGTAGGTGGCGCAGCCATGGCCCAGTCCCCATCAGCTGCAACTGCGCACTCTGTGGACAGGCTGGGTGTCTGTGGCTGTTCTGGTCCCTGTTGCCCAGCATCAGTGTGGTCCCCCTGAACTGGCTAAGTGTCATCTGTGGCCAGGTCCCCATCAGATGCTGCCACTGAGGAGGAGGTGGAGGAGGAGGAGGAGGTCGGTGGCAGGACTCTGTCTCTCTGCTGCCTGCACTGGGTGTGCAGCAGGTACTCTGCTGCACTGCGGGCCTTCATGTCGGCCATAGCCCTCAGCAGAGTCCTTTGCCACTCTGGCAGCCTGCTATGGACACCTGTAGGGATGTAAAGGATGCGGTCAGTGCCGGGCCCAGACAGGGGGCACACACACATAGGCAATCAATGTGAGGGTGCAGCACGAGCCACAATGTGGCCGCCTGCCATGGCCACAGCACAAGGGGACCAATGTATATACTTACCTGACCTCCAGTGAAGTGCCTCCTGCCTAAGGATGGTGATGCAGCCCTGCTGCATGCTGTGGGTTGTGCCGGTGGAACCTGTAGGGTGAAGTGACAGGTGAGTGTGTGTGAGGCACCTTGCGCCATGGCCACATTGCCAGCACTGCTGCTGGTATACATACCATCACTGGGGACCTGCCCAGACTGCATGTATACGTCTCTGTGCTGTGCCATGCTGAGCATCCTCTGTAGGATCCCAACCTCCCTCTGCGACAGGTCCTGCCAGCGATGTGTCAGCTGGTGGATGGTCCGGTGTGTCCCTGTCATCTCCACCATGTGTGCACAGATGGCTGACCATGCCTGCTCCCGCTCTGCAGCACTGCTCCTCCTGCTCCCAGGTGGCAGCAGTGTCCTTTCCTGCTGCTGAATGCAGTTCACCAGCAGTGCTGTCTCATTGGGAGTGAATTTAGGGGCTCACCCACTGAGGCTGAGGGATGACCCTGAGGACATATTGGCCGGTCATCTGCATGGCACCTGTAACAGGGGAAGGAATGGCACAAGCATCACTATACAATGTCACTGTGGCTGTGCAGTCCAACCGCACCCACCATGCGCAACACTGGACACTGGCCTTGGGACATGGGTCAGGGACGGGCCACAGGTCTGAAACTGTGGGCCACCACCACAGGTGGTTCCCCCACGCCAATGACATGCACATCATGAGGTGTGTAAAGGCCAAGCTGTGCTATGCAGGGGCCAGAGATACAGTGCTGCACACAGTGACCACAGTGCACCAACATGGCACCCATCCCCTGCAGAGGCATGTCACAGCCCAGCCCTGCATGGTGAGGGCATGGAGCGCCACATGCAGCCCTGCCACACATCCACCCCCCCAACCCCACATGAAGCTGCATGTGGCCACAACCACCAGGTGCCCACGGAGCAGCCCCAAAGCCAACTGTGGGTACCAGCATGGGGAATGACAGTTACTTACCTGTACTGTGCACCGTGGTGTCCAGAATGGGTGGCGCTGATGGATCTGGAGCACACCTGCATGGAGAAAGAGCTGGGCAACATAAGCCTGTGGCATAGTCAGTGACCCCCAGAGAAGCTGCGGTGTGGCAGTGTGTACCTACCTGGTCCTGTGTGGTGGTGCTGATTCCTACACATGGGACAGAGAGCAACATTGTCAGGTACACAGAGCTGTACAGGCGTTGGAAATGTGCGTGTTGATCAATGTCATTATACTCACCGAAGGCCCGTATGTGTCCGCTGTGGAGCTAGGGAGGGAATGGACATGGGTTAGTACACAGCCATAAGTGCCACTGTGGCCAGCTGCCTGTGGGTGCTGCAACCCCCCACTGTCTTCATCCCACAGGCATGTCCCCACACATGGCCCAGGATGGCCCTCAGGACACCCTGCCATGACTGATCCTGCACAAGGTGGATGTGGCCATGTGCGTACCTGATGGGCATAACATGTAGGGCGTGGTACAGAGACAGTGGTACACAGCCAGCCGGGCAGGTGGCCGTGCACCTGTGTGTTCAGCACAGGCAATGTCCTGTGTTGCCCCCCCCCCGCACAGTCTGAAGTGACATCTGGTGGCTCCCGACCCGTGCCATGTGGGACAGCAGAGACATGGGCTGCCACGTGCTGCACACGGGCATGGATGGTGCAACATGGATGGGCATAGCATCATGAATGGATACAGCACACAGGCCAGTATGTGGGCCAGCCCACCACTGCAGTGACACCCTCTCACTGAACAGACATGCATCCCTGTCGTAGCGGCACAGTGACAATGTGACAGGGCCATGGCCCCAGCCATGTGGGGTGCACTTGTCAGAAGTGCAGTGTGGGTACGTGCACCATATCAGTGGTGCCTATGTTTCACCAGGTTAGGTACTCCCCCGGGAAAGGGCATGTGTGGCCATGGCCCATGGACAACCTGGTGTACCACTGGCCTGGGGTGGGGCACCACACAGGTGCAGGTGCACACCCATTGACCAAGGCACACACCAGTGCCACATGCCCCCCATACCGTTCCACCCTGGGGCAGGCAACATGGTCATAGGTCACTGGCACTATCTTCACACCCATTGGGCCAGTCGGTCGTACAGCATCTGGGCCATGGTGTGGGGGCAGGTGTGCACATCAGTGCAACTGTGGGCAGCCATGCATGGGGGGTGTCCACAGCAGGAGGCACATGCAGACTGCACAACTGAGCCTTGATACTAGGTACCATTCACAGCAGATAGCACAGTGGCACCCTGTGCCACAATGGGTGGCCCTGGCACACAGGGAGCACTGTACCAACTCTGGATTGCACATGTCAACAGTAGATGGGGACTCTGCCTGCATATTCATGGCATATCTGGGCAATGGAACAGACCCACAGACAGCATGACAGTGGGCCTTGCCCCCTAGCCATTGATGTGTGCAGCTGTACCCCATGTGGAGCTGCAGACACACAGTGTGATAGATGTCATACCACACCCGGGGAATGGTGGATGTGGGGCATGACCATGGTGAACAGTGTAGGACAGCTGATGCCAACAGGGCCAACTGACACTGACCCATGTATGTGCCTACACGCATGGCAGCACCCCATATCATAGGCCACCCACAGGATGGTACACCATTCCGTGACTGCCCTTGCCAGAGGGAGCACCCCTCACCAGCTATGCGGGCTGCAGTGAACTCTGCTGGGGCTGTTAAAAGGGACCTGTGCACCACAGTGGTGTAGTGCAGTTCCCCAGCATGTTAAAGCCAGTGTAGGTCCCACAGTGAACAACGGCACGACAGCAGCATGGCACCGCCTGTGCGGTCCAGTACGGGTGCCGTGTTGGTAACCCAGCACGGCATCCTGTGACCAGTCCCAGCTGCACTGTGCACCCATGGTGGACCTGCTGGCACACTGTCCATGCAACTACGCCTACAACACAGGACTAGTGTACCACACATACGGAACAGTCCATGACATGCCTATGTGACCCTGTAGTCCAACATGCCATCGTGGTGTAGCAGCACTGCCCCCCATGGCATGTGTAGTGCTGGGCACTGCCATGCCTCAGGTGGTCGATGCACCCTGCCTGTGCCCCGTGCCCAAACACAGGAGGCATGACAGTATGCCTGCACACCACACACCATGGCAGTCAATAGTGCCCACCACGAACACAATACCAACCAGTGTTGGTACAACCCTCCCTGAGTGCCCACATTGAGGGGCACACCCATGGTGGACCATGTACTGCACACAGTGGGGTCATGCCACACAGACAGGCCCAGACCCCTCACCCTCCCATGGCATATCCCAGGGACAGGGTGGCCAACACCAGGGTCCCAGCCACCAGACCAGTGTCAACCGTTCCAGGGCCTGCGTACACCATGCCACTGGGTAAGCCTTGCAGTACTCTGTTGTGGCCTACACGGCCAGTCCCAATGCTTGCATGGTGGTGGGGGTCCCAAAACCACCCAGCCGTGGCAGCTGTGCAAACCACATGAGGGTCCACTTGGCTAGTCGCGACTGCAGCAGGCACAGCCCTGTATTGCAGGGGCCATTGAGGGGTGTGGCCTGGGCCTGTGCCAAGCAGGTATGGTGGCCTGTGCCATGGGCAGTATTGCTGAGATGCTTAGAGGTATGGGGCATACCCCTCAGGTGCCCCTCAGCATGGGGGCCTTCCCAAAACATGACCCAACCCAGAGCCCTGGCCCACGGTCACCCCACATGGGTAGTGTGCCACTCACACAGTCACCATGCAGTGTCTGCAAGCCACTGGCCAGATACCACATACACAACACACCCAACACCATACTACATGGCAAACATCTCAACACCATGGAGGCCACAGTGGTCTGACCATGTTCCCCAATGGGTGGGGCAGTGACCCCCATCCTGAGGGTCACTGTCCCACATAGTCCCCACAAGTGGGAGGGGGGCTGTCGGTGCTATCCAGGTGAGGACACATCCATAGGATGTCTGCCCCCATGGCAGGCATGGGGGCAGTTAGGCTTGGCCTACCTGTATGGGTGAGTGATGTACCACACTGGCAACATGTTACCAACCACACATGTGGCATGTCCAGTACACCGCCTGACACACAGTGGTGTGTGGATGTACCATGCCCCCCATATCCCTGGGAACCTTGCCACAGCACAGCCCCTGGTGACTGAACACAGTCATTGCACACAACTTAACAGAACCCCTGAATGTCCACCTTTGGGAGGGTCCATGCTTGCATACCTCTCAACTGTACCACAGTACGAGGAACGTTCCTCATTGTACTTCACAAAAACTTCCAGCTCCACATTGTGAGGACCTGTTCTACATTCAAAGTCTACATTCTAAAGCAACACTCCGTAGTACATGATGCAATTCACTATATTATTCAATTAATAACAGACTTTCTGAACATAAATGTAACATTTTAACAGTGTTGTGAGCCTCTTAGGTAAAGAATTGATTAAGTATTCCACATGTTGCATATGTGTTCCACATTGTGACAGGCAATGTTCCACATTTGGGGGTCAAAAGGTTGAGAGGTATGCATGCCTGTCCCTATCCTTTAGGGCAGTAACAGATGGAGTAGGGCTATGTATGGGGGGGCTGCTGTGGCCTAGTACTCACCAGTATGCTGAATGTCTGTCCCTGTCCTGGTCAGGTTGGCACTGAAGTGTTCCAGCTCTGTACTACACCCAGATCTGCAGCTCCTGTACCACTACACTGTGCCTGGGCCTATCTACTCACAACTGCACATGCCGCATGTGCCAGTTGCAGGTGCATCGCATGTCGCACTTCTCATATGCGCATATGCAGCATGCGTGGCAGCAATTGTGAAATGCAATAGCGATGTGCGGCATGGCATCTGCTATGTGAGGTTGCAGCCTGCCTGTTATCATACACTTGCATGTGCTCCCTGCGGATGCAACGCAGTTGTGGAATGGGTTTGGGTCCACCTGCATGTGTAGCACCAGTGCCTGCAGGGTTCTGTGTGTGCGTGTGTGTGTGTGTTTGTGTGTGTGCGAGTGCACGCCCTTGGGAGGTTAGTGGCAGGCAGATGCCCACCGGCAGTGGCCCACACAGGGCATTGTTGTGACTCGGGGATATGCGCTACCCAACATGTATCCAGTATGGCCCTACCATTGCAATGATGACAAAAGGAAAACACAACATAGGGATAAGGTGCAAAGGTTTATTAACATGGTGCTCTATACACACATCCGGTGCTCAATGTACAATGCTGCCCAGTCCCACCCATCACGTGTGACCCCACACTCACCCATGCTCACAGTCTTGCATACACACATACACCCATGTGAACGCAACATGCCCCCCACAGACATATGCCCCGTGCCATGTATATGGCCCCACCCCCCCATTGCAGCACCACCCAACAAACCCCAACTGCACAGTACACCTGGATGTCTCACAGCCATCTGCCACGTGCATGCCATCCTCTCACTGACCCTTCCAGTGCTGGGTGCTGGGCTGTGGGGGACTCTGCTGGTCTGGTGAGCTGTGCAGTACCCTGGTAGACCACCCCTGGCATCACACCCTGTGGGCCTGTGTGTGCCCCCACAGGTGATCTGCTCTTCCTCCGCCCATGCAGGCCTACATGCCTCTGTGCCACATGTGGCAGTGGCTGTGCTGGGGCTGCTCAGTGTGTTCCCCATCATGTGCTGATCATCTCAGGCCCTGTGCAACCTGTGGAGCACCCCCCTTGGTGTGGCCACCCCCCTGTGTGTGCCCTGTGCCTGACCCTGTTGTGTGAGGGGCTCAGCCTGGCCTGCACCTGTGTTGCCGGCATGTCTGTGTGCACCACCATGGTTGCATCTTGGTGCTGTCCTGTGCCCGGGTCAGTGTGGCGGCACCTGGCTGGGCCTGTGACTCCAGCAGCATGACTAGTGGGTGAGGAGATACTGACGCCTGGGCCGGGGGTTGGGAAGGGGATTCCACTGGCTCCAGTGGCTGTGTCTAGGTGCTGGAATGAGCAGTGTCCTGGGCTGCCATCCACTGGGCCAGGTATTGCAGGTTGTGCAGTGGCTGCAGTGCACAAACTATGGCCTGCATGGCCATGGCCATGGCTGTATACTGGCTCTGCTGGTATGCCAGCATGTTCTCGAGGCCTGTGCTGAGGCGGTCCATGATGACCGTCTGGTGTTTGGCACAGTGCTGGATGCCCTGTATGGCATCCCCAGGCCAGCCATGCATGCTGATGAGTCCCTGGTGAATGCCTGCAGTCAGCCGGCAATGCTGGATAGTTGCAGCTCCATGCAGGTGTGGTGCTCCTCCATGCCCTGCCATATGTCCCCCAGCTCCTGCCTGGACATCCCCCTGGCCGGCCAACACCGACTGGCAGTAGTCCCCAATGTAGGCCAGTGGGGACAGCTGATCCTGCAGCTCATGGATGGCCTCGTCCAACTGGTCCTCCAGTCGATGGGCACTCAGTGGGCTCAGTGACCCTATGGCAGTGTCCTCAGCTGCCGGCTGTTCTTCGTCCAATGCCTCCTGCTCAACCACAGGCATCTGCACCACCTCCACAGATGTGACGGCACTGCTGGTGGTGTCCTTGGCGGTCCCCTGCTGCTCCAGTGGCAGTCCAGCTGCTTCCCCCTCACTGCTGTCCACCGTCTTCTCATCCATGGTGCTGTCACCATCCTCACTCCTTTCAGACTCTGACATTGGCTCCGGTGTTCCAGCCACGGGTGTACTGGAGGTAGGGCTGCCTCCACTGGCCATAGGGCTGCAGTCATCGTCTGACACCATGCCGGTGGCCTGGGCAGTGCCAGCACCATCCTGGCCCTGCTGCTGCTCCACTGGGGCCACCTGCGTCAGCTGCCATGGCATCTGTTGGATGAGAAACATGTTAATGTGTTTATGCATCACAGTGAGCCCTCACCTGCCTGATCAGTGTTGCCCCACAGGTCTGCTTCGATGTTGCGCTATGGCATTGCTCCCACCACACTTCTGTGCTGTCCCACCTGGTGTATGCCACCACTGTACATGAGTCCTGTACTGATGGTGTGGATCCCCCACCATTGTTGCCCTTGCTGTGCCATCCATCCTGGTACGGCAACTCCAGCTGTCACTTGGCTGCCCCGTACAGCTCCCCACTGCACAGTGGCACTATGCATGGCCACACCCATGGGGCACCACTGCGCTGCAGGGGTCTGCACCACTGGGTGACTATGTTGTCCCTGCCATCCATGCACAACTCCTGTGGCCCTTGCCCATTCTTTTCAGTCACTGGGACATTGACCCATGCCCACTCCCTACAGCCCAGCCCATGCCTCTGCACGGGCCACCCCCCAGCACACACTGCATGTCACAGCATCTCCCAGTGCAGCCCACACCATGCCTCAGCATGCCCCCCCAAAGAGTTAACAGTGCAGGACACAGCTACAACCAGTGCAGCCCAGACCATACCTCAGCATGCCCCCCCACAAACAGTTCACAGTGCAGGACACAGCATCTCCCAGTGCAGCCCAGTCCATTCCTGTGCACAGTCCCCCCCCCGATTTCATGTGCACATGCCAGCACCTCCACAGTTGGGCATGGGTCATTCCTTTGCACTGCCACACATGTCAGCAGCACACATGCCTGTCTCTGGCCTGCCCTTTGCCATTGTCTGGTTCCCTTGGCCCACTCTGTGGCCAGCTGTGGCCATGTGGCATTCCTGTTGCATGCCTCCCCACCATTACATCTGCCTACACATTGTCACCCCACCCACCCCGCCTTTGCTGTTGGCTTCAGTGCTGTTGCCATGTCTGGTCTGTCACATGCAATGCTGGTTGTTTATCCCTACCTGTGGCTGTCTGCTGTCTGAACGTGTCCAGTTCTGTTACTCCAGCATTGCTGTGGTGGTTGAGATGGACCACTATCCTCCTCTCGATGCTGCTGAGTGGCTCCTGCTGGGCGGGTCCACCACCTGTGCCCTGTGCACTGCACCTGCTTTGTGCCACCTTGTGCTTCACCAGGCACTTGAGGTCATTGCACTTATTTTGTAAATCTCAGGTTGTCCTGCACTGTGCAGCGATGGCATTGACTCTGTGTGTCACCCTGTCCCATGCAGTCTTGCTTTTATCCCTCCTCTTGGCATCTCCCTCTGTGACTCATGAGGAGTACATGATGGCAGCCTATGTGCTCCACCTGTGTGTTAACCTCCTCATGGCTAAAATTCTTCTTCCTCCTCTGTCTTTCAGCTGCAGCTTCTGCCATGGCTGTGGCATATCTGTTGGTGTATATTGTGCCGCAGCTGCATGTTACGCCCTTTTATATGGTGTATCTTATGAGCTGCGACTTGCGCAGTTGCGTTTGGTGTATTCTCGCAGGTTCTAGAATAGGCTGTATCTCGCATGTCACAGTTGCTGTTGCGTTACTTGCATCTTGGCATAATGTCCTTTCTAGAATTGGGCCCCAGCTCTTTAGAGAATACATTGGTGTCATCACTTATTTTATTTGAAGTAGTAACTTTGTTCCCCACTTTCTGTTTCAGTCAGAAGATCACTGTCAGCAGCTCTGTGTGTAGTGAGCATTGGCTGCTTGTCAGTCGGCTCTTTTGATGTAGCTGCATAACAGGTCTGTACACTAGAAGGCCTGACACTTACATCCTCTGTTTTCTGACTGTGCAGCTTCTTTTTCTTTCATCTCTAGCAGTAGTTTTGCTTGCCGGTCCTGCTCAGCTTTATGCAGTAAGACCAATAAATGATTTCTCTGATCTTGACTTAGGCTTTGCAACAATTCAACATCTTTCTGGTTTCCATCAAGTTCATTCCTTTGCAGAGCAGTACTCTACATAATGTTGACTCCTTCATCATCCCGGCTGGGATGATTGATCTCCATTTCTGGAGATGCAGTGAGGGAGATCAGCTCACCTGCAGGTATATCAGCCACATCATCTCTCTCAGACTGCTCGTATGCCATGACAGACAAACTACAAGCAGTGCCCCCTACCAAAGAGTAGGGGAATTTTATTGGTAGAAAATATAAGACAATAAACATAAAATTACACTGAAAAGCATGTTTGGAAACTGAAATAACATATCAGAAATTCAACATATACCAGCTGAGACTCTATAACATCATTCTGCTGGACACGTCAGAGTCACAATAGCAGGAACATACTTACAAATACACTTGACTAGGTAAGTGTCTCCACCATGTATCCAGCACTGGTTTAGGGAGTGTGGCCTTTTCCTTAGAATAGATTGAACATATTTCCTGATTCACTTTCTCAGTCAATCCTATAACTAGAAAATATTTTTGTTGCAAAACAAATTGTCATCTAACCTGCCAGATAACCCATTTCAAAACTGCAAAAATCACCTGAAGAGTGTCAGGATAGAAATATCTCCAAGTTATAGTAAAATTCCCATACACCAAAACCTCATAAGTGATATTATTAAATGAAAGAACTGTCCAAACATGTGCTAATGTAGTCCAAAAATTGGACATATATGTACACTCAAAAAATAAGTGATGCATTGTCTCCAACTGTTGAATACATTGGCCCCTTAGACATACTTTCACTTGTATTATTTTATGATGATGGTTACTTTGCATGTTCAACCTGTCATGGCAACATAGCCATAACGTGTCCCACATATTTTGTAGGATCCTGATATCTGTTAATTGAGCTATTAACCTCTTCTCATCAGTATCAACTGGACACTTAAAACAGGACATTGTAAGAAATTATGTATTTATGATAATTTTGTACATATATTTCCTAGTTTATGTAGAATTTCAGTGGGAGTGATTTTATTCATTTTTAATTTTTTTAAATGTCTCAATTAAGTAAGTTGCAGTGCCTGCTGGAAAAGCTCTAAAAACGCCCTACTTTTGTGCTTCCCATTTCTGTAGAAAATATTCACTTCGGGACTGAAAAAGTGGAGTCCATATTCTCTGTTTCTGCTGAATAACAGGTAACAAATTACAGAACAAAAATATGGAGACAAAAACACCACTGAATTCACCATGTCTAGACCCCCGTTCTTAAGGGGCCAATACATGACTGACCTTTTAACTGGGTTCAGCCTACTTCCCCATAATAATTTAAAGAACAGGTAATATAGTCTTGATTCCAGTTTCATTGGCAGAGGGAATATGCAACTTATAGACAAGAAGATCAGAATGATGAAAGTTTTAAGCATATGAATCTTTTTTTTCTGGGACATAGGATATGCTTTCCATTTCTCAATTTTTTCATCAGCAAGATGCAGTTTTTCCTCCCAATTTAAAGTAGCTGGGTCAGGTTTTCCAAATGAGACTCCCAGAATCTGCACAGGGTGGTTCTGAGTTCAAATTCCATCTATCTGTTCTACTGGGCCAGAGTTTTGCATAGCAATCGACATGGCCATGTTTTTTTTGTCTGTTCAGCAAGGATACTGAAACTTTAGAGACTGCCTGAACAACTTCCAGTACCCTGTCTCCAGATGGGCTATCTGCCACCAACAGGCAGACATCATCTGCATAAGCTAATGTAGTAGGAAGCTGTATTCCTATAGGGCTGGATACATGGTTGATTCCAGGTTCCATGTTCAGTTTCCTAAGTAAGGGCTCTATCGCAAAAATATACAATAAGGGGCTTCAGAGACAACTGTGTCTCACCCCCTTAAGACAGGAATATGTCTTCCTACACCACCATTCACAACAGGACTTACCGTGGCATATTTATATAGGTGTTGCAACCATTGTATAAACTGTTTTGGTATTCCATAATGCTGCAAAACTTGAAATAAATAATCATGTGGTACAAAGCTGAATGTCTTGGAATGGTCTAAATTCAAAATGTACCCTGTTGCAGCTTTGCATTTATATAGTTCTCTCACCACTAATAAATTATCCAACATTGATCTTTGGGGGATAGCACATGTTTGTGAGGGTGAGATAAGATCCTGCACTGTACACACTAATCTATTTACTCAGAATTTTACATAAGAGTTTCCATTCCACATTAATAAGACTAATTGGTCTCCATTTGTTTATATCATATTTATCATCCTTTTTATGTAGAAAAATGAATAAACTGCCAGCCAATGAGGGAGGTAAATGCATTTGACCCTGTAAAATATCATTAACTATGAACACCAAATACTGTGATAAATTTCCAATGTTTTCTTGCAGAATTCTCCTGGAAGGCCATCAGTGACAGGAGCCATACCATTTTGTTAATTGGGAGACTACAAAATCTATTTCTTCTTTTGTTATAGGCTTGGTCAGTTGCTGCTGAATGTCCAGTTGTATTCCAGGTATATGGAGGTCTTTTAGAAATTCTTTCAGAGTGGGAGGGGTGGGCTTTGTTGCCCAAACAGAGATTCAGTATGGGCAGCCACTATTTTTGCCATTGCTAGATTATTGTTAGCAACTCTCCCTGTATCCATTTTTAGTTCAGACATTCACTTTTTTCCACTCGCTGGCTGCAGCCATCATAAGGGTTCACATTTTGTGGTCTCCCTTGGGTGCCAAATCTTTGTTCTAAGAACAATGTGTGTTCTCTGTCATATTAGATGTCACACATATCCTTCTTAATTTTAGAGATTTGGGTAGAATAATCAAATCCTGTTTCCACCATTAAGGAGCTTAACCTCTGTAAGTGGTTGCGTAGTTCCAAATACTGTAGGTATTTCTTTAGAAAGGCTGCTTTTGCAGCTCTGCTACAACATTTTCTGATTTCACATTTTGTCTCCTTCTACCTCATGAGCGTGTTATCATGTAATTTAAAAACTGATTTTTGAGCTTCCAGTAATTCCTGAAGCTCCATCCAGCATCCCTGTTCTTCCAACAGAGACACATTCAATCTCCAGACATTATGGTTGACCGGTTTGTTGGGAGGGACCCCAAAGGTCACTCTAATTAATTTGTCATCTGATGATTCTACTGGAATAGTTGTACAGAAGTGACATGCTAAACAATCTAACACAAATAGAAAAATCAATTTGTGTGGACAATCTACCTTTAAAAAAGGTACGGTCATGAGGTGCCCTCCCACATTAAACACTATCCTTTAAATAGGCAGATTTATACATGGTATTTAAACAGATGATATCGCTAAACAATTTTCTTGTTGTTCCAGTTTTATCCTGCAGAGAGAGACACAGTTAAAATCCGCCCCCCCAACCATACTTTTGACCTAGTTGTAGACAGATTTGGTTGGAGTTTTCATCTATTCTACCCTTTGAAATTTGGTTTGGGGGTGACAAATATTGATAAATCAAAATTCTTAATTCTTATGTACAGTGTTTAGCAAAAGAACCCTCCCTGGAGATGAATCCACCAACCTTGTTACTTTAATTCCTGAGTGTTGAACAAAACACCAACACCAGTGCATGATTCTTCCCCAAGGGACCAAAATGATATCCCTCCATACCATTCCTTAGATGCTTATTGTAATTTTCTTATGGCATGCAACCTAGTATCTTGCAAAAAGTAAATATGCAAGTTTAAACCTCTAAAGATGGAAAAGGTGGTATGTATTTTCTTGGGTTTTTTCTGGCTAGTAGTGTTTAGGGAACCACACGATAAATTCAGATGCATTGGTAAATGTTTAAGGGGGTTTAGTTTTCTGCTCCTTTAGTTGGTGACTTCATTTTTAATTTCTTTTTGGTAGATTTCTTAGAATTTCCAGATGCCAATTCTGTGTCTGTCATTGGGTCTGGTTGAGATGAAGCTGCCAAAGATGCATCGGAGTCGTCCTCCATCTCATCCCATTGTTTTCTTTTTGAAAGGGCTGAAAACCTGTTTCTAGTGATGATCTCTCTAGGTTTTGAGGTAGAGATGGAAAGACCCCCTTTAGGAGCCCTGCCTTGATTCAACTGCCTTGATCTTTGCTGCTCCCATACTTCAGTAGCAGGCAGTGGCATATCTGGTGGTGGAAAAGGAGGTGGTTTGGCAACCTCCAGCACTGTAATAGTGTGATCTGTAGACTTATAATCCATCCTGGGATTTTCTGTCCCCATTATGTCTGTATTTTCCTTGGTTAGAACAGCAGCCTGAGAAGAAGGAGATAGCTGTAATGAAGCAGACGCCAGCACAAGTTCATCTGAAGGTTGGGACAGTTCTGACACATTCGTCCCCTGAGTGAGTTCTTCAAGTGCATCCTGCATCACATTCTGGTCAGCTATAGAGAAGAGGGATGGTGTTGTCTGATGCTGAGCTCATGATAGTACCTCCTCTTTTTCTTCCTGGCCTGTAGCTGGATTGTTATGCATGGCACATGGACAGTTTTTATAGCTGTGATTGGTGTCATCACATAAGTTGCAGAAGATTGGTATTGGACACTTGATGGATGTGTGACCTACCCCAGCACAAAATGAGCATTTTAACTGGTCGCATGCACTTTACAGAAAACAGGACTTTGGTTGTCCTGCGTAGAAAATGAACCATCAGTCTCTCCCCAAGAAGAATCAGCTGGGGAGGTGCTAAATGATATCATTCATTAGTGGAAGACATACCTGAATATGCCATCCACCAGTCCACAATTGTTCTGAATCCATAATGGGGTCAGCATGCCCCAACACGGTGCATTTTCTTTTTAACCAGTACAAAATACCCGATACAGAGACTCCTTCATTTTTAAGTAGGACAGTAATTGTTCTGAAGGCAGATTTAGTGAGTGGGATGGCAAAAAAAGTTGTCCACAATGGGGTGCATTTTACTTGATAATAGTGCTGCCAGAAAAGTTCTAGTCCAGCCACTGTTTTGAAACTCACATTGAAATTTGGATCTCCAGAGGAGTGAATTAATGCATAGATTTCAGTGGCCAGGAAACCTAAATTCCCTTTCAACAATTCACATCCTTTATCCAATCTATCTGGGTAGATGGCAAGTCCTCCCCTGTGTTTTATTCTGACAACATTCCATTTTCTCACAGGCTCTGGGGGCGGGGTGAAAGAGACCTGCGTATGTCCTGTGTGTTGATCTATTCGACTGGGAGCATGGCTCCATGTGTGGCTCAGCAGGTCTAGAATTTAAATTTTCTGTATTAAATTCAGTAGGAGCCAGTTGGGGGCAGGTTGAAGAAGAGCCAGTAAGAATGCTGTTGTCTGATTGAGACTTGCAGCTGAAGTGGATGGTAAGCTCTCATCCATGTTTTTGTCAGGCTGGGTCATGTTGCCATTTGTTCTTATGTTCAACTCAGGGATTTGCAATACCAGATTTTGAGTCCGCTCAAGTGAGGATGGTATGTTTGGTTGGTCTAAAGCATTTTTGTCCCCTGGGAAATAGATGAATGTTCTGGAGAAACCCAAGGCTGGGTTTTATCTTGTCTGATTCAGGCTCCATTTTTGAGATCCTCAGCCACTATTCAACCAGTAACTAAAATGTTCTCATCATAATCTTTGTTTTATATCTGTTGCAGTTGCCGAAGGGATTAGATCCTTCAGTGCCCCTTTTTTCCACACATTTCCCAGCTTCAAAAGGTACTTCCTCATTATACCAGGTGGAGAGGGAAGCGGTCTCCTCCACCTGGGATGCCATTGCACCATTTTCACCACCAGACTCCCTGACAGGAAGTTAGCAGTGTCCCCTATGAAGAGTAAGGGGAGTTTTTAATAAAGGAAACAAAAACAACAAACAATGGTACATTCAATCTTCATGACCATCAAGAAAACCCCTAACATACCCTAGACAAATCTTGTACAAAATCCCCACAGACCCACACAAAGCTATTATCACTAAAAGGGTAAGCCAGGGCATGTCATAAAAGTAACAAAAAGAAAAGAGATGGGAGATACCCAGGGGATGGGCATTTAAACCAGATCCAACCCCAAAAATCAAAAGGGGATCCAGCGTGATATCAGCCAGTCGGGAAACTGCCCAGGAGACCCAAAAAAACTAAATACTCAGGACAAAAGGAAATGAAAGGGGAAAATCATAAGACATCCCATCCCACACCAGGGTGGGGGGCAGCTCCAGGAGTAGACATACACCTTGGAAGCAAATGGAGAAGGATAGAAGGGTTGGGAAAACCCACAGCTGTGGAACAGTATCCCATCAGTGGACTGACACCATGCCTCTTCAATGAGATCTGAGTAGTGGGGGGCCAAGACAGACTTTTCCCGCCAATACAGTGAACACAATTCTGTCTCCACCATATGTAAGAGGACCTGGGGAGAGAGAACCAGTTGCTGAAAAAGGAAAGCACATCTAGAGTGCCAAAGATAATATTTCAAACAAGTAAACAGGAGATGGAGTGTACTCGGGTCGTACCCCTTAAGGGAGGTAGATGAACCCAGTACGACTTCTGAATAAATCAGGGAGAAATAAGCCCCATCCTCCCACACTGTGGCTACTTGGGACCAAAACACCCACAAATACAGGCAATGAACTAAAAAGTGGGATAGGGACTCCAAGAACAATTCACAACCTGGTCTCAGACAATTCCATTCTGGCAAACTCTTGTGCTTGGCATTCCCCCTAACACTGAGTTGTCCATGACAACTGAGCCAAAGGACATCCCACATTTTGGGAGAGGTCCAAGAGTCTACCAGGGCCCTCCAGACATGGGAATGTGCTGTCACAGGGACATCAGGGAACTCAGGAGAGTCCAAAAAAAGCATGCATTACAACTTCATATGGTTGTTTGAAGGTAGACCCACTCACACTAAGAGGAGTGAGAGACCAATGAGTCATCCTATCAGCAATAACACAAACATACTGTAAGGCACTGCATGTCAGGAGAAGCATCATCGAATAGGTTGGTGGCCCAGAAAAGACTATATCATAATCATCCTTGGGGAGACCCATGGAGACCACAACTTCAGACAATGCTGATAAAAGGCCCCAAATTCCACTTTAAAAATTGGCAATAGGAAAAAAGACAGGGGGTTGATCATGCCCAGGCACCCCTGCACAACCTGCATATAAAGAAGTCTGCACTGGATGGGATTCAATCCACTACCCCTCACAAGGTGAAAAATAACCCAGAAAATCTAGACTCTAGTACTCTTGGCAATGGAAATACCATAGTCAAATAAGTAAATAACGGCAGGATGAAATGTTTCAGAATGCCACTTTCTTTTTCTTGCTTTGCACCCAAGTCTGCCAACGGTAAAACTTCCCCAAACAGGCCATAATATGCACATCCCAATTAAATAAAGGCCATATCTCCAGCCCCATAAACAATTTCCAGGATTTTAGCCTGGGGAAGGGTAACATCTTTAACCCCAATCAGTGTCACCAAGGGAACCGGGTTCCCCACAATCAAACCTGTATATTTACAGAAGTTGAGAAAAGCCCTTGAAATGGGGTAAATGAGGAAAACACTTCCAAAGCCAACCTACCCAAAACGTCATCCTGAACAAAAAGGGTGATGTCATCAGCATAAGCCGAGACTTTAATGGAGGCCAAACCCTCTGGAGCAACAATGTCCCAGATCTGTGGGTGCTGCTGGAGTTTCCACAGAACGGGGTCTATACAGAAAGAGTAAAGTAACAGGCTCAGTGGGCACCCCTGTGGAACTCCCCAGTGAAGGTGAATGGCCTGGCCCACATAGCAGTTAATTAGGGGTATCACAGTCACCCTCCCATACAAGATCTGGAACCACATCACAAAACCCACGTTAACATGATAATGAACCAAGACCTGAAACAGGAAGTCATGTGCCACCCTGTCAAAGGCCTTTTCCTGGTCCAGCATAAGCAGATATCCTGATGTTGACCCCTCCCCCATGGAATTAAGTACCTCACGAAGGAGGATAAGGTTATCTGCGATATGCCTAATGGAGACTGCACAAGTCTGTACAGGGGAAAATTACCCAAGAGGCCGGGGGGCCAGTCATCATGTCAAAATAGTCATTAAAATTTTCAAGTCTGAATTCAAAAGACAGAGGGGTCACCAGTTGGCCAAATCTGTTCCCAGACCCTTCTTATAAAGGAAGATCTGGGAGGCCTCCAAAAAAGAAATAGAGGGATCACCAGTTTCCAAAAGGTCATTAAGAACTACTGTCAAAATCTCTGTCAAGGGAGTCTGAAAAGACTTGTAAAATTCAAGAGTTAGACAATGCAAACCTGGTGCAGTGTTGCAGGGTAACTTATGGATAGCAGCCAGCACCTCATCAGAAATGATAGGGCATACCATATCTAAGGATCGATCTACCTCGGGGTAAGGCATGTCTACCAAAGCAAAGAAAGCATCAGTGGATGTAACCGGATCCTCAGTGCTGAACACATCTGATAGGTAGGACAGGGCCCCCACCAAGATACCCGAGGTATCAGTCATAACATCCCCCCTTCCTGAGTCAAGGGTGGTAATAAGCTGCCTCTTGACCCATGTTCTATAGCTCTCAAAGGGGTCCCCAAGGCACTGGGCACCCTGGGTATCCACCTGGTGCTCCATACGCATTCTTTGGTAACCAGGTAAGGCCCGCTAGGCACAAGTGCCTGTTTTCAGGAGTGACCCAGGACCACTGGGTGGTTAAGTGACTTGCTCAGAGTCACACAGTATGCAAGTGGAGGTTGTGGGAATCAAACTCAGGTCTGCTGGATGTTCTGAGCTCATTTACAGCTCATTACTCTAATCTCTAGGCTATACTGCCAGCCCTTTCCCATGCCATCACAAGTACCAGTGCCTATGGACCAATAAGAGGGTCCCCTGCACCAATGCTTCTTGGCCAATTGCAATTCCCTGTAGGAGGACAATCTGGTCTACTGCAAAAAAATAATATCCAAGTCAAGATCAGCAAGCAGTGAATACAGATATGTGCACCTAGAGGATACCTTCATACTGTTAACATTAACAGTTGCAATGTGGAAATTAAGCACAGCCCTAATGGGTAGCAAATAAAGGCCCATGACATGGTCACGTCACATCCATTTCTACAGTCTGAGCAGCAGACAACTTCTTCACAGCTGTCCTTCACTTCTTATGGGTTTTCACAGGCAGAGGAGTTATTACAGTGTCCATTTTTCCCTACATACCCGTGGAAACCACAGGCATGGAGAATGGATTGGAGGAATAGTCTGAGTCCTCTCTGGTGTCTCCCTCTTTGGACAGGGCATCAAATCTGTTGTCCAAGGGTATAGGTAAACCCCCCTATGAAGTAGCAGGCACCTCTTTCATTGGTTTATGGGATCATAATGACTGTTTCTGATTGTGAATCATTGGTTTTGGAGGGGGCATAGAACAAAGAGTTGAAGCCGGTAAGGTCAATGCAGACTGCACCCCCACAATGGGTAAAATTTGAGCATCATCTGCCAGTAATCCAATAGGAAGGGGGACTGAACCCAAGACAACCAAAAAAGGTTTCAGGAGGAACCAGCAGTGGAGGAGGAACTTCACCCCCCTCAGGTTCCTCGTTCATTGAATCTTGGTGAGCCAATTGTGCAGCCAAGGATTTTCACAGGCATTGTTGTGCCTGCCACTGCACCTGATCCAAAAGGGTGTCCATCCTCCTCCTGATTATGAGTCACCCACTGACACTGGTGGTAAGTATGGCAAGTGTCCTTGCACAAGTTGCACCTAAGGTCATTTGAACATTGAGCACTGGCATGACCCAAAGTCAAGCAAAGGTAACACTGAAGGGTATCACAGGCAGAAGCCAAATGGGAGTCCAAGCCACAATGGAAAAATGTCTTCGGTTGTCTGGGATAAAAGCACTGGGCCCAGTCTTGGCTGATGTAAAAGACACTTGGAATGTGTAGAATTCTGGGGGCTGTATGTCAGAGCTTCACCTTGAACCCCCAATGTCCAGTCCAGAATTCCTCTGGGTCTAGAATGGGGACAGGGTCCCCCAACATATGTCACCATTGAGACAGCCAATAGCAGATGTCCTGCATTTGCATGCCTTCATTCTTCAACATCACAGTAAGAGACAGGATAACCAGTTTCATCAGAGGGACAGCTTGGAAGGGGAGCCAAAGTGGGGAGCCCTTCATGAGATTGTATCGTGCCCAGAAATGATCCAAGAAGACTGGGGTCTGGAAGCTAAGGTCAAAATAACCACTGGCAAAGGCATGGAGCAAAGCATACAATTCATTGCGGGTAACATGCAGTGAATCCTTCAAAAGGACCCGACCTACATATAATCGGTCGGGGGGGTCCACAAATCCTTCCTTGTATAGGAGCTGGACCGCATTCCGACATTTTACTGGGGGGGTGGCCGAAGGAAAAATGTCCATCTTCCAAAACTGCACCCACTGCTGCGCCCAAGGGGGGGGCCAAGGTTGCATCAGGGTCCCGCAAGACAGGTGTCCTTTCCACAAGTTCCACTCACTTTGCCCACATAAGTGGTACTGGAGTCATTTGGAGGGGACGTTTGGACTGGGTGTGCCCCCCCGTGGTACATCTGACTGTGAAGGTGTGAGTGTATCCGCAGGAACCATAGGAAATGCCAACTTCACCCCAGCAGAGGCCCAATGGGCAGCAAGTCCAACCAAACAGTGCGGGACAGAGGAATCACCCTCAGATGGAGCTATAAGGGGCTCTGCCATTCCAGGAACTGAAGGTAGTTTGCCAGATGAAAAGATAGTGCTAGACAGGGGGGGCCACCTCCCTTAACAATGCATCCTCCGTTAAGACATCTGGGATGAACATCAGGGCTGAGGAATGGAGGGGGGTAGAGTGCCACTGTACCACCCCATTCTAGGTCCAACCCACTTCTTGTAATGCATGTACGGGAGACCACAATGCTGGAGGGTAAGGGTCGGCCTGTCGACCCCGCCGGGAGCTACAAACCTCTCGCACCATTTGATGCCAGAAGACACCCTCCCCCCCAGCTCCACCAAGTGCAGGACTCCTCCCCCCAAATTCCAAGACAGACCCTCAATATCCATCAGGGCTGGCCCAGCAGTGGCTGACCATCCCAACCCCATGGGTCTTTATGCGGGGGGTGGTAGTATTGCAGGCAAAAAGGACAGGCCTACCCCATGTCTGTTATTCACAGCCAAGTCTTGGGCCAATTCTCCAGACCCAGACTGAAGAGCTGGCAGCTGTATATCCTGGGCCGGCAGTGAGGAACCAGTAGCAGCCACTGGCCCACACACATCCACGTTCTGTTCTTCCAATGACAAAGAAAGCATAGTATCTGTGGGGATCTCCACCCCATTGGCATGCAGCCCCCACAGTGTTTTCTGCTCCTGAAGTGTCACCCTTTCTTCCTCCACAAGCAGGGACAGTAAAAAGTCCCATTTCTGTTTCAGAGCATCCTGCAAACATCCTTCTGACTCCCACAAAGCGGAGGCATCTGTCAACAAAACTGCTCCAACTGTGGTACCAGGAACATTGATCCGGGCAGCATAGGCTCTCCCCAACTGAACGCCTGAAGTCGGGCTCTGTTTGAGCACTCCACCAGACAGAGTCAGAGTTTCCCCCTCCATGTCCTTCTCCCAGAGTGGCATGACTTCCAGTGACCAGGAAGTCAGGCAGCAGTTCCCCCTACCGAAGAATATAGGAATTTTTATTGAAAATTGGCTTCATTACAACAACAATACAAAAAAAAAGATACGGTAAACAGTGTACACAATCAAGAAAAAAACGGCAACATAAAGAAATTATTATAACAAAAGATATGTGACACAGAGCATATTCAAAATGTACATCCATCCTATGTTTAGTGTATCACGGTATGCTAATTAATCCATTTGTTACAACGTATCCAAAGATGTTTCATTTTTTCTTCAGAAAAATGCTCCATATCTAACTGCAAGACTCTATTTACAGCCTTTCTTACATTTACTACAATTTCAATATAAGGCACCATTTCCTGTTGAAGTATCCACATACATCTAGCCTGCCAGATAAAATACCTGAATATGGCAAACAGTATAGATATAGTGTCTGAGTGATATTTGCCCCAGGTTCCTGTGGGGTGGACCATAAAACTAATCTTCATAAGGAAGGGACAAGAAAAGGGGTTCCTCCCATTCTTTGGCTGTAAAGGCCCAGAACTGTTTAACATAAACATAGTCCAAGAATAAATGCTGTTGTGTTTCTAAAACTTGAATACAGGTGTCTCTAGGACAATACCTGTCCGATAGCTGTTTCTACCTATTGTTGTTACGTACTCTTAATCTGCCGTAATTCCCCAACCAGACACTGTCCCACACGTATGACAGAATTCATGGGTTTGCCAATTGTTTGAGTACTCCCTTTACCTGGGTATCTGGACAAAGGGAAAGGAGACAGTTGTCTGACACTGTATTTAATGAAGCTATATAAATAGCTTTCCTATCCGAGGTTTGAAACTGCAAGGCAGTTATTCACCATTTCATAGCATTTTTAATACTATCTAGCCCATACTGCGGCATCAAAGCATTCTTATTAAGAAGCCTAGACTTTCCAAGATCCCATGGGGAAAGGCATGGCTCTAACCATAAGTTTACTAATGGCTTCCACAATTTCTCACCTGGCTTTGAAGCAATCCAAATACTGTAACAAGAAAACAGACTGAAAAAAATGCTATTGGGTGTATCATATTAACATCTCCTTCTGGAATAGTCCAATATGTAAATTCCCTTTTAATGGGATTTAATATGGACCCCCAAAATGCTTGGAAAAAACACTCTGTAATCCAGTAGTTATACCTTGAGGAGGAGGGAACAATGTCACTGATATACAAAAACATGGGGACCAAAATGTTTTAATCAAAACTACTCTCTTTTTTTTGGAGAGTTGTTGTCCAGTCCACCCAGCCACCAGTCTATTGGTTCGAGTCATACCTTTTTCCCAATTAGCCATTGCTATGTCACCTGAACCAAATTCGACCCCTAATACAGTATATCTATTGGTTACTGTGATATCCTAATATCAGAGAAGAGGTCTGTCATGGGGAGAGGGATATTACCCAGAGTCCCTCCTCTACTTCTTCTCAAATTAATGTTAGACCCTGACATGTTTGCAAATTTTTGCTAAGTATTGGAAAGAGTAATCGCACAAGTATCTGGAGTCAATGTTAAAACAAGGTCATCTGCATATGCTAAAATCTTTATTGGGGGGATATCCAAGGTAAAAGAGAGTCCCTGTATCTCTCCAGTTAGCAATATCTGTCTTATAAGGATATCAATCCCGAAGGTGTAAAGCAAGGGGCTTAGAGGACAGCTCTGTAGAACTCCTTTGCAAATATTAATATGCCTGCCATTCCAGCCATTAACATTAGGAATAATTATAGCTGTCTGGTACATACACTGGATCCAGTATACAAACAATTTTGGAATACCAAAAGCCAGCTGGGTGGAAAACAAGAACTCATGTGCCAGCCTATCAAAGATTTTTTCTTGGTCGAAACCCAGCACATAGCCCTATAAACCACCCTGCTCCCCTTTATGAAAAAGCTCCCTCAGAATTATTAAGGCATCTTGCTGTTTCCTCTCAGGAACTGCACACGTTTGGGAGGAACTAATTAAATAGTCGAAAACTTTTGTTAATCTGGCCAAAAGAATCTTACTTAAAATCTTAAAGTCAGCATTAAGGAGCCTTAATGGTCTCCAGTTTCCAATGTCAGATTTTAGGCCTTTTTTATGTAGCAAGACTATTATTGCCTCATTCATGGATGCAGCATATTTTGAGGATGTTAACATATGGTTAAGAAGAATTGCAAGTGCTGAGGCCAATTCTGCACTAAACATTTTCTATACCCGTGCTCCCAAGCCATCTGATCCTGGGGCCAGTGTCTTTTTTAAGGTGACAGATGGCTGCCTCCACCTCCCCTACCATAATTTCTTTTGTTACCTCATGTGAGTCCAAATCTGTTACTTGTAGTAATATAAGTGAATCAAAATATCCATGTTCTTCCAAGGTCTGGAGCCTATTGCCAAACAGAGATTATACATGCTGCTCCACTATTCATAGAGTACCTCCTGGAGTAGACAGTGTATGCCTCGCAGGTGTTTTGAGCTCAGTGATAATTCTAGTATCAACCCTTGTTTTAAATTCTTTAAAGGGGTTCAGGGACCCCTTCTGTATCTAAGTATCAAACCAAAGTTCTTGACTGAGAGATTTAGCTCGGTCATATTGTAAAGTGGCCATCTGTGACCTCATTACACTAATCTGAGTACTATAGTTAAAATATGTTACATCAGACTGAGATTAAATGCTGCAATTGTTGACATAACTGGAGATAGTGAAGATAATCCCTATTGGCTATATACTTTGCCCTGTTATGAAATAGCACCTGCCATGATTTTTTTGGTATCCTCTCACCAGTCTATTAAGTCTTCGTAACATTCTAACACAGAAATTCCAATAGACCATTTCTACCTCCACATGCTTTATATTACTGGGACTTCCAAAAGAGACTCATTAAGTCTCCAGCTATTTTTCTTGCAGCATGGCAAATTGTCCCAAGTAAATTGCAAAGCTATAGAGACATGGTCTGAAAATTCACATGCATGTATTTTAACTTTTAAAATAGTCAATACAGAAGAAACAAAAAAAAAAATCAATGGGTGTCTGAAGAGGGCCCTGGAAATATGTGTAACCACCTGAAGGGTGCTGACTCCTGCAAGCATCAATTAACCCAGCTGCAGAAACTATATTTTGTAATGCTATTGAATCACAGAATAGTTTATTTGTCTGAAAACCTCTATCTGACTGCTTCAGACCACAATTAAAATCCTCCAGCCAGATGAGTAGGTGTGAGGTATGAAGAAAGGGTTGGATTTCTTTAAACAAGGAAACTCTCTGTGCCTCAGTTTGGGGAGCATATGTGGCATTAAGGCAAAATCTCTCTGTTCTGTAAGAAATGTCTAGGAGTAGTGCTCTAGGTGTCCTGTGTGCAGTAAATATCATTCTTGCATTCCTGTGGAGTAAATAATACCCCAACTTGTTTCTTTTCACTTTTAATGCTATTAACATTAAGGGTGGAAATAGTAAGGCAATACATCAGAAAGATGGGGAAAGGGAGCCAGTAGTATGTCAAAGGCTTAACTACAGGGTCTTGGAGGGTCTCCTCTGTCTAGTCCATTTGGCTATAGAATCCTCCGCCCCCTTCCATGTCTGTTGTGGAAGCTATGGATGAGGTATCTGTTTCTTCCTCACCAGAATCCTCTTCTGATTGTTCAGTGGTTAGATCAGTAAATTTATTTCCCTTTTTCCAAGAGGATGAGAGACCTGCACTTTTTAGACCACCTGATTCCTTAGTTCCTTTAGGTGTCAAGGATTTCTCTAGTCAGGAACATTTCTTTTGTGTAACTAGATTAAAAGGTTTGTCTTGACATGGGGGGGAGGGGCAGCATCTCAGAGACAATCCCTTCTACTGTGATCTCAGAAGGTGTGGGTGGATTTACACCTTCCTCCAACCTACTGGCGCCAGGGGGCATGAAACGCGTTGGGAGTGTTATGCTATGAAGGGAACAGCTTTTATGGAAGCAGTGTGCATTTAAATAAAATGAAGCACTTTATAGCACCATGAGGAAAAAGTTCTTGCTTCCTTTGTTCATTTGTGAATATTGACAACCTTCCAGGCTGGTAAGAGGTTATGTTCTGGTTGTAAAACTTGTGCTGGCATTTGTTTTCTTTTCATATTTACTTGTTGCCACCAAGCACAGTTCCCGGGTGCAGGCCTGAAGCTTATTCAAATCAAATTCTAACTATAACTGTTTTATAAACCAATAATAAGTATAGAAACATAGAAGTTGATGGCAGATAAGGACCGCAAGGCCCATCGAGTCTGCCCATTTCTTTTTCTGCCTTATAAATGTGCCATCAGCCTTTGCTCTGTCAATGGCCTATCTATTCATACTCATGTGTATTTTTCCCTTATACCTATCCCATGCATGTTTGAAGCCCTGCACTCTTTTCCTATCCACCACTTCCTGAGGTAGGCTATTCCATGCATCCACCACATTTTCTGAAAAAAAGAACTTCTTCACATTATCCCTTAATTAGCCTCCCTCTAATCTCGTGCTGTGTCCTCTTGTCCTGCTATTTTTCTTATATTGAAACATGTTAGACTCTTGCACCTTGTTAATGCCCTTAAGGTGTTTGAATGTTTCGATCATATCAGCTCTCTCCCTTCTTTGTTCTAAGGTATAGATATTGAGCTCCATTAATCTGTCTTCATATGTTTTCTGATACAGGCCCTGCACCATTTTGGTTGCCCTTCTCTGGACTGCCTCAATTTGGTTAATGTCCTTGTGAAGGTGTGACCTCCAGTACTGCATGCAGTACTCCAGATGGGGCCTAACCAGAGTCTTGTAAAGAGGGATTATTACCTCCCTCTTCCAACTTGTGACACCCCTACTAATACACCCTAACATCCCCCTAGCCTTACCTACTGCTTTAGTGGTCTGCCTGGATGATTTCAGGTCATCGGTGATGATGATGATGATGATGATGATGATGCCCAAGTTTCTTTCTTCCCTTGTGATTGCCAGCAACTCCCCTCCCAGCCTGTAGGTGGCTTCAGGGTTTCTCTTCCCATTGTGCATGATCTTGAACTTCTTTGCATTAAACCCCAGTTGCCACTCTTCCGACCATTTTGCTAGTTCATTCAGATCTCTTCTCATTCTGCCCACCCCATCTGGATAATCTACTCTGTTGCAGATCTTGGTGTTATCTGCAAACAGACAAACCTTACCCTCCAGTCCATCTGCAATGTCACTGATTAAGATATTGAAGAGGACTGACCCCAGGACTAATCCCTGAGGTACCCCCACTTGTGACTTGCATTTCTTCTGACTGTATACCGTTTACCACCACTCTCTGTTTTCTGCCCGTCATCCAGTTTACCACCCAACTTCTGACCCACCCCGAGACTACCCAGCTTATTAATCAATCTTCTATGTGGAACAGTTTCTAAAGCTTTGCTGAAGTCAAGGTAGGTGACATCAACTTCTCCCCCTTGGTTCACCACTCTGGTTACCCAGTCAAAGAAATCTATGAGATTACTTTGACAGGACCTTCCTTTTGTAAACCCATGCTGTCTTGGATCCTGTGCTTCTATGGATTCCAGGTGTTGCACTATCCTTTCCTTAAGGAGTGCCTCCATCATCTTGCCCACTACTGAGGTAAGACTGACTGGTCTGTAGTTCCCTACCTCCTCCCTGCTACCACTCTTGTGGAGCAGGTATAAAGTTTCTATAATTTCGAAACCATTTGTTAATCACATATTTCATAAATTTGTTATCTAAATTTTAAAGCAAAATACTGTAAACGATAAAGAAAAGAAACACACATTTATCTTCTTTGTACAAGCCATTCTATGGCTTCCCAGTACTTTTTCGATAATGTTTCTGGCAAAGTATTAAATGCCTTATATTTAATATTATTCAGATCTTTTGTAATCATTGAAAATAGTTTGAATGTTGTAATATCCTGCTGTTGCAAGACTAATCTGCACCTAACTTGCCATATTCAATGCAGACAACTTGCCATTATTATGTGTAAAGTGCTGGTATTGAACTTTCTACAGTCTATTGGGAATATCCCAAAGTATAAACTTTCTGAAGTTAGGTTCAAAAATAAATCCATTTTCCATTTTTCTTTTAACAAAGACCACAAACTTCTAATAAATGGACAATGAAAATAGAGATGATTCATTGTCTCAACCTGAGTGACGCATGTTTGCCTAGGACAATATTGTCCCTTATGTTCTTTGTATTTCTGGTTCCCTTTTGTATTGATCCTTCCATGCGCTCCTAACCATGCTATATCCCACATTTTTCATGGGATTCTTTGATCCATTAGTAATGCTTTTATTAGGTTTTGCTGAGATACAGAAAAGGATGCAAATGGACGATTAGGGGAATTTTTTTGGGAAAAAGCGTGTAAAACTAAAAAAAATCTAGTTCCATTCTACATCAGTTCCAGTAGTATCTATATTTTCCTTGACTAAAGTCCTTCATCTCTCTATTATCCAACTTCCTCTGCTGTCTTATATTTAATCCATGGTCTACCTATGATTTTGCCATTTCAAACCATATTTATGCCATTGTGGAATACTTGTAATGTCAATAGGTATCTGTTTCCATAGGGACTCCTCCTTGTCTTATTCAACATTGTTTTTCATCTCACGTTCTTCTTCTTCTTCTCTCTCTTTTTTTCTCTTTCAACTTCGTTTTTTTTTCTGTTCCTATTATTATTATTGTTATTTCCCATGTGTTTATCAACCATCTCCATGTGCTCAAAAGAGAACAATTCCTCTCCCAAAACCCATCTCTCCTCTATTACACCTTCTTTTTTTTCTATATCAATATCAAAAAAGTGGAGCTATTTTCCCATAGGCTAAGTAAAGTTCTTCTTGACACATACTTTTCATCAGTCTCATAGATTTGTTGAAGTGAAATTATTACATTTTTCATCCTAATCTCAGGTAGGGCCTCTTGTTGCTGTATGACCCATTTACACCTTGCCTGCCAAATAAAGTATTTAAGTATTGCAAATACAACTTGTAAAGTTCCTTCGTGTAACCCATTCCATTTATCATCAAAAACTGTATGTACTACTTCCAGATATGATAAGTTTTGAAACAAGGTGGTTTGCCATGTCTTAGTCACCACATTCCAAAATGTCTTCACAAAAGGGCACTCCAGAAAGAGACATTCCTGTGTTTCTAAAAGTTGTACACAAGAGGTCCTTGGGCAATATCATTCTGTCACTTGCTTATGTTTAAGATTATTCTTTACATTTAGTTGACCATGTATGCTTAACCATAATATATTCCATATAAAGGCTGGAATCCATACGTTGGCTAGTTGTGTCAATGCAGTTGGTATCTGGGTATCTGTACAATGATGTAATTCCAAGTCAAGCTTTGTATATTTCATCATATTGTCATATAGTTCTTGTCTTGTATTTGGATTGGTATTATGTCCTGGAATTTTCAATTTGATCAAGTCACAAATCATAGACTTCACATATTCCAGAATAATTGTTGTCCTAGCCAGTAATTTACCATTCTCTTGCATCCATGCCATTTTACTGATCTTAACCCATTCAGACACCATCTCTTCCCATAATTTTTCCTCTCCTGCTGATGTTGGGAACATATTGTAATAAATAAACATACTATAATAAAACATTCCTGGGTCTATCATATCTAATCCTCCCTCCTTTATTGTTCGATAAGTAATCCCTCTCTTTATTGGGTTCAGTCGACTCCCCCATAAACTTTGGAAAAAGACACTGTACAATTTGGTTTTCAAATGCAGGGAGGGGGAAATATATAGCTCATACAGAGGAAAAGTGGTACTATTATATTTTTTATTAAAAATATCCTTTTCTGTTTTGAAATTTGTAAACCTTTCCATCCCTGGGATATCCCATCTGCTTTCTGTAATTTGCTTTCCCAATTGGCCACAGCCAAATCTCCATCCCCAAAAATGATCCCTAGGATCTTAATAGGTTCTTTTGTCAGCTTTATGACTGCGTATCTACTTCTATTGGTCTCTGGTGTACTTCCAGTCTGTATTTCTACACTTTTCTCAGTGTTGATCTTTGATCCTGAGTGCTTCAAATACTCTGAAAGTAAACTCATAATAACTTGTGCTTCTGTTGTTTTATCAAGTACTATGATTACATCGTCAGCATATGCTAAACATTTTATCTGAGGGCCCTTTGTGTTAAAGAAAGCCTCATAATCCCTTCTGGCTTCTGAACAAATCTTAAAAAAGGATCAATATCAAAAATACACAGAAGGGGGCTAAGGGGGCAGCCCTGTCTCACACCTCTCCTTAATCTTACCATCCTACCTTTCCACCCATTGATTCTGGGGGTTAATGTTACCTCATGATATACACATTCTAGCCACTGTACAAATTTCTCGAGCATCCTATATTGGCGCAAACCGGAGAATAAGAAAAAATGTGCCAGGGAATCAAAGGCCTTGTGCTGGTCCAGGCTGAGTATAAACCCCTCTTCTGACCCCATCCTACCCCATTGGAATACTTCTCTTAAAATTATCAGGTTATCTTGAATTCCTCTCTTTGGGATTGCACATGTTTGTGCTTTTCATATTACTATATCTGCTATTTGGGTCAACCTTTTTGCAAGCACCTTGGCCAAGATTTTAAAATCCATGTTCTACAAACTAATTGGCCTCCAATTATTCAGATCCTCTTTTCTCCCTTTCTTATATAACAAGATTAGATTTGCCTCAGCCATGGATCTTGGTAACTTTCCTGAATCCAATATTTCATTATTTAAAATAGTCAAATCATGAGCTAAGTTATCTTTATTATGTTTATAAAATTCCCCAGTGATCCCATCTGTTTCTGGAGAAGTCCCATTTTTTAATGTTGCTATCACCTGCTTAACTTCATTCTCCTCAATTGGTCTTATCACAGCTGCCACCTGAGGGGGTCAATATACTTGGAACCTCTAAGTTCTCTAGGTAATCTAGTGGCAGTGGTACCACCGGGGGGTTCCCCAAACCAGTTTTGTACATGATGTAGTACTACATTTAAATTGTAATTTTTTGTTGACACTTGTCCCTTGTCATCCAACACCTGTAGCAATATTTTTTGTTCTGTTCTTTTCTTGAAGTCCTTAAAAGCATCAAAAGTTTATTTTCTACACTCTTTTTCAAACCTCATTTCTTGTTGTAACATTTTTGCCCCATTATACTGCTTTATAAACATCTAATTTTTTATGGTACTTATTTGGGCACTAAAATCCATTTTGAATGTTTCCGTTTTAGAAATAAGAGCTTGCAGCTGCTTCCTGAGGCCTAAATAATCCAAGTATCCAGAACTATACCTGTGTTTAAGAAAGGTGATGCCAAACTCCTGTCAAACTATCACACCATTTCACTTTTGCCTGTGCTCAGCAAGCTGCTGGAGAAAGCTGTGCATCGGCAGGTCTCTCAGTACCTACTCCACTCTAACCTACAGTCCCCATTACAACACAGCTTTAGGGCTGGACACAGCACTACTACCACTCTCACCCTCTTCATCAGTGATGTAAAATGCAATATGGACAAAGACCTACTTACTGAGGCTATGTTCATCGATCTTGCTAAAGATTTTGACATGGTACATCATTCTCTTCTGCTGGACAAACTTCATTCTCTTGGTGCCTCCGTCTCCACCCTATCCTGGTTTGCTAGCTATCTTGATAATCGCTCTCAGACCATCTCCTTCTGTAGGGTTCTCTCAGCACCTGCCCCTATCACATCAGGTGGCCCTCAGGGCTCTATTCTTGGACCCCTACTCTTCTATCTTTTTCAGAATGATATCCCAAACCTCCCTCACTCTGTAATACTATCTTGCACACTGATGACCTAGTACTTTACACTGCATCTAAGTCCATTACTGAACTTAACCAGCAGTTATCCCTTGCCTTTCAATGCCTCCAATTCTGGTTTTCCTCCAACTACCAAATGCTGAACCTGGCTAAGACCCAGGCCATGCTTTTTGGGTCCTCTAGATGGGTATCGTCCTTGGCCCCCATGCTGTTGGTCCAGGACTGTGACGGGTCCCCGGTCTCTAACACTCTGTCTTTCAAATACCTCGGGGTTACCCTTGACCCAGCCCTTGATTTTACTGCACATGTTAACGAGGTCTGTCGCCAGGTCAACTCTAAGATTGGTGCGGCCTACAGAGTTCATCACTCACTAACACCTGCTACCAGGACCTCTGTCGTGAGAGGTGTGCTGCTTCCACAACTGCTATATGCTTTCCCTGTACTCTCTCATGCCAGCCCTATTGTTCTCTGTAAATGAGACATAACATACAATAATACCTGCAGATTCACCTTATCTGCTCCACGTCTGACCCAACACTGTCAATTTTACTCTGCCTTGAATTGGTTGCCTCCTAATTCCCATAAGTCACATGCACTTGGTTGTTTCATTGACTCTTTAACCAAAACACCTCACCCTGTGGCTCTTGGAGCTATGCTAACCTCTGTCACTCACTTCCGTGCACTTAGGTCCTCCACCTTTGCCTTGCTTGCTGTTAAGCCCTGCTCCACTAAAATGGGTGAGCAAGCTTTCTCCTATTTTGCCTGTGTTTCTGGAACTCACTCCCCCCTGCTGTGAAGAACTCCCCATCCCATGTAGCTTTCAAGCATGCTCTTTTTCCCATCTTAATGCCCCTGGATACTGCAACTGCACTTAAGTGCATGGGGGGCCTGTGGCATGTCCTTTAGCTACTCCTCTGCCTATGGTCTGCTTCTCCAATCTTGTATGTGTATCTACTTGGTTCCTGTGGTACTATCTTGGTAAACCGACTTGAAAAACTGTTTAGTTACTATTGGAATGTGTTTGTAAGTGCTATCTGTATTATTCCTGATATGTATGCCCTAACTGTATTACTACCACTCAAGAAGTGTGTTCTGTTAGTATTATGTGCTGTTTTATTTCCTCATTGATGTCTGTAATGTTTTGGATATATTACTTTACTGTGCTCTCCTGGGTCATGCCTGCAAATAGGCAGGTTTCATTGCCTAGTGCACTTATCTGGTCATTAAAAGCTAATAAATAAGTATGTATGTAAAACTTGTTTGCTAGCTTTACGTTGAAAAAACTCCTTTATCAATATATTTGTCTCATCCCACCATTCTACCTGGGAATCATACAAACATTGGACCGACTTTCCAAGTGGATACAAAAAAATTGTCTATCATTGCAGATAGTGGGCCCCTAAAATAGGTATTCCCCCCTGTTTTATGTTTTGCCCTATAGGCATCTTGTAAAAGAGTATTATTTACCACATAATTTAAAGCATTTGAATCACAATATATTTTACTGGTTTTTAGGCCCTTATCCGTCCTTTGCATAGCACAGTTAAAGTCACTCCCCCATATTACTAACCTAGACATATGTAAATACAGTTGAATGTTTCTAAATAGCACAGTTCTATTGGTTTTCACTTAGGGGGCATAACTATTCACTATTCTAATTTTGGTGTCCCCAAACTATATATCTAAGATTAAAGCTCTCCCAGGTTCCAGATCTATTAACCTAGTGACCTTCAAAAGTGGATTACCAAAAAGAATACCCACCCCATCACAAGTATATGTACCTTGAGACCAAAAGGTTGCCCCTTTACCCCACAATCTAGATGCTTGGGCTATTTCCGAAAAAGTTTTTATTCTTGTGTCCTGGACAAGGATAATATCAGCCTTGTACAACTGTAACTCAGAAAGAACAGTCAATCTTCTTTTCCCATTCTTAATGCTGTTTACATTAATGGACAGTATTTGTAATGATGTCATCAGTTTTTAGGGGAAAAGCTCTCCACTCCACTATTTTGAAATGGTTTTCCATTGTGTTTTTTTTTTTTCCTTTCTTATTTATTCACCATCTTCTTTCTCTGAAGACTGGTCCATCGTGGAGGAATAAATTGAAGATGAATCTGACTCATCATCTTTTCAGTGTCACCCCAATCATTCTTTTTTGACAATAGGCTGCATGGGTTGTCAGATATTAATTTCTCTTTCCCTTTTGTAACTTTTCTTTCTCTATCTTTCAGCTCAGTTTTAGAACTCAGTCTAGTCCTAGGTCTTTTTATATTCCACTGTTTTAAATGGAAATCTTTGTGCCTTGGGGGGGGGGGCATCGTAGTTAAATCCGTACCATCCTTTCTTGTTCTTCTTCTTGGCTTTCCTCTTGAGGATGTGCCTCAGCTTGGTCTGAGATCCTTGGATCCTCTATCTCCTCTTCTGGTGTGTCTGCAGAGGGGGTACTTGTACTAGATGGAGGGTACAAGTTTGTACAGTTTCCTGCAATGGGTCCACAAACTGTCTTTCCCTGCTTATGCTTACCTTATGTACCACATTGCCTGGTTGCTGCGCCATAGTACTTCCATGATCACTATGAACCGTCTCTGTAACCTGTGGTGCAGTCTCCTTTTCTTCATTTCCTTTTCATATTTCTTTTGGTTTAGCTGCTTCTTTCTCTTGCCAAATGCCTTGCATTCTCTTTTCAGATGCTTGTGCACAACCTTTTTTCTGTACCTGTGTAATTAATGCCTCATGAGAAACTCCCTCCTCTGTATTGTGGGAGGCCCATGGACATTTTACATAGGAATGCCCCTTCTCTTCGCAAAAGTTACATCTGAAAGTATTGATGCAAGTTGATGCCGTATGTCCAATTTCCAGACAGTGTGTGCATTTGGGGTGTCACATGCATTACTTAGATGCATTCTTGAACCACATTTGTGGCATGATTTAGGCTGACCTGGGTAAAATAACGACCCTCTGTCACTTCCTAAATAGAAACAATTAGGCAGATGCATAATTCCATGCTTTCCCAAGAATAATTTACATTTTATTCTCCACCCTCCAGTCCAAAATTGTTCTGAGTCTATCATTGGAGTTGGGTGTTCTAAAACCTCACAGCACTTTTTTAACCAAAACATTATATCTGTGATATTAACTCCCTCATTTTTGAAGATGATGGTGAGTGCTCTAACAGATGGTTTAGTGATGGGAATAGCACAGAAAGGCATCCATAATGGGATATTCTTTGTTGTGTTATATTTTGACCAAAAACTGTCCAAGCATTCCACTGTTTTAAAGCCAACATCATAATTGTACTCATCTGTATGGATGAGTGCAAATACTTCTGATGCATAGAATTTTAGAGAGTCTTTCAATAGGGCCCTTCCTACTTGTACCCTATCTGGTGGGTCGGCTAGACCTCCTTTATAAATCAATCAGATGGCATTGTGTCATGCAGCAGTTCCCCCTTGTTTTTAAACAAGTCTGCCATACGTAACATAGGTTTAAAATTCAACTTTTGCCCAGGATCCTGCAATCTGTGGACTCCCATATCTACTGGTAGCCCCTCATTCACTTTTGGAAAATTATCAAGGTTTCTTGGTGCAGTGCTTGGTTTCTCCTTATCTGGTCCCTTTTTAGTAGGCTCTTTATATGCATTCGATGTTGTCGCCACCACAAGTGGTTCTTTGTTAGTGTCTCCCCCACACACTATTCCTGCCACTTCTGCAGTCTTCTCCCCTCCACCTTTTTTTATTTACCACTTCATTTCCAACTGTAGCATTTTTATCAGTAGTGAAATCTTCTTTTTCAACACTAATACCATTATTATCTAGAGATTCCATGTCTAAATCCACCTTCTCCATATTTTGTGCCCACAATGTTTTTTTACCAGGTGAAAACAGCACTTTACTTGTGTTTGTAATCTCCATCGTGGAGTACTGTGCCACAGCTGGGTCCTTTGGATCAGGACACCATTAGCCCTGCTGTTCTGCAACCCAGCCTGCCTCCTTTAGTGCTTTGGATGGTGTCCATGCGCTTGTATCAGCTATCTCCTCGGTCAATTGTTTACTTATGTTTTTGGAGCCTTTTTTTGGCATCACGACTCGGGCTGAGGCTCCCAACGTTTTCTTCCTGCTCCGACCACTTTTTGATTTTTCTGGGATTTTACCAGGCTCTGGAGCAAGGTTTTGATCTCCAGAGCTACTCTGTTCACCTGTGAGCCTCTTCTCTTGCTGCATAGTCAGATGATTACCATCTGCTGCACACTCCTTTGTTTGCTGCAACATCTCTGAGGCGATCCTAAACTTCTCTTCCTAGTCAGTTATCAGCTGAAGAAGTAATTGCTATTTGATATCAAGGGTCCATTTCAGTTGTTCTTTTTCTGCAACGGGATCCTTCTCATCCTCAGAAAATACAATGTCATCCCGTAATTCAACAACTGTACAATCCTCTTGACCCAAGTTCTCAGAAGCTTCCTCTGGAGAAGCCATCAGTACAATGACCTCAATTTCAACTGCCTGGTCCAAATCCTGCAATATTTTAACCCCATGGGTCACATTCATAGTATCCTCTCCATTTCTGGCAGTGAGAGGTGAATAACTCACTGTACTGTCCACATTTGTCTCTGAATTCAAGACAGAAACTGGGGTGGAGCCCAGATCCCCAGTTTCTTGAACATCCATCTCTTCTCCTGCAACACCTTGGGCGTCCATCTTGCTGCCAGCAAGCAAATCCTCCTCAGGCTAGTAGGGGAATTTCCCTGGTGTCCTGACCAAATTTCCCCCATCAATAAAACAAGCCTCGATAGGGCTGCATGAAAGGAATTTGGGGTAAAAATATTGAAAATTATCAAAGTTATGAGCCTGCGTTAGAAAAATGTAATGCAAGCTCATAAATTTGTTGTTATGTAATATTTTTACACCAAATTTTCAACATAGTCTTGTTATAACCCTACCTCATGAAGAAGGGCAGAGAAAATGTTCAGCTCCTGACTTAAAGGTAATTTTGTGCAGGGATGGTGAAATCACCTTTTGGGATGTAAAAAAACATTTTGGCCAGGATTTGAAAAATGACAGCTGTCACATTCATGAGGTGCTGTAAAGATATGGCTATGTTGTAAATTTGGGGTAAAATATTGAAACTTATAGAAGTTAAAAGCCTGCGTTCTCAAAAGTCAACATAGGCTCATAACTTGCTTGTGTTTTAATATTATTACACCAAATTGCCAACATAGCCTGCTTATGACCCCACCTCATGAACAAGGGCAGAGAAACTTTTCAACTCCTGCCTGAAAGGTGATTTCACACAGGGACCACACAATCACATTTTGGGATGTAAAAAAAAGCATTTTAGCCAGGCTTTGAAAAATGACAGATGTCATACTCATGAGGTGCTGTAAAGATATGGCTATATTGTGAATTTGCATGGAAAATATTGAAATTTACCAAAGATATGAGCCTGTGTTCACAAAAGTCAACATAGGCTCATTACTTGGTTGTTTATTTGTTTTATATTTTTATACCACATTTTCAACATAGCCTTCTTATGACCCCATCTCATGAACAAGGGTAGGGAAAATTTTCAACTCCTGTCTGAAAGGTGATTTTGCACAAGGACCACAAAATCACCTTTCAGAATGTAAAAAAAAAAAAAAACATTTTGGAAAGGATTTGAAAAATGTGACAGGTATCACACTCATGAGGTGCTGTAATGATATGGCTATGTTGTGAATTTGGGGGAAAATTATTGAACATTACCAAAGTTATAAGCCTATGTTAGCAAAATTCAACTTAGATTCATAACTTTGTTGTTTTTTTAATATTTTTACATCAAATGTTCTACATAGCCTTCTTATGACCCCACCTCATAAACAAAGGCAGATAATTTTTTCAACTAATGCCCAAAAGGTGATTTTGAGCAGGGACCATGAAGTCACCTTTTGGGACAGATCTGCCTAATGACAGTGCAATTGTTCATGTGGATGGGGTCCCAAAGAAGGCAAGTTGAAAATTTGGGACAGAAATGTGTGAAAAATGACCAAGTTATGCCACTAAGTTCAACCCCCCAATGGAATACATTGAACTGCATATCTGATTCCCTCAATTTGACATCCAGCAAGGGAAGAGGGAAGACGTGTCTGTGGTCCAGAAAGGATTACTATGTTGGATCCCTGATGGGTAAGTAAGGGCTTGGGGGAGTGCAGGGTTGTTGATGCTGAGTGGAAGGGTCAGGAGGTGGGAGTATAATGGCTGCAAAAGATATTGATGGATGGTTTCCTTTTACAGGTATGAAAACAAAAAAAAGAGGATTCCTGCACTGGGGAATTGGGTACCCACCAGTGTCAGCATTATGTTTTTTGGGGGGAGGTGCTGAGGTGGAGGATTGGGTGGGCAATTAAATAAATAAATAAACCACTAATGTATGGTAGCAGATTGGGGGTCACAAAAAAAAGGATGATTGTGACACTGGGGGAATGGGCACCCCAGTATCACTGTTATGTTGTTTCTGGGGGGAGTAGGGTGGTGGGTGCTCAGAGAAAGGGTTGGGTGGAGGGATGTGCATAACTTAATTAAAAAAAGGTGGCATCCTGATAGCAACACTGGGGGTTTGGGCACCTCCAGTGTCACTCTTATGTTTCTGGGGGTTGGGTGGTGGGGTGATGGGTGCTGAGAGGGAGGGTTGGGTGTGGGGATATGCACAATTTAAAAGAAAAAAAATCAGTGGGTCACAAAGGAACATGGCACACTCTGCCATGTCCAAGATGGTCACTGCAATCCACTGCGCATGCGCAACTACTAGTGCATGTGCAGTAGAATGCAGTAGCCATCTTGGACATGGCAGAGTGCGCTGCGTTCAGCTGTGACATGATGATTTTTTTCTTTTAAATTAACATACCCCCCACCTGACCCTCCCTCTCAGCACCCATCAACCCCCTCAGAAACATAAGAGTAATACTTGGGGTGCCCAATCCCCCGTTGTCACAATCAGCTGAAAAATAGTGCAGTGTAACTGGGGACAACAAGCAGAGTTCTCTGTGAATGCAGAGATGACTGTGGTGCAACTCCAGTATGTTGTTGGGTCTGAAGTCCTTTTCTCAAAGCAAGAAGCCTACAGGGCTCCTCCCACTGCAGCCCTAAAAACAGGTCCAGGAAACCCACCCCTCTAGGACATACCTGGAAACAAGCATTCATAACTTAATGTACCTTTCCTGGTCAAGAAAATAATTGCAGTTTTCCTACAGTTGGTGGCAAGTCTCAGGTATGCTTTTCTGAGCTCCCGTATGTTGCATGCAAGGGGAAGGGCATCATAAGAAAAACAGTTCCCTAACCTTGTATGAAGGCTGGTTTCATCATTGAAACCCTTGTCCCATCTGTAGCATATATAGTTCCCTACCGGTGGTGGAAACCAAGTGAGACTCCACCACAAGGGAGACACATCAGACATCTCGCAGTACAGTATTAGGCAAAAGAATGACCAATGACCAGGGCTAGATGGGGTAGGTAAAGGGGGTGGACTGTACATAAAGACAAAAAACAAAACATCAAGACATACTGTACAAAAAATAGGACATAAAAAAGCATGCAATCCCATTGAAACCACCCCCTACTTTTCAGTTTTAACACTGTCTAACATTTGCTTCCATAAATACTGTATCTATCTAGTCTTTACTTAAAGGAGCATTGCCAACCCCCTTTAGGCCTTAAAGTATTACTAGTTTAAAGACACATTTTACGATTCCTCGTATTCTGGAGAGATTGATGATGTAGCTGGTCAGTTTGATTCTGATTCCCTTTTTTAATGAGAAAACTGCACTGCTCTCCATACTGGTGTTACCACACAAAAACTTATTTGTTTCCAGTCCTCGATCTACTCCAGCTGCCTCTTTCCTGGACTTGGGAACACTGCCAGTGCAGTCTAGCTACTCAGAATTTAGTTGGAGGAAAGAAGACTATTTCATAGAGATGGGTGAAGTTGGATACATTTTATCCGTGAATTACTCCATGAATTTAACACAATTCATGAAGTTTGGATTGATCTGAGAGGTGTGGAATTTTGACGCAAACAGTAGAATTCCACCCACGAAGTGTGTTATTTGGACCACAAATGGTAGAATTTCAACATTTGTGTATGAATTTTTGCACTTTGTGGGCAGAATTCCACCATTCACATGGAAAACATCACAATTTTGGGCAAAGTTGAAGTTGCTGAGGGGAGGAGAAAACTTCACAAAATGCTGTGGATGTGAATTTTGATCACTTTGCAGCACTGTCACTTGTTAATTAAAACTCTGACACATCTCTAATCATGAGTAGCAGTACTTTCTGGGGTGTTCCTAATATTTAGAAGTGTGCAATAAGAGAAGATCAAGGATTTGAAACAAAACATGGTCAGGGATAACTACAGTTCAAACAAAAAGGCAGCTCAGAAGAAACAGTTGAGCACGTGGGCAAAGCAAAATCTGAATTCAGAAAACTATCTGCTCTAGCTGTCACAGTCTGAGATAAGAACCACACTCACAAAATGTTAACGTGCAAAAAATGTATTTTGTGGCATAAATAGACAAAAACTACCAGTAATATACAAAAGCAGTTAAAGACCCAATGTTTCACAATAAATAAGTGCTTTTTCATGAAAAAAAGAAAGAGAAAACACTCATTTAGTACAAAACACTGCAGGCGGGATTTTGAAAACACTTAGATTGCCACAAGCCCCGGTGTGCCGACGATATGACGCATGATGCTTGCGGTGATCTAATGTGGATTTTCTGTCCCATGCTGGCAAATGCTGCAAGTTAGACCAAAATTTTCTGGTCTAATGTGCAGCAATGCTGGGGGCTGTTTTATGGAGCTTGCGCCAGATATTTGGTATAAGCTGCCGTAAATATTTGAAACTGCCCAACTGCACCCGAGATTGTAAAATTGGGTGCAGTTACAGCAAAGGGTTTGGTGCACTGCCAGAACTTAAGTATGGTGGTGAATGGCTGCATGCAAACCCTGCACCTCCCTTGGAAAATGCTGCCCCGAGTGCTTCTCCACTTTTCTGCATTACTGCCACTTTTTATCTATTAATGCCACAAAGTAATTTTTTTGCATTTTAACATTTTGTGAATATGGTACTATCTCAGGTGTTGTGTGAGCTACGACTGACTGTTTTCTGGGTACAACTATACTATTAGTATTATTTTCAGTTTTACAAAGAATGGAAGCAGATAAAACAACCACCAACGTCAATGAATTTTATAGAAGGTAAGCAATAATAGAGTTTGGGTTTTCAACTAAAAATAATAAGATGATGCAAAAAAGGTTAACAGTGTCCCTTTAAATGTTTTCTTTTTACTGATCTCACAATATTGCTTGGAAGTGATTGCTTGAAAGCAAGTTCCAAACTCCAACAACACTTTGTCAGAAGTACTTCTTCCTCCTGTCTCCCTAAATATTTCCCCTTGCAGCTGCTTGTTATGACCCCAAGTTATGAATTTGTTTTGTTTAATTTATGATACAGTTCCAACTCCTTTCAACAAATCTGGTTCTTTTAAGAAATTATATCAGGTAATTAAGTCTCCTTCTATTCTCTTTTTCTAGGCTAATGTCTTAGGTACATGGTCTCTCCTTGTATTCCATGCTGTTTTCTCCCCTCAGCATTCTTGTTGCTCTTTTTTAAACTATCTCCAATGTGTCCTCATCATTTCTGTGATGGGGGCCCAATTCCAAGATGTGTTACGCATGACGCAAGGTGATATATGCCAAACCCCATGGCGTAAATCACAACTTGCACCATGCGTTACACATGTTGCAAATCCTAAAGGCTCCTAGCACCAGGCCATATGCGGGTTGCACCAAATGTGGTTAATGCCACCTACTATGCCCACAACCCACAATGGCATGGTGCAGGGGTGGGTTACAGCAGCAACTATGCCCTATTCCAAAAGGGTGGCTGCCATAACCCATAAATGCAATTCCAGAAGCCGCAATGGTGCAGCAGAGTTAGACAATCAGGGAGATGGTCTAAGGGGCATCCATCCATGCCAATTGACAGATGCCCACTCCACAGCACTGCGGCAATGTCCCAGCAGTGCTCCCTGTGCCCCCTCCACAGCATATACATGTCCTCCACCTCCCAAATATCAGGGATCCCAGTGTCCAGTTTTTGACTTGCTCCCCCTGAACAACAGTGCCATCTGTCCAGCCCCCCACACCCACTTGTGCTTGCGATGGTGTTCTGGGGTGGGGGTCTCTGGGGAGGTAGCAGAATGCATGCCACGATTTGAGGCACCAAGGCACAGTGCACCACGTAGAAGGCGCTAGCCTGCGGCTGCTGCAAGTTGTGGGCATTAGTACTTGGGACTCTGCTTATCCTGGAATATGGGACAGGGCCCCTGACATAGCACCACATGGTGCCACTCGCATATGCCCGCTAGTTGCACCATGCCTATTGGAATCAGGATCAATGTTTCATTTGTGAAGCCATGCTGCGATTTGTCCATAACACATATCTTTTTTTATTCTTCCTCAGTTTCCTCTTTTTAGAAAGGATTCCATTATTTTACATATGATTACAATTTGTCACCTAATATAAGACTATACTTTGATTGCTCACCTCAAGCACCCATTTTGAATAATCACATCAGTATGGCCCTGTTTCATTCTCCAGGCACCAGATTTCTAATGTGTTAAGAAAGTTTAATTTCTCTGAAATAAACCTTAATCTTTCCTGATTTCACTGATCAGCATGCAAATATCTTTTAATATAATACAGAATAAATGTTTGAAAGCAGGATTAAAGGCTGGCCAGGGGGTACTCATGACATCAGAAATACATTTGAGATTATTGTGGAGAATACTATGGTGATTAGCATAATAAGCTATAAAGGGAAGGATAAGGAATGATATGGAGAGTTCTTTTCTAGCAAGTAAGAGGTTACTGAAAGCACAGAAGACTGTCTCAGTGCCCTGGACTGGCTAACAGTCAGACTGGAAATTGTCCAGCAGATTGTTTAGGGATGCACAGATGGACATTTGGATACAGACAACTTCCTCACAGATATTACCATGCAGGCTTGGTTCATCCGCTACTGTATTTTATTCTAGAATCAATGTTAAGTACACAAAATACAGGAGGAGCTGAACCAAACCTGAAAGCTAATATCATTCAGGAAGGCATCTGCTATCAAAGTGGCAATGGATGCTGAATCATTATTCTCAAAGGAATATAAGGATTACTTTACACGGGGGGAATAAGAGGATACAGGGAAAAAGTAAGAAAAATTGAGACTAGTGAACCATTAAACTATGACTTTCTTTCATGTGCTATGGTTTAAAAGCTTTCTGGTCTCCATTTTTCATAATTTCTTCCTATATCCTCTTATATCCCCATGAAATAATTCTTAACTTCCTTTGAGAATAATTTTTCAGCATCTATTTCCACTTGGATAGTAACAAATATCATTTCCGTTATATTCCATCTGGAATATGATCTTCTGCTCTTCCATTTTGCAATATGTTTTGAGTTCTTATCTTGAGTTTTCCCTTTTAATGATTTTTTATAAAATGAATAAGAAAATGAAGCCACTTGGTTGGCTAACAGACTTGTCAAGGTGTGCAATTATGTCACCCTAATTCCATACTTTAAAACTAGGACTTGTTAGCAGCCACACTACATAATGAACAAATCTATCCCCCTACACCCAGAACTGACTTCTCATCACAAACAAGGCTGCCACCATTACTCCCTAAAAACCTTCAACTGGGCCCTAAAAATAAAATTACCTTTGAAAAAGCAAAACAAATTAATTAAATGTTGCTTCCCTGATAATTGTCACACTCTCATTACATAAATAACCAAACTACTCAAAAAAAATGAAGTAGTTAGCAAAGGTTTTGTTAGTAGTGTTTCTTTGCTGATCATGAAAAATCTCCCATATCTTTACTGTACCATTCCTGCTGTGGTATCCTGTGATAAGGGAGTTCAATATTGAGTGCTTACAAAAAGAGTGAATCAATAGTTGTGCCTGTTCACAGGGCTACTGGACAGGGGGTGAGTATGGCTATAGTGACATCCTGTCACTATATATATATATATATATATATATATATATATATATATATATATATATATATATATATATATAGATAGATATTATGGTATACGGTAGTGCTACCACAGTTAAGTTGAGGCCATTTCTATGTTAAACCCCAAAATTTTGTACCTTAATAACTTTGCAACTGTTTGACGGATTTGCCTGAAATTTGGAATACATGATCAAGAACCATAGGCCTTGAGATCTGCCAAGTTTTGTACTGGTTGGATATACGGCTGCGGAGTTATTAAGCGTGATCTGCGTGTGCATTTACGCTTTTTCTGGAATTCTACGGTCTCGCCTACAGGTCGTACGGTTTGTGTGACTGGCCAGAAATCTTCAGGGAACATGTGGCTGGGGTCCCCGATGTGCCTTTTGAAGATTTCATGAAAAAATATTAAATGGTTCAAAAGTTATTCAAAAAACAATTTCCCATTATAAGGCAATGGGAAAAGTTAACAAAAAGTTCGACAGTGTCGCAAATGCACTTTTTACTGTCGCAAATGGGCCTGTTACTTTCGCAAATCTGCCATCTTGTTTTCAGTTAGTGATCAGAAAAATGCTTGGCATTTAAAACTGAGACCCTCTAGCAACCTAATTCTTTTTGTATTCACCTAGTTGGGCCCTGAGGATGCTAGCTATGTCTTTATTTTGGGGTAAAACACCCCAGAAATATGTTTTTCAGATTTCTGGAAAAAGTACTTTCACAAAGTAGTGTCATACTCACGAAAGTGTCACAAATTTTTTGTGAAAGCTTTCACAAATTGCGACACTACTTTGCGACACTATACCCAAAAATAACAGCAATTCTTTGGCACTCCGCTGCAAAAGAATGGTTGGGAGTTTTGGGCTGAAATTTGGAGGGTACGCAGATAACATCTCACAGATATGCCTTTCAGTGTTGTATTGAAAAAATATTACATGGCGGCAAAGTTACGGCACTCCAAATTTGATGCTTTTTCCCTTAGGATAACATTACGGTGCCCGACGCATTACAGGAATCCTTTGGCACCCTGCTGCAAAATAACGGTTTAGTATTTTTTCCTGAAATTTGGAGGGAAGACAGCCAACAGCCCACAGATGTGCCTTTCAGTAGTTTGGTGAAAAAATATTACAGGGAGGCAAAGTTATGGCACTCCAAACTTCTCTTTTCTTCCCATAGGATAACATTACGGCGTTCGCCGCTCCTTTCAGGGCCCGTATCTCGGAAACGGTGCTAGATACGGACTTTTCATCAGAAAAATACTTAGCCCCCTAATGGGGGCTAAGTACAAAATTAGCCAGGACAGTTGTAAATCATACGAGTTTTAAATTTTTTTGTACGTCATACTGTTCCTAAGATATAACCTATTTAGTATTCCAAGTTCTCATTTTCTGCTCCAATACTCATTATTATGCATACATTATTTGTACTCACTGTCTTTCTCTATGCAGGTTTTGGGAAAAACCAGCCTGTGTACTTACATTACTGTTACTGTTGCCCTTTCTGCTTGCGGTTCCGTACCCGTTTCACTTACCGTTGATGTCTGTGCCACCATGTGCGTTATCCTTTGCATTTTCATTTGCCCTTGCGTTTCTGTTATTTTTTGCCATTTGTGTCTACAGTACTGTTTCTCTTTCTGTTTCACTTTGTGTCACCATGCCCATTGACATTTCTGTTTGCAGGCACCATGTTACTATGTGACAACACATCACGTGGCAGACCGTTCCCGTCTACACCACCGTGTGCGTTGCCCTTTCTATTCTCATTCACGCTTGTGTTACCATGTGTGCCACTGTTAGTGCTTCTGTTTGCGTTGCTGTTCCTGTTACTATGCCACAAGACATCATGTGGCGCGAGCGCGGGGCCCTTTCCCGCTGCTGCATTACATTCACTATTTCTCATTATCGTTCTCAAAAAGAAGGGAAATTAGAGGCAAAAAGCTCAGTTTAATGCATTAGTTAGGGTTGTTCCACAGCGACAAAAGTGAGGAAATTCACTGTTAGGGTTGAAAACCCTAAATCATTCACCCCCAGCACCACACACACACAACACACACACACACACACACATGCAAGTATGGGGGAGGACCAAGTCAACACAATCAATGACAGACATCCAGCAGCAGGTGACAGAAATAACAAACAATTGTCTAAATGTACTACGAGACATCCCCACCCACCTGACCAGGTACTGCATGCTCAGTGGCGATCAACAGCAAAACTGAGGCCATGTACACCAAACGACACATCCCTGATTGCAGCTGCACACAACGCACCACACTTAGTAGTTACGGCCTTACCTAACGATGCCCCACACCACACCACAACTGGTACTGTGCCGTTAGTCAATATAAATGCTAAAGGTGCATGATGACAGTTGTAGAAAGGTTTTAACAGTAGTGAGTATACATTAATTAAGAGAAGTACATAAATTAACTACAAGACACTAGCATGCTCAAGATAAAAGTAGTGTTACATTTAGTATGTGATTTTCATGTTAGTACATTTACTGCAACTGTTTACTGAAGATAGAGAGACTGATGTAAACGTATGGAAAATCATTGCCTGTTCAATGCTGTGAAATTCGTACTGCCAGTATCAGATGCATTCTTACTGATGAAGCTGTACTGCTAATGTACATACATAGACCTTCAGTGTGTTTCAATACTAAAGATGCAGTAAGTATTCTTTGTAAGAAACAGTGTAATTGCATGGATCAGGCCAAGCAACTTCTAAATATCATAGGACTACTGAACCAACAATGACATACCTGTATCGGAGATGTCTATAGGATAGATTTTCCTGTAGGCACTTACTCAGTATGTTGTTCCTGATAAAGACAATCTCATTGCATTTGTGATGACTAACTTATTCAAATAGTGATACATTTACTATTGTTGCAATGAGTGATCTATGCTACTTATGGACACAGCGTCATTTTTTTAACAGTTGTTTTGTACTCAGGTTGTATACATAGTGTTTGGGTTTGCCACACTTCTGTCACTGATGCTATCAAAGTGATAACTATGTCAATTGTGGTACAACAGCAATCAAGTAGGTATAATGTAGATATAAACAGAATGTCTTTTAGTATTGATTTAACTCACAATGGGATAAGTGTACTAGGACAGCAAGGGTTATTCTCTATCACTGACTCTGTCAGTTATAATCACACTAAGGTTTCAATGACTGTAATGATCAAGTTACACTGTTCATCTTCATGAGTTCATATTCACAGCCATTCTCCAGTAAGTAGACAGAGTATGGTGTAACTGGGTGTGACACTGTGTTGCAAAACTCCTGCAGTGCCTAGCAGAGGGAGAGTATCTAGTCATAAAGACAATTAAGCAATAAGGCATGACCAACGGTTATGTTAAATGGTCTGTTAATCACCATGTAGGGGTTTAAAGTTGAATGAGGCGTAGCCGAGTGCCACACATGTCGTTAGACAGTGATAAACTGACCAGTAACATAATACTTGGGAGTGGCTTATTGCTATCATAATAAAATTGTTTTTTTTAAACAACATTAAAGCATGTTCATCATATGGTTAGGCTCTACATGTATGTTAATAAAAACTAAACATAAGGCTGTTACAATGTTTACAGTCAATTAGAAAGCTGCATTTCTCAAACCCTTGTTATAATCAGAGATATTATACCTGTACAATTCCTTGGTTTTGCTCAACTCTATTGCTCAGATGGCCCATCACATGTGGTGTCGTCTGGTGTGGAGCATCGGTAGGTAAGGCCATGCAACTACTAAGTGTGGTAATGCTTGTGAGCTGCAATCAGGGATGTGTACATTTGGTGTACATGGCCTCAGTTTTGCTGTTGATCTCCACTGAGCATGCAGTACCTGGTCAGGTGGGTGGGGATGTCTCGTAGTACATTTAGACAATTGTTTGTTATTTCTGTCACCTGCTGTTGGATGTCTGTCATTGGTTGTGTTGACTTGGTCCTCCCCCATACTTGCATATATGTGTGTGTGTGTGTGTGTGTGTGTGTGTGTGTGTGGTGCTGGGGGGGGGTGAATTCGGAGTTAGGATTTTCAACCCTAACAGTGAATTTCCTCACTTTTGTCGCTGTGGAACAACCCTAACTAATGCATTAAACGGAGTTTTTTACCTCATATATATATATATATATATATATCTGTGTTCAGGGGGAGTGAGCACACCATGTGATGGGTGGAAGGGAAGGGAGGGTTTGTGAGGTGTAGCACAGCAGTGTGTTGCCAAGCTGGCTGTGTGGCATGGTGGGTTCGTGGCAGGTTAGGGTTGGGATGGTCCTGGGTTTGATGCTGAGTGCGTGGGAATTTTTGTGTCAGTCTGTGAATTGTTTTTGGTTTCATCCCCTCCCCAACATGCACCCTCCAGGAGTTGAGAATCCTTAAGTGGGGGTGGTGCAGTGGGCACAGCCCCCCATAAAAGCAAAAAAAAAACCTATGTTTTTGGCACCCTTTTGGTCTGTGCTGAAAGTGTAAATTGGAAAAATTGATTTTCGCAGATGTACACTCATCCTAATGGCAATCGCCTTTCCTCGATCATCATTATCATATAGAACCGCCTACTGCTAATCCTGTCATGGATAAAAATTAGGTTCCAGCACCATGTGATGCCTTTTATTCCATGTGAGTGTGTTGGCACATAAACATTCTATCAATGGAATTTTTCAGAATTTAATTTCTGTATTTCATCATAAACATTCTACCTGTTGAATGTGGGGAAAGACAGAAAAAAAGAAACAGGGTGTGGAAGGAAGGCAGTAATGTAACCAAAAAAGAGAAAGGTAGGAAAACACAGTCAAATGGGTAGAAGGAGACCCAAACTGTTTAAACAATGCCCTGAAGTTTATAACAGCACATGCATTTGGATTAGGGATGGGTGAACCTGTTCTGGAGAAATCTAACCCACAGCCCACTCTGGCATCATTAACCTGCAAGGCTCAGAAGTTATGAACCCACCTCTATTATCAACATCTGTACTGATTTTAAATGCAAATTAGGTAACTATTTTATTTTTTCTTTGTAAGGATATGTGTCACATGTGGTCTTGTTACCTGGACTATGTTTTATATTCAAAGTTAAAATGGAAGCATATTTTTTTAAAGGACTTGATTCTTACCTGTTTTACAATTGTTTCTACTTATTTTATTGATTTTAAGTTACAGATTTAAAAGCTATTTTTAGCACAACAAGACACTTCGGGGTGTGCCATTAGTGTGATACAATCACACTTCTCAAGTGCATTTGGTGGCACTTAGTTGCCCCTAATGCTTATCAGTACAGTACACCTGAGGCACTGTATGTGATTTCATCACAGTAATGTGCACCCTGTCATGATGTCTTACTGATTACATATAAGTGCATTGGTGCTTTGAAGAAACTCAGATTCTAATTATGAAATTTCATCAGATGTTGTAATTCTACTTCCATTAAATTTAGCAAAATTATGGGAATAGATTGTAAAATATTCTGCTGCTAACTAAACTGAATTATACTGCTTTTACAGTAAAGCGCATTGCAGACCATAAAATGTTTTATTTGTCTGGGTAAAAAAAATGTAATTTAATTTCAGCAGACATATTTCCCCTTGATAATAATTTCTTACTTGTGGTTTTAGTGCATATTCCTATGTATTGTAAATGCAGATTTCTTTTACTAATGTTTAATGTAAACTGGGGACTTTTTTCACATAGGTGTGACTAGTTCACCATATATATTTATTTATTTGGTTTTTGTTAACCGGGTAGGTACACTAGACAAGAGTATTGCCTATATTCAGTCACGACCCAGGAGGGAACAAAGTCAAACAGTGTGCAACAGCAAAACAGTAGTTCATGATGCAGCATGATATGTGAACAAAGACAATTACACAGTGTACTGACAAGAAGAAGCTGTATCTGTAGCAGCTAAGAGAAAACAAATAACAAAAATCCTAATTAATTGCAATAGAATGATACATCAGAGACTCAATCTGAACTACATACTACAACAACTAAGGGGTAAGTAGCAGTTGTGACAATAGGATTCATGTTAGAGGTAGAACTAGCCTATTCCAGAAACATGGCGGGGGGGGACAGTAAGTGCCATGTTGGGAAGGCAAACAGCTAGGAGAGAGTCTCAGGTTACAGCGCAGGAGCCGTCACCAGAGTCCATTAGGTGTGCTCGAAGACCCAGTTTAAAGGCTTTGTGGGATTTGAAGAGTTTGATGTGGGAGGGGAGGGAATTCCAGGTGTGGGGGCAGAGACAGCAAAGGATAGTTTGCCTTTTTTTGTGAGATATCTAGGAATATCAAGAGGGGTTTGAAAGGATGATCTGAGAAGGTATGTTTGGGAGGAATGAGATAGCTGTCAAGAGAGATACTCAGGGGACCCGGTTCTTGGAATATTATCACTGTTACCCCCCCCACAGCGACATTTCATCAGCGAGGTTGCCCACAATGACTACAGTGCCTAGCCACTGTGGGAGACCTGCTGGAACCCGAAGCTGTCTGTCGGGGGTCCTGCACCCCCCAATCAGCTCTGGCTGGAGTTGAGAATCCATAAGTGGGGGGGTTCAGGGGCACAGCCCCCTCATGGAGGGTTGGTGGGGCAAAGCCCCCAGAAGAAAACAAAGAATTAAATAGCGAACCGGCAGCTGACTGAAGAATGCAGTCAACCTGCCGGTGTCACTGATGGGGTGTTCGACAAAATTTTTGTCGGACTCCTGTCGTGGATCCATATTATCAATCACACAGCCAGCAGAAAAGAGTCCATGTGAAGCCGGGGATAGCCAGTTTAATTTAGAGTAGAGTTTACAATGATGGGTAAGTCTGGGTGCAGAGAGGGCAAATCTGCATATGCTGTTATAGCAGGTGCTCCATTTAAGGAGGCTGCTTTGCAGGCATTAAGGTATACCTGTGAGCAGTAGGTAAGAGAGCGAAGGAGGAAACCTTGCGCAATAGCAAGTCAAGCAGCATCGTTAAGGGAGGACCTGACTTTATAGGCAAGGCCCAGTTTGGAGTTAACCACCTTACAGGTAGCCACAATGTGGAAGTTACAGTAAAGGGATGGGTCAAGAGTGACTCCTAGGTACCTGATATTTGTTAGCTTTTTCACACAGTTTCATTAAGGACTATAGTTTTGCAGTATGTAAAACACAGGGAGTCAGGTTCACAAAGCTCATGAAATTCCTGCAGCTGCAGGGAAAAACTCAGTGCAAGTGGGTTGCCACTTGCTGATCCGCAGTTTTTCCCACAGCTGTGGTAATCTCAAAGGTGGAGCTGGTTTATTACTGGATCCATGATTTAAGACAGCTTGAGGGTCATATTGCCAAGGATGTCCCCCAAGCTGTGGAAAACTTTTATGACTGGTGGGACCCTGCGTGAAATCTCTGCAGCATTGGGGAACTGTGAATACTAATCTCTGCAGCTGCAGAGATTCTGATCCACAACTGGAGTTGTGCAACGGGACTGAGTCCCAAATCGCTTTGTGAATCTGATCCAGAATTTTTAAGTAAGGTGAATATAAACCGCTGAATTTCTGTCAGCTGTTGTTGCATTATGCCTGCAATAATTTAAATGTTTGATTCTATTAGAATATTTTTTTCTGTCATTTACTATACTGAAAGTGAATTTAGTTTCTTTGATTAGTTTGTCTTGACTGTGTGGTGTTCCAGGCATTTTAACCACAAGTTTTAGTCCTGTCATCATTAAAGTGTGGCTCTACCGTATGTTTTATTCCAGTGACTTGAAACTGAAGAGTTTATTTCAGTGGTCATTGCATAATACATATGCTAGTTGCTTGTACGCTTTTTTGTTTTTGTGGTAATACATTTTATTAGACTAATTGAAGAATTTTTACTCATGGTTTCAAGACCTCTCAGCTCCCTTCATCAGGTGAAGAGAAAAATTAACCAACATTTCAGAACAAAACAGGTAACTATCAAGAAGTAGGTTTCATGTCATTAAAAGGTGAGAGCTAAGACATGCAAATGGTATCTACTTCCATGTGATACCCAAGGAACCTAGTGCTCTGCGGCAGAATTTTCTGATTTCTGCGGCAGGGCTTCTTGGTTTCTGCGGCAGCAGTTTCTGATTTCTGCTGCATGATTTATTCATTTCCCTGGCAGAATGCAGTCCTGCCATTGGCTAAATATTATGTCATGACATCAATGACATCATATGCTTAGCATAGAGGAGGGGCTTCAGGATAAACGAGATGAGAAAGAAAGCCTGACACTATGGAAAAAGAGTATATTTGAATGAAAATTCATTAAAAACAATGAATTCTATGGCACTATATATATTCTGGGGCATGATGCAAATTCTGAGGAAAATTCCCCAACTGCAAAATTGCAGAATTCCTGGGGCCTTGGTGATACCATAATAAAAGAGTCAATGCCTAAAACAGTTCCATTAAATATGTAGAATGTGTACTGCTGTCAGTTTAGTAAATTACTTAAGCAGCATCTGCATATGTGGCTCCTTTAAGTTAAATTCGTCCAAACAACAGAGGAAGTTTAAAAAACATCAAAATGGCAAGTTGTTAATTGGTGGAAATTGTTATTTGTTTCTAAAGATAAGTCATATTTAAGCCACCAAATATTTTAGTAAGCTAAAAGTTGGATTTTTGTTTTCTGCAGCTTGGGCAAGTGCACCTATGGCTTACTTTTATTTTGCAGGCTGTAGAGAGAATGAGAAACAATGAGAACTGGGAAGAGTTAAATTAATAAAAGAAACTCTAAGCTTCTCTTTAGTATAGTACTGACTAAGGAGATGTTGAAAAGCATGAAATCACTGGCTGAACCCTTCACTGTGGCTGAGGTCAGCATACTGGTTACTTATGTCACTTGGAATCTTGAATCCTTGGTAGTAGAAAAAGAGTGTGCAAGTAGCTGAAAGAGATAATATCTGGTCACATAGTGGGTGGATCTTAAGAATAGTGGTGGTGTACCCAGCATACTATGTGACAACTCAAACAAAAATGGGATGATTTCCAGGATCCAGGTGTGCTTGAGACTTGTGAGTATGAACATGGCTAGAGGAAACTTAGGAGCAGGTTAAGATCCCTAAAAGACAGCTAGGATGGAGGTTTATGGTGCCAGTGGCAACAATAAATCTAGCAGAATGGGTACCTATGCCATCAGAGCAGTTGATAAGTGCCACCAATCATTAATCTTTCAATGCATTAATAATGAAGCATTGTAAATTCTAGATGCACTGGCTTTCATTCTGCAACTTTATGTGCAGGTTTGGACTGGTGATTAATCATTTAAAAAATAATAGCTTATTTAACATATGGGCCGGGATATTCAAAGGGGTTGCGCCTGGCTCAACAGAGTTGTGCCGGCACAACCCCGCATTGCACCCTGGCGAGATATTGCAAAGGCTGCCCAGTGCAGTGCAACTCCCAATGCATGAGGGCGCAATGTAATGGTATGCAGCACAGATGCAGGGGGCGTGCCCATGCATATGCCGCACAACCCAATATTCAGCCTGGGATGTGCGGCCCATATGCTGGTGCAACCCTGCACTGCGCTGCATAGGGGGGCTAAAGTTGAGCCCTTGCAGAGCAGGAGCAACTCCCAGCCACCCAAAGGTGGGATGCAGTACTGCAGGGCAGTGGGATGCAGTACTGCAGGGTGCCGCACAGCAGCCCAGCCTTGGGTGGCCACCTGCCCACCCAGAACATCATCCACAAGCACACACTGAATGCAAACCCACCCTGCCCATTGCCACAATCATGGCACATGTACATGACAAAATTCCCTGGTAGTCTAGTGGCCCCCCCAGTCCCTGATATATATTATACATGCCCATCCCTGGTTGTCTAGTGATGCCCCCTCCCACCTGAGTCCCTGATACATGTTGCAATGATCATCCATGGTGGTATAGTGGACCCCTTGCCCATTGCCGTGATCACAGTAAATGTAAATGACAACATTCCCTGGTAGTCTAGTGGACCCCTCCCTCCCTCCCGGGTCCCCGATCACAATACAGTGCCCACACATATGTCCCTGGTGATCCAGTGGCACCTCCACCCTTCCAACCCACACAGGACCCCTCGACCATGCTGCTCCCCCCCTTATCATAGGGCAGCTGCATCCCAGCCACATACTGCCCTGCCGCCCACCAAATGACAGGTACAGTATGGGCTGTAAGCCCATTGGTCCCCTGTGTGGACCAATGGGCTTGAAGGACATACTGTACTAGACAGTCCCAAATATGTGAATGATTCATTCACATTTTGGGACTGTCTAATGTATGCCCTGCAATCCATTAATCACATGGGCGACCAATGGGCTTATAACCTTTTCATACCTATCGTCGGCGGGCAGCTGGGCAGTATGCGGTGGGATACAGCCACCTGCCGATGACAGGGGGGAGCAGGATGGGTGGGGGTCCTGTGTGGGTGAGAGGGGTGAGAGGTGCCACTGGATTACTAAGGAAGTACATATGGGTACTATACTGTGATCGGGGACCCAGGAGGGAGGGTGTTCCACTAGACCACCAGGGACTGTATATTGATACATCCATCTGGGCATCAGGAGGGAGGGGGGTACAACTGGACTGCCAGGGACTGGTTCTGAACACCTCCACTGTGACTGGTAACTCGGGAGGGAGGGGGAGGTCCGCTAGACTACCAGGAGCTGTTTTACTGTACATTTACAGCAATCGCAGCAATGGGTGGGGGGGTTCCACTAGACCACCTGGGACGGTTGTATTGACATATTTTGGGGACTCGGGGACTGGGGAGGCCACTAGACTACCAGGGATTTCATTGTACACATATGCCAGTGATCTCTGCTGCAGGGCGGGGGATGCCCTGGGATCCCCACTGCCTACGTCATGCTGTGCAGGGTGCCAGGTGCAAGTCGCCGGGCTGCCCTGTACAAGGAACACAAATGGGGACATAATGACATGCAAATGGTCCAGTTTGCACCTTGCATATATTATGGCCTCATTTGCATGCCCCCGGCTGAATATCACGGGCGATGCACCTAGCACAACTGCACTTGTGCTGGCACATCCCCGTGCTCCCTATCTGTGGCTTGCACTGGTTCCATGCCACTGTACCATGTGCAGTATGTACGCCAACCTTGCCATATTTAATGGTGCTGCGCCATGGTGCATCACCATTGAATATCGCTTGGTCCTGGCCCCGGAGCAGCCCAGTTGTACTGCGCCCAGGCTTCCGCCACTGCCCGGCGCAATCTGAATATTTGGCCCATTGTGTATAGTTTTGTGGAAACCACACTCCCATTTCCCAATATTGTACAGTGAGATTTAAAAACATGACTTTCTCGCCCAAATCATGAGAGCTGACACATCCACTATACTGTGAAAACTATTTAGAATCCAAACACAAAACCCTTCACAACTTCAGCTCAGCTTCTCCAGTGGTCATGCATTGTCTTCTCTACACATGCAAAGCATTCAGTGACATCATTGAACCGACCTTAAAATGGGTGCAAATGTCCCCAGCCTGTTCTTGTGTTCATGGATAAACTACAGTTGTACAAGATTATATCATGGAGCTACAGTACTGACTGCATTAAAGAAGCAGCATTCGTTAGCAGAAAAAAAAATAATTCTGTAGTTTTCTTTTTAGTTTGTACTTTTTGCAAAATCATAAATATATCCAGTTTACGTTTCACTGTATTTCATTCATGAACTGAGGTGTGGGGTTTAAACATAACGGCTTTCTTGTCGCACCCAATATGAATAAATCGAACATTTAGGAGTGGTGCTGTACTTTTTTTTAAAAGATGAAGCCAGGGTAAGAAAGATGACAGCCAAGCTTAATTTGATTCAAAATGGGAAGATGAAACTAGGAAAGAATGAAACAGAAAAAAAAAGAAATAATCACACTAACACTGCAGATGCAGACTGTTTCACATTTTTAATGTATGTCAGTTTTTGGGTGTGGCAGCACGCAGAGGAGTAATTTTGGTGTAAAGGTTGAGGGGGACAACATTACTCTGAGCCAGCCTCAGAACATGAGTGCTATGTTACCCAGCAAAAAATAAATTATCTATGGAAAAATACCATTATTTCTATCAACATACCTTTGAAAGCGAATCCATAAATACATTATACAAGCAGGACAACACTAATATAAAACCTCAAAGGGTACCTGTGCTTTCTCGTACGCTGCCTCGAAGCACTAGAACTCTCTTTCCCTTGCCATCCGTCACTCACTGACTCATGCTATATTTATTTATTTTTTCTCCTGGCAGGACCGTGTCACTTTGTTGGCCCTGGTCACGGCCCCTGGAAGCCTCTACCACTATCTATGGCTGCCGGGGTCCCCCAGCCACCCCTGGCTTACCCCCTGGAGGGTGGGGCCATGGTCACGTCTTCCATGATCACGGAACTAGTATCTGGTCGGGGGACCCGCAGCGATAGTGGTTACGCGAGGTCTTCTGGGAGGGCTTCATTTAGACAGTGGCCCTCGCCCGCCTATGTTTTCTGTCTTTTTCCTCATGGAGGGGGGAACGTGCAATGATGCCAGCATCCGCCCCGCCTCCCAGAGAGATTAGCGTCGGCAGCGTGAGATCTCACGGCCTCTGCCAGGAGTCCTCAGTGCTCCGAGTGCTTCCTCCACCCTCCCCCCAGAGAAGGAGAACAGTCCATAGGATGCTCCATCCTTCTCCCCCCCGGCCAGCCTTCCGATGACCCGGGTCCATTCCCGAACCCGGGTCGCCGGCGTCACAAGCAGAAATCCCACCGCTGCGACAATGGGCCGGTGACTCATGCTATATTTAAAAAGGAGCTGCAAAATTTCCTAACCAAATCTGTCCCTTGCTTATGCTTTGATCCTACCTGGTCCTCCTCTATCCAGTCCACTTAGTACTGCCCTATCCTTACCCAGATTACCTAACCAGTTCTAATTTTGCTTCTCTGACATGTCTTCCTACCTTAAACTTTCTGTTGATTTTGACTTTACCCAAACAGTTCCTCTCCCTTTTATCCTTCTGTTCATTTTTATGTTGATTGCGCGCATGCGCAAGAAACGCACTGCGGCAGCTTGCTCCAGAAGCAGGTTGTGGAGGCACGGCACTGTTGTGGCCAATGCCCCCATAGCCTTTAGAGACTTAGCCCGCTTTTCCCAATGGGGTGGCACGCTGCTGCAGATACTAGTTCAGCCAGCATGCCACAACCTTGTAAGGTTTCCGCTCCTGCAATCAGGGGCTGCCTCGTCATTGCCATTCTGTTGCAATGAGGAAGTGACTCGTCATTGCTGGGCGGAACCTTGTTAGTGTGATATTGTTTGTGAACATGGTGGCGGCTTGCCGCCATGTTCACAAACAAAATGAAGCAGCCCCACTGTCAAGGGGGTGCCCAATCCCCCCAGCAGCATGTGCCCCCACCAAAGTGTTTGTTTGTCGACGGGGGCCCCAATCCCCATCGCTTCAGTGCCCTAACGTTGATGTTGCCGATAGGGGACCCCACTCCCCGTCTGCATTATGTCCCTCCCCTCCAGTGTCATTTGCCGATGGGGGAGACCACTCCCCGTCAGCACAATTCCCCCCCAAACACGAACTATAGTTATGCCGAGGGGGTGCCCTATCCCCCGCAGCTCTTGCGCCCCCTTTTGTGCCGACAGGGGTTCCCAGTCCCCTATTGGCTACAGCTGCCCCCCTGAACACTCTGTTGGCACACTGGGAGCCCACCCCAGCATGCCAAATGGCCCTGAAAAAAAAAAATCCCGCAATGTTGTTGTTTTTTTCATACCCATCAAAAACAGTCCCTCGCAGTCTCCCTGCCCCTCCCACAACCCGCACCCACCCTCAGTGCACCCTGCCTCCCCACACACCCCCACCCCATACTTACCTGCGGAGTCTGGTGTGACGATCTTTGGTGGACTGGGAACACGTCTGCACTCTTCAAAGCCAACCGTGAACTGAGGAAATGCCGTTAAGCAGTATAATTGCATAAACAGGTTTTTTTCAACTTTGGTGCATATCTCAGGCATTTTTTGGAATTTTGGCACCAAATTTTCAACATGGAGTTTCTGGGACCCCTCCTCGTAAATTCTGCCACCGTCATGGCATTATTCGGCCCAAAAGGTGATTTTGCGGTCACTGTGCGGAACCACCTTTCAGGACTGATTAACAAAATGCCAGTGCCAGTGTTCATGATGTGAGCTCTCAAAAAGCCTATGTTGCAAATTTGGTGGAAAAAATCAAAAAATTTATTGTTTTACGAGCTGCATTGCGCAGTTGATACGCATGCCAGTAACTTCACGGTTACAACATGATCATGCCAGATTTTCAACATTGCCATTTTTCACACCTCTTTGTGAACAGTACAGCTGTCATTTTCACATCCTGGCTGAAATGTGTTTTCGCACTTCCGGCGCAGAATAGCATGGTCGCTGTGGGAAATCAGTATTCAGGACAGATTAAGAAAATGACAGGATACTGATCATGAGCAAGTCTAAAATGCCTATGTTGAAAATTTAGTGATGATACTCCATAAAATGGCTGTGTTACAAGCGTGCATTGAGCAGTTTGCGTACTGCCTTTCGTAACCTGAATTGTAATATTGTCACACCAGATTTTCAACATTGGTATTTTTCACACCTCGTTATGAACAGTACAGCTGTCATTTTCACATCCTGGCCATAATGTTTTGCACTCCTGCCCATGAGAATAGCGGTCGCTGTGAAATCAGTGTTTAATGGACAGATTAAGATCGAGGCGAGTGAGGGGAGTGACCAAGCTCAAGTGAGCTCTGCCGGGACTGCTGTGGATTTCTCTGTGGGCAGAAAAAGGCCCCATTGCAGGTGCCCAGTACAAAAGGGCAGCCTGCAGCAGTGGGAGAAACAGAACGAGAGAGCAAGTGAAGGAGGGGGAGTGAGCAGACTCAACAGAGCTCTGTCGGGACTGCTGCGGATTTCTTTGTGGGCAGAAAAAGGTGTCAATGCAGTTAGGGTCCCAGTACAAAAGGACAGCCTGCAGTGGTGGGAGAAAGAGTACAAACAAGTGAGAGAGGGGCACTAAATGAGCTCAATGGAGCTCTGTCAGGACTGCTGAAGGATTTCTTTGTGGGCAGAAAAAAGTGACAACGCAAGCAGGAGCCCAGTACAAAAGGGCAGCCTGCAGCTTTGGGAGAAATAGAATGAGCGAGTGAGAGAGGGGAAGTGCACAAGCTCAATGGAGCTGTGCCGAACTTTAGAGTTGCCCCCCCCACCCATGGTTCCCCGTGGTCCTATATTACAGCAGAGTCTGTGGAGTGGAGACAAAGCAATGAGTAGATATGCCCACACCTCCTTATGAACAGTATAACTGTCATTTTTCACATCCTGGCTGAAATGCGTTTCGCACTTCCAGCGCAGAATAGTGCGGTCGCTGTGGGAAATCAGTGTTCGGGACACATTAAGAAAACCACAGTGACACTGTTCATGAGCAGAGGTCCTAAAATGCCTATGTTGAAAATTTTGTGATGAAAGTCCATAAAATTACTGTGTTACAAGCATGCGTTGTGCAGTTTCCATGCAACCTTGTAACTTTGCAAATCAGTAATATTTTCACACCACATTTTCAACACTGGCATTTTTTCAAACCTCCTTATGAGCAGTACAGCTGTCATTTTTCACACATCCTGGCCAAAATGTGTTTTTGCACTTGCGGCGCAGACTAGCGCAGTTGCTGTGGGAAATCAGTGTTAGGGACAGATTAAGAAAATGACAGGGACACTGTTCATGACCAGTGGTCCTAAAATCCCTATATTGAAAATTTGGTGACGAAAGTCCATAAAATCACTGTGTTACAAGTATGTGTTGAACTGTTTCCATGCACCCTTGTAACTTTGCAAATTTGTAATATTTTCATGCCACATTTTCAACACTGCCATTTTTTCACACCTCCTTATGAACAGTACAGCTGTCATTTTTCGCATCCTGGCCTAAATATGTTTTTGCACTCCTGCCACATAATAGCACGGTCACTGTGGGGAATTAGTGTTTGGGATAGATTAAGATCGAGCGAGTGAGAGGGGGAGTGACCGAGCTCAACTGACCTCTGTCAGGACTGCTGCGGATTTCTTTGTGTGCAGAAAAAGGCTCCAACGCAGGAGTCCAGTACAAAAGGGCAGCCTGCAGCGCCAAGAGAATCCGAACAAGCCGGTGAGGGAGGGGGAGCAAGTGACCTCAATGGAGCTCTGTTGGGACTGCTTCTGATTTCTTTGTGGGCAGAAAAAGGTAGCAATGCAGGCAGGGGCCCAGTACAAAAGGGCAGCCTGCATCAGCAGGAGAAACAGAATGAGTGACTGAGAGAGGGACAGTGAGCAAGCTCAACGGAGCTCTATCATGACTGCTGTGGATTTCTTTGTGGGCAGAAAAAGGCAGCAACACAGGCAGGAGCCCAGTACAAAAGGGCAGCCTGCAGCATCGGTAGAAATGGAACGAGTGAGAGAAGGGGAGTGGGCGAGCTCAACGGAGCTCTGTCAGGACTGCTACAAATTTCTTTGTGGGCAATGACACCAACAGAGGTAGGAGCCCAGTACAAAAGGGCAGCCTGCAGCACCAGGAGAAACAGAATGAGTGTGTGAGAGAGGGAGACTGAGCGACCTCAACGGAGCTCTGTCAGAACAGCTGGAGATTTCTTTGTGGGCAGATAAGGTTGCCAGTGCAGACAGGAGCCCAGTACAAAAGCACAGCCTGCAGCGCCAACAGAAACAGAATGAGCGACTGACAGAGAGGGAGTGAGCGAGCTCAACAGAGCAAAGCAATCAACATTCACCATTGACAAATGCTTGTCTGCTTGCACATACCTGGTACTAAACCACTGTGTGTCTCTGCCATTGTTTGGTTCCTTTACTACGACTCACCAGACCGCCACTCATTCCTTATTGTTCATTACTGTGTGCACTTATCATTGCATTTTGTTAGCTGGATATCTTCCTTTGTTTCCTCCTCCTATTCATGCTACTGTTTGTTTTTACTTTACATTATACTCTCAGTGCTACTCTCCAGTGTTTTATGTGCCTGCATTTTCTAAGAATTACATTGTATAACTAGGTCAAGACTGCATTTCCTATTATGTTATTTGTCTGTGCCATCATGGGAAATTGTATTATTTACCTCATTTTTGTACTCTCTCTGTATTGTATATTCTCTACTTTGTAACCTCCCAGGTTGTGCCTACAAATAGTCATCTATATGGCTAGTGTGCCACATCTAGTAAACAAAAACGAAATAAAAATAAATAAAATAAAAAAATGAGATATTGCAGATCACCTCGACTATCCTGGAAAATGCAGTAGACATCAGAACCCCATTGCAAATGACATATCACAGATTACATCTCATTTGGTCTATTTTGGTTAAATATATACTAAAAATGTACACAAGCTAGCAGGACCCACCAGCACAACATCAATGCAAGTGGCAAACATTTGGCAGTGACAAATGCTTGTATTTTTCATTTTGCACAGCTGTTAATTCATTGTAACACAGAAACATAAAATTTGATGGCAGATAAGGACTGCTTCACTTGACTTACCCAGTCTGACCATTTTTTCCTACCTACATTATCACCATGGTCTGTAGACCCAACTTGATCTACACCTCTTTCTCCCTTCCCTTCCTTTCCATAGTGACTCTGTTGAACCATGCACGCAGATCCACCTGCAGGGTAGGGGTTTGATTTTTTTTATTGACGGTTGAGGGCTGGCTGGAATTCAATGGGCAAAGCAACAAACCACTCCCCCAACCAGGCCCTAAAAGGCCTTCCCCTGGGCCAGTCCTCATTCGTTTTCTTCGTTGTGGCCAGAGACGCTGCTCCTCATACCTCTTCTCCTGTTCTCTTGCCGGTTCTTTGTTTACTGCATTTTAGCAGCACCTCCGACTACCGGCTCTGTTCCATTTCACTGCTGTTCATCCTACTGCTCACTGCTTCTGGCCTGTGGCTCTCTCCCTCCCACCTGACTCCCGTTCCCCATGTCTCCTTCAGTCTGGTGTTCATTTTTCCTCACTTGCATACCTCCATCCTGTTCCCATCCTGGTCCGGTATGCTGAGTAGCCCCTTTTGCCAGTTCTACCTCCCGGCCATGGCTCTATGTGGCCCCCCCCCCTTCTGTTACCTGTGCTACTTCTCTTGTCTCGCTGCTCAGTGGCTGTCTGTGGCTCCTTCATTCTCCCATCCCTCCTCCTCCTCCTCACTCCATTTCCCCTGTACCTTTTTTGTAGTTTAATTTCCGCTTCTCTCTCTCTCCATTTGCTGCTCCTGTCTTTGTCACCTTCCCTCTTCTGGGTTTGTGCTGGTGTTGCCACTGCCCAGCTTTCCCTTGCACATTCCCCACTTCTCCGTCTCCCTCGATCCATCTTCCTTTGCTCTCTCTGTCCATTTTGCCCATTGTGCTCATCCCCAGTGCTACAGAGGATGCCTTGCTCCTCTGCTTTAGTTCTTTCCACAGTGACTTCCTGTGCCCTATGCTGTTGAGCTCCTCGGCAGTTCCTGTGAGCTGGGGACAGCATTTACTTCACTCCTCCCAACTTCTTTTCTCCCTCTGGTTGATGCTCACCTCTTGGCCTCTTGTTCCTTTTCCAGAACTTCATTTTTGATGGCCTGTCTTGATGTTTGGACCACATATACTGTTATTGCCCTGTGGTTCAGATCCCGATCTCCCTTATTGGTTCACGGCTCCCTTTTAAAGGGGCAGTTGCTCTCTATGGGGACTTCGACTCCTACTGTCAGTTCTCGTCTGGTCTTCTCTTACCTCCCCTTATACCTTGTTTTCTTCCTGGTACTCCTACCCTTCCATTCCTCAACCTCAACCCAACCTGTTTGCCACCCATCCTGTTTCACATCATAGGACTATCAATCCAACTGGACTGTTCGACTGGCTGGCCTGCTCAGCAGCCTTCCTCTGAAATTTTCCATTTATCCCTGCCCCTGCTCTCCCTGGCCTTTGCCGGCACACTGCTCTTGGTTACACCATGATGCACTTTCTTAATTTCATCCCTGACTGTGCTTCTCCATGGTGGGTGCTCGTCCTCCTCCTCCTGTTCCCTTCATCCTCCATTCCTCTCTTTCTCTAACCTCTGCTTTCTTTTGGGGGCTTCCCTATCCTGCCATCCTGCTATACCACCATACCCTACTCATTTACATTGCCTAATATTCCCTCCAGCATATCACCCTGCCTACTCATCTCCTTCTCCTCCTCCTCCTCCTCTGACCCTAATCGCTAATTCTAATCAAACCTATTCAGATGTCCTCCTGGTATTACCTACCTCACCATCGGCTGCCAGCTTCACCTGGCCACACTTGCTCCTACCTTCATGCAATTCTATCCATTCCTAATTTGGCTCTCAATGGATCAGGCTGCCATGCACTCCTGTAGTTACCAATCATGGGTAGCTTCCTCATGACATGAGTCTGATTCTCCTTCACTCATTCTGAACTCAGGGTCTACTCATTCACATCGATTAATCGAGGATACTTCTTACTGGGTCTTATGCTACCTCACTAAACTGCTCTCCATTCGGAAACATACCTTCCATATCCATTGCTCCTTGGCTCAGGGCTAACCTGTAGCCAACGGTCTCGCTCTGCACCCATGAAGTCTGCATCTAGAGCATGCAAAGCTCAGAGTAGGGTCCTTCTCCCTGGCCCATAGTGAGAATTTCTTCACTCTGGAAGCACCAAGTTTGGTCGACAGTAAATCTGTTGACCACCTGCACAGCGATGGCACAATACTGATGGAGGTATTGTGCCTCCCAAGCCTCAAGTGTTTTTTGTGGGGGGCACCCTGGACTTTATGTTCTCAACTCCAGGTTGGAGTTGGTCTGGGAAGGGGGCAGGGCACTGGGGGACTGTGAAACATGGAAACGGACCATTACAGTGACTGTCATTGTAGTGGTCATTTTCCATGTTTTGCCATCGGGTTGTCAGGCAAAAACTGGACCACCCCTTCACTCTGGGTGGACGTTCAGTCATCCCTCACCTCGGCGACACCTCTGGATGTAGAATTTATGCCATCCAGCTGTGAGGGGTGGGGCTCTCATCATCAGAGTACCTTTGGCTGCCCGATGGGTTCAGAGGAACCCTCTACGCTATTCTCCTTCAGGATCAGCTCTGGTTCACCTAGTTTGTTTCATAGGCTCGCATTGGCCAGCTGAGTGCCTTAGCAGTCATCTCGCTCCTCTCTTGCTTTTGAGCGTCTAGTTGCAGAGACATCACTCATAACCCTCAACAGTTGTCCATTTAGAAGGACAGAGTGAGAGCTTCCTCCAAATTGGTACGTTTTCTTTCTCACTCGATCTCGACTCTAAATTGCAGTAGCTGAGCCGTCACTAATCAAAACATTTTTCAACCAGGAGGGAAGGCGACCTAGGCCATGGATCCCCAGAGGTTTCCTTCTCAGAGGTTTTTTTTTCCTCTCCTCCTTACCAATGGTCATAATATTAGATAGGGTTGGAGTTTCCTTAGGTTCTGTAGTTTAGTTCCGCTGTTGGAAGGAGTCGAATGGTGGTCCTGGCTGTTCCCTCTCTCTTTAGGAAGTCTGCCTTTCTGCATCTTGTCTGCTTTCATTTCATTCATCGTCCTCTTCATATCTCATTCTTCTCCTGTCCTTCCCATCTACGTCTATCACCTTAATTTCCAGTCTCAATATATTCTGATTTCTTGCCTCTTCGAAGCTCGACACCCTTTTGGGAATTCTTTTTGGGCTTCTTCCTAAGTTACCTTTAGCCAAAGGAATTATTCCTGTGGAACCTATGGGGGGGAATCCTCCTCTAGGGTTCCCTGCGTCGTATCCCTACAGGATGGTATATCCCTCGGATAGCGAGGCGAACAGCCACAATGTACTGAAGTCATTCAAGCATACATCTCATCCAGTTGTGCAAGCCCACTAAAACTGATGGCTATGGGCTGGCTGGAGTTCAATGGGCAGAGCAACAAACCACTCTCCCAACCAGGCCTTAAAAGGCCCTACTCCGGGCCAGTCCTCATTTGTTCTCTTTGTTGCCCCACCATCCACCTCTCCTCCTCCTCCAGTGACTCATCTGTCTTTCCCATGGGTTTTTTCCTAAGCTACCTTTAGCCAAGGAAATTGTTCCCACAGCACCTATTGTGGGGGGGGACCCTCCTCTAGGGTTCCTTGCATCATACTCCTACAGGATGGTATATCCCATGGATAGAGAGGTGAACAGCCACAATGCATTGAAGTCACACAAGCATACATCTCATCCAGTTGCACAAGCCCATTGAAATTACTTTAACTTTTGTAATACAGAGGAAAACACTGGAGCTGTATGCTAGGCTAACCATATAGCTACCACCCCCAGCCAGCAAATCCCTGCCCCTACCAAAACAGGCAACAGTCAGGCTCAAGTGGCACACAGGAGAGACACCAGCCAGCACAGTATTTTAAATCAGACACTGACTGTAGATAGTACAGACACAAACAAAACACAGCAAAGCAGAACAGCCCACCAATAAGCATAATTAAACAGAAACATCACTTATCCTTGCCTTTTGTAGACTATTAGAGCTATGTTAGCTCAAGTTGAGCAGTTTTGTGCTGACTGCTGATTGTGTTGGTCACAGTCTACTGGTAGAGCCACTGGCCCACTCCAGACACAACAGTAAAGAGAATGCCTCTCAGATTGCAGCAGGCTTCTTTTCCCAGGCACTCCCTGACCTTGACTGGTGCCAAATCAAATGGCCAATAGTGTGTGGCCCCTGCCAGTTTAGAACTGCCCTATGTAAACTAGAATTCCCTTTCACCACCTCTTCTGCTTGTTTGCTAGTGTCTTGTTTTGCAAATTTGTGCATACAGCATTGTGAGTAAATGCCCCTGTGGCATGATGATGTTGCTGGCTCACTGCCCCTCAATCACTACTCAACCCCACACACTGCACTGCAGCACCACCAGTCAGTCCTATCTCTCAGGTAGTTGTTGCTTCATCATTGCTTGAAGCAGCCTCCAGCAGTCCATATTCCTCTGTCCTCTGCTCTGCCTTCCAAACTTCTACCGCAGGCTCAGACTGACTGATGTCCCAACTGATCCAACCATCTGCCCTCCACAGTCACTCACTGGTGCCCACAGCCCTGAACCACTCGATCCCCGGCCATGAAATCCCAGCCTCCCCCCCAACTCCCAAGCTGGAAAGCAAAGCAGCAGCTCCTCCACAGGCATCATCAGAGAGCAGATGCGGCAGCAGGTGTCACAGGACATGACAGTCTCAGTCAGGAGGACAGGAGAAGTGAAGCAGCACAAAGCAGGCAAACACATTGATGGTAGCACCACAGGTTTTTTCCCTCGATGAGAGCAGTCAGTCTCCAACCTGCTCATCCCTACTGCTCGCTATTGATGGTGGCACACACTTATGCTACTTCCAGGTGCGATGTGGTCCATCACTTTCTCCCTCCCTGCTACAATTCACTCTTCTCCTCCTGGTTCTGGCCAGGCCACTTGCATAGTGCTGGTCCCCCCTCTGCCGTCTAACTATCTGGCTGCCATGGCTCACTGCACTCTCTTGGGGCTCTCACTCCCAGGACCTGAGCCAACCCACCAGTAAAATCCAACCCTTCACCCACAGAATAGCAGGCTCCTGTGTCCCTCCCAGCTCACCAGCAAGCAGCAATAGCATACCGCCCGAATGTTGGGGGTGACAAATGTGCTTACCTAAAATGTTGGGGGGGACTTGTGCCCCCGTCCCCCCCTATAATTACTCCTCTGGCAGCACGGAAGCATCTGTGTCCACCAAATGACAGCACGCTAACTGCGACTGTGTATGGGGCCCAGACAGGTGTTCACAGAAGAGGGGAGTTTTAAGTGGTCCTTGGCTAGGCTACTTCAGGCTCCCCCAGGTGAATAACTATTCAGCTGTGTGATAGCTGCTACCAGGCTGGGGTGAGGGTTCCTGCTAATAACCATTAATGTTGCATAAAATGATAGGAAGCCCTAAACAGATCAAGATAAACACAGAGAACCAGAACAGCTACTGAAAAGCATAAGACTGGGGGCTCAATTTCCAGATGGAGATGCAGGGCTTGCATCAAACCCTTGTGTCAAACCCATTCTCTGCCATAGCTAGGCCAGTCACCTTTTCTGTAACTGCATCTGATTGTGGTAAGTCAGGCATAGTTGCAACACTTTACCTGATTTCCAACAGCTTGCAAGGGACAAGACAGGGATAGGAAGAGTGCAGGTAGTTGGGGAGGGGCCTTGGGCAGGTAACAAGCTTGGGACCTTCTCAGAGGTGCTGCCTGTCCATTGCAGGGGGGAGGCTAGGGATCTCTGCACCAGGGTCTTCAAAGTATGGTTGAGGAACTGGTACAGAGAGAAGGGTTTTGTCCTTATTAAGGACTGGGGACCCACCTGGAGGGATGTGGGTCTGTACAAGGGTGATGGACAGCATCCATACAAGGAGGGGACCATTGTGCTTAGTGAGCATTTTAAATACTTCTGTGGCAAGCATTTAAACTAACCAAGTGTGGTGGTGGAAGGAAGCAGGGAACTGCATGCAGTTCTAGAGATCCCAGCTCCATAAGGACATAGACAGGATGGAGGCAGTCCAGAGGAGGGCAACTAAAATGGTGCAGGGTCTGCACCAGAAGCCATATGAAGAGAGACAAAAGGAGCTTAATATGTATACCCTCAAGGAAAGGAGAGAGAGGGGGAACATGATAGAAATTTTCAAGTACCTCAAGGGAATCAACAAAGTCGAAGAGGGTAGCATCTTTCAGAAAAAGAGGTGTGCAAGAACAAGGGAGCACTATTTGAAGATAGAGGGAGGATGGCTCAGGGACAACGTGACAAAGTATTTTTTCATGCAGAGGGTGGTGGTGGACACATAGAACGGCCTTTCTGGGGAGGTTATGGGGTCAAAAACAGTGGGGGAATTCAAGAATGCATGGGACAGACATAAGGCAATTCTGATGGGGGTTAGAAAGAAGTAGGTTGTTGGTTAATTAGGATCTGCAGCTTATGCAATAGGTAGGAAAATGGGCAGACTGGGTGGGCCAAGCAGTCCTTACCTGCAGTCAAGGTCCATGTTTCTATGTTCTATGAATTACACTGCCCACCCCCACAGGTTATGTACTCTTCAGGGAGGACCCTAAGGTTGGGAAATCGCTAGTGGTACTTAAACTATTAAAAGGTAGAATGGCAAAGAAAAAGGGAAAGGGGATTAAAGACAGGGGGCAGTGAGGGAAGGCATGAGGATAAAAGGGGGCATGACAGGAGGGAAAGTAACAAACTATGGAAGGACATGAGTGCAAATGCTCACAGCCTGGGAAATAAAATTCCGGATCTGTTGGCCTTGATGTCTGAGGCTGATCTAGACATTGTCACTATTACTGAGACAAGATACAATGGGAATCATGACTTGGATGCAACCATACCTGATTGTACTCTATTCAGGAAAGACAGGGAGGGTAAAAATGGAGGAGGGGCAACTCTTTACGTCAGGGAGGATATAAAAGCAACTGAGGTACAGGGGTTGCAGAGTGAGGTGGAAGCCCTGTAGGTCACCCTGTAGATGGTCAGTGGCACTGCTGCTCACACGGGTGTGAGCTACAGACCTCCAGCACAAGGGGAAGAGTTGGAAAAGGTTCTTGTGTAATCCATCCATAAGATGGAAACTAAAGGGGAAGTGCTGCTGTTAGGTGACTTAAAATTGCCAGATGTTGACTGGAGCATACCAGCCTCAGACAGGAGCAGGAACATACTGGACTCCATGCAGGGGGAATGCCTCTGGCAGCTAGTGCTCAAACCCACCTCTGAGGGTATGATTTTGGACCTGGTACTTACCAACAGGGACCAAATTGCAGATGTCATGGGCACTGGACACCTGGGGTCCAGTGATCATCACATGGTGGGTTCAATATGAATACAGTGCCAGAGTCAAGCCACACAAAAACAAGGATCCTGGACTACAGGAGGGCAGACATTGCAAAGTTGGGGGTATGTCTCAGGAAAGCCCTAGCAGGGAGGGAAGACCAGGGGGAGTTGAGGAACAGTTAGCCCATCTAAGAGGAGTCATAGTGGAAGCAACAAACCTTTGTGTTAGGCAAATAAAAAGGCAAGAGAAAAAAAAAAACTACCATGGTTCTCAAAGGAAGTGGCCAGGAAGGCAACACTGAAAAAGTTAGCTTTCAGGAAGTACAAAGAAACACAGAAGGATGAGGACAGGGTAGTGTATCTGAATAAGCACAGGGAGGCAGGGAAGGTAGTCAGGAGTGCAAATTCACAGATGGAAATAAAAATTGCCTAGGCAGTAAAGAAAGGGGACAAGATTTTTTATAAGTATGTTAGTAAAAGGAGAAAGACAAGAGGTGGGATTGTAAAGCTTAAAGGGGAAGAAGGGGAGTTTGTAGAAGGGGACTTGGAAAAAGCAACAATCATGAACGAATATGTTTGTTCATTATTCATAGAAGAGGTGGAAGGTAAGGGACCACAATTGACAGGAGAAATAAGAGGAGGGAGGTGGACAGCAGTCCATTTATTGAGGAGAGAATTCTAAAGGAACTCATAAAGTGGAAGTGGACAAGGCACTGGGACCAGACGGGATGCATCCTAGAATATTAAAGGTGCTTAGGGAGGTGCTGGCAGCCCTGTTCAGTGAATCACTGGAAACAGAAGTGGTTCCAGAGGACATGAGGAGAGCAGATGTAATCCCTCTATACAAAAGTGGGAGCATGGAGGAGGCTGAAAACTATAGACTGGTCAGCCTGACTTCAGTGGTGGGACATATAATGGAGTCACTGATAAAAGAAAGGATTGTGGAACATCTTGAATCCAGCAGAGCACAGGATCTGAGGCAGCATAGATTCACAGCGGGAAGGTCATGTCAAACAAATGTGATAGATTTCTTTGACTAGTTGACCAGGGAAGTGGATTGGGGGCGTGGTGGATATGGCCTACCTGAACTTCAGCAAGGTCTTTGACACCATTTCATATACAAGGCTTGTAAACAATATAAGCAGCCTGGGAATGGGTCCCAAGATGGTAAACTGGGTTAGAAATTGATTAAGTGATAGAACACAGAGGGTGGTGGTAAATGGAGCTCAATCCGAGGAAAGAAGAGTGACCAGCGGGGTGCCATAGGGATCACTTGTTGGGCCAGTCCTATTTAATGTATTCATAAGTGACATTGCAAAGGGGTTGGAAGGAAAGGTATGCCTCTTTGCATATGAGACTAAGATCTACAAAATTGTTAACAGTCTGGGAGGGGTGGAAAAAATTAGGAGTAGCCTAGGTAAACTAGATGAATGGTCAAGAGTGGGGCAGCTAAGATCCAATACAAAGAAGTGCAGAATCATGCATTTGGGGTACTGGAACCCAGCGGAGTCTCACATGATGGGGGGGGGAGATACAGGAAAAGGATCTGGGGGTAATCATATCAGATGACATAAAGGTGGCAAAACAATGTGCCAAAGCTCTGGTGAGACCCAGTTGGGTACTGGGGTGCATAGGGAAAGGTATCACCAGCAGAAGGAAGGAGGTGGTGATCCCACTGTACAAATCATTGGTGAGACCACTTCTGGAGTACTGTGTCCAGTTCTGGAGGCCACATCTCAGTAAGGACATGGACATGATAGAGGCATTTCAGAGAAGAGCAACAACAATGGTGCAGGGCCTGCACCAAAAGTCACATAAGGAGAGGCTGGAGGATCTCAATATGTATACCCTGGAGGAGAGGAGAGAGAGAGAGAGAGAGAGAGAGAGAGGGAGGATATGATAGAGACCTTCAAATATCTGAAGGGCATAAATAAGGTACATGAAGGTAGTATCTTTCAGAAAAAGAGATGTTCTGGAACAAGGAGACATGACATGAAGCTGGAAGGGGGTAGACTAAGGGGTAACGTGAGGAAGTATTTTTCACAGAAAGGGTGGTGGATGCTTGGAACAGTCTCCCAGATGAGGAGGAGGTGAGGGCTAACTTGGTTGGGGAATTTAAAAAATGCATGGGATAGGCATAGGAACACCGAAGCAACTGGAAAGAGAATAATGCCGGAGTTGAAGTAAGGTCTGTTGTTTTTGCAGCAGGTAGGGAAAATGAGCAGACTGGGTGGCCCTAGCAGTGCTTATTGGCCATCAATTTCTATGTTTCTATGTTGTGCCAAATCTTTGGTGCAAGCTGTGTAAAAAGGGTACCAGGATTGCAGCAAGGTAGACCAGAAAAAGTTGGTCTAACTTGAGGAAATTGCTGCATGGGACTGAAAATTCCAGTCACTGGCCAAAAGAATGTCACAAGCCTTATGCACCATATATTCAGTGCACACAGGACTTTTTGCATTCAAGGATGTCAAACTTGAGGGAAGTTTAAGGGAAATGATTTATTTATTTATTTAGCTTTTGTTGACCAGGTAAGTACACTAGACAAGTTATATGCCTATTTTCAGGTATGACCCGGGAGAGTACAATGAGATACAGATACAGTGAGATACAGGTTCATACAGAGGACAACATGACACAAGTTAGGCAGTATAGAGAGTCAAAATAGAACCATGTGAACATAACCAGTAGACAGTAATCACAGTTAAGATATGTACAAAACTATATACACATAGAGACACCAAGGCTACGAACAGTACAATTTTACAAGATACACACGGCTCCGAGCCACAAACAGAGCCACAGTATGAGTATCTCCTGAGACAGAGAAAAATACATTTTATGCACCTCAGAGTCCAGTTAGACAGGCTTGCATCAGCAGGAGCTGCAAGAGGGGTGCCAGGAAGGACATGACATAACTTATGTTTATGTGGTGGGTGTTAGAAGTCCTTCTCACAGGCCATACTTACTGAGTCCCCCAGAACTGTTCTGTATTATTTATTCATTAATGTGCCACAGAACTTTAAACCTTGCCACAGAACACAACCTAACTGTGCTGCAGAAGTTCGGAGTCTCTTCTGCAGAAGTTAGTCTACTGTGCTGCAGAGAACAGGGACATTGGCAATACTGTCTTTAAAGTCAAGTTGGGGAGGGGGAAAGGGCAGACTCGATGGGCCAATGAGGTCCTTTTCTGCAGTCAGATTTCTGTGATTCTATCACCCTGAATCTTGGCAGTCTTCATATAAAACCACCCCTGAAGACCACTTTATCACTTTGTAGCAGCATATACTTCTGGCAGTATTTAGTGAAGACCTTGTAGAACTTGTATCTGGATCGTCAGATTAATATAAACAGAATTCACAAAGTTAGTAGTGATTTTGAGTAATGTCTGGCAAACAAAGTAGGCTCTCAGAGCAGAAAACTCACCCTGGATCTTGGCAGTCATCACACAAAACTCACATGAAAACCACTTTACCCTTTGTGTAGCAATATATGCTTACAGTGGTATTTAGAGAACACCTTGGGTAACATATATCCATAACTGCAGGGTAATATAACTAGAAATGCCAAAGTTATTCGTGATTTTGTGTGATTCTGTCAAACAAAGGCAGGATCTCAGATCAGAAAACTCTCCCTGGATCTTAGCAATTATCACATAAAAACACCCAAAAAAAACTTTTACCCTTTGTGTAGCAACATGTGCTTAGGGTGGCATTTAGTGAACACCATGGGGAGCATGCATCCAGAATTTTGGTTAATATAACCAGAAATCCCAAACTCATCAACAATTTTGTGTGATATCAGACAAACAGAAACCTTGCCATGGATCCAACACCCAGTGAAAACCTTTTACCCTTTGTGTAACAACACGTGCAGCTGATGGTATTTAGTGAACACCTTGGAGTGCATTATCCAGAATTTGAAGTTAATATAACCAGAAATTCCAGTTATTAGTGATTTTGTGTGATGTCTGCTAAACAAAGGCATACTCTCTGGTGCTGAAAACTTGCCCTGGTTATTGCAAGTTAATTTTTTTTTAATTTTAAATAAAAAAAGATAGTGTACAATATTCATTCTGGTAGGTTTGGTACTATATTATATATTAGGATTTACTGGTACATAACACAGATGTAAGATGTAGAACTCAAGAAAACAAAGCACCATATTGTAATTAACATAAAATTGTTACATTACTATGAGTCATTATGAGAGACTGTCAACAAGATTTTTAAGGATAGGAAGTTATCAAATGTCTTCCACACATAATCAAACTTCGAATACATTTTTTATAAGCAATAATGAATCTTTTCAATCTTACACATATCTACCATAAGGTTCAACCACATTTCATAATCCAGTGGATTCGGGTCCTTCCACTTCATTAAAAAACATTTATGAGCATTTATAATTGCTGGCATTATAAGACGTTGATACCCAGAATTCATTTGATTGGGGAGGAAGCCAATAGTCATGAATAAACCTTCAATATTCTTACTGATTTTCAAGACAGTCATATTATATATAGCTAATAGGACTTTTTGCCAAAAAGTATTTATTCTTTGACAAAATATAAGCATATGCTCTACAGTGGCATTTTGAGTTTTACGAACATACGAACATATGAAATTTGCCAGCAGATAAAGGCCTAGAGGTCTATCAAGTCTGCTCGAATGTGCAGCTAGCACCCCTTATTCTGCAGCTGCCCCTCCCTTCCACCTTTCCCCTTCATTAACCCTCCCCCTTGTCCTGTCCCATCCTCATTTGAAGCAGTCCACTGTTCTACTGCATACCACTTCAGCAGGTAATGCATTCCACCCAGCCACCACCCTCTCTGTAAAAAAGTGTCTCCTCATCTCCCTCCTGAACTTTCCTCGCTCCAGTCTCATATCATGGCCCCTGGTGGCCCTCCCCTCCCTTACTTTAAACAGCCCCTCTGTACCCATCTTGTTTATTCCTTTCATGTATTTAAAGGTTTCAATCATGTCACCCCTGTCTCTCCTCTCCTCCAGTGAGTACATGTTCAACTCCTTCAACCTCCTCTCGTATGATAAGTCCCCCAGCCCCTTGATCATCTTTGTCACTGTGCGCTGCATCCCCTCCAGTAACTTAATGTCCTTCTTCAGATACGGATGCCAGTACTGCACGCAGTACTCCAGGTGTGGTCTAACTAATGACCTATACAGTGGCAGAATCACCTCCTCCCCTCTCCCTCCTCGAGGATATACCCCTTGCAATACAACCCAGCATCTTGTTGGCCTTTGCAGCTGTCTTCCTACATTGTGCCGAGTTGTTCATTGACACTGTAATGAGCACACCCAGATCCTTCTCCTCCTCTGTCTGGGCTAGCTGCACTCTCCCTAGCTGGTAACTCCTCCTTGGGTTCTTCATCCCAAAATGCAGCACCTTGCACTTTTTGGCATTAAAGTCCAGTTGCCAGGTGTCTGACCAGGTTTCAAGCTTTGCCAGATCATCCTGCAACCCCTGCCATCCCCCTAGGCCATCCACCCCCGCACCTACATTGGTATCATCAGCAGACAGACTGATCTTGCTCTTGATGTCCCATGATATGTCTGCAATGAATATCCCAAACAACACTGGTCCCAACACTGAGCCCTGTGGAACACCGCTTGTCACTGGTCTTGGGTGTGAGAGCTCCCCACCCACCACCACCCTCTGTTGCCTTCCCTGCAGCCAGTTTCCTACCCATCTCACCAGCTTTGCACCCGCCCCTGTGCCTACTAACTTCCTTCCCAGCCTTCCATGTGGCACTGAGTCGAATGCCTTACTGAAGTCCAGATACAGGACATCCACTGCATGGCCCCTGGCCAGTTGCCTAGTTACCCAGTCATAGAACTCGACCAGGTTGGTTTGACAGGATCTGCCACTTATGAAGCCATGCTGTCTGCTGTCCTGTAGTCCTTTGGCCTCTAGGAGGGTCACCAGCCTCTCCTTCAGGATAGTCTCCATTAGCTTACCCACAATGGATGTGAGGCTCACTGGTCTGTAGTTTCCGTTCATCCTTGGGCCACTCTTGTGGAGGGGCACCACATGAGCCATCCTTCAGTCCTGAGGTACACACCCCGAATATAGTGATGCATTAAATAGGTCTGCCAAAGGTCCTGCAAGGACCTCTGCCAGCTCCTTCAGTACCCTGGGGTGGATGCCATCTGGGCCTGGCACCTTATCCACCCTCAGTGCCTTCAAACCCTCTCAAACTCTGCTCTCCATGATTTCCCCATCTGTCACCACTTCCCCTCTGCTTCTGCCATTTCTCCCACCTTGGGTGTCACCTCCCTCTTCTCTTTAGTAAATACTGAGCAGAAGTACTCATTTAGTGCTTCTGCCTTATAGCACCCTGCTTCCACCCAACCCCCCTCCTTCCTAATCCTTACTATGTGGTCCTTACAGCTCCTTTTCTCCCTGATGTACTTAAAGAAGTCCTTCTCCCCCTTCTTAATGCCTTGTGCCAGCCTGAGTTCCAGAGATGCTTTGGCTCCCCTTACTGCCCTTGTCACCTCCTTTGATTCTGTCAAGTACTCCTCCCTGTCCTCCCCCCTCCCTGTTTTGTTGTACTTCCTAAAGGCAGCTCTTTTCCTCCTTACCTTTTCCATGACCTCCTTGCTCAACCAGATTGGTTTCTTAGCCCTAGCCTTCTTGCTCTGGGCTTTGCAGCAGGTTTTTGTTGCCTCCACTATCCCCAGCTTTATGAGCTCCCACCTCTGGTTAGTGTCCATACTAGATTGAATTCTGGCCAGGTACCCTTTTACCACTTCCCCCCCATCCTCCCAAAGTCAGCCCTCCTGAAGTCCAGCACTATTGTGCCAGATTCCACTCCTTCCTTGCCTATATCCAATGTGAGCCATACTGAGCGGTGGTCACTCCCTGACAGTGGTTCCTCTGCTGTAAGTTCTCTCGCAAAGTCCCCATTTGCCAGCACAAGGTCAAGGGTATTTCCTAACCTGGTTGGTTCACTGACCATTTGGCAGCAAGAAGCTGTCCTGGAAGGCATCTAGGGCAATGATTTGAATATTGAGGGTTCATTAAATTTAGCCTATATAGTGTGTAATATGTCCTGTGTATGTTATCGAAGTATATTTGAATTAATCTTGTAGAAAGTAGTCCAATATTTTAGAAATTTATAATTTGATTCTATTTAGCATCCGATATTTGAAATTTATGTTTATCTTCCCACTTTAGTTTTAGTGAGTTTAATAGATTACCTGATCTATTTAGTAATAATGTGTATATTTTTTATATTAATTTGGTATTATTTTTCATCATAAATTGAATTTTCACATCGTTTAAGGTTGGTTTGATATGGAGTAGTCCTTTTTCTCTAGATATTTTTTTAATTGTAAGTATCTACAAAAATGATTTGGAATATTATGGGATATTTTGAGTTGATTAAAGGATATTGGTCCTTCCATATTGTACATAGATTTGATCTCTAATACTCCATTGTATACCATATTTTAAAACCTTGATACTCTACTGAAAGGATAAAATCACCATTTAATATTATGGGGGTATTCGGTGATATCTTATCACATTGGAAACTTTTACCTATAGTTATATCCCATAGTTTGCAAGCTGTTAGAGTAGTTGATAATATTTGATTTATCTTTAAGCATGCAGTACCTGAATATAATAAATGTTTGATGACTCTGAAGGGTAAATGGGTTAGTTCCAATTGGCAATTTGCCTGGTAATTTTCTTGCTGAAACCATTCATAAGTTATAGTGAGGTTTGCTGCTAAATAATACCAATAAAAGTTAGGTAAGGACAGGCTGCCTTCTGTCGTTAAGAGATAACATTTTTCCATTTTTAGCCTAGGCCTTTTGCCTTTCCAATAAAACATTTTTATCTTTTCCATTTAAATGAATTGTTAATAAGAATAGGTAGGGACTGAAATAAAAATAAATTTTGAAAGTGTATTCATTTTGATAACATTAACCATTCCTATCAAAGTTAAGGGCAGTACTTCCCAATTATTGAGTTGTTGTTGTATTTTACCCAGTAGGAGTTCAAAGTTATTTTGAAAAATGTGCTCATTTTTATTGTCCAGCACCACTCCTAGATATTTTAATTTCTCAACTTTTTTAATGTTTGATTATTGCATTATTAAATGGGTTTGAACGGTATTTGGATTCAATTTACTCGGTTTTTTTCCCAATTGATTTTATAACCAGAATATTTACCAAATGTATCCAATGTGCAGCTCAATTCAACATATGATTTATTTAAATTTTGCATATATATTAGAGCGTCATCTGCATTTAGGCTGATTTTATCAACTGCTTGTCCCAAGTGTAACCTTTTAATCTTTTCATTATTTCTGATTAAGATTGCTAAAGGTTCTATAACTAAAGCAAATATTAGAGGTGGTAATGGTCAACCCTGTCTTACCCCCCGCTGCAGAGAAAAAATGTCTGAAAATTCATTATTTGTTTTGATTCTAGCAGTAATATTATTGTAAAGTATATCTATCCATGTTTGAAATTTTGGCCCAAATTTCATTATTTTAACGAGTGTTTTAATATATCCCCATTCTACCCAATCAAATGCTTTTTCAGCATCTAGAGATAAAATTGAGTCGTCGCTTTCTTTAAATTTTCAATTAAATTAAGAGTCCTTCTTACATTTGTTTTAAGTAGGTGATTCTGTATAAACCCATTTTGGTCCGTATGTATAATATATGTAAGAATTTTATTAAGTCTATTAGCTAGGATTTTAGTTAGTATCTTACAGTCTGTATTAATTAAAGAGACTGATGGATAAAAAAGCAGGGAGGGTAGGATCTTTATCTTTTTTTTATTAAAAGTATTGTGGACTCTCTTGCTGATGGGTTTCATTATTTGATTATAAATCATATAATCATAAAGAATTTTTAAATGAGAACTTAACAAATTATTAAATGTTTTATAAAATCTATTGGAATCTCATCAGGGCCTGGGGATTTGCCTTGGGCTAAAGTATTAATTGCCATCTGGATTTCCAATAAAGTGACGTCCTGATCCATAAAATTTCTCTGCGTATCGTTAATTGTAGGAATATCTATCTTCTGTAAAAAGTCTTCAGTATCTGTACCTCCCGTGTACTGTTCTGAAGTATATCACTTTTCATAGACAATTTAAATATAGAGGGGGGGCAGTTCAGGGGCAATGTGAGGAAGTATTTTTTCACAGATCAGGTAGTGGATGCATGGAACAACCTTCCTGAGGAGGTTGTGGGGTCTAAAACTGTAGGAGAATTCAAAAATGCATGGGACAGACATAAGGCAATTCTTGTGGGGGTTAGGAAGAAATAGGCTGTTGGTTAACTAGGATCTGCAGCCTATCCTGTAGGTAGGGAAATGAGCAGACTAGGTGGTCCAAGCGGTCCTTATTTGCCATCAAAGTCTATGTTTCTATGTTTCTATAGAAAGATTCAAATATTTTCTTGATCTTCTCTGGATCTGATTTTAATATCCCCATTTTGTCCCATATTTTTATTATAGCATTTTCTTCATTCTCTTTCTTTAATTGCCAACTTAAAACTTTATCTGGCTTATCTCCCAGGGCATAGTATTTAGATCTAGTATTTAATAGTTGCCTTTCAGCTTCGGAAGTTGTAATTTTATTGTATTGATATCTAAGTTCTAAAATTTCCTGTAAAATAGAGACATATTTGTTACTATTAAATACATTTTCTTTCTGGGAGATCTTATTCTCCAAGGAAATTATTTTTATTTTTTTTATTTGTCCTTTACATTTTTGGCTTTATATGAAATTGTTATGCCTCTAACATAAGCCTTAAATGAATCCCAGCTCAATATGGCAGCTACATCTTCATATTTATTTACCAAAAAGAATGCCTCTATTTCTTGTGTAAATTTTGTGATGGACAGTGTATTCTTAAGTAAGAGATTATCAAATCTGAACAACTATTATATTTTGTTTTTTTGATTTGAAGTGTCAAAGTGACTGGAGCATGATTGGATATGTGTATGGTTCTAATTTCAGTTTGTGTGATTAAATATAATAATCTTTCTGAGATTAAGAAAAAATCAGTTCTGGAGTAGGTTTGATTCATTGGTGAGAAAAATGAATATTGTCTAGATATTGGAAAAATATAGCGCCATGGATCAATCAAATTAAAATCATTCATAAACTGTTGAATTTTTTTTGCTGCAGTCTGAATTTGAGACAGAATAATGTTAGATTAATCCAATTTTGGGTTTAGGACCAGATTAAAATCTCCTCCTATAATTAGAGGAGATTTATAAGTAGCTGCAATTAGAAAGACGTGGGTAAAAAAATCTGGATCCTTCTCATTTGGTCCATATACAATCAATAGTGTCAGAGTCATACCTTTTACCAGGATGTCACAGAATATGAATCGGCCACTGGGGTCGATGTTTTCCTTTCGAATAAGAATGCCTATATTCCTTTTAAAAAAGTTGCCACCCCCTGGCATTAGTATGGTGTATTAATACCATGCCCCCATTTATTAGCATAGAATTCAAAATCTGCTGGTAAAACATGTGACCCCTGTACCATAAGCACATTAGCTGCTTGATTGTTTATATAATTAAATATTTTACTTCCATTCACTCTGTCTCTTATTCCTTTTATGTTCCATCTTACCACTTTTAAATAATTAGCCACGAAGAGCAAGAAAAAGAATCCCAAGCTTTACTACCTGAATCCTATTCTTTGCAAAAAACTTTACAATTTTAGATGACATTTCTTTCATACGTACCATTCATACCAGACTAAGATTATTTTGGTATACTTTTTTCCCCCATCCACCCTAATGTATAACTTCCCGCTCCACCTTCTCTGTTGATCTTCCCCTTTACCAACAGTCCAAAACAAAACTTACATAGCATAATGTTTATTTTATAAATAGAGTAATGTGACCTTGGCACCCCCCCGTTCGCTTATTTTGACAGCCATGAGTGAGGAAAAACTATGAATGCACCAGGAGCGAGTGGCAACTCCCACCTTCTGTTCCACTTATACATAGTGTCAACCCTTCCTTAAGCAAATAATGTATAAACAAATTAAGGGCTTATCTATTTTTGATTGTAACTTATCTTACTTTTTTGCCCAAAACTTTTACACAAAAAGAAACAGATAACAGAAGAAATACTTGATTCAACATCAATTTAAGCTCCCATAACTCCCTTTTAGCCCTTATTTTATAATATATGGTGATCCCAGAAGGAGAAACAAAAAAAAGGGGGGAATATAAATGTATTTAGTCATTAATGACTTCTTCATCTAGTGAATGAGATTGTGTCGCGGATTGTATCGCAGATAAAGAATTAAATGTATTTGCAGAAAGATTTCAGCTTTTTTATGGTCAGTAAAGTGCGTTTTCCTATGCAAAAAAAAATCTCAGCTTTGCTGGTGGTAAAATTGAAAAACGAATCCCCTTTGTTTTAGTATTGTTTTCACTTTGTCAAAGCTTCTCCTAGATTGGACAGTTTCTGCGTTGAACTCTGGAAATACAGACAATTTTAAACCATCTGCAAATAGGCCCTTTTCAATTCTGACTTTTCAAAGCAGTCTTTCTCGATCTTAGAAGTTGTAAATTCTGACATACACTGGTCTTACAAATTGTCATTGCAATGACACATTTTGAAGTTTTTGGGGATATTGCCCGGCTCTGTGAGCCTGATCTAATGACATTTTTTTTCCGGATAATTAAACCCCATAGCTTTTGTTAGCAGCTCTTCAAACAATTGAGTAGGGTCCCCTTTGCCTTCAGCTCCCTCCGTGATGTTAATCAGCCACAAGTTATTAGGTCTAGACCTGTCCTCTTGATTGACATTTTTTTGTTGCCAAAGTTCCAGCTGTGATTTGCATGCTGTAAATTGTTGTTGTAATGGGGAAATTGTGTCTTCTAACAGGCCAATCCTGCACTCAGCCTCTGTGGTGCATTTGGTTAAAGTGTCAATTTTAGTGCTAAGATCATTAATGGATACAGTAAGACCCGATAGAGCTTTTGAATTTGATCAAACCCCATTGGAATGTCACCTTTAATTTCATTTCTCATTTTGTTTAATGTTTCAGCATCTAAAGCATTGGGTAAGATACAAATGATAGTTCCTTGTTTATCTGCCCCTTCTATTGACATGCTATAATTACTTTGTTGTAAAAATACTCCATTCTCTCCTATGCTGCTAATCGTTGCCCCATTATAGGCTGACTGTGAATTAGACATGTTATTGCAGCTAAGCACGGGTAACTGTTCATCACCCATATTTGTTGACTAGGGCTTAGTATGGCTTACCTATACGGGTTTGGCATGGGGTGCCGTGATTTTCCTTTTGGCCACAAAAGTGCCATTATCCTGTGTCACAACTGTTGTGGGTTGGGTGAGACTGTCTTCGGCAACGTAGAAGAGCATAGTATCTTTTTGCACCTCCCCAGAGTTCTCTTTTTCATTCGATATGTTATTATTTTGTTGAGTCGGAGAGTTGTTGAGTGGTGACAATAAATTTGGAATTGTTAAAAGACCGTGTTCTGAGATCAGTAGAAACTGTAACATTTTTGTTGCAACCGTGTATGCATCACAGGTTGTGCAGCAGAACCAGATGGGCCAGATGTAGCTTCAGAATCGAATGAAGCACTGCTCCTTGAGCAATACGGATTTAGATTTTTCTTAGATGCAGACTTGGCTTTTTTCTTTTCTGGAGCATCAAATTGAAACTTAAGCCTTCTTACAGATTTCGACATGGCAGCATATCTTTTGCTTGTTTTACCTTTAAAGCATATTAAAGGGCATTATCGTTGTTTGCTACTCACATAGGAAGGTTTAGTCGAAGTAGTTTCAGGAGATATGGAGCTCGTCCCTGCACACCCTTATCCTCAAGCAGCCATCTTGGAATCGTTCTTGTAAGTTATAACATAAAACCGCCTTGAAAACAACTTTACCCTTTGTGTAGCAACATATGCTTATGGTGGTATTTAGTGAACACTTTGGGGAATGTATCCAGAATTTAATGTTAATATTATCAGAAATGTCAATTTTTTATTAGTGATTTTGTGTGAAGTCTGACAAACAAAGACAGGCTGTCAGAGTAGAAAACTCAACCATGATCTTGGCAGTCATCATATAAAATCGCCCCCCAAAAACCTGTTTCCCTCTGTCATGCAAATGCAGGCCCTGAGAAGAGACATTCAAGCTGTACTTTGCCATATAAGCAACACACAGATGCATCCTCAGAAAACACTTTACTGACTAAACCACAGCATATAGAATAATAACACACAAACACAAGGGGTACATTTTTATATTTCTTTTATTTATTATATTTGTTATTTTATTTACTGTAGTGTAGAATATTTATATTTTTTTTTGCAATTTAAGTACTTTACTTTTTATTTTGTATGTTAAGTAATTTTGTTTAGGATTTTTTTTTTATTACTGTATGGTATGTGTGTTACAATACAGTCCCATAGCTAGCTCACTCTGGTATGCAGGATACAGGCTTCCCGTCCATGTTTGTCCATCTGAAAGACAGAAAGTGAACACGTGTTTTTAGAACTGGACATAAAATTTACCATTACCTCATTTGCAAAATGTATTATTATGGTCAGCACTCACTTGGTGCGCTACCACGTGCCAGCCCCTGACATAGGGGTCCATAGAGTGGTCCCCATTGCAGGTCAATGCCAGTGGCAATGGTGTGCCCTAACACTGACTGGTGTGGAATGTCTCCTACTGGCCTCCCTCCTCTTGGGACCTTGGTTAATGGTATTGCCAACCTCTCAGCATCCTGCAATAATATAGGATTGAACATTGCTTTTTTTATACTGTTCTGTGCACTGCCTGTTCACATGCATGTTAACTGTATTGCAAGTGCAGTACTGTACTGCACAATATGTTGCAGTACATCAAAATGTGTATGTGCTCAGTTGAAAGTTAGAACCCACTCACACTGGGTGGGTGCAGTTAACACCAGCCCCCGTGGGCCGAGGAATGCCACTATAAAGTGGTTTGAAGGTATTTGCAGTCCTGCATCAGCCATTTTCAAAACACCTATACTGTGCAGTACATTTCATGGTCCTCATGCCTGGGATTTACTATTCTGGTGGAAAGGGGGGGGTCAGTGGGTGTTTAGTACTGTGCTGTTAAGATAAGTAACTTCGCTGTTTGCCCATTTTTGTTTTGGGGATATTTTGTACATGTAATTTATTTGCTGTTTTGTTCACATCAGTTTTGTGCATAAGCAAACAGGAATTTCATCTAGGCAGAACATGAAGCTCCCACAGTCAGTGATGGTACACACAGTACTTTGAGTTTGACCTCAACATTTTATGTAAGGGATGCTATACAAAACACTGTTGTGCCACAATACAGTGTTGCATTTGAAATTCAGCATTTTCTCTCTGCCCCTGCTGAAATTAGAGCTTAAACTTGACAAGGCATCTAAGCATTTTGTCCCGTCCATGTGCTCCCATCCCCCATTTACTTGTTTCCTAGGTCTGTGCACCAAGTGTAAATAAAATGACAAATGCTTTGTGCTAACCTCATTGTGGTGTTGTTGGTGACCAGGTGGCAACATGTTTGAGTTTGATTGGACACTCCAAATCATCCTACTGTACATATCCCAAAAGAAATGGACATTTTTAGTTATAGCACCTTATGACTTTATACAGTTCTTGTGTGCTTCTCTGGCAAAATACAGTACATTTTGGCAAGGCAGTGCCATTTCACAAGATCCAAGTACTCAGGAGAGAAAAAAACTGTGATTGGCATAATTCTCTCAGAAACAATGGCCTCAGCTATGTCTCCCTTCCTTCTGAGAGCACTTAATGAAATGTGGCTACTGCTCAGTTTGAACATATGTTTCATGCAAATGTAGTTTGCCAGTTATGCTTACTTGCACAGTGCAGGACATGTACTGTACATGGAAATTTGTTTTCTGATTGAGTGTTGTTTGAAATGTGTCCACACTCCTATGTTCTATGATGGGGCTTTATAAAGTATGTGAGTGTTGTTATATTACACACAGTTTGAGCAGGTTGTGTCATTTTCACAACATCCAGGCACTAAGGAGAGAAAAAAATTACCAGTGGTATACTTCTCTTGGGAAACATGGCCTTGGATATCCCCCCTTCCTCCTGGGAACATTTAATGAAATGTGACCGCACTCCTGTGTTTTATGATGAAACTTTACAAAGTGCATGAGTACTTCATATTTCACATTCAGTTTGGGCACGCAGTGTAATTTCACAACATCCAGGCACTAAGGAGAATAAAATACACCAGTGACAGATTATTCTAGGAAACAATGGCTTTGCATGTATCTCCCTTCCTCCCAGGAGCACTTAACGAAATGTGGCCACTGCCCGCTTTGAGCATCTATTTTGTGTTCAGGTAGTTTGATGCTTATGCTTACTTGCACAGTCTGGGATATGTGGATGGAACAGTGTTTTGTGCTTTGGCATTGTTTATAAAATACACTATACAGTATGTGTGAGATTTTTTTATTTTATTTTGTTTTTATTTTTCTTCTCTATAGTACTGTACTGCCCTATTTGCAGGTACCTCTCTGGTCTGAGGAAGGAGGGTGCCCATCTCGAGGCTGACCTGGCTAGGATTTGTGAAACCTCCTCCCCTACCCAGGGGCCACCAACACCACCACTGCTACCTCAGAGGTTGTCAAGAAAGAGGATCGGCTGGACCAAGGTGGGCTCAGGGAGGGAGAGGGTGGTGGAACAGATGTGCATCCCTCCACCTGTACCTCTCCACAATTCATATGCTGTTCTGGTGGATAGTGGTTCCTCTATGGAGGCACCTGCAATGGAGACCAAGCAGGATGCTGGGAACCTCCACAAAGGAGACCCACAGGAGGGTGGCACGGGACCCCACAGGGGAAGGAAACAACTCCTGGGGGGAGTCAATCATTGGGGGGTAGAAGTGGGGGAGGAAGGGGAGAGAGAGGTAAGGTGCCTGCCTGGTGCCATGGCTTGGAGGGACAGGAAATGAATCCTCAGGATCATGGGAGCAGCTGCACAAGGGAGGGAGCTGGATGTCATTGTCCACCTAGGGACAAATGGCCTGGCTCACAATGGGATCAGAGTAGTGCAAGAGGAGTTTGTAGAGTTGGGGAGGGGCCTTAGACAAGTAGCACATATGGTAACCTTCTCAGAGGTGCTGCCTGTCTATGGTAAGGGTGATGCTAGGGTACTCCATACCATGGAATTCAATGAATGGTTGAAAAACTGGTGTGGAGCCAGTGTTGGGTAAGTTACTTCTACTACTTCCTATTACTTTTGGAAACTTGTTCCAGAAAGCTCTGTGCAGTCACTAGCAAGGATGGAGATGTACTGGAAAATGTAATGCACCTTACAGTTACAATTACTTATGTCTTTTTATACAAAAGAAATACGTAACTGTAACTGATTACATTTATATTGAAAGTAACTAGTAACTAACCTATTACTTTCAAAAAATGTAATGTTTTATAGTTATTTATTATTTTTGTATTGTTTTGTATAAAAAGAAATAAGTAACTATAATTGTAAGGTGTATTACTTTTTCTAGTACTTATCCACCCTTGCTAGTGACTGCACAGAGCTTCCAACAAGTTTCCAAATGTAATAGAAAGTAATAGAGAAAGTAATTTACCCACACTGTGTGGAGCTCAGGATTTTGGCTTCATTGGGGAGTAGGGAGCCACCTGGAGGGATGCAGACCTATACTGGCATGATAGTCTGCATCTGTCCGGGGAGGGGACCAGGATCCTAGGTGATAGGTTTAAATGCTTCATTGGCAAGCATTTAAACTAGCCAAGGGGGGATGTACTGAAAAGGAGCAGGGAAATCACAGCCTCCCCCCACAAAACACAGTAATTAGTGAGGTAAACACCAAGGTAGAGAAGTCATTAGGGAGCAGGACAGAAGTAAATGCAAAAAAAAGCAAAGGCAGTAAGGACAAGGATGGGGCTAAAAGGGATAAGGCCATCAAAAAATGGAGGGTGATGAGTACCAATGCCCATAGTCTGGGTAACAAGCTTCATGAACTAGTGGACTTGATGGAAGAAGGATGCCTGGATATTGTGGCAGTCACAGAAACATGGTACACAGAGAACCATGACTGGGATGTCAACATACCAGGATACACAATCTACAGGAGAGACAGGGAGGGTAAAGAGGAGGGGGAGTAGCTTTCTATGTAAGGGAAGGGATCAAAGCAACAGAACTAAAGAGTAAACAGGGAGCAGATGAGGCTCCCTGAGTCACACTGGAGACAGAAAATGGTACCACAATCTGCATGGGGCTTGTATACAGACCCCCATCACAGGAGGAGGGAATGGACAAGGAAATGATAGAAGCTTCCTTAGAATGGCAGAGAAAGGGGAGATATTATTGATGGGGGACCTGAATATGCCAGATGTTAACTGGAGCACCTTTGCTGCAAGCACATCCAAGAGCATGGTCATTCTTGATGCTCTACAAGGGTCATGCCTCAGACAGCTAGTATTGGAATTCACTCTGGAAGGAGCAATCTTAGACCTGGTACTCTCAAACAGGGATGGAGAAAGAATCTCGGATTTAGAAGTGGGTAACCATCTGGGAACAAGCGACCACCAAACCATGTGGTTCATGATAAACACAGCCATAAAGTCAAGCCATACAAAAAAGCAAGAGTACTGGACTTTAGGAGGGCTGACTTTGGGAAAATGAGAGAGTGCCTCAGAAAAGCACTAGCAAACAGGCAAGAAGGAAGGGTGGAGGAACAATGGGGAGTAATCAAAACAGCCATCACAGAGGCAACAAGCCTTTGTGTGATGCAAATCAGCAAAACACAACAACGGAAAAACACTATGGTTCTCAAAGGAGGTGGCAGGGAAGGTTAAGGAGAAAAGGATAGCATTCAGGAAATATAAGGAAACACAGAAGGAGCAGGACAGAGAACTTTATCAGTTAAAGCAGAAAGAGGCAGGAAGGCAGTTAGAGTAGCAAAGGCCCAGATTGAGGAAAGGATAGCCAAATCTGTTAAGAAGGGGATACAACCTTTTATAGGTACATTAGGGAGTGGAGAAAGACCAATGGATGGATACTGAGGTTTAATAAAGCGGAGGGAATGTGGGCAGAGGGTGACAGTTAAAAAGCAGGGATACTGAACAAAAATTTTTTTTTTATTTTTTTTTTATTTTAGTTGTTTAACCAGGAGTAGCACACTAAGCTGAAAGCTTTTTTACAGGTGCAACCTGGGAGCACAGGGAAGTTAAGTGACTTGCTCAGGGTCACAGAGTATGCAAGTGGAAACAGTGAGATTCAAACCCAGGTCTGATCTGCTGGATGTCATCAGATTTGCAGCTCAGAGCCTTAAACCACTGTGCTATACTGCCTCCCAATGCTCAGTATTCACAAAGGAAGAGGAGGGGGAGGTACCTAAACCAAACAAGAAAAACACTCTAGATATGGGGGTTGATACCAGTCCATTCAGAGAAGAAAGGGTTCTGAAAGAACTAGTAAAACTGAAGGTGGGCAAAGCAATGGGGCCTGATGGGATTCACCCAAGAATTCTAAAAGAACTAAGGGTAGAACTAGTGACATCACTGACTACTATCTTTAACAAATCATGGGAGGATGGGGTGGTATCTGAGGACTGGAGGAGGATGGATGTGATTCCTCTTCACAAAAGTGGAAGCAGGGCAGAAGCAGGAAACTACAGACCAGTTAGTTTGACCTCAGTGGTAGGGAAAATGATGGAATCACTTCTGAAGGAAAGAATTGTTGAGTACATAGAGGCCAGTGGGGCACAGGACCCAAGGCAGCATGGATTCACAGCAGGAAGGTCATGTCAGATGAATCTAATAGAGTTCTTTGACTGGGTGACCAAAGTAGTAGACCAGGGAAGGGCTGTGGACATGGCCTACTTAGATTTTAGCAAAGCTTTTGAAACAGTCCCACACAAAAGATTAATATACACGTTAGCCAACCTTGGAGTGGGTCCCAAGGTGGTAGCCTGGATAAAAAATAGACTGGAGAACAGGACGCAAAGGGTACTAGTAAACGGAGTCCACAGTGAAGAAAGGAGGGTTACTAGCGGGGTACCGCAGGGTTTAGTACTGGGACCAGTCCTTTTTAATGTCTTTATAAGTGACATTGCAGAGGAACTGGAAGGGAAAGTATGTCTCTTTGCAGATGACACAAAGATCTGCAACAGGGTTGATACACAAGATGGGGTGGAAAGGATAAGAAGGGACTTGGCAAGGTTGGAGGAATGGTCAGAGGTATGACAGCTTAGATTCAACAGAAAGAAGTGCAAGGTAATGCACCTGGGAAACAAAATCCCAGGGGAAGAGTACACACTGGGGGTTGAGATACTGACAACAATAAAAATGGAAAGGGACTTGGGGGTAATTATATCAGATGACCTAAAGGTGGGCAAGCAATGTGAGAAGGCAGTAAGGAAGACTGGGAGGATACTGGGATGCATAGAGGGAGGTATTAACATTAGAAATCAGGAAGTTGTTATCCCCCTGTACAGACAGTTGGTGAGACCCCATCTGGAGTACTATGTGCAGTTCTGGAGACCCCATCTCCGCAAAGACATAGACAGAGTGAAAGATGTCCAGAGGAGGGCAACCAAAATCATGCACCAGAAGACATATGAAGAGAGACTAAAGGAGCTTAATATGTATAGCCTTGAGGAAAGAAGGGAGAGGGGGGGACGTGATAGAAACTTTCAAGTATCTCAAGGGAATCAACAAAGTCCAAGAGGGTAGTAACTTTCAGAAAAAGAGATGTGCAAGAACAAGGGGGCACAATTTGAAGATAATGGGGGGACGGCTCAGAGGTAATGTGAGGAAATATTTTTTCACGGAGAGGGTTGTGGATGCATGGAACAGCCTTCCTGAGGAGGTTGTGGAGTCAAGAACAGTGGGGGAATTCAAGAATGCATGTGACAGACATAAGGCAGTCCTAATGGGTGGTAGGAGGAAGTAGGCTGTTGGTTAACTAGGATATGCAGCTTGTCCATCAGGTAGGAAAATGGGCAGACTAGGTGGGCCAAGCAGTCCTTATCTGCCATCAAATTCTATGTTTCTATGTACCATACACTGTTGCCATGAAATGTCATTTCATAACATCCAAGCACTGAGAAGGGAAATGTCTGGGAAACCATTGCCTTGGATGTGTCCCCCTTTGCCCTGGTAGTGCTTAATGAAATGTGACCTCCCTCGTATAAGTACTGTATGTGTGGGCTGGGTGGGATATTGAAAAATGTTTACAATGTGATATATTTTTATGTATAGTTCAATATAGCATACTATATATTTGTAAAATCTGCTGTAACAAAAAACAAGAAAAGCATAGTAACAGTATATTCACAGATCCTTACACACCAGTCTCAGCAATTACCACACATACTGTACATTACAAAACAAAACTGCAAATTTAAAAAAAAATGCACATAGCAAATACAGTACTATACATTGCAGTACTGATTTGATTTACATTCCAGTTATGAAAGAGGTCATGTGATGCTCTGCCTGTGATAGTTACTTTTCCTTGGAGCTCCCATCTCCCCATCTTTATTAACTAAACTCTGAGTAATAATCTCACCTCTTCTGCATTATCTGGTGGATATTAATAATCTCAGAGCTGCTGTTGCCTTCACCAGTGTCAGGAATCAGAACTTTCATCCAGAATGGAACAGGGAATGCAATCAACTACTCCGTGACATACTCCAACGGCAACTCCTGATTAAGCCTCTGAAAGGTCTAAAGGGCAACCTAGAGCTGCAAGCAAAAATACCTCATCATCACCACCTCTGATGGAAGATAGGTTTCTTCAGGAGTTTAGCAAACTACAAGATATGCTTGCAAGGCTCGCTGGAGAAGTTCAGGCAGTTCATTCTTCTCTTGACACTCTTGCTAGACAGGCAGGGGACAACTTGGCCCATATTAGCTCCCTTGAGGAGTGTAGAACAAAACTGGACCTCAAACTGACTAATTTGTTTCAAAAAATGTCCCAACTGGAATCCCACCTGGAGGACCTCAAAGGAAGGAGCAGGAGAAATAATGTGGTTATTTTGGGTCTTCCTGGATGGGTTGAATGAACCCAGGCTATATTGCTTGTGCAGAAATTGGTCAAGAAGCTGGCTGGTTCCTCTCTGAATGGTCCAGCATACATAATTGAATAGGTGCATAGGGCTCTTTGCCTATGCATGCTGATGGTGCTCCTCCCTGGTCCTTTATCTTCAAGTTGTTAAATTTCTTAGATCACTAACATGTACTAATGAAAGTGCAAGACCTCCATGAAATACTGTGAGAAGGTTCTCAAATTTGGGTCACACGGGATTTGCCAGTGACTGTTAAACAATGACAGGCCTCCTTCCATCTGATCATATCAAAGATTGTAGCTGATGGCATCTGATTTTGGATGTTGTATCCCGCAAAATGTCAAGCTCACTATCAAGGGTGATGGAGATCTTATGATTTGGTCTAGCAAGCCACTTCAGATCTAAAGCCTTTATTCCCGGATCTGCTACAGACCTCTTGAAGTCCCCCACCATCTCTGTGAGAGGTAAGACGCCAGCGATATAGGTGGTACTAACAGAGATAAGTGAATGAGCAGAGGGGGTTTCCTTTTCTGAGTTTGTTAACATTTGTATTGTCAATGACCCATACTAAGTAGTGCTTTATCAATAATGCGCTCACTTATCCTGTGAGCAGAGCTTGCTGGCCTTTGAATTCCCATGGCTATGGCTTCTTAATGACCTACCTGACAATGGTCTTACTTGATCTTCTACATATGTTTGGAGTTTTCCACTTTATGGACTTAAGAGTTGGTCAACTGTGGCATGAAGATTTATTGACTATTTAATTAGCTCGGCTCCTTCTGATCCTCCTGGAATAAATGTCTCCCCACTTTACAGTTATACTCTGTGTTTCCCAGGACTTTTATCTCAACCCTTTGTAAGCCATGACAGCCGACACTACCACAAGTAGATTAGTTGGGGACTGGAATCCTTAACAGCTCTAAGAATGAATGGAACGACACTAATGTATAAGTCAGGTCTGAGCTGGAATTGCTTATTATCAGCATGGCTTCTTGTACTGCTAATAGGTACGTGGATATTTGTTATACCCTCACTGGCTTAATTCAGTGACTGCTGTCCAACATACTACCATGGGAACAAAACAAAACAAAACAAAAAAAATGTTCTTGCTAATGGAAGTCTTCAAGAACAGGTGAAATGTCCTTTCTTTCTTATGGGAGATGAGATGTTACCAATTATTTAGACTTTGCCTCCTATTGCAATTCCAAACTGCTCTGAGTTTTCTTACCGCTCCTAATGTTGCCACTGACTTTACTAGCCCCTCTGGAATACAGACTTAATTTGGAAATGACTTTTCATTTTACTGGCAGGGTTAAATGTTTCCTGGATTTAAGCAGACAGCCTTTTAATGTTTTAACTGCTATATCCACCATCTGTTTTCTTTCATAAGCAGAGTTCCTCCACTTAAAGACTTTGGATTTTGATCGGCTGGAATGCAATGATCCCCTGATGGGTTTGTCATGATTATTGCCCGAGTTCAACTTTCAGTTTAGAGACTTGCTGATGTTAGTGTGTGAAGACGGCACTTTCAGGGATTTCATTTCGTGCCTCTGTTACCCACAGTGAATGGAAGCACCACATTTGAATGCATGTGAACTAGGACCATTAATATCCTGCAGACTGACTAAAACTGCATGGTACTGCCAGACAAGGCAGAATCGGATCTTCCTAATTTTCTGTCAGAGATGCATATGGACATCATTGTCCTTTTACTAGTTAATTGAGCTGAAGTTCCCAGCTATCAGCAATGGTCTCTGTCTGATAGTCCTATGCTGTGATTGCCGAAGAGTTATTAATGTTATTTTTTCTAGCATGGACTTCAGATCTTTATTAGATTTAAGTCCATGAAGACACTCACTCTACAGTTTGTCTTTAGTTACTGTTCTGGGCTATTTGAGAGTTTATTTAATTCTTCTACTTTTTAACTCATTTAACAAATATCTGCTTTTACCTTTTGTGGAGAAATTTAAAATAGGTCTATGGTTCAAGCTTTACTTTTATGCCTTTTCCAACCTAAAATAATTATACTCTACTTAGGGTCTCTATTTTTAAACTTCACCAAGCAAACATATTTGGAAAAGTCTCTGGTGGGTTATGGTTCCTATATTGTATGTCTACCTTTCAGAAATAGTTATTAGTGCTTGTTCAACAATTAGGCTGTTTTGAAGGTTGCAGGAGAAGCCCTTTAGGCACCCATACCTCTTTGTTTTTTTTTTAGATTTCATTATTCAGATTGTCTTGGGGATATCTGAGTCATATACGTCCAGAGTCAGACTGCCCCCCTCCATTTTTCTTTTGTGGGGAAATGAGGGATTGATATAACTATATCTAGAGTATTATTTGTTTCCACGTGATGGTGGCTAATCCCCAGCATGTAGTCTCTGGGTGAAGTTAGTCATAGGAGGGAGGGAGCTCTTGGGAAATTCATGTCAGGATTTGGGTAGGCTAATATAGCATCATGGACTTGTGCTATTTAGGAGGACAGTCTTTGGACCAGGGTTAATGGAGTTTAATAATTGGATTGTTTGGGGGGGTTGTGGGTGAGGCTGGGATGAATATTAATAGGAGGGGTGATTCTGTTTTGGCTTATCTTAGTGTTCAAAGAGGGATAATTCTTGAGGGGAAGGTGTGTCAGTGGAAGAATGACTTTCTGTACTGGTGTTTTTTTCCCCCTTTTCAGGACCCTGTTTATCTGATTTAGCTGTGTTACTCTGACTATGTCTTCAAGTATTAGGTAACGTGAAGGGGCCCTCTCCAGAGTAAAAATATACCAAATCATCAAGCACCTGAAGCAATTGCATTGTCAGGTCTTCTTTTTGCAAGAGACCCATTTGCTTGTCTTGGAAGAGCCTCTCTTCTGTAGACAATCAATTGGGCAGGTATTTGCTGCTGGCAATAATACGAATAGCAGAGGGGTTGCTAATTTAATATACAGGAAGTTTAAGTTCCAATATTTACAAAGCCTTGAAGATTCACAGGGACATTACATTTTTGTGAAGGGCATTTTGGATTATGCTAAGGTATTGTTGGGCAGTGTTTATGGGCCCAGTGTTGAAATCCTCTCCTTTTTACAGAGTTATCTGTTCTCCTAGCTCCTTTTCTTTCCCTTCCTATTATACAGGGGGTGATTGGAATCTCCCATTCACCCCACATCTGGACAGGACCTACAGAACATGGGCAGGGTTGTTTCCTGCTCAGCGTTCTCTCCACAATATGATGGCTACAGTAGGACTTTGTGATCCCTGGTGCATTTTGCACCCATCCAATCAGGATTACACCTGTTACTCCCTAGCCCATGGCTCTTATTCTCATATAGATTATTTTTTAATGAGCCAGAATGCCGAGGGGGGAGTGCTGGGCAGTGAGATAGCCCCAAGTGTCTTATCATACTATTTCTTGGTCTGGCTAGCACATAAGATGTCTTCCTTTACCCAGAAAGACACCACCTAAAAGCTGAATAATCAACTTTAAAAAGATGAACAAATAATTACTAAAATTAAAGAATCGATAGAGGTTTTTCTTACTCAGAATAAGGGCTCTACTTCTAGTGAAGATATAGAATGCAGTGAATTGATCCGATTGGCACCTAGAAAGAAGCATAGCAGGGAGACCAAAGTCCATCGTCTTCTTACCAGCATTAGAGACTTGGAGAAAGGACTCTCTCTCCTACATCCTCAGAGGAGGATCAGAGAGAGAACTTCTTACTCTCTGGGACCAATATGAAGAGTGTCTGAGAGAGAAAACCGAGTATGCCATATTTGAGACATGCTCCATTTACATTGATCAAGGTGAAAAGGTGGGCGGTCTCCTTGCTCTGCGTCTCCGCAAGTAGGAGGCATCCCACATTGTCTCCTCTATCACTTCTGAAATGGATGACTCCTCTAAGTTGGCACCTCAAGATATAGCTGGTGAGTTTGAATCCTATTATCTGTCTCTATATGTCCCTTCCTCTACTCCACCCTTGGAAGAAGGATTGCAGATCTACTTAGACACGATACCCCTCCCTAGATTGTTACCCACTCAACAATCATTCTTAGAACAACTGATTACTCAGCATGAAATTCTGGAAGCCATCCAGTCTCTGCCGCCTGACAAGGATCCCAAACTAGATGGCTTTTCTTTCAGTTTTTACAAAGTTTTCTCCAAGGAACTAATTATTTTATTACACCAATCTTTTCTCTATATTTGTGAATCGGGAATTTCAGATGCTACTCTACTTGAGGTTATGATAGTGGTTTTGCTTAAACTGGACAATCCCCATACATATTTTCCTGTTACAGCCCATTTCCCTGATGAACTGTGATATTAAATTGCTGGCCAAGATTCTTGCTACTAGGGTTGATAAAGTCTGGGACAGTCTCATCTGTCATGAACAGGTTGGCATTATGTCATCCCAATCCTCAGCTGACAACCTTCCCAAGTTGTCCCACATATTCTCCATGTCCTGGGAGGCTAGGGCTCCTATGGCACTGGTTTCCCTGGATGCAGAGAAAGCTTTCGATAGGGTGAATTGGGCATTTCTTTTTACTACCCTGAATAAATTTGGTTTCCCTCCCAGGTTCATTGGGTGGATTAAAGTTCTTTATTCCTGCCCCAGTGCCAAAATGTATTGTAAACAGGGTATTTTCTCTAGTTTTCCATTTGTGTTCTGGGACTCAGCAGGGATGTTCCCTGTCCCCTTTACTATTTAATTTACATTTATAGCCTTTTTTGCTCAAACTCAAGAACTTGCCACATCTGATTGGGGTATGGGTGGGGAAAAAGGACATGATATTGTCATCTTATGCAGATCACATTTTATTACATGTCATTGATCCCTTGTCTTCTGTTCCCACAGCCTGTCACTTTTTCAAGAATATGGGAAGTATTCTAACAACAAGCTCATTCTCTGGGGCCAGATAAACATTGTTAAAATGAATGTGCTTCCCTGTATCTTTTACCCTCTTCATGTTATGAATATCACACTCCCCCAGTCCTGATTACAATGTATTCATAGAGTTACATTCAATTTTATTTGGCATGGCAAACCTCCAAAACAGGCATATAACCACCTGTCAGTGCCAAAAACTCTGGAAGGGCTTAGATTACCCTTTTTTTTCTTTATTATCTCACCAGCCATGCTAACAAGTATTTCTGATGGCCTACTTGGGTATCAGAAGGTGATGCAATCTCCTACATTCCAATTTGGCTAACAATAGAGAGAATGCTCATTACAGAAGCTGGCATATCTCCTCTTGCTGTATTTCGCGCCCCCAAATCCTTACTGATGACTCTTTGAGACTCCATTGTGGGTACCTCTCTAAGAGCATATGCCCAGTTGTGCAAGTAAGTACATTATAATACTATTCTTGATGTATCTCAGCCAGTTTTCCAAAACACCATCTTCAAAATAGGGGGAACCATCTTGCTGGAGGCCTGGCTTCCCCAATTAGAGGGAAAAAGGGTGTGTGATTTACTTTGGGAGGGCCACCTTATGTATGTCATGCCAAGATATACTAGCTGTATTTAATTACATACAGTAGCAGCAACAGACACTGCCAGCTATTTCCCAAAATTTCTGTGATATTTCCAGAAATATCTTCTGCTTTCTGTATTTCCACAGTAGGGGCAGTAGAGAGAGAAACTATTCAGAAATTTCATGAAATATCTGGAAATAGCTGGCAATGTCTGTGGCTACCACTGTACCAATTTTGTTTTTAAAGTATTCCAACGGTGTCATGTTCTACTCCAGCACTTTGGCTGTGTGCCCTGGCTAAATTACCATAGTGATTTCTTGCAGTCACTTATGGACCTGCACAACTGCACTCCGTGTCACATATTTTGACTTTTCTCTTCCCTATACTTTTTCCTAACATCACCGAGCAGTCATTATATTGGTCCTCAACTTTCCAACAATCTACTTTTAACTGGAAAAAGATATGGGAAGATCTCTACAAATATGTGTTTAATTATAAATTCCATCTTACCCAATTTTATATTTTACACAATATTTACTATTCACCCTTAACATTGATTAAGATAGGTAAGTTCAATTCTTCATTTTGCACAAGGTGTGGGAAGCTGAGGGATCCTTATATCATATTTTATGGGACTGTGTCAAAGCTGCTCCCTTGGCGGCACAGATTAAAGCCAGGGAAAATCCTCTTTTGGATCTAGATGAACTTTTTAAACCCAAAATCTGCATTGTGGTTAACTATAGTGAAATATTGACAAGGAATAGGAAGTATCATATCACTATGATTTCCCTAACAGTCAAATGGCTAATCCTTCACCACTGGATGGATCAGGTATCACTTTCCTATCATGAATTGCTGCAAGAACATTTGATTAATCTTAGTGTAACCCCACCCAGGTATGCCATTTCTATCTGACAGCTCTACCAGGTGGGCTGTGTTTGGGGAGGAATATGTCATTCGACACATTGGCTAAGTTTGGCTACTCTGCACAGGGGCACCCAAGTAACTCCGGACAAAGAAAGTAATAACTGTAATGTCCAATACCAGAAGTAGGATTCTAAAGTGTGGGTTTTATTCACATCCAACAGAATAAACAAAGCATAGATGGACCCCTGTGGGGCTATACTCCTAGTAATGCAGATTTAAGGAAACCAAAACACATCCTCATCATGTTTGCCCTCAGGCTCTGAAACACACTGGGCACACAACCCAAACTTGTACACTGCTCTGGGTTTTCCCTTGCTCGGCTCCCTTGTCAGCCACTTGGACACTTTCCATATAGCATGGAAACATTGTGGCTCCCTAAACCACCTATGAGCACTTCTGCTCCATAAGGGAATCTTCCTCATCAATCCCACGTCTGGGTACTTTCCTCAGGCACTGACCAAGTACCTGAGAGAAAGCAACAGGTGTCCTAGAGCAAATCCGTAGAGGTGAATTTGGTTACTACTGATGGGGGAGGGGGGTTTCACACCTCTCGCTCCCATAATTCATACCCGGCCATTTCTCTGGACTGTAACACCTCATCCTTTAAAACCTTTGCTGTGTAGATTCTTTTTAAAGGTATTTCACATTCAGTCTACTGTCTTTACATCTCATTTGTGCTGGACTTGAACATACTTAATAAGTGGCTTTGTCCATTACTCTAGACCCCCTACAGAGTTAAGCAGTCCAATCCCAACATCTTCCAAACTGTACTTGACTGTCTTTTCCTGACCCCACAGTAACAGTCCCTTTAGTTTCATCTTGAAGCAGGTGAAAACACATGGCCCTTTAGCAGAACAAACTCACCCCTTGGTTGAAGGTGCCCCACAGGCATTTTCTCCTCAAGGAACTCTCTTCCAGAGCTTCTGGTGCCTCAGCACGAACTTAAACCAGGCAGCTTCTTTTCCCTAGCTAGACAAGGGGGGTTGCCCCTGGAAGCAGGCTGATTCCTTCCCCCTATCCCCACAGTGATGGGGTCCTGAACCATAGAAAATGGTCTCCACCACTTCAAATGTGCTCTTCCTGTGTTCCTCATCAGGAGAGAACACACACCTATACAACAAAAGTAGCTCTTTGACAGAGCTTAGAGCTCTGAGGGCCTGCTTACAGCACAGCACCTCTTTAGACTGTACACACTCTACTGAACTCTACAGAGTCACTTCAAATTCCCCAACGTTCTACTCTAACCTCCAACTGCAACATTCCAGTGTGGCTTATGCAGCTGTGACAGTTCTAAATTATGTCATCCCTCAGTCTCAGCTGAGACTGAGAACAGAGTAAGACAGCATGAAATCCATTTGACTGGAGTTTCGCAAGCTACTTTCCCCGCCTACCAATAGGTCTTACTGGGATTCTAGTAACCCTGGGTAACAAGGGGGTTACATAAGATTGGAGGAGATGGTAGCAAACCTTCATAATAAATCAGACTTATACAAAAAGAAATGGAGTAGGCTACATACCCTATACTCTCTCTCTCTCTCTCTCTTGATCTCTCCTCTCCTGATGGTTTGTTTTCTCTACTTCTGTTATAATGCAATCTATGTTGTGGTCCTATTTATACCTAATTCAATAGCCAAAGCAATGTGGGGGTATTCTTTTATTGCCATCTACTCCACTTGGGGGGGGAGAAGGGTGGGTTGATGTGGGGTGGGTTGTTTTATTTTGGATGTTTGCTGTTTGCCTGTTGGTTGTTACAATTCTTTGAAATCTAACAAAGTATACTAAATTTAAAAAAAATGCATTCCAGTTATGCACCCAAACTTGGCAATCACACCTCTCAACACTTCTTCATGTTTGCAATGGATTGTCTCCAGTGACTTCTGTTTAAAGTTTTCCAAAATTGTTTTATGACATTAACAAGTTCCTGCTTTGTCATTGTATGTTTTTCTTTCTCAGGATACATTTTTTCATGGCATGCCATTGCATTCAAATTCATATCTCATGACGAGGTGGTACAATAAAAAATTGTAAAACACACTCCGTTGGACATTAATTTAATGTAGCTGCTGTGCAGTGCTTACTCTGGTGGCATTCTAACTCAATTAATTCCTGATGCAGTATGTTTACAGTCATCATCCTGAAAAAAAGCAATGTCCATCCTGATATTTCTTCACTGCTCCTGCAACAATATGTTGCCTGAAAAATGTTGCCACTCATGGTTCCTGTGGGCAAAAAGCAAGTACAGGAAAAGTGGCATAGTTCAGGATTGAGACAATAACTGTATTAAGCATTTGGCTCCTATAACTGAACAACACTAACCCTCAGAAATGCATAGTGGGCCATGCCCAAGCTGGCTATGGAGCTACAGACATGAAGCCTTAGAGGATGCATTGGCTTCAGCTTCATGGAGTCCCTGCTCTTCTTATGAAATGCCATTGCAACAAACTGCTCCAAAGGTACCTTTGTCTTGCATGAAAAATTATGTCATAGAATGTCTCCTTGTTCTTGATCCACATCCTGCCCTGCTCAATTCAATTCACTTTGTTCATGTCCCTGATTATCGGGAAAAAGTTTGAGGAAACAAACGATTGGTTATGCCATGAAACCGTAGGTAACAACATATGAGAAGACTTTATATAGATAATCACCCTTTTTGGGTGGCCATCCTGTGCTCTCTTATATGTTCATCCCATCTGTTGCCACATCTTTGCGGAGGAGAAAGATGCCACCACCCTAGCTGCATTTGTCAAATTGCAGTCTTCTAACTGCAACCCAGACCAGGTTAGAGTCAATTTAACATTTTTGAAATTCCAACAATTTCATGAAATTTCACAGAATTTCATGAAAAGTCCATGAATTCAGAATTTGCTAATTTCACCCAGCTCTAGTTTCCCCCTCTTGATAATTTGGAGGAGAGGATGTCAAAAACATGGACTGATTGTTTCCAAATTGGGCATGGTGGGGGTCCTACAGTGCCTTAAAAGTTATACAGGTTCTAGGTTAAATAGCAGCTTTCATATCTGTGCTGTACTACAGTACCTATATTTTAGTCCCTAATCCCTATTACTACTTAAGCAGTTGACAGTGCTGACACATCAGTAAGTTTTGGTGAATAATCTGTAATTTGTTTATCTTCCTAATTCTTTTTTTTGTAGATTAAGAAGACACAGGTAATGGTTATCCATTTATGTGCATGTATGCACTTTTTATACTTCGGATGCATACAAACCATTCCTGTTCTTCTTACGACAATAACACACATTTTTGTTGTTTGACAAGAAAATAATAAAACAAAAGTACAAAAATGTTTATGTAGCAACTGCAGCATTACAAAACTTAATTTCAATAGCAGTAGGATAAATATGCATAACATTTGTACTGTAGGTATAATTGTATAAAGCAGCTGTGCAATTACATTTGGATGAACTCAGATGTGTTGCAAGCAACTGCTATACATTAACAGTTTTGTTTAGCACTTGAGGAAAACTGTGTAGTTTTTTTGCTACACTATACCAGGTAAAATATTAGATGGGCACAAGGTTCAGTGCCTATTCCACTCAATCCTGATGGCCCTTACCAGGGAGGGCCTCATTTACCAGGACCCAGGGGCCTGGTGTGGGACATTTAGCAGCCCCCACTGGTAAGTACTTCATGGTATATAATATAGTAAACATAATGCTTTACTATTTAATAATGTACTTTTGGTCATTCAATATCATAGGACTGTCATCATTGTATAAAACTGAAAAAGGTTGCTGCTACATTGTCACAGTGCAATATTTTGCATATGCAAAATTAGTAATGCACTGTATAGACAGTTACCATAAGCTACAGTATATGCTTTATTGTATAATAAATTGATGTTGGTCACCATTTACCACTGTACATGTCTTGTTGTGTAAGAAATTAGTGTTGGTCTACTTTGTATCAGGGCAGTTACTGATTTTATTCCTTATCAACTGCAGGGAAAAGCTATGGAGGTGAAGAGAATACATTATAGGGACACAGAAACATAGAAGTTGATGGCAGATAGAGACTGCAAGGCCCATCCAGTCTGCCCATTTCTTTTTCTACCTTATGAATATGCCATAGGCCTTTGCTCTGTCAATGGCCTATTTATTCATACTTATCTGTATTGCTCCCTTATGCCTATCCCATGCCTGTTTGAAGCTCTGCACTGTATTTATATCCACCACTTCCTGAGGTAGGTCGTTCCATGCATCCACCACCCATTCTGTGAAAAAGAACTTCCTCACATTACCCCTTAATCAGCCTCCCTCTAATCTCATGCAGTGTCCTCTTGTCCTGCTATTTTTCTTATATTGAAACACGGTAGCTTGGCAGAAGACACCAGGAGAAAGGACTGCTGTGTGACTGGACTTCTCTACTGGGACTAAAGAAGTACAACTCTTGTACTTGGAACTTTAATTTAGGGTAAAAAAAACTAGCAAACAAAACAAAAAAAGTGTGTGTTTGTCTGAGTTAACTGAACTGAATAGTTATCTGAACAGTTATCTAGGTGTAAATCTCAGATGATTGAAAGGACTTGATAGCTGTGAGGTTTAAATTACTTGTAGAAAGATCTAGAAAGACGGGGGAGTGGCTTAGCTAGAAGGAAGCCACATTTAAAGACTGCCTTAGAAAGATGTTGCTAGTAGCTTGGTAGAAGACACCAGGAGAAAGGACTGTTGTGTGACTGGACTTCTCTACTGGGACTAAAGAAGTACAACTCTTGTACTTGGCACTTTAATTTAGGGTAAAAAAACTAGCAAACAAAACAAAACAAAAGTGTGTGTTTGTCTGAGTTAACTGAACTGAATGGTTATCTGAACAGTTATCTAGGTGTAAATCTCAGGTGATTGAAAGGACTTGATAGCTGTGAGGTTTAAATTACTTGTAGAAAGATCTAGTAAGAAGAGGGAGTGGCTTAGCTAGAAGGAAGCTACATTTAAAGACTGCCTTAAAGATTTTGCTAGTAGCTTGGCAGAAGACACCGGGAGAAAGGACTGCTGTGTGACTAGACATTTCTACTGGGACTAAAGAAGTGCAACTCTTGTACTTGGAACTTTAATTTAGGGTGAAAAAAACTAATAAACAAAACCCAAAAAAGCGTGTGTTTGTCTGAGTTAACTGAACTGAATGGTTATCTGAACAGTTATCTAGGTGTAAATCTCAGGTGATTGAAAGGACTTGATAGCTGTGAGGTTTAAATTACTTGTAGAAAGATCTAGTAAGAAGGGGGAGTGGCTTAGCTAGAAGGAAGCTACATTTAAAGACTTCCTTAGAAAGATTTTGCTAGTAGCTTGGCAGAACACACCAGGAGAAAGGACTGTGATGTGACTGGACTTCTCTACTGGGACTATATTGCCCTCCTTCCCTCCTCTCCACCCTCCCACCCAAAGCTAGTTCTACTTTTATAGGCACAGAATTTGACTGACAACAGGAACTTCCTGTTTGGGAGTAGGAAGTGAGTGATCACAGAGCCACCAAAGACCCACCATCCTAGAGGGGCAAGAGTAGCTCTCCAGCCCCCTCTAGCTGCTGGAGGTCTGCCTCTGAGCAAGTAAGGGGTCTACTGAGAAATGTAGGATAGTCTTGTTTCAGAACAGGACAATCAGGATCTTAAAGGGCACACAGGCAGAAAGTAAGGAGAGAGAGAAAAAAAAAACATAAGAAAGAGTAAGGATTGCAAACAGTTAAGGGGCCAGAAATAAGACATGATGGGAGTGGTGCAGTGCAGTGGCTGTGGAGCAGCAGTCTTCTGAGAGACGTTCTGGAGGATGCAGAGTTGTCCCATCTGCAGACACCTCTCTGGGCCAAGGGAGGAGGTTGCACATCTCCAGGCTGAGTTGGCTAGGATTTGTGGGACTTCCTCTTCCATCCAGGGACCACCAGTGCCACTGCCGTTGTCTCAGAGGTTGCCAAGAAAGAGGACCGGTTGGACCACAGTGGGCTCAGGGAGGGTGAGGGTGGAGGAACAGAGGTGCATCCCTCCAGTTGTACCTCTCCACAATTCCTATGCCATTCTGGCAAAGTGTGGTTCCTCTATGGAGGCACCCGCAGTGGAGACCAAGGAGGATGCTGGGAACCTTGACAAAGGAGACCCACAGGAGGGTGGCAGAGGACCCCGCAGGGGAAGGAAACAACTCCTGGTGGGGGACTCCATTGTTAGGAAGGTAGAACTGAGGAATGAAGGGGAGAGGGAGGTAAAATGCCTGCCTGGTGCCATGGCTTGGAGGGACAGGGAGCGAATCCTCAGGATTGCCAGAGCAGCTGCACAGGGGAGGGAGCTGGATGTCATTGTCCACCTAGAGACAAATGACCTGGCTAAGAAAGGGATTAGAGAAGTGCAGGAAGAGTTTGTGGAATTGGGGAGGGGCCTTAGACAAGTAGCATGCACGGTAACCTTCTTGGAGGTGCTGCCAATCTATGGTGTAGGAGAGGCTAGGGTGTTTTGCACCATGGGATTCAATCAGTGGTTGAAAAACTGGTGTGGAGCTCAGGGATATGGCTTCATTGGGGACTGGGGGTCCACCTGGAGTGATGCAAGCCTATACTGGCATGATGGGCTGCATCTGTCCAGGAAGGAAACCAGGATCCTAGGTGATTGGTTTAAATGCTTCATTGGGCAAGCATTTAAACTAGCCAAGGGGGAGGCACTGGAAAGGAGTAGGGAAATCCTAGACCCCCCAAAAAATCATGGTAGTAAGTGCGGTAAACACCAACATAGAGGTGTCAACAGGGAGAAGGGCAGGGGTAAATGGAGAAAGTGACAAAGGCAAGAAGGACAGGGATGTGGTGAAAAAGGAGTAAGGCCATCAGGAAATGGAGGGTAATGAGTACCAATACCTGTAGTCTGGGCAACAAACTCCCTGAGCTGGTGGCCTTGATGGGAGAGGGATACTTGGATGTCGTAGCAGTCACAGAAACATGGTACACAGAGAACCATGACTGGGATGTTAACATACCAGGGTACATAACCTACAGGAGAGACAGGCAGGGGAGAAGAGGGGGAGGAGTATCTCTCTATGTAAAGGAAGGGATAAAAGCAACTGAACAAAAGAGTAAACAGGGAGGAGAAGAGACACTGTGGGTCACCTTGGAGACTGGAAAGGGCACCACAATCTGCACAGGGGTTGTGTACAGACCCCCATGTCAGGGGGAGGGAATGGACAAGGATATGATAGAAGGCATTCTTAGAATGGCAGATAAAGGGGAGATACTGTTGATGGGAGAGCTGAATATGCCAGATGTTAACTGGAGCACATTTGCTGCAGCCACATCCAAGAGCAGGGCCATTCTTGATGCCCTACAGGTGGCAGGCCTCAGACAGCTAGTTTTGGAACCCACTTGTGAGGGAGCAATCTTAGACCTTGTACTCTCAAACGGGGGGCAATGAGAGGATCTCAGATCTAGAAGTGGGTTGCCATCTGGGAACAAGTGATCATCAAACAGGGTGGTTCATGTTAAACTCATCTACAGAGTCAAGCCATACAAAAGTGAGGGTGCTGGACTTCAGGATGGCTGACTTTAGCAAGATGGGAGAGTGCCTCAGAAAAGCACTAGCAAACAGGCTAGAAGGAGGTGTGGAGCAACAATGGGGAATCATCAAACTGCCATCACAGAGGCAACAAGCCTTTGTGTGAAGCAAATAAGCAAATCAAAATGAAAGAAAAAGCCACTATGGTTCTCAAAAGAGGTGGCTGTGAAAGTCAGGAAGAAAAAGATAGCATTCCGGAAGTATAAGGGAACACAGAAGGAGCAGGACAGAGAGCTGTACCAGTTAAGGCAGAAGAAAGCAGGGAGGGAAGTCAGAATAGCAAAGGCCCAAACTGAGGAAAAGCCAACTCTGTTAAGAAGGGGGATAAAACCTTTTATAGATACATCAGTGAGCGTAGAAAGACAAAGGGAGGGATAGTGAGGCTGAATAGAATGAACAGTGGGTGGGCAGAGGGGGACAGTGAAAAAGCAGGGATACCGAACGAATATTTCTGCTCAGTATTCACAAAGAGGAGGGAAGTGCCTAATCCAATTAACAGAAACACTCTTGATAGGGGTCGATCCCAGTCCTTTCACAGAAGAAAGGGTTCTGCAAGAACTCCTAAAACTGAAGGTGGACAAAGCAATGGGGCCTGATGGAATTCACCCCAGAATTCTAAAAAGATTAAGGGGAACTAGTGAAACCACTGGCTACTCTTTAATAAATCATGGGAGGATGGTGTGGTATCCGAGGACTGGAGGAATGCGGATGTGATTCCCTTCACAAAAGTGGGACCAAGACTGAGGCAGGAACTACAGACCTGTCAGTCTGACCTCTGTGGTAGGGAAAGTGATGGAGTCACTTCTGAAGGAAAGAATAGTTGAGTACCTAGAGGCCAGTGGGGCACAGAGCCCAAGGCATGGGTTCACAGCGGGAGGTCATGTCAGATGAATCTAATAGATTTTTTGACTGGGTGACCAAAGTAGTAGACCAGGGAGGGCTGTGGACATGGCCTAGACTTTAGCAAGGTATTTGATGCAGTCCCACACAAAAGATTAATAGTCAAATTAACCAGCCTGGGAGTGGGTCCCAGGGTGGTAGCCTGGGTAAAACACTGGCTGGATAACAGGACACAGAAGGTAATTGTATATGGAGTCCACTCTGAAGAAACAGCGGTTACTAGTGGGGTACCTCAGGGTTCAGTATTGGGTCCAGTCCTTTTTAATGTCTTCATAAGTGACATTACAGAGGGACTGGAAGGAAAAGTATGCCTCTTTGCAGATGACACAAAGATCTGCAACAGGGTTGATACACAGGAGGTTTGGAAAGGATAAGAAGGGACCTGGCAAGGTTGGAGGAATGGTCAGAAGTATGGCAGCTAGGTTCAATGCAAAGAAGTGCAAAATAATGCACCTGGGAACAAGAACCCAGGAGAAGAATACACAATTGGGGAGGTAGTAACAACAACAAAAAAGGAAAGGGACCTGGGGGTAATCATATCAGATGACTTTAAGGTTAGCAAGCAATGTGAGAAGGCAGTAGGGAGGGCTGGGGTTATACTGGAATGCATAGGGAGAGGCATCAGCAGCAGAAAACAGGAAGTTGTTATCCCTCTGTACAGACAGTTGGTGAGACCCCATCTGGAGTACTGTGTCCAGTTCTGGAGACCCCATCTTCGCAAGGACATAGACAGGATAGAGACAGTCCAGAGGAGAGCAACTAAAATGGTGCAGGGTCTGCAAGAGAAGCCGTATGAGGAGAGACTAAACAAGCTTAATATGTATACCCTTGAGGAAAGAAGGGAGAGGGGGGACATGATAGAAACTTTTAAGTACCTCAGTGGAATCAACAAAGTCCAAGAGGGTAGCATCTTTCAGAAAAAGAGACTTGCAAGAACAAGGGGACACAATTTAAAGATAGAGGGGGCGGTTCAGGGGCAATGTGAGAAAGTATTATTTCACAGAGAGGGTAGTGGATGCATGGAACAACCTTCCTGAGGAGGTTGTGGGGTCTAAAACTGTGGGAGAATTCAAGAATGCATGGGACAGACATAAGGCAATTCTTGTGGGGGGTAGGAAGAAATAGGCTCTTGGTTAACTAGGATCTGCGGCCTATCCTGTAGGTAGGAAATGGGCAGACTAGATGGGCCAAGCAGTCCTTATCTGCCATCAAAGTCTATGTTTCTATGTTTCTTTGTTATACTCTTTCACCTTGTTAATGCCCTTAAGGTGTTTGAATGTTTTAGTCATATCACCTCTCTCCCTCCTTTGCTCTAGGGTATACATATTGAGTTCAGTTAATCTGTCCTCATATGTTTTCTGATGCAGTCCCTGGTTTTGGTTTTTGGTTGCCCTTCTCTGGACTGCCTCAATTTGGTTAATGTCCTTGTGAAGGTGTGACCTCCAGTACTGCACGCTGTACTCCAGATAGGTTCTAACACCAGTGTTTTGTAAAGAGGGATTATTACCTCCCTCCCTCCCTCTTCCGACTTGTGATACCCTTACTAATACACCCCAACATCCCTCTAGCCTTACCTACTGCTTTAGAGGTCTGCTTGGATGATTTCAGGTCATCGGTGATGATGACACCCAAGTCTCTTTCTTCCCTTGTGACTGCCAGCAACTCCCCTCCCAGCCTATAGTTGGCTTCAGGGTTTCTCTTCTCTATGTGCATGATCTTGCACTTCTTTGCATAAAACCCCAGTTGCCACTCTTCTGACCATTTTGCTAGTTTATCCAGATCTCTTCTCATTCTGCCCACCCCATCTGGATCATCTACTCTGTTGCAGATCTTGGTGTCATCTGCAAACAGACAAACCTTACCCTCCAGTCCATCTGCAATGTCACTGATGAAGATATTGAAGAGAACTGACCCCAGGACTAATCCCTGAGGTACCCCACTAGTGACTTGCATCTCTTCTGACTGTAAACCGTTTACCACCACTCTCTGTTTTCTGCCCGTCAACCAGTTTGCCACCCAGTTGACCAACGTCTGACCCAGCCCAAGCCTACCCAGTTTATTAATCAGTCTTCTATGTGGAACAGTATCGAAAGCTTTGCTGAAGTCAAGGTAGGCAACATCAACTGCTCCCCCTTGGTGCACCACTCTGGTTACCCAGTCAAAGAAATCTATGAGATTAGTTTGACAGGACCTTTCTTCTGTAAACCCATGCTGTCTTGGATCCTGCATTCCTATGGATTCCAGGTGTTGCACTATCCTTTACTTGAAGAGTGTCTCCATAATCTTGCCCACTACTGAGGTAAGACTGACTGGTCTGTAGTTCCCTGCCTCTTCCCTGCTACCACTCTTGTGGAGCGGGATCACATGAGCCCTTCTCCAGTCCTCTGGGACATCTCCTGTGCTCTGAGACTCACTAAACAGTTCTGATAATGGCTCTGCTAGTTCCACCCTTAGCTTCTTTAGTACCCTGGGATGTATGCCATCAGGTCCCAGTGCCTTGTCCACCCTGAGCTTAGTGAGCTCTTGTAGGATCCTTTCTTTTGTGAAGGGACTCGTGCACACCTCCCTCCCCCCTGTGTCCATGGTGCAGAGCTGTGGGCCCTGCCCTACCTTCTCTTCAGTAAATACTGAGCAGAAGTATCTATTTAGGATAAATGCTTTTAAATGGTCCTCCTCCTCACATGCCCCCTTATCCTCTTTGATCTTAGCAATACCCCCTCCGGACTTTCTCCTTTCACTAATGTATCTATAGAAAGTCTTACATAGATACATAGATACATAGACAGTGTCGGCAGATAAGGGCCTATGGCCCACCTAGTCTGCCCATTTGAGCTTGTAAGTTCAGTTTGTTTTCCTAGAAGTCTATTTCTCCTTACCCCTGACCTCTAGAATTCCTTTATGTCTATCCCATGCATTCTTAAATCCCGTGATTGTTTCAGCCCCCACCACTTCCTCTGGCAGGGTGTTCCACTTGTCCACCACCCGTTCTGTGAAGAAATTCTTTCTCATGTTTCCTCTGAATCATCCTCCCTCAACTTCATCCCATGCCTCTAGTCCTGAAACATCTTTTTCGCTTAAAATAGTGTTTTCCTGCACCTGTTCCTCCTGTAAGATACTTGTATGTCTCTATCATATCCTCTCCTCCTCTCCTCCAGGAGTACATGTTCAGTTCCTTCAACCTGTCTTCATAGGATTTGTGATGCAACCCATGCACCATCTTTGTTGCCCTCCTCTGAACCTTCTCTACCCTGTCTATGTCCTTACGTAGGTAAGGTCTCCAGAACTGTACACTGTACTCCAGGTGGGGCCTCACTAGTGTCTTGTATAGCGGAATTATGACCTCTCTTTTCCTGCTGGTGATGCCCCTGCCTATACATCCCAGCATCCTATTTGCTTTACCTGATGCCTTGTCACACTGTTTCCCTACCTTGAGGTCATCAGAGATGACAACCCCAAGATCCCTTTCCTGCTTGGTGCATGCTATATCCTCACCCCCTAACTGATATATTGTGCCAGGGTTTTTGTGCCCCATATGCATTATCTTGCACTTCTTTGCATTGAATTTCAACTGCCAAACCTTGACCATTCTTCAAGTTTCTGTAGGTCCTTTCATTCTGTCTACACCCTCTGGTGTGTCTACTCTGTTACAGAGCTTTGTGTCATCAGCGAACAGTGAAATTCTGCCTTCTATATCCTGTGCAATGTCACTGATGAAGATGTTGAATAGGACCGGTCCCAGCACTGATCCCTGTGGTACCCCACTGGTCACTTTTCCCTCTGTGGGTGACAGCCATTTACCACCACCCTCTGTGTCCTGCCACCCAGCCAGTTACCTACCCACCACTACTGTCCTGCCCACACCCATATTCCCAGTTTGTGCAATAGTCTTCTATGTGGCACAGTGTCAAAGCACCTTGCTGAAGTCCAGATAGGCCATGTCCACTGCCCTCCCTGATCCACCTTCCTAGTCACCCAGTCAAAAATTCAATGAGGTTGGTCTGACATGACCTCCCCTGGTGAAACCATGCTGCCTTGGGTCCTGTAGTCCATTGACAACCAGATGTTCCACCAATCTCTCCTTCAGTAGTGCTTCCATGATCTTTCCCACTACCGAGGAGGCTGACTGGTCTGTAGTTCCCTGCTTCCTCTTTGTTCCCACTTTTGTATAAGGGGACTACATCTGCTGTCCTCCAGTCTTTGGGTACCTCCCCTGTTTCCAGTGATTGGCTAAACAGGATAGCCAGAGTTCAGCCACCACCTCTCTTAGTTCTTTAAGGACCCTGGGGTGCACCCCATCTGGCCCCATTGCTTTGTCAATTCTTATTACTTCCAGTTCCTTCAGGACCCTTTCTCGTGTAAAGGGACTTGTGTCCATTTCTGCACCATTCTCACCCCTTGTACTCTTCAGACCCATTACCCTCTTCCTTAGTAAAGACTGAGCAGAAATACCTGTTCAATATGTCAGCTTTACTGTTGTCATCCTCCACGCTGCTCCATCCTCCCCTTCAGTCTAACTATCCCTCCTTTGTCCTTCTTTTTTCACTTATGTACCTGTAAAGGTTTTGTCCCCTTTAACCACTGATTTTGCAATGTGTTCTTCTGTCTGAGCTTTGCTTCCCTTACTGACTTCCCTGCCTCCCTTTGTTTCTCCTGGTACTTCTCCCTATCCCCTTCTGCCTGTGTCTTTTGTATTGCCTGAATGCAGTCTTTTGGCTTTCACTTTCTTTGCTACCTCTTTGGAAAACCATAATGGTCTCCTCTTTCTTTTCCTCTTGCTAACCTGCTTAATGCATAATTCTGTTGTTCTTATAATCCCATTTTAAATACTGCCCACTGTTCCTCAATCCCTGATTCCTGTCCCATTCCCTTAATGCCTCTTTCAAGCATCTCCCATTTTCCCAAAGTCTGCCCCTAAAATCCAGGATCGTGTTTTTGTGTGGTTTGGTTCTGCTCTTTCTGTGATTTCAACACAATGACTGGTGGTCACTGTTACCCAGGTGCTCCCCACTGTTACCCCATCACACACTGTCCCTGTTTGTGAGCACAAGGTCCAGTATTGCCTTCTGCTGAGTTGGTTCCATGACCAGTTGCTTGAGAGGCACCCTGAAGGAGTCCAGGATAAATCTGCTCTAGTTGATGCTGCTGCTGGGATGCTCCAGTCCACATCTGGTATATTGAAGTCTCCAACCAGTACTACCTCACCCTTGTCAGCCATCCTTTGGATGGCTAGCATCAACTCTAACTGTTTCTTCCTCCTGGGCTGGTGGTCTATAGACCACACCTGTGCGGATAGCTGGCCCATTTTCCTTTCCAGCGTAACCCACAGTATCTCTCCCCCATTTTGTTCCTCCTGGATCTGTGTGGCCCTTATGTCATTTTCACATACAGTGCCACTCCTCCTCCCTTCCTGCCTGCTCTGTCTCTTCTGAATATGTTGTGCCAGGTATGGCCATCTCCCAGTCATGGTTATCATTACACCAGGTTTCAGTGATGGCCACAATGTCCAGGTCTGACTGTACCATGACAGCTTCCAGATCTTCCATCTTGTTGCTAAGGCTCCTGGCATTTGCACACATGGCTTTCCATGATTTGACCTCCCTAGACTGCTTCACTGTTCTACTCCAGCCCCTTCCTTGGTTGTCATTTATCCCTGGTTCTCCTTGCTGTCTGCCCTTCTGCTGAATTTTGCCCCTTTTCTGCTTATCCACCTTTTGGACACTAATCTCCAACTTTTGCACACTGCTTTGCAGAGATAGCCACTCCTCTGGTTCACTGGTTCCATTACTAGCTGTGGGGGGTGAGCAAGTAGGTACCATCCTTGCTGGCCTGCCACCCCCCTTTGCTAGTTTAAATGCTTGTCAATGTAGCATTTAAACTTATCATTGAGTGCTTGGATTCCCCTCCAGGATGGATGCAGGCCGTCAGGCTTGAACAAACCTCCATCCCTCCAGATGGGTCCCCAGTCACCAATGAATCCAAACCCTTCCTCACAGCACCAGTTCTTCAACCATGAGTTAAAGTTCCTGGTGCATGCACTCCTATGCTCTCCCTTGCCTCTCACAGGTAGTACTTCTGAAAAAGTGACAGAAGTAGCTACTTGCTTGAGACCCCTCCCCAGTTTCCTAAACTCTTCCTGAACTTCCTTTGGCTCCCCATTTGCCAAGTCATTAGTACCTAAGTGGATAATGACATCCAGCTCACCCTCCTGTCTTGCCTTCCCAGTGATCCCCAGTATCTTCCTTCCATCCCTCCATGCCGTGGCACCTGGTGGCACCTCACCTCCCTGTCCTCCCCTCCTGTGTTCCTAGCTGGATCCCTCTTATGATGGAGTCCCCACCAGGATTCACTTCCTCCTCCTCTGGGGTCCACTGCTTTCCCACTGAGGTCACCTCCTTGCCTAACCTCCACATCCTTTCCTTCCACTTCCTGGGTACCTCTATTTGGTTGTCCTCATTTGCCAGTGTGGCATATGAGTTCTTGAGAGGAATAGGATCTGGGATGTGCCTCTGCCTGACTGCTCTAACCCTCCCTTAGCCCACTGTCATCCAAGTGCTCCTGGTTCTCGGCATCCTTTGAGGCAGCTGCATTGGACTGGGTGATTCCTGGACAGGGTGATGGTACTCCTGACCCAGTTTACTTCCGCTCTGAGTCTGGCTACCTCATCCCTCAGTCCCGGGAGATGCATGCAGATGGGGCAGCACCTCAGTGTCAGAAGGTCTGCCTGAATATGGCTGCCCCCAGCCACTACATTACCTCCCCACATTATACTGCAATTCCACTACTTATCTGCTACTGAAGCTCTCTTAGTTCTCTTTTTATTTATTTACAGTATTAAAATCCTGTAACTGATCCTCAGATATATATTTTTTAAGGAAAAAGAAACCAATAAATAAATAAATGAGTCAAAACACTTGTCGTGCTGAGGGTGGTCTTCTTCCCCTTATGCCCCTCCTGCTTCACACACTCTTACTATGCCCTGTGTTTAGCTCCTGTCAATCAGATTTATCAGGGCATATAATTAAGAGTTGGGGAAGGTGGGGGGGCGAAATTTGCAGCAATTAAAGACAGCACAGAATTACACCACCACTATTTTTTAAATTTTCAACAGCCCAAAAAACAATTATAAGTAAAGACAACACAGAAAGAAAGTATAGTGTCACTACAAGCCTACAATCTAAGTTTAAAAGAAAAATACCAGTTACCAGTTACTCTGAAGCACTGAATTGAATATGTTTCCTTCCTTCACCTTCTGGCTTCTTCTGAGAAGATGAACTTCTGTTTGCTGCTTTAACTGTGACTAAGCCCCACCTTCAGTTATCACGTAGCTGAGGTCAGAGGCCAGACAATTAACACCCTTCATCCAGCAGTTACTCTGAAGCACTGAATTGAATATGTTTCCTTCCTTCACCTTCTGGCTTCTTCTTGTCACCTTCTTTTACTGTTTGTGCTAGTGTTTCCTCGGTTTGGACCTTTGCCTGCCTTACTGCCTTCCCTGCTTCCCTTAGGGAAGTTTGGTATGACTCCCTATCTTCATCCTGCTGCATTCTCTTACATTTCCTGAAGGCCAGCCTTTTGGCTCTGACTTTTTGTACTACTGTGTTTGAGAACCAAAGTGGTTTCCTTCTTCTTTTGCACTTCCTTTTCTCACTAATACAATGGGATGTTGCTTCAAGTATTGCATCTTTAATTCTTGCCCACTTTGCATGTACCCTCTCACCTGTATTTCTTTTTGCCCGGGCTAGCTTAACTCTGTTGGCCATCTTAACAAAGTCAGCTCCTCTGAAATCCCATATTTTTGCCTTGGAATGGGATGATTTTGTTCTAGTGGCCAAACTGAACCATACCACATGATGGTCACTGGCACCCAGGTGACCTTCTACCTGGAGATCTGTGATTCTTTCCCTGTTAGTGAGTACTAGATCTAGGATAGCCCTGTCTCTTGTGGGTTGTTGTACCAGTTGGTAGCTCCCCTATAGTTAAGGTTGAGTCGAATGCTCAATGTTAAACCCCTAACTTTGCACCTTAATAGCTTTGGCAGCATTTTATGAAATCAACTGAAATATAGCATCTGTTGTCTGGGACAGAATATCTAAATCTCTGTGAAGTTTTGTGATGGCACCTTGTGCAGTTTCTGAGATCTGCATATGTCATTTTTCTGAAGATGTCTAAGTTTTTTTTCCTATACTTAACATGAGATTTTTTACTCTCATCTACAGACTACACAGGATGGAAATTTTTCCCCAAACCTTCAGGGTACAGGTGTGATGTCCTAAGGTAGTGCCTTTGAATGGTTTCACGAAAAAATACTAAATGGTTCCAGAGTTATAAGGCTTCAAAGTTTTGTGTTTTTCTGTTTTGAGCATGCTCAGTTGAGTTCTTGGAATAACGTTGTGATACAGTATGTAACCAAAGAATTCTATGTCACGAGACTGTTTTTGGTTTCTCACCATTTGTTTTTCACAGCATGAAACATTTTTTTTGTTCCATGACAGCCTCCATCTTGTTTCTTTTCTCCTCAAACTAATAAGTACGGAAAACACATAATAATGCCATCATTTTAGAAAACAAACACCAGCACCTGGCTAAAAAGAACCTTTTTACCTAGATTCTGATGTTTGTTTCTTAAATTAATGGCCAGAAATACCTTTTCTGGGCACCCCAAAATCCTGGGTGCCTACCTTAGTGATAGGAGCTGTTGGCACACATTATCTGTATGAAAACAACAGAACTTTCTTGAATTCTGCTGCCATAGCTGAAACTCATGGTGTAGGCTGCTCTGAGAGGACTGAGCTGCCATTTTCCTGGTGTGTAGTGGTACCTGCAACCCTGACATCATTGTTCCTTTCTGTATGTAATGTTCCCTGGTGTCTAGTGGCACTCCCACACTTCGATCGCCATCCCCTTATGTATGTTATGTTTCCCTGATGTCTAGAGGCACCCACCACCATCTCATCACCATCCCATTATGTATGCAATGCTTCCTTGATGTGTAGTGGCACCCCCTACCATTCCTTCTCCATCTCCATCTGTATATGTATATAATGTTTCCCCTGGTGTCTAGTGGTGTTCTCACCCTCCAGTCACCTTCCCCTTATGTATGTTATGTTTCTCTGGTGTCTAGCAGCATCCCCACCCCCTGATCGCTGTCTGCACATTAATGGGGGAAATGTCAGCTGTAATAAAGAAAACAGTCCCTTGATATTTTTTTTAACACCTGCAAAAAAGAAAATGGTCCCATGCCAATCTGACCCTGCCACCCTGTGTTCCTACTCACCACTCACCACTCAGCACCACCCCACACCTTCACTTACCTGGACTGGTCCCATGGCATAGATTCGCTCTATCATTAAAGACACATCTTGCTGCTGGAATCAGCGACTGCCATATGAAAAACTCAGCATGTGGATTTGTTTCACAAACCTTATACAGGAGCATTAATAACTTTACAATTTCTTGAGGTATTTCAAGAAATTCTGGTTACATGTCCCCCAGTGTTTCCCTTGACTACACCTAAATACCAAGGTTGATAAAATGAGTGTAAAGTGTTTTTCTAGAGGCTCATCTGTGTGTTGTTTGTTTGCTAAAGTGCAGCTTAAATGTCTTCTTAACATCTGAGTTTGTTTCACAATCATCAGACATAAGCAGTAATAACTTTGCAATTATTTGAGGTATTAACAAGAAATTAGAAATGCATATTCCCCAATGTGTCCTCTGACAGTCCCTAAATGCCCAGGTTGATATCATAAGGTAAAGTGTTTTCTAAGCGGAGCAACTGTGTGTTATTTGTTTAGTAAAGTGCTGCTTGAATGCCTCTTCTCAGCACCTACATTTGCATCACAAGTGGACTGAAGCAGTAATAACTCTATAATTGCTTGAGGCATGAATGGTACATGTTCAACAAAGCTGTCCCCAGATGGCTCCCAAATTCAGTTTTTTTTTTGTAAACTTTATTTAAAACAGCAGAGAGCTGGTTATGGTCAGACTATTTAGCTACATTAGTCAGAAAGTTTAGTTACATAAAATAGCCCATGGATGTAGGTGAGCCAAAGTAAGGTTACAGACATGTCTTAAGTTGAATTGGAACAACAGTGGTGATTTCATGGTTTACAGACATTACAACTTTATAGTCCTGTCAACAGAACAAACAACGATAGATCTCCAACCCCCCACAGGGTGCCACTACAAGGAAGTCTCAAGCTGTGGTATTGTCTGGATGTGAAGAGGTACCTTCCAAAAACAAACAAAAGGGATGCATCCCATTATAATTAGAATAGGGGAAACCAGGGTTGCTCTAAAACTTCTACTGGGGACCGCATATGATAATATTGTGCCATTTGGCCTCTTACATAATATTGGGTTCTTTCTAGTTTCATACATTCCATTAATGATTTCATCCATTCTGATACAGTAGGTAATTCAGATGATCTCCAATATTGTGCCAACAGTCTAAAGGCAATCACATTTCCCAGTCTCCACAGCCCTGTTGAAAGGAACGGACCTCCTCCCAAGGTTCCATTGTGGGAGACCCAACAGGGTTTCAGCTGTGTCCATCATATTTGGGCATTACACAAAGGAGGTTAGAATCAGGTGTATGCCCCCCCCCCCGGAACCTCCATACTCTGGAACACTCCCAAAACAAAAGGTAAAATGTACCCTCATGCACCTGCCATTTGGGACATAAGGATGAGACTGATGGATCTATTTTGTGAGCTAAATATGGGATAAAATATGCCCTAAAAAGGATCTGGTATTGAACTGCATGGAGTCTGTTGTTTATTGAACACTTCCATATATTTTTAAGAATGGCAAGCCAATCTCCTCCCATAAGGTCTTCCGGCATTAAGTCTGATGCCCACTGTTCTCTAATTTTCACTAAAGGGTCAGGAAGAGCCCTGAGCAGCAATTTATAACAATTTATAACATTTCCTGAGGGATCTGAAGGCCAAATCTGTACCCTGTCTTATAAATGTCTCCTCTAAGGGGGAACTAGCTCCTAGTTCGTCCCCTGAGAACCTAGTCTTCATCTGGGACACAATGGTCTGTATACATAAATGTACAAAATAATGTGAGGTGTGCACCCTATATCTTTTAATAAGGGAGGAGAAAGACATGATGTCATCCCCAGTCTGGAGATGGCCTAGTGTTTGTAAGCCCCTACAATGCCAGCTATTTAAGATTTGCTTCTCTCCCAGCCTCACCTCCCCACTGGTCATAAGTAATGTCTGAAGCAAGATATCTCATGAAACTGAATGTGTATCCTACCCTAAAATCTGGTGTGCCTTTTGCCATGCTCTCCAAGTGGATCTAGTGCATGGATTGTTTATTTTAGAAGGCTGGGGCATACCCATACCCCCCACTAAGATATCATGGTACAGGAGAATAAAACAACATGTTTCCAAGGTCACCCATGCTGGCCCAGCAGTTTCTTCTTTAAACATATCCTGCACAAAAGCTAGTTGAGCTGCAAGATAGTAGTACTGCACATTTGGAAGGCCCAATCCCCCCCTCCCCAAACTGGATGCCACAAAATATTCTTCTTGATTCTTGGTCTCCGACCCTGCCATATAAGCTGGGTAATAGCCCCTTCCAAGGACTTTAAGAATTTATGCAGTATCCAGAGTGGAACTGTCTGGAAAAAATATAGGAATTGTGGCACCACCGGCATTTCAATAAGGTTCACCCTCCCCACGAAGGACAAGGGGAAAGCCCTCCAAACTGTGCAATCTTCCTTAACTTTTTTAATAATGTTATTCATATTGGTTTTAACTAGTTTGGAGATTGCAGATGTTATTTTGATTCCCAAATACTTAATTTGTTTAGTACAGGGTATATTTGTAGTCCCTATGATGATGGGTGCTTTAGGGCCTATCAACTGCATCCATTCACTTTTCACCCAATTGATTTTATGACCTGAGAGTGGTCCATAAATGGCAGAAAGTGCTGATAAACAAGGGAGAGAATACACAGGGGCTGTAAAGAAAAGAAGGACATTGTAAGCAAATAAAGAAATTTTATGTTCCACCCCCCCCAGGACCAGACCTCGTATACCCAAAGTTGTCCTAACAACTTGGACCAGGGATTCAATTGTAAAGACATACAGGAGTGGGGATAGAGGACATCCCTGCCTAGTTCCCCTGGTCTGGGTGAAGGGGGCTGAGACTATATTATTAGTAAATATTTGGGCTTTAGGGGAATGGTATAATGCACCAACCCATTTCAACATTTGGGGGCCCATGCCAAATTTAGCTAGGACTGCAAGCATAAAAGGCCATTTGACCTGGTTGAATGCCTTTTTGGCATCTAGGGCCAAGTGCCCTCCCCCACTACCCCGGGGCCACTGGTGAATAATGTTCAGGGTCCACCTGATATTGTGTTTTGCCTGCCTTCCCTTAACAAAACCTCCCTGGTCCAGATGTACCAAACAGGGAAAGAACCTTTCAATCCTAGATGCCAACAGTTTGGCTATAATTTTGTAATCAGCATTTAAAAGGGAAATGGGGTGGTATGAGGTACATTTAATAGGGTCTTTACCAGGTTTGGGTAAGACAGTAATGGTAGCCAAATATTGAGACAATGGAAAGACCCCTCATGCTAAAGAATCTGTCACCATCCCAAACATCAAAGGATCCACTGTATTCCAAATCAGTTTGTACAGTTCCTAAGGAAGCCCAGCAGGGCCTAGAGCCTTCCCCTTCTTAACCCCCCACTCAATTTGGCATAGTTCCTCCAGGGTCACAGGAGATGTCAAAATGTCTCTATCTTGATCCTGCAGGGTCGGTAAATCAATGGTTTTCAGAAAAGATTCTGGGTCTGCTCCAGGAGGGAACTCAGAGGTGTACAGGGTGGATGAGTAGGTCCTGAATGATCTATTTATCCTAATCTGGTCATAAGTGATCTCCCCCACAGGGTCTTCTATACCTAATATTGTGTGTTCTGCCCTTTTTGCTTTCACCATACCAGCCAGTAATTTTCCTGATTTGTCTCCATCAAAAAAGGAGGTGGACTTTATTACTAACAGGTCACTTTCCAGTTGTCTCATGGAGAGCTGGTTTAGAGTACCCTTAAGAGATTAAAGTTCAGACACTAATTGTGGGCTCTGCAGTGCCATATTGGCCTTCTCCAGGGTATTTATTGACCTTCCCAAGTGGTGGTCTCAAGCTGTGGCAGTTTTCTTTTGAAATGAGGAGTAGGAGATGGCTTCTCCCCAATAAAAGCTTTTAAGGTATCCCACACTGTACCAATACTAGTACCTCCCAGGAAGTTTAGGGCAATGAATTCCTTAAGATGGTCATTTTATTGCTGGATAAACTGTTGGTCTAGAAACAAGGATGGGTCAAGGTGCCACTGAGCCACACCAGGAGATCCTGATCCTCTGAACACCACCACTTTAAGGGGAGCATGATCAGAAATCAGCAACTGACCATGTTCAGCCTCCTCTGTTTTCCCCACCATATGCGATGGAAGAAAGATATAATCTAGTCTGGTATATATCTTATGGGCATGGGAGAAAAAGGAATATTCCCTGGTTGCTAGGTGACAAAACCTCCAGGCCTCAGTCAGGGACCTGCCCTCCATTAATCGGTGCAGTGCAGAAACACTTTTAGGAGGTGCACCTCATTTAACTCCAGAATGGTCCATTTTAGTATCCCAGTAGGTGTTCATATCCCCTCCTATCATTATACAGTCTGAGAAAGGAGTGAGGGTGGTCGCCAAGTGGGCAAAAAAGTCTGGTGAGTCATAGTTCAGATCGAAGACTGAGACCAAAGTAAGCTTCCAACCTCCCAAGTCTACTACTACAATAACAAATCTGCCCTGTGGGTCAGCCACGTGGGAAATTACTTTATGGGGAAGGCCAGGCATAATCCATATGGCTGTCCCACGAGCCTTAGATGTGAAGGGAGCTGCCAAAAAACATCCACCCCAAGACTCCCCCAGGCGACCAGCCTCCTCCCAAGTGGAGTGTATCTCTTGCAGAAATGTTATATCACCTTTTAGTTTCTTGCTCTTGACCATACTCACTTTCTTTTAACCACTGTTCGTAAACCATTGATGTTCTATGAGATAAAGGTAAAATTAGCCATTAATGAATATTGGTTTAATTTGAGCCCAAAGAGTCGAATTAAACCCTAGTACAAACACATAACTTGCTCCGCTAATTTTGCATAAATCCCATCAATATGAAAAAAACCTTTCTAACTTATCCCTACCCTTTCCCAATGTACCCAATGGAATCTCCGTATTATGGTAATATACTTCAGGGTACCATATTTTAAGAGCTAATCCCCGTCCCATCTTCCTAACAACATAATAATGCCCAACTAGGACAGAAAATAGTAGAAACATACATAGAACAGTAACATATCACCATCCCTCCCTCCCTCCCTGCAGTACAAAAGGTTCTGCTATTCCCATCCACTCCTTTTCATGAATTGAGCACCCCATCGCCCGCTATTACAATTCAGAACTAAAAAAGGTTAAAATTTTAAAAGAAAGCCTGGTTCCCTCTTAACCCCCTGAAAATTGGCATCAGGAGGGGGTAAGGGTCTGGGATAAACTCCTCCCAGAGACCCTGTCTTATCCCCAAAAGTTCTCAGGGTGAGAGTGCTGCTCAGGGAGCTTTGAAGGTGGGCTGCGCCCCTCTGATGTGTGGAGAACTGACCACCCTGCCAAAATGAAATTTTCAGCTTTGCTTTCAGTGCTCTTACTGTAAAGTTAATGTTAAGTTTCCCCAGTGGATTTCCTCTCTACACTGAAGTAAAATTGTTCCCAACAGAATCCTGGGCAATCAAAGGAGACAAAATCAAGGAATGCAGTTCCCCTCGACTGAACCTTCCGTCATTCCCCACCATTCATATTGTGAAACCCAGCAGATAAAGCCAAATAGTCTTTTAAACATTAAGTCCTAGATGTAGTAATTCAGAGTTGTGTTCTAAACAACAAAACAAAAATAATTTTTGTCTCCAAAAAGAAGCTGTTACAAGACAGTGATTAGTAAATGTCCACTTGCTAGGTCATATTCCACAGGATAATGCATAGATTCAGGACATGTATAGGCCCATTTCCAGCCTTCACAACAGTCTCCTTAAAGCTGGTACAGCCATAATGAAAGTTAGTTGTAAAATAGATTGTAGCCCTGCTGGAGGCACCAGGAGTGGGATGAGGAGAATGGAAGTGGGGGGGTGCCCACCGATCTTGCCTTATAGGCCCCTGAAGGTGTTACAGATCAGCATAGGGCTAACCTGACACCCATTCCCCATTGTCACATTACCTGAAGTAGGTTGTCTCTGTTGCTAAGGCTATTAGCCCCTTCTCTGGCACTCCAATTCTTTAGCATATTCCAGTATGAGATCTGGGTTTGTAAAGGACTTCTGCAGACCCCCCACAGATAGAATGAGGAGTCGAGCAGAGTAAGCCAGTGTAAAGGGGCAGGAGATGGAATGCAGCAGCTTCTTAACCTCAGCATATGCCTGCCTCTGAAGTTGTAGCACTCTGGAGTAGTCGGGAAATAGGCTCACTCGATTTTGTTGGGTCATAATGACTCCTTTCTTCTGAGCTGCTTCAAGCACTAGTTGTCGATCCTGATATCTCAGAAAATTTAATTATAATATGGTGAGGTTTCTGCTCAGGTGAAGGCTTGGGGCCAGGAGAGCGATGGGCTCACTGAATCTCCAAAGTGGTATCCCGTGGGTAGTTGTAGAGTATCCCTAAACCAGCCCCGCAGATATTTTACACAGTCCCAGCCCTCAAGTTCCTCTGGTAGTCCTATCATCCTGACATTGCAATGTATCTCCCTGTTCTCATGGTCATCCACAATTTGTTTAAGCAGCTCAATCTCTTTAAGGGCTTTTACCAAATCAGAGGTTTGCCTTGTTGTAAGATCTTCTTGATTCCCCAGTCTGGATTTTAACTCTCCAAGTCATTTTTCATGCATTTCTACCTTGTCAGCCAAATTATTGACTGTCTGCTGCATGTGCTGAATTTGGGCAGTGACGTTTTCAAATCCCATTTCCATGCAGGGACCTAGATCATACTTTAAGTGCTTTAGAAGTTGCTCCAGATTTTGATAGCCTTTGGACATATTGCCGGATGGGCCGGGCAAAGAGTTGTTCTGCAGATGGGAACGTTCATGGTCTAGAGAGACTGGTTCTGCAGCAAGCCCTTCCACAGGATTTGCTTGTGCTTTCCTCTGAGGTAGGCCTTTTAGAGCTTGGGCCGATCTGGGTGAATTAAATGATATCTTAGACTGTTTCTTCACTGGCTTAGTCGGCGCTGGTATCTGGACTATAGAACTAGTAAAATCTTAGACTTTTTAGCAATTTAGTGTGTTTTCAAGGGAAAATAGCAGGCGATGTAGACATAGCTCCTCTCTCAAACCGCCATTCTACTCCTGCACTTGGCCACACACCTCCAAGTTCACAGGTTAATAAGGGTAACATGTTTTTCAAGGATGCATCTGTGTTATTTGTTTTGTAAATTGCTAATTGAATGTTTATTTTTAGCACCTGCATTTGTTCACAAACATTGGACAGAAGCATTAATAACTTTACAGTTTCTTCAGAAATTAGCAAAACATTTCAGATACACGTTCCCCAAGGTGTCAACTGACAGACTGTGAATGCCCAGGTTGATACAATAAGAGTAAAGTTTTCTTTGAGGGGTACATCTGTGAGTTGTTTGTTTGGTAAGATAATGTCTCTTCTTAGTACTTGCATTTGCATTACAAACATCAGATACACAACCATAACTTTGCAATTTTTTGAGGTATTCTAAGACATTCCAGATGCATGTTCCACAAGGTGTCATCTGACAGACCCTAAATGCCCAAGTTTATAAAACAAGGGTAAATTATTTTTCAGGGGGTGCATCTGTGTGTTATTTGTTTTGCAAAGTGCTGCTTGAATGCCTCTTGTCAGTACCTTCATTTGATTCACAAACATAGAAATATAGAAGCTGTCAACAGATGGGGACTGTATAATCCATCAAGTCTGTCCTTGGTTCCCTAGCCCCCCCCCCTTACTTAGCTGCCTGCTTGAATATCCCACATTATACAATGGCAAGGACATGTCCTGTATTCTGATTGGTCAGTGGGTGCCTGAGACAATGATGTTATTCCACAATAACATCACTGTATGGATCTATTGGACCAATAGGATCTTTTGGACCATTTGATGTAATCACTTTTTTCTCTTCAGAAACACAAAAAATCTACTAAAAACATTTTTAATTTTTGTTTATTTTGTATAACATCCAGCCATTGTATAATTGCAATAAAGCACTCCAAGGTGTGTGTTATTGTGTAATAACATGTAGAAGCATTTAGCTTCACCTCGTGCTTCAACCCACCCCAGGAGTGGTGTTATTACACAACAACACACACCTTGGAGTGCCTTATTGCTTAATTGTCTGTCCCATGCCCACTTGAATTCTCTCACCACCTTGGCTCCCACCATCCCCTCCGGCAGGCTATTCCATGGTTCCACAATGCACTATGTAAAGAAGAATTTCCTCATATTGCTCCTGAACTTTCCTCCCATAAATCTAAGGTCATACTCTCTAGTCCTGTTATAGTCATCTAACTGAAAGAGGTTCTGCACATGCACCCTGTTGTTGCCTTTAAGGTATTTAAATGTTTTGATCATGTCCCTATGATTCCTGCATTGCTGTACGGAGTATAATCTGAAGTCAACTAGTCTTGCCTTGTACGGTTTCTTTTTTTGAAATCAAAAAAAGCGTTATTGTTTCAATAAGATCTTATAGAACAACCAGTGTAGTATAACAAGGAAAATTGTTGGGATAAAGGAAATAATACACAAACCTCCACCTTCCCCCTCTCCCACCTTATCTCCTGCCTTCCCCTTCCCCCCAGCAGAGTGCCCTAATCCCATTATAACATATACAATAAAGGATGATGTAGTCAAGATGTAACTGGAGAAATAGTAACAAACAATAAAAGAACTAACGAGTTCCCAGGGATAAGGTACCAACTACTTCAGGTAAAAAATAAATAGTTTGCCCCACTTCTTATTGAATGAGGACATATGATTACGCATGGCAGCAATCAGGTGTTCCGTTCTTAAGGATAAAGAAAGCTCATTCAGCCATTCAGTATATGTAATGAGTGATTGGTCAAGCCAATGCAGCAGGACTAGTTTTTTTAACCACTGCCGAGACAAGAGCCATATGGTAGCATCTTTCTTTAACCTGAATCAACAAAAAATCTCAGATAATCCACACTTCGGGAAAGAAGAGGCCACATAATCCAAAAAGGGGATCTATGTTATCCTATATGCGTGCCCATAGAGGAGAGACCTTCTCACACTGCCAAAAGATGTGCAATAAGGTACCATATGCTTTATCGCATCTGGTACAGCAGGGAGAGGGAAGGCGATCCATTCTAGCTAATTTAACAGGAGTATAATACATATTGTTAAGAATATGGTATTGAGTGAGTCGCAATCGATCTTGCGTTAGATATGTGTAGAGGTTATTCTATATTTTAGGCCAGTTAAAGGTATATTCAGGTAAAAGAGATTCTCAAACTTTGGATCCACTTGAGTTAGGTGGGTTAGGTGGGTTAGGCCAAGTTAATAAGCACTGGTAAAGACCTGAGACCCCATGAGGTTTGAATGCTGCCATTGAATCTGTTGAAGGCGATCCCCTAGAGTGGAGGTTTGTGGAGCAGGTCCAAATTGTCATGTTAGAAGATGTCTTAACTGGTAAACCTTAAAAATGTGGATGGGACTTAAATTAAACGTATTTAGTATTTCTGAAGAGGTAAAAATGGAGGTTGAATTATAAAATTCTGAGATCTTTAGGTCAGATGTGATAGGAAGCCAGGTGGGAGATAGTAAAGAATTTCCCAGCTTGATATTTGGGTTGTAAAAGATAGGTTGGGAGAAATTTTTATATAAAGGAATTTTAAGGTAAGAGCATAACTGCGTAAAAACCTTAATGGAAATACCAATCGGAGATAGCCGTAATGGTTCAGATAAAGAGTTCTGGGGGAGAAAAAGATAGAGGTGGGAGACAGTCTGTAGTTAGAAATGATCTGGGATTCAATTTGTAACCAAATTGGGGTGTATACACCATCAGTGAGACTGTGGAGAGCCGAGAGCCATTTGCCACATTTTTGAAGGTGACTGGCCCAATAGTACAGTAGAAAATCAGGAAGTCATAAGCCACCGGAGTCCTTGGGTAACCTAAGTTTGGAGTAGGATCATCTGGGAGACTTATCTGACCAGATGAAGGAAGCAATGTAAGAATGGACACGTCTAAAAAAGGAAAAGGGAAGCCAGATGTTGAGCATATTCAAAGGATAGAAGAGCCTGGGCAGTATATTCATCTTAATAATGCTAATCCTACCCCATAAAGAAATTGAGAGGCCTCTCCAGTGTGTCAAATCCTGCTGTATGGTAATTAACAAATCCTCCAGGTTCAGCTTCTTAGTTAAAGACAGGTCATTCATTAAGTAAATACCCAGGTATTTAATATATCGTGGGGGACCATTTTATACCAACAGGGGAGAAGTCTTTACTATAAACTACGTAACTGAGAGGGAATACTTCAGTTTTATTGCGATTCAATTTGTAATTGGAATAATTGCCAAATTCCTTGATGACTTGTAAGGCCACAGTAAGAGAGGGTACAGGATCTGAGATGGAGTAAGATTTCATCTGCATAGACAGAGAGAGAGAGACACATAGTGAGGTTACTGACCTGAACACCATGTACATCGGAATGAGCTTCAAGGCTTCTAATGAGCGGTTCCAGATAAAGATTAAAAAGAAAAGGGGAAAGAAGGCAGCCCTGACGGGTTCCAGTATATAAAGAAAAGGAGGAGGAGAGGGTCCCATTACAGTAGATTTTGGCACTGGGATAGGAGTAAAGAACCTGAATACATTGTATGAAGTCAGAGAGAAAACCCATTTTCTGGAAGGTTAACCAGAGTAAGGACCAATCAACCCTATCAAAGGCCTTCTCGGTGTCAAGGGAAACCAGGGGCATGGGAATAAGGGAGGAGTTAACCGTCCAAAGGAGATGGTCTATCTTTCGAAAATGCTTAGCTGAGGTTCTCCCGGAAACAAATCCTACTTGTTCTGGACTAAGAATGCCAAGCCATACATTCTCAACATGTTTAGCTAATATTTTGGCAAGTATTTTAATATCACAATTCATTAGGGAGATGGGTCAATAGCTTGCCGGGTGGTTAGAGGGTTTGTCTAGTTTGAGAAGGAGGATTATAGTGGCCTCCAATAGTGAGGAATCCAGTGAGTCTGAGGAGAACATGAAGTTGAAGAGACGAAGCAAGAAGGGAGCTAGATCAGCCCGAAAACTATTGTAGAAATTAAAGGGAAGACCATCAGAGCCAGGAGACTTATCTGCAGCTAGATTGTTTATGGTGACCTCTATTTCAGCAACTGAAATGGGAGATGAGAGGTAGTTCTGATGTTGCTCAGTAAGAATGGGCAGGGGAATAGAGTTTAGGTATGTGAGGGTCTCAGAGGTATCTGGTGCAAGTAGGCGTTTGCTATATAGTGCTGAATAGAAGTGTTGGAAAACTAATGATTTATTCCTAGAGAGAAGTTTAGTAGAGCTATCTGAGGCTAGAATAGAGGGGATAAATCGTGATGCCTCAAGTTTTTTCAGCCGGAGAGTGAGTAGTCACCCTGTTTTCTCTCCTTGTTCAATATACTTGGTCTGAGTTTTAAGAATAGCATATTCTGCCTTTTCTTGTAGTAAGATGGAGTATTTGTCTCTGAGGGACACTAAGGATTGCAAGAGATCTGGAGGGGAGGTGGGAGAGAGAGATTGTTCCAAGGTGTGGATTTGTGCAAGTAGCGAGAGGGCTTCTGTTTCTTTATGGTGTTTACGGGTAGAGGCCATCTGAAGAAACTCCCCTCGGAGGAAGCATTTCAGGGCACACCATTCATAGTCTACCCTAGAGACTGAATTTTGGTTAGACTGAATGAAAGTTTGAGTGAGGGAAGAGATTCTTGATTGAACAAGTGAATCCTTGAGGAGTTGAGTATTTAGTTTCCATGTTGTGTCTCGCTGTGAGGTGGAATCAGGGATGAAGACATCCCAAACGGCTGTATGATCGGAGATGACTATAAGTTCCATACCAGCATTACTAAGGCCAGGGAGGAGAGAGCGACTGATGAGAATATAGTCAAGTCTGGAAGAAGTTTGGTGGACTGTGGAGAAGAAAGAGAAGGTACGAGATAGTGGGTTAAGAGTTCTTCATGGATCACAGATCCCTAGTGTATCAATAAACTCATGAAGTGTCCTTTGAGTAGAAAAGGTTTGAGTGGTTGATTCGATCGGTCTAGGTCTTGGGTGGGGGATAGGTTCCAATCCCCTCCCAAAACTAGTGAGTAGGGGAGAAAATGGGTTAGCTTATCCATTAATTCCATAAGGAAACTCGGATCTCCTCCCACTGGGCTGTAAATACTACCCAGAACCATCTCTCTTTGGTCTAACTTACCTTTCACAATAATGAATCTTCCCTTAGGGTCTGAGGTGATCTGATCTGCTTGCCAAGGGATCTTATGGTTTACTAGAATGGCTACACCTCTACTAGATGTTGAGTCACCTGAAGCATAAGCCTGACCAATTTCCTGTCTACAAAAAAGCTGGGCTTCATGGTTTAGTAACTATGTTTCTTGTATAAATGTAACATGAGCCTGAAGGAGAGAGATATGTTTAAAGATCTGATATCTTTTAGTCTTTTCCCTAGCACCTCCTATATTCCATGTAAGGAACTTAACTAAATTATTAGCCATTATCTAGTCACCACAACATTATCCACCACCAGATGCACTCCACCCCCACTCCCACCCAAGACCCAAACAATTGGAAGTTTTCATTAGCATAAAAGTATGTGCCAGAAAGAAAAGTAAGGGTAACAAAGCCCACGAGACCCCCCCTTCCCATCCCTAGTTTAATCAGAGCATGAGCCTATAACCCCTTTAACCAGGAACAGTGTCCAGAAAGGCTATTAAATACAAAGTGATGTATCTTTAACAGAACAGACATAGATTCCCCTATGCCCCAAAACAAGAATAACATCTTGTGTAAGAAATACCCTCCCTCCCACCATCCAAACCCCAGTTTATAACTATTTACAATAAAATCTCCAACTAACAAACACCAAAGAAAGTCTTTATTTAACCCAACCTCCCCATCCCATAACTCCCCTAGGGTAATATATCCCAAAAGATTTAAGGTGAATAACAATACACTACCCCTAGAGTCTGGATCCCCATTTAATGCCTGAGGCAATAGTAAGTGCACTATGAGTACATGGTGATAATCAATCCCAAATGCGTTAATCCTCAAGAACCCTAAGGTAGGGTCACTGTGTATTTGTAAGGCCACCCTTCCTCTGGAGACCAGTATAAGGAAGCAAGCAGCCAGCATCAGGAAGGGATTTAATTTAAATGGGTAAGTACTGGGGGTATGCCATGTTCTTAACCATAAAGAAACTGCAGTGACAATCCAAACTCTGAGTTCCTCAATACAGTGCATGATGGTCCCCAACATTCATGCTGCAGCCCAGCCCTTACCCAGCTCCCACCCCCCGGCCCATAAACATCTTTAATTTAATCAGCAAACTAAATACAAGATCTAACAAGAACAGCACAAGGAACCGCATTAAGCAAAACAAAATTGTAAGAATTTAAACCTATCACTAGAGGGACCAAACTCCAGGACTCATTTCAGTTCTATGGAGGAAGGGGAAACACAGTTAGATGCCCAGATTTCACAGCAGGAATAAACTAGGTTGCAGAGATAGTACCCAGAAGTGCACCCCAGCAATTCCTCCCCCAGCACAGCAATGACAACTAGAGTATAATTATGTATAATTATATACAACGGGAAAGTATGGAGCAATTAAAAGCATTGGCTGAAGTCCCTCACCAGCATATGAACAGGAGCTACAGAGAGAACTAAAGCAGCAATGCTAATTGGAGTTATGAGACCTGAGCTGTTTCCCAAGACTTACATCAGTGTGCCAGTGTATATAAGATTTTTTAGACGTTCTTACTGTCCAGGACACAGGCAACATCATGCAAAAGTTTGCATAATCCTGCAGAGTAGCACCCATGCAGTAAGCGACCTGAGCCAGATAGACAAGAGACCCAGTTTAGGCGAACACTTCGGGCAAAAGGAATTGGTGCTCATAAAGTTTTAAAGAGTGCTGGCAGTAGGTTGGGAAGATCTCTCAAAGCATTGTCAGCCGAGTTGAAGGAGTGCCATTTGTCATTAATTAGAAGTTGGGGGCGAGCAGGGTAATTCATTTTAAAGCGAATACCGGCTGCTATTATCTTCTAAACCACAGGATGAAATTCAGCTCTCCTCCTGTGGATCTTGAATGGAACATCTTGTGTGATCCTTAATGTGGAACCTTCCCGGAGGATGGAGCGGAGGTCCCAAAGTTTTTGGATCACATGCTGTTTCTCCATGTAACTTAGGAATTTAAAGATGAACGGATGTGGAGGAGCACCTTCAGCCGGTCAGAGATGAAGGGACCTGTGTGCTCATTCGATCAAATAGACCGGGATACAGGGTGAGGGACCAGCTACTTTCTGGAGGAATTTTTGAATGAATAAGATTGGTGAGGAGCCCTCCGAGGATTCAGGGAGCCCAAAAAGCACTAGATTAATATGATGGCTCCTTCCCTCTAAATCTTCCATCTTTTCCTGCAATCGGGCCACTTGATGCTTTAGTTTAGTCACCTCTAAGTTGGATTTGTCCTGCCATTGTTCCAGGGAATAGGTGCAAGCTTCTGAGTTGGTCATCCGCCTGCCCAGGTCCCCAAGATCACTATGAAGAGACTTAAGTTCTGTTGTGATTTCCATCAGGGATTCTTTGAAGGGCTGAGGTTCTTAGAGGAACCGCTCTTCTGTTAAGGGTATAGCTGCCTGGGTTAGAGTGCCAGAACATCCCGACTGTGAACTGTGGCCTTTAGGATGCTTAGGGTTTTTTTCCGGCATCACCGGAGGAGTGTGTTGAGGTAAGGCCTGCTTCATTTCTTCTTCCATACAGCTTGAAGAGACACATATAGCAGGGTTATTATGTTGAGTCCCATTGATGTAGAACCCTTAGATGATGTTTAGGCTCAATTCCAAAGTTGTGGATGGTGGAAAATGCAGAATTAGGCAGGTATAGGCAGGAGCTGGGGGGACTTGCTGCTAGCTAGGCTGAGGCATCACGTGATCTTGCCTTGTACAGTTTCTGATGCAAGCTCTGCACCATCTTTGTTGTTCCTCTCTGTACCATCTCCAGCCTATCTATGTCCTTCCTGAGGTATGGCCTCCAGAATTGGACACAAAACTCCAGGTGAGGCCTTACCAGGGACTGATACAGGGGCATGATTACTTCATGCTTTCTGCTTGTGATGCCCCTCCCTATGCATCCCAGGTTGCCACCAGCCTTTAGTGTTGCCTTTTCACATTGTTTACTGATGTTGAGTTCACGTGATATGATCACCCCCAGGTCTCGCTCCTGCCTAGTAACCACCAGCTGCTCTCCTCCCATTGAGTGCAGTTTCCCTGGGTTACGTTTTCCCAGGTGCATGACCTTGCATTTTTGGGGATTGAATTTCAATTGTCAGGTCCTGGACCACTCCTCCAGTTTTTGGAGATCAGCTTCCATGCTATGCTGTCCCTCTGGTGTGTCCTCCTTTTTGCCAGCTTTGGTGTCATCTGCAAACAGGCACACCTTTCCCTTCAATCCATCGGCAATGTCGCTGAAGAATATATTGAAGAGGATCGGTCCCAGAACCAAGTCCTGAGGAACCCCGCTAGTCACCCTCCCCTCTTCTGACAGAGTGCCATTCTTTAATACTCTCTGAGTTCTCCCATGTAACCAGTTTCTGACCCAGTTCATTACCTCGGGCCCGACTCCCATGTTATCCAGTTTTTTAACTAGTCTCCTGTGTGGAACAGAGTCATTAACTTTGCTGAAGTCCAGGTAAACCACATTCACTGCCCCACCCTGATCCACTGTTTTGGCGACCCAATTGAAAAGATCTACCATGTTTGTCTGACATGACCTCCCTGCCATGAAACCATGTTGCTTTTTGTCAAGCTGACCAGTTTGAGTCAAAAAAGCTATGATTCTTTCCTTCAGCAGGGACTCCATCCATTTTCCCATGTCTGATGTTCGACTAATCAGACGGTAGTTTCCTAGCTGCTCCTTACTTCCACTCTTGTGGAGTGGTACTACTGTTGCTCTCCTCCTATCCTCTGGTACCTTCCCATTCCTCAATGATTTGTTGAAGAGCACTGCTAAGGGGGCTGCCAGTTCTGTCTCAAGTTCTTTAAGTATTCTTGGGTGTATCCTATCTTGCCCCACACCTTTATCTACCTTTAACTTGTCTATTTCCTCTAGGACCCTTTCCTCTGTGAAAGGACCTGTGTTTATTCCTTCAAGTGGACACTTCTTTATGTCTATTGTTGGTCCATTTCCATCTGCTTCCTGTATGAAGACTGAGCAGAAGTACTCTTGCTCTGTGGGTTGCCCGTCCTTTTTATGATTCTAACAATGCCCCCTTTGGTCTTCCTAGTTTCTCGTATGTACCTATAGAAGGTTTTGTTGCCCTTTTTTACTTCCTGACCTATCCTAATCTTTGTCTTAGCCTTGTACTTTCTGAAGGCTATGCGCTTCTCTTTCACCATGGTTGCCACCTCCTTGGAAAACCATAGTGTTTTTTTCCTCCTTTTGTTTTTACTAACCTGACAGGCACACTGTGATGCGACCTTGGTTATTGCATCTTTCAACCTTGTCCAACATTCCTCAATGCTCTCTTCTGTTGTGTTACTAAGGTTGTCCCTCAGGCAGGCCTTCATTTTTGTGAAGTCTGTCCTCCTGAAGTCAAGGACCTTCAGTTTGGAGTGTGTGGAGTCTTCAGTCCTTTTTACCCTGAACCATCTGATCCATACCATGTAATGGCACTGTTGCTCGGGTAGTTCCCTACTTCAACACCCAGAACCCTATCGCTATTTGTGAATATCAGATCTAGAATCATGCTACCCCTTGTGGGTGATGTCACTAGTTGACTTAGGCCTGCTTCCTGTAGTGTGATTAGGAATTCCCTGCTTTTTTGTGATGCCGTTGGGTAGGTACAGAACTCCAATCTATATCTGGTAGACTGAAATCCCCTACCAGAACAACATCCCTTTTGCCTGACATCTGGAGGATGGTTTCCAGGATTTTCTTATCCCTGGCTTCCTCCAGATCTGGGGGTCTGTAGATTATTTTCTACCCAAAGGGGTTCCCGGCTACCCGCCCCGATTGTGATCCATAGATCCTCTATTTCCCCTTGTGCCTGCTGCATTTCTGTAGCATTGATGGTATCCTTAACATAAATAGCTACCCCCCTTCCTTTTTCCCAGTCCTGTCTCTCCTGAACAAGCTATACTCCGGGATAGTCACTTCCCAACCGTGATTGTTTGTGAACCATGTTTCAGTCATGGCAACCCAGTCTAGTCCTGCCTCAGCTATTGTGGTAGTGACATCAGTCATCTTGTTAGCCAGACTGCGTGAATTGAGGCACAGCACTGACCATTCTTGATATGTCACTTTGTTTGTTATGCCTCACCTTGATCTCATTGTTTGTCCCTTCACATTTTTTTATGTTTTTGTTTCCTCCCTTTCCTTTGCTATGGTCATCTGCAGAGTTAGAAAGGGTTTCATGTTTCTAGCTATCCACTTTTGCTATCCTGGAGTGTGTAGATATGGTGCTAGCTGGAGGGGGAGAGATGGCAGGCTATATGTGTGTTTCTCCTAGTGCTACCATCATCTCCCCTCCCACTAGTTTAAATGTCCCAAGTGGACATCAAATTTCTGGCCCAGCACCCAGACACCCTCCTTTGTCAGATGGAGGCCGTTGAATTTGAATAACTCCTTTTCCCAGAAGTTGCCACAGTTTCCAAATGAAGTGATGCTCCTTTGTGTGGCACCAGTCCTTGAGCCATGCATTGACCTCACTTATCTCTCTCTCTCTCTCTCTCTCTCTCTCTCTCTCTCTCTCTCTCTCTCTCTCTCTCTCTCTCTCTCTCTCTCTCTCTCTCTCTCTCTCTCTCGATTTTCTGCCTATTCTTTCCCTTTACCCAAAGAAGCAGAATTTCAGAGAATGCAATGCTGGATGAAAAGGAAACCAATTTCTTGCCAAGCTGTGCAATGTTGTTCTAGAGCTCCTTAACCAACTGGCTGGCAAGGTCATTGATCCTTAGGTGGACCAGGATTTTTGAGACCACTTCTTCCATCTTAACTATAGTGACTATTTGGTCAGTGTCCCTCCAAATAGATGCTCCCGGGAGACATCTGATCTGCACATCTGCATGTTCATGTTGTCTCAGGTGGGTGTTCACACCATGAATAATGGAGTCCCCTATCATTGTGAGTTTTTCCTGCTGTTCTTGAGATTTTGTTTATGATGTTGTTTTGCTATCCTGTTGCATTCAGCTTTTTGTAGGCCTGAGATGTCATCTGTCCTTCTGGATGATACAGATGTAAGAGGTGTGTACCTATTTCCTGTGTTTAGTGCTTTGTTTATTTGGGAGAGTTGCCCAAGCGCTGCCCCCTTTTCCTGCAACCATTTGCCATCCCCCAGGCTTGGTCATTCTCTGGGGGAGAGGTGTGCTTGTTTGGTGTCAGCTATGTGGAGGTGCACTACTAAAAGAAATGTTTCCCTGTAGGTGTTTATGTAGGAGGCTGATCTCACCCCATGCCTTGTGGAGATGAACCCTGAGGTGACATGTCTCCCAGCATATAGGTCAGTGTCCCAGCCTCTGGGCGACATGACAATTGAAGAGTGTCCTGCAGTATTGGCAGCCAGTGATATCCATGTTCATGCCAGTGGAAGGGAACAAAAGAGTACAAAACAAAACAAATTAAGAGGAAAAGCAATCTGTTGTCCTGAGCAGTCAAAAGAAAACCAGTGGAAATGTAAAAATGTTTTTTTTTTGGTTTTTTACTGAGATTCCTCCCCTTCCTGTTCCTTAAGCAGGAAATATGGGATAGGACACAGCCCTATATAAGTAGTTGGTGAAAATCAGTGATGCTCATCAGGCAATAAGGCTAGGTGCTAAACCACACTTAATGTATGCTTCCAAGAGTTGTCCTTAGTGCCTGAGCTGTTGCTTCTGGTTGTTTCTGGCTGAGAGCTTTCTATAAGCCAACCATTATTTCAGTAGTGGGTACAGCAGTTGATGAAGATCAGTAGACAACATGGCTAGGGGCTGGACTGCTCTTGGTGTAAGCCTCCTATGGGTGCCCTTTGTGTCTGAGCTGTTGCTTCTGGATGAGAGCTTTCTATTAGCCGACCACTTTTTCAGCAGTACAAATGCTGATTTACATACAGCAGCCAGGAATTCTGGGTAAGTGTTCCAACAGCTCCTTATGCTGAGACAGCAGCCACTGGCTGGGTCTGAGCAGAGCAAGAGAGGACAAAAGATGCCTCAGTGGAGAAAGGAGCCCGGACTGTGCAATCCAAGGAGAATTCAGGTAGAACTGCTGTCAAGGAATCCCTGCTTCTGCACCTGTCAGAGTCTGCCTTCCCTTTGTGAGTGGTCTCTCTCCCAGTTGGTGAAAATCAGTGATGCTCAGCAGACAGTAAGTCTAGGGGCTGAGTCACACTTGACGTATGCCTCCTAGGTTTGCCCTTTGTGTCTGAGTTTCAGGATATGGTCAGGATGTGACAGGTGTATGTCCTTTGTCCTTTTGGGGAAGTCAGACAGAATCAGAAATAACTTTGCAATTTATTTTGGTATTGACAAGAAATTTGGCATACAGGTTACCATATGTGTCCTCTGACAGTCTCTAAGTGTCCAGATTGATAAAATAAGGATAAGAGATTTTTTAAAGCATGCATCTGTGTGCGGTTTGTTTAAAAAAGTGCTGCTTGAATGTCTTCTCATCGTCTGCATTTGCTTCACAAACACATGACAGACACATCAATAACTGCCATTTCATTTGGTACTAAGAAGAAGTTCAGAATACATGTTCCCCAAGGTGTTCCATGACAGTCCCTAACTGCCCAAGTTGATTAAATAACAGTAAAGTGGTTTATGGGGTGCATCTGGGTGTTGTTTGTTTTGTAAAGTGCAACTCAATGCTCCTTTAGAGATGTTGCAAGTTTCTAATGCACAAGTGAAGTTGGTGTGAATCTGCCATATTAGCATTTATGAAAAATTTGTGAATTAAGAGGCAGAACTGCAAACTTTTTTGACTGGATTTTTTTTTTCATTTAAAATACCTTTGCCCACCCACTGTCTGTGAAATCAGCTCTTGCCCCCATCCATGAATACAGATATTAATATTTTATACCCACCCCAAACAACATGCTGCTGCAGCTGGTGGGATGGCAGCTGAAGTTAATCCCTTCCACTACCCACACACCAAATACACATCACCCACCTCACTCCACCTAAGTCCCATTACCTTTTGTACAAAGACCCAGAGTCCCAGACCCACACCCACCCCCCTCTGGTTCCCACTATCCTCCTCCCACCAGCACTCACAAAATCAATAATTCCCCACCAGCACCCACTAAATCAATAATTCCCCACCAGCACCCACAAAATCAATAATGAAATGGTCCCCAAGCACAGCAGAGCATCTGCCCTGTTTGATGCTGACTCACCATTTGGTAATGGCATGAATGACCGAATAGTGAGTCTTTGCTCCTAATAAAATCTGATTGGTTGAATTTTCACTCACTAGGAGTTAGCACTGAACAGAGCAGATATGCTGCACCAGGAGACTGTTTACTTTTTTTGCAGGTTTATTTTCAGGGTGCTGCAGAAGAGGGGTTGGGCAGGGCTCTGGGTGTTTCTGCACAAGACAGTGGTACTCAATTAGTTGGGTGGGGGCATGTATTTGGAGCAGGGGTAGGGGAAGGGATTAACTTTCCAGAGCAGCATTGTGATGTTGGCTGAGGCAAGGGGGAGGAGGGTGCCAGTGGGAGATTAGGGAGGGTAATATCCTCACTTTACACACAATTCGCCTTGTTATTTTCAAGGTGAGCTGGCCATTCACCAAGTGAATTTGGCCATTCCACCTTGAAAATAACAAGGTGAATTGCAGTCAGTAGCTCCATGGATTTGCCAAAATTTGCAGGTTATTTTGGCGGAGTGAATTTTGGCAACTTCACACATCTCTAGTCTCTTCTTAGCGCCTGCATTTGCTTACAAACATCAGACAGACAGAGTAATAACTTTTCAGTTTCATGAGATATTAATATGAAATTCAGGTAACATGTTCCCCTAGGTGTTCATGACAGACCCTACATGCTTAGGTTGATAAAATGAAAGATAAAGATTTTTTTGAGGAATTAATCTGTTTGTTGTTTGCTTGGTAAAGTGCTTACTGAATGTCTTTTCTCAGGGCCTGCATTTGCTTTACAAAAGTCAGACAGAAGCAATAATTGATAAAATAGTATTAACTTTGAAATTTGTTGAGATATAAACATGAAATGTGGAATACATCATCCTATGGTGTCCCCTGACAGCCTCTTAAATGCTCAGGTTGATAAAATGAGGGAAAGGTGTTCATTGAGGGGTGGTTTTATACTGTATAATGTACTTAAGGAAAAACAGGTGAATTACAACATAGCTGGCACATGTGCACAACTGGCAAATGAAAACAACACACTGTGGACGTGAGATGCTATCACATTGAAATATACAGGCCCAATAATGAATAAAGTGAGTGTCACAGAAATGATGCACCCAGAGAGTGAAGAGAGGCAGTGCCAAAATGACATGCCACTGTGCTGCTGTCAAGCAGGAAAAAAAAAACATAATGATTAGTACAACTATATAAAGGGGATTAGAACTAGATATGTCAGCAACTTGATAAAGTACCACACATTTCACCTAGTACTATCAGATTGGAAATTTTCTGAAAAGTAAAAGGGGAAAAAAGTACTTCACATATAAGAAGTAACATCTTGCTACTTTTAAAAATGAACAATTTATCACAGTGTACTATCTTTTGAAATTATTATTTCTGAGTAAGTATATACAGTAACAACAATTTAGATAATATAGTTAGTAAAGCTTTAGATCTAAAATATGATGTATCCATTTTTCTATATCCCCATTATAGATTAGAATACATTTGGAGACTTTCCAAGAAGATGGGAAATGTCTCTTCACTTGCTCCAGTTACACAGTCTTGATATCACTGAAATATGCCAGTATCTTTTTTCAGGAAACAATGCTAACTAGTGTTATTTCCCAGGTGTATTTTAAATGTCACCAGGCTGTAATGTGTAAGTAGGATTCACATGGTATGGTGTGTGTGTGTGTGTCCTGTTTGCAAGCTATACTATGTGGCCCAGATATTCAAAAGGGTTGCGCATGGTGCAACAGTGTTGCACCATGCACAACCCACTGATGCACCCTGGCACTATATTCAAAAGGGAAAAGTGCGCGGCACAAATCCCGATGCGCCGGAGTACATCAGTAATGTATGCAGGCACTGGTGGGGGGGGTGTGCCCATGCATACCCTGCACAGCCCGATATTCAGCCTGGGATGTGCAGAGCCATGCATGTGCAATCCCTGCCTGTGACAGCACAAAGTTGATCCCAAAAAAAAAAGGCACAACTGATGGCCACCCACAGGTAAGCTGCCGCATTACAGGGCGCAACATGGCAGCTGCCAGCTGTGGGTAGCCATCCAAGCTCTGGCCGCACCTGGCGGCACCCCCCATGCCCGATCACGGGCATCTGCAAAAAAGAAAAGAAGAATTCCATCCTTTATTCTTGGTGGTCCAGTGGACCGCAATCTGCCTGATCGCGGGCATTTGTATAAAGAAATAAGAAATAAGTCCAATCTCCCTGGTGGTTCAGTGGACCGCTATCTGCCCGATCGTGGGCATTTGTATAAAGAAATAAGAAATAAGTCCAATCTCCCTGGTGGTCCAGTGGACCACTATCTGCCCGATCGCAGGCATTTTTAATAATAAAAATGAATTACTCCACTATCCCTGGTGGTCTAGTGGACTGCTGTAGGCCCGATCATGGGCATTTGTAATAATAAAAATGAATTCCCCCAAGCTCCCTGGTGGTCCACTGGACTGCTATCTGCCCGATTGTGGGCATTTGTAATTAGAAATAGAAATATGTCCTAAATCCCTGGTGGTCTAGGGTACCCCCCTCCCCACCTGCCCACTGGGCCACCGCCCGCTCCCGCCCGGTCAGCTGGCTGGTGGCAGCACACCCACCTGCCACCCGCCGCCCACCGACTGACACCTTCGGTAGGGCTGTACACCCATTGGTTCATAGCGTGAGCCAATGGGCGTGCAGCCCATACTGTATTACACATTCCAGATATGTGAATGAATCATGGACTGGTCCACTGGACCACCAGGTATAGTGGAGGAATTCTTCCTTTTTATGACAAATGCCCATGATCGGGCAGATAGTGGTCCACTGGGCCACCATGGATATTGTGGGAATTCATTTTTATTATTACCAATGCCCGCGGTAGTGCAGACAGCAGTCCACTGGACAACCAGGGCTATAGGACATATTTCTTGGTTATTTATACAAATGCCCGTGATTGGGCTGTGGAGCACATTGCCGGCTGCAGGGGGTGTAGGTCCATGATGGCTGCTGCCTGGCAGGGCGCCAGGCGCAAGTCGTTGGGGATCGGTGCACCTGCATGCAAATGGGCCATAATGACATGCAAATGCCTTGCATACATTATGGCCCCATTTGCATGTCATGTTTTGAATATCGTGGTTGCTGTGCATGGTGCAATGGAACTTGCACTAGTGCATCCCCATGTTCCACTCTGGCCACTTGTGCTGGCACAGTTCCACTGCGCCATGCACACTGGGGGTGGCCAGGGTGCGATATTCAATGCTGCTGAGCCATGGTGCAGCTCCATTGAATATCGGCCAGTCCACACCCCTGCACAGCCAAGTTGCGCTGCGCCCAAGCTTGCGCCACAGCCTGGCGCAGTTTGAATATCTGGGCCTATGTATATTTGTGTATTGTGTAAATGAGGGGTATGAGGTTGTATATGTGTTTGTGTACTATGTGTGAGGGATTTTAGGCTGTACAGTATCAACTGGATAGGTTAAATTTTGAAGCAGGAGTGCACACATTAAGACAGGATCTCCATGTTTTACAGTGTGTGGTGTTAATTTAGGAATGGATACCAGGCTTCAATTTCAGGATGGATGCTGGGTATAAAGTTTGTGTGGGGTATGTGGGGCAATTTACAAGGGGTGCAGAGTTCTATTTCAGGACTTGAGCAGTATGTGATATTCAAGGAGGCTCAGGATGGGGGGGGAACTTCTAGGAGGGGACATATTTCAAAAGTGTCACACAGGACTGCAGATTTTGGGAGGGATGAAGATGAAATATGAGACTCAGTAGTGAAGTGCTGGAAATTTCTATTCAAAGGGGACATGCAGATTACTTTTTTCAGATAAATTTTAGATAGGTGATATGATAATATGATGTTCCAGGCACCCTGCCATCTCCACCAGGCCACCCACCTTCCTTCCTTCCTTCCTTCCTTCCTTCCTTCCTTCCTTCCTTCCTTCCTTCCTTCCTTCCTTCCTTCCTTCCTTCCTTCCTTCTTTTCCCCCACTGATTGTCCACATCAGTGTTGCCACTGTCAAAGTCCCCTTTTTAGCAACAGCACAGATCTCAATACTCTGGTAACCACTTTGTCTGCTGACTTCTACCCTTCAGGCTTCTCGTAGTTAAGAGGCTGTCTGCTAGGTAGGCACGCTTTGCTCTTTCTCAATCTCTCAGAGGTGCTTTATGCTGTACACCTTATCCACATATCTTTCCTCAGGGATGCAATCAACAGCTGAACAATTACTCCAATCCTTATGAAAGAATATCTAATTTCTCCTACCTAGTGAATATGTCACCAAGATTACAGTGCTGGAAAATCCGCACTGGAAGAACAGAGTGTGACAGTATAGCTACAGGGATAGTGTAGCACAAGCCAGTTAACACTATCCCTGTAGCTGTCATCAGTCAGGAGGAAGAGGAAAATGGGAGAACTGCATGGTGCCTAGCTGAGCTGCTCCCATGGTGCAAGGGTTAGGGCTACGAACAGCTAGGGTGGCAGAAGGTGTGGATGACCAGGGTTTGATTCCTGGTCCAGCATCTTTTTTGTGTTCTCTCCCCTGCCAACTTTTATTTTTAAGTTATCTGCCCCCCACCCTGCAGTTTTACTCCTCTGCCCTCATAACAGAAATACAACTCCTGACCTTGAGGTTCCTCCCCATCGCCAAGTTGCCTGTCATGCCTGAGGTTCCTACCCATCCCCAAGTTGCTTCCCCCCGAGTTTATTATTTATAGTATGGGGGTATGGGTGGTGAGGCACACAGAATATAGCTTTTTTTTGTTTTATTTCAGTATGATAGCGCTCTGTGTTTTTCCTGAGCACTACCATTCCTTTTGCCATTTTTTGTGTGCATTTTTTTATTTCAATTTCTTAACCTAGTACCCTAATTTATTACTAGTCACTGGTTAGCTATAGATAGCAGTATTAAACTGTTATACATAACATTTGCATGTAATCGATACAGACCTTAAACATAACAGGATTTAGAAAATAAAGCTTGACACTGATGCAGGACATCTGGCTATCTTCCTAACAGTTACAGTGTTCACTATCTTCACAATACACACTTACTCAGTTAACTCAATCCTTTTTTTAGACTCACTGCCTGGCCCCTCCTTGAAAGTATTCACACATACAGTACGCGCCACTTAATACATCCTCGGTTAATTCGGACCGCTGGATAATTTTCACAAAATGCATTTGCCAAATGTCCTTTCCTATTGCCTGTGTATTAAACTGTAGCATTAGTCCGTACTTGGGCTGCTGCCTTTACCGCCCATTATTGTCTCCTTCCAATACCTTCTGGCTCCACTCAACAAGTTGTAAAATTTTTAAATTAGCGCAACATAAAAACTCTGCACTGTCATTAGTTGCCTCATTGTGCAGGTATCCCTAGTTGCTGCGTTTGGTGCTCGATACAGTTTTAAGCACCACTTGTGCGGAACATGAAGGTTATGCCCTGCTCATGCTTAGACGCATGATGGAGCAGCGAGAGGACCTGTTGCCTGACTGGGAGATCATGGCATGGACCAACAAGCACTGGAGAAAATACGCTGAGAAGAAGACACTGCAAACAAAAATCACACAGTTCTTCCGGCAGCTAGAGTCTGAGAAGGAGGATTAACACAGCACGTAAAGTCAAACTGTAGCACACTCTTTTAACTGATTTAATAAAAGTTATGTTTTACTTCTAGGATGCCTGCACAGCAATCTAAACAGATTCATAAAATAACTGTAATTACTGTAATCACTTATCACTGTGCAATGCTGTGCAGTACGATCCTAACCTTTTCTTTTTTTATTTTTATTTTTTTCGATTAGCGATTATACGGACAATGCTTATAGCGACTGAAATGCCTTTACTCATTTCAGTCCACTATAAGTGGCATGCACTGTAATAAAAAAGAAATAGCATTAAGGGGTGTCCCATTTATCCATTCCCTCCACTCCAGAAGTGCAGTGCAGATTACAGTTTGTGTCATCACTTCCCCTATGCCAGAGTTTATCTTATTGGCCAAAATTGATTTTAGATCAGTTCTGGGGTTCTGACTCAATACTATGGTGCTAAGGAATGCCGTACAAGTCACTGTTAAGGTCAAAGGTCTTTTAACACAACAAATGAGTAAGCCATGTCCTGCTTTTCCATCTCGAGATGAAGTGGAACTGATCTCTATAAAAATGTATCTTCCTTCTCAGGACTGGCTCACATAGTAGACCTTGCACCCCTACTCTGGTCATCCTCCTGGTAAAATTTCACAGACACAAAGATCTTATCAAATGGCAAATAATTCCCTTTCATTAACAAGAAAATAATTCAATTATCACAGATTCTTGTAGTGTTAAACATGTATGTTTTTAGTTTGCTTCCCCATTCTAACAAATAAAAGTTTTTTTTTCTGTTTGTGCTAAAATTGTATAGTGCAATGTATTCACTCTCTTCATCTCTTTTTTTTAACATTTTGTTTGTTGAATGGGTAATATCATAAATCATTACACTGCATTACATATGCAGGTATATGTACAGAATGTCCTTATTGCTGGACAGTAGAATGTTCAAAAGAATATTCTGAAGTAAAGTTACTGCGTGTCTGACACCTCACCACAGTACAACGGGCATGTTTTCTCATAGCCTTTCATATCTCTAACCTATTTGAAATAGTATCTATTTTAAGAGACAGTTGTGCTGAAAAATAAACAACAGATACTGTACGCAACATACCCCTCTGGAATTTGATACATTTTACTCTTCATTTCTTCTAAATAAAAATCCTTACAAAAACATACAACCCTATCCACCTTAAACGACACCATTTCCTAAATTGCTGTATCCCACAATCCCTCCTAAATGTTCCTAGTCATCCCTGTCCTGAAATTCCATCCTCTTCTCCTGCTGGAATCCATTTCCCTTGTTTCCCTCCTAAAATATGCTCTCTCATCCAGAATGCACTCACCTGCATCTTTCCTGAATTTTATACCTCTCCCTTATTTTGTGCTACAATGTGCCTCCAAAATTGTGTGCCCATACACTCATCTATAATGCTGCATCCACACACTCCTTTTTGGGAACCCATGCCCTCCAAAATGTGTGCCCTCCAACTTTTCCCAAATTCAGTGCCTCACTATATCCTAAATTTTAACATTTGTACCCTTCCAAAAATCTGTGTCACTATACCCTTCCTAAGTCTTGAGCCAAAACAACTTTCCCAATTTTCAGCTGTTTCCTCTCACCATCCAAAATTTGCACCTCTTTCCTATCTTAAAATATGTGCACCTGTACACCATCCAAAAGTTTCATCCCTTCTGCCCTACCAAAATGTGCACTCTTTTGCCCGTCATAAAATTTGTGCTCCTGTACACATTCCCAAAATGTGTGCTGCAACATTCCTTCTGAAATCTGTTACTTAATATTTTTTCCTAGCACCGCTCCCAAAATGTGTACTCCTGCACTTCTTCAAACTGTGCGCCTTTGAACCACTCTCAATTTTGCTGCCTCTGCACCTCTTCCAAAATGTCTGTATCCACCTCTCACTAAATGTATGCCCCAACCTTCCCAAAATGTGTGCCTCCCCCTCCAAAAGTGTGGTCCTCTACATATTGGGCCCAATTTTAAAAAGGTTATCAAAGCACAAAACGGGTTTGCACCACACCAACCTGGAATAGTGCCGGCCATCGGGGGCATGGCCATATTCACAAGTCACCTATGCATGGTTCTCCCCCTGCCAGTGCCATCATGCACAATATTGTGCTGTGCCTGTGCAAATGAGGGATCCTTCATGAATATGTTAAGCAGCACAATATTGAAAGTTTTCAGAATTACTAAATGGCCACCAGCATGGCACAGTTTAACATTTCTGAAACCCAGCCCTTAACAGTGTGCAGAGGTGGTGGGTGCCCCACACCACATCCACTCACTGTCAAGGGCTTAAAGATGACCTTGATGGTCCAGCCATCCCTTTTGAGGCCAGATCCCTTCATGTATGCCAAAATAAGCATTTCTGGTGGTCCATTGTTCCCTTCCCAGCCCTGATCCCCTGTCTTATTAATAATAAATACATTCTTAGTGGTACCTGTGTTCCTCACAGAGCTGTACCAAGGCCTGGGGTGCTCAGGGACAACTTGTGATCACTTGAAACAAAAAGTGACAGCACTCACTGCTTCAGTCAATAAGATGCAATTCCACACTCTACTCTGTATACATATAGTTCCAACTTTTTTAATGGCAGAATAAAATAACCCAAAGGGTCCAGGAGAGGAGAAAAAAGCATCTAAAGTTTCATCTGAATACAGGCTTTGTCAAAGGTGATGTCCTCTAGGAGAAACCCCCATTGATAGCAGAAACAATAGTGCTATCATAACCATTTAAAGTGACAGTATACAATACATATAAAACACCTAATTACAATACAATACTCTGCTTTTTTATAACTTTATGGACACTGTTTAAATTCCCCTAAGCTTCAGTTGCCAACTAGTATAATATCTGTCTTTAAATTATAAACTAGAAATAGTTTTTACTTAATTTATTATTATCACCTTTCAATGTTTCTTTGATTTCACTACATATTTGGTGTTTACTTTTCAAGCTCCCTTGGCTTTCCTTCAGTAAAAATAAATTAAGTAAAAATGGGTAGAAAATGTTTTCTAAATCTAAGGTCTCTGTTTCCTATTTTCTTGTTTTCCCTTTGTACCAGAAAATGTAAACCATTACTGTATGTAGGGAAATTATTTCCCTGTTATAATTTAAAGATATCTATTATACTAATTGTAATTTAAAGACATGTATTATACAAGTTGGCAACTAAAGTTTAGAGAAGTCTGACAATGTCCATAAAGTGATAAAAAAGCGGAGTATTATTATAATTGTAATTTTGTGTACTATTGTAATTAGGTGTTTTACATGTATTGTGTACTGTCACTTTAAATGGTTATGATAGTACTATTGTTTTTACTTTAAAAGGGGTTTTCCCCCGGAAGGCATCACCTTTGACAAAGCCTGTGTTCAGGTGAAACGTTAGGAGGTTTTTCTGCTCTTCTGGACCCGTTGGGTTATTTTATTATGCCATTAATAAAATTGGAAACAAACTATTTATATAGACTGGAGTGTGGAATTCCAACTTATTGAGTGAGAGGGTAAGTGCCATTACTTTTTGTTTCAAGACATTCCTAGTGCTCTACTGGTACCTCTCCAGACCCAAGCCCCTGTCATATTAATAATAAATGCATTCCTAATGGTCTAGTGGTCCATCCCAAGCCCCAACCCCTGTTATGATAACACACATTAATAATAATGTGACAAGGGATCAGGGATGCGGAGGGACCACTGGACCATTAGGGCTGCTTATTTTGACCTACATGAGGGGGTCAGTGCTAGGGAGGGACCACTTGACCACAGGGATATTTTTTTACCTACGTGAGGGGACTGGGGCTGGGGGCACCTATCCTGGCATGATTGGTTGATGCATTGACATGAAGTTCAGCCCATAATGGGCATGCAAATGGCTAGTAGTGCCATGCATGCCCAATGGGCTCATCTGCATGTTTGGGCAGAATATCACCCATAGGGGGTTGCAGCACTAACCAGTCTTTGCCGTGCTTTTCCCCTATGGGTAGTCTTCAGCCTGGCACCCTGGTTGTGCAGCACAAAGCATGGTGACTACTGGCTTAATGAGGTCAGTTCAGATTGCACTATCCATTTGAATATGGTGCCAGAGGCAGATGGCCCTTTTTTTTCATTAGTCACCCCTGTGTGCACATGCAGCTTGCTGGCTCTGACTATGAGGCAAAGAGTACTTCCAGACATACTTTTTTGGAACATGACAAAGATTTCAGGAGAGGTACAAAATGGCAGATTTAGGCAGAAATTAAATTTATGAGTGATGTGCAGAGGTGCACGTTTTGAGAGGTATGGGTGCATGCTATTCAGGAGAGGTGTGAACAAACATTTCAGAAAAATGCAAAAGCAGTTATTTTGGGAGATGACAGAAAATTAATTTCAAGAAAGGTGAAAGGGTTCAAATTTAGGAAAGTGTGAAAGCATCACAATTCAGAGAAGTGGTAAGGTGCAAGATAAGAGGGGTGTGAGAGTAAATAATTATGGTATGTAGGACTGCAAAATTAGAGAGGAGTTTAGGGACAAGAAAATTATGGATATGAACCAGGGCACAAAAATAAGGAGGATTGCAGGAGTGTAAAATTCAGGAATGTTGCAGGTCACAAATTATGGGAAAGGGAGAAAAATTTAGGACAGGCACTGGAATATAATTCCAGTGGGCTCGGGGACTGCACATTTTGGGAGAGAGACGACTAACAACATTTGTGATGTTTAGCATGCCTGATACAGTTTTCCAAGAAATATGAGAACATCAATTTCTGAAGGGTGAGAAATGTAAATTTCTGGAGGGATTTAAACTTAGAAGGCATGGGAAAAGAAATATATAAAATTACAAAGGAAGCATATTGCAGATTTTTTTTTCCATTACAAGGGTGCTGTAAGCAATTATTTTAAATGGCTTACAGATATGAAAGTAATGAGATAACACTCTCATTGTAGTGTGGTTAGCAGACAAACATGAAGTGACATCTCTGTGGAATGTTCTTTTTAACATTCTGCAGTAGAACAAAGAACTAAATACAAAGCAGTACAGAAAAGAGAGGCTCTTTACAATTTAAAACCATTAAAATAATTAAAACATTCTGACTACTTATATGGTATCAAATATGAGACATCTAACAATGTAAAAGAAAAGTGAACATCACTTCTCCTCAAGAAACAACAAAAGCAATGTTTTTTTTTCTAAATTGTTTTACAGAGATTTGCAAGCATGTGCACAATCAAGATTAAAACAGAAATATGGAGTTAATCACCCCCAAATTACCATTTCACTTTATTTCTATCCCTTGTACCTCAGAGATTGGTGCTATTGGGGGTAACTGCTCTTTAACGTTTTCATTGACAATTAATGATCTTGGCCTTCCAGCAAGCTCCTTAATTTTGTGGGTGACACTGAGCTGGTTGTAGTTGTGGACTCCCTTAAGGATAAGTAAGAATTTCAAAAGGGGTTGAATGAGCTGGGAGACTGATCTGAGAGTGAGTGAATGTGGACACTGGCAACTACATTTCAGTATCCCCTGTCTTTGGTTCAACTTCGATACTTCAGCCAGTGGCACTTCAGGTCCTTGGTACCGTGGTTCAGCTGGATAAAAATAGGTGTACGTAGCACCACTTGACACCATTCATCCATTACAGTCAGCTTCCATCTCTATCAACCTCCTCTGGTCCTCCAGTCATATTTAAAAAAAAAAAACTTTAGTCAATACCTGACTCAGTGCCAGGAGTCAGAATTTTTGTTTTATAAAAAAAGTGTTTGTCTGGGAAGGTTGGGAATAAAAGGGTAGGTGTTGTTGACAGATTCTACTGTACATGTGTAGGTGGAAACACAAACACAAGTCCAAAGATGTCACAAGTAATACAATTTTACAGTACTGCCAGATAGCATAAATACAAACAGGTGTTACCTGCTGGGACCAGTGGATCCCACTTCTGCACATTAGTACTTTGTTTCTACTTAAATTGGCAACATTTTCCATTTGCATATATACCCTTATAGATAAGCTCTTATCACAAATATCAGTTACCCCCAAATAAAGCAAAATGCATGATTTGATATGTATTCTCATTGGCAGGGGGATTTTTGATGTCTTTCTGTACTCCACCCAAAAGATTGGGCCCAATGTGTCCATATCACACTAGTTCAGGCTGGTTCAGACAGCCAACTCATCAGCTAGTTTGTACAGAATTATAGAGTTGTTATGTCTCTCTATTTCAGGGTCACAGAGAGCAGAGAACAAAGAAATGTGTGTATGCCTGCATGTACAGCTCTGCTCATGTCATGCTTAGCACAATGCCATATGCTGAAAAAAAGGAAAATAGCACATGCCAGTGCACAAGCACATGTGACACTCTGTTGGATGCTGTGCTATATACAGTATATATATATATATATTATTTGAAAAACACTTTTTAATGCATAAGTTAGGAGTGAATACCACAGTGACAAAGCTTGAGGAGATGAGGCATTAGGGTTTCCAACCCCTAACCCCACCCCAGGTTTCCCACCCCTACCACTCACCCCATTACCCCACCCTCCACACACCATCAGGCTTCAGGGATTGTCATTGGGTCATCTGGCCCAACTCTCACCCCATTTCTTCTGTAAACAAGCTTACACACTACAGTATAGGACAATGGGGTGAGAGTTAGGCCTGATGATCCAATGGCACACCCCAATGGCTGCTGTACTATCTGGGTGGAGCACAACATAGCACAACAGTATCCATACATCATGGTGGGAGTGCAGGGGTCACAGCCCTCCATCCAGAGAGTACAACATAGTACAACAGTCTCCATATGTCACTTCAGACCCAGCACTCCCATCCCTCCATCGAGATAGTACAATACTGTCAATGTCACAGTGAGATTGCAGGGTCTTTTGGACCCTGCACTTCCATCCTTCCACAGATGCACATATATATCTAGCTGTGGAAACACAGGGGTCACAGGCCCCTGCACTTCTACACATTAAGTTATGAGCAGGCATACCGAAATTGCAACACACAGTCCTAACTGTGTCATCTCAAATAATTTTCACCCCAAATGTTCAACATAACCTTCTTAGCACCTCACCACATGTACCCAGTACAACAAACATTCACACCTTCATGAAAATGTAATTCTGCACAACTGTAACCCTGTTTTTGTGCCACAGTTGTAGAAAAACATTTTTTTTTGTTATATTTTTTTTTGTCTCCTATGCAGCTGGGGAGGTGTTAGCGATGGTCCCCCCCAATCCGGCCTGACCAACATCCCCCAGTCCACCCCCCATCCCAAGCTCAAGCCCATACCTTCCAACCTGCACAATGATCTGTTTGCTGTGGTGGGCACGCAACCACCGCCATGGGATCCGAGGGGGTTTTCCCAGTACAGGAGAGCATCCAGGCAGAAGCTGGCAGGGGGCTGCTCATCCAGCCATCATGTAGCCCACAAGGATAGTCCTCTGTTTCCTCCCATACGTCCGTGGCATGCAATGACGCTAAGGGACCGGAGAGCGCGCACTACTGCACGTGCCCCCTCCCAGCGTCTGCCACAGCATGTCCCACAAGTTCAGCCCCTGACCTGCCATAGCCCCCAGCCACCGCTAGGAGCTGACAGGACATCGAGGCTTTCCCCTTCCCACCCCCGGAGAAGGAGAGCAGTCTAATGGACGCTCGATCCTTCTCCACCCCCACTGACTCCCGATGGCCCAGGCTCGTTCCCGAACCCGGGTCACCGGTGTAGCACGAGGTGTGGCGTCCAGTGCCTCAACCCTCAGCACCACTGGGCCAGCAGAAAAACATTTTTAGTAGGATTTGAAAAATGACAGCTGTAATGTTCATGAGGTGGTATGGAAAAATCGCAATGTTGAAAATCTGGAGTGAAAACAGGAAAAATTGGCAACGTTATGAGTGTGTGTAGAAACTGTACAATGCACACTTATAATATGATCATTTTTGGAATGTTTTCACCAAATTTTCAACACTGGCATTATGGGACCTCCCCTCATGAACAGTGCAACTGTGATTTTGTTAATCAATTCCAAAAGTTGATTTCACACAGCAAGTGCACCATTCTGTGTCACAGGTGCAAAAACATTTTCTGGCAGGATGTGCAAAATTGCAGCTGTACTGATCATAAGGTGGTGTGGAAAAATGTCAATGTTGAAAATCTGAAGTGAAAATACTGAAAATTGGTGAAGTTACAAGTGTGCATAGAAACTGCGCCATGCAAGCTTGTAACACAGTAATTTTTGTGAATTATTTCGCCAAATTTGCAACATGACCTTTTAGTGACCCCTCCTCATGAACAGTGGCAATGTCATTTTGTGAATCAGTCTCAAAAGGTGATTCCGCACAACAACCACAAAATCTCCTTTTGGGACTGGGAAACAAAATGACAGTGCCAGTGTTCATGAGGTGGGATTCCATGAACCCCATGTTGAAAACATGGTGCCAAAATTCCTAAAATTGATCAAGATATCAACATAAGAGGACCCCCCATTGACTCCAATCATATGGCTTACCTTAATTCCTCAGATCGCAGTTCAGCTTTGAAGAGTACAAACATGTCCCAGTCCAGAGAAGATGGCTGATCCTGACCTCCAGAAGGTAAGTATGGGTGACAGGTGTACGGGGAAGTAGGTGTGCAAAGGGACAGTGGGGATGGGAGAGGGGGAAGTGGGAGATGACAATGAACTGCTTTCTTTTTTTCAGGGTATTTTACAAAAAAAAAGACTATGTGGGACAGTTTTCTGAATTTACAGGATAAGTTTTATAAAAAATCAATATGGGTGCACTGGGGTGGGCTCCCAGTGTGCCAAATGAATCTTTGGGGGGAGCACACGTGATGCTGACAGGGGGATTGGACACCCCGTCGGCAGTGAAAGTGGGCAGAGGGAGGGTGGGGTCATCCAACACCAGGAGTGGGCATCTTGTTGTCAGAAAGGCTTAAGCATATATCGGCACACTGGAGTGGGCTCCCAATGTACCACAATACTGAGGGGGATACACATCGACACTGGGATTGGGCACCCTGATGTCGGTGAATGGGGCAGATTAGTTTGATGCAGGATCCTGCATCGAAATGTGTGTGCATTTCGATGCAGGATTCTGCATTGAAGAAAAGACACCAGGGGACAGTTTTCTTTTTCTACAGGCTTTTAATTTTAAATAATGTTGGGCACACTGGGGTGGGCACCCAGTGTGACAGATATGTTGATGTGTGTGTCGGGGGATACATGACGACTCGGGGATTGGGCACCCCATGTCAGTGGAAACAACCAGGTTTTCCTTGACTCTGCAGTTGGCAGCAGAAGTTCCAGCTGTAACTGCAGAAGTCAAGAAAATACTGCTCTTGTCATACAGAGAATGGCTTATAAACTATTCTCTGTATAAGCTGGCACACGAAAAAATAAACTTGTTTGGATTCAGCTTAAAACCCCCAAAAAACATCAGAGTACACCTGAAGAAGGTCCTCATTAGCTGTCTTCTGATTTTTTTTTGTGTGTGTTTTAAACATTCAGTACTTCAACATTCTCACTAAGTGGCAAGCAGGATTGTGGACGCAGCACAGCCCAATCGATCAAACCTCTGTGATCTGTGAGCACAATACCAGGCTTCCTTTCACAAAGAAGCTGGTATTGTGTGCATATTACTCCTACTGTGCATGCAACACCAGCCTTCTTTGCAAAAAGAAGATGGAATTGTGTGCACAGTACTGTATTGTGTGAAAAATATATTTTTTGTGCCTGACATACTGTATAAATTTTCCCATAAGAAATAATGGGGAAATTTAAAATGTCATAACTTTTGAACGGATTAATATTTTTTTACCAAATCTTCAAAAGGCACATATGAGACAAAAGGCTTTCTTCAAAGAAAATGTTAGACCAAAATCATAAGCCATTTCTGAGATACAGGATGACAAAGAAATGTTGAAAGAATTTGATTTTTTCTGTTTTTTTCAACACTTTATATCTCAGAAACCACTTGATGGATTCCCATGAAATTTAGCTTGTCAAGAGTCCTACCCTAGAGATTATGCATGCCAAATTTCATGAAAAAATCCATTTGAAGGGCTTCAAAGTTATTAAGGCTCAAAGTCTGGACTTTGACATAGAAGTGCCATTTCACCCTATCACCATTATAATATACATATATATATATATATATATATATAGAGAGAGAGAGAGAGAGAGAGAGAGATCCAAATACAGTAAAAAGTTAAGGTTATATCTGTATATGTATATCACTGTGTGTATCACAAAAATTAGAAATTGCAGTTACCTGTAGGTGGCTCAGTGGTTAGTGCAAAACTTGTTAGTCTAAATTCCCCCCCCCTTGTCACCTGTGAGGCAGATGACACAGAAGTGGTTAGGTTAGTAAGTTAGTTTCATGTGATGCATATAAAAAACTGCGATGGTTTACGATGATTCATAAATGTAGATCTAAGACAGCATATAGAGAAGATCAGAAATAAAAATAAAATTGGCTTGAAGGATAACAAAACCTTTAAATGGTAATTCTACCCAAGAACTGGAAAGAACTAACTATAAATCATAATCATAGAGTAAATTATCTAAATAAATATCAGCCTTATGGATGTCATTGCTGATTTGAATGAAATGTTCATCTTTACAGTACAGCAATGACTGTAAGTCTAGTAAGAGTGGATTAATATGCACATTGAAGGCTGGAGTATAATTTATGACATCAGTTTGATGACCAGGTTCACAAAGAAGATATTGTTCCTTGTGAAGAGGCCCTGTTAGGATAACCATTTGACCAATGAAAGCACAAGAAGAAGTTGTGAAGCATAAGTCTGGAGTAGCTACTGAACATGCCAATGTCCCATAAGTAAAGAATTCATGGTTTTAAATTATGCAATATTGACCAGTCATGTTGTGGGTGACTTTCAGTTTAGGGAAGCACCATTTCATGAGCATCCCAGGGCATGTCACTGAAGTGTTGACTCGCACCATGATGGCTTGTGCAGTATATCTGTGCAGTATATCCTTCTACTCATATTCACACATGGGGGCAGTTATGTAAAACATATGACTCCTGTATATGTTCTGTATCTATATCCTTTTACAGATCAGCAAGCTGTATGGGGAGCTTGTCACAGATAATGGGGTTGCAGGGGTTGTACAGTATTAGGGAAGGCGTGTCCACCCTCTTCTTTTAAATGTCACCTTCCAAGAGACCCACAGAATGGACTGTAGCCAGTTTGTCAAAAACCACCTCAGTGGGGTCAAATATTGGTATGTACAGGGTATCCTGCCTAGTGCCTAGTGCAGGACTCACTGGTGTAGCCTTTGATCCTGGTGTTGTGTAAGGCAACATATCCTAAGTCTCCAGATGTCACAAAAGAAAACAAGACTTTTGACAGGCCTATACCTCAACACATCCTGTCTGGATGTCTTGGGACCCAGCAACACATACTGTACTGGACAATACCATGTGGTCAAGTTAAGTAGGTATCTGAGATGAGGTCAGAGAAGTGCCCTTGTTTCCACAGTTCATCAGTCAATTATAAGTTGTTGCGAGAACACAGTTCCCATAGGCTGTGCATATTAGTTGCCTATCTATGAGTTTGTATCGGACCTTTAAAGATTGTTTGTAACTAATGCATCAATCTTAGTTTGTGTTTCATTAAACAAACATTTAATATCATACATATAGAAAGTAAATCTTTTCTTCTTTTTGTGCTAGGCCTTTAATCCCATATATCATATGTCTGGCACTCAAAAATAATCTGTATGTCTCTTGATGTGCTCCACGTCAGCCCTAGTCTATGTGACCAGGCCAGATGCAAATAGCATCAGATGGTGCAAGTAAGGTCTTTCAGGTCTTGAACCTGTCTAGTAAGGAAGACTCTATCTTGGAGTCTCCTTTCTTGTGCAGCTATGGGATCTTGGGCACTAGAATGATATGAAACTAACATATCCAACAGAAAAGCATTCTATAATGAACATACATTGGTACTGTAGGAGCACAAGAGTGACTGTTAAGACATGTGCTTAATGAAAAGACTTTCATAATCACAGATGTATGCATAAACTTTCTTAATACAGGACATAATTTTCTTGCTTGATGAATGACAATCACATTTAAAAGTAAAGGAGTATTAAACAATGATACATGTATTCCCTCACAAGGCCTATAATACATCATATCCCTAAGTAACAGCAAATTCACAGATTCAAGCAATATGTTTATGCATAAGCAGTACACTATTCAATAAAGTCCTTGGGATACCTTGGGACCGTGTTCAGTGTCCTCAGACATTTGTTGCACAGGTGGTGACAGGTACCAGATTGTTATGTCATGGACTAAGTCACGCATGAAGAACCGTGTGGTCTATATTGCGTAGTGCTTTAGAGCGACAGGTGTATATGAGTGATACACAAGTATCACTACCCCTGTCACTCTGAAAAGGATGGGGATGGGGAAGTGGATGTAACCACTGCTGGTAGGGTGCTAGGTCAAGCCAATCCATGGTGGAGTGGTGAGAGCACCCTAACCAGCAGTGGAAAGGTAAGGAGGGCCAGGGTTTGATTCCCTGCTAGGGAACCTTTTTACTTTTTTTGTTTGTGCACCGAGGACAAGTGCAGATTGTGATATTCTTCTTGCTTCTGTGTCCACACCCCTTGGAGTCGATTATAATAATTCTGGGGTGGTGTGTGTGTAACAAGCCCCTGCAAAACAAGAGCATTCATTCAGGTGTGCGCCATCATGATGTGCCGCCACTCTGTTGCCATGTGCTGTTTTCCTTGTGTGGGTTTGATGTGTGTGGTTTTGTCCGCGACATAATGACCCCATGCCATGGTGATATATTATTGGAAAATGTCAAAGTTCATTGTGAAACCTTTAAAGTGATGCTTCTCACCATCTCAGCATTGTATAACACAGTACTTGGGTTGCCCTTGTATATGTAATCGTCAGTTTATAAATGCCTGTGTTTGAGTGTCACACTGGATCAGTTGGCATGGAGGAATTTTCTGGAAAAATGTATACTATGCCCTTATACTAATGTCTGGTATAAAGTGGCACAATTCTGTGCAAAGGTATGTCTTCCCTTCTGGGTTGCAATCCCTTTAAATGAAGGTCTATAGCAATGTTTTTCAGTGAGTCTTTGATGTGGATAAATGCACAACATTGGGTTGGTACACAAGATTAATTAAGAAAGATGCAGTGTTCTCTTACAAATGTACAATATGTGTCCTTCATACTGAAGTCCTATAGATGAGGTGTTGTAGGCCATCCATGGATGTCTCCCCCTAGAGGGCAAATCTCATACTGTCCAGCAAGGCCTTGTGTTTGGAACATGACTACCTCATCACTGATAGGCCTCTTTGCTGTGGTAATTGTTGTACCACTTGTTGGTGCGTGATCACCTGGGTATGGCCCAGTGTTGGTTTCTGAAAGACAAAAAGAAAAACAACAAGCATTTTTTAATACTGAAAATTTGATGCTTGGTAAACAATTATTTTTGTTTTATTTTGACCTCAAGTTTTGAAGTTGCTTGTTTTAGGATTTGCCTCATAGACATGACATGCACCATTTAAAGTATATTGGCAGAAATGTTATTTCTCACCAGAGGGGTGAAAAAATATGTCACCCATGATTTAAAAAATGACATGTCAAGTTCATGAGGTGGTGTGGAATAATGGCTATGTTAAACATTTGGAGAAAAGAGACCAGATATTCAAAACTTAGCCCCAGGGCAAAATTAGCACTGCACGGCATGCTAAATTAGCCTGGAACCATTAGCACACAATATTCAAAGGAATGGGCCTGGAACTAAACCTGCTGAATATAGTGTGCAAACTAAGCAGTGCAAACAGGGCTGTGAGTGCAGTGCAAAATAGCCTGGGAAATAAGACAGCACTGAATATAACAAATAGGACAGCACTGAATATTGCAGCAAGAGAAGTGCAAACAGTCACAGTAACATAGTGCAGAGTAGAACAAAACACCCATAAGGGGCCAAGCAGAGCTTGGGAGCCCAAAACCAAAGCACAATAGCAGACAGCAGTGGAGAACATCGACAATATTAGTGCAACCCCCAAAGGCACTGCCAGGACACTACACATGCAGAAGCAATAGTAACTCAAAGACCCAAACAACCTGCCCAATGATGGAACATCCAGGCAATAGCCACACAGGACACAGGAATGCAAAAGATAAACACTATATTGTGACATAAAGTGAACAACAACAATACACACAGCATAGTAGAAAATTTGGGGTACAATTAATATGCAGGATAGTGTGAATGTGGCAAAAACAAGTGGCAGGGGAACAGCAGGAAAAACAAAACTGAAAAGAAAACTGTAGGAAAGGACAGCTATTTACAAAGTGTGCATAGCACAATGAGATTGGGGGAATAGGGAAGGCAGGATGGAAAGGGATGGAAGTCTAAGGGGATGAAGGCTGTGGAGTAGTAGACAATGTAGGCCATCATTCAGGGAGGTGATCATCCAGGAGCTGTGCAACCTGTCTGGTCTCTGCAATAAGGACTGCCTGCTGCTCTATCAGTGTGCGCTGCTACTGAACAATGCATCTCAGCTATTTGTCCCTCCCCTCACCCTCTTCATGCCTGGTGGCCACCAGTGACCTCCTCCGTGGGACCTATGGGTGGAAAGACAGCCATGTAAGGATAGCAGACTGACAATCTGGAGCAAGGAAACACCCCAGGATGATGCCCCAGGGAAGGACAGTATATTATAATCACCATGGCCATGTAAACTGCCATGCATACAGCACACATGGCACTTGACCTGTGCCTGTGTGCAGCAGCATGAAAGCCCTTGAAACACATGCCTATCCCTGGTGGACTGAACAGCTGGCAGCCCACGATACCACCACCATTGATGTGATGGTGCCCCCGACATGGCCATTAGGGACCCTGCCACTGTACAGAAAAACAGCCCCCTGATTTACACAACATACTGCACCTGAGGCACAGCAGAAAAGCAATGCAACAGATGTGTTGGTACATGCTGCCCAATGTTACTGTGGGAAAACCTGTGGGCCGTGCAAAATTACAACAGAACCCCACAACCACACAACATGCTAACAGACTGAGGCCTGCAATGGCACACCAGGTACCATGCAGCACACTGTACCCCCCCCACACAACCACCATGGTAGCAGTGCGTGATGTCCACATGCACCGGTATAGGACCACATGCAACAGCCACAGTACAGACCCACACCACAGGCCAACCCATGGGGGGGAATGTGACTGCACACACATGGTGCAGCATAGGCACAACACTGTACTGCATGTGACCTGAGTGTTGAGCCACACTTACCAAGCACTTGTGGTACAGGTGATGCACAGATGAAAACAATGCAGCATGAACACAGTGGCCATAGGGAAAATGTCTGGGACAATGTCTAGGGCAGCGTCACAGCACTCAGCCCCTTCGTGCCATGAGCTGCCATGCATGCCCGTGATACCACTGCCTGCTGTGCAAAAGACACAGCACAGACATGGCCAAGGCATGGGACTACCAGTCCTGCACCCAGGCCAACAGTACAGCCAAATATATGTGCCTACAACATGCTACACTGACACCCCCATGTATCATCTTTCTATGCCTACAGAGTGCTAAGTTGAATACCAGCACACCGCAGTAATGTATGCATATACAGGAAAACCACAGAAACAATGTAGGAATGATGTAGGAAGCTACACAGACACAGCCACTGGCACATGTGAGCAGCTGCAGAGCACATGCGCAGTGCAGCCAACAGGGTATCACACAGCAATACCCAAGACATGCAAATGAAACCCACAGAAACAGTAACTGTGTATGTGGTTGACAGGGTGTGTGTGTTGGACACACAACCAAGACATGTACAAGAACTTGTACAGTGACCATGTCTGCTGACACGTGGCTGCCACCACAGATGGGCAATGCACACAACCAAAGCAGCATAATGTCGGCCACCCACACTACCACCATGAGGGCAGAGCAGCATGGTCAACCAGCTGTGCATCAAACTTGCCATCACACAGCAACAGGACACCATACCACAGATGCAGCTCCAATGCAGGTACATTGAATGCAATGTATGCCATACACTACACAGATACAGCACACTGGGGCCACAGCACCATGTGTGTGTGGCCATCCGTGCAGGCCACAGTGTTGTGCACTGCAGGCAAACACAAGGCAGTGGCATGGCAGACACACAAGGCCACAGTCCCACAGGGCCATGCCTGCACAGTGGCAGCAACTAGGGGGAACTGCAGTTAGCGTGGGAAGTCCAAGCAAAATAACAACCACACAGCAATGGTACAACACCCTGGCCATAAGAATGCGTGATGTCAACTGTTGCACACCCTGACAGTCCCTCCCACCCCCTCAAACAGAGGTGTACCACTGACACAGACCTGCATACTGACATCATATATGCATGCTCAAGTGCACCTTCTCAGTGGCCATCACTGCCGTCCGCACCTCAGCGGTCTCCGTTGCGTCTCCCTCCACTGTTGCCCTGGCTGTCCCTGTCCATGTGGTCTGTTTAGAGGAGGAACACCATTGTCAGTAACAGCATGGACATCGACCTGTACAACACCCACCCATGCCAATGCCACCCTCATGAACAGTACAGCCCTCCCCAACTGGTGATAGGTGTCACATGAGGCATATGCTGTCTGGCAGAACACTGTCTGCGAGTGACACAGATGGAAATGCTTGACACTGCAGTGTGCCATGTCAGGACAGCCCAGCACAATGCATGCATGGGTTCATGGGGCATGCACACAGTTCTGCCATCCCCCACCCATGTGTGCACGGTGACACAGTACAGCACCATGCACACATATATGACAGTTGCGCATGGCAGTGCAATAACAAACTGACATGTGATTGAATAGTATTGTCCACCGATGGTCACTTACCTGGTGCAGGCACCATCCCATCCTGAACCATTTGTCTGAAATGGTTCAGCCACTACCTCTCCCTCCTCTGTAGATATAGATGTCTGTGGTGACACTGCTCACCATTCTGACAAATGCCCGTCTTCCCCAAAGAGTTGCCTCTTATGCTGCAGTGCAAGCTGCACTATGTTGGCCAGTTCGGCCTCCCCCCACCTGTGGTCCCTGTGTGCCACAGCCCTCACTCTCCTACCACTTACCATGGTTTTCTAACACACTTTGGTGGCAACACTCTAACACTACTGGTGAAACTACAGTAACATGCCTGTGAATGCTCACTCAGGCAGTAGCACAGCACTAAATGGCTCCAGCACCATGCAAGACACACTAGCGTGGTGACAGGCCATTGGACGTCAGCATGCATGCGAGACCCGATCACTACCCCTGTGTGACCCTCATCCCCATGCTGGCACTGAGCATATGCACTGTGAGTGGTACAACAATGGCATTACACAGCGCAGGTCCTGCTAGTGCCACGCTATGGCTTTGACTGTACTATTGCATTTGCCCAGGGCTAAATCCTGCCATATTCAAAAACAGCATGCAAATAAGACACACTACACATGCAAGGGGCAAACCACCACATTAGCATCTTGTTACTGACAGTCCTGCGTACATTAACCTGAGAATTGCCTGGCCAGGTTATTTAAGGACTGCAAGGGCTCCACCTGTACTGCTGACAAGCATTGCAGGTGCATGCAGGAAAAGTGTCGGCATATCAACAGGCCCAGGATGTCACAGCACTACAACCAGGCTGATGCAGGTAAGCACCCTCAAATAGCACTCGTGCTATGGGCTACAACACAATGTACACATATGCACAATGGTATGCACATTACCTATGCTGTGGGATACTGGGACGTGTGGACTGAATCTGTGTACACAGCACACTGCTGGACCACATACAGCAGGCCATGCATTTAGGCCCACACTGTCAAAGTGTGACAGTGGTGCCACAGCATTGCTGGTACTGTTACTGCATGTGTCCCTGTACATGATTCCTGCATTACACAGCTGCCTGCACACCTGTGGTATCACTGCACATGAACAATTGGGGGTTGGGGGTACATGTCAGGCACACTGCGGCATATACATGAATGCTGCTGTACACTGACCATCTGTATGGTGGTCTAGGATGACTACCATAGCATGCCAGGTGTGGCACACTCCATGCAGCAGTACACTCCATGACCACTGTCAGCTAACACACTTGTCTGTGGTGCACATGTGCTGGCCTGCAGCCTAGTTCAGTGTGACCCACCATCCCCTGTTGCTGCAGCAACTGGCGGTGGTACAGTGGGAGGACTGTTCAGGTGGCAGACATGATGGCTGCACACAGCCAAGCCAGTGCATGGGTGTGGGGCCGCACTACACCACATCCATCCCCGTGTCATGGGGCCACTGGCCTGTCAAGTACAATATGTGCTGTGACATGTCAATCTGTCACACACATGCACATAGACATGCAGACACACACACACACACACTGCTATTGCCAGGAACTCACCACTGCTATACCCTCTGTCCCACACAGGTGAAAATGACAGTCAGTCAAGGCTGTGTGCGTTCAAGTTCTTGGTGGAGGAGCTGCAGGCCCTGGTGGATGGCTATAACAAGAAGGAGCAGCTGATGAGATGGTATAGGTATACCAACACCACTGTTCGATATATGTGGGTGAAGATCATGGCTAAAGTGAATGCCATGGGTGGCTGTGGTAGTAAAGTGGAGGCCGTGCAGAAGCGGTGGCATGACATGCAGCAGAGGGCCAAGGAGGATGAGGCACACAGACTCAGGGAACTACACCAGGGTGAGGGCCCATGCCTGTGTGAGTGAGGGTGACAGACCCAATCATGGCTGTTGTGGCATCCACCATCAGGCCAGTGTCCCTAGAAGCTGTGGACGGCAGTGGATGTGAGACCCCACTCAATCAGCACAGGGAGTGTGAGTACCATGGATGGATTTCCTGTCACCTACCATGGTGTGTGGTCTCTCTGAACATGTTGAGGCACACTGGTGGTCCCACATGTCCACAGCTGTGGGCAAGTATTTGTCCACCATGCAGTATGGGTGTTTATGTCCACCTGTGCACTACAGATAAGTGTAAGCCACAAGTGTCTGCAGTGGCAGGGCACTGTCTCACATACAGGCCATCACACTGTGCCTCAGCACACACCGTGTGGACTGCCAGTGTGTGTGGCCATGCACACAGGCATGTTGCATGACAACACAGGAGTTACTTTAGGCCGTGCACTTCCATCACCTATATGTTATCATGTGCCACATGGATGTGTATGGATGTGTGGTTCACAGCATTACCTGGTGGACATCTGTACAGTGTGGTGCATATTCTGTTTGTGAGTGTGTATATTTACCATGCCGTTTTGCATGCGGTTGGTGCAGGGGTTCCGCAGATACTATTTTGCATGTTCAGCATGGTTGTGTATTGCATGGGGTTGCAGTGGTGTTTGATACCTGTCTGTTGGACAGAACACTGGCACTGTTCTTTTTGCTCCACAGCACAGGGTGAGTGTCATACATCAGTGGTCATTGTGATGTGTGCAGAAGAACCTGCCTAGGATGGACCATCAACATCAGGGATGCAGGTGGCCCAGGATCAGTTAACGGCTCTGTGGTAGCACATGGCCAGAGGACAAGCAGCATGCATTGGCTGCAGTTCAGGATGATGATGATGTCTCTGAGGATGATGATATCACCTTTGTCCAGGGCCTAGTCTACCTGGTGAAACTGGACATGGAGCAGAGGAGTCACCTTCAGGGCTGTACTATGGACAGGTGGACATGGCAGGGGCTGGGTGGAATGGGCAGTGGCAAGGTGACCAGCATGACATCCAGCTCACATAGTGCTGCTGGGTTCACCCAATGTGTTTGCCCAGGGGGCATGTTCGGGGTCCACCACGTGTACCACCAGCATCAGTGGCACCACAGCTGCAGTCCAGCATTCAGTTCCCACACATCCAGGCCCCATGATACAGCAGCAGGTGGTGGATGACCAGGCAACTGTTCAGTTGATACCACTAGACATGCACCATAGGGCAGGGAGTGCCATGGCTTGGCAGGCATCAGTCCAGGGATTGTCACTCACACACACCTCAGACAGGCAACAGCCACTCCCAACCCATGTCCAGTGTGAGCTGTCACAGCAGGAGCAGGATGTCCCTGTCACCAACCACACTCAGCAGGTCAGACCCTCTGCTCCCACAGTGCCAACCTCCGAGCACAGTATTATGAGCAGGTAACAGAACAGAGTAACCCTCCTGTCTGTTTGTGGGTCCAAATCACCTTTAGTCTCAAGTTCTGGGGGGATTCAAACTGTGAACCATATGCTAGCATACCCAGATGTACAGGCTCAGATAATCTGCTCTTTGAAGGGAAGCCAGATGTCTTTCACCTAAGGGTACCTAATCAGGTATCCAAAATTAACCCTTAAAACTCTATAAAAGACCTTAGCTATATTCTTGCCTTTTTGAGTTCAGTAACACCATTAAGCTTATGAACAGTTGTCAAATTTAACCATCTATACATCACCTGCAAAAAGGAACTTTGAAGACACACCCAGACAGTCTTTTTGAATGAAAGGTTTACCTAAAAATGGATAAAAATGTGTAAAATGTAAACACAGAACACTATATCACAAAGCATACAATCACTTAAAAGAAAGGAAGGAAGGAAAAGTACAAATAAAAACTCCTACCACAATACAGTTAGACTTTTTCTATCAAATGTATTACAGTGTAACCCCATTTATCCAAACTCCATTTATCCTAATCTTCCTGTTATCCGAAACTGCCTGCTGTCTCCCACCATTCCCCCTGTCACTTTGAAATTCACCATGAACGATTAAACGTTCATTTTCTTTTACTTTTCATTTACTTTTCCTTTGTGTATGACTGTTCTGCTTTCCTCTCTCACCTAACAGGCACTATTAATGACTCCCATCAGCATAACTGCTTTCATCCTGTCGTTCTTACAGTTGTAGACTTCAGTTTCTTGCTGCGTTGTGCTCTGTGAAGGAAAGCGATGGCCAAACAGAAACGTTCAGTGGTGGACATAGCTGCCACGTTGCATATCATTGAGTGCCTTGAAAGTGGACAGAAAGTCGTGGAGGTGGCACACCAGTTTGGTGCTGGAAATGCCACTGTCTGCAATATCTGCAAGGCAAAGGACAAGCTGCGGGGAATTTGCAGCAACAATAGATTGCAGCCTCAGTCATTAGAACAGGAAGACCATGTGATCCTGCCATGACGAGGAGCTGGACAAAGCCATCTTCATGTGGTTTGTTCAAAATCAAACAAAGGGCACTCCAATTTTGGGCACAATCCTTAAAGAGGAGGCTCTGCAATTGCATCGCCAGATGAATACCGACTACCCCTTCACTGCTAGTGAGGGGTGGTTGAATCGTTTTAAAAACAGACACGGCATAAGACAGTTGGCAGTTGCAGGCGAGATCGTGTCATCAAGCACTGAATCCGTGGAGCCATTTAGAAAAAAGCTGCATGACTTGATGGCTAGTGAGGGACTAGTAGACGAGCAGCTGTACAACACAGATGAAACTGGCGGTTACTGGCGAATGCTCCCTGAAAAAACTCTAGCCTCATCTGCTGAAAAAAATGCTCCGGGACATAAAAAACATAAGAAGCGGCTTACTGTGCTAGCTGTGAGCAATGCAACAGGCACACACAAGCTACCACTGCTCATCATAGGCAAGTTGCAAAATCCTCGGTGCTTTAAGCATACCAACATGTCCAGCCTCCCTGCCTTGTATTGAGTGCAGCGTAGTGCTTAGATGAATGTTGACTTGTTCAAGGAATGCTTTTTTCAATCATTTGTTCCCTCTGTAAAGTCTCACTTGCTGTCAAAGAGACTGCCAATAAGAGCCATTCTGTTGATTGACAATGCTGGTGCACATCCCAGTTCGGAAAGTTTGCACACTGCTGATGGCAGGATATGTAGTGAAATCCTGCCAGCAAACACAACCGCATCGATTCAGCCTATGGATCAAGGGATCCTTGCAACAGTTAAAAGGATCTATCACACTAAGCTGTTAACAACAGTGTTGAGTGAGGAGAATGAGTGGTCTACACTTGTTGACATTATAAAATCAATAACAATCAAGGATGCCCTCATAATGTTGGCAGATGCCCGGAGAGAAGTACGCCCTGAAACAATTAAAAAATGCTGGCATAAATTAACACTGCTCCTTGAGCCTCCTGCGTCTCCAATGACCACAGACCAAGCAGATCAAGAAGAAACTGATCAGCTCGCTGATGCTACAGTAGCACTTCATAAAGCTGCTGAGGATATGGAGTTCACTGTTGATGTGGTAGAGGAATGGATGGCGACCGACGACCTGGAGAGTGGATACAGAGAGATGTCAGACAGTGACATTATACAAGCTGTGAAGTGTGACACTGACGTGGAGATTATGGATGGGGAAGAGGAAACAGCTGATTAAGAAGTAACTGTGCCCTCACCACCACCCACAGATGCAGAAGCTGCTGACTCCTTTAATACATGTATTTCTTGGCTGGAGAGTCAGCAAGATGCAGATGGAATTCAGCTGCTCTTGCTATGGCAGTTATGGCTGCAAGCTGTGCGTCAGAGAAATGAAAAGAAAAAATTAACAATCGATTCAGGACTACCTAACAAAACTTTAAGGACTGTCATGTAATGTATAACTTTTTTTAACACTAACCAAGTGATTGCTGAACGCTTTGTTACATGTTATATTCAATAAAATCATAAGTATATGCAGTACTTTACTTTCGTTCATGTCGTTCATGTGACATTAGGTTAGCAGCATTTTATTTTTGGTTATTTTCGCTTATCCGAAACCCCGTTTATCGGAATATTTCAGATGTCCCCCTGCATGTTCAGATAAATGGGGGAACACTGAACCTTCTTACAGTGCTTAAGTTATATGTTGTTTCTTAAGAGCCCAAAAAGAAATGCGTCTAAGCTGAAACACAGAATACAGTTTAAAACTCTGTTTCCACCCCTTCCATGAGGTCATCTAGCTCCTCCTTTTAGAATATAAAAAATGATACAAACAATGATCTTCCTGTCAGGAGATATTTTAAATACTGTGACTTCAGCAAAAATGAATTTCTCAAATTATGACACTCTTTAATCAAGCCTTTCCTTTGATATTGTATGGTTTTCTGCTTTCAAAGGAATCAAAGGATTTTATAACCTTTAAGCACAATGGTGAGATAACATGTTTTTTTCCTCTAAGACGTCATAAAAGTTAATGAGACCTATATCCTGGTAGCTGGGTCAGTTCTAATTAAGTCAAATAAACAGGAGATCCTTAATTACCTCCTGGTTTCAGGTTAATATATATCCTGTTATTTCCACTGAAGTTGGGGGGGGGGAGCATGGCACACTGACAATCACACAACCCATTCTATATTACAAATATCATAGAACAATCATAACCAGCTGGCCAAGCATCACAGTCCCAAGTTCATGACTACTCCTCCGTACTGGACTGGAGTCATAGACCGCCACACAGCATGATCTCCACTCATTTCGTAGTGAGGTGCAGCAGGAACTCTTTCTCCTCCAGGAGGCAGTGACTGCTGGATGGTTGCAACAGAGCTGCATGCAGGAGACCATGTGGCATGTATCCTCAACAGCATTCACCAGTGTTTTGGTGAGCTCACTGTGACTGTGAGGGAGAACACATCTGCGGTGCAGGATGCAGTGATGGGTGGGCAGCAGCGCACCGCTGGAACACCCTGCTGGCATGCCACTACTATTCCCCAGCATGCCACAAGTGCACATATTCTTGTGAGGAGTCCTCCACTACTGCTGCATCAGCTTCATCCACAGGCACAGCACAGCACCATGGACAGTGGGGTCATCAGCCACAGACAGACCGAGCCATGGCCACGGTCATTCGCACACACTTCACTGCAGTCATTACCTGTGGACTCCTCGGCCCACAGTACACCCACCTCCAGGGTATACAATAGGGATTCAGTCAGGATCCATGGTGGGATATGGCTATAGTGCTTCTACGCATCCGCACAGATGCACAGTTAGCAGTCACACATGACACTCACAGGCACACACTCCAGTCTGGACACATTCCACCACTGACCCTTTGCACATTTATACAATTTGTGTTACCATTGTATTGCACTGTTGTCACTGTTTTGTGTGTTGCACTGTTTGGTACACATAGTAAATACAATGTTGTTCACATATTGTTGTCAGTGTTGTCTTGCTAACCTGGCCATACGTGCTAGAGTTGCAATGATGTTATTCATGTGCTCCTGTGACCTCTGGGCCATTCAAGGGTCTTGCCTCTTGAGTTGCTATACTATCCCCTGGAGCTCTGGCTCTGGCTTGTTCTCATGATATTCCTTGGGTTCAAGCATGCATATTCCATGGTTTAGCACCATGGTGTGTAACATACAACATACTAGGAATATGCGGCATACCTTGCAAGGACTATACTGTAGGGTACTGCTAGACCGGTCTAGGCAGCAGAATCACATCTTTAGCATGCCAAAGACCCTCTCTATAATATTTCTAGTTGCAGCATGTGCCTCATTATACTCTCCTTGGCCACTGTTGCTAGCCGGAGGATTGGTGTTAGGAGCCAGGGTCTCTGGGGATAGGTAGATCCACAAAAGTATGACCACAAACTCACCCTGTAGTGGGGTGGAAGGAAAATGAGCCTGACACCCCAAATTACAGTCTAGCAATACAAAAATATTGCTTGCACTCCTATGAATCAAACAAAGACTCTGCAATAAATTCAGATTTCAAGATTTAATGCTGATGAATAGCAGAGTCTGCAATGAACAACTCATCCTGCCCCCCTGCCCCCCAGTCTGCTGGTACTTGGCACTGTCCCACCATTGCTGTGGGCTGTGTTGTGCCTGCTGCTGATACTCACTGATGAGGTACCCACTGGATATCAGGCCTTCCTAGAATGACTGGTACAGCCTGGAGGACTGGTGCCAGATGTTGGAATTGTGGGTACTGCCAGGGTACTGGGTAAAGACATTGGTGATACACCCCATTGCATCACACACCACCTGACAGTTGATGGAATGATACCCCTTCCTGTTGATGTACACATCCCCACCATTACAAGGTGGTGCACGGATGGCAATGTGGGTGCACTCAATGGCACCAAGTACAGCTGGTAGGCACACAACCTGATAGAATTGCTGCATGGTTTTTCTGTGCTCCCCTGTCATGCTAGGGAATACTATGAATTAAGCAGCATGTGGCAGGAAGGCATAGAGGAACTGTGTCAGGAGGTGCGAGATAACCGACTGCAACATGCCAATGGTATCTCCAATCAGTGTGTCTGGAATGTACCGGTGGATAGAAATCACATTGCAGCCATTATCTTCTTCTTGACTGTCATGGCATTGCTCCATCTGGTGTTCAGATGCAGCTGCTCATGCAAGAGTTCATAGAGTTGCCTCAACATGACCCTGTTCATCCTGTACCACCCCACAAGGTGATCATCAGTGAGTTTCTCAAAGAAGCCTCTGGGCTGGTATTTCCTGTGTGCAGTATATCTTCTTCTTGGCCTGCGGTGTGGGCCAGGGTGGGCTTGGTCCCTCTCCTTCTCTTACAGTACAGCCTCCATCAGGTAGAGCAGCTCAGTGTTGCTGCTGACTACCATCTTGTCTCCTGCAGTGTCCACAACCCTCTCTGTGTTTTTCCCTAGCTTAAGACATGCCTTTTATAGGTGGTAAATAGTGCCACACTAAAGGGTGCGCAAACATCTCTGGCACGGCACTATACGTTTGAATGTGCCATTACACATGTATGCATGTCCCCACCCCTCACTTTGCCTCTTGCATACATTATCTTTTTGCACCAGTGCTAACACAGTGTGCTGGTGCTATTTCTCCTTTTGAATATTGCACTCCTGTGCAAATCTTGTGCAAACCAGGTGCAATCCTTTTGCACGCGATGCAAAGCTTTGAATATCTGGCCCACAATATTGAAAATTAGTGAAGTTATGAGTGAACACTAAAATAGTGTAATGTTCAGTCATTACCTGGACATTTTACTGTTTTTGTACACCAAATTTTCAGCATAGTCTTTTTTTAACCCCACCTAATGGACCCTTGCAGGGGAAGATATTCAAATCCCTGCCAAAACCTCATTCCGCATTACAGGTACAAAAACTCATTTTGGCCAGGATTTCAAAAATGACAGCTGTCACATTCATGAGGTGCTGTGAAGAAATAGCTATATTGAAAATTTGGGGTTGTTATCCATTGACCAGCATCCCTGATTGGCCCACTGTGTCACAGACAGTAATATCTAGGGCACAGACACTTATTGTAGAAGCATAAGTGTCAGGATCTGAGTTCTACTGTATTTCTACTGAGAATCATAATGCATTTGCCATTATAACTGTATCACTTGGGAGATACTTCAGTTTCTAACATTGTATAATCATTAGTTAGACAATACTGCCATCCTTAGTTCTAGTGCAAAACAGCAATTATCTATGTAATTATGTATGTAAACACAAGTGATCTTCATGAATACAGGTCCTTTGTTCAGTCATCTTGTCTTTCTAATAGCTCAGCATGCTTTCCCAGGATAGTAAGAAGTCGGGTTATTTGCCATTATCCAATGATGAGACTTTTATGTATCTTTTTAGTAGTTGCTATGGTTATTATCAGGGGTATAAGCCCTTTGCATTGCATTGTGTTCTCCCTGATGTTTATCACTGTGATTTGGTTGTAAGTCTGCTTTATATACCAGAAATAGACCATGTTATATGCTGGACACCACTTGTCTGTCATTTCTTCACTTTTATGCAATTCCTACAAGAACCTGAGAAAGGTTATTTTATTACCCAGTTACATTTGGTGACTGTGTGCAGGTTGGAATGTACAAAGTGAGGATTCCATTTCAGTTATTTGAACTGAATGTCATGTAGTGTGGTGCATTTTTGCCCACTTGGACCTACTCAAACTTACTGCGGTTGTTCCTTTATGGACTTGTTCCATCTCGGTTTCGGGTGTGGCAGACCCACACCAAACCACTGGTACACTCCCTTTGTGAGTAGCAGCATACTGCCTTGGCACCTCCATTTGCCCACAGGGGACTGGAAAGCCATTGGGTGACAGTGCCAAGGATTTTATTCCAGTCTTTCGACTACTTTCTTTGTTTGTTTGTCTACCCCTTTGTTTGTTATGCCTGAACTGTGCACAGAACTGAGACTCGATGTCTCTAACTACCTCACCTCCCATGGAGGATGGACTGATTTTGCGCTGAACACGAGATCAGCTGAAGACCCCTTGCTTGCGATCATTGAACAATATCTTGAGTCCAAGCAAAAAGCCAAAAAATACCACACCAAAGGTCTCTTGGTAGCAGCTTTACATACAGCCATCAAAAATTTACTAGCATGATGTACCTCCCTTGAGCTGCAAAATGATTCTCTATAAAAAGAGTTGGGCTTAAAGGCATCAGAGTTACTGAAAAGGGAACAGAAACTCACAGAGGAGACACAGTCACTCCATGATCATAATAACAGACTGTTGCACTGCACTGCTCGAGACTCTTAGCATGAATTGTGTATGTTAAGAGATGACAATGACAGGTTGAAATGTGATAAGAAACAGCTATCTTATTTGAACAATATTTTGAGTGACACGAATAAAAGTTTGAGAGAGGATAATGTTGAATTGAAGGAAGAGAATGTGAGATTGATGCATGAGCTAGACAAAGAGCTTAGGGAAAACATCTAATTGGGCTCTGCGTACAGAGTATTGCAGCATGAGGTTGAGAAAGGTATTGAGTGGGGCACTGCTAAAGTTTATCACAAGAAATGCAGAGACAAGATAGCAAAAATGCACCATCAGCGAGATTTTCTTGCTGGCCATGTAAAAGTCATGAGTGGCTTTCAGTACGCACCCACTGACATTACTTCATCAGGTGATGACTCTGATTATGAGGACTTAGGGAACCTCATCACATCTAAGACCTTGCCCCATAGGGCAGTGGCCTTTACCAGCCATTCACAAGATGGCAACCATTATAGCCCAATCCCATGTCACGTTGGTACACCTTCTACACTGCCACATCAAAACAAACATGGCAGCCCCCATGATATGGGAGACCGTCCACCTCCAAGTAGGAGCCTGTTTCCACTGGCTCCCCTTTCCCAGAAAGATGGTGTGACGGTGTGAGGCATTGTACTGGAAGTCTTGACTAGACTATCCACCCCTGAGGGAGGCTCCTCCATGCAGGAGCAGATCCCAAGAGAATGCATTCAAGTCAGTCACTGATGTGGTGGCAGAAGCTGCCCTTCATGGTGCTTTGGGTCAGGGGGAACTAAACACCGCTCCCTGCTCACCCACTTGCAATCCCCTACAGGTCACTCATTCTGTTCAGCAAATTGTCCAAGGCATTGGACAGATGGGCCTGACTGACAACCTCAGCTGTCCTTTGGAGAAGGTGAGCTCTATCTGCAGAAGCTTTCTCTCCAACCCGAGTACCAGGTCCAAGTCCTGAGACAAATCATCGAGCCTACTCTCTGGGCCAAACTCCCAGATGATGTCCTCAATTGCAAGAGGCTCGACTACAATGATATTGCACAGGCACTCCTTGCTGCCAACTCCCCAGGTACTGTGGAGTCCGTTTGGCTTATAAGGTCAAACAAAATGTGAAAGAAAGTCCAGTGACTTACCATCAACGATTGTGACTCGTCTACGAGGCCAGCAAGGGCCTAGTGAGTGAGAACGCCATTAAAGATCCAATAATGTACAAGGATTTGTACATCCGAAACATGACCCTGGCTCTCCAGGAGAAGGTTAAACTCAACGTCTACCCGCAGGCCAACCCCTTTGCCGACATTCTCATCAAGACAGAGAGTGCTTTTAGATCTACCTCCGTAATCTAGCTTCCTGTAAAAACACCAACAAGGCAGCTGCCATCCAAACTCCAATGGCCCAGACATCCCCGTCCCAAGTCACTACGGTAGGTCTTGCCCCAACTCACTATGTAGTGGAAGGCAACAATGATAAATAGGAAGCCCCTTCTGATGACTGACTGTCGCACAGCGGTGGGGGGGAACCCGAACTACAAGAATAACCGGAACACTAACAATTACAACAGGAATGGGAAATCAAATTCCGATGGCAAGTACAGTAATGGGCCTAGCTATCAGGACCTAAAGGACGAAAATGAGACCATCCGCAAACAGTTGGAATGCTGCAAAGGAGGCCACATCCACACGTTCCATGGCAGCCCTGGCACCAGCCAGTAATGGCACCAACCCTTTCTGGTCTTCAGCTACTGAACAACTGAGCAGCCAAGGAAAATAACCCTTCATGGCATTGTTTACTGGCCAGGCCAGTATGGTGATCCAGGAACCATCAGTTGAACAGTTCGAGATTGCAGATCTAACATCAGAGGCACAGTGCTCATGTCCTGTAAACTGCAATAGGGAGGTCCAACCAGCCATCCTAGGCCTCACGTCGCAGGAACAAGAAGATGAAGAAGTAGTCAGGAGCAGTACCGATTAACAATTACAGGCCCCAGTCCAGACTGTGAGTGACCTGCTTGTTGACATAAATGGATGGCCTTGTGTAAGGACCATGGTTGGGGCTGTCAACTGGACATGCTTCTCAATACAGAAGCAGTTATGTCTGTTCTGCATGATGAGAACCCATAAATGTCTGCCTGGTCTACTGGCTGGAAGACCAGTGCACAGTATTACTTTCCTGCTGAAGCCTTACCCTCATTGAGGGAGAACATCCAATCACTGCTACAACATGGGGTGATTAGGACTTGTGTTTCCACTGTGAATTCACTCATGTGGCCTGTGAAAAAGCCAAATAAAGCTTGGAGGCTTACAATAGACTACTGGAAGCTTAACCAAGTTACCCCCAGCTGTGCCCCAACTGTAGCATCAGCCCCTGATGGCACCCAACTGCAAACTTATCAATCTGTGTCTCTGCCTGTGCAGGTAGGCCATCTCAAAACAATTCTCTTTTTGATCTCATGGTATTACATCATCACCCCAGCATATTGGGAATTGATTTTCTTGCACAGCATGGCTGTGTGGTGGACCTAGCTAACAGGTAATTGCTACAAATCAAGGGACAATGTCATGCTGTCACCATACCAGACTCTCATGCGGTGGCAGCCATCTCCCATAACAACAAAGAGTATGACATCATGGCTCTGTTTGAAAGTCATGACTTGTTTCCTGAACTACAACCTTTGCTATAGGAACATATTGATGTGTTTACTACCAACAAGCATGATTGTGGTAGGATACACACCACCATTGAGATCCCAGGACCTAATCCTGTAAGACAGAAGCAGTATTACTTTCCTGCTGAAGCCTTACCCTCATTGAGGGAGACCATCCAATCTCTGCTACAACAAGGGGTTATTAGGACTTGTGTTTCCATTGCAAGTTCACCCATTTGGACTGTGAAAAAGCCAAATGGAGCTTGGAGACTTTCAATAGACTACCGGAAGCTTAACCAAGTTACCCCCAACTGTGCCCCAACTGTGGCATCAGCCCCTTATGTGCTCAAATTGCTGACCCCTGACTAAAAGTGGTTCTCAGCTCTTGACATCTCTAATGGGTTTTGATTACTCCCATTAGCACAGGAACGCTAAAACAAATTTGCTTTTACATTTGATGGTGCCAGTACACCAGGACCTAACTGCCCCAGGGCTTTCACAACAGCCCTTTCCTCTTCTATCTCCACATGATGGATGCTCTGCAGGGGTTTTTCACTCCCCAGTGCCTCCTGAAGTAGATGGATGACTTGCATCTAGCAACTTCCACCTAACACTTTTGGATGAACTGCTGACTGTGCTCAGGAGCACAGGCCTCAAGTGCAACCCCTCTAAGGCACAGTTGTGTCAGAAGGAGGTTATGTTCCTTGGCCTATGCATCACAGACCAAGGCTGAAGCCCAGCTGTCAAGAAGATCCGGGGCTTACAGGATCTATCATTTCCTACAAGCTTGGCAACTCTCTAATAATTTTGGGGAATAGTAAACTACTTCAGGGATTTTATTCCTGATTTTGCCTTGAAGGATGCTCCCCTGTATGAACTGCTGAAAAAGGATGTCCCATGGACATGGGACCCCACACACACTGAAGCTGTGGCCCAGCTCAAACAGGCCTTGGCCTCAGCCCCAGCAGTGATCAACCCAAATCCAAGATTATCTTTCCATTTGGAAACTGTCACCTCTGATGTGACCATGTCTGCAGTGCTAGCACAAAAGTACAATGGGTATAAAAGGCCCATTGCCTATGCATCTCGGATGCTATCTTCAGTTGAGAGGAAATGCAGTCTCTGTGAAAGGATACTCTTGGCAACCTACTGGGCTGTCAAACACTTTCTCTACATCATTGAGTATGCTCCCATCACTTTGCATACCTGTCACACTCCAACTAACTTTTTGCTTTCAGACAAAGTTAAAGATGGATCAGTCTCTAACACCAGACTCACCCATTGCTCTTTGCTTTTGCAGGATAGGGACATCAATGTATTGCCTGGCAAAATGCTGTCAGTCCTGGCCCATGGCCTACTGTACACAGTTAAACCCCATAACTGTGCCCTCCAACCACCTGACCTTCCTGATCCAGGACCCTTCTTGCCAGCTACACCTGAGGTCCTGGTAGACACAACAATGTTACACATCTTCACAGATGGTTCTGCATCCTTTGTGGATGGAGAACAGGTAGCAGGGCTCTGAGTGCTCATTAGAGATCATGAGGGTGATTTCAGGCCCATTGCTAGAAAATGCACTGTTATCTCTTCACAGTACGCTGAACTGGCTGCTGTGACCAGTGCATTGGAGATCATGTCCCATGGTGATAGAAATGCCATCATCTTTGTGGACTCCAATTGGGTATGCTCATCCCTAACTGACTTCTTTCCATTCTGACAAAAGAACAACTTTACCTCATCTGATGGTACCCCTGTCAAATATAGGGAACTGTTCGTGTATATACACACACTGACACAGATGTTCACACATAAGCTGTATATACAAAAGGTAAAAGCTCACTGAAAATCTGACCCTTACTGTGAATTCAATGAATGAGCGGACTCACTTGCAAAAGCAGGCACTCGAGGGAGGGAGACATGGGAAATGACTCACCCACAGTGCATAGTGGCAATTGTGACATCTGTAATTGCTGCCATCAAGAAACCAGTACCAGAACCCCCATTACATAGAAACATAGACTTTGATGGCAGATAAGGACCGCTTGGCCCACCTAGTCTTCTCATTTCCCTACCTACAGGATAGGCCACAGATCCTAGTTAACCAACAGCCTATTTCTTCCAACCCCCCACAAGAATTGCCTTATGTCTGTCCCATGCATTCTTGAATTCTCCCACAGTTTTAGACCCCACAACCTCTTCAGCAAGGCTGTTCCATGCATCCACTCCTCTCTGTGAAAAATACTTCCTCACATTGCCCCGGAACTGCCCCCTCTATCTTTAAATTGTGTTCCTTGTTTTGCAGTCTCTTTTTCTGAAAGATGCTACCATCTTGGACTTTGTTGATTTCACTGAGGTACTTAAAAGTTTCTATCATGCCCCCCCTTCTTTCCTCAAGGGTATACATATTAAGCTCCTTTAGTCTCTCCTCATACGGCTTCTCTTGCAGACCCTGCACCATTTTAGTTGCCCCCCTCCGGACTGCCTCTATTCTGTCTCTGTCCTTGCGGAGATGGGGTCTCCAGAACTGGACGCAGTACTCCAGATGGGGTCTCACCAACTGTCTGTACAGAGGGATAACAACTTCCTTTTTCTGCTGGTGATGCCTCTTCCTATGCATCCCAGTATACCCCTAGCCCTCCCTACTGCCTTCTCACATTGCTTGCTAACCTTAAGGTCATCTGATATGATTACCCCCAGGTCCCTTTCCTTTTTTGTTGTTGTTACTACCTCCCCCATTGTGTAATCTTCCCCTTGGTTCTTGTTTCCCAGGTGCATAATTTTGCACTTCTTTGCATTGAATCCTAGCTGCCATACTTCCGACCATTCCTCCAACCTTGCCAAGTCCCTTCTCATCCTTTCCATGCCTCCTTGTGTATCAACCCTGTTGCAGATCTTTGTGTCATCTGCAAAGAGGCATACTTTTCCTTCCAGTCCCTCTGCAATATCACTTATAAAGACATTAAAAAGGACTGGACCCAGTACTGGACCCTGTGGTACCCCGCTAGTAACCCCTCTTTCTTCAGAGTGGACTCCATTTACAATTACCTTCTGTGTCCTGTTGTCCAGCCAATGTTTTACCCAGGCTACCACCCTGGGACCCACTCCCAGGCTGGTTAATTTGACTATTAATCTTGTGTGCGGGACTGTGTCAAATGCCTTGCTAAAGTCTAGGTAGGCCATGTCCACAGCCCCTCCCTGGTCTACTACTTTGGTCACCCAGTCAAAGAAATCTATTAGATTAGTCTGACATGACCTTCCCACTGTGAACCCATGCTGCCTTGGGTCCTGTGCCCCACTGGCCTCTAGGTACTCAACTATTCTTTCCTTCAGAAGTGACTCCATCACTTTCCCTACCACAGAGGTCAAACTGACAGATCTGCAGTTTCCTGCCTCTGTCTTGGTCCCACTTTTGTGAAAGGGAATCACATCTGCCTTCCTCCAGTCCTCGGGTACCACACCATTCTTCCATGATTTATTAAAAAGAGTAGTCAGTGGTTTCACTAGTTCCCCCCTTAATTCTTTTAGAATTCTGGGGTGAATTCCATTAGGCCCCATTGCTTTGTCCACCTTCAGTTTTAGGAGTTCTTGCAGAACCCTTTCTTCTGTGAAAGGACTGGGATCAACCTCCCTATCAAGAGTGCTTCTGTTAATTGGATTAGGCACTTCCCCCTCCTCTTTTGTGAATACTGTGCAGAAATTATCATTCAGTATCCCTGCTTTTTAACTGTCCCCCTCTGCCCATCCACCATTCATTCTATTCAGCCTCACTATCCCTCCCTTTGTCTTTCTACGCTCTCTGATGTACCAATTAAAGGTTTTATTCCCCTTCTTAACCGAGTTGGCTATCTTTTCCTCAGTTTGGGCCTTTGATATTCTGACTTCCCTCCCTGCTTCCTTCTGTCTTAACTGGTACAGCTCTCTGTCCTGCTTCTTCTGTGTTTCCTTATACATCCTGAATGCTATCTTTTTCTCCCTGAATTTCCCAGCCACCTCTTTTGAGAACCATAGTGGCTTTTTCTTTCATTTTGACTTCTTTATTTGCTTCACATAAAGGCTTGTTGCCTCTGTGATGGCAGTTTCGATGATTCCCCAATGTTGCTCCACCCCTCCTTCTAGCCTGTTTTCTAGTGCTTTTCTGAGGCACTCTCCCATCTTGCCAAAGTCTGCCCTCCTGAAGTCCAGTACCCTCACTTTTGTATGGCTTGACTCTGTAGCTGAGTTTAACGTGAACCACACTGTTTGATGGTCACTTGTTCCCAGATGGCAACCCACTTCTAGATCTGAGATCCTCTCACTGCCCCCATTTAAGAGTATGAGGTCTAAAATTGCTCCCTCATGAGTGGGTTCCGAAACTAGCTGTCTGAGGCCTGCCACCTGTAGGGCATCGAGAATGGCCCTGCTCTTGGATGTGGCTACAGCAAAAGTGCTCCACTTAACATCTGACATATTCAGGTCTCCCATCAACAGTATCTCCCCTTTCTCTGCCATCCTAAGAATGTTTTCTATCACATCCTTGTCCATTCCCTCCCCCTGACATGGGGGTCTGTACACAACCCCTGTGAGGACTGCTCTAATCCCTTTCTTAGCCAGGTCATTTGTCCCTAGGTGGACAATGACATCCAGCTCCCTCCCCTGTGCAGCTTAGATCTTTCTGTTGCACCGAAAGCAGATCCAGAGATCAGAGATGTGTTCAAATTCCTAGATAAGGGAACTGAACAACCACTACCTGTTGGCAGCCCCTACAAAAGACACTTGGACAACCTACTCCTGTTCAGTGATCAGAAACTCATCTGGTATCACAAACAGGATACAGGTGACAAATTGTGGGTTGCATCACGATCTCTGAGAACCAAATTTATTTATATGGTTCATGACACTCCCACTGGTGGACACCAAGGACAGAGAATACTCTCCAGAGACTCAAGACAGTCATCTGGTGACCAAAGATGTGGAACATTATGTAGACAACTGCATAGTGTGTGCTCAGAACAATCCTATTTCAGTGAAGAAAAATGCCAAGTTACTGCCCCAAAGCAGTCTGGACCATGGAATGTGATACAGATCGATTTCATTGGCTCTCTTACTAACACCAGTAAGAACAACAAGTATGCACTTGTCACAGACTTGTTCAACTGCCAAGATCCGGGTGGATCAATTGTTCTCCAGGTGGGGCCTAACTTTAAAGATAGATTCAGACCAGGGAACCAGCTTTGCAGCTGAACTGATTCAACAGATGCTCCAACTTCTTGGAGTTGATCAGAAATTCCACATTCCTTGCCATCCTCAATCATCAGGTCAGGTAGAAAGATCTAACAGATGCATAAAACAGATGCTATGCAAATTCATTGATGATAATCCCAAGGATTGGGATTCCCTCTTGCCACTACTACTGATGGCAATTAGATGCACACCTTCGGCTACCACTCAGTGTACACCTTATGAGGTTCTGACTGGTAGAGCCATGAGACTACCTGAGCACCTGTTAACTGATCTTCACATCCCCACTGCAGATAGAGTATCTGTAGACAAGTATGTGGAAAAGCTTCATGATGACATCATAAAGACACACCTGTTCACTGCCAAGCAGATGGGCAAGGCTCAACTACAAGCTAAAGCTCATTTTCACAAGCATGTCAAAGAAGTCGACTGACAAGTTGGAAACCAAGTAATGCTTCTCCAATACAGACAGCTCACACACTCATTTGCCAGTATATGGGAGGGTCCCTATCCCATTGTCAATGAGCTCAGCGCTGTTGTGTATCAGGTCAGAGTACAGCAGCAGAAAAAGACTGCTGACAAGTGGTTCCATGCTAACCAACTTAAACTGTATAAAGGTGACCAAAAACTTACTTTTTCTAACCCCATAGGGTGGAATAGTACTTTCAGCTAACTAATCCTTTTCTGTTTCTTTCAGATATCAGCAAGATGGTTATCTTGCAGCCTCTTCTACTGGAGGGACTACTTTCTCTAACCACTATAGCACCCCCACTCAAACCCCCACAGACTTACAAGGACCAATTGGAACACTTGCTTGGTCAAATGGAACATTCAACTCCCATGGGTGTTCGGATTAACATTCCAAACAAAAACATTAAGGTTACTCAAGGTAAAGATGCCTTTCTGGATGATGTAGTTGTTGCCCAGGATAAATCTTCACTTTCCATTCAATGGCAAATGGATGCAATGGGTTACACAATCCCTGTAGCTCCGCCTGTCCAAAGGTACATCCCATGGCTGGGCTAACACTGACATATCTCAAAATTGTACCCTCTCTATTAGACAGGCTTCTCCATGACACACTGGTCAGTATAATCTTAATGCACTCATTGACCCTGCCTTTTGTGAGACACTCCCTTCACAGAAGGTCACTGACTTCTGTCTTCAAAACTATGGCGCATCTTCTTATCTGTACCTCTCTGTAGTCCCACCCAGTCAGGAAGAACTGCTTGCCTGTCCTCATAGGGAGGATGGCCCTCCTCATGGCTTGATCACCACATCACTCCCAGGAGCTCTGATAAATAATGTACAATTTAAGCATGTCCCAGTTATTTTATCACATTGGAATATGGCTGAATTTGGTTTATGTCAACAAACTAATACTTTTAAGTTTCACAGTGTGATGCATACTGATTTTGCAGCTGCTTACCAAACACACACATATGATCCTATTGGTGGACCTCACACCACTGAAAAATATTTAAGCAATAAGGCATGACAGGGTGTGGTATATCATGGGATATTGTCATGCCTTGGGTGTTTGGGCATGAGGCCACAGGCCGAGTTCATCCAACCTTCTGAGAAGTGACAATATTCCATGATATACCACAGAATGGAGTGTCGTATTGCTATTATGAACTGGATTAATTGATATTTTATGCATTTAATGTAAAAAAAAGAAAGTTTTAAAATATGTTAATACTGTTTTTATATGAGTGTAAGTAGACATTTAAAAAAAGTTTGTGTATGTCATGTTTTGGGTAGTAGATGGTACTATTGCATGAGGATTTTGTTACAAAGTCTTAATTGTTACAGTATTGCTGCCCCCCCTTGAAGTTTAGTTAACTCAACCATGTTGATGATATTTTTTGGCTTTTTTTGTTTGAGGAGGTGAAGATGTTTTTGTTTTTTGTTTGTTTCTGACAAAATCATGAAGTGAAGTGAAAGAAGCCATAGCTGGGTGGACAATAAGGTACCTACCAACGTGCACCATGGCTCCACAAGGTGAGAGAAGTTTTTTTGTTATAATGTGTCCTAAGATCCGTCGGCTCTAATGCATTTTGCCTGCAGTACTCGAGTCGTGCCATGCTTTTGAGGAAAGTGAGATGGTCAGGGTCAAGCCTGGTATTCTTGAGGAGCGGGTTGTAGATATTGCCATTTGGCATGAGGCAGCATGGCAGTGATGGTGAGGGAGCCATACTTGGTGCTCTCAAAGGAAGTACTTGGCGCTATCAAAGGAAGACGAGAGATCTCTTTGGATAGCGTGTGCTTTGGGTGAGATGTAAGGGAGGACAGTTGTGAGGATGTTTTTTTTTTTTTAATAGCATCTGAGTGGAGGTCTGACTTGCTTTGCCTGTGGGGATATATAGAACGTTGTGCTGGGAGTGAGGAGGCTGGTGGCTGGAGTTTTTTTTGAAGCTGTGATGATGTAGCCCGATATCATCACGGCTTCAAAGACCTCTCGGCCAATCAGCTTCTTTGATTCGCAGTACTCAGTTCACAATGGTATTTTTAGACCTGTCCATAAATATGCTAAACCCACACAAAAACGCATCAAGTGGGACACGGCCTCAGACATCACTGGTGTAGCCAGTTCTGTCTCTGGTATAACTGGAGTAGCCGGCACTGTTACTGGCCTTTTTGACTCAGGAATGTCTATTTGGAATAGAGCAGATATTGCCTCCATTAAGGCACAGACACTTAAATTCCAACAAACACTTGGCAATGATGTTATACCCCCTATCTTGCAAGGTGTTAATTCTCATTCTAAGGAAGAACGTTATACAGTGTATAATATGAAGGAGATTTCTCAAGGGTTAAATAATACGAGACAGAAACTTAATGATCTTATTTTTCAGAATAACCGTGAGCCAGACAAGCAAAATATTGGGAGTGAAATCCTATGTTCTGCTTATGGCTCTTATGTTATTTCTACTGTTAACGCTCTCTTCAGGGACTTGGAATCAGGCAAAATTCCAGATGTTATTCATGATCTCAGATTGGGTTAATGGTATTGCCCACATTGAGCAAACACAGGTTGCATTGCTATGTGTTTAAAGAATTCTCTTAACATTTCCATGTCTATAGTGCGTAATATCGGATATGTTTCCAGGTTTCCTAACAGAACACCCTGTTACCCGACCAAATCTTGTTCAATTAAGGACAATATGTTTTGAACATTTACTGTCTCCTTACCACACTTTGATCTGGCTACATCTGTCTTTGACAAGCTGGCAAATATTCACCCCATTGGACATCTTGAAAATAACATTTTCCGTGAATGAATTTAACTTCCTTCTATGCTGGTATACCACCCCATTCTTCAAGCTTGGGTGGCTCCTCACACAAACTGTGCCAAGAAAGGATTCTACTTCTTGTGCCACTGTGACATTTTTGACATTGTGAAACCAGTTTGCGGCTACTTGCCAGAACATCTTGACTGGGCTTTGACATTGGGTGAAGACCGGCCAACCAACCTTTCTGACGTTGATCCAAATGACATCCCTTCTGCTGCATCTTCAGTGTTTGGCACTGAAACAGCACCATCCAGAAACTATGTTGAAGAGATACATCGCTTCACCACTCGGCTGACAAGTCAGACCTTCACCCGCCCTGTACACTTACATTGCTGGCGCATATCAACACTCAGAGTCACCTATATCTCTGAGGGGCAATTCTGTATAGTCACTAACTATCCGTCTTTTACCTATGGCACTCGTACTTGCAATAATGATAAACCTAACTTTTGTTTTACTCCACAGCAGAAAACTGTAATAGGTCACACTGTGATCATACCTGTTCCTCTCTCTCTGAACCAGACGTTATTGATACTGATCCTCAATACTTGCTTGCCCTGTCTCGTTATTTGCCTATTTTTAATGTGCACATTGATCCCTTGACACTCTCCTTGTGATCTCGTTTAGCTAGAAAAGATGCTCACTTGATTTATATTAGCAATAATGTATCTAAAGCAAATAATATACTTAATGATCTGATTCATGGTGGTGATTTAAGTCTTGCTGTTGGCTATTATTGGGTAGAACTTAGCTTCAAAGTTTTTGTTATTATTCAAGCATTCTTGATTGTATTCCTAATCTTCACTCTATCCTGCCTGTGACGTGACCTCAAACAACATCGAGACCAACTCAAATTTCTTTACAAGGCTTGTGTGGCTGGTCTGTAAATGGCTTTTTAGCTCCATCCCTACCAGCTTACTTGAGATTGTTGCCCCTTTGAGGCAACAAGGGGGCAATGTTATCCATGGACCAGTACCCCTGATTGGCCCCCTACCTCACAGACAGTAATATCTAGGGCACAAACACTTATTGTATAAGCATAAGTGCCAGGATTTGAGTTCTACTGTATTTGTACTGAGAATCATAATGCATTTGCCATCATAATTGTACCACTTGGGAGACACCTCTGTTTATACCATTGTATAATCTTTAGTTAGACAATACTGCCACATTTAGTTCTAGTGCAGAACAGCAATTACCTATGCAATTATGTATGCAACCACAAGTGGCCTTCATGAATACAGGTCCTTTGTTTAGTTATGTTATGTTTCTGCTAGCTCAGCATGCTTTCCCAGGCTAGTAAAACATCAGGTTATTTGCCATTATCCAATGATGAGACTTTTATATACTGTATCTTTTTAGTAGTTGCTATGATTATTATCAGGTGTATATAACCCTTTGCATTGCATCTTTTTCTCTGAGAAGAAGAAACTTGTTGCTGCCTAAAGGTAAGAAAGCTTGGAGGTGTTCTCCCCCATGTTTATTGCTGTGATTTGGTTGTAAGCCTGCTTTATATACCAGAAATAAAGCACTTTATGTGCTGGACACCAATTGTCTGTTGTTCCTTCACTTTTGTGCAAATCCAACAAAAACCTGAGAAAGGTAATTTTATTACCCAGTTACAGGATCAAAATACTAACAAGCATTTGCCAATGCTGAATGTTTACTTGCTAGTATTAGCATTGGAAATGCAGGAGTTAGATAGAAGCAGAATATGAATGTCAGTGAAGTATTGAACTTCATGTCAACCCTACCTCCACCCTGCTGAGTCAGACAGGCATTGGCGTATGCGTTTGGGTTGTCACCCATAACGTTCATGCCATTTCACCTCACCCTATCCTGCAGACACCAACAAATTTTGAGGTATGCCTTGGGGTGTTCAGCTTTACAGTCACTCCATTACATACACTGAAATGGGTGCAGAATAGGAGAATGGAATGAACTCTGGGGCCAAAGAGTCCAAGGCATACTTTGATGCCTGTCACTGGCTGCAGGGTGGGGGAGAGGATGGAATGGCATGAGCGTTATAGCTGGAAATCCAAAGGCACACCCCTAATACCTTTGACCATGCCATTCTGCATCAGATGTATGAAAACACAGAATGGGCAAGATGCGAAGAATGACAGCTGTACCATTCTAAGAGAGGTGTGAAGAGATGGCAATGTTGAAAATCTGTAGTGAAACTATTAAAAATGCTTGAACTTCTGAGCTTACATAGAAACTGTGCAATGCATGCATGTAACACAGTCATTTAGTGGAATTATTTTACCAAATGTTCAGCATAGGCATTTTGTGATCTCTGCTCATGGACACTGTCACTATGATTTTTTTAATCTGTCCCGAACATTGATTTCCCACAGTGACTATGCTATTTTGTGTTGCATATTTTGGGAAGGATATGAAAAATGACAGCTGTTCTGTTCATAAGGAGGTATGAAAAAAATGGCAATGCTAAAAATCTGGAGTGAAAATATTACAAATGTGCGAAATTACGAGGGTGCATGAAAACTGCACAATGTACGCTCGAAACACAGTCATTTTATGGACTTTTGTCACTAAATTTTCAACATAGGAATTTTAGCACCTCTGCTCGTGAACAGTGTCACTGTGATTTTCTTAATCTGTCCCAAACACTGACTTTCCACAGAGACCATGCTATTGTGTGCCTGAAGTGGGAAAACACATTTCAGCCAGGTTGTGAAAAATGACAGCTGTACTGTTCGTAAGGAGGTCTTAAAAAATGGCAATGTTGAAAATCTGGAGTGAAAATACTACAATCGTAAGCTACGAGGGTATGGAAACCGATAATGCACGTGAATAGTCGTCATTTTATAGATGTTTGTCAACAAATTTTCAGCATAGGCATTTTAGAACCTCTGCTCATGAACAGAGTTACTGTGATTTTCGTAATCTGTCCCAAACACTGATTTACCACAGCAACTGCGCTATTCTGCGCCAGAAGTGCTAAAGCACATTTCGTCCAGGATGTGAAAAATTACAGCTGTACTGTTCATAAGGAGGTGTGAAAAAAATGCCAGTGTTGAAAAGCTGGAGTGACAATATTACAAATTTGAGAAGTTACGAGGATGTGTGGAAACCACGCAACACACGCTCGTAACACAGTCATTTTATGGACATTCATCACCAGATTTTCAACATAGGCATTTTAGGACCTCTGCTCATGATCAGTGTCACTGTGATTTTCTTAATCTGTCCCAAACACTGATTCCCCACAGTGACAGTGCTATTCTGTGCCAGAAGTGTGAAAACACATTTAAGCCAGGATGTGAAAAATGACAGCTGTATTGTTCATAAGGAGGTGTGGAAAAATGGCAGTGTTGAAAATCTGAGTGAAAATATTACAAATTCACAAAGTTATGAGTGTGCATGGAAACTGTGTAATGTACACCCATAAAACAGTAAATTTTTGGATTTTTTTCACCAAATTTGAAACATAGGCTTTTTGAGAGCCCACCTCATGAACAGTTGCACTGTCATTTTGTTAACTGGTCCAGAAAGGTGATTCCATGCAGTGACCACAAAATCACCTTTCAGGACCTAATAACACCATGATAGTGATTGAATTCATGAGCAGGGGTCCCAATAACCCCATGTCGAAAATTTGGTGCCAAAAGTCAAAAAACTGGCAGAGATATCCACATAAGTTGAAAAAAACCCTGTTTATGCTATTATACAGCTTACCGGCATTTCTTCAGTTCGACGTCGGCTTTGAAGAGTGCATACATGTTCCCAGTCCACCAAAGATTGTCGTGCCAGGCTCCAGAAATAAGTATGGGGAGAGTGGGGTGTGGGGAGGTGGGGTGCACAGAGGGTGACTGCGGGTTGGGGGAAGGGGCATGAGACACCATGAGGGACCATTTTCTTGGTTTCAAGGGCAACAAAATAAACAAAAGATGTCACAGTAAGGTTTTTTTTTGCAGTCTTGCTTTTGTCACACTGGGGTGGGCTCCCAGTGTGCCACCTGTGTTTTGGGGGAGGGGGGACTTAAGCCGACAGAGATTAGGCCCTCTGTCAGCAAAGAAAGACTGTTTGGGGGGGCATGATGCTGAGAGGATTGGGCACCCCCTCGGCACACAACAAATGGGTGGACATTATGTCAATGGGGAGTTGGCTCACCCATCAGTTAATGAACTGGGTCAGGGGCATGACAACAGGGGGATTGAGCACCCCAGTCTGCTTTCATGGGGCTCTGAGGTGGATGGCAATAGCCAACACCATGTTCTTGGAAATGTTACACCAGGCAAGGTACTGCCCTGCAACGATGGGTCGCTCACTCATTGCAGCTGAATGGATGATGCTGCAATGACGAGGTGGCCCCTGATTGTGGCAGCCAAATTGTTTTAAGTTGGTGGCACTTCTGGAGAACCAGTGTCATCAGGACAGTGGGTCTGAATTACTTGAACACTGCCAAGCCCAAAAATGAAGTGTCAGCACTGGCCGCCACAGTGCCACACCTCCACAATCCGCTTCTCTCCTAAGCTGCCACATAATGTTTCTTGTGCATGTGCGCAAGCAAACATAAAAATTACTAAAGTTATTAGCCAGTATTTGTAAATTTCAACATAGGCTCATAACCGTGTTGTTTTTTAATATTTTTACTCCAAATGTTCTTTTTTTTAAACTAGATGCCTTTATTAATTTTCAAACAATTGCAGACATGAAACAATTGTACAGACACAGGGGACAGAAAGTACAAAGGCAAAGGTGTGGTTTCATGTCCCCACCCTCCTCCCCTCACCCTCACTACCATCCATACCCCCATCCCTTCCTCTCTCCCCCAGCTCTGGCTAGAATTCACACTGAGCGATCTCTGACAGTGATGTGACTGCAAAAAGGGAGTTGTAAAAACAGTTAAGAGCCATAAAAGCTGGTGGAGACCGCTCTCCCTCAGAATACCCTGGCCCCAGACTGAATCAGATATAAAGTGTGCATATTCTCCCATATCCTCTTATAGCATACCAACATATGAACATATGAATATGCCAGCCGAAACAGACCACCCGGTCTAAGTCTGCAGCTAGCACCCCTAGTTTGCAGCTGTCCCACCCCTCTCCCAACTGTCATCCCACTACCATCCCCCACCTCCCTCACCCTCACTCTCCTCTCTTCCCTGTCCCATGCCATTTTGAAACTGTCCACAGATTTACATGATGCCACCCATTCTGGTAGGGTGTTCCATTTTGCTACCACCCTCTCTGTGAAATAGTGTCTCCTCATTTCCTTCCTAAATCTTCCCCCCTCTATTCTATCCTCCAGGGCATACATATTCAGGTCTCTCAGCCTGCTGTCATAGTCTGTTCCTTCCATTCCACATATCTTTGTTGCCATCCTCTACATCCCCTCCAGTAGCCTGATATCACGCTTTAGGTATGGCCTCCAAAACTGCACACAATACTTTAAGTGCATCCTTACCAGCAACCTGTAGAGGGGAAAGATCACCTCTCTTCACCTGGATGAAAAAACCCTTGCTATGCGCCCCAGCATTTTGTTCGGTTTTGCAGCCACTCTCCTGCACTGGGCAGTGTTGTCCATGGTCCCTGTTATCATTACCTCTAGGTCCTTCTCCTCCTCAGTGATCCCCAGTTTAACCCCTCCCAGCCAGTATTCTCTCCTTGGGTTCTTCACCCTAAAGTGCATAACCTTACACTTCTTTGCATTGAATCCCAGCTGCCACCTCTCTGATCACTCCTCTAGCTTGCTTAGGTCCCCCTGCAGCTGCTTTCATCCCTCCTCTCCATTCACCACTGCTCCTATTTTGGTGTCGTCAGTGAACAGACTTATCTTGTTCACCACCCCATGTGCAATGTCTGATATGAAGAGCCCAAATCATTGGCACCAACACAGAGCCCTGTGGCACCCCACTGTCATCGGGCTTTGGAGTTGAGAGCTCCCCTCTCACCACCACCCGTTACAGCCTTCCACTCAGCCAGCTTGTAATCCAGTTCATAATTTTTGCCCCTGCTCCTACACCAGTTAGCTTCCCCCCAAGCCGCCCATGAGGCATAGAATCGAAGGCCTTGCTGAAGTCCAAGTAAATAACATCCACTGCATGACCCTTATCCAGCTCACCTGTCACCCAATCATAATATTGTATCAGGGTGGTTTGACAAGACTTCCCTGAAACAAACCCATGCAGTCTCACATCCTGGAAGCCATTGTCCTCCAGGTACGACACCAGTCTTTCCTTTAGTATTGTTTCCAAGAGTTTGTACACCATGGAGGTGAGACTTACTGGGTGATAATTACCCAGTTCATCCCTTTGTCTGCTCTTGTGTAATGGTACTACATGTGCCATCCTCCAGTCCAGTGACACACAACCCGACTACAGTGAGGTGCTGTACAGATCCACCAGCAGCTCCACCAACACCTCTGCCATCTCCCTCAGCACCCCGGGGTGGATACCATCCAGCCCTAATGCCTTGTCTACCTTCAGTGCCCTCAGTCCCTCTAGGACTCTACTTGCCTCAATTGTTCAATCTGTTGCCTCCTCTCCCCCTGTCCCCACCCTCCCAGAGCATGGTGGTTGCATTCCCCCCTTTTCTTCCATGAACATTGAGCAAAAGTATTCATTCAGTGCTTCTGCCTGCTTCTCACCCTTTTCCATCCACTCCCCACCCCTTTTTATCCTCACTATTGTCTCCTTGCAATTCCATTTCTCCCTGATTTATCTGAAAAAGTCTTTCTCCCCCCTGTTAATTCCCCGAGCTAATCTCAGCTCCCTCTGGGTCTTGGCTCTCTCACTTTTCTGGTCATCTCCCTGGACTGTCTTGCATACTCCTCCCTTTCCACTTCCTTCCCTGTCCTTCTATACCTCTGGTGCACCTCTCATTTTGACCTCACCACCTCTACTACCTCAGTGTTCAACCTGCATGGTTATCTTGCTCTGCTCCTCTTACCCTGTGTCTTGGTGCAGGCTTCTGTCGCCTCTGTAATCCCCCTTTTAATAATATCCCATTTCTGCTCTGCATCCATCTCCTGCCTTATGCCCTCTAGTTTCCCTTTCAGTACTTCCTGCATCCTCCCAAAGTCTGCCTCCCCTGAAGTTTACTACCTGAGTAACTGATTTTCTGGCTCCCCACACATCGTGATATTAAACCACACCGTTTGGTGATTGCTGTCAGATAGTCGGTCCTCCACCTTTATTTCCCTTACTGCCTCCCCATTCAACAACACCAGATTTAAAGTGTTCCTTAGCCTAGTAGGTACACTAACCAACTGTGTCAGAAGACCCTCCTGGATTGCATCCCAGAGCACTTGCTCCCTAGCAATGGAGGTGACTGGAATGCTCCAGTCAATCCCCAGCAAGTTCAAATCCCTCACTATGACCACTTTCCCTTTTCTGCACACCTTTCTGATTTGTCCTGCTAATTCCTTGTCAAGCTCCTCAGACAGGGACGGTGGCCCTTATACCACCCCAAACCTCAGTTTCCTACCCCTTGAGTCTAGGAGCTGCAGCCAGATTACCTCTGTTCTCCTTTCTTCCCCTTCGTCCCTTGTGCATTTGGTCCTGTCCCTTACATAGAGTGCCACCCCACAAACCCTGCCTTTCTTAAGGTCCTTCCTATATACTTTGTATCCCTTCCTATATACTTTGTATCCTGGGAAGGCCAGATCCCAGTCCCGGTGCTCAGTTGCCCATGTTTCTGAGACAGCTGCAATATCCACCCTCCACACTGCTATGAGTGCCTGTAGCTCAGCAGATTTGTTCCCAGATTTGGCAGATTTGTAGCCATTGAGAGAACCCCACATGCTGGCTTTAAGTTGCTCGGCTATCAAGTTAAAAAGCAGTTCTTGCAATCACTCTGTGTAGATGAGTGAGCATGTATCAAGCCAGTTGTGTAACACCACTTTCTTAAGGGACAAGGAAATCAGTGCCATATAGTACTTTCGTTGCCTGACTGATATACTTGCAAAATGTCCAGCCAAGCACATCTCAGGCATGAAACACTCAGCTATACCTAGTAGGGGATCTGCATTGTTCTTAATTGAGTGCCATAGGGATTTAACTACAGGGCAATCCCCGAAGATATGTGACAGGGTACCATCCCCTTGGTGGCATCTGATGCAGGTGGACAAGGACATTCTACCCACTTTGAATAACCAAGCTGGGGTTCAGTACATGTTATTCAAAAATTGGAATTCGGTCAATCTCGATCTATCTTGGGTGATGTATTTATAAGTGTCTTGCCATATCTTACCCCAGACGCCATCCAGGGGAGGAAACTGTTCACTCCAGTAGTTGAGTTTCCCATCCAGGGCTGCAAATGCTCTTTCAAATAAAGAGCAGTTGGCCTTGGAGATTGAGTGGTGTAAACAAGTGAGAGGAAAGAGTTTTGATAAAACCTCCCATGGTATTGCCCTCAGTCAATAGATCTGTTTTCTTTATTAGCAGGTGCCTCAGTTGGAAAAGTTTGAAAATGTGCCCCTGGTTGATCTTATATTTATTTAGGATGACTTCTATGGGACTACAACTCCCTTCAGCGAAAAGATTGCTAACCTGAGCTCTTGCAATTAAGGGAGCCAATGGGCTGAGACAGTCTGCCCTCCCAATTTTAAAGTTAGGGTTCCCCAGAACAGGCTGGGCAGCATCCTTCCTTTGCTCATACTTGAAAAAGGAGCATAACTGTGTGTGTATTCTAATTGAGGTTGCTATATAGGGGTACCACTTAAGCTACAGGGGAGATCTTTTGGAGTGATATGTAAAAGTGCTTCGGGGGGAGATACCTGCTGAGGTTATCCGCTCCAGTTCCAGTTTTAACCATAAGGGGACATATAGGAGAGAATTCAACTCCAATGGATTATTGGGCTATCTCAGGTATTTACATGCTTGACAGGCCCAATAATATAACCCAAAATGCGGTGGGCACAACCCTCACCAGTCCTTAGTGGCAGCCATTTTATGAAAAGCTTGTTTGGGGGGCTTACCCAACCAGATGAAATCAGTGAGCCTAGAGTGAACTTTTTGAAACCACTTTCCAAGTAACCATGGGTTCAGCATATTTAAAGGGTAAAAGAGCCTTGGCAAGATATTCATTTTAATTAGGTTGATGCAACCACAGAGACAGAGATTGGGACACCCTTCCAGCTATCCCAGTCTTGCAGAATAATTTGTAGTCTAGCATCTAGATTAAGCTTAATCATTCTAGACTCTGTTCTGGAAAAACTAATACCCAGGTATTGCAAACTCTGACAGGACCATTGCACACCTAGCTGAATAACATCATGCTTAAATAACTTACTGTTAAGGGGAAACATAATAGTTTTATCTAGGTTCATTTTGTAAATGGAAAACTGGCTAATTTCTTGGAGAGAATCTAATACTTTCAGAAAGAACTCTCTGGGGTGGGATAGATGTAGTAAAATGTTATCTACATTGGCCAATAGCTTAAATTCCTGAGATCTAATAGTAATACCTACATAGATACATAGACAGTGTCAGCAGATAAGGGCCTATGGCCCACCTAGTCTGCCCATTTGAGCTTGTAAGTTCAGTTTGTTTTCCTAGAAGTCTATTTCCCCTTACCCCTGACCTCTAGAATTCCTTTATGTCTATCCCATGCATTCTTAAATCCCGTGATTGTTTCAGCCCCCACCACTTCCTCTGGCAGGGTGTTCCACTTGTCCACCACCCGTTCTGTGAAGAAATTCTTTCTCATGTTTCCTCTGAATCGTCCTCCTCCAACTTCATCCCATGCCCTCTAGTCCTGAAACATCTTTTCGCTTAAAATAGTGTTTTCCTGCACCCTGTTCCTCCTGTAAGATACTTGTATGTCTCTATACCCTCTCTCCTCCCTCTCCTCCAGGGAGTACATGTTCAGTTCCTTCAACCTGTCTTCATAGGACTTGTGATGCAACCCATGCACCATCTTTGTTGCCCTCCTCTGAACCTTCTCTACCATGTCTATGTCCTTACATAAGTATGGTCTCCAGAACTGTACACTGTACTCCAGGTGGGGCCTCACTAGTGTCTTGATATGGCAGATTATGACCTCCTTTCCTGCTGGTGATGCCCCTGCCTATACATCCCAGCATCCTATTTGCTTTACCTGATGCCTTGTCACACTGTTTCCCACCTTGAGGTCATCAGAGATGACAACCCCAAGATCCCTTTCCTGCTTGGTGCATGCTATATCCTCACCCCCCAACTGATATATTGTGCCAGGGTTTTTGTGCCCCATATGCATTATCTTGCACTTCTTTGCATTGAATTTCAACTGCCAAACCCTTGACCATTCTTCAAGTTTCTGCAGGTCCCTTCTCATTCTGTCTACACCCTCTGGTGTGTCTACTCTGTTACAGAGCTTTGTGTCATCAGTGAACAGTGAAATTCTGCCTTCTATATCCTGTGCAATGTCACTGATGAAGATGTTGAATAGGACCGGTCCCAGCACTGATCCCTGTGGTACCCCACTGGTCACTCTTCCCTCTGTGGAGTGACAGCCATTTACCACCACCCTCTGTGTCCTGCCACCCAGCCAGTTACCTACCCACCACACTACTGTCCTGCCCACACCCATATTCCCCAGTTTGTGTAATAGTCTTCTATGTGGCACAGCGTCAAAGGCCTTGCTGAAGTCCAGATAGGCCATGTCCACTGCCCTCCCCTGATCCACCTCCCTAGTCACCCAGTCAAAAAATTCAATGAGGTTGGTCTGACATGACCTCCCCCTGGTGAAACCATGCTGCCTTGGGTCCTGTAGTCCATTGACAACCATACCTGTTATAGTAGGATTATCTCTCAGTTTACTTAAGAGGGGCTTCAAATATATGTTGAACAGGAGTGGGTACAATGGACAGCCCTGCCTAGTGCCCAAGTGCAAGGGAAAGGTATCTGAGAACACCCCATTACAATACAGATGAGCTCCAGGGTTTTTATATAGGGATGCAACCCATTTAATAAAAAGAGAAGGAAAACCAAATGTTTGCATTGTCCGAAGTAAGAATTGCCAGTCTACTCTGTTGAAGGCTTTCTCTGTGTCCAGAGACAAACAAACCTGCTGGATAGATGGAATCCCTGGATGCAGAAAAAATGTGAGCTAACTTAAGCAGGTGATCTGAAGAATTTCTACCCACTATGAAACCCACTTGCTCCTGCTGGATTATGGAGGGGAGGACTCTAGTTAGCCGATTCGCTAGCAATTTGACGAGAATCTTTATATCATAGTTTAACAAAGAGATTGGGTTATAGTTTGTGACCTTCTCTACATCTTTCTCTGGTTTATGGATGATGATGATTAGAGCTTCTGGTAAGCTTTTGTCAATCATTTCAGCTTCTAGTATGCAGGTGTAACCCCTTTGTCACCCAGGGTTACTAGAATCTCACTTAAATCTAGTGGCAGGCAGGGAAAGGCAGCTTGTGAGACACCAGTTAAATGGGATTCACACTGTCTCAATCTGTCCTCAGACTCAGCTGAGCTGGAGGGATGACATCACTTATAATTCTTGCAGCAGTATAAGCCACAGTGGAATGTTGCAGCAGGGAGTTAGGTTAGAATGTTGGGGTTTTCAAAGCAGTCTGTAGAAGTCTAGTGGGAGACTTAGTGGAAGGAGGAGGTGCGCTGCAGTTGGAAGCCCCTCGGAGCCTAGCTCTGTAATAGATCTGCAACCGGAAGAGGGTGTGTGTTCTCACCCTAGAGAAGGACAGAGAGGAAACCAATAGAAGTGGTTGAGACCATTCCCTGGTTTGTTGTAATGCCCTATCCCTGGCAGGATGGGGGAGAAAAGACCAGCATTTCAGGGGCAATCCCCTGACCCTGCTGGAAAAGGGAAAGCTGCCTGACTAGAAAATTTGTACCGAGGTACCAGATGTGTGATTTTAGTGTGAGAAGCCCTGGGGCACCTTCGAGCCATGGTGAGTCTGCTCTGACACAGAGCCCATGTTTTCACTGTAGATAGTTGTGTAAAGTATCTGCTACTGTGGGGTCAGAAAAGGACAGCCAAGTACAGTACTTGAAGTGATGTGTATGGCTTGAAATGCATCTAACCAGTGGGGGTCTACAGGGATGGACATAGCCACTTAAAGAATGCTGCAAGTCAGGACACCAGTCACATGAAAAGTAAATTGTTAAATGCGATATACATTTCTAGATAGCATTCTACAAACAGAAAGTTCAAGGAAAGGTGTTGACTCCAAATGAATGGTCAGGTATGGGTTTGGGAACAAGAGGTGAGAGACCCCACCATCTGGAGTAACCAGATTTACCTCTACGGATTCACTTTTGGCACCTATAGCTTTCTTTCAGACACTTGGCCAGTGTCTGCAGAAAGTACCCAGATGTGGGATTAAGGAAGTGTTTTTTTTCCCCTTTAGAGCTAAAAGCGCTCATGGGTGGTTGAGGGAGCCACCACCAAAAGTCCATGACATATGGAAAAGTGTACTAGTGCTGGCCGAGATGCCATGCCAGGGAATCCAAGCGTGAAAGTACCAGTTCAGGCATGGGAGCCCAGATGTGTTCAGAACCTGAGGGTTGTTGTGATGATGAGGAAGATGTGTTCTGACCAATATAAATTTGCATATCCAGTGAGTGTAGCCCCATGGGGGTCCATCTTGCTTTGTATTCTTGTGTTCAAGTGAATAAAAGCCTCACTTTAGAATCCAACTCCTGGTTTGCACATTCTCAGTTATTGTTTCCTGTGTCCAGAATTATTTGGGTGCCCCTGACCAGAAGTGCAAACCTAGCCCTGATGCTGAGCAAATGTTTTCTCCCCGAACCCTGGTTACATAGTTAAATAGCTTGAGCAGCCAAGGGGTCAGGTGTTTAGCAAAGGTTTTATAAAAATTAGGGAAAAACCCATCAGGTCCTGGGGCTTTATCTGAAGGTAGGGTTGTGATAATGGGCAGTATGTCTGCCTCACTTAGGGATAAAGTTAGCCCTTCATCTTGTTTGTCTGCCAGGGGCAGTAAGGAAACAGAAGTGAGATATTCATCAACCTCTGTAGAAGTCGAACAATTGGGCATGGTGCTATAAAGTTCTTGATAGTAAGAAGCAAATTCTCTAGTGATATCTTTAGGATTTAGCTTAATGGTGTTATCTGCTAGGGATCGTATCCCTTTAACCACTCTGGAAGCCTCCTGATGCTTTAACCTAAGGATAAGGATTCTACCTGCTTTTTCTCCCTGGTGAATGTAAAGTGCTCTGGTTTTCAAGCATGCATTCTCAGTCTTATCTCTTAGGAGCACACTATATTGATCTCTATACCCTATTAATATACATCTGTCTCCCTTCAGTGTCCTAGGGGATAAATTGGCTTACAAACTGTGTATTTTGGATAAGAGTTCTAGGGCTTTGAGCTCCCTATTACATTTCCTAAAGGAGGCCTAACGTATGAGCTCTCCTCTGATCACACATTTAAGAGCCCCCCCATTCCATATCCAGTCTATCAGTGGAGTGCAAGTTGACCTCAGTAAACTGGTCAATTATATTCACTATATACTTTACAATTTTCTCCTCTTTGAGAAGTTGGTTTTTAAATTTCCATATGGTTTCCTTGGGGAGACTGGGTAAGAGGTCTAAACTACACCAAATCATCGAATGATCTGAAATAATCCCAGGTTCAATTTGGCTATCTATGATACCAGGCAAAAGGGTATGGCTGAGCGAAAAATAGTCAATCCTAGATGAGGAATTGTGGACTTCAGAGTGAAAGGTATAGTCTCTCAATGTTGGGTACGGCGTTCTCCAGGGATTGCAGAGACAAATGCTATCCACCATATCCTGGATTGCCCTTTGGGCTAGGGGAAAGGCCACTGCACCTCCTCTCAGACTTATCTAAATCCGGGGAGAAGGGCAGATTCCAATCCCTTCCCAAAATGATAGGAAGTGTGATGAAGGGGGACAGATTGGTCATAAGTGCCATGAAAAAGGCTGGGGAGTCCGCACTGTGACTACAGACATTACCTAGCAAGAGTTATGTCCTATCCAAAAGACCATTCAGAAATATGTACTGGCCATTTGGGTCCCTAATGGTTTGTTCACATTGAAAGGAGGTACCCCGGGATGGAATGTTGGCTACTCCCCCTACTCTATGTGCTCTTTCTGCTGCGTAAACCTGTCTCATGGGTTGCCTGTGAAACAGATAAGCTTCAGATTCCAGCAAATGTGTCTCCTGTAAAAGGAGATTTCCCCTTTAAGAAGCTGAATGTGCTTTAATATTTGGTAACGCTTCATTTTGGCCTGAGCCCCTTTGACATAACGCAATATTATTTTCCTATTAGCCATCATTTTTTATACCCCATGAAAGCTTCTGGGTACTCAGATCTGGAATCCTCCTCCCATGGACCTTGTCACATGTAACTACATAACCACTGTCTGCTGTCTGTCACCTCACCCCAGATGCTTGCAAGTCAGAGCCACCCCAAACCCCTACGTAACCTTTACCCTCAAATCCAAAACAGAGAAGATTGTGTAACATCCCCCAACTGCAACACCCAAAACCTCCAAAACAAGTTACCCTTGTGATTAGGAAAACTGATACAAAAAAATAGACAGTGCATGCCCTCCTCCCTCCAACAAATATAGTTCTTCGTACATGATGGAGCTCGTCCACAGTAACTCCACTCCCACCCACCCCCGGGTAGCAAACAGTGCTTCCTGCAAGGACATAACTTTGAAAATACCCCAAAATTACCCTCATATACATGAGAAGTTATTCCCCAGGAGCACTGAACAGTAATATCCACAAGAATTCCAGAAAACCACTTGCAAAAAATATAGCATGCAAAACCAACATGCTGCTAAACAGAAACAAGAGCAAGGCACCAAGAGGCATAGGCAGAACCAAACATGCAAAAGCTACACCACAGAGTGAGTGTAAAACGTCTAAACAGACTAACACAGTCACAGTTCCAGGGTTCCCCCAAAACACAGCTGTTGAGTCGGGGAACCATATTCCTGATGCCAAAATTACTATGCCAGCTGTGCCCCCCTGTATACATTAACTGGCAATAAAAAGAAAAGCAGCAGGGCTAACATAACAAGGTCCCAATAAAGATAGTTAAGCAAATTAAGTAGGCCTGACTATAATCCAGGCACAGCGCTTATAAGTACCCCCCTTAGTAAGCAGGTAGCTGAGGCCACAATGTAGAGATCATCCACAACCCTGAGTCCCATTCTACTAACATATATGGTGCTAAGGAAAATAAAACTGCTTGAGATCACCAAGTTTGAGGTGCAATACTCAAATTAGACTCTGACCAGAATAAGGTAATCCACATACCGGTTGACTCACATTAACAGCATCATGACACCTAGAGAGTTTCAATGATTCTTGAACAGTTCAGGGGAAAGCAACCTTTAGGGCATCCTCTGCCAGCTTTGGGTCGTCATAGGAATTCCAAGTTCCAGCTACCATTGTTTTCCATTTTAAACATGTTGCCGCCAGTATAATTTTAGACACAAGAGGCTGAAAGGTTGATCTTTTCTGTCACACTGAGAGAAGTAAGTCCTGTGCCACAAGCAATTTTGAACCCTCCCATGAAGCCTCCTGTAACTCTCTCACTTTGGCCATAAAATGTTGTTTCTCTAGGTAGTTGAGGAAATGCAAGATGAGTGTGCAAGGAGGTGCACCAGGCAGAGGCAGAGGCATAGGATGCAGGGTGCAGTGTGAGCACACGATGGTATATGTAGACCCAAATGGTGAAGGACCTGTAAGTTTGGTAACCATCTTCTGAGTAAAAAGCATTGGGTCAGCCCCTTCAGCCTTTTCGGGAAAGCCAATAATAATGGCGTTGTTCTGTTGGCTTCTTCCTTCTAAATCCTCTTACTTTGTTCTCTAATTTGACAATATATTGCCTGGCTGCCACAATATCTGATTTAACCCAATCCTGTTTCCTTTCTACCGACACCACTCAGGCTTCCACGTCCCCCATTCTCTTTGTGATCTCTTCCAAGGCCCCTGTCATTGTTTTAAATTTCCTCTTTGAGGGAGCGGAGTTCCTCCAGGAAAGCATGGAATTCTTCCATAAAGCACTCGATTGTAAGTACATTTTGTTCATGCTACAACAATATGGCTTTTGGGGAGGTAGACTGCTGTGATTTTTTTTTTTGCTTAGTTTTTCAGGCATGGGCAGTGGCTTGTGGTGGGGAAGAGCTGACCACAGTTCTACCTCCATTCTTCTGACGCAAGCAATCCCTTACAAAGCAGAAAGGTGCTATGCCACTTCTCTTCCAGAATATGAAGAATTAATCCTTTGAACTACCCTGGATTTTAAGTTTGGGGTAAAATTAGTGCTGGGATAGTGGGAGCACTCAGTAAGAGCTACTACTCAGCTAACTGCATTACACGATCCACCTACCCCACATTTTCAACATAGCCTTCTTATGACCCCACCTTATTAACAAGGGCAGAGAAAATGTTCATCTCCTGCTCAAAAGGTGATTTCACACAGTGACTGCAAAATCATTCAGGACAGATTTGCCTAATGTCACTGTAATTGTTCATGAGGTGGGGTCCCAAAAAAGGCATGTTGAAAATTTGGGGCAAAAATATTCAGAAATGGCCATGTTATGCCACTAAGTTCAGATCACCATTGAAATACATTGAACTGCATATCTGATTTCCTCAGTTTGTGGTCCAGCATTAGAGTGAAGACATGTATGTGATCAAGAAAGGACTATGGCATCGGACCCCTGGTGGGTAAGTAAGGGCTGGGGGGGTTGGTGCTGAGTAGGAGGGGATGGTGGGTGGGGGGAATAATGGCAGAACATACATTTATGGACAGTTTTCCTTTTTCCAGGGTTTTTAAAAATAAATAAACAAATAAATGATGAGGGACAATTTTTCGTATTTCGGGGTGAAGACACTGGGGGATCGGGCACCCCCAGTGTCAGTGTTATGTTTGGGGGTGACAGGTTGTGGGTGTTGAGAAGGAGGATTGGGTGGGGGAACAGTTACAGCTGCCAGCAAGAGACATTAATGGATGGTTTATGAGGTAGACACTGGGGGATTGGGCTCCTTCAGTGTCAGTGTTATGTTTGTGGGGTAGAGGGTGGTGGAGGAAGAATTACAAGGGTGCCATCAACAGACATCGATGGACAGTTTTCTTTTTTACAGGCTATAAAAAAAGCACTAAGTTCAAATCCCCATTGAAATACATTGAACCACATACCTGATTTCCTCAGTTTGTGGTCCAATGTTGAAGAGTGAAGACGTCTCTGTGGTCATGAAAGGATTATCGCATAGGACCCCCAGTGGGTAAGTAGAGATGGGTGAGTGTGTAGGGCGGTGGGTGCTGAGTGGGAGGGTCAAGTGGGTGGGGGAAATAACAGTGCCACAGACATTGATGGAAGGTGTTCCTTTTTCAGGGTTTAAAAATAAATATAAAATGATGAGGGATAATTTTCTGTATTTCAGGTGAAGACACTGGGGGTTGGGCACTCCCAGTGTCAGTGTTGTTTGTGTGTGGATGGGGTGGGGTGGGGTGAGGTGGCGTGGTTGGTGCTGAGAGGCAGGATTGGGTAGGGGAGAGTTACAGGGGCATCAGCAACAGACATCAATGGATGGTTTCTTTGTTGCAGGCTATTAAAAAAAATACAAGGTGGACAATGAGGGTACTGGGTACCTTCATGCTAGTGTTATGTTTGGGAGGGGTGCTTACAGGCAGGGTCAGGTGGGGGAAACAGTTACAGTACCACCATGCTGGGGGACTGGGCACCCCCAGTGTCAGTGTTATATTTGTGGGGGGTGGAGTGGGGGGTGCTTAGAGGGAGTGTTAGGTAGGGGGAGATTTACAGGTGCACAAGCAACAGACATTGATGATAATTTTCTTTGTTACAGGCTATGAAAAAAACTACAAGGTGGTGACACTGAAGGATTGGGCACCCCCAGTGTCAGTGTTATGTTTGTGTGTGTGTGTGTGTGTGTGTGTGTGGGATGGGGGGTGCTGAGGGGGGGTACCACTAGGCACCAAGGAAAAACAAATGAGTTATGGCTAGGGGAATGCAAGGAATTTCTGTGACTTCAGGCATACGCATTAGCATTCATGCTAATGCTCATGCTGGAGTTACAGTTCCAAAGACAGGCTTCTGGTAGTGAAAGCCGCTCAGCTGTTTGTTGACACAGGATTGTGCAAATCAAAGGACTAAAGATCTCTCTGACTGGAGTGACTTCAGTCATTTGAAGTACACAAAGTTTCAGCCCACCTAGCAGAGAGTTACGTCACGGCAACAGTGCATGGTCATTGGTGTAGACTGCCTAGCCCCCTGCTGTTCTGAACTGCAATAGGATTGGCAGTGACACCCCCAACATCTGACTGTAGTCATCCCAGGTGCGTCAAATGTAAAAAAGGAGGGCTTCAGCACCCTGCTTCATTAGTATGTTAGTGCTGACATTTAAAACAATGTTGCATTATTTTCATATAAACGTAAATGCTTTTGGTAGTGTTGTGCAATAGGGCTGCAACTGCTGCCATCCAGTTGTGGCTGCTAGCCATACATCACTTAATTTCTGAAAGACAAAACAAACAAAGAGGATCCCCCCCACCCTTCTTTGTAGGTTAGCAGACAGTTTCAACTGATTTACATGAAATCACTTTGTCGGTGCTTCCAGATTGTTTTGGCATTTTTCATGGTGAAAGCAATGTAAGTCTATGATAAGAATTTCAATGTAAATCTTCTCCAAATCCTTGTAACATACAGAGATACCTGTAGATCTGGGAGCCCATCCCCAATTCTGCATTTTCAAGATGGGTTTTGTCTGCCCCCTGATGGCATCCCATAAGCACATGAGGTACTGAAGAAATACGTTCTTTGACCTGCATACAGCATATATTCAGTTTCTAGATGGCAAATGTAATTTTTTTTAAGCAGTTAAACTACTCAGTAAATGGTCTCAATTTGTTTTTCTGGGAAGCTTGGCACAGGTTATGGGGGCATATGGAAGAGCCATGCTTTACCTAATCCCCATGCCTACATCGCAATGAGATATGCTTGGCATTGCCACTGCTAAAGGAACACGTTTTGAAGTGGGTTTGTAACCATTTATTGCAATTTACATAAAGTCGACAGGCTCAGGAGTGGACAGAAAGACAATAAACTAAAACAGCATCTGAGGTAGTTAAATTGTCATACTGCCAGATATATAAAAAAACACCTCAAGTATGGGGTAGCTAATCAAAAGGGGTGGGGTTGTCCACAGGCCTCCTGCTCCTTCAAGACACAGTTCCATTTCTATACTATGAATGTACAAAACACATACACACATAAAACAGGGGAATCAGGTTCATGATAAAATATTAAAAACTTAATACTGAAATAAAAAGTTAGTTTCAGAAAATATAATAATTTCTGTTTAATTAAGTCTTGTTTCTGAAAGGAAAGGGTGTTTAATTACAACTTACTTCATCCCAGCCAGTCATGCCCCCTCTCTATAGTGAAGGCTGAATTCGAGAAACAGAGAAGGTAAATTATAAATTTAACCCTGCCCTAGTAAATTTTTTATTTGCTTGCATGTATGTGCAAGAAACATACTGCCACCATACAAGTTTTCGTAGGTGTGCCACCCCCACTTCCAATGCCCTGCTCCTTTTTGCAGGCACCGCCAAACCGCATCAATGAATGTCTGAGCTGTCTATAACAGCCGTTCAGATGCAGTGCCATACAGTTCTGAGAAAGCCACCACTACAATCAGCAGTGGTAACATGTAGGCAATTTGCATACTGCCGTCGGCAGGCAATTTGCACCCTGACCGAAATGTGTTTTCGCGCTTCCGGTGCAGAAATGCATGGTTGCTGTGGGAAATCAGTATTTGGGACAGAGTAAGAAAATCACAGTGACACTATTCATGAGCAGAGGTCCCAAAATACTTGTGTTGACACTCTGCTGTAACCAGTTCCCAAACTAATTACATTACGGGTGTGTGTTGAGCAGTTTCTACGCACACTCATGTGTTCACCAGTTTTTTTTATATTTTCACTCCAGATTTTCAACATTGCCATTTTTACACCTCCCCAGGAACAGTACAGCTGTCATTTTTCACATCCTGTTCAAAATGTGTTTTCACAGATGTGGTGCCAAATGGCGTAGTCACTCTGCAAAATCAGCTTTCAGCTAATGAACAGATATTACCACTGTTCATGAGGTGGGGTCACAAAAAAACCATGTTAAAAATTTGGAGTGAAAATGCCAATGAATGCCCGGGGCCTTAGGGTTTCCAACCATAACGCCCCACCCTGTAAAGATTGACAGGCATCAGGGGTGTGACTAGGGACTGTCACATGTAATGCGGCCATGCTGGGTCAGCCATGGAGAGTCACGGAGAGCTACTAAGAATCACTAAGCGTTATCAAGAGTGATTCGTTTAAGTTTTGTTTTAATTAACTTATAGTTTAAATTATTTAGTTTTATTTGCTTTGTTTCGCTGATCGCACTGTCGTACTGTCGTCTGCATCTATACACCATCTGGATACACATATGTGGATAAGTGGAGCCTATTGCTTCGTCTGAAGATGTTTTAAGAACTTTTATGCAGGGAAGGAGTCGTTGCTGGACCTGTGGATTTTTGGGGTTTGTAACAGGATAATGCTCGCTGATTAGCAGGCTTGATTGCAGCTGCTTCAGCAGACACTGACAGAGCGGAGATTTGTTTGGGTCCTGTGAGGCGATGGCCCCCGTTTCGGTCTTCGACCGGGCAGGAGTTGCCTCGTGTGATCCCTAGAGAGCTGGGGAGACCGGGGCTTCTCCTAAGCCGCCTTGGGGTTCAGCCCTTGGGCTGACTGTTGAGGCGTCTGTAGCCGCAGGTCGTCGACTGGCTGGGGGTGTCCTCACATTCCACCTGTGATTGTTCCCTAAATGCTCATCTACCTGGAGTTTTGATTTAAATGCGGTGTGAGGATCAGCTGCCGGCAGACTGATTGGGAACTGTTTTGCTTTCCTGTCTGGATATACTCGGATCTCTGCTGTGTGACTGTTTGTTGGAGAATTTATCCTGTCTTTCCCCTGCTGGATTCGACCCTGTTTTTATCTTTATGTGGAGCTGCTGGTGAACTGGCTTTTCTGTCCCTGTCCTGTTCTTGGATTTAGGGGTGGTGAGAGTGTATATTTACTTACAGTTTTGTTTGACATGAATGATCCCAATCCATGTGAGAGGAGGCACTGGGGGAGTATATAACATTTTAACATTTCATTAATGTAGCACGTGAGAGGTGCTTCGATGAACATAATATAACACAATATTTTAATACTTTGCCAATATGCTGGATTGTAGCACGTGAGAGGTGCTTCATTGAACTTTAAAGTACAACTCTGAGTACCCAGTGGCATGTGTTAGCATCGACAGTGTGTTCTTGGTTTATTTGATGTTATTTTATTAATGTATTTTTGTTATTCAGGATATTTTTGGGTTGGGATTAATTTGTGATTGAGAGGGGTTTTATTTTTATATTTCTATTTAATTAGATTGTTTGTTTTATTTTGTTCTCCCTCTGTGAGAGAGAGTGGAGAGTGTTTTTATTTATAGGTTTTGTTTTTGATATTTGATTTGTTTAAAGGCGGTTGGACATTATTCCCCCACTAGGCTCAGGGAATTATGTCCCTTTGAGTGCCCACCATTGCCATCCAACACCTATTTTAGGTGCCGTGCATTGGGCATCCTGAGGAGATGTGGATGAAGGTGGAGAGCTGGGCCTGGTGGGGGACAGGAGGGGGGAGGGAAGATTGGGGTTCTAGGGTCCAGAAGATGCCCTGGGGCAAAATGGGGTCAGGGTAGAGGTTACTCTTGTCTTGTCCCCATACCCAAGGGCTCCGTAGAAATCGGACAGATGCCGAGGTCTTCCCTGACAACTTATCCTGCCTTGGCGGTGTTATGCAATGCCAGATTAATTAAGAACAAGACAGCTATTATTGCTGATCTTGTTAGTTCATCTGATCTGACTTGCATCACCGAGACCTGGCTTGATGAAAATCCAGGCCCTATATTGGCCTCGGTAACTCCAGCTGGGTTCTCGGTGATATCCCGTCCAAGGCCGGATCGTAGGGGCGGGGGTGTGGCTATTATGTTTAAATCTGAGCAGGGCCTTGTGGATGTGCCATTGGGAAACACCAGCTCCTTTGAATATATCTTGGGTGAAGGTGCAGGCTGTGGAATTCTCCTCATCCACCGTCCACCAGGTGACTGTGGAGAATTCCTGCAGGAGATTGCAGACTTCATCGTCGACCTGGTGTTGAGGTTTTCCAGACTGATACTTCTGGGTGACTTCAATGCCTGGGTCAATGATGAACTCTCTCAGTTTGGTCAAAATCTCATCCAGCTGATGAATATGCTGGGCCTGACACAGGTTGTTACCGCCTCTACCCATATAGGTGGTCATTCATTGGATCTGGTGTTTCTCTTCGGCGTGGAGATCACTGATTTGGGGGTGGAACCAGTCAGTTGGTCAGACCATTACACCATAAGGTTTAGCTTCAGGGCCCCCTCCAATAGGTCTGTCCCTACGGAGATGGTTCAGTACTGTCCTTTAAGGGGTGTTAACCCCAATGACCTGATGGCAATGCTGGATCTATCGAGTTTGTTGGGTGAATGCATGAGTCCAGATGATCTTGTATTAGCCTATAATAAGGCTGTGGGAGATGCTCTGGACAAAATTGCTCCTGTTCGTGTTCGGCCTCTCATTCTCCGTCCAAGGAGTCTGTGGTTTGACGGCTCCTTGAAGGAGTTAAATCGGATAGGCCGAAGGCTGGAGAGAGCCTGGCAGAAGTTGGGCCTTGATGCCGACAGGCTTAGATTGATGGCTCATTATGACAGCAATCAATCAGAAATCAATCATAAGAAGGCAGAATTCCTGTCCAGAGAGATTTCTGCCACACAAAATCGACTGGCTCAGCTTTTCCGGACTGTGGACAGACTGTGCAATCCAGTCTGTCTTCAGTCTACAGAAGCCTTTTCTCAGCTAAGATGTGAGGAGTTTGCTCAGTTTTTTGTGGATAAGGTTGCCGGCATTAGGTCCGGCATCAGTCCAACCCCTCCTATGGGGGACTGCGGTGGTCGATTGGAAGTGGCTTGCCCTCAGTCTGTCTGGTTAGATTTTCACTGGCTAGAATTTGGGGACATTGTGAAGATCATCCAAACAATGCGACCAACTAGTTGTAGTTTGGATCCAGGTCCTACACCACTTTTAATAAGTTGTGTAGAAGTTATCTACCCAATCCTTGCAGACATTGTCTGGATGTCTTTGGAGAGGGTTTTTTTTCCCTGACCCCCTTAAGGAGGCGATAGTTCAACCACTCCTTAAAAAATTCTCCTTGGACCCAGATTGTCTTGCTAACTACTGGCCTATCTCTAACCTGCCATTTGTTGGTAAGGTTATTGAAAAGGCAGTTGCGTTTCAATTGGATGATCACCTTATATCTCACAATGTCTATGATACTCTCCAGTCTGGTTTCAGGAAAAGGCATAGTACAGAGACTGCCCTTGTCCGGGTATTGAGCTACCTCCTAATGGCCAGAGATCGAAAGGCGTGTACCATTCTGGTCCTTCTCGATCTGTCTGCTGCATTTGACACTGTTGACCATGGAGTGCTATTGGAGCGCCTGTGGGTCTTTTGTGGGCTGTCTGGTACAGTCCTCAAATGGTTTCGTTCTTACCTCATGGACAGGTTTCAGAGAGTTGTCACCAGAATTTATTCCTCTGGTGCTCACTCCCTGCCTTGTGGGGTACCACAGGGCTCCATTTTAGCTCCCATGTTGTTTGCAGTGTATATGCTGCCATTAGGAGAAATCATCAGGGGATACAGTCTGGGTTTTCACTGTTATGATACTCAGATGATACTCAGCTGTATCTGTCCTTTCTTCGCGGTCAGGGTGATGCACTCTCTGTACTTAATAGCTGCCTTAATGAGATCAGACTGTGGATGAGCTCAAGCTGGTTGAGACGCAATCCAGATAAGACTGAGGTGTTGGTTGTGGATCCAGGTCATCCAGGGATGGGTGTGGGAGTTGGACAACCATCAGGTTTATTACTTGGTGGTATACCACTCTCTACCTCTAAACAGGTGTGAAACCTGGGTGTTATTTTTGAAGATGGTTTGACCCTGAAATCTCAGGTGTCAGCTGTTGTCAAGTCCTCTTTTTACCATCTGAGGAATATCGGCGGGTGAAACATCTGATTCTCCCGGAGGACCTTCCAACATTGGTCCACACCTTTGTCACTACTCGTCTTGACTACTGCAACTCCCTCTACCTAGGGCTACCAGGGGTTGATATCCATCGCCTCCAGCTGGTGCAGAATGCAGCAGCCAGGCTATTGACTGGGACTTCTAGAACCAGTCATACTACGCCTGTGTTCCGCGAACTGCATTGACTGCCAGTTTGGTGGTGGATCACCTTTAAGGTTGGTTTACTAACCTTTAAAGCCCTACATGATCAGGGACCTGGTTACCTGAAAGATCTTCTGATTTCCTATTGCCCCCTCCTCCCTCTCCGTTCCACCAACGAGGGATTGCTGGAGATTCCCAGGGCTCGATTAAAGTCATCAGGATCTTGTGCCTTTGCTTTTTCAGCACCGACCCTGTGGAATTCTCTACCTTGTTGGTTGAGAGAATGTCCAACCGTCGAAAACTTTAAAGTTGCTTTAAAAACATATCTTTTTGGATTAGCGTATCTCTGCTAGTTGTGGCTGACTTTTAAATGTTGTGATTTTATTATTTTAAAAATTTGTACAGCACCTTGGCCTTGAAAGGCGCTTTATAAATAAAATTGAATTGAATTGAATTGAATTGAATTCCACCCCAACCCACACCCTGCAGCCAGTGACAGGCATCGAGGTGTGCCTTGGACTCTTCAGCCCCAAAGTTCAGCCCATTCTCGTATACTGCACCCATCTCACCATATTTCCTTATGGAATAGTGTGAGCATAAGGCCCAAAGACCCCAAGGCACACCGTGACACTTTTCAGTGTCTGCAGGGTAGGGTGTGGTGAAATGGCATGGGCATTATGGCCGTCGACCCAAAGGCACACCCCAATGCCTGTCAGTCTCTGCAGGGTGGTGGTGGGGTTGGCTTCAGTTCAATACTTCACTGCCATTCTTATTATGCATCTCTCTCTAACTCCTACACTACCAATGCCAATGCCAGCAAGCAAACATTTGGCATTGACAAATGCTTGTTTGTTTGAGGTACTTCTTTCAGAAAGTTACCCACTTCCCTCTTATTAGATAAGATGGGTTAAAAAAAAACCAAATTCTGAACCTCATATGCTTAACAAGTAGTATGGCATGAGAAAAAATGGTATTTACTCAATAGGGGTATATCAAGTTGGGACTCCCATGTAACTGAGATGGCACACATGTGCCAATGAAACAAAAAGTCACAAGTAACTTCAAATGAGCAAAGATTAACAGCCAAAGGAAAATCTTGTTTCTGTGTTTGTCCCCCCCCCCAATAGGTTTAAACCAGTGAAGTTGGTAGGGCAGTTAGATGGACAGTGTGCCTTAAGGGGTGATTTATTTCAGTAACCCAGATCCCCTTTGGTGCATAGAGTAGGTATTGAGTCACATTAGTTCATGCCCCACCATATGATTTCCATAAACACTTCTTTTTGCTTTCTTAAAACATTCATAAACTCTGCAGACTAATTCCATTATGTTATAATGCATTCTCGTAAAGCAGTTCCTTCTCTCACTTACTCAAACCTTCATTTCACATACACAAATAATCTTGCCATCAATTCATTCAGAGTAATATAATATCTTTGCTTGCACAATTATCTGAAGATACTAGTGTATATGGGGGCTCGCCCCTATATATTATCTAGAAACTACATTTTCCTATAAACACTTCACACCTTTGAGTCATATTGCATTTACTTCCATTTAATTCAGGTGTGAAAGGGTTAAATCACATTGCAATCAGGCTATGTAAGCCCAACAATCATAAAAGCAGATGTTATCCCAACCCCCTTCATGAATGACTATAAACATATCTCTCTCTCTCTCTCTCTCTCTTCCTCTGTTACTGCTGTTTTTTCAGTAGCTAAGATAACAATTTCAAGATATGCAGCACTGAGCTGAGACCTTGAACATTCATAAAGCCTCACTGTTATGCTCAGTGAGAACAGGAAAAATAAAATCAGCTTAAATTCACATAACATACTGTATGACAGCAGAATTCAAACAATGTATACTTCAGTTCATAACAGAGAACCATGACTGGGATATTAACATACCAGGGTTCACAATCTGCAGGAGGGACAGGGAGGGAAGAAGAAGAGGAGGAGGAGTAGCTCTCTATGTAAGGGAACGGATCAAAGCAATGGAACTAAAGGGTAAACAGGGAGGAGAGGGGGAACTGTGGGTCACCCTAGAGACAGGAAATGGCACCACATTCTGCACAGGGGTTGTATACAGACCGCCGTCTCAGAGGATGGAAATAGACAAGGAAATGATAGAAGGCATCCTTAGAATGGCAGAAAAAGAGGAGATATTGTTGATAGGGGATCTGAATATGACAGATGTTAAATGGAACACCTTTGCGGCAGCCACATCCAAGAGCAGGGTCATTCTCAATGCCCTACAGGGGGCATGCCACAGACAGCTAGTGTTGGAAACCACTCTGAAGGGAACAATCTTAGGCCTGGTACTCTCAAACAGGGATGGAGAAAGGATCTCAGATGTAGAAGTGGGTAGCCATCTGGGAACAAGCAACCACAAAATAATGTGGTTCACAAAAAACACAGCCGTAGAGTCGAGCCATACAGAAGCAAGGGTATTGGACTTTAGGAGTGCTGACACTGGAAAAATGGGAGAGCACCTCAGAAAAGCTCTAGAAAACAGGCAAGAAGGAGGGGTGGAGGAACAATGGGGTAAAATCAAATCTGCCGTCACAGAGGCAACAAGCCTTTGTGTGCAGCAAACAAAACAAAACATAGAAACATAGAATTTGACAGCAGATAAGGACCGCTTGGCCCACCCAGTCTGCCCATTTCCCTACCTACTGGATAAGCTGCAGATCCTAGTTAACCAGCAGCCTACTTCTTCCTACCCCCACCCCCTAGAATGGCCTTATGACTGTCCCATGCATGCTTGAATTCTACCACTGTTTTTGACTCCACAACCTCCTCCGGAAGGCCATTCCATGCATCCACAACCCTCTCTTGAAAAAATACTTCCTTAAATTACCTCCTGAGCCACCCCTCAATCTTCAAATTGTGCCCCTTGTTCTTGCACCTCTTTTTTGAAAGATGCTACCCTCTTGGACTTTGTTGATTCCCTTGAGGTACTTGAAAGTTTCTATCATGCCCCCCTCCTTTCCTCGAGGCTATACATATTAAGTTCCTTTAGTCTCTATTCATATGTCTTCTGGTGCAGACTCTGCACCATTTAATCATAACCTCCTCTGGACAGCTTCCATCCTGTCTATGTCTTTGCAGAGATTGGGTCTCCAGAACTGCATGCAGTACTCCAGATGGGGTCTGACCAGCTGTCTGTACAGAGGGATAATAACTTCCTGTTTTCTACTGGTGATGCCTCTCCCTATGCATCCCAGTATCCCCCCAGCCCTCCTTGCTGCCCTCTCACATTGCTTGCCCACCTTTAGGTCATCTGATATGACTACCTCCAGGTTCCCTTCCATTTTTGTTGTTGTTAGCATCTCACCCCTCATTGTGTACTCTTCCCCTGGGTTTTTGTTTACCAGGTGCATTACCTTGCACTTCTTAGCATTGAATCTAAGCTGCCATACATTCCATTCCTCTAACCTTGCCAAGTCCCTTCTCATCCTTTCCACCCCATCTTGTGCATCAACTCTATTTCAGATCTTTGTGTCATCTGCAAATAGACATACTTTTCCTTCCAGTCCCTCTGCAATGTCGCTTATAAAGACATTGAAGAGGACTGGTCCTAATACTGAACCCTGTGGTACCCCGCTAGTAACCCCCCTTTCTTCAGAGTGTACTCCATTTACTGTTACTCTCTGTGTCCTATTCTCCAGCCAATTGTATACACAGGCTGTCATCTTGGGACCCACTCCCAGGCTGGCTAACTTGTATATTAATCTTTTGTGTGGTACTCTGTCAAATGCCTTGCTAAAGTCTTGGTAGGCCATGTCCACAGCCCCTCCCTGATCTACTACTTTGGTCACCCAGTCAAAGAAATCTATCAGATTCATCTGGCATGACCTTCCCGCTGTGAATCCATGCTGCCTTGGGTCCTGTGCCCCTCTGGCCTCTAGATACTTGACAATTCTTTCCTTCAGAAGTGATTCCATCATTTTCCTATCACTGAGGTTAAACTAACAGGTCTGTAGTTTCCTGCTTCTGCCTTGCTCCCACTTTTGTGAAGGGGAATCACATCTGCCCTCCTCCAGTCCTCGGGTACCACCCCATCCTCCCATGATTTGTTAAAGGAGAGTAGTCAGTGGTGTCACTAGTTCTACCCTTAGTTCTTTTAGAATTCTGGGATGAATCCCATCAGGCCCCATTGCTTTGTCAACCTTCAGCTTTAAGAGTTCTTTCAGAACCCTTTCTTCTGTAAATGGGCTGGTATCAACTTCTGTATCCAGAGTGTTTCTACTGTTTGTTTTAGGTACCCTCCTCTTCATTTGTTAATACTGAGCAAAAATATTTGTTTAGTATCTCTGCCTTTTCACAGTCTCCCTCTGCCCACCCTCCTCCCTTTATTAAGCCTCACTATCCCTCCCTTGGTCTTCCTTCATTCTCTGATGTACCTATAAAAGGTTTTATCCCTCTTCTTAACTGAGTTGGCTATCTTTTCCTTGGTTTGGGCCTTTGCTGTTCTGACTGCCTTCCTAGCTTACTTTTGCTTTAACTGATACAGTTCTCTGTCCTGCTCCTTCTGTGATTCCTTGTACTTCCTGAATGCTTTCTTTTTCTCTTGAACCTTCACTGCCACTTCCTTTGAGAACCATAGTGGTTTCTTACATCATTTTGTTTTGTTTATTTGCTTCACACAAAGGCTCGTTACCTCTGTGATGGCAGTTTTTATTATTCCCCATTGTTCTTCCACCCCTCCTTCCTGCCCATTTGCTAGTGCATTCCTTAGGCACTCACCCATTTTGGCAAAGTCAGCCCTCCTAAAGTCCAGTACTTTTGCCTTCGTGTGACTTGACTCTATTGCTGTGTTTATTGTGAACCATATTGTTCGATGGTCGCTAGTTCCCAGATGGCTACCCACTTCTATTTCTGTGATCCTCTCTCCATCTCCATTTGAGAGAACCAGGTCTAAGATTTCTCCCTCTCAAGTGGGCTCCAATACTAGTTGTCTAAGGTATGCCCCCTGTAGGGCATCTAGAATAACTCCACTCTTCAAAGTGGCTGCTGCAACTGCACTTCAGTTAACATCTGGCATATTCAGATCACCCATCAGCAATATCTACCCTTTTTCTGCCATTCTAAGTATATTTTCTATCATTTCCTTGTCCATTTCCTCCCCCTGAGAAGGGAGTCTCTATACAACCCCTGTGTGTATTGTGGTGCCATTGCCTGTCTCCAAATTTACCCACAGTGCTTCTTCTTCTCCCTGTTTACCCTTTTGTTCTGTTGCTTTGATTCCTTCCCCGATGTAAAGAGCTACTCCTCCTCCTCTTTTACCCTCCCTGTCCCTCCTGTAGATAGTGTATCCTGGTATGTTTACTTCCCAGTCATGGTTTTGTGTGTACCATGTTTCTATGACTGCCATGATATCCAGATGTTCCTCCTCCATCAAGGCCACTAATTCAGGAAGCATGTTACCCAGACTACGGGCATTGGTACTCATTGGTCTCCATTTTTTGATGGCTTTACTTTCTGTTGCAGCATCCCCCACTGACCTTTCTACCTCAGTCTTTTTCTCATTTAGTACCCTGTTTTGTAGGGAGAGGCTGGGATTTTCCTGCTGCTTATCATTGCCTCCCCCTTTGACTAGTTTAAAAGCTTGCCAATGAAGCATTTAAACTGATTGCTCAAAAGACTTGTTCCCTTCCTAGACAGATGCAGACCATCTTGAAAGTATAGGCTGGTGTCCCTCCAGGTGGAACCCCAGTCCCCAATGAAGCCAAACCCCTGTTCTCCACACCATTTTTTCAACCATTCATTAAACTGCATGGTGCAAAGTACCCTCACCTCCCCTATGCCATTGACAGGCAGCACCTCTGAGAAGGATACTGTGTGTGCTACTTGTCTTAGGCCCCTCCCCAACTCTACAAAGTCCTCCTGCACTGCTCTAATCTCATGATGAGCCAAGTCATTTTTCCCTAGGTGGACAATGGCATCCAGCTCAGACTCCCGTGCAGCTGTTCTCATGATCCTGAGGATGTGCTTCCTGTCCCTCCAAACCATGGCACCAGGTAGGCACTTTACTTCAGTTTTCCCTGCTCCCCCCAGTTCTATCCCCCTAATAATGAGTCCCCCACCAGGAGCTGCTTCCTTTCCCTGTGGGGTCCTCTGCCTCCTTCCTGTGGGCCTCCCTTGTGACAGTTGTTCTCATTCTCCTTAGTCTCTTCTGCAGGTGCATCCATAGGGGAGCTATGCTCCCCCAGAATGGTGTATGGATTATGGAGTGGAACAACTGACTGGGAGTGCCTCTGTTCCACCATCCTCACCCTCCCTGAGCCCACTGTGGTGCAACTGCTGTGCTTTCTTCACAACCTCTGAGGTAGTGGTGGTGGCTCTGGTGCTTCCTGGATGGGGAAGGTTCCCTTACTACTGTCTAGTGTGGCCAGAAGATGGGCAACTTCCTCCCTCAGGGCAGAGAGTTGTCTGCAAATAGGGCAGCATCTCAGCTTCCAGAAAGACTCCTGGAAGACTGCTGCCCCACAGCCATTATATTGCACTACTCCCCACATGTTTATCTACTTTTTGGGGTTTGTGTGTGTGTGTGTGTGTATGTGTGTGTGTGTGTGTGTGTGTGTGATTGGTTTGTTATATAGAAATATATATATTATACAATGTGTATGCTTATATTGTCAGTGCAGTGTGCTAGAGAGGATATGACAGTGATATGCACCTTGCACTCTTGAGAAATGATGTCAGAACCCCAGGTATAAAGGAACTATTTCCAGGGGTGGGTGGGGTGAGGGTGGGAAGGGGTTGGGCCTAAACTGTGCCCTCATGAAACAATCAGCTTAAAGCTCTGACTCACCTCTGCGATGAGTGCCTTCCTGTCAGCAAGATGCCGTACACAACAATTTGATGGAGAAAATACCCTGCTAATCAAACAGAGAAAAATCCAGACATCATCCAAGTCAGACACAGGTAAACCTCCCCAGCCCCAAAACAGCCTGGTGGTTTGTTAGCCACAAAGGAAAATCAAATATGCAGTTATTTCAACCCTTCTGAAGATGCTCACAAGATAAGCAGTTTTGAAAACCCCCTTCCTGAATTAAAAACTAAAATAATTAAACACAAAGCAATACCAATGCAAGACTATAAAATAAGGAAAACTTCCCTCAGATGTAAGCAAGAGAGAGATTTGTTGCACATATCTAGTCCAATATAGTATATCCCATGCAGCTTCTCAGTTGTTTCTAAGCATACCTTGTTAACACAATTTGGAAGAAGATGGACTTCTGTCTGAAACAGGATCACACCAGTAGTTTATAGTAATTGATCAATGCTGGAATATTCAAAGCCAGAACAATTGGCTGTGATGCAGGTCTCCCTGACTTGTGAAGACAATTTCCCCCACCTCAGGCTATGTCTGGCATCCAATTACAAACTGCAGCCTTTGCTATTTTAAAGTACACAGCCACTACCAGGAAATATTGCAAAATATATTGATGCAGATTGTCACAGAATACTAGTAGACAGTCCAGTTAGACACAAAGGAAAAGCAAATATGCAGTTATTTCAACCCTCCTGAAGATACTCACAAGATAAGCAGTTTTGAAAACCTCCTTCCTGAATTAAAAACTAAAATAATTAAACACAAAGCAATACCAATGTAAGACTGTAAAGTAAGGAAAACTTCTCTCAGATGTAAGCAAGAGAGAGATTTGTAGCAGATATCTAGTCCGATATAGTATATCCCATGCAGCTTCTCAGTTGTTTCTAAGCACACCCTGTTAACACAACTTGGAAGAAGATGGACTAAAACAAAGGAAAAAAAACACTATGGTTCTCAAAAGAGGTGACAGGGAAGGTTAGGGAGAAAAAGATAGCATTCAAGAAGTATAAGGAAACAAAGAAGGAGCAGGACAGAGAACTGTACTGGTTAAAGCAGAAGGAAATGGGGAAGGCAGTCAGAATAGCAAAGGCCCAAACTGAGGAAAAGATAGCCAACTCAGTTAAGAAGGAGGATAAAACTTTTTATAGGTACATTAGGGAGCAAAGAAAGACCAAGCAAGGGATAGTGAGGCTTAATAAAGGGTTGGGGGTGGCCAGAGGGTGGCAGTGAAAAATAGGGATACTGAGCAAATACTTCTGCTCAGTATTAACAAAATAAGAGGAGGAGAGGTACCTAAACCAAGCAATAGAATCACTCAGGATAGGGCTTTGATACCAGTCCATTCGCAGAAGAAAGAGTACTGAAAGAACTCCTAAAACTGAAGGTGGACAGAGCAATGGGCCCTAACATGCTTCTCTCCAAAATTCTAAGAGAACTAAGGGGAGAACTAGCGACACAACTGACTACAATTTTTAACTAATCATGGGAGGATGATGTGGTACCTGAGGACTGGAGGAGGGAGGATGTGATTCCCCTTCACAAAAGTGAGAGCAAGGCAGAGGAAGGAAACTATAGACCTGTTAGTTTGACCTCAGTGGTAGGGAAAATAATGGAACCACTTCTGAAATAAAGAATTGTTGAGTACCTAGAGGCCAGCGGGGCACAGGACCCAAGGCAGCATGGATTCACAGCAGAAATGTCATGTCAGATGAATCTAGTAGATTTCTTTGACTGGGTGACCAAAGTAGTAGACCAAGGAGGGGTTGTGGACATGGCCTACCTAGACTTTAGCAAGGCATTTGACACAGTCCCACACAAAATATTAATAAACAAGTTAGCCAGCCTGGGAGTGGGTCCCAGGGTGGTAACCTGGGTAAAAATTGGCAGGCCAACAGGACACAGTGGGTAATAGTAAACAGAGACCACTCTGAAGAAAAGGGGGTTACTAATGAGGTACCACAGGGCTCATTACTAGCACCGGTCCTATTTAATGTCTTTATAGGTGACATTGTGGAGGGATTGGAAGGAAAAATATGCCTATTTGCAGATGAAACAAAGATCTGCAACAGGGTTGATACATAAGGTAGGAGTGGAAAGGATGAGAAGGGACTTGGCAAGGTTGGAGGAAAGGTCAAAAATATGGCAGCTTACTTTCAATGCAAAGAAGTGCAAAGTAATGCACCTTGGAAACAAAAACCCAAGGGAAGAGTACACAATGAGGGAGGGAAGGAATTAGCAACAACAAAAATGGAAAGGGGGAGTCCCATGATGCTGTTGAACTGAGCAGCAGCACGGTGTGAGAGCTCTGTCTTTGCTTCACTAATATTCATTGTTTTTTTTATCCCTTTTTTCCTTGCAGTTATAGAGAATGAAGTTACTTTTGTCCTTGGGAATGGCTTCCAAAGCTAAGAGTGCGACAGCGGCCATGCTGGCCAAGAAAAAAATATAAATTGTCAGCTTCTCCACTGATGGAGGAGTGACCAGGCCTCTCTGCCAACACTTGCATGGAGAGAGAGTCTGGCTCCATCCACCTTGCCCAGGAGCTCTCGGAGATTAAGTCCTTTATGGTGGGGATAGGCACAGATCTTAATTATATCATGGTACAGCTTACATTTGTCCTTGTCTCAGCTGATGTTGAACATATGGAAGCGAGAGTCAGCCAAGTGGAAGACTGGGCCAACCTGCTGTGCGGCATCTGAGCTTGACAGAAATGCAATTAGTAATTGTGTGGGAGAAGCTAGACAACTTGGAGGCTCTTAGCCGCCGGAGCAACCTCAGCACCTTTGGGCTCCCAGAACAAGAGGAGGGAGATAACATGCTCCAGTATCTTCAGAACAAGATCCTGGTTTGGCTACATTGGGACTCGGGTGTTATGGTGGAGGTTGAGAGGGTGCATCGGGTTCCCACCAGGCACCACCTCAACATAGCTTGACCCGCTCTTGCAGTTTCAGGACTACCTGGAGTTATTGAGAGATGCCCGAGCACTACGGAATATCAACATTAATGGCCCGAGGCTCCCTTTTAGACGAGATTTCCCTAAGAGGTTCTTGGAGTGATGGAAGGCTTTCAACAAGGCTCAGGATCTGGAAAATGCTCAGGGGCTTCAGGCTTACTTGGTTCCCCTGGCTACCTTGAAGACCTGGGGATGGGATGGCTCTCAGCTTTTCTCCTCCCCAGAAGAAGTACTTTAATATCTCTAGAACTGGGAAAGAAGAGGCCAAGAGAGATGCACTGGAAACCAGCAGAGGGACCAGCCTTCACCTCAGCTGCAAAGAAGTAGAGTCAGAGCCACCCGAACTCAGCAACTGGAAGTGAGACCTGACCTAGCTGGAGGTAGCGACAGCATTGAGATGGGGACTGCAGAGCAAGTTTCCATAGAAGAGGCCATGGAATGAATCAGATGGTGGACTGGAGGGGTTTTCTTCTGGCCATCTATGGAACAGACCCCATTACTGGGTAAGAGGTGTTGCAGGGCTGGAGTGTTATCTGGCCTTGGGAGATAAAGTTGCAACTGAGTTCTGAAGGGATAAGGCATAGTGTTTATTAGGGACAGGTGATGTTGCGCAGTTCTTCTTCCATTCTGCTCCTTGCTGTGTTCTGAGTGGCATACAGTGGGTATGGTGCTGACATTATTTCTATTTCCCTGTGTTAGGCCTTTGAGATGGGGGTGCTGGAGTACTAGATCGGGGTCTCATTTAGTCGATGGGCATCCTCCTTTACAGTTCCCCCCATCCATGTGAGAGCTCCCGGCTCCTTTCCCCAAGTTCTGCTATTTATTTTCACTAGAGTTGAGGGCAGATTGAAGTAGCACCATAAGTCTGGGGGAAGGGGGTTCAGAGGTGAGGTATTTTGCTGTGGGGTAAGCTGTGGGAGTGATGGTTTTGTTGTGATAGAATTGTTTGGTTGAACATGCTGGGATGTTTAGGATGGCAGCACTTCGGGAGTGGTTATAATCAGGGACCTTTCACAACAATGGCTTGTTTCTAGAAAGTTCTGCCGACTTTCCATGGAGAGGCTGTGTGTCCAGGGCACCCCCTGCTGATTCTCTGTTGTGGAGAGGTACATTAGAAATTTGCTACAAGTGCAGACACCTGATGATAGACCTGGTAGAATGTACGTTTGGCCCTTCTGGCTGGGTTTCAAGGGCCAGAGTGAGAGGTGGTTAGAGAGAGGTTGGTCCATGGGCTGGATTAGAGGGGTGTGCTTCTCTGGTGTTTGGGACTCATTCATGCTGTGTAGGCTTTGTAGCTGGGACTATTAATGCTTGAGTAGAGTAGGGTGCTCTCTTCTGGATTTAGGATATCCCCGGCGGTTTTATTGGTAGATGGCTGGGACTCATTATGTCAGTTTGGGGGGGGTTTATTTGAAGGGATCCCCTTGTGATGGATGGTGCAATGTGGGATGATTTAGGGGCTTTATAATGGTGGGATATGGCCCGACTACATTCAAATTAGAGGCCGGCTCTCTGGTGGAATACTCCTTTTGGCGACTGATATATGGTCTTGTTGGATCATGCTTAAGCCTGGTTGGCGGGCACTCCACGCAGAAGTGATGTTGGTAAATTATAGCCCGGGTTTGGGATAGTTGGTGGCAGGATCCATAGTTTCTGGACACAGTGGTGAGGCTCTTGTGTACATTTCTGGGTTGTCCTCTGTGGGGGCGACTGCTGGGGGTGCATAGGGGAGGATATGAGTGTAGTAGTCCTGTGCTGCAGGCTACACCTTTGTAGATGGGTGGGGACAACCAGCTGTTTTCTTAATGTCACAGCACCTGAGGTACCTCGGGTGGGGAATGTTAAGGGTAGCGATGGCCATATGGGGTGAACTGGGGAATAGGTGGGGGGACATTAGAGATTGTGATGGGTTTCTTTTCCTCCTTGTTGTTATTAATGTTCTTTTAGCTTTCTTGTCTTGCAGCATCAATTTTTGAGCAACTGAAGGAAGCAGACCTCTTGTCAGCACCTGAGATATTAGTGATCCAGACCCCAGCATCCACTATTTCGATCGTGGGACTATGCTTCAGATTGTTCCATTGCATTCTTCTATTTTACAGTTTTACCATTAGGATTTATTATGCTGTTCAGGACTATGTAGGTAACATTAGCTTAGCCCTGGTAGGGGGGATGGGGGGATTCCAGTTAAGCACCTTCTAAGGAGATGGTGGACCATGTAAAGTGTATGGGGACCACCGTTGAAATCAGGCGGTGTCTCTTCCTTCTCTCACTATAAGACTGATATATGCTGTGGGCCATTGATGCTTTTTGGTGTTGGTGGGAGGCATACTGTTTATTCTCAGGAGGTCTGGTGATTGCTGGGTGTCTTTTGTCACGACTAGTGAGGGAAAGGGAAGGAATGATAGTTGGAATCAAGGAGGGGGTGGAAAGAGGACGTGGCTCATAGAGTGCCAGTAAGTTTTTTGCAGCTAATTCTGTAATTGCACATGCTTGTAACTGTAGTGTACATAACTGGGGTGTTTTTCATTGGGTGGGTACTATTGTTGACATGTGTTATGGGGGGATTTTTGTATTAGCTATGTTAGCAATCTGCTTTGCCTGGAAGATGTTTTTAGGATATGCTGGTGGGGGTGGGGGTGAGGGGGGATGGGGGATCCCCTTCAGGGGAGATGGCGGGTATTACAGTATTGACCTGGAATGTGCGAAGCAAGAATGGGCCTGTTAAGCAGAGGAGGGTCCTGACCTATATTAAGTAATTGGGTGGGCAGATCAATCTTTTACAAGAAATCCATCTGCTTGTTAGAGATGTGGATCATTTGGAAAAGTTTTTGGAGAAGGCAACTTTATGGGACTTCCTATACATCTAAGAAGAGAGGGGTCTTGGTTTTCATTGAGAGGGGTTTAAATTGGATGACATAGCAGGTGATGAGGGATCCTGCCAGATGATGGGTTTTGGTTATGGGCATGTTGCATGGGTAGTTATATACTTTAGTGTCAGTTTATGCACCTAATGACAGCCATGCAGACTTTTTTTAACAAGTTCTTCCAAATTTTACAAGAGAAGAGGGAGGGTCAGCTAATAGTGGGGGGAGATATAAATGAGATGTCTGATCCTATCTGTGATCAAAGTGACTCCCCTAACAAGTTATCTACCTCTGGATCTCAAGCAGTGGTGCACTTTTGGAGGACCAGGGATTATGATATGTGTGGACGGTACATAATCCCACTGATTGGGATTATTATTATTTTTCCCTGGTCCAACAGATGTATAGCCGCATCAATCTGGTACTTGTTCAGAGGTGATACTAGTACCAAGGGCCAGCACAGCCAAGAAAAGAAGAATAGAGGATTTTAATGACTGGCTGATGAAATGGTGCAAGGAGGAGATGTTCATCTGTATTGGGAACTGGGAGGAGACCTGATTAAACAAAGCACTCTTTTCACCAGACAGGCTACATCTCAGTAGGGAGGGTTTGAGGGTACTCAGAGACAAACTGGTGAAATATATAACCACTACACTTAATTTAAACTACTGAGCGGGGCAGCGGGCATGAAGGACCACAGATTCTGAGAGGAGGAGGTCAGTGAACCTCCACCCCAGAGTGATGGAACAGGTCTGGAGTGAGGAGGTGGAAAGGGCAAGATCGCAGCTAGCAAGGGGTGGAGGGGTGAGGAACACATAACAAGGATACATGGAGGGGTACACACAGAGGAGATAAATGTGAATAGGAGAATGGAGGGAAGAGATGGAAAGTCAGATTCTAGATGGAGGGTGGTGTCTCTGAATGCGAGGAGTCTTGGAAGCAAGATGGATAAGATGGATGACTGCAGGTACTATTAGCAGACAATAGGCTGGGCATAGCTGCAGTTACCGAGATTTGGACAACGTCACATCATGACTGGGATCTTGTGATCCCTGGATATAAACTATAAAAGAAGGACAGGGTAGTCAGGAAGGGTGGCAGTTTATATCAGGAAGGGAATAACTTACACAAGGGAGGAGTCAGAGGAAGGGGATGTGGAGGCATTATGGGTTCAGTTAAGGGGTAAGGGGGAAGGGGAAATTGGTTAACCAGGAAAGGCACATTACTACACTACACTTGATCTTAGCCAAAAGGCCAAGAAGCGATAAGTCTGAGCTTGTTTCCAGGTGTGACCTCGGAGCACAAGGAAGTTAAGTGGCTTGCTCAGGGTCACACAGAATGCAAGTGGGAGCTGATGGGATTCAAACCCAGGTCTCCAGGTTTGCAGCTCAGTGCTCTTACCCACTATGCTATACTGCCTCCTTAAGGTACAATAGAGGGGAAAGGTGAGATTGGGAGTGGTTTACAGACCACCCAGTCAGGATGAGGAGAGGGACAGAGAACTGAACTCACAAATATTGGAAGCTGCACTGAAAGGATAGGTAGTAAATGTAGGGGATTTCAACCTGCCCAAGGTGGGCTGGAGCATACCATCCACAACATGAGCTGAGGCAGTTCTTGAATGGGTGTTCACAAATGGGGAGTATGTACAGGACATAATGGTCAGAGAGCAACTGGGTGGAAGTAACCATTGCACAATGTGGTTCCAGTTGGATATGGGCAGGGGAAGCATCCTCACTAATACCAAAATCTTGGATTTCAGGAGGGTGGACTTTAGGAAAATGGGCAAAGTGCTAAGGAGCCATCTGGTGGGCATCAGAGCAGATATGGGGGTGGACCAAAGGTGGTTCATCATTAAGGAAAGAATACTGGTTGCCACAGATGAGTGTGTTAGGCTCAGGGGGAAGAACACAAGGGCCAAAGCACCCAGCTGGTTCAGTTCTGGGGTTGCCCAGGCGGTAAGGGAAAAGAGGTTGGCCAATAGAAAATTCAGGAAGACCAAGAGAGAGGTGGTAGGGAAAATTACCTAATGTTGGCTAGTGAGTCAAGTAAGGAAGTCGGAGAGCAAAGGCACAGAATGAGCTGCAGATAGCTGAAGCAATTAAGAAGGGGGAGAAGGCTTTCTTTCGCTATATAAGTGAGAAAAGGGACAAGAAAGAAGGGATTGTTTGGCTTAAGAAAGGTGTGGAATGGGTAGAGGATAATGGGGGAAAAAGCAGAGATACCAAATGAATATCTCTGTTCTATCTTCACCAGGGAGAAGGACAGACCAGTGCCTTCAGGAGGGAAAAGAGGAGCATGAGGGAGGATAACACAGATGTAGTGATCAAGGAGGATAGAGTGACGTAGGGGCTGTTGGCATTGAAGGTGGACAAATCACCAGGCCTGGACAGAGTAAATCCAAGAGTATTAAAGGAACTGGCTGAGGAGCTGGTAGCACCACTGGCAGACCTATTTAATAGTTCACTAGAGTCAGGAGTGGTACCACAGGACTGGAGAACAGCACATGTAGTGCCCCTCCACAAAAGCTGTCCCAAGGATGACCCACTCAGGGAATTACAGACCAGTCAGTCTGACCTCCATTGTGAGCAAGCTCATGGAGACCATACTAAAGGAAAGGTTGGTGGAATATCTAGAGAAGCATGGTCTTCAGGATGCGATGCACCATGGGTTCACGGGGAGGGGGAGATTGTGTCAAAGAAATCTGACTGACTTCTTTGATTATGTCACTAAGACAGTAGACAGGGGCCACATGGTAGACTTCCTCTAGCTTCATTTCAGCAACACCTTTGACTCTGTGCACCACAAAAGGTTGATCAGGAAATTGGTGGATCTCGAGGTTGGGGAAAAAGATGGCCAGATGGGTGGAAAAGTGGCTGACAGACAGAACCCAGAGGGTGGTTGTGGGGGGGAGGGTTATCTGGCACTAGAGAGGTAACTTGTGAGGTCCTGCAGGGCTCGGTGCTGGGGCCAGTGTTGTTCAATGTCTTCATCAATGACATTGGAGATGGCATTAAGGGAAAATTGTGCCTATCCGTGGATGACATCAAGCTCTGTGGGAGAGTGGACACAGCTGAAGGGATGCAGAACCTACAGAAAGATATGGAAAAGCTGGGCAAGTGGCCCAAGATCTGGCAGCTTAGCTTCAATGCAAAGAAATGCAAAATTGTGCATATTGGAGCCAAGAATCCCAGGACACAGTACTACTTGGGTGGAGTCCGAGTATCTGCATCAGAGGAGGAGAAGGACCTGGGAGTGATGATCATTAGTGACCTGAAGCACTCCACAGAGTGCAAGAAAGCAGCAGCAAAGGCAAACAAGATGATGGGATGCATATCTAGGGGGATCAGTAGTAGGAGAGAGAAAGTTACACTGCCCTTGTACAGGCCACTGGTAAGGCCACATCTAGAGTATGGAGTTCAGTACTGGTGCCCACACCTCAAAAAGGACATTAACCTGCTGGAGAAGGTCCAGAGAAAAGCTGCAAAGATGATAGCTGATCAGCAGGGTAAGGCATATGAAGAGTTATTGAGGGCACTGAACATGTACTCCCTGGAAGACAGGAGGGAGAGAGGGGACATGATTGGGACCTACAGGTACTTGAAAGGAATAAATAAGATTGATAAGGAGAGTCTCTTTAAGATGAGTGGCAACCATAACACGAGGGGGCACAATCTTAAGCGGGAGGGTGGGAGATGTAGGAGGGAGGTCAGGAAGCACTTCTTCACAGAGAGGGTGGTGGACACTTGGAATACACTGCTGGAAGAGGTCATCTCATTGAAGACAGTGGGCAGATTTAGGAGAAGCTGGGATAGGCATGGGGAAGGTAAGGCTCATGGGTAGAGAGGATGGGAGGAGTGGGGAAGGAGGGCAGGGACATTAGCTCAAGCTGTGGATCCTGCAATACTAGCAGACTTGATAGACCAAATGGCCTTCTTCTGCCGGCTTCTTCATATGTTTGTATGTTTCTCAACCCTTGTTGAAACATTCTGAGTGTGGCAATAGAACCTATGGTGGTTTCTGACCACGCTCCGATTGTTTGGAAGTTTTTAGGGGCCCCGGATAGGGAGACATCCTTTCAGTGGTGGTGCAATGCAAGCTTTGTTTCAGACAAATCTTTTCAGTAGTGGTTAAGGAAGGAAGTTAGGGCCTCTATAAGGGGTAAGATTTTGGCATATTCGACTGCCCACAAGAAGAAGTGGGAAACTCGGGCGCAGCATCTACTTGCTCAGCTGCGAACTCTGGAAGTGCAGCATAAAGTGGGGGCATCTGACCCTACTCTAACCCTACTCTGATACACATCAGGAATGTTCATTTTCAGCTGAACATGCTGAGCACACAGTGAGCAAAGTTGGGAGTATTTCGAACAAGTTAGCCTTTTGGGAAAGGGGGGAAAAAGCGAGGCCCCTGTTAGGGTACAGGCTTCAGAATTTGGAAAACAAGCGGATCTTCCAGGGATACGTACAAGTCAGGGATTAGTACTCGATCTTAATGGGATAAATGAAGACTTTCTTTGTTTCTATTGTCAGTTGTATTCCTCCAAGCAGGGCGAGGATGAGGTCAATAGGGTTATCTTGGAATGTCTGGACTCGGTGCCCTTGCCACAGTTGACAGAAGAACAGTGTTATCAGCTAGAACAGCCAATCTTGATGCAAGAAGTAAGGGTGGCCATTGCCCAGCTACAAGGGGGGAAAAGCCCAGGCCCAGATGGGTTCCTTGTTGAATTTTATCAGGTGGTTATAGATCAGTTGGGTTCTTTGCTTACAGAGGTTATAGATAAGGCTTGGCAGGATGGAGAACTATCACCGAAAAATGAATGATGCCATCATTACGGTTCTTCCAAAGAAGGGCAAAGACCCTTATCCCTGCACAAATTACCACCTGGTATCATTGTTTAATGTTGATTATAAAATGTTGGTAAAAGTTTTGGAAAACAGGTTGACCCCAGTTATGCCTGCTCTTGTTCATGCTAATTAAGTGGGATTTGTGGGGGGTAGAGATGGTGCCAACCACCTTTGCCACTTGGTGGACCTTTTCTGTGTCACCCCTCCACCCTCTGGTACTTCAGTGGTGGTGTGGCGAGATACAGAAAAGGCTTTTGACTCTGTAGAGTGGCCCTATCTCCTTGCTGTTCTTAACAAGTTTGGTTTTGGTCCCAGATTTGTAACTTGTATCAGGGTGCCATACAAGTGTCCGAGTGTGTCTATGCTTACTAATGGTAAGTTATCCCCACCCTTCTTGTTAGCTCAAGTAATGTGCCAGGGTTGCCCCCTTTTGTGGCTCTTTTTCTCTTAGCTCTTGCTCAGAAGATCAGGGATACAGCTGAGATACAGGGCATTTGGGTGGGCACGGAAGAATATAAGGTGATGTTGTTTGCCGATGACATCTTATTAACACTCTGGAATGTAGAGACCTCTCTCCCTAATTTAGGGCAACTCCTAGATAGATTTGTTGATGTTTCTGGCCTCTGGAATAATTGGAGCAAGGCAGAACTTATTCCATTGGGGGCTCATGACCATCTGCTGCCATATCCTGCACCGTTGTTTGATTGGGCTGTTATCTCACTGGTATTGGCGGACTTGCACTCCTTGAACTTAGGGACTCTGTTGGAAATGCACCAGGATGTTGAGTGCTGGTGGCTCCTTCATTTGTCATTATGGGGTAAAATTCAAGTGGTTGAGACAATTTTTATGCAGAAGCTTTTGTATGTCCTTCACTTATCGCTGAAGATCCCAGACCTGTGGTGGAAATAGTCTGATAAGGTATTAACCATGTTTTGCTGGGAGGGTAAGAAGCCTTGGCTGTCTTATGCTAGGCTACAGGTGACTTATAGCAAGGGGGGTTATGGCAGCCCCATGGTTACAGGGGTATTACATAGCAGCGGGTTTACGACATATTTGGTGTTGGCTGAATTCAGACATTAGAAAGTTCTTGATTTGATGGCTGGCACTGGAGAGGGTGTGGTGTTTCCCATCTCCCCCTGAAAGCCCATTATGGGACTTTAGACAATGGATTTCTTTTGCCAGCTCCCAAGGAACATGTGACACATTTGCTGCCTGACCTGGACATACTGTACCTGGGACTGGATTGGCATATCCCTCTTGCATGCTGGACTTTGTGGTATAAGCCCAAACTGTGTATAGGGGGAACCTCTCCTGTAGAATCAATGGAGGGAAGGGGGTCTAAACAGGGTTAGAGATGTGTTTTCTTCACACGTGGGACACCTCAAGTCTTTTCAGGAACTTCAACAGCAGGTCTCCCTTCCTAGCTCACATCATTGGCACTATTTGCAACTTCAGCATTTACTTGGCTCTCTCAGGATACAGGACTATCTTCTACCACCCTTAGGATTGTGAGGTTGAGTATTTGACCAAGGGGTTCACCCACCAGGAAAACAGGCAATCCCAAAACTGGCAGCAATTTATTCAAGGCTGCATGATACTATGGTCCCAACACTGAGCAGGGTACAGAGCAAGTGGGATCTTGGGAGCTTGGGAGCTTGGGAGCTTAAGCAACAGGTTGGTAGAAAAGAGGCCAGGAGTTATATTTTGTTTTAAACTGAAATATTTGAATAGTTTGTTAGTGAAATTAGTTCTATGTGTTAAAAATTATTACCTTGAATTTGAACTGATACTTGGGCTGTGATATTGTAGGTTTGGGGATAGATGTTTGGCAGGGAAAATTAGAAGGTAATTTAAATGTGTTTGCCTGGTGTTTGGAGGAGGGGACATTAGCTGCAATTAACTTGTCTTTAAACAGGAATTACTGTGGCTTTCATTGTTCACTTGGGAGCTTAAGCAACAGGTTGGTAGAAAGAGGCCAGGAGTTATATTTTGTTTTAAACTGAAATATTTGAATAGTTTGTTAGTGAAATTAGTTCTATGTGTTAAAAATTATTACCTTGAATTTGAACTGATACTTGGGCTGTGATATTGTAGGTTTGGGGATAGATGTTTGGAGGGGAAAATTAGAAGAGTAATTTAAATGTGTTTGCCTGGTGTTTGGTAGAGCCCTCCCACCACCCTGTTTTGTAGAGCTTACTTAATACTGAAAAGCCACTGGGGGTTGGGATTGAAGGGCTGAGTATTTCTGTTTGGGACTGAAATTTTGAAGCAACAGGAGTTGGTGGGCCTGTGACATCATCACGGTACCTGGAGTCTGCTTACACACACTGTTAGTGGGACTGAACACATACTGGACTGTATGTGTTTGTGAGACTGGGAACTTTGTTGGTGGGGTTGAAATTGGGTTTGTAAATAACTACAGTCAGTATAAGGAGAAACTGTACTCCAGGGAAAGGGACTGAGAAAAGGGGTGTGCTATTATAAACAGAGGGATAATCAGGGTGGCCATATTCCACCATGGCGAGCATCTTAGGAAGGTTGTAGGCTGCACAGGCTGTGGGATGGCATAATTCTAAATTGGGCCTGGAGAGGGAGGCTGCCCACTCTGTAGACAGCTATCTTGTATTAGGAGTGAGGTATATTGGTTAAGGAGTAAGCTGTGGGAGCTGGGGGGTGTCAAGGATAAGGGGTGTGGATATGGGCAGGAAGGGTGGGGCTGAGGGAGGCTGAGGCAACACTCTGAAATTACAGGACATTATGCTACAGCAAGCAGAAGGGGGATATTAGGGACAGAGGACCCTTAGATAGGAAGTTGATGCTAAGGGAAAGCGTACAGGGTGAAAATTCTGAATTCAAGGAGACTGGAGGGGAAAAGTCAGGAGGGGCTGTTGTGCGGAAGCCTAAAACAGCAGACTGTGGGAAGGAGCTCTAAGGTGAACAGTGCAAGAGAGGAAGAAGAGGTCAGTTTAGAGATGCAGTCGGGAAACTCGGGTTACTTGATGGAGGCTGACATAGAGTGTCACAATAAATTTGAGATACTAAGCATCCTAGAGGGAGGAAGGGTTGGTGGAAATGAGGAAACTTATACAGAGGCCGGGAAAGGAGTCAGATACCCATAGGGCATCACAGAACAGCTATGGAAAGGATAGACATAGTCCCAGAGGGAGAAGGGGAAACATATATGTTAAGCAAATGGGGGAGATGCAAAATATTCCAGACATGAGGGAGGAGAGCATGATTGGAGAGGAACTGGGAGACAAGGAGGTGGGAGAGGAGCCCCCCTTCAGCAGGAAGGTCAGTACCAAGGATGGGGCCCTAGCTAAAGGGGACCCACAGAGACCCTCTGGAGACAGGGGTACTATTACAAGGGGGGATGAGGGTGCAGGGGAAGGGGAAACCATCAGGGCCAGGATAAATGGTTCAGATAAGAGAGGGTTAAAGGGGACACCTATTCAGAGGGGGTTTGAGTTAAGTGGGCAAAATAGCAAGGGAGGCAGAAAGGGGAGGGTGACAAGGGGGTCTCTAATAAGGCAGGAAGACTCCCATGAAATTGTGATCATGATAAAGTGGGAGAGGCTGAGAGGGCATAGTGGAGGTAACCATAAGGATGATGGCGGTGTTAAGGTTCTGTTACTGGGAGACTCGATGATTAAGGGTATCCATTGGGAGGACAGGGGATGGATGCCATAGCCAGGTGAAGGTAGTGAGTATCTCTGGGCTGACAGTGCACAGAGCAAAGTTCATAGTGTATGAAATGGTTAGGGATTGTGGAGAAACCGGATTTCCTGGTGCATTTGGGAACTAATGATCTAGAGGAAATAGCATTATGGAAATCCAAGCAAGGTTCAAGAACTTGCCAGAGTCTGTCGGGATAATGGATGCAACATTTCCTTTAGGAGATATTGCCAGTACCAAGGCCTCAGTGGAGAAAAATGAAGCTCACAGAGGTTAATGAATGGCTCAGGAAGTGGGGTGAAGAGAATGGGTTGGGGTGTTGGGAACTGGAATGAAGTTTGGGAGGATAAGGGACTATATGCCAAGGACAGGTTTCATCTTGCCCCATTAGGGAAGGAAGTCCTTAAACAGGGATGGCTGACTACATACAAGAAAGGTGGGGTTTAAACTTGTAAGGGGGAGGGATAAGGAGGGGCTGACCAAAGCCCTCCCTCCAGATGAGGGTAGCTTCAAGCCCAAGGGGAGGAGGAACAGACTGGAGGTGGAGGTTTCAGGAGGAGCAGGGGGAGGATGGAAGTATAAGGAATCTGGGTGGGGTTCGACAAAAAGGATCAGGGATAAGGGGTGGGGGTTAGTGTTAGTAAATGCCAGGAGTTTGGGAAACAAGTTGCCAGAGTTCCAGGCCATGCTGTTCGAGGGGGGGTGGATGTGGCGGCAGTCACAGAAACGTGGGCCAACAAAAACCATGACTGGGACCTAAATGTGCGGGGGTACACTATGCTTAGGAAGGATAGAAAGGAGGGCAGAGGGGGTGGAGTGGCTATGTTCATTAGAGATGACATAGAAATTGCTATGGTAGAAGAGGCAGAGGGAAACGTGGAGGCCTTATGGGTCACCTTACGATCCCCAGCAGGAGATAAGGTCAAGCTGGGTGTAGCATATAGGCCCCGGGATGAGTGATGTTCTAGAGGATGGTTTGCTGGACAACATCATTGCCCAGTGTGGTCCAAAGGGAAGGAGTGGTGTTGATGGGGACCTTAATATGCCAGGTACTAACTGGGGAACCATGTCCTCTAAGGTGGCCAAGGAGCAGAGGCTGCTGGATGGCTTCAGGATGTGTTCTTAACACAGCATGTGATGGAGCCCACAAGGGAGGGCATGTCCTGGATGTGGTTCTGGCAGATGGGGATCTGGTAAGGGACATGGTTGTACAGGACCCCTGACTGGGAGTGACCACAATACTGTCTGGTTTCAAATAAGCATTGGGGGAGTGGGGGTGAGATCTAGGACACTGGCAGTGGACTTCAGGGGAGCAGACTTTATGGGCATGGGAAATATTCTCAAGGATCACTTGAAGGGATTACCTCAACAACAAGTGTGGAAAGGAGATGGGAGGTCATAAAGCAGGGGACTTCATGAGGCAGTCAGGATGCGGCTAAGTTGAAACGTAAGGAGCAAGGTCACATAAACCATGCTGGTGGTCCAGTGAGGTCCAGGTAGCAGTCAGAGAAAAGAAGCGGCTTACAAAAATATAAAACAACAAGAGGGATAGGGATAAGGAAATGACCAGCTTGCATCTAGAAAAGTCACCCGTATGGTGAGGGGAGAAGTCCAGTAAAGAGCATCGGCTGGCACAGGGATACATGGAGGGAAAAGGGGTTCTTCCGGTACATTGGGGAGCGGAGAAAACTAAGGGCCATCTCAGCAGATTGAGATCAGAAGGAGGGTGGGTGGAAGAGGCGAGGGACCAGGCAGAGGTATTTAGCAGTACTTGCCTCTGTGTTCACTAGGGAGGGATGGGATATCTACAAAGCAAGGCACAAAGGGATAGAAGCGGCAGGGGTGGGATCGAGGAGCAGCAGAAATGGAGCAAAAGGGAGGAAAGGTTCCCAGGGGTGTCACATCTGGATAAGGATAAAAGACCAGTAAGGTGGAGGGGACGGATGATGCCATCCCCACCAAAAGGGTGTGGTTTGCCCTCAAGGCCCTAAAGAAAGACAAATCTCCTGGGCGGATGGCATTCATCCGAGAGTACTAGGTGGCGGACATGCGGCTGCACCCTGTGGAGCTTTCAACAGGTCACTTGAGACAGGGGAGGTACCTAGGGATTGGCGAGAGGCTGTGGTACCAATCCATAAGGGGGTCAAGGAAGTACCAGGAAACTATAGACCCATCAGTTTAACCTCGGTGGTGGAAAATTAATGGAGAGTATACTAAAGGAACGATTGGGGGTTTACTTGGAGGAGGTGGGAGGTCTGGATAGTCGGCAGCATGGGTTTGTGCCAGGTAGATCATGTCAAACCAACCTTGTAGAGTTCTATGAATGGGTAACATCAGAACTGGATAGGGGTAAGCCTGTGGATGTATTATTCTTGGACTTCAGCAAGGCGTTTGACTCTGTCCCCCACAATGGTCTGGTGGAGAAACTGATGGGGTTAGGAGTAGGCCCTTTGATGGTCAGATGGATTGAAAACTGGATAGCTGGACGCACTCAGAGAGTAGTGGTCTGTGGGGAGCTCTCGAACCCTACAGAGGTTGGTAGTGGGGTACCACAGGGCTCAGTCCTGGGTCCAATCCTGTTTAATGCATACATATCAGACATCAGGGATGGTATAGGGTGTGAAATGAGTCTCTTCAGTGGATGACTCCAAGATGGGAGCAGTAGTTGAGGGAGAAGAGGGAGGTTGGCCCTGCAAGGGACCTGGACACCCTGGAAAGCTGGGCTCACACATGGAAATTAAATTTCAATATCACCAAGTGCAAGGTGTTGCATCTTGGTCGGAAAACCCTAAACACAGGTACACCCTGGGAGGAGGTGCTGGAAGCCTCAACAGGGAAAAAGACCTAGGGGTCATGGTGGATACATGTATGAATAACACTGAGCAGTGCAGGAGAGCAGCTAGCAAGGCAAACAGGATGTTGGGATGCATCGCAAGGGGGATCACCTCTAGGAGCAAGGAAGCGATTCTGCCACTGTACAATGGACTGGTTAGACCACACCTTGAGTACTGTGTACAGTACTGGAGACCACACTTGAAGAGGGACATACAGCTCCTGGAGAGGGTACAGAGGAGGGCAACAAAGATGATACGAGGGCTAGGGGGATTTGACTTACGAGGACAGACTTGAGGAGCTCTGCCTGTTTTCATTGGAGGAGAGGAGAGACAGGGGGGACATGATTGAGGTCTTCAAGTACCTCAAGGGAATAAATAGGGTAAACATGGAGGGGATCTTTAGACTAAAGCAGGGAGGCATCACCAGAGGGCATGGTTTGAAGTTGGAAGGTGGAAGGGTGAGGGGGGAAAAGAGGAGGAGGTTTTTCACTGAGAGGGTGGTGGACCCTTGGAATGCTCTGCCTGGTGAGCTGGTTCAGAGATCCACAGTGGAGAGCTTTAAGAGAGGGTGGGACAGACACAGAAAGTGGATGTATCAGATGATGGCCTGTCCCGGGGGGGTGGGGATGGATGATGGGGGTTTCTGGAGCACAAGGGATGGGAGGGTCTCGGCACCCAACTAAGGATCTAGGTTCGAGCAGACTTGATAGACCATAAGGCCTAATCTGCTGGCAAATAGTATGTTAGTATGTTAGTATAACATGTTATGGGGTTGCATTAGGGAAGGAGGACTGGCATACTATATGGGCTAATGCATATTGGGGGGGGGGTGAATTCTGGGGCCAGACTCATGCACTTAAAAGTGCTGTTACATTGGTATCGGACCCCAGTCATCCTATACTCGATGTGATTGGTATCAAATTCTGCTTGTTGGTGATGCACAGCTCATGAGTGGACACTGTTCCAAATTTTTTGGGGGTGCCCTTTGTTAATGTCTTGTTGGGATGGGGTGTGAGGGATTGTGGAGAGGGTGCTGGGTAAAGGGGTTCCATTAGACTCCATGGTGCTCATCTAAGGCAACACAGTCAGGATAGAGGGGATAGGATGGTATGGTCGATGGTGGTTCATGATGGCCATCATGGAGGCCAAACATCTCATCTTACAGTGGTGAAGATCCACAACTATCCCTTCCATAAATGACTGGTTGGATAGTATGCTGGCAGTGGTGGGGTGCAGCAGCCCCGCATAAATGTAAAAAATGCAAGTCCCCAGCACCATTTTATTGTGCGTAGGAGAGTCAGAGCACCAAAATTGATTTTCGTCACTCTGACTTTGCCGTAACATCAAACACCCTTTGGCGGTCGCCGTTCTCACATAGAACCATTCACTGTGCGGGTGTCACTGTAGTGGCGGCATACCAAACTCTAACTGATCCATTAACATAGTTTCTTTGCAATTATTTTTTTTTGACTGTTTAAATGGACACATAAAAACAAATGCACATAATGACATATTGACAAACAGTCCCTGGTCTGACCATGCCTTCTACTAGCATCTTCAATTCTTTTAATGACAAACAGTGCCTGGAAATATAGTCTAAAATGAAAATATTTCCTTTCACGCATATTGTGCATTAATAACAAATGTTCACATGTGAAAATACTTTCATGTTTACTTTTCACCAAGTAACCACTGAACATATTTTCAATGTTTCTGCAAACAAACAGTATCCAGTTCATTCCCCGTCCCTCAAATGCTGCTCTTGGTAATGCTAACAACTTTTATTAGAGCACACATATAGTATATTGCAAAACCAATCACAACAAATAGTACTTCTGTGGTTAAAACTGTTACAGAAAAGTTGCACATTTTTAATCTACCATACATGAGCAGTGAAAAATAGCAGTTTAAAATTTATACAGCTGGCTCCTAGATATGCACTTGCAATGAACTCCTACACCTCATTATAAAATACCAAGAAAAAAAATCTAAGAACTTCACTGACTGACTCAAGTTACCTGGCCAAGCATTAAATTCCTAACACCACATGCTCAGATTTCAAATCTCATTGGACCCGATTCGAAAAGATTGGCGCAAGCTGCACCAAAGGCAGTTTGCACCAACCACAGGTGCATTAGCAACCCTGTGCCTGATTCACTGGAGGGTAGGGTCCTGGCAGCAAAGTCCTGTAGCTTGTGCCAACCTTGGCCCTGTGCCAAACAGACAGCACATGGGGGAGGTGTGCCGCAAGCCACAGGGTAGCCCTGCATCAATAGCACCAAGGACAGCAGTCCTTGATGGCAAGCACCCCCCCAGTCCCAATCCCATTGAAAAATATATCAAACATGCCTGGTGGCTAGCAGTACCCCTCCCCAAGCCCAGATTCCCATTATAATTAATAAAAGATCTACCTGGTGATCTAGTGGCCCACTCCCAAGCCCCAATCCCTGTTTTAATAAATAATCCCTTGTGGTCTAGCAGTCTCCCTCCCTAGCCCCAATCCCACATTCCACTTCATAAATATTCCCTGGTGATGTAGGAACCCCCACCACAAAAGGCAATGTCCCACCACCCACACCCCCCCATCCTGAACCCCAGCTGGGGAAGGGCACAGCCCTCTTCTCACCTCTGTGGCTATCTGCCATCTGAACTGTCACTGACCATGTACTGTATAGTGTATGCACTCAAGGATTGACAGCTGTCAGTCAATCATCACGTACACTATACAGTATGTACTCAGTGACAGTTCAGTCGGTGGCCAGATGCAGAGGTGAGAGGAGGGCAGTGCCGGTCGCTGGCTCTGGGTTTGGGATGGGGGATGCAGGATGGTGGGACATTGCCTTTCGAGGGGGAGATGGGGGCCACTAGACCAGCAAGGATTATTTCTGAAACAGAATGGGGGATCAGGGGAAGGGAGAGGAGACTGCTAGACCACCAGGGATTGTTTATTTTTTTTATACTTACTTTATTGAACAATACTATAACAAACTGAGAACATACAGATATCTCAATAATAAGCTAAATACAAGTACTTACTTGAAGAAAAGACTATGAAATGAGCAATCGTGATCACATTTATAAGAATAATAATAACAATCACTAATATGTAAAGACTAAACAGGAATAAAATCCAACCAAACAAGGCAAAAATATCCATAGCTAAAACACTTGGGGCATTATAAAAACAAAACTTAAAGAAAAGAGGGGAAAAGGCTCCACTCTGAAAATAATTAATACAGAACCCATAAAAAAGAAGAAAGACAAAAATATACTAAAACTGATATCGCTTGGCTTGACAAGTACTGAAATATATCACTCCATTACTCATTCTTCTGGTCCCATAAGCAAATCCCACTGAGTCCAATAGTCTAAACATTTCTCCTTTCTATTTTGCACCTGGTATGTTAAAGCCTCCATAGTGCTTGTATTTCTAAAAAGCTGTGTCCATTGACTTAAAGTTGAAGGAGACTGTTGTAACCAACAACATGTAACAGCTTTATTATATGCCACCACACACATATATATATATATATATATATATATATATATATATATATATATATATATATATATATATATACCATAAATACAAAACATTAACCCCTTTAATTCCTAATGCAGGAAGACCCAGTACTAAATTACAAAAAGCCTGGGGAGTTAAGGATTGAAACAAATTGCCAATCCTTTGTGATACTTCCAGCCTGAAGGTGTCAAGGTGCGTACAGTACAGTAATAAAAAAATATGGCAAGGTGAAGCAACATCCTCTCCACATTGACACCAACAACATGAAGAAGTATCCTGATCCCATATTGATACTCTACTAGGAGTCAGGAAAAAAAAGCACCTTAACCTTCCACATAAACTCCTGCCAAAGAGGGGAAGGGGTAACTTTGGAAAAACTCCCCCAAATCTTACTCCACTCCAGATCAGATAAGTGAAAGTTAGCTTCCCATTCCCAGTTCTGAATGGTGGGGCATAAGGCCCCTCCATTATGAGAGTTCAAAAATAAGTAGAAGCTTGAAATCACATGCTTAGGAGTAGACAACAAAAAAAAGATCTAACAAATTTGGAGAAGAAATTATCTGTTGGCGGAGATATTGAAGATCTTAATTTCACTTGTACATAAGCTCGTGTCTGCAAATAGTGTAATTTATTATTGGGGGACCATCCAAAATGTTCCACACTCCTCAAAAGTGAACAGGGAATCCCCATTCATTATCTGAGCTGGACTTTGAAATCTCAAAAAAGCTTGACTAGTGTACCAGGTATCTAGCATGCTTGGAGGGATTGTTTATTAATAATGGGGATTGAAGCTTGTGGGGGGGCTGCTAGATCACCAGGTAGGTATTTTATTAATAATAATGGAGATCGGGGATTAGGGGGTCCACTAGATCTCCAGGTAGATCTTTTATTATAACAATGGAGCTCAGTGCTTGTGTGGGACCGCTAGATCACCAGCGATTATTTATGATATAAAATGGGGGATCAGAACTGTGGAGGGAGGACTGTGGCACATTGCAGCACAGTGCTCAACTGTCCCAGAGGGACATATTCTAAGTACCCTTTAACCAGCTCTGGCTGGTCTAAAGGTACTTAGAATATTGCCCTCTGGGACAGTTTTGTGAATCCCGATGTAGGGGATGTGGCAACTTGTGTCTGCCCTAGCACCATGCAGCAGACACTTTTGTGGTGTAAGGCTGGCACAAGCCCCATTTCATGCATGCAGACCCCCTGGGTTATATTTTTTCCAGTCACTCTAAGCGTACTCATTGTTCTGGTTATTATATGTGTATTACTCTTGATTGTACCATTTTGTTTCCTGTATCATCCCATATTCCCTTCCCCCAGGACACATCTTGAGTCGAGTGGTAGTCAACTCAGTACGCTTTCCTGGCAAAACTTTTAAATAAATAAACAAAATTGTCCACCTGGGAACAGAAGTAGGAGGTTGTTTAAGAAAGAGGTTTGATTTATATTCTGTTTTAACTGAAACATTTGAATAGTTTTGTACTTGAAATTAGTTCTGTGTGTTAAAAATTACTACTTTGAGTTAGAACTGTTACTTGGACTGTGATATTGTAACTACTGGGGTTTGTGGGAACACTTGTTTGGCAGTGATAATTAGAGTAAAATTTAATGTGATGTTTGTCTGGTGTTAGGGGAAGCGGTAATTACAAGAATCATCTTGTCTTTCATTGTCCACCTGGGAACAGAAGTAGGAGGTTGTTTAAGAAAGAGGTTTGGTTTATATTCTGTTTTAACTGAAATATTTGAATAGTTTTGTACTTCAAATTAGTTCTGTGTGTTAAAAAACTACTACTTTGAGCTTCAACTGTTACTTGGGCTGTGATATTGTAACTATTGGGGCTTGTGGGAACACTTGCTTGGCAGTGATAAGTAGAGCGAAATTTAATGTGATGTTTGCCTGGTGGTGGTAGAGCCCTGCCACCCACCCTGTTTTGTAGGCTTTCTTAAATACTGAAAAGCCACTGGGAGTTGGGATTGAAGGGCTGTGCATTTCTGTTTGTAACTGAAATTTGAAGCTACAGGAACTGGTGGGCCTGTGACATCATAAGGTACCTGATATCTGCATACACACACTGTTAGCAGGACTGGACACACACTGGACTGTATGTGTTTGTAAGACTTGAGAACATTATTGGTGGGGCTGAAATAGGGTTCATAAACAACTGCAGTCAGTACAGTGAGAGAGATGGTATTCCAGGGGGAAGGGACTGAGAAAAGGGTTGTGTGCCATTATGAACAGAGAGGGACAAACAGGGTGGCCACATTCCACCATGGCAGGCATCTTCGGAAGGGTTGTAGGCTGCACAGGCTGTGGGGTTGCAATAATTCTCAGTTAGGCCTGGAGAGAGGGAGGCTGCCCAGTCTAAAGATAGCTATCTCATATCAGGAGTGAAGTATATTGGTTAAGGAGTAAGCTGGGGGAGTTGGGGTGTGTGTCCAAGGATAAGGGGTGTGTATATGGGTGGTAGAAGGGTGGGGCTGAGGGAAGGCTGGGGCAATGCTCAAAAATTACAGGACATTATGTTACACCAAGCGGGGGGAGATATTAGGAACAGAGGACCCTTAGGCAGGGATATTGACACTAAGGGGAAAACTTACGGGGTAAACATTCTAAATATAAAGAGAGTGGAGGGGGAAGAGTCAGCAGGGGCTGTTATGAGGAAGCCTACAAGAGCAGACAGTGAGAAGGGAGGGGCTGTTGTGGGGAAGCCTAAAAGAGCAGACTGTCAAAAGGGAGCTCCTAAGGAGAACAGGGCAAAAGGGGAGGAAGAGGGGCAGTCAGGGGAAACTCAGGTTACTTATTGGAGGCTGGCATAGAGTGTTACAATAAATTTGAGCTACTAAGCATCATAGGGGGGAAGATGGGGTTGGTGGAAATGAAGAAACTGATACAGAGGCCGGGGGAGGGAATCTGATACCCATAGGGCATCACAGACCGGCAATGGAAAGGATAGAAATAGTCCCTGAGGGAGAAGGGGAAACGTAAATGTTAAGCAGATGGGGGAGATGCAACATATTGCAGACATGAGGGAGGAGAGCATGACTGGAGAGAAACTGTGAGACAAGGAGGTGGGGAAGGGGCCCCTCTTCAGGAGAGGGGTCTGTACCAAGGATGGGTCCCTAGGTAAAGGGACCCACAGAGGGCCTCTGGAGGCAGGGGTACTGTTTCAAGGGAGGAGGATGATGGTGTGGGAGAAGGGGAAACCATCAGTGCCAGGATAAATGGTTCTGATAAGAGAGGGTTAAAAGGGACACCTATTCGGAGGGGGTCTGAGTTAAGTGGGCAAAATAACAAGGGAGGCAGAAAGGGGAAGGTGACAAGGGGGTCTCTAATAAGGCGTGAAAACTCCCATGGAATTGAGATCACGAATAAAGGGGAGGATGGGGGGTTGACAGTGCAAAGTTGAGGTAACCATAAGGATGATGGCGGTGTTAAGGTTCTGTTATTGGGAGACTCGATGATTAAGGGTATCCATTAGGAGGGACGGGGGGTGGATGCCATAGCCAGGTGAAGGTAGTGAATATCTCTGGGCTGATGGTGCACAGAACAAAGTTCATGGTGTACAAACTGGTTAGGGATTGTGGAGGGAAACCAGATTTCCTGGTGCATTTGGGAACTAACGATCTAGAGGGAAATAGCGTTTTGGAAATCCAAGCAAGGTTCCGAGAACTTGCCAGAGTCTGTTGGGATAATGGATGCAAAATTTCCTTTTCGGAGATATTGCCAGTAACAAAGGCCTCAGTGGAGAAAAAAATGGAGATCACAGAGGTTAATGACTGGCTCAGGAAGTGGGGTGAAGAAAGTGGGTCGGGGGTGTTAGGGAACTGGAAAGTAGTTTGGGAGGATAAGGGACTGTATGCCAAGGACAGGCTTCATCTTGCCCCATAAGGGAAGGAAGTCCTTAAACAGGGGGTGGCTCACTACATTCAAGGAAACATAGAAACATAGAATTTGACAGCAGATAAGGACCACTTGGCCCACCCAGTCTTCCCATTTCCCCTACCTAATGGATAAGCTGCAGATCCTAGTTAACCAGCAGCCTACTTCTTTCTACCCCACCCCTAGAATTGCCTTATGATTGTCCCATGCATGCTTGAATTCAACCACTGTTTTTGACTCCACAACCTCCTCCGGAAGGTCATTCCAAGCATTCACAACCCTCTCTGTGAAAAAATACTTCCTTAAATTACCTCTGAGCCCACCCCCCCCATCTTCAAATTGTGCCCCCTTGTTCTTGCACAACTCTTTTTTTGAAAGATGCTACCCTCTTGGACTTTGTTGATTCCCTTGAGGTACTCTGAAAGTTTCTTATCATGTCCCCCTCTCCCTTCTTTCCTCGAGGCTATACATATTAAGCTCCTTTAGTCTCTCTTCATATGTTTTCTGGCGCAGACCCTGTACCATTTTAGTTGCCCTCCTATGGACAGCTTCCATCTTGTCTACGTCCTTGCGGAGATTGGGTCTCCAGAACTGCACACAGTACTCCAGATGGGGTTTCACCAGCTGTCTGAACAGAGGGATAACAACTTCCTGTTTTCTACTGGTGATGCCTCTCCCTATGCATCCCAGTATCCCCCCAGCCCTTCTTACTGCCCTCTCACATTGCTTTCTCACCTTTAAGTCATCTGATATGACTACCCCCAGGTGCCTTTCCATTTTTGTTGTTGTTAGTATCTCACCCCCCATTGTGTACTCTTCCCCTGGGTTTTTGTTTCCCATGTGCATTACCTTGCACTTCTTAGCATTAAATCAAAGCTGCCATACATTTGACCATTCCTCTAACCTTGCCAAGTTCCTTCTCATCCTTTCCACCCCATCTGATGTTTAAACTTATGAGGGGCAGAGGGATAAGGGAGGGGCTCACCAGAAGCCCTCTCCTCCAGCTGAAGGTAGTAGCCTTCAAACCCAAGGGGGGAGGGGGGAAACAGACTAGGGGAGGATGTTTCAGGAGGAGCAGATGGTGGATGGAAGTATAAGGAACCTGGGTGGGGTATGACAAAGGGGATCAGGGATAAGGGGTGGGGGTGGTGTTAGTAAATGCCAGGAGCTTGGGAAACAAGTTGCCAGAGTTCCAGACCATGCTGTTTGAGGGGGAGGGGGGTGGATGTGGTGGTGGTCACGGAAATGTGGGCCGACAAAAACCATGACTGGGACCTAAGTGTGCGGGGGTACACTATGCTTAGGAAGGATAGAAAGGAGGGCAGAGGGGGTGGAGTGGCTATGTTCATTAGAGATGACTTAGAAATTGCTAGGGTAGAAGAGGCAGAGGGAAACGTGGAGGCCTTATGGGTCACCTTACGAACCCCGGCAGGAGGTAAGATCAAGCTGGGTGTAGTATACATGCCCCCCAGGATGGGTGACGTTCTGGAGGATGGTTTGCTGGACAACATCATTGCCCAGTGTGGACCAAAAGGGGAGGGACTGGTGTTGATGGGGGACCTTAATATGCCAGGTACAAATTGGGGAACCATGTCCTCTAAGGTGGCCAAGGAGCAGAGGCTGCTGGACGGCTTCCAGGATGTGTTTTAACACAGCACGTGATGGAGCCCACAAGGGAGGGGCATGTCCTGGACATGGTTCTGGCGGATGGGGATCTGGTAAGGGACCTGGTTGTAGAGGATCCCCTGACTGGGAGCGACCACAATACTGTCTGGTTTCAAATGAGCATGGGGGGTGGGGGGAGAGATCTAGAACACTAACAGGGACTTCAGGGGGGCAGACTTTGTGGGCATGGGAAATATTCTCAAGGAACACTTGAAGGGGATTACAACAATGACAAATGTGGAAAAGAGATGGGAGGTCATAAAACGGGGACTTCATGAGGCAGTCAGGACCCGCGCTAAGGTGAAGTGTAAGGGAGCAAGGTCACATAAACCATGCTTGTGGTCCAGTGAGGTTCAGGTAGCGGTCAGAGAAAAGAAGGCTGCCTACAAAAAATATAAAACAAAGAGAGGGGATAGGGAAAAGGAAATGTACCATGTTGCATCTAGAAAAGTCACCTAGATGGTTTGGGGGGGCAAAGTCCAGTAAAGAGCAGTGGCTGGCATAGGGGATATGGGGAGGGGAAAAGGGGTTCTTCTGGTACATTGGGGAGTGGATAAAAACTAAGGGCCATCTCGGCAGGTTGCGATCAGAAGGAGGGTGGGTGAAAAAGGCGAGGGACCAGGCAGAGGTATTAAATGAGTACTTCACCTCTGTGTTCACTAGGGAGGGGGATGGGATGTCTACAAAGTGGGGCACGATGGGGATAGAAGTGGTAGTGAGTGGGAACAGGGGAGCAGCAGAAATGGAGCAAGAGGGAGGGAGAGGTACCCCAGGGGTGTCACATCAGGATAAGGACAAAAAGGCCAGTAAGGTGGAGGGGACGGATGATGCTATCTCCACCGAAAGGGTGTGGTTAGCCCTTAAGGGACTAAAGAAAGATAAATCTCCAGGGCCGGATGGCATTAATCAGAGAGTAGTATGGGAATGGGCGGACATACTGGCTGTACCCCGGTGGAGCTTTTCAACAGGTCGCTTGAGACAGGGAGGGTACCTAGGGACTGACGAGAGGCACATGTGCTGCCAATCCATAAAGGGGGGTCGAGGGAAGTACCAGGTAAGTATAGACCCATCAGTCTGACCTCAGTGTTGGGAAAATTAATGGAGAGTATACTAAAGGAATGATTGGGGGTGTACTTGGAGGAGATGGGAGGTCTGGATAGTCGGCAACATGGGTTTGTGCCAGGTAGATCATGTCAAACCAATCTTGTGGAGTTCTACGAATGGGTAACATAAGAACTGAACAGGGGAAAGCCTGTGGATGTATTATTCTTGGACTTCAGCAAGATGTTTGACTCTGTCCCCCACAATGGTCTGGTGGAGAAACTGATGGGTTTGGGAGTAGGCCCTTTGATGGTCAGATGGATTGAAAACTGGCTAGCTGGACGCACTCTGAGAGCAGTGGTAGGTGAGGAGCTCTCGAACCCTAGAGAGGTCGGTAGTGGGGAACAGCAGGGCTTGGTCTTGGGTCCAGTCCTGTTTAATACATACATTTCAGACATCAGGGAGGGTATAGGGTGTGAAATGAGTCTCTTTGCTGGTGACTCCAAGATGGGAGCAGTAGTTGAGGGGGAAGAGGGGAGGTTGGCCCTGCAATGGGACCTGGACACCATGGAAAGGTGGGCTCACACATGGAAATTAAATTTTAATATCACCAAGTGCAAGGTGTTATATCTTGAGCTGGGAAACCCTAAACACAGGTACACCCTGGGAGGGGAGGCGCTGGAGGCCTCAACAGGGGAAAAAGACCTAGGGGCCATGGTGGATGCATGTATGAATAACTCCAAGCAGTGCAGGAGAGTGGCTAGCAAAACAAACAGGATGTTGGGATGCATCGTAAGGGGTATCACCTCTAGAAGCAGGGAAGTGATTCTGCCACTGTACAATGGATTGGTTAGACCACACCTTGAGTACTGTGTACAATACTGGAGACCACACTTGAAGAGGGACATACAGCTCCTGGATAGGGTACAGGGAGGGCAACTAAGGTGATACGAGGACTAGAGGATTTGACGTATGAGGATAGACTTCAGGAGCTCTGCCTGTTTTCCTTGGAGGAGAGGAGAGACGGAGGGACATGATCGAGGTCTTCAAGTACCTCAACGGAATAAATAGGGTAAACATGGAGGGGATCTTTAGACTAAAGCAGGGAGGTATCACCAGAGGGCATGGTTTGAAGTTGGAAGCTGGAAGGGTGAGGGGGGGGGAAGAAGAGGAGATTTTTCACTGAGAGGGTGGTGGATCCTTGGAACATGCCGCCTGGTGAGCTGGTTCAGAGATCCATCGTGGAGGGCTTCAGGAGAGGGTGGGACAGACACAGAAAGCAGATGTATCAGATGATGGCCTGGCCCAGGGGGGTGGGGATGGATGATAGGGGTTTCTGGAACACAAGGTGGGGGGAGGGCCTCGGTACCCAACTAGGGTTCTGAGGTTCAAGCAGACTCGATAGACCGTTAGGCCAAATCTGCTGGCAATTAGTATGTTAAATTTGAAGCAGACTGCTTTTCTGAATAGCTCCTGGGGCATCTTTTGTTGCAAGGTGCAACTTGCGTCATTTATATTTGACTCAGGCACCTTGCGTCAATCTAAAGGCTTTGTGAATCGGGCCCATTGTCATCCCCTCAAACAACTACTTACAGGCATATATCACAACACCCTGATAATGAAAATAAAAAGCCAGTAACCACAATTTTAAAAGACTTGTACATTACTACATTGATATTTAAACATTTTTTTATTTAACAGTTCACAATCATCTAAACCCCAAAATATAAAAGACTTCCAGACTCTCAACATGTTGTAGAATATTTTACACAAGTACATAAATAATTTAACCTTCTGAGTGCTCCTACTAAAACATTTGTTTACACTATCACTCCTGGGTGTGTACCCACACTACAATATGCAAGATACAGTGTTATCATTACACATACTTTAAAAAAACACTCTATAGCCCTCCCTACCTGTGAATAAAATAATAAGAAAACTGTCATTACTTTAACCTTGGAATGTTCTCTGTTGGAATACACTTAGAGACTGCTACCTACTGTTTGTACACTATGTTGTGAGAAAGTAGGGTGTGGGGCATCTACAAACAGATAAAAAACATCCTGAATCTGCTATAATTTTCAGGCAGACACAATAGGAAATCGGGGGCATCATAATAATAATATACTGTACTTATACTGTATGACCAGGTTAGCACTAGATGGGAAGGTGTTCAGCATGATTCTTGTCCTAATCAGGGAAATGAGTAGTTATGGACATTATTTGGCTTCACGGTTGCCAGATGCTCTGTACACAATGCTACAGGAGAACTGGGATGGGGTGGGGTGGGAGGAAACTAAAAACAGATGAAGGACATCAAAAATCAGCTTCACTTTTCAGGCAGGGCACAAAAGTTAGCAGTTATCAGTATTCCCTCTGCTAATTTGGCCAGCTGCTTGCCAAAAACAGTCTCACTCACCAATTTGGCCAGCTACTTGCCAAAAACAGTCTCACTCACCATTTATTCAGCCCCACCCTACTTTCTCATAGCATAGTGTACAAACAGTAGGTAGTTGCCTCAAGAAATCCTTCAAAGTTCTGGAAAACATTAAAAGGCATGTCTGGATACATACCTGATAATTCCATTCCAGCAAAAATTAAGTCCAGTGGCAGTGTCACCTCTAACCGATCGGAAATATTGGAAGCCCTCAAGAACCATTTTGCAGCAGCAGGGCTAGCATTTGATACTTCCCCTGCCAATGACCTCCGTACAGCTCAGGGTCCACCAACCCACGAGTCCCCCCCTACTGAGGAGGGCTTCTCCCTCCTGCCTGTCTCTCTAAAAGAGGTAGAAGACCTACTGCTGTAACTGGACACCAGGAAGAGAGCAGGCTCTGACTTCATAGAGCCATACTATCTGAAATGTGCCTACCATGTGCTTGCAGTGTCAATCACCCACCTATTCAACATGTCACTCTCCCAGGGTAGCCTCCCCCCTCAATGGAAAATAGCCCATGTCATCCCTCTATTAAAAGTAGGCGACCCCTGCCATCTAAATAATTACAAACCGATCTCCCTCCTCCCCATCCTGTCTAAATTACTAGAAAAAATAGTGTGTGGCCAGCTAGGGGTATACATAGAATCCAGAAGCCTATTAAACCCGGTTCAGTCTGGATTCAGAGCAAAGAATAGCTCCATAACAGCCATAGCTAAGGTGACCAATGATTGGCTCCTAGACGTTGACAACAAGAAGCATGTCTGTGCCGTTTACTTGGATCTTAGTAAGGCATTCGACACAGTCGATCGCAGCCTGCTTCTTTCCTCCCTAAGCACCTTAGGCCTGGACCATAAATCTATGTGCTGGTTTGCAGACTACCTTAGAGAATGGAAACAGCAGGTTAAAGCTGAAGGTGATCTTTCTCCATTAAAACCTATGCTGAGGGGCATGCCTCAGGGCTCTATCCTTCAACCACTTCTCTTTGCAGTCTACATTAACAACATCAATGACCCCATCAAAAAAGCCAACATTCACTTATTCACGGATGACACTGTACTGTATTTGAGTAGTCCCACGCCGGAAGCAGCTTGCGAAGACCTCCAAGCTGAATTTAACCTTCTACAATACCAGCTCATAAACAAAAAGCTTTTGCTCAATGAGAAAAAGACAAAAGCCATGCTTTTCTCCCGCTCCTTGCATGCGGCAATTCCTGATGGGGGGGGGCTATCCCACAAATTACCACTGTTCTTGGAGAAACACTAGAGTATGTAGCTAAATTCAAATATCAAGAGTTTGGCTCGATCATAAACTTTCCTTCGCTGACCATCTCGAAGAACTACAGAAGAAACTAAGGCAAAGATTAGGACTATTTTACAGAATTAACCACCTGCTGACAAAGGAGGTCAAGATTCAACTGGTTCAAGCTACCTTCCTATCTTTAATAGATTATGTGGACCTGCTCTACAGCCACCGCACTGCCTCTGCACTGGCTAAGTTAGACACCCTCTACCACAGAACTATCAGGTTCATTACTGGCCTTTCACTTTCCACACACACCACTGCTCCCTGTACTCATCGTTATGCTGGACTTTCCTTCACTATAGAAGGAATAGAAACACCGCCCTATGGACCTTCAGAGCGGTGACCAACAAGCTCCCCTCATATGTCTCAGAGTTTATTCCCCGGAGTGTGTTAGGCACCTATGCACTAAGGCGCTATTCCCTAATTGCCCTCCAAGTTACAAGGATCAACACTCGTTTCGGCAAAGCTGCTCTAAGCTTCTCTTTACCCATATTGTGGAACGGTTTACAAAGGAACTTGAAGATGAGCTGCCCTGTTAGCCTGAATATCTTCAAGGCGCTCTACGATCGCTACATGAAAGCACCTTGCAAATGTTTTCCTCACCGCTAGCCCACTAATTCCGCAACTCCCCCTTTCCATCCTGATGCTCGCCATGTTCCTACCCCTTGCTCTCACTCTTTCCCTATTAACTCTTACTGCTGCACCCACCCTTCCCTGTCCGCTCCAGCCTGGCTAAAGTCCCACCCCATCCATAATAGTGTCCTAATTATCTACCCCTCCTCCATCATTATCATGATAAACAAGTACACGACAGCCATCTTCACTTTCTGTGGTTTTAGCCCAGTTTTTCCCGAAGTCATCGGTAATGCACCCCTCTTCTTTAGCTCTCTAACCTGCCACCCCATACACTGCCTCTTTCCCCTATATGTGTAGCTGCCAGCTGCCTCACTCAAAAGATCTCTGCTTACAACCCCTGTATGCCTATGGTTGATTGTACATCTGCTGACTTCTTCGATTGAAAAAGAATGCTGTTTTTTTTTTATTTATTTCAGCCTTGCACTGTACTGTATACACTGTATATACTTTTTCTTCCTTGTATATTATTGCTTTTTGTATACCTGCTTCTGTACTGTACTTTGATGTATTCATGACCAGGTCCACCTTGCAAATGAGCCTTGCTCAATGGTGCCCGCCTGGATAAATAAAGATTTTGATTGATTGATTTTGCCTGACTCTCCTTATATTCACCACACAGGGGACTGACTCACTACTGTTCCTGTTCTTCTCTCCCTCACTTGGCTTGCTATATCATCAGAGATAAACAATTATATCCATACCAAAATGGCAAAGTCACAAAGTACCAGGAGTCAGGACCAAAGTTAAGAAAAAAAAGAACAAACTCATCACATTGGGTCCAATTTTAGAAACCGCCTGTGGCAGACACATGTTGCAGCAAAGTAGGGGACTGCACCAAATGTAGTTGCACCAAACACAAGTTGTGCTATTCTAGAAAGTTTGCAATTTGTGACAAAGTATTTGGAATAGCAACAACTTGTGGCCTGTGCCAGAAATAATGGTGTAATCAAAGAGCTTAGCGCAAGCCTGTGATGCATGGGAAAACACAGATGCAAGGGGCAGCCCAGGTGCCCAAAAGAGCACCATGCATGGATCCAGGGCAAAAAGTGGACAGACACCACAATGTGGTGTCACCAGGTGGGGTGCCACCCTAGTGTACCATAGAAACAGTGAAATGGTGACCGTGTGCCCATAGTGTACTCAACCATGTCCTGGTAGGCTAGACACCCCTCCATCCTTGATATTTTTATAGCTTGTCAGTGGTATAGTTGTCCCCCCTCCATTGACCCCAATCTTCTCCCTGGATAGAAATACAAAAGTGCTTCATTCCCCTCCTGCCCCCCAATCCCCGAATGTACCCACATGCATAGCCCTAACAGTACTGGTGGTCTATTGGACTACCCTCCCCACCGACTGTGTGCCCAACCACCCCACTACCCTCTCCCCAGCACAAATCTGAGACTGGCACAGCCCTCCGCTACGACCATGGCCATCTGCAGAATGCAGTATTCGTGTACTTTACAACAGTACACAATTTACACATAATGAATTCTGTGGCTGGCCATTGTGGTGTGCAGAGGCTGTGCCTATCAAAATAGTGCCAGGAAGGGAGGAGGGGAAGTTGGACACTGCTTGTTGGGGTGGGAGGGCAGGGGGTTCACTAGATGACCAGGTACTGTCAGGGCTATGTGTCTGGGTACATTTGGAGATCAGAGGTGGATGGGAATGGGGTGCTTGCATTTCTATCTGGGGGGGAGATTGGGGATAGCTGGGGGACAACTACACCACCAATGAGCTATGAAAACATTGGGGATGGGGGGACATTAGACCACTGAGTACTTTTACCACTTTGCTTTTAGGTGACATTGAGGATCAGGGGTATGCTATTGCATCGGGGAAATGTTTCACATTGTAAGTAAGTGCAATGGGGGATCGAGCGGTCCACTATAGCACCAGGGATGAGCATTACACATCAGGGTTCAGGGGGGCCACTAGACTACCAGGGATTTGGAATACAATATGGGCTGCATGTACAGTACAAGCTATCCTGTCACAACTCTGCAACAGTACCCTGCCTGGTGCCACATTGCTGCGGCTAATGCCCAGCTGGCCACCATGCCTCCACTGCCTCCTTTCCTGCTCCAAATGTGTGGCCCTACTGCACCCTGTTGTATGGCATCCCAGAGGTGCAACCCACTTAGACCACCTCCTGGCTGGTGTAAGTGGTGACCAGTCCTGTGTCCATGGTGGGGCTGCCAAAGCCCCAAAGGTGGATGTGGCAGTCCTGCCATGGAGCAAGCCCCTTTGTGACCAGGCGCACTGGGTTGCTGGATGCAACTCTGGCACAAGGGGCCTTTGTTGCAGCAGTGTCTGGATAAAACCCAAGCTGCTTTGTAAAACAGCGTTTAATACAAATTGTGATGCAAATCACTACTTGCATCAAAATCTTTTGAGGCAGGTCCCTTGCATCATTCTAACCTGACTGAAATCAGGCACATTGTGCCATCTGCTGCACACAAATTTAAAAACACATAGGTAGGGATATTCAAAGGGGTTGCACATGGCGCAACCCCGCAATGCACCCCGGCATGAAATTCAAAAGGTTGACTTGCGCAGCGCAAGTTCCGATGAACCGGGGTGCAGTGCTAATGTATGCTGCACATCTGAAGGGGGCATGCCCATACATATGCAGCACATCCCAATATTCAGCCCGGGATGTGTGGCACATCTGCTGGCACAACCTCCAGCGGTGTCGCACACCAGGGCAAAAAGTTGAGCCTGAATATTTTGGCTCAAATGCCGGGCCACCCGCAGGTGGGCTGCTGTATTGCAGGGTGCAACACAGCAGCCACCAGCCATGGGTGGCCACCTGTCCAGCATGAACATCGTCCTCAAGCACTGAAACAGACCTTGGTGATCCAGTGGTACCCCCCTCCCTCCCATTAGCCTGATCGTGGGCAGAAATAGAAATCCGATAACCCTGGTGGTCCAGTGGAACCCACCCCCCTCCCATACCCGAACGTGTGTAAATGCAGAAGTGTCCATTCCCTGGTAGTCCAGTGGCCCCTCCCACCTGAATCCATAATCGCCGGTGATATCTTAGGATGGTAACTGCCCGGTGATCTTGTGGAACCCTCCCACCTCTCCCGAAACACTGATCACCGGTGCCATCATACGCAACACATTCCCTGGTGGTCCAGTGGTTGCCCCCCCTGCACAGGACATCCAGGCCACCCAGCCCCCCCATCATTGGCAGGCAGCAGCTGTAGTCCTTCCTCTCCCCAAGGGAGGGTGGTGACACATCCACTCATGGCAACTATAGCCCCATTTCCTTCCTTCCTACCCCTTGCCAAACTTCAAGAACATTTAGTTCTCTCTCAACTATCACCCTTCCTCTATGATTCCTCCTTTTTCACCCCCTTCCAATCTGGTTTTCAGAAGAATCACTTAACAACCACCTCCCTCCTCAGGCTTACTGACGCTATCCTTTCAGGGATGGATGATGGTCTGATCACCTCGGCCATCTTTGTCGACCTAGCCAAAGCTTTCAACACTGTTTCACATCCCCTGCTTCTTGATTTACTCTTCACGGCTGGCCTTGCTCTGTCAGCCACCAACTGGTTTAAATCCTACCTCACTGGCAGGACCCAGTCAGTGAGAATCCTTGATTCCATCTCCCCTCCATTCCCCATCAACACTGGTGACCCTCTGGGCTCAGTGCTTGGTCCTCTACTCTTCTCCATTTTCCTTAATGATCTTCCCACAGCCTGCGCATCCTCTTCTATCCACATGTGTGCTGATGATACTGTTTTGTACAGTTCCGGCACAAACCCTGCTGCTGTGCATACCAGCTTCAAGTTAACCAAGTTAAGCTCTGGTTTACTTCTCACCAGAAATTTTTCTAAATGCCAAGAAGACAGTCTCCATGACCTTTGGCACCAGACAGAGACTCTCTAGGCTCCCAGCCCTACCTACCCACCTTCCACACCCTAGATGGTACCATCTTGGAGGACACCTCCTCATTTCAATATCTGGGAGTTTGGCTGGACCAGCACCTCAACTTCTCTGTGCATATCAATGCTATCCTGAAGAAACTGCACCCCAAGCTTGGTGCTCAGTACAGGAATCGTAGTTGCATCCCACTGACTGCAAGGCACGAAATTGTCCAGAAGATGATGCTCCCCATCTTTGACTACTGTGACGTAGTCTATGGTGCTGCTCCCAAATCTTCACTGACCAAGTTGGACACTCTCTTTAACTCCTTCTGCCACTTTGTTATAGACTCCCCTTTTGCTCCCACCACTGTGAACTCTGTTGCTCTCTAACCTTCCTTCCACTATCTCACAGATGCATCTCTCACTGTGCCAAACTAACCTCCAAATTCTGGTTCAGGGGGCTCTTCTCCTATCTCTCATCCTCTCTCTACACTCCACCTCCCCCCACTCACTCTCTCAGATCAAATGACGCCCGCACCTTGATGGTCCCTCGCCACTCCACCCACATCGATCAGACTGGTTTTGCCCATCATTTCCATAAAATCTGGAATTCCCTCAACCCTGAAATATGTCACTCCTCCTCCATCTACTCCCTTACCTCTGCTCTACACAATTACCTTTCCCTCAGCTGTTCCCGCTTTATCCTAGCTTAATACCTATCCCCAGTTTATGCCTTCCTACCATGACCCCCTCCCCCCGGCAGGGTTCTCAACATCCTGAAGGGGTAAATCAGGAAATGGCTACCTCTTCTCCTCATATTCAGTTCTTGCCTCTCCCCCCCTCTCTTCTCCTCCTGCTCTTCTGGGTCACCAGTGTGCACAGCCTAATCCCATCCTTTTTACTCCAACAGCACTTGTATACTACCTCGAGCCTGCTCCTGGTACAATCATGCACTATAAACGGTTCTATTGCATTATTACTGTTTTGTATGTTCATATGTTCTTTTGTATGATTTTGGACATGTAATTTACCCAATATTCCACTACTGTTTATTGTATAATACCTTGTGTTCCAATTGTTGCACAATCTTACAATGTTGTATTGTTTGTACTACCCACACACTATTGTAACTGATCATTCTTTGCAACCCTATGTAACCCCACCCCCCCCAGGTCACACCGTGAGACGAGCAACTTGTTATTCAGTGTGCCCTCCTAGTGAAACATTTCAATAAATAAATAAATGAAAATACTGCCCTGCTGCCCGCCGAATGACAGCTTACAGTATGTGCTGTGAGCCTATTGGTCCACTGTGTGAACCAATGGGCTTGCAGGGTATACTGTACTACACAGGCACAAATATATGAATGAGTCAGGTGATATGAGGACTGGTTGCTGCTGCCCACCAATGACGGGGGGGGAGTTGGAATCCTGTGTGTTCTGTGTGGGTGGGGGCAACCACTGGACCACAAGGGAATGTGTCGCATATGATGGCACTGGTGATCAGTGTTTCTGGAGGGGTGGGGGGGTTCCACAAGATCACTGGGCAGTTACCGTCCTGAGATATAATCAGCGATCGTGGATTCAGGTGGCAGGGGGGCCACTGGACTACCAGGGACTGGACACTTCTGCATTTACACACGTTTGGGTATGGGAGAGGGGTGCGTTCCATTGGACCATGAGGGTTATCAGATCTGTATTTCTGCCTGCGATCTGGCCAAAGGGAGGGATGGGGATACCACTGGATCATCAGGGATTGCCCATCATCATTTCTACCACGATCACGGTTATGGGGCGTGGGGGGTGCCCCAGGCCCACCTCTGTCCACACAATGGTTTGTTCAGGGTAACAGGTGCATTTTGTCAGGCTGCCCTGTGCAATGCATGCAAATGGGGCCATAATAACATGCGAATGGCCCCATTTGGGCCATGCATATATTATGGCCCCATCTGCTTGCTCAAGTCTAAATATCAAGGGTGATGCACCAAGCACAACTGCAGTTGCGCTGGAGCATTCCCGGTCCTCTCTGTCTGGGGAATGCGCCGGCGCATTGTCACTGCACCATGCGCATTCTGTACCATATTCAATGGTGATGCACCATGGCACATCACCTTTGAATATCTCCCTGTCTTGGCCCTGGCGCATCTTGGATGAACTGCACCCCCTCTTGCACCATTGCCTGGTGCAGTCTGAATATTGGGCCCATAGTCTCTTCATTTCATTTGGTTATTTCCTTCATTTTACAAGTTTTAACCACAAAAAATGTAAAGTCTTATTTTACCTTTTTATTCTTTTTTTTTAATTTTAAACAGCATGAGTAATTTTATAAGTGTAATAAGCCACTCTAGCATGTGCACTAAAGAATTTGAATGCACTTTCCAGGGGTGTATGTACACTCAGACTTTGGCATTGTGCTTTACTATGCCCCTGGGGTGTGCATTAAAATCCTTTCATTCACACCCTGTTGTGGCTTATTGCTTATGTTTGTAGAAAAGAAGAATGGTTTTGATCCAAAACCACTAAACTGCCCTTTTCTGGGCAAAACCCTAACAAAACTGAAAGTTTAAGGTTTCAAATTGGAGATAGTTTTTAGTTATGCATAGGCACAAATGTATCATTATCATTTGACTATTTGTATGTAAAACAGGAAAGCTGTATCTCTAAACAAATGGCACTCATCGTTAATTCAGTTAGCAAGATCAAGGGACCTGTCATATAGACATTACCAGCCAAATTTAATGTTTATGGGTTCTAGCATGGCAACATTATAAGCAGCTAAAAATAAATGATTAACATTCAAGTGCTAATTAACTCCAACTGTTGTGGCACTACCGAAATAGTACTTTAGGATGGTTGTGGTTAGGTGGTGTTTGTAACTGTGGTTGGTGACTATGATCACACAGTGCTGCTGGCATCTGGTACACCAGTGGTGCTGGCTATACTGATATGTACGATGCTGGTAGGTTAGCGGTTGATACTGCTGTGCCAAAATGCACAGTAAGGCTGCTCCGGGGTTGGGGGGTTGCTGTGTGCACCCAAGCAAACTAGATAAAGCCACAGCAAAAGTGCCTGACACCACTCACACTTGTTGAAAATGTGCATAGCGTGAAACATTGTGGGATTTTTTGTACTTGTATCATCTCTACTCTTTTTAATTATGAAGCACATATGTATTTGAAATAAAATTGTCTCTATATGGTTAAAAAGGCCTTGGTGACTATTTTTGTACAGATTGTGGCTGGGTGTTTTTTCCAGGCTTTTTTTGCTGTGACACTGTTGTGCACCATGCCACTGTTGTATATGGTGCTGTGTGTCTTCCCATATGTGCTGTCATGTCTGCTACTGTTTTGGATGCTGGGAGCATTCAGATTGGTCACAACACTATTTAAATGCTTTGTGTGTCACTTAAAAAAGGAAGATGAGTTGTGGTGTTTACCCAGGTGATATTGGGCTTTGGTGTTTGTACGGAGACCAGATTTGTAGTGACATCATAATAAGCAACAGCATTTCACTTTCTAAGGCAAACAATGTGTAATAGTGTGTTGCTAGGTTTGTGTTTTTTGTAGTTTTTACAAGTGCCATAGAGCTTTTAAAGTAATTGAAGAATACCAAAGGGGTTCCCAAGTTGTGGTTTTGTGTTTGTTTTGGGTTTTGGCATTTCTTGTGAGACATTTATGTTCTGTGATTTATGTCTTGTTTCTGTTTTATTTATTTGTATTGTTTTGCTATTGATTGTTTGCTATGAGTTCTTCCTTTTATTTAGAAAGAGTATAGACATTTAACGTTCTAATTGTCTTGCTGCGGTGTATACTTTCAATTGTGGTTGTGTATACAGTACTTTTAATTGATGGGTATATGATGGGCTGGCAGTATAGCCTAGAGGTTAGAGGAACAAGGTGTGAACAAGCTTGATCCATCCTGCAGACCAGACCTGAGTTTCATTCTCACAACCTCCACTTGCATACTGTGTGACTCTGAGCAAGTCACTTAACTGCCCAGCGCTCCCAGGTCGCCCCTGAAAACAGGCACTTGTGCCTGGTGGGCCTTACCTGGTTACCAAAGACTAAAATAAAATAAAAATAAATAAAATAAAATGATAAAATAATTGAAGGGTTTAGATACACATTTGCCTACTCACCATGGTGACAGTTATTACGGTCATGATTGATCTCTTACAGAGAAATAAGATTGGGATGGATTTTCAGAGTAGGATGAATTAGAAAACAAATCACACACTCACTAAATTTTCCACTCAAGAAAGCAAAAACAGAATGAGCTCACAGAATACACTGAAAGCCATAAACAGCAAATAAAATGTTCGGGAAATTACAACAGGGAAGCAATATAGCTGAGAAGTTATTATAGCACTGAGCTGTGAACCTGAAGATTTAGAAGACTTGGATATGAAGCCCACAACTGCCACCTGCATGCTATGTAACATTGAACAAGTCACACACCCTGTCTGTGGTAATGGTAGTAATTTTATTTGTATTGGCATCCTTTCCTGGAAGCCTAGGGTGCCTTACATAAAGTGCAAGAAAGAAATTACATAATGTGCAGGAGTAGGATAAACTCCTAAATAAAACAACATATACAAATGACATTGCATCACAATTAAGAACAGTTGAAATTCCACTGAGAATGTGCAGACTGTAGAGGAAATTATTCCCTGAAGGCCTTATTAAAAGATAGGCCTTCAGACCCATCTTAAAGGCCTCCATTGAGGGGGCTCCCTAATGGCCCTCGGGAGCCAGTCCCATAATACTGGATCAGCTACCTTAAAGGCCAGGTCCCCTGGTGTTTTTTTAAAACTGGACATTGGCACAGTAATGAGGCCCACCTCAGTAGAGTGAAAAGTATGTGCAGACACATGCTAGTGAAAGATATCTGCCAGATAGCCAAAGCCCAACCAATGTAGGGCCTTACAAATTAGCAAGTCAACTTTAAAAGAGTTATGGCTCTATAGTGGCAGCCAGTGCAGTTTATGGAGTACCAGGGATACATGACATGACCTTAAAAAGCTGGTCACTAGTCTGTCAGCCGTAGTCTGCAAAAGTTGCAGGTGCTGGAGTGAATCTCTATTGACCCCAATGTACAGAGAATTGCAATAATACAGTCTTGGCATCAAAAATGCATGTATAAACATGCCCAGGTTACCGGGGGGGATAAGGGATCAAATCTGGATTCTGTTCCTCAGATGGTACAAGCTACTCCTGACTACTGCCAACACCTGAGCCTCCTGTGTCAGCCTCTCATCCAGAATGGCCCCCACATATTTCTACTTTGTGGCAGCCAAGAGCATAGAGGAAATGAGCCAAGTCCCATCTTGCTCTCAGTAGCTACCCCTCACCCCCTCAACCTGTATTGACAACTAGCACATCAATCTTGACAGGGCTGAGTCTCAGCCAACTCGATGACATCTATTCCTGGACCTCAGCCAAGCATTTGTTAAGCACAACCAAGGGACATGTTATGAAGCTGAAGAGGGGGGATGGATTCAGGAGAGATGTGGGGAAGTACCTCTTCACAGAAAGAGTGGTGGATTCTTGGAACAGCCTTCCAGTGTAGGTGCCGGGGGTGAAAAAAGTGGTGGGGTTCAAGAATGCATGCGATAAGCATATGTGACTCATAGTGTAAAGTAAGGGGGAGGGAGAAAGAGCTTTAGATCAGGCATGGTCTGCAGTAATAGTGTAGATAGGGAGAAATGGGCAGACTGGATTGGCCAAGTGGTCCTTATCTGCATCAAATTCTGTTTTTGTTTCTATCCACCACACCAGACATCCCAGGTTCAAAGGACAACAGTCCATAACATATAATGATCCCCTCAGAAGCAACATGTACAGTGCAAACAACATGGGTAAGAGAACTGAGCCTTGGAAAATGCCACATGGCAGCACCACAGGGAATGAGGTGAAGTTCACCAACACCACCCTCTGTGTTCCATCACTGAGTTTGAACTCAAATCAACACATGACTTTGTTCGAGAGTCCTACTTACTTCCTTGTCCGATCCAACAACAGCCAGTGGCCCACAGTGTCAAAGGCTGAAGAGACATAAAAGAGAATGGCAATTGACTGCTCTCCTCTGTTTCTTACCCTGAGAAGGTCATTGTGCACCCTGACAAGTATTGTCTCTGTACCATGCATAGACCTAAAGCTAGACTGGAGATGCTCATAGATATCAAGGCCTATGATGTGTGCTTGAAGCTGTAATGCAACCAACTTCTCAATAGACTTGTCAGCAAATCACAAGAATGTCTGAATCCTAAGATGTTTTTTTCACATGGGGTACAAGTAGTGCATCTCTCAATGTAACTGGGAAGACCTCCTCTGAAAAGGAGCATCAAACAATCCCAGTGAATAATGATCCTAGCTGCCCAATATAGCTCACAGTAGCCTAGTTTGGCCTGGATATAGTTCACTAAATGTTGGTTGCAGCTTAAAAATGACCTAAATCACCTCTTCTGTTTTCACTGGTCTAAACGCACCCCACAATCTATGACTTGCATCTGTGGCATGCTGGGTTGACCCTGCTGGATTGCCACAGCCTTCTTGAGGAGATCTCAGCCCAAATAGGGACACCATATCCGAGAAAAATCAAGCAAACTCCTTGCATTTAGTGGGTGAAAAAACTCTCACAGGCTCCAGAAAGGTAGGATCAAGTTACCTGCCAACATTCCAAAAGAGCTGAGCTGGTTGATTCTTTCCAGCCACTATGTCCCTGGACAGAAAATCTGCTTTCTTATGGGTGATTGCCAGTTGGTATTCACTGTAGAGAACACTCAAAGCCAGTCGGTCCTTCTGAGTCATAGATTTCCTCCAATAATGCTTCAGTCTCCACCTCATTGTATTCATCTCCTTTAGCTCACCATCAACCACAGCCAACCATAGCGTGAAACAAAGAGGCATAAACAGGTAGGCACTATGCAACTGATAGCCCCTGCAACAGCCCTGTTATAGGCCACCACAGCCTCCTCCAATCCTGTGCCACCACAGTCAAGATATCCAGCACTGCTGCAGTACTTTCAACCATAGCCCTCTTAATGGACAGTACTGGACCATCTTCAAAGGGGTAGACTACAAGGGGTGGGTAGTGCTGGGCGAAAGTTGCAAATTCCGCCTTTGCGAAACTTCCGTGAAATTTTTTGGTCTTTTGCCTTGGGCGGAATTCTGAATTTCCACCGATTATCTGTGGGTTTTTGCCCCATACTGCATTATTTGTTGACAAAGCGTGTAATTTTTTTCTTTTAATTTAGTTGTTTAACCAGGTATAGCACACTAAGCTGGAAGCTTTTTTACAGGAGCGACCTGGGAGCACAAGGAGGTTAAGTGACTTGCTCAGGGCCACACAGTATGCTAGTGGAAGCTGTAGGATTCAAACCCAAGTCTGGTCTGCTGGTTGTCACCAGATTTGCAGCTCAGAGCCTTAGACTACTGCACTGTACTGTTGAGGAAATAAATTGCTCTGTATCTTTTTTCAGTGGTATAGTGTAATTTTCTGTGTTTTTCAAGGCATTACTGCAGATTTCTTTTTCCACCATCAATGTATTGCCATGTTTGATTTTGTAGATGATGTATTGTTAATCTTTTTTTTTTACTTACTGTTTTTGCCTCCTCTCTCACTACAGCCACCCCTCTTTTTGGGGTCCTAATGCACCCAGGCCTGCTGTCATGGGTACCCCGCTCCCCCTTTGAATCACAAGATGCAGGTTTACCCCCCATTTTGGGGTGGAACAGTCCCCCTTCTCCCCATGCCTCAGGTGGAGAGCGTGCACATGCAGCCGCTGCACAGGAGCGCATCTACCAGCATGGCCATGGGATTTTTTCCTTGTTCTCCCTGCTCTCCTTCAGACATCAGTGTGCAAGGAGGACCAAGGAGCCGGAGGACACAGAGATGTACTTCCATTCCGGTCCTCAGCCAGCATCTGCCCCTCCCTCAGTTTCAGTGCCTTCTGCTGCACCAGCACCACCCATGGTCACCCAGGTGGTGGCGGTATTGCAGTGAAGAGAGCTGCCCACTCCTCCCAGAGAAGGAGAGTGGCCCATTGGGCACTCAATCCTTCTCCCCCTGGCCATCCCTCCAATGACACGGGCTTGCTACTGAACCCAGGTCACCGGTGTCACAAGCAGTAGTGCTACTGCTGTGCTGGTGGGCCCACATGTTGTATTGTTAGTCTTAAGCTATGAAACTGAATGCAAGCACCCAAACTTTAGACCATCTTGACTGTGGTGCCAGAAATTAATTTATTTTTTTGAACGTATTTTTTTTCCTCCTTTTCTTGCTTTATTGTGGGTTTTTCATTTCAATTCTGCAGAACCTGTGGATTTGTGGGTTCTTGTTTCCACGGTGTTGTATGTCGAATTCTGCAGTTTAGAACAGTAATTCTGCCATAAGATGCCATTAACCTGCGGTTGGCTCAAATCACATGATTTTCAATTCTGCAGTCACGTGGGTAGACTTGATTTATCTGCAATTTTTAATTAATTCTGCATAATCCCAAATATTGCAGAATACTCTATTGTTTAAGTTCCGTGACAGTACTAATTTTCTGCAGTTATGCATGGAAAGTCCGTAGAAATCTCAAATTACTCCACAATTATTACTAACTGCATTTTGATTGGTTGCAGCTCTGCAGTGATCCCATGGTGTGCACAGGGCTTCAGCATGTAAGTCTCTCTCCCTGAGCTTCACTTCTGAAGTGATTTCTGATGAGGAAAGAGCTCTCTTCATTCTGATGATCCTATTTTGAGTCTTTACAGTGAAAAAAAATCATAATTTGTGTTGGCAAAAGTTCCATATATCTACTTTTCCTCCTGAGAGAATCATTTTGATGCACTTTTCCTGCTGAGATATTCAGTGTTTTTGAGTTTTGATTAGTGATACTTCTGAGAGACTGTGCTTCTCACAGTTTGTCATTTTTCTGTGAGATGTTTGACAGAAAATTCAGTTTGTGTTTGTTGAACTGGTATTTCTTGATAGGGCGATTCAGATTAGTGAAGCAATCTGTGAAGTTCTGTTGACAGAAATTAGTGCAGAAGTAATATTTAGTCATAGATCATTTTGCACATCTCATTTTTTCATTGTGTTAATTTTGACTTTTTGTGGTAGGGTAATAACTGAAAGCAGCGCAGAAGCACAACATGTCTTCTCAAAAGTCAAAGTGTGCTACAGCCTCTGGGAAGAAAACAGCTGCTGTTTCAGCAAGTAAAACTGTGTCTCCTTGAGGTGCAGAGGTTATGGGGAGTGTGATAGAGGTCTTAGCAGCAGCACAGTTACTGGTAGTCCAAGTACAGGAGTGGGCCATGATGTGCCAACATCAGCAGTAGGAGTTGACATTGCCGCTTCTAGTTTTTTGTGGATTGAGTAGGCGTAGTGGTCAAAGCTCAGCAGCTGTGGCTATATCTCATACAAGAATGGAAAGAAAAACTGAGGTGGATGTTGCAGCACTCCTGTGCAAGCAACAGGAGTCTCATGAGGGGGAGGAACAGCCACATGATGATTCTGAGGATTTGTCTCAGGAGCTGATTGGGAGTAGTACACCAGCAGTGGCTGATAGCACCATTAGGCCTGATGTTAGGGGTAGTCCACAACCAGTAAGTTTCTTTGCTGAGGAGAGGGAGCTTGAGCAAGTGGTGAGAGAGAGAGAGAGAGAGAGAGAGAGAGGCAGAGGAGGAAGCCTGACCAACCTTCTTGGGCTAATGTGAAGGGCAATGTGCAGGGTGCAGATGAAGATGACCTGGTGGAAATATCTGAAATAGTGCATGAAATGCATGAGTCAATCATTACTGATGAGGGGGTGGGATGATGATTCAGTAACTGACCCTATTTGGAAACCTCCACAAAAACAAATTAAAAAAAGGGTTGCTATGGGTAGAGATGGGAAAGGCAAAGGAATGTCTGCTGAACCACTGCAGCGTAGGGACCAAGTGGATGTGAGAAGCAGGATAGCACTACCTGTTATGGACAAGCAGCAGGAACAGCAACAGCAGGTAACAGTGTTGTCCACCCAAAACCTCCCAGCCCCATCTACTGCACCTATGCCTGCAGCATGTAAAATCCAATGTGTGTGTGGTAGCAAGTCACTGGTGTGGGATATTTTTTTTTTCTGTGTGTTAGAGTGATAAAAGCACTGCCATATGTAACATATGTAAATCAAAAATCAGTCATGGCAAGCTGGGATCGCATTATGGAACCACTGGAATGCATAGCCATATGCAAACAAAACATCCTATTCGTTGGTCACAACAGATGCTAATGGCAACAATGTCAACTTCAGAACCTGCTTGTGATAAACAATCTGAAGCAGTAGTTTTTAGATTTGACCTTGTACTTAGTTCAACCATTATTGATTCTGCAGATACCAGTGGTAGCACTATTCAGCGCAAACTTCATTCCTCTCCTGCCTCTGTCGAAAGTAGACATCATGGCCATACTGTTACCCAGGGCAGTCAAATCAGTAGGCAATCTCGTAAACACAGTACATCTACCTCCCCCCATGTCACACAAAAGCTGAAGCAGCCAGATATCAGATTGGCACTAACAAAACACACTAAGTACCACCATGACCACCCAGTTGCAAAAGAGCTGAATACTGCCATTGCTCATATGCTTGCCACAGACCTGCTGCCATACTCTTTTGTGAAGAAACCCATTTTCTTCACTTGATGGAAAAAGCGGCATCAAAATATCAAGTTCCCAACTGCACATTCTTTTCCACAAAGGCTGTCCCTGCTCTTTATAATGGTCTTTCCTGCATTGTTTCCCATGCAGTGTCCCACTCAGCAGTACCCACAATCTACCTTACCACTGATATATGGACAAGTTGGCCATCCTCCAGGGTAAGTTTTATGTGTATTACTGCACACTTGTCAAATTTACTCACTGTTCCTGCCTTTCACCAAAGCACAACTTCAGGTTGCCCACTGTCAAGTGGTAGTAGTACTGTTGTTCCTTGTCAGTGTGCCGCCCTAGGTATGCAGAGCATGCATGACTCTCATACAGCTGAAAGGACATTGGAACAAATTAACGAGTCCATTACAAGATGGTTTAAACCGCATAGTTTCTCTGCAGGCTTCATTGCTAGTGATAATGCTTATAATGCTGTGAAAGCAATCCATGATGGCTAATTTTTTCATGTCCCATGCTTTGCCTATGTTCCGAATTTGATTGTTAAGGCATTTCTGGAGTATGAGTCAGTAACCAGTATGTTGAATGTGAGCCATAAAATTTGCAACCATTTTACTCATTTGGCACTTGCTAGGTCAGAGCTGACAAATATACAGAAGGCAAATGGAGTGCTGCAACATTGATTAACAAGCATTTATCAATTCCAAATGTTGATTGCGTTGGTCCGTTGAGCTCGCTCAGTGGCCCTCCATCAGTTGCTCATTGTGTTTCTCCCAGTGCTACAGGCTGCTGTTTAGTACTGGGCTCCTGCCTGCATTGGCACCCTTTTCTGTCCACAAAGAAATCTGCAGCTGTCCCAACAGAGCTCCATTGAGGTTGGTCACTGCCCCTCTCTGACTCGCTCATTCTGTTTCTCCTGGTGCTGCAGGATGGCCTTTTGTACTGGGCTCCTGCCTCTCTTGTATGCTTTTTTCTGCCCACAAAGAAATCTGCAGTAGTTCCAACACAGGTCCATTGAGCTTGCTCACTCCCCCTCTGTCACGCGCTCATTCCGTTTCTGCCAGCACTGCAGGCTGGCCTTTTGTACTGGGCTCCTGCCTGTGTTGCCACCTTTTTCTGCCCACAAAAGAAATCTGCAGCAGTCACGATACACCTCCGTTGAGCTCACTCACTCCCTCCCCCTTTCTCACTCGCTTATTCTGTTTCTCCTGCTGCAACAGGCTGCTCTTTTGTACTGAGCCCCTGGGTGCATTGCTGCCTTTTTTTCTGCCCACAAAGAAATCCGCAGCAGTTCCAACAGATATCTGTTGAGCTCACTCACTCCCCCTCCCTCATTTGCTTGTTCACAGTCTCCTGCTGCTGCAGGCTGCCCTTTTGTACTGGGCTCCTGCCTGCATTGGCGGCTTTTTCTGCCTAGAAAGAAATCTGCAGCAGTCCCGAGACAGCTCCGTTGATGTCGCTCACTCCCCTTCTCTCACTCACTTGTTCCATTTCTGCTGGCACTGCTGGCTGGCCTTTTGTACTGGGCTCCTGCCTGTGTTTCCTCCTTCTTCTGCCCACAAAGAAATCTGCAGCAGTCACGACAGAGCTCCATTGAGCTCACTCACTTACTCCCTCTTTCTCACTCGTTCATTCTGTTTCTCCCACTGCTGCAGGCTTCCCTTTTATACTGGGCCCCTGCATGCATTGGCACCTCTTTTTGCCCACAAAGAAATCCACAGCTGTACCGACAGAGCTCCATTGAGGTCGCTTCACTCTGCCTGTCTCACTCGCTCATTCTGTTTCTCCTTGCGCTGCAGGCTGCCATTTTATACATGGCTCCTGCCTCTGTTGGTGCCTTTTTCTGCCCACAAAGAAATCTGCAGCAGTCACAATAGAGCACCATTGAGCTTGCTCACTCACTCTCCCTCTCTCACTTGTTCTTACTGTTTCTCCCACCACTGCAGGTTGCCCTTTTGTACAGGGCCCCTGCATGCATTGCTGCCTTTTTCTGCCCACAAAGAAATCAACAGCAGTCCCAACAGAGCTCCAGTGAGCTCTCTCACTCCCCCTTCCTAGCTCGCTCATTCTTTGTCTCCTGCTCCTGCAGGCTGCTCTTTTGTACTGGGTTCCTGCTTGCACCAGATTTTCATCATAGCCATTTTAGGACCTTTTCTCATGAACAGTGTCACTGTCATTTTTGTAATCTGTCACGAACAATGATTTCCCACAGCGACCGTGCTATTCTGCGCCGAGGTACGAAAACACATTTTGACCAGGATGTGAAAAATGACAGCTGTACTGTTCACAAGGAGGTGTGTAAAAATGCCAATGTTGAAAATCTGGCTTGAAAATATTGCAAATTCATGAAGTTACGAGCGTGCATAACAACTGTGCAACGCACGCTTGTAAAACAGTCATTTTTTTGGATTTTTTCCGTCAATTTTGCAACCCAGGCTTTTTGAGAGCCCACCTCATGAACACTGGCACTATCATTTCATTAATCAGTTCCGAAAGGGGATTCTGCGCAGTGACCGAGAAATCACCTTTCAGGGCTGGTTAACACCATGGCAGTGGCATAATTCATGTTGCAAATTTGGTGTAAAAATTCTAAAAAATGACTGAGATATGCATCAAAGCTAAAAAACCCTATTTATTCCATTATACAGTTTACCGGCATTTCCTCAGTTCACAGTTGGCTTTGAAGAGTGCAGACGTTTTTCCGGTCCACCGAAGATCATAGGGCTGGGCTCTGGAGGTAAGTATGGGGTGAGGGGGGTGTGTGGAGGTGGGGTATGCAGTGAGAGGTGCGGGTTGTGGGGGGAGCGCAGACAGTGAGGGACCATTTTCTTCTTTTTAGGAGTAAAAAAAAAGATGTTGCAGGACTTTTTTTTTTTTAAGGTACTTTTGGCATGCTGGGGTAGGCTCCCAGAATGCCACGGGTGTGTTTTGGGGTAGGGGAACACTGGAGCCAATGGGGATTGGGCACCCTATCAGCACATACTTGGGGGGGCTCATGAGCTGAGGGGGATTAGGCACTCCCCCTCGTCACACAAGAAATGGGGGGGATATGCTGATGGGAATTGGGCTCCCCTGTCGGCAAACACAGAAGGAAGGGGGACATAAGCCAAGGGGGACTGGGCACCCCCCTCAGCACACAAGAAATGGGGGGGACAATCTGATGGAGACTGGGCTTCCCGACAGCAACAGCCCTGCAATGAGGGGTCGCTTCCTCATTGCAGTGGATGATGCTGCAATGATGTGGCAGCCCCTGATTGCAGCGGCTAAAACTTTAGAAGGTTGTGGCATGCTGGCTGAACTAGTGTCAGCAGCAGCATGCCACACCACTGGGGACAGTGGGCCAAGCCTTTAAAGACTGTGGTGGCATTGGCCACAACAGTGCCGTGCCTCCGCAACCTGCTTCTTGCAAAAGCTGCCACAATACGTTTCTTGCACTTGCACGCAATTATCATAAAAATGGATGTAGTCACATGCTGGAATTCAACCCTGTACATGCCCCAGTGACTATTCGAGCAATATTAACCAATAAATGACTATGTCATGCTGCTGCGTGACTGTGACACACAGGCAGCCATGTCATGCAGTCCAGCTCAGTGAATGTTGATGGACAGTGCCATTCAAATATTCCATCCTTTTGAAAATGCCACCCAAGTGGTCAGCTCTGACAATGCATGCCTGAGTCAGGTAATACCACTGAAGACAGTACTGTGGCAGGCACTAGTAAACATCAGGGAGCAGTTTCAAGTGGCTGCAGACTCAGTAGGTGTAGAACTGGCTAACAGGATTCTGCAGTTGTTTGATGATGATCCAAGACTGATTTACATAAACACCTCAGAGGCATATAAACTTTCCACATTGCTGGATCCATGGTACAAACATGGCATTACTGCTCTACTTCCTGTTGAGAAGACTGAGGTTGATTGCCATGTCATTTTCCTTCTTGGGAAAGTAAAAAAATGGATGGCAAGGGACCATGCTGAGAAACGGTCACCATTTGGATCCCGTCCCTTGGACAAACCTGACAGTGGAAAGGGTAGTGCCACAATGTCCTCCTCATCCACTCTCTCATGTACTGTGCCTGTTGTAGTGCCCTCCTCCTCACCAAGCAGTTCCATTAACTGTCTGTGGTCTATACTGTAGCAAGTTGGTGTTTCTGTATGGCAGTCAAGTCATGGTTAAAGTCCACTGCAGTTGTCAGCCAGCCATATGGTGCAGTCCTACTTGGAAGACCCACAGCAGCTTAACATTGATCAAGAGCCACGGTTATACTGGCAAAGCAAGGTAGAAGTGTGGCCAGCCCTGGCATCTCTGGCTGTTGAGTATCTGACTTGTCCTTGGGCAAGTGTTAGCTCAGAGACGGTTTTCAGTGCCTCCGGTGCAATAGTCAGTGACCAGCGTAGTTCTCTGTCTGAGAAAAACATAGAGCACCTGACATTTATTTAAATTAATTTTCATTTCTTCCCATTGCAGTATAAACTATCATCAGTGTCAAGCTATTATATAGGTGAAGAAGGTGATGTCAAGCCAGAAACGGAAGCTGAAGAAGAGAGTGTGGTTCTCCCATCTGAGGAGGAGGACACGTCTGAAGGGTTTGTGTTTTCGTAACCATGCATTTAAAAAATGTGCATGAATGCTAAGGTACTCATGACATCACCCCATCACACATGTCAGAGTATTATACTAAGGATTCATGGACATTAAAGAAATGAATGCATAAAGTGCATACAACTATAATGGTACTTATTTGTTATTGTTCAAGTTGGCCAATGTTCATGGGCCTCCCCCTCAAAAAAAAAATTGAATGGACACATGTTGTCTGTCCGTTACTGCTTATGATGCATATAATGTTGTCTTGTACTACACCACTTGCTGGGTGAAACACTCAGTTGCCTGTTAATGTCCAAGTTGGTCGATGTTCTGGGTCCCCCCCAAAAAAATAGAAATACCCACAAAATTTAATGGACACATAATGGCTTGTCTGTTACTGCTTATGATGCATATGTCTTGTACTATGCTACCTGCTAGGTGAAACACTCAGCCACCTGTTAATGTCCAAGTTGGCTGATGTTCTGAGCCCCCCCCAATAAAATAGAAATACCAAAAAAATTTAACAGACACATGTTGGATTGTCCAACCATTACTATTTCTTTATAAGTACTGATAATGTTTAGTTAACCTTTCCAAGTTTTACAAAGTTCATGTGCATGTTCCATATCAAGCTAAGCACAAAACAAATATAATTATCAGAAACAATGGTTTGAACAATGTCAGAAGTTGTTATTCTGAGCAGCATATTAATGATGTTAATTCGTATCTATTCCTCTTGAAAACAATGTCGGCAGTACATTCACAAATACTTATATTTTCCTGGACCTGATTCAAGTCACATGGGAATGGTGTATTATAAAAACAGGACTACCACTAAATATCTGTGTCATACTGCCACTGCTATACATGCATACTGTAGCAAAACAAACAGAGTAACTACTGGTCACCAATAATTGCTTCTGCAGCTGCCACTGAGACATTCACCAAATCTAAACCACTGCAGATCCTGCTGTCTCATATCACAACACCCATAGGTAGTAGTATGCTACATTAATTTTGCTGGCTGATGATGCCACATCCAGCCATGTGCTGAACAGTAAAGACTATTTCATTAATGTTACTCATCTAAGAAATTATCCTAAACAAAACAGCATTGTTTGTGTACTGCGTGGTGTATATGTGTGTGTGTGTGTGTGTGTGTGCGTGCGTGCGTGTGTGTGTGTGCTTGCATGCTGACAGTCACACACCGGGAGGAAGTGTGGCAGTGCTAGGGATGGATACTTTGCTTCGGTATGCATTGCAGGCCATAACAGTCCATTTGCAAGGAGATGTTACTAGCACTTACATACTGTTTTAACTGCTGTAGCCTGTTAACCAGCCTAATGTTCCAGCAACGTGCATAAAGCCTTATGATGACAGTGCTGATTATTCCCCTTCTAGGACTGTCACACACTGCTATTGCTGTCATATCTGCCGATACCAGGATCATAACCAACCTGACACCACCGTACCTGCTGCTTCATGATGTGGCCATTCAAACTCACCAGGTAAGTAATTTTTTTCTTCAAACAAGATCTCTTTTAATGCCCCCAATTTTGGTCCCCCCCCCACTCCTCGGACAACCACCAGGTAATCAGGTAAGTGTAGAAGTGTTATTCTTACTGTCATTCTGTCATTCATCAAAATTAACAATGTGTTTTACAGATATGGGATGGAGTGTTTTGGGGGGAGGGGCAGAGGGGGCACACCTGGTGGATTTAGTAGTATAAGACTCAGATTGCAATCATAATACCATTTCTAGCAACGTGCATAAAGTCTTATGATGACAGTGCTGGCTCCTGCAAAGCAAAATTGCTGTTGTTTCTGGTACCTATCTCACTCTGACTTATTCCCCTTCTAGGACTCACACACTGCTACTGCTGCTGCTGTCACTTCTGTTGATGCCTGGATTATAACCAAAACAAACCCAACACCATCATACCTGCTGCTTCAGGACGTGGTTATCCAAACTCACTCACCATAACACCAGGTAAACAATTTCTTTTCCAAGATTTCAATTTTAAAATGACACCTTGTTTTAATTTTCAGACAAGAAATGGTATGGCTATTTCATGGTGCAGCTAATTATCATTAATGGCCTTTAGCTTCCCATGTACTTTTGGGAGACCAGATAACTAGTATTTGTTATTCATTTTAAGTGCAGCATCATAATCAGGTCAGATGTGTGTACGTTGTACTCCCAACCTCTATCTATGCTGAGGGTGTCTATGGAAATTTTAGGGGTGGTGAGATTGAATCGGTTAGGAAGTTGCACGGCACTGATATTCTTAAAATTTAAATAATGTAAGGCTACATACAGAATGGCAAATCATTTTTTCATCAGCTGATCATGTGATTATCCACTTGTAATATAATAACCAAGCGCTTTCAGATTGCTTTATGTTTACAAATATTCTGATGTTTTAATTTTCAGATCTCCATATAAATTTCTAATCCTATGCTGATGCTTCTGCTCATGCTGCTGCTAGGCACCAACCATGGCCCAACAGGTCATAGACCTACTTCTGTGTCCCTCGAAAGTGAACAGGTAATTAGTTATTATTGTTTCCTACTGTAAAAGAGATTGTCTTTACTTCTTTCTGTCACTTATGGACAGTTGTTCTAAGGTAATTGCTATGGCCTCTGAGTTGAGTCATACATAGGTCAGACTTTACTTCAACTGGTGGAAGGGATGGGTGGATGTGCAATGTAGTACAACAACCCATGTTAATGAAATGACAGTGTCAATATGCTGTGCTTGCAACATGCCCTTTGCATGTGTACTGAAACTGCCATTATTGTTTAGTTGTTTCATGTTGTGTTCTGCCATGGTTCACCCTTGGTTTTCCCTCCCCTTCCCATGGAGATGCTTGGGCCAATGTGCCTAATTAGGAACCATAAAAGTGTCAGTGTGGGCATCAGCACATGACTACTCCTCCTGCCAAAAAAGCGTCATCACTTCCCAAATGTTCGACTGCACTTATGAGCCACCAGGACTGTGATGTGTAACAATTGATTGTAACACTAAACTGACTGTGGGGTGCCGCAGCCAACATGTCCACCAACTGACATAAGCATCACAGACCCTTCAGTTGTATCCCTCCCATCACAAGACAGTGATGACTAGACTGTAATGAAAAATACATTTTTATATTTCAAAACCAAAAGAGAACAACTTCAAAGTGATGATGAAGAAGAATACAATAGAACATTGACTTTTTAAAAGCTGGGTTGGGTAATTATCAATGAAAAACAAGTTAACTTAAAAATTAGGCAACATATTTAAAACTATGTACAAGTAACTGTCATTGTACTTTGTTACTTTTGTGGTCCTTCTGGAATAATCAAAGTCTGCAGTGGCCACTGCCGACCATCACTTTCTGCACCGACTTTCAGCTTTCTTCCTCGGCGAGGTTCAAATTTGCTGCAGAGTCTTCTCTATTTGAAGCAGCTGGACCCTGAGTCCCTTTATCCCTTTTTTTGGATCCTAATGTCCTGGTCCCTCTTCACATTGCTGCTTGACTCCAGTGGTGTTTTTTTGGGGGGGGTTGCTGTTCTTCCCCTTGGCTTTGGGCTGCTCGCCTTGTGTAGAGGGCTGTCCTGCACTTTTCCATGCCGCAAGCTTAGCAAGTTCTCTTTGGATCTTGAGTACATGGTTTTTACACTGTGTACTTGGTCCCTTCAATGGCTCCTGGTGCTGGGCTTCCTTCTCTGAGGTGGTCTCCAATTCTGCAGTACAGAAAGAAAGGTGGGTGAGGTGAGGGACAGAGACTCATTAAGGCATGTTATCATGTGTCAAAGGTGGACATTCAAATTGGCAAGAGTCTTACAATAATAACTCAACAAAATAACAGCAGACAAGGCAGGGTCCAGAATTGTGATCCACCCCACCAAGAGTAGTAAAGGAATGTAGTGGAGTACTGGCAGAAACAATGGCTGCTCTTTTCAATGCATCACTAGAAGGTGGGGGCACCATAGGACAGGAGGAGAGCAGATGTGGTCTCTCTGTACAAGAATGGAACCATACATGAGGCAGGCAATTACAGGCCTCTAAACCTGACTTCAGTATTGGCTGAAGTTGGGAAGTACCACAGAGAAAAAGGACCTATGGGTAATCATAACAGGGAGAATAAACAACTCAGCCCAATAGAGGAAGACGGCAGCACAGGCCAACAAAATACTGGGGTGAATAGCAATGATGATCTCTTCAAAAAGGAGTGAGGTTATACTGCCCCTGTACAGATCATTGGTCAGGCCCCACCTGGAATATTGCATGCATTTCTGGCACCTGTTCCTGAAAGTGGACATAAGGTTATTGGAAGGGGTGCAACGCAGAGCCACAAAGATGATACAGGGTTTGGGGGACAGGCCTTATGAGAACAGATTGAGAGAGTTGAAAATATAGTCTCTGAAGAGAGGAGGGATGGGGGTATATGATAGAGACCTTTAAGTATCTGAAAGGGATTAACAAGACCAACACAGAAGGGATCTTTCAGCTGAGAGGGAGGAAGGGACATGAAAGAGCATGGACTGAGATTAAAGGGGGGGGGGAGGTTTTGGAAGGAGGTAAGGAAACACGTTTTTACAGAAAGGGTAGTGGATAAGTGGAATACCCTACCAGAAAATCTGATGTCCTGTAAGGCAGTGGGCAGTTTCAGAAGGAGGTGTTACAGAGTAATGGGAAGGGATACGGTAATGGGGGTGGGCAGGAGGGGCAGCTGCAAGACAAAGTGCTAGCTGCACACTCAGGCAGACTTGATAGACCATGTGGCCTGTTTCTGCTGGTGATTTCATATGTTTGTAAGTAGTACATAGTTTGCATACCATAATTATTGTGATCATTGGCATGTGACTGTAGAACTTTCTGGAGGGCAGTGGGGAACAGGAAGTCTCCAAGGCAGCATGGAATATCAGAGGGAAGGTCAGTGCAGAGTGACAAATCATATGGATTCATTGAATGGATCACTGTTGGGTGGCAGATTAATGAGTGGTGGTGGATGTGGCATGACTAGATTGCAGCAAGGCATTATATACTTACCCACACGGACACAGGAGATTTATTATCTGGTGTGTGGGGGTAATATGGTTGTGCCATTACAATAGGTGTGGATGGAAGAGGTAGTTAAGGGTTGGTACTCAGAGGCAGGTTTACATTGGCATGAAATCAGATATCATCATAGAACAATGTAGTACTGTACTACTTATTGAACCTTCCTGCTCTCAAGTGTCATCGGTGTCATACAGTTAATTGCAGTACTGCCAAGGAAGGACAGTGGACATCTGATTAAAGGGGTATCATGACTTACAAGATAATTAAAAACTGGAAAAAAATACATCCCTGTGTTCTGTCCTGACTGGCTGAAACTTGAACCATTCTAGGCTAGCCATTGCATTGACAGAGTTCCTCATTGCCACCACTGCCCAATACATGTCCATGATTGTAGCTCACAGAATTCATAAAGCAGTGCCCCATATTTCTAAGTGTCCATGACAACCATGGATGCAGCATTTACTCATGTATAAAAAACCTTGTACTGGCCAAGGCCCTAAAAAGAAAAGTCAATTACATGAAGTCCGTAAATGCTGACTGAGCCACCCCTACACACATACACCAATGTAAACAATCAAGCAAGCAAGCAAGCACTATTCGGAGTTTCCATTGATGGTGTTTCTTTCTCTGATGAACATAGAAAAAAAACTTATCCTGAACAGTTTGACAAAAACATCTGTGTGTGTGCCTTTACTTGTATAGTAGTTGCACTCTGAAGCATGTTGCTAAGTTCATGTATTCAATTCACACTGTTACCACTGTGTGTGTGTGTGGTGGGGGGGGGGCATTCTGCTAATAGACAAATGCAGAGCTTTGAATAATTCAATTCCATGCTTAAAAATTGCACAAGTTATTCAATCAAGTGAAATGGAAAGAAATAAGACAGATGTTACAAACTGACGGTTTCAAAACATTTGTGGAATGAGTCAAGAAGTATTGACATAACTCATTTAGCAGTTTCAGTATATTTTTTATTAGTTTCCAAAGTTTCATAATTCATTTCTTTTTGGATTTTGGACCATTTTATATAAGCATTAACCAGTATGGCAAGGCTGGGTGTTGTCAAGTAATACCAGGACCGCACAGGCAGATGATGACAGGCACTCTACTTGCGGTGTCATGCCTAAGTACGACTCTGGGTGTCCAAGCCCAGCAACAACCAGCCATGTCTTATTGCTTACATAATGCATGACAATGGATGACAGTAATTGATAAGACCCATGTTGCAAATGTGCTCAGTTCCAGTGGTCACTTACCATGACAAAGAATCTGACCAAAGGTACACTCTGAGTTATCACTGCAACCCACAGAGACTATTTCTGCAAGGTTCCTGTTCAAAAGCCATACAAGTAAAATGGCTTTTATAGTGTATCACATACTTCTCACTATCAATCATACAATCACCATCATCCGTGAGGAGGGTGTGTGTGTGACAAAAATCACAATTTGAGCCATAACATTTGTAGGGGTTGCCTGAGAAGCACTGTCCTCCCTATGGGGGGGGGGGGCAGCTCAGCCTCTCAGTAAACATTAAAGACTGTACATATTCATTATTTGGAAGGCAATCCTAACAAACAACTAACAATAGAACAGAGTGAAAACTTGTAACCAGCAGTGGTGCTGTAGAACATTCAGACAAATAGAAAACAAAGAGGCAAGGCACCCACTCAAGGCGTGAAACACTGAAAAAATTTTAAGTCAACAATAATATATTTTAGTATCCACATCAACATCACAGACATGAATGCAGCACAGTTTAATAGAAAGACATGGCACCATGCATGTCTCTCAAACTGTGATGTGTTCATGTCTGTAATGGTGATGGTGACAATAAAATATATTGTTGAGTTGACCTAACATATTTTGAGTGTTGTGGCCTTCAGTGGGTGTTGAACCTCTTTGTTTTTGTGAACAAACACATTATGTATATATAAATAACAATTTGTGCACGGTTGCACACACTCCATTCTGAGTTTATTTAATCCTTATCTGTTAAAAAATATATATAATATAAATACACATCTTACATACCACCAGAGGGTGCATTCAAGGCGCTGTTGCTTGCTCCTTCATCCACTACATCTTCTCCTGCAACTGTGGTGCTGGACTCCCCAGCACTTGAAGCAATAATACAGCTTGTCCTGGCAGCACCTGTTCACAATGAAGAAAGGAATACTATATTGAAAAGCAGTTGTAGCAATTTTGGTATGCCTCTCAGGCTGATTCTTACTATTATTGCCTTACTGTCTCAGTCCCAAACTACTTAGTTATGTAAGGATTAAGCCACGAGAATGCATGGGTCTACTGTGGTATTAATCCATGGTTGGGGGGGTTGGACCACGAGGCCGAAGGCCGAGTGGGTCCAACCAACCAACCATGGATTAATGCCACTGTAGACCCATCCTTTCGAGTGGCTTAATCCGCTTGTAACATGGCAATGAGTGTATGACTAATAGTCTTTGAATAAATGAATTGAGCTATTAAATATGATGTACATATTCTTGAAAACAATTGGAACACACCTACTGGAAATATCGTGGCTACTATTTCACTTTTGTTAAAATAACTTTCATTACAAGCTTTACGCTTTCTAACATCAAAACATATTTTACAACTTTTTCAAAAACTTGCAATTCACTTTCTATTCTAGGTGCTTTGATTTTCCTCTCTATATATTAGAAGATATGGGATGCACTGCATTATGGGATTGTGCTATGGTACATTTTAGTTTTCTTTCTCCAGTTCCTTTGCAGACCAATAGGTGACTGTCACACAATCCTAGTAGCGTAACCACCTTTTCTCCAAATGTACTGAACTAAGCCAATCTGAAAAACACTTTGTTGAACAACTACCATTTTGCGGAATATTATTTTTACTTTTTTTCCCTCTAAACCACCTAACTCAGCAGGACATAGAACAACATAATGTTTACTGCTTTCATCTTTCAAATACTTGTTTTGACTACTATTGTTAGTCTGTTTCTTTGATTTCTTTTTGTTTCTCTCAATTTATTTTTCTTTTCACCCACAGAAGTATCCTCTCTCTTTCATTTTGCTTTGTTTATCTCAGTGTCTGTTATTTTTGCTTTCGGTTATAGAGGCTGTGTGCTCATCTTTACCACTGTGTATTCACCAAGAAAAGGCTAGGCCAGATAATGTTATTCAGTCATCCACAATGCATTGCACCCACAGTTGCTTAGAAAGCAGTAGATCAGAAAGGATGGTAACAGTATGTAACTGTTCACTTCTACAGAAATATTGCTGCAGCATAATTAACAGTATATGTGGAGTTAAAATGTACAATCTTCAGTGACTCATGAACTTCTGTTGTAGTTACAATATAGAACAATCTTGAAAAAGTCAAAAACCTTGTGCCAGGAAAATTCTTAGTAAATACAACTTGGGACAACTACACACTGCAATCTATTTGCATATTGCTTTCACTTGTATACTGCTTCTTACCTGTAGTGGATTGCCAAGGTATTACAATACAAACCATGATCTACTATGGGATTAGACCATGGTTTCTACTGTACCACATGGTGTGTTTGCACCTATCTGAGTGCTTCATTTTGTTTTTCTTTTTTATGCCATGTTACAAATCAACATTATGAATGGCATAGATTATCCAATGACACAACTAAAACAATTTAATACCCTGTCCTCTCCTCTCAAGTTCATCTTAACTGTCATCAGTCCTTCCTGTGATAACTCCATTACACTGTGACATCTCATACTGTAAGTGCTTATCGCATGCTGGCAACCATATTGGATCTATGTGTGTGATCCTCTGACATGGCACCTTTATAAAGAGCCTCAGGTTCAGAGGTGTAGAGCAGAATGCTGGGCTGCATCGGGAGGGGTATTACTAGTAGGAGGAGGGAGGTTATAATACCCTTACACACCCATTCTGGTTAGACCACATCCGAAATATGGGGTTCAGTTCTGGAGACCACATCTCAGAAAGGATGTAGGGAGGCAGGAGCATGTTCAGGAGAGGGTAAAAAGGATGGTAAAGGGGCTCAGCCACCAATATTATGAGGAAAGCCTGAGGGAATTGAACATGTACTCCCTGGAGCAGAGGAGGGAAAGGGGGGACATGCTTGAGACTTTAAAATACCTGAAAGATGTAAACCAAGTGCCAGTGGAAAGCATCTTCCAGCTGAAAGGAAATCAGAGGACTAGGGGCCATGGATTGCTGATTGTGGGTGGATAGTTGAAGTGGAACATCAGGAAGTATTATTTCACAGAGTGGGTGGTGGTTACTTCTAATAGGCTCCCAGAGGAGTTGGTTGGAATGGAGAAACAACAGTGGGAGGGTTCAAATGGGCATGGGACAGACACAAGGGACTGTTGAAGGTGGGAGGGCAGGACATGTGCAAATAACTAGGTTAATCAGGCAGACTAGGTGGGCCTAGTGATCCTTTTCTGACATCACATTTTTATGTATCTATGTATATTTACAGAATTCAAGACATAAATTACAGATAAATATATTTTGGTATATATAAAATGATTAAAGCGCCATGCACATGCCACCAATCAAACACATACCAGTGAAACAATCAAGCATTATAGTGTAATTGAAAGACTATGTCATGGCAGTGAGTTACAAAAATAAGTAATATAGTCACTAGTGCTGTCATCCTCCACTGGAATACTTTCCCCTCCTGGACTGGGTCTGGCACCGATGCTGATCTTCAGCTGTTTGTTCTGCATCATATTCCTCTTCCTCTTGCTAGCACTCATTTGCAGGGTTATGGCTCCTCCTAGTGCCTCCACTAACTCTTTGTCATGCCTCTGGATATCGTCCCACTTGTGCTTAATTTGTTACACAGAGCAGGAAATGGTACCCTCTCCCTCTTGATCAAGGGTTGCATTAATGGCAGCCCTCAGGTTTTCCATTTCTTTTATAGGGAGCCTGTCTGGACCAAATAGTTTCCCCACATGCGCCGTTATCTCCCTTACTAACAATGCAACCTCCTTGTACAGTATGTGAAGGCTGGTGCCACTTTTATCATAGAATCATAGAATGGATTACAAGTTCAAGAGGCAAGCCTATTATGAACTTGCCACCCTTTTACTGGTGTTGAAAAGTTTTTTGACTTCCTGTGTATTCATCTAATCTAATTTTGAAACTAGACACAGTTTCTCTCATCACTATATCAGATGGAAGATTGTTCCAGGTGCTAGCTATTCTTTGTGTGAACCAGGAGTTACACTTTTTAGTCTTGTTGGTGTCTGATTTTATTTTATATTTATGAGATCTCGTATTATTAATATTTGTTTGGTTATTCCAATTGTTTCAAACAATACATCATCGTGCATTGCTTTATAAGTCAAATATAGGTCTTTTATTTTATTTATTAGATCGTTGGTTTACAGACCTTTGAGTCAAAGACTCATTTACAAAGGCACCTCGTCAAGAGAGCAATACATCACAGGAAACAAAACAGTACAGTACATGACGCTTAGGCAAGCAATAATACCCGACAGGGTGGGTGGTATTGGGCCATACCGGACTGCCCAGGGGCGTAATGAGGCCTGACGCTGCAGGCGGAGGGCCTTATAGCTCCTGGGCGGTCCGGTATTGCCCAATACCGCCCACCCTGGAGGGTACTATTGCGCTTAGAAAATGTACAACCTTTATAAATAAATTTTCCGAGCCATGTGTTTAATTTTAAGCATTTAAAACAGTTTTATTAGATAAAAATATTACAACAAGAGAAAAAATAGTCCCTTTATGGGATCAATCAGATAATACAATTTACTTTTGTTTTTATTCAGTGCATTATTTGTTATAAATTATAAAGTCGATAGGACAATTGAAAGTGCAGGATGTGGGACTAAAGAAATTATGTGTCTAGAAGCCACTCTGACTTGACAAGCTTTTAGTTGCAAGGTGTCTATTATCTTCAGTCTGGTTTTCCTTCTGTACAGCTGTGTTTTCTTGGTTTTCTGTCTTCTTTTCTTGCTGGTCTTCTTTCTTGTTTTGCTGCTGAGAAGGTGTGCTGGTCATTTGTTGAATCGCTAAACATTAAAAGGAAGAAAACATTTAAATATTTACAATGCTATTTACTAAGGGAGTTACATGTTAAGATATAGTACCTTACCTGATGTCATGCTGTTACTTCTTCCTAGCATGGAGCTCCACTGTTTACGATCAGTTGCATAGGGTCTCCAATAAGTAGACAGACTTGTCTCACATCTGTGACCAGTCAATGATGTGATTTCTCGATTTGATAGACCAGCATCAGAGAGGAGCTGGACTGCTGTAGCTCTGATGCTGTGGTTCGTATATTTCTGAGACAGCTGGGCTTCATTGTTAATTTTGCTTATCAGGGAACCAAAGTAGTTTTTGCCCATGGGCTCAGTTGTATAGCAGTAAGGCTGTGTGTCTAAGATATCCTGGGTACACCTACGGGGATGTACATAGAATGCTTTTGCATTCGGTGGGACTTCAGATGAATATTTTAGGAAACAGTTCACTGGACAACATTCGCTCTCTGGGTCTTCAAAAATAAAACCTCTAGTGTTCTCTTTATTTATCTCAGTCGGGTTTTTGTGTTTTTTTGTGTCTGCATTGTGAGTTAAAGTTATGTACTTAGTACCACTGTCATCTGTTTTTATCTCAAAGGAATCCAACTTTATGTCCCGTAGTCCCTCTCAGCCATATCTTGCCATATGGAGTTGGACATCAAACCATACCCTTCTTACAAGCCCAGGTGCAGTGTTGGGTGATAGCGCAGCACATGCTCTTAGTTTCTGAAGGTCTGATGATGAGATGGCAGGGTAGTGACTGGATGTGTCTTTCTGTGCCTTCCTCAGTTTTTTTAACACAGATTGCAACACATTGTTTGAAGACTTACACTGGGGGTCACTTATGATGTTAATGTTTCTTGCTACTTCAACGCTATTAAGGTGACAGTGTATGCCAGCTCTTAATGCACAATACCCAGCGACAGAGTACTGCTGACCCTGGCTAGCCCTGGCTTCTGCATAAAACTTGTGCAGATGGCTATTAAGCTGTTCAAATGTATCATTATGCCGGTCTATGTTTATTCTACTCTGTGCTGCCCATTCTTCAAATACTGCGACTGACCACTTGGTGTTCTTTTTTGTGTTGATCTCTAACCTGTCGCTTTCAATTTTGTCTAGCTGGGTGTCCCTTATGGAGACAAAATGCTCACTTACATTTCTTTCTTGCTGTTTGCGTTTTGTAGGTGGTTTCCTCTGTGCTGCTGGAGAACATTGCAACTATTGTTGACATTGCTGTCATATTAAACTGAACTGCTAAACTGACATTTTTTTCTCTTTACTTTTCACTGCCTTTTGGTGCCAGTTTCTATTTAAAAATGTGTGGTTCTGTTTTGGAATGTATGTTTCTGGCTGACAGTGAGGGCTTTGATTGGTTACTGTGGGTTGCTAAGGGTTACAGTAAACAAGACCTAAAGGAATGCTACTATTTTGAGAGTGCCGGCATTTTCTTGGTTTAGTCTACTGCAGATGGACTCTCTTCTGCGGTAGGGTAACTCAGGAAAATAGCGATGCTTTCTGGCCTATTCTGACATGTACTGATTTATTTTGGCTGTTTCTATATATTTTGTGCTTTTGTTACACTTTCTTGTTTATTATTGTTCCCTGTCATGAAAGACCCCTACTACAGACTGAAGAGGTGCCAGAGGATACCATGGCATGTCTACTGTTCGGTGGTCAAGTTTGCTAGGACTGCTGAAAACTGTACTGATACTGTAGCTTGGGACATTTTTTGTAGTCCTGCACGAACGTGAACAATGTAGGGGCGGGCTCTATATGCAGCTGCAGGTGGGGTAAGAGCAGGTGGGGGGGAGCAGAGGAGGAGGAACTGGAGAACTGCTATGTACAGCTGCACAGTTTTTTCTGAACTCAGACATAGGAGCAGGATCTCTGGTTCATTTTTAATACTGCTGTTTGGATTACTGAGGGGACGCTCCAATGCGATCGCAGATTTATGCGATGGGAACATCCACCTTTTTTTTGCTGGCGCGAAGAGATGGGGTATGAGGAGGGGGAGGTGGCAGTGAAGGCCCTGCAGATCTGCAACACGATGGAGGGACTGCGACTCTAGCCTGCAGCAAGCTTTGTAAGTTTTCTTGAAGTTCTGTCAGGTAATGTAGTTGCACATGCTCTCAATTGCCAGCTGATAAAATGCCCCAATTGCATCTTGGTTTATGATACCGTTCACTTTACAAGGAATGTTGCTCTACATGTATTTCATGAACCCAGTATGCAGCTTCATTGGGAGTTTTAAGCCTACGGTATGTGGTCTGTACCTATTGCAAGACTACCTTATCAGGAATGGCAGGAATAAGGGAGGGGGGCACATAGGTTTGGGGGTTGCAGACAACTAAGGGCCTGAAGACACCAATTTGTGGCTAGCTTTTGTGGCAGGAAAGACCACAGCATTGGTATTTTCAGATGTTGCCCCTTTTATCTACAGGAAGAGGAGCGACAGCTAGGGATGACTCAGTTGCAGGCTGCCGGTGTAGGGGATGTATTGGTGGCTTGTGATCATGCCCGTTATTTGTTTTATGATAAGCTGGTATGCAGTATGCTGATTTGAGCTTTGGTTGGCATTGTGTTGAGGTGGGGTGAAGGGCTAGGGATGGCTGATGAAGGGCAGCTGCTGTGTTGATTTTTAACACGGGGTGAGACTGAAGCTGCGATTTATTTTATTTTGGGGACTTTGTGAGATTATTTTCGCAGTTTTCCGGTGAGGGACAATTCTACTGTGGAGTTTTTTTGTTTTTGCATTGACAGACGGTTGGCAAGTTTCATGGGAGGGTATGCTGTTTCATGGTTTCGCTAAGCATGTTGTGCAAATGGCGGCAGGTTTGAAAATTTTCATTCACGATTTGGCCAATTGGGAAGCAGGGTGGGTGCTGTGATAGTTCAGTGGGTGAAGGGGCACTGTGGCCTGGCTCTCATTTTTAGGTAGGCATCTATTGTCTGATAGATGCTCACCTAAAGATGTGTGTCAGCCAATCAGATGAGATGATTTTCTTTGCCCATTTTCTAAATTAAAAAAGCAACCAGTGTTGCAGGCATTCACTGGTTGTACAAGCTTGGTAATAGGTAGATCACAGAAGTCATAATATAGGTACACAAGTACCATGTCAGGTAGCAACCAGAGATATTTGTCACCTCTCAATCGCCTATAGTTCATTGAAAATAAACCTAGGTTTTGTAATCTATCCGAATAAGCTTGGTCCCTTTGATTTCTAATCTTTTTTGTGAATTTTCTTTGTATACTCAATTGATCTTTGGCCCGCTATAGTTTGAGGTGACCAGAAGGGGACACAGTACTCCAGGTTTGGTCTGATAAGATTGGTGTACAATGGTATCATGACCTCAGGTTCTCTACTTTTGATGTTTCTTAGTATGCAACCCATCAGACTAATACATTTGTTAACTGTATTCCCAGTATGTTCTTTAAATGTTAATTTTGGAGAAACCCATATTCCCAGATCTTTCTCACAGGCAGTGGAGCTTAGGACTGAGTTATTTAGCTTATATTGATGGCATAAATTCTTATTTCCTAAGTGCATCACTTTACATTTTGTAATGTTGAACTGCATTTTGTTTCTTTTAGCTCAGGATTCCGGTTGGTTTAGTGATGACTGCATCACTAAAGCTGACTGATGCTTATTTATAATCCCTCCCATTTTGCAATCATCAGCTTATTTAGTAAACCATACATGATTTGGTGATTGCATAGAGGCCACAAAAATGTTAAAAAGTGTAGGGCCCAGCACCGAGCACTGAGGCACGCCACTTGTAATCATCTCTAAAGAAGATGCGTTACCTCTTATAGAGACACACTTAGTCCTATTATCAAGACAGGCGATTATCCAATTTATAATACTAGGATGTAGTTGCAATCTGATAAGATGTTCTACCAATATCCTATGAGACACGGTGTCAAAATCCTTTGTGTAATCTAAAAAAATTACATCGACCGGAAGGCATCCAATGCAGCACTCACTGGTTCATAAAATTGCAGCAGATTAGTGAGGCATGACCTTCCCACAATAAACCCATGTTGTGTGCTATTAAAGAGACCATTTACTGACAAGTATGTTATTATATGCTTCTGAATCAATTTTTCCAGGAGTTTGCCTATAACAGAGGTTAAGCTGATTGGTCTGTAACTCTGGACAGCATTTTTACTACCACCCTTGTATATTGGGGTTATGGTTGCAGTTTTCCATTCATTCTAAATCCTACCCTCTAATAATGAAACATTAAATAAAGCTGCTAAAGGGCATAATAATTCAGTAACTAGTTCTTTTAGGAAGATAGGTGCTATACCTTCAGGGCCTGGTGTACTATTTTGTTTGATATTTGACATGACGTCAACTACATCAGTTATACTAATAACTAATGGTGTATAGCTTTTGTTGACTTCTGTCTGAGGGATAGTCTCTTTGTCTTGAAACACACTGAGGAAATATTTATTGAGCTCTGCAGCCATTTCTGTTTCTGTAATGACTGGTTCATTATTAATTATTAATGTCCCTACTTCTGCTTTTTTTACCCTTTAGACTGCCAACATAGTTATAAAACAGTTTTTTTATTGTCTGAAACTAATGTGACGAGTTTAAGCTCTGTATTTTTCTTAGTTTTTGAAATAAGAAGTTTGTTTTTTGGGCCATTTTTTATACCTGTCTTTTGTATGAGGTGTTTTTTTTTCTATATATAGAGTACAACTTCCTTTTTTATTAATACTCCTTTTTATTGTATTGTTCCACCATGGTGGCCTCCTTTTATTGTTTTCATATTTTTTCCACTCAGGGATCCAGCAATTTATACAGTGCTGGATCTTGGAATTTATCCCATTCAAAATTTGGTCAAAACCAAGGTTTTGGAATTCCTTCTGCCACTTCCAGCTCTGTAGAAACAGTTTTATCTTACAGTAATCTGATCTGACAAAATCCCTAAACTTAGATGTACCTCTTAATAGTCTATCAGGTTGAACCTTAGTATACACAAGAACCATACCATGATCACTATCACCTAGTGGTGCAAGGAGTTTAGGTTCCTCAATCCATTCATCAGAATTTGTGAAAATCAAAACTAATATGTTTATTCCCCTTGTCTCCTCCTTTACCCTCTGAACTAGATCATTCTGGGTTATTATATCAATAAAGTTGTTGTCAACTTTTTGGGGGGTTTGCCTTCACTGGTGCAGGAGTTGAACTGCTCATGCTGGCCTTGCTGCTCCTGATCACCAGTCAGTTCAACCTCCCCTTTCCCCACATTCTGCTGGTCACCTTCCTCCTCCAGACTCCTGTTGCTCCCCCTTACTTCACCTTCTGCAGTTGCAGACATAATTTGTAGCTGCCTGGTACTAGTGAATCCCTCACTGTCCCTCACTGTCTGTCTGTTTTGACTCTGAGAATTTTCCTCGTTATTTCGCCCTCTCCTTGCAATCTGCCGGGAACAGGAAATGGAGAGATGTGCGATTTCCAGTTCCGCTTCTATAGACACAAAGGTTTTATTCTGCAGTTTAGGAATTATCCCACAACTCTGATTGAAACGTAGTGTAAGAAAATGCGGAATTACTTTTTTCCTTTGGTAATATATAGACATGGAAGAAGTCACATTAGAAGCGGTCTTTAAATTAAGAAATGTGGAAATGCTTTTAACAGGTTCAGAATTATTTTTCCATGGGAAAGCATAAAGCGGAAATATGTAACATGCGGAAGAAGTGCCTGCAATTGCAGAATTTTGGGAAAAATATTTAGCAAAGTACGCAAATTATTCTACATCTGTAATGCAACTGAACAATTTGGAATTGCAAATTTTTTTTCTGCAACTAAATAAAAAACCTGCCTAAAATACAAAAAACCCTCTTGTCAGGCGGAACTTCCACGGAAGGTCAGAAAAGGTTTTCCAAACTTCCGTGGAAGCGAAATTCAGACTTAGGTAAAAATTCCTCCAGTGGAATTTTATTTTCGCACAGCTCTAGGGGTGGGGGTCCTGAAGGAGACCTTGATGGTACAATAATCTGAGCAACTGATGGGAGCAATCTTGAGACCCTCTGTCTTTGACCTCAGGGGAAAATACCAAGAATCCAACTTGGATGGCTGGCTATCATACAGGCCAGCATCATTACCAGGCCAGGTCTCTATGATGAAAGTCAGATCTACAAAGGAATCTTGAATAAATCAGCTATAATAGCTATCTTATTCCATATTTTTTTGGCGTTGCATAGTGTTGCCTGAAGAGGGCAAGTAGATGAGGAAGATCTATTTGCTACCTGCCCACTGAATCTGATGGGATTCATTGGAATGGGAATTAAACACATCTGACCTTTCTCTAATCCCATTTCATGCCCTGGGCATCTCCAGGTCCTTTCTGTCCTAATCACACTCTCACCGTCGGCTCTTTCCAAATCTACCATTCCACCTTCATGCCTCCTCCTAATGCCCCCTTCCTGCACAAACAATATGCAACATCCAGCAGAGGAGTCCTGGAAAGGGCGCAGTCCATGGAGAAGGTCGCTGGAATAGCTGAGTCTTTGGGTCTGCTACCCTAAACACTGACTATACAAATACAAGACTCAGAAAATAACTACTCCCAAACCCCACTCGCCACAACCCTCACACAACCTACCAACTACAACACACTACCTACCATACCACTAGCACACACCAATTACTCTCTAAACTACTTTATCTCACCTTCCAAAATCATACATACCTATACATAAGTAGTATCTACACTGATACCACCATGCACCCCTAAAACTAACCATACATACCCGCCAATTACTGTGCAATAAAATACAATATATAAATAACATGCAATACTAAAATCCAGTGCAAAATAGCAAAATAATTCTGTGGCAGGAAACGTGTATCTGGTTAAAGACAGAAACAGATGTCCAGATAATGGTCACAGATAAATAGTGACTCAGCCAGAAATAAGACAGCCTGCTAGCTCTCACCAGGCATGCACGCTCCAAAGACACAGAGATTAATGGTGTAGTATTGTAATCTGCCTTTACAACTGCAAAGTTTCATCTCACTAGAGTCTATGTCCGAAAATGCCAAATATCAAAGCGCTCTCCAATACTGCCATTACTGGAGAGGCCTATATTTCCAGATAGGTTGGGAACATTTGTAGTAGGATAAATTAAAATGAATTGAGCCAAGGGCTGTCTCCTAGTCAATGACCCCATGGGCTTGTGTTCTCCTAAAGGCTCAGCTTCACTCTGTGGCACTTTCCAACAAGTCTCTACCAGATCCTTGCAGGCCAACTAATCCTCTGAGCAATGCCTCAATCCCAGTTCTCTCCCAGCAAGTAGGTCTCTCATACCTGCAACGTTCCAGAACACCAGCCTTTCCAGCTCCTTACTCCAGTGGCCTGCTTCCTTTGCTGCCCAAATACATGCTCACAACCCAGCCACATAATGCAGAGGATGCCTGAAACAGCTGGCTTGGTCTAATTGCAAATGCTCAGCGCAACATAATCTCAGCAAACATGCTGTCTTGCACAGCACAGGAGGCAGGGGGAAATGGCCCAGTCTCTACCACTGCTCCTCACTTCCTGATAGGTGCTCCTCCAGCTTGGCAACTACCAAAGGAGCCAACAGAAATGCTAATTAGAACAGAAACCTCCTACTTTACTATGTGCAACAGTATCTAAAAAATAAAGCTCTAAGCTCCAGTAACTTCCTCACTTTAGTTTCCACTGGCTAACAATATGCATGCCTTATTCCTACACTATGATTAGCTAACTTTATAAACAAACTACAGCAACAGTTTTCAATGCCACAGAACTCAACCAGGTTTTTCCAAAAATGTGAGTTAAGCAATTATAAAGGGACAAAAATAATTTGTTCACTAAACACCCTAGCATGACAGCAGCCTGCCCAGCGTAGTGGCAGACATTGGTCTTAAAACAACTATAGTTTTTACTTTGTACTGTACTTTATCCTCTCCCACATGGTGCCTGCAAAAGAGTTTCTCCACACTTGCTGCTATGCATGAATGGATGATAATTATGTGCCAGATGCGCTTATCCTGCCAACACAACTCAGCAGCCCCAGACAGGTGCAGGGTGCATGGTAATCACTACCGTATGCACCTGCAGGGCACCTGTCAGTGACTCTGCTCCCTGGTGTGCAGGACTGCGCAAAGCATCCAGGGTGGAGTATTGGACCCTGGCAGGCATCCAATCAGCTGCCCATCCTGGGTCACCAAGTGGATCCCTTGTGTCATGACATGCATACAGGTGAGTGAATACCATCCACAGGCACCCAGAACCACATACCCATGCCCCTGTTCCCAGCAGATGAGATTGCCTGTGTACAGCCCCTGTAGTGGTGCCCATTGCACTGATGTCCCCACTCAAGACCATATCCACCCATCCCAGTACATACAAGGCAATCCCCTGCCCCTGACATGATGCAGCCCAAACCCCAGTACTGTATGGAACCCATCCATCCCACCACATTGCAGCCCCATTCCTGATGTGAGGCAAGCACCCCCCACCCCACCACAGCATGGCCCCATCCATGACCTCATGTATGTAGCCCTCACCACCACCACCACATTGCAGCCCGGTCCCCATGAATGGCAGGGCAAGCCCCCACCATCACATGGAGGTACCATGAGTGACCCCACACCAGCTCTGAACCCGGTATCCCCACCCTAAGTTGATGGCCAGTGGTACCTCCACCCCCTGCTGCACCGACAACACCGCCATTCATTCCCTGTACTTGCCCATCAGTGCTGCAGCTAGGAACTGCCAGTGGCACAGCCCTCATCAAATGACCTTGGCTGCCGGCCATCCAACTGATGCTGGGTGCACCCCTCTATGAATGGGTGGCATGCTCCCAGAATCTGTTGGATGGCCGACAGCCCCAGATGTGTGAGGAGGGCTGTGCCACTGGCCAATCCTAGTTGTGGCACAGATGAGCAGGTACAGGGGATGGGTGGCATTGTTTTCAGTGCCACGGTTGGTGGAGGGGACCACTGACCACCAGTGATGGGGCAGGGGATTGGGATTGGGGCTGGGGCGTGGGTGGGGGTTTGCTGTGCTGAGCAGTGTCCCCAGCATGGATGTCTTGGTTGGGGGGCAATATTACAGGGCCAGGGCTGTCCTGTTGGGGATGTGATGCCTATCTAACAATGGGGTGGGGGACACAGGCCACTGAAGATGTCACAGGGGGTCTAGGTGTGGGAGTGTTTGCACCGCTGGTCTTGAGAGGTATGCCCAGCCCAAGATGGTACAGTTTGCACCAGGTCAGGCATGCTAAGCTACAAAAGCTGATTACCTGCATTCTGGGGACTGCCCCACCGTGTGTGCTAGGGGGAAGGCTGCTCGTAATGCACCCGGAATGGGGATGGAAAGTGCTTTGGGGGTGGGGGGTATGCATGTGCAGCTACAGTACAAGGTAGTCAGGTGTAGGGGAAGGGTATGCTGTGCACCTAAAGGGATGGTGCTGCCGTGTTTGTGTGTGGGGGGGCAACACCATGCACCTTCAGGGATAGGGCAGGGATGTGGAGGCCACCCTATGGGCATGGGGTAGGGGTCTAGTTGTGTGCAGGGGGGCTACCATTCTGCTCCTGGGGCCGGGCAGGGGTCCTGTGTGTGCAGTTGCTGGGTGCACACTGCGGTTATGGCAGGGTCCACCCTGGTGTAACCTGCACCCTATTGCGCCACCTGCAAGCAACACTATGCACCTTTGTGTATGATGCATTGTGCTGGCATACACCCGGCTTGCTCCCCCAGTGCATTGCTGTCCACTTGGCTGGTGGATCCACTGTGTAACTGTCTTGCACCCCATTTTTGAATGCCCCAGGGTTCCACAGGACCCCGCTCTGCAGCATTCGTGCATATTGATGCCTATGTGCCTGGTTTCGGTGGTGCATAGGCATTGTGCATAGGTCCCACTGAGCCTTTCGCAGTCCACATTTTTATATAAATAAAAATAATTTTCTTAAAAAAACACTACAGAAATCAAGTACGGACTTTTCCAAGCAAAAGTGCTGTGCAAAAATAAAATTCTGCTGGCAGAATTACCTTGAAAATCAAAATGTTGCTTCCATGAAATGTTGAAATGCACTTTGGCAGTGTTCACAAAATTCGGACTTACAATGGTGTAATGAATGTAGGTATTGAGGACTGATGTATTAAACTGCAGTATGTAATTATGCAGAACAGATCACTCATCTGTAGAACAGCAGACTGTTTACATGTGTTATGGACTGATGTATTAGATTGTGGAACAGAGATCTGCAGAACTATCAATCTATAGTTCATGTGTATCATTTGCAGTTTCAGCCAGAAGAGTTTGTAGAAAGGAGTGACAATTCTGAGGATTTGGATTTCACCAAAGTCAGAATTTCAGAAACGTTTGTAAAAGTTGTGAAATCAAAATCTGCAGTTTCATGCCAGCCCCACTGAGCAATTAACTGCAATGCAAAAAAAAAAATGAAAAAAAAACCCAGCAATTTGCTAATAGATATCTGCACAGATTTAGTAGGAGGAAGAGTCACACAAAGAAATTGGTTGCTATGGTAAATGACCCTTGACTAAGGCTGAGTGAATGTGAAAATTGATAACTCTGTTTCAGCTTAGACTCAGAACACCTGTCTTCTGTTCCACCATGAAACTCTGGCTAAAGCTACTTTAAATCCTTGGTACTGGAGATTAGCAGGCTACAAATAGGGGGTTAGTGGCACCCCTCAAACTCCTCTCAACCACCCAGTTAATCTCAACCTATTACATCCTCCCATTCACTGGTCCTCCAGTAAGATAACAGAAAAAAAAACACATTAGGTCAGCACTAGGAACCAGAAAAGTTGTTACAATAAAATAATGCCTGTATGGGAGATGGAGGGTGAGAAATGAATGGCCCTGGCCACCACAGAAGGGTTAAAGTGTTTTTTTTCTCAATTAAGTGCAAAATGTCAAACTGATCCAAATGTGGCCCAAAAGTTTGACTGAGTCAAATCAAAGGTAAAAATACTACATTTTAGGCACATTTTCCAAATAAAAGTTTGCCTTTAGCTCACCCATACCCTTGACCCAACCATTCCATCCCCAACCTGTAAAAAAAACAAACATGGAAAGTGCATCCAAAGTGAAATAATGTTTGACAATTTGTATGAAATGTTATACCAAACACCAGAGAAATTGTTGTGTGGGAAAAGTTTCCACAGTATACCGCATTTGGTAACATGTACAAATGGTAGAATATAATTAGGCTTGCCACTAAAAGGCAGGCCAGGTTGTCCTGGTCCCCAGCCAGGAAGGTTTGCAGAGGGGAGTGGGGAAGAGGAGGGGTCTACAGGGAAAAGAGAGGGACTATGACCTCAGGGATGATGTCAGCTGGCCAGGCCCAGAGCTCGCTGGCTGTTGGCCAAGGGGAGGGGCCAGAGGGGTCCTGAAAAGGTGTCCTAGGTGACTACTTAAGACTGCTTACTGCTGGGCTTTCAACAGGGTGTCGTGCTCGTGGCCTAGCTGCAAGTTTAGACATGTCTGCGCGCGATGCGGGGGGTCACACCCAGCAATGACATGCAGGCAATGGGGTGACAAAGCCAGCCAAGACAATGGGCAGGTCCAAGAACAGCCCTTTTGGGGTGGGTGGGGGGCCAGGGGGGGCCCGGGGATAGGGGGATACAAACCCACCTATGGGTGAAACTAGGAATGACACTGGGGAGGAACGGTGAGGCTATGCCCTGGCTCACACCCCCATAAAGCAGGAGGTGGTGGAGGTCTGGACAGAAGACTACCCCGACAGGAGGCAGGCCGACCTGCTAAGGTCGGGTTTTCAAAGGAGTTTTCCTTTAGGTTTTCAGGGGGCACGGGTAGGTATGCAGGTGAAGAACTTGGGTTCAGTGAGAGGGAAGGAGGACATAGTCTGGAATAAGATCCAGAAAGAGGTCAGGGCAGGGAGGGTGGAGGTGCCGATACTCGAGCCCCCACTGCAGGGAGTTCAGGGTGTCACCCCTTGGGGTGGTACCTAAGAAACGGAGAGGGGAGTTCTGGCTCATACATCACCTGTCTTAACTGGATGTGGGTGTCAGTGAACGAAGGCATCCCAGAGTCACTGAGCATGGTCTCATATGCCTCCCTGGACCAAGCAGTGGAATTGATATGGGTGACAGGGGAGGCTTGGCTAGCAAAAACAGACACTGAGTCCACATTCCGGCTGTTGCCAGTCCACCTGGCAGATTGGGACTTGCTCGGGTTCCAATTCTAGGGCAGGCTGTACTTCGACAAGTCCATGCCCATGGGCTGCTCGGTGGCATGCTCCACATTCGAGGCTTTCAGTTCCTGGGTACAGTGGGTGTTTGGGCACCGGTACGGGCATAGGAGGGTAGTCCATTACCTGGACGATTTCTGTTCATAGGGGCTAGCCGGGCGGAGACTCGGAAGATGTTGTCAGACTTTAGGGATATGTGCAGCATCAACAATGGGATCCCCCTGGCGGCAGAAAAGATGGAGGGCCTGGCCTGTAGGCTGGAGTTCCTGGGGATTGAGGTGAACATGGAACAGGAGTGTTTTTGGCTGCTGGGGGACAAGGTGGCCCGGCTAAAGGGGATGCTAGTGCTCGTGGGGAGGGGGGAGGAGGAAGGTGCCACTGGTACAGGTACAGCAGCTGCTGGGACACCTTAATTTTGCCTGCAAGGCCATAAGCCCAGGCAGGGCATTCACGAGAAGACTGGGGTGGGCCATGGGCAGGGCAAAGCAGCCACATCACTGGGTAGATATCAGCAAGGGTGTGAGGGAGGACCTGCAGGTATGGGAGGTTTTTCTGAATTCGTACAACAAGGTGACGTTCTGGCAGGATGAGTGGGCTTGCAACACAGACATGTAACTATACACAGATGTGGCTGGGAGGCTGGGAATGGGGGCCTTCTTTCAAGCAGAGTGGGTTTTGGAGGCATGGCCGGCCCACTGGCATGAATGGGGATGGATCAAGGACATCATGTTCCTGGAAATCATCCCGATATGGGTAGCTTTGGAAATATGGGGTGACCAGATGGCAGGGCAGTGCATCTTATTCTGGTGCGACAACAAGTGAGTGGTAGAGGTGATCAACAGGCAGAGTGTCCAACAGAGTCCATGGGCTGGGTGCTGAGGTGCATGGTATTGTTGGGCCTGCGTCTGAACCTGTCCTTTAGGGCACAGCACATTGAAGGGACGCAGAATGAGGTGACTGACTGTCTTTCTCGTTTTCAGATGGAGCGGTTCCATGAGTTGGCACCACACACCACACCTGCCTGGACTAGAGTCCCGGACTGGCTATGGGAGATTGGAGGGAAAAAGCTAGAGCTTTGTACAGAGGGTTGAGGTCGGCCAACACCCTGAAGGCATACGAGGGGGCATGGGAAAGCTTCCAGGCTTTCTAGTCCGGGATGGGTTGGGGGACAGAGGAGCCAGTCCAGGAGGGATAGGTCATAAAATAAATGGTAAAAAAGTTGGAGGAGGGGGTGGCTCAAGCCACCATGGGAGTCCAGCTAGTGGGTATCAGTTGGACGTGCAGGGATCGGGGGTAGTTGGACATGGCAGGCAACTGGGCCATTAAACAGATGGTCACTGGCTGGCAGAGGGGGCAGGGCAGGAGGCAGGATGGGAGAAGACCCATAATGGGGCCCCTGCTCAAGAAGGTGGTAATGGCATTGGATCACATTTGCCCTTTGATGAAGGAAGCCTGCCAGTTCAGGGCCACATTTGCGGTCATGGCTAGCTGGGCTTTCTAGGTGGGGGAAGTGGTGGTGCCCAGGAAAGGGGCGGCCACCGTGAGCTCGCAGGAGGAGCATGTGAGGGTGGAGACAGACAGGGTGGTCATCTGGCTTCTGAGGTCCAAAATGGACCAGCATGGGAAGGGCACTAGAGTGGAGCTAGGCAGATAGGCAGGGGTGGGGGTCAGTGCAGTCCAGGCCATGGATGAATATAGTATGGTGCAAGGCCATACGGCACGGGCTTGGTTCGTGCACAGGGACGGGGCCCTGGTGACAGATTTCCAGGTGGGGGAAGTGCTCAAAAAGGCAGTAGCTTTCATGGGGTAGAGCCCCAGCAGTTTCGCCCCACGCTCCTTCAGGACTGGGGCAGCTTCAAAGGTGGTTGCGGTGGGTGCATGGGAGAATGAGGTCAAGTGGGTGGGGAAATGGACTTCTAACAGTTACAAGAGATATGTGAGGTGTTAACAGTGGCTAATTGGTGTCCCTTTTTCTCCCCACAGCAGGCTCCAAGAGACAGGTGTGGATCATGGGGCAGTCATTCATCTACTGGGCAGAGTGGTTCACAGCCACCACAAGGCTAGGGACACATTTGCACCCATGAGCTGATCACACCAAGGTGTGGTGGCGGGGCCTGAGAGGCATGAGATGGTGGCAGCTGCTTCCTCTGCTGGAGGAGCTCTGGGTCTGCTGGGCCAGCCCAGACTATATCATTATTCATCTTGGTGGCAATGACTTGGGGTCACTGCCTTGGGGGTCCCTGTTGAGGGACATTATTGTGGATCTGGAGAGGGTAAAGAGCTAGTGGCCTAGAGTAGTGATCAGGTGGTCAGAAATCACCTCCCAGAGGATATGGAGGGGAGTGAAAGGGCCTAAAGCAATAGAGGTAGTACAGAAGCGCCTGGATAGGAAGGTGGCCAGGGCAGTGATCCAAATGGGGAGTCCACATCCAGAATAGGGACATTTCATATGAGCAGAAGTCAGTGTACTGGGTGGACGGGGTGCACCTAATGGAGTTTGGCATGGGGCTGTTTCTACGGCCCTTTGGGGAACTAGTATGGGAAATCAACAAGAAAGGCCTGAGGGGTTAACCTGCAAGGGGGGGAGCCCCATCATCCATTGTAAGCTGGAGATGGGTCGGGGAAGGGTGGGAGTAAGAGGAAGAGTGGGGGCAGGTAGAAGGGGAGGGGTAGGTACCACGGGTTGGGGACAAGAGAACCCAGGCATGGGAGTAATGGGGGAGGGGGAAGGATACAGAACTAGGGGGTAGATCACCATGTTCTTACCTGGTGGGGGGAGTGGTCCGGGTAAGGTAGTACCCGGTGTCGTGGTGACAAAAAGGAAGGGCTGGATCATGGTGTCTGGACCCCAAGAAGCAATGGCGAAGGAGGAAGAGGTCGAGTGGAAGAACCACGAGAAGGAAGACAGGACTGTTATGTCTGAGAAGTGATGTGGACTGTTATGTCCAAATTACAAAACTGTAAATACTGATTGTTAGTCATGAAATTGGGAAGTACTTTATGAATATAAGATGTGCCTTTAATAAATATTTGCCAGTGAGCATCCAAAGTGACAAAGCAGTGGCCTGAGTTATTTCTGAGTGGGGATCCGGGCACAATTAGGCTTGCCACTAAAAGGCAGGTCAGGTTGGTCTTGGGCCCCAGCCAGGAAGGTTTGCAGAGGGAGGGAGGGGGAAGAGGAGGGGTATACAGGAAAGGGAGGGACTATGACATCATGGATGATGCCATCTGGCCAGGCCCAGAGCCCATAGGCTACTGGCCATGGGAGGGGCCAGAGGGGTCCTGAATAGGGTTCCCAGGGGGCTACTTTGTGGTGTAACCTCAGACGCCCTTTTGTTGTACCCCCACCCCTCTATGCAAGAATGAGGCAGGATCCAGGACTAGGCACATAGTGGGTGAGGCACCAGGGTAGGTGGACTGGATGGGGTCCAGCACGGGCCAGGGGGTTGCAGAAGGCAGCCAGGGTCCAGGGGCTAGGTGGAATCCTGCTGGCTGTTAGGGGAACAAACAAGGGAGCAGAGGGGGGAAGGTGGGAGCAAGGGGAAAAAGGTGGGGCAGATAAAGGGTGGTGGTACCACGGGCTGGGGACAAGAGAACTCAGGTGTGGGAGTAATGGGGAGGTGGTGGGATATAGAACTAGGGGGTGGATCACCGTGTCCACACCTGGTGGGGGTGGTCCGGGTAAGGAGGTACCCGGTGTTGTGGTGACAAAAACCGGGGTCTGGGTCATGGTGTCTGGACCCCGAGAAGCAATGGCAAAAGAGGAAGAGGTCAAGTGGAAAAACCACGAGAAGGAAGACAGGACTGTTATGTCCGAGAAGTGATGTGGGACTGTTATGTCCAAATTACCAAACTGTAAATACTGATTGTTAGTCATGAAATTGGGATGTAATTTATGAATTTAAGATGTGCCTTTAATAAATATTTGCCAGTGAGCATCCAAAGTGACAAAGCAGTGGCCTGAGTTATTTCTGAGTGGGGATCCAGGTACAACACTCAGCTGTGTAATTTTATTTTCCCCACAAATGTCACTGTGGTAAATAATGGATTTCCTTCCAAATTTAATTTTCACTGGCAAAGGCGTAAGTCTGAGGAATAGCATTGATTCTTCCATAGGTGGAATTTAACACAATTTTAGAGGAAGCATCATCTGCAGAACTGTCAAGGCCTTATCTACTCAAGATTAGCCTCCCCCCCCCCCCTCCCACGTACCCACTCAGAAACTTCGACTCCCGTCTCTGGCTGTCCCACACATGACCACCATGGCAGGTCAGGCAGCTTTTAAGTATTGTATGCCTAAACTGTGGAACTCCTTCCCCACTGACATTCGACTTGCCCCTTCCACTCAGCACCTAAACTCCCTCCTCTTAGCACACTTCACCTCTCCCTGCACTTGTGGACTAAGACATGCTTTACGTAGTAAGGCCTAGCTCTCCTTGTGCAAGTAATATTTCTGTAGTAACTGAACCCGCAATTGTTGTGCCTAGCACAACCACCTTCGACTGCAATTAAAGGGCACTACCTCAACCAATTTGCTGGAGTGTCCATTTTATGCTGTATTTATATGCAATCAATTTGCTGGAGTGTTAATTTTACCCTGTAGTTATATGTATTAACTACCTACTGCTGTTTTGTTGTGTACTAGTTATATGTATTAATAATCTACTGCTGTATTGTTATGTGCTTGTCCAATTAGCTATTTGAATGATCTTTTTCTGTGATTTCTGTATTGTTGCATTTCTTCATTGCTCCCCACCCCCAGGATGCAACTGGAATCAAGCAGTGCTCTGCTCAGCATGCTTTCCTGGTAAAACTTTTAAATAAATAAATAAAATTAGAAAATGAGTTTTCCCAGACTTTGATTGGCCAAGCCACTTGCCAAGGTGGGCATTTATGAGGCAACAGAATCTGGGTTAAAAAAAGTGCCAGTGCTAACTGCCTTGTTTCAAATAAGTATCAGTGTGCCAGGTTTGAATTTAAAATCTTTCACAGCCGCCATTGTTTTCCTCACTTAATGAGATTTCACACTGTATCCCTGCTTGCCTCTCCACATTCAAAACAACAAAACAGCATAATTTCACATTTTTATGTATGTTTCTTCTTTTATTTCCTGAGCAAATGTTGGGTCAGTTATTTTTGAGCACTCTCGTTCTGTGGTTCCCAACTGTGCTGTTTCTGCTGTTCCCAACTTTGCTTGGTTTGCTGTAATACAATCACTGTACCACTGGCAACCACCCCTTGATCGCTGCAGTACTGACTGGGGAGGATGAAAAGCAGGGTGGGAATTTACAGTTTCATGGTGATCAGCCACTCTGCCATCTGACTAACTCACTTGGGAGGGGGCCTGACTAAAGGAAACACTCTGCTGTACTAACACCAGCAAGCACCATGGGAGAGCAACCAGAGGAAACACAGCACTTTCCTTTACTGGAAATTGTGTCAGTTGAGGGACTACTTTGCAATAAGTGTACTTATATGCGCAGTTTTATGTATTTTATATATTTCTTTTTAATTTTCAAATGGTTTAATTAAAATGTAATATGTAATCCATTTTCTAAGCAACATAATACCCTCCAGAGTGGATGGTATGGGCTGTATCTGTCCTTGCAAAGGCTATAAGGCCATCCACCTGTGGCATCAGGTCTCGTTACACCAGTGCATGGGCAAGTATAGCCCAACACCACTTACCCAGTTTGGCATGATTGCTTGCTCTCTGTGTTTCTCTACTCTGCTGAGAATCACACCACTTTTATTTTACTTCAATCTCTTTTATTCTTCTCACATAAACAGCAGATGTTTTGCTGCAGAGCATACATTGTCACCATAGATTTGCTCCCAAATGGACACTAACTGTGTGACCTTGAACAAGTATTTAACCTCCCTGGGCTTCTGTCCACAGCTATAAAATGGATAGAAGCAGAACATGAGGTTTTGACTCTGAGATGGGCAATCTTGGGTAATTACATTATACAATTTTACACTAAATCTATTTCTTACTTATAGACTTACAAAGTACTTAGATCCTCTATAGAGCCTTATATGCAGGGTTTGTTAAGTTAACAAGTTTTACATTTTTGCCGATCAAGCAGTATTTGGTTGTTATATTTATTTCTGCTGTGTTGTTGCACATTAACTATTGATGTCTTTCAATAATGGATCAAGAGATTCTGTCTTTGGGGAGGAAATTGTGAAGGTTTAATGACTTAATGACAGGCCGCATGTGTAGGCCTATTTGTAAATTGATGGTCAGTTGGTATAAGATAAGCTACCATTTAGCAGACAGATATTTCAGACTTCTATAGGATTAAAAGGAATAAATAGACTGAGTGCCTAACTGCCTTTTTCATAATTGTTTTGCAAATCTAATGACACTCAGTAAGCACTCACTGTTGTCAAAGGAAAGGAAGGCACTGTTGGAAACAGAGATGCTGTGAATTAAATCTTCACTGATGAAGTTAATGTGAAGTGGGCACTTCACACTACATAAAGCTTTGCATATTGTAGTTAAGTGGCACACCTCCAAATTTACCAGCAAAGTTTTCTTCTAGGGGCAAGAAACATACTGGATCTCTTCTAATAGAAGCTGTGGCTCCTATTACAATCTTTCAATTTTGGCTGTGGTTAGTTTTGGAAGATGGCTACTGTTGAAGGGCAGTTTCTGTTTAAAACTGCTGCCTTCCAGATTTGTGCATGTGAAAAACGTAATGGTTAACCCCACTCTACTTTTGTAGCACCCTTACTACCCTCCTCTGACCCCAACTATTAAAATGGACCCATCCCACACCCTCATAGCAATAACTTCCACCCTCCTTCCTTGCAGACCTTGCAAAGATTAAGTGTATTTTTAGTAGTAGTAGTGGTAATAAAAAGATCATGGTATATACTATTCCCCACATGTTTGCCAATCCCAAACAGGTTCAAACCACTAAAACCCCCCCTCTTCCAACCCTTGAGTCATCCAAACCTACCATCCTCCCCCTCATGCAATGCTTGAAAAGATACATTATGGTCTAACCCTGGGTGATCGGCACACAGACCCACTTCCCACCACTTTTTCCAGCCACCCTCTCAATAAATGAAAGCACACACACTCACAGTAATCACCTGAAACAAGATACAGGGATATCAAACTAACAATTTAGTTCCATTCAGAGAAGAAAACATGTTCAGCATATTACCATCATTCCAGTCACTATATACTGTTTAGAAAATGTCAGAGAATAATATTTCTTGTCAAGGCTGTGAGAATCTCTTCAGTGCATTAAATACCATCTATTCACATAAGCTTTGGAGCCTGCAATTCCTGGGTCAAAGTTTAACATGCTGTATAACTACCCTGTAATAATTGTTTGTCAGGATGCTTAGAAGATGATGCATCCAATACAATACCAAAAGTTCAGCTACCGCCACACTTGTGTAAGCAATTCTCTTTTTCTCCTTAGGGATTTCATTCACTGCCACTTGCAAGCAGTCATTTCAGTCGCAGGTCTTCAAAGGGAATTGCTTTAAGAACTCAGATTGGAAACAAATAGTCTCCTAACTCACAGGTCAGACCAAATAGTGAAACTTCTGAATGCAGGGGCAATAGTTTCATACCAATTAGTAATAAACTGTATGACAGACTGTACTTCCAGTCACTACTACAGAATTATAATGGGATATGAACTTGTCTAGAAAGAAATGCTTACATAATATTTGCAGGCTTTATAAATGTTAACATTCATATATTTTGCTGGCTCCATGGCACCAGGTGATAGGGGATCACCTAGCACCTTGGTGATCTGGGTTCATGCCCGAGCCCAGGACAACAGGAGTGGAGGTCAGTGGGGAGGGCTCAGAGCATCCCTGGGATGCTCTCCTCCCTGGAGGAGGGGGGATCAGACCCTGCATCACACTGGAGTGGCTCCTGGCTGCCAGTTGAAGCAGCACACCTCGTGGCATGGCTAACCACATGCTGTGGTGCATTTCCTCCAGGCCACCACATGCGTGTGACCATCTTGGAAGGGGGATGGGTTGCTGGAGAAAAAACAAAAAATGCCAGCATTACTGGCTTAATGTCGGAAGTCAGTCCCCCTGCTACAAAGCCCGGGAATGCCTGAGCAGATCCACTTGTGAGCCCCAGGAAATTTGCAACACCTACAGGCAACACTCTACCCCCCCCAGTTCTCATTCCCAGGCCCCCCCATGAGGGCAAACAAGGGCCATGGACAGAGGGATGACTTGATGGTGATGGAGGTGACTGGCGGGTTTGCAGTGATCCCAGGCGACCTGAAGGAGTGGTCGACTGGGGGTCGGGAAGCATAAATATATATTATAAAAACAAAAATTCAAACATTTTGTTTAATAAGCCTTGTGTCAGCATAATATGAACAACATTGTGTATTAGCTGTCATAATCTGTACAGCACATGTTCAGTTAAAGATGTGAAAAGTATGCAGTGCCAGAGCAACAAAAACAAGAGTGCGTTGGCCGCATTAAGTTAGAGCAGCATATCATGAGAACTATGGTTAACAAACCATAAAAGACAAAGTCTGAGCATATTTCACAACCTTTTATTGTCCGTAGATACATATACATAAATACATAGAAATTGTCAGCAAATAAGGACCGCTAGGCCCATCTAGTCTGCCCATAAGCCCTAAACTTGTATGCAGTCACTGACCCCAAGTGATCAATGGCTTTTCAAAACTGTGACACTTGGTATACTGATAAAAGTAACAGTTTTTAACCAAGATGGAAATTCAGGGCACTCTTACTGTTTGAATGTGAGGTCACATAGTCCTATAGTTAGAGTGCACAACTGTGAATTAGGAAATCCCATGATTTAATTCCACCATAGTTGCATGATCCCTCAGAATGACTAAATTATAAATGCCCATATGTTTCAACTCTCCCAGATGCACATTGAAAACACAACGTTTTAATTGCAGCACTTGGTCTAAATAAATTCAATCACAAATCACAAGGTCACATGTACTTATTAAATTCTTATTTGTGTAATATGGGGAAATCCACTCCTAAGTAAAATACTAGAGAGAGACAGAGAGAGAGGGAGAGTGAGAGAGCTGAATGGATTTTAAAAGGAGACAATTTCCACATAATGTGGGAGTACTTCCCTGAAATTTATATAATACATACTATTTGTTTGTACTATTTCTGGCATTTGGACATGCTAACATGTTATAAAATGACCAGGTGGTAGCCGTCTAAGCAATCTAATCCATTTTAATCTCTTCTGAACTGATTACATTTCACTGATTTAGGCCAGAGATTGAAAAATTGCCAGATTCAGTGGAGACTACTGTCACCAACAACAATGTGATTATCTGTATCAAAGCCCTAAACTGAATTTGTCCCAACACAAATCAAATGTACTGTCAATCTTCTGGGAAGGTCAATGTTTCTCAGTTCTACAGAAAGTACTGTCTACTGGAAATTGTTACTGTCTGGTGGCTATCCCAATTAATTGCATTACCAATACATTAGAAATAATCTAATAGAATATTTGTTATCTTGTCAAACTATCTGAGCTGAACAAAAATTAGAATTGTTGCAAGGAAAATGTTCTATCTGTTCTGGATAAGGAGAGGAAATGAAGGAAAGAATCTGACTTTTATATACTGGGTTTAGGAATGAACTCAGGGGAGCTCGAGGGCCGGCCAGGGGAAGGGTGAATTGAGCAGCAATTGCACACTCTTAGTAGCCCCTTTCTGACACATTGGACCCAATTTTCAAAAGGAAAACTAGGGCACAAGGTACATGCACCAAATGGGTATGATGCAACTGGCACCTTGCATAATAGTTTGTGACAATCCAGATATTAAAACACCGGTTGTAGCGAAATTGGGATGTCCTGCCCCCAACCTGCCCTGCACCACCCTTGTGGCAAAAGCACTCCTGCTCCATGTCGTAAGGGGGCTTGCACCATGGTGTGGCTGCACCATCTACCTTTTCAGGATTTTGAAAGCTTCACCATGGATGTGGCAAGGAGCTCACGTTAGACCAGCTCGGAGGTGGTCTATGTGTCCTGCACCACTGCTTGGTAGGGTGGTCAGTGAACTGTGGGACCAGGAAGGTGGGGAACAGGGACTGCCAGGATACTGAGGGTGCCATAGGACATGAGGGGGCACAGTGGGAAGTGCATGGAGTGGACCAGGCACCAGGCAGAAGTGCCATAAGGCTTATAACACAGATGACGGAACTGGATAGGGGGATTTGCATTGTGAGCCTATTATGGTATGGCCCCAGGTAGAAGCAGCCCTGGCACCTTTCCCACAGGACTGTGGATTCTGTGGGACAGGTGCCAGGGCAGGTCCCACCTGGGGCCGTGTCATAATAGGCCGGTGAAGTCAACCCTCCCAACCAGTCCCCTTGGCTGTGTTATAAGCCCTATGGTACCTCTACCAGATACCTCCTCTGCTCTATATACTTCCTGCCATGCCCCTCCATGCTCTATGGCATCCTCAGTACCCCTGCAGCCCCCATTCCCCACCTTTTATCCAAGGTTCTCCTCCCAGCCTCTGCAGGTAATGTAGGCTTGCATGCGTGGGGGGGGGACGGATCCCTCTATCAAACTTCTTAGGTGCATCCAATATTTCATGCAGCCCTGCAGCTATGGCAGCTTCTGGGTCTTTAGCATAGGGACCCCTATTTTTTGCAAAATTTGGTGCAGGGTCCCTGATACACCTGGAGTTCGCTGCAACCCTACATTGCTGCCAATTGTGGCAATCCAGAGGATTTTTGAAAATTGAGCTCATTGTATCCCAAAATGTTTTACTAATCATAAAAAGTTGGCAACAGGCTTGAGACATGCACAGAAAGGAGTAAGTAAAATTGAGGGACACTAAAACAGGCTCAATTCGGTTAAATCAAAAAAAAGAAAGTGCCAGTAAGAAAGAAATTAAACACAGGAAAGTTATGTGACACTCAAGGTCACATCATAAGTAAGTTGCAGTAGTAACTGTGTATCCAGGTACACAGCACCATGATACATTTCTTCCCCAAAATATACCATGAACATGCAGCAACATTTGAAAAACTCACCATCCAACAATTAGTTGCAGGGCTACATGCTACTTGCCCAACCAGATGTTGAACTGGCCAGTGGAATTGCTCTCCAAAACTCTCCGCTTGACCTACATCAAAGACACCAGTCATGCACTTGGAATCTTTCATAAACTCTCCTTCCATCAGGAACATAAGTAGAGTTTTACAGTGAATTTTAGCTCTCCAATTAAATAAAAAAGAAATGTAGATCTTACTGCCATTAAATGCTTCCTTAACCATGAACATAAAAGGAGCCACAGTCATGGCCCTCTTGTGCTTCATCAAGCAGGTTCTTAATTTAGCAACATTAGCCTACATAGACAACATTATTAATAGGTAGCCAGTGTAGCAGTGTATATCAAGGTGGACCTTAACTCTGTCAGTCTTAAAGGCTGCATAGAAAAACAAAATGAAAAACAGTACACTGGCACACATGTAACTGTGACTACATTCCTAGATACATTGATGGCTGGTATGGTATTATCTCATGGCCCTGAAGCAGAAATGACCAATACAATCAGTTGATCCCATTTTATACATCATACTACCCAGTACACATAAAGAATGATTCAATTTGTCCAGTTCCTCAAGCACATTTAAGTTGGAATGAAGCTGATGTCTAAGTGATTTGGTCATGAATAAATACTGTACATCTCAGGGTCTTGAGCTACCCACATTAAATTATACACAATTTCAAATAAATGGAGTAGAAGTACTGGCCAGGAGAAAATACAGAGCAACTGGTGTCTGGGGGGGGACTGTTCTACTAGATGATAAGTGGAGGGAGCTTGTGCAGTGTATCACCATGATCAGGAAGGAGATGCAGAGAAATAGAGAGAAGGACAGCAGAATATGTGAAAGCGAGTTGTGCTCACAACAAAGGGAGGTGAACCTTACAATTGTCTTTGGTTTGTAGCAGATATTCCGCAGGTGGAGGCTACTTCTAACTGAAAGGTGAAATAAGGAACTTAGAATTATCAGGAAAAGACAGTCTTGTTACAATTCGTAAGATTTTTAGTGCAGGAAGAGTTTAAAGCACAGCTGACTTATTTTGGGGCTGACTGCTTTCAGAGCACAAACCACCAGGCTGTTTTGGGGCTGGGGAGGTTTACCTGTGTCTGACTTGGATGTCTGGATTTTTCTCTGTTTGATTAGCAAGGGATTTTCTCTGTCAAATTGTTGTGTATGGTACCTTGCTGACAGGAAGGCACTCATCGCAGCGGTGGGTCACAGCTCTTAGCTGATTGTTTTGTGAGGGCACAGTTTAGGCCCAACCCCTTCCCACCCCTCACCCACCCACCCTGGAAATACTTCCTTTATACCTGGGGCTCTGACATCATTTCCTCAGGAGTGCAAGGTGCATATCAATGCCATATCCTCTCTAGCACACAGCACTGAAAATATAAGCATACACATTGTATAATATATATATTTCTATATAACAAACCAATCACACACACAAACACACACACAAAAAAAAAGTACATAATCATGTGGGGACTAGTGCAATGTAATGGCTGTGGGGCAGCAGTCTTCAGGGAGTCTTTCTGGAGGCTGAGATGCTGCCCTATTTGCAGACAACTCTCTGCCCTGAGGGAGGAATTTGCCCATCTTCAGGCCACACTGGACAGCAGTAAGGGAACCTTCCCCCAGGCCAGACTGGATGGTAGGAAGGGAACCTCCCCCATCCAGAGAGCACCAGAGCCACCACCACTACCTCAGAGGTTGCAAAGAAAGCACAGCAGTTGGATGACAGTGGGTTCAGAGAGGGTGAGGATGGTGGAACAGAGGCACACCCAGTCAGTTGTTCCACTCCACAATCCATACACCATTCTGGGGGAGCACAGCTTCACTATGGATGCACCCACAGAGGAGATTAAGGAGGCTGAGGACACCTGTCACAAGGGAGGCCCACAGGAAGGAGGCAGAGGACACCACAAGGAAAGGAAGCAGCTCCTGGTGGGGGACTCCATTATTAGGGGGATAGAACTGGGGGGAGCAGGGAAAACTGAAGTAAGGTGTCTGCCTGGTGCCATGGCTTGGAGGGACAGGAAGTGCATCCTCAGGATCACGAGAACAGCTGCACGGGAGTCTGAGCTGGACGTCATTGTCCACCTAGAGACAAATGACTTGGTTCAACATGAGAATAGAGCAGTGCAGAAGGACTTTGTAAAACTGGGGAGGGGCCTAAGACAAGTAGCACACACAGTATCCTTCTCAGAGGTGCTGCCTGTCAATGGCAGGAGTGAGGCAAGGGTACTTTTCACCATGCAGTTTAATGAATGGTTGAAAAAATGGTGTGGAGCACAGGGGTTTGGCTTCATTGGGGACTGGGGTTCCACCTAGAGGGACACCAGCCTATACTGGCAGGATGGTCTGCATCTGTCCAGGAAGGGAACAAGTCTTTTGAGCAATCAGTTTAAATGCTTCATTGGCAAGCTTTTAAACTAGTCAAAGGGGAGGCACTGATAAGCAGCAGGAAAATCCCAGGCTCTCCCTACAAAACAGGGTACTAAATGAGAAAAAGACCAAGGTAGACAGGTCACTGGGGGATGCTGCAACAGAAGGTAAAGCCATCAAGAAATGGAAAGCAATGAGTACCAATCCCCGTAGTCTGAGTAACAAGCTTCCTGAATTAGTGGCGTTGATGGAGGAGGAACATCTGGATATCGTGGCAGTCACAGAAACATGGTTCACACAAAACCATGACTGGGACGTAAACATATAAGGATACACTATCTACAGGAGGGAAAGAGAGGGTAAAAGAGGAGGAGGAGTAGCTCTTTACATAAGGGAAGGAATCAAAGCAACAGAACAAAATGGAAAACAGGGAGGAGAAGAAGCACTGTGGGTAAATTTGGAGACCGGGAATGGCACCACAATCCGCACAGGGGTTGTATACAGACCCGCTTCTCAGGGGGAGGAAATGGACAAGAAAATGATAGAAAGTATACTTAGAATGGCAGAAAAAGGGGAGATATTGCTGATGGGCTATCTGAATATGCCAGATGTTAACTGGAGTGCAGTTGCAGCAGCCACTTCGAAGAGTGGGGTTATTCTAGATGCCCTACAGGGGGCATGCCTTAGACAACTAGCATTGGGGCCCACTCGAGAGGGAGCAATCTTAGACCTGGTTCTCTCAAATGGAGATGAAGAGAGGATCACAGATGTAGAAGTTGGTAGCCATCTGGGAACTAGTGACCATCGAACAGTATGGTTCACAATAAACACAGCAATAGAGTCAAGCCATAGAAAGGCAAAGTTACTGGACTTTAGGAGGGCTGACTTTGCCAAAATGGGTGAGTGCCTAAGGAATGCACTAGCAAATGGGCAGGAAGGAGGGGTGGAAGAACAATGGGGAATAATAAAAACTGCCATCACAGAGGTAACAAGCCTCTGAGTGAAGTAAATAAACAAAACTAAACGATGTAAGAAACCACTATGTTTCTCAAAGGAAGTGGCAGTGAATGTTCAAGAGAAAAAGAAAGCTTTCAGGAAGTACATGGAATCACAGAAGGAGCAGGACAGAGAACTGTATCAGTTAAAGCAAAAGGAAGCTGGGAAGGCAGTCAGAACAGCAAAGGCCCAAACCGAGGAAAAGATAGCCAACTCAGTTAAGAAGGGGGATAAAACCTTTTATAGGTACATCAGGGAGTGAAGGAAGACCAAGGGAGGGATAGTGAGGCTTAATAAAGGGGGAGGGTGGGAAGAGGGTGACTGTGAAAAGGCAGAGATACTAAACAAATATTTTTGCTCAGTATTTACAAAGGAAGAGGGGGAGGTACCTAAAACAAACAGTAGAAACACTCTGGATACAGAAGTTGATACCAGCCCATTTACAGAAGAAAGGGTTCTGAAAGAATTCTTAAAACTGAAGGTGGACAAAGCAATGGGGCCTGATGGGATTCATCCCAGAATTCTAAAAGAACTAAGGGTAGAATCAGTGACACCACTGACTACCCTGTTTAACAAATCATGGGAGGGTGGGGTGGTACCTGAGGACTGGAGGAGGGCAGATGTGATTCCCCTTCACAAAAGTGGGAGCAAGGCAGAAGCAGGAAACTACAGACCTGTTAGTTTAACCTCAGTGGTAGGGAAAATGATGGAATTACTTCTGAAGGAAAGAATTGTCGAGTATCTAGAGGCCAGAGGGGCACAGGACCCAAGGCAGCATGGATTCACAGCAGGAAGGTCATGCCAGACAAATCTGATAGATTTCTTTGACTGGGTGACCAAAGTAGTAGATCAGGGAGGGGCTGTGGACATGGCCTACCTAGACTTTAGCAAGGTGTTTGACACAGTCCCACACAAAAGATTAATATACAAGTTAGCTAGCCTGGGAGTGGGTCCCAAGATGACAGCCTGGGTAAAAAATCGGCTGGAGAATAGGACACAGAAAGTAATAGTAAATGGAGTCCACTCTGAAGAAAGCGGGGTTACTAGTGGGGTACCGCAGGGTTCAGTATTAGGACTGGTCCTCTTCAATGTCTTTATAAGCAACATTGCAGAGGGACTGGAAGGAAAAGTATGTCTCTTTGCAGATGACACAAAGATCTGCAACAGAGTTGATGCACAAGGTGGGGTGGAAAGGATGAAAAGGGACTTGACAAGGTGAGAGGAATGGTCAAATGTATGGCAGCTTAGATTCAATGCTAAGAAGTGCAAGGTAATGCACCTGGGAAACAAAAACCCAGGGGAAGAGTACACAATGTGGGGTGAGATACTAACAACAACAAAAATAGAAAGGGACCTAGGGGTAGTCATATCAGATGACCTAAAAGGTGGGGCAAGCAATGTGAGAGGGCAGCAAGGAGGCTGGGGGGATACTGGGATGCATAGGAGAGGCATCACCAGTAGAAAACAGGAAGTTATTATCCCTGTACAGACAGCTGGTCAGACCCCATCTGGAGTACTGCATGCAGTTCTGGAGACCCAGTCTTCGCAAGACATAGACAGGATGGAAGCTGTCCAGAGGAGGCAACTAAAATCGTTCAGGGTCTGCACCAGAAGACATATGAAAAGAGACTTAAGGAGCTTAATATGTAACCTCAAGGAAGGGAGGGAGAGGGGGACATGATAGAAACTTCTGGCACTCAACGGAATCAACAAAGTCCAAGAGGGTAGCATCTTTCAAAAAAAGAGGTGTGCAAGAACAAAGGTGCACAATTTGAAGATGGGGGGGGGCAGCTCAGATGTAATTTAAGGAAGTATTTTTTCACAGAGAGGGTTGTGGATGCATGGAACAGCCTTCCGGAGGAGGTTGTGGAGTCAAAAACAGTGGTGGAATTCAAGCATGCATTGGATAGTTATAAGGCAATTCTAGGGCATGGGGGTAGGAAGAAGTAGGCTGCTGGTTAACTAGGATCTGCAGCTTATCCAGTAGGCAGGGAAATGGGCAGACTGGGTGGGCCAAGCGCGGTCCTTATCTGCTGTCAAATTCTATGTTTCTATGTTACCAGGAATAGGCACTCCTTGCGGGTGAGGAAACAGAGATGGCCAACTATCCTCACTTGCCGGTAGACCAATATGAGGATAACACGAAATAAAATGGGAGAGCATGAGGATCTAATGGGCACTGGGTCATAAGAGTGCCCACAAGAATAGTGTCGGCATGGTGCACGGGATAAAATAGGAGCTGTTTGTTTTTCTGAGGGGGGCTTCACTCCCCACAACCCCCATCTATAGGATTCTCACTCCAAGGGGGAGCGGAACCTAGAGAAAGCTGAAATTCTTGGCCCTATATAGCCCCATGTAAAAAACAAAATTAAGTTCGGGAGATATGCTAAAATGTTGGAGACCAGCATTAGATCCCTGGTCTCCACTGCTGCTGGCTGAGCTGCTTGATGACCCAGCCCTCCACACCAGCAGCTCGGCCAGCATCCTGGATTCTGGTGCCCTTCTTGTCATTCAGCTCCATGGACAGCAACCAGGGGAGCGCTTACAGCAAGCACTGTAAATCCCCCATCGCTGTCCATGTGAGCGCTTGCCAGACTAGCGCTGTATAGTGCGGCGCTATTCTGGAAGTGCTCACTTCACAGGGTGCTGATCTAATGCCCTTTAAAGGTAGGGAGGTAAAGATACTCTCATAGACCTGTATGAAGAAAAAAAAAAATTGAACACCGGACTAAAGGAACACATGAAAGTCCAGAGATGTAGGCTTGACAGAAAAGAGGGTAGAATGGCTCTCTTTGTAAAGGAGGGAATCAGAGGGGAGGCATAGAAGAACATCAGGAGGAACAAACAACATTCACAAAGTCCATATGGGTTGAGCTAGGGGAAGCAGAGGGTAAAAAAATCATACTGGGGTGTGAAAAAGGCCCCCTTAACAGTTCAGCTGAGCATGATGCCCAGCTGGTTTTAAACTTGGAACACTTGGAGAACTTAGAACAGTAGGGCTATGCACAATTTTCAAATTCTGACAGAACTTAATTCCGCAGGATTTGGGAAAATCCATCTAATTTTGAGGAATTCTGTCAGTAGCTGAATGCTGGCATTTCCAAAAGAATGTTTTTCATGGATTAGTAATCTGCACTTTACCTTAAATGCAGATAACATTTTCACAATCAGCAGAATATTATTCTACAGTTAACATAATTTGAGGGAAGCTCTTCATCTGTTGCCATAGGAATGCTTTTTGGAATTTTGTGGAATTAGAAATGAAATTCTGAAAACCATTTTGGGAAGTGGAATTACTTTGTGGGTGGAATTATGCCTTCTGCATAGCTCTAGGGAGCAGCCAAGCTAGATGTAGTGGTAACCCAGGGGGAAGTCAATCTCTTGGGTATAGACAGGATTCTCCTGTGGGCTAATAGATAAGCTGATACAGAGTCCCTGTCTATTTTCAAGGACTGCTTCCCAGGGTGACATGTTGAGTAGGGCACTAGATTTGATGTCACCTTTGACCTTATTCTCAGTAATGGGGAGAAGGTAATCTGCAGTATGAACATCAGGGAACTGTTTTGAGCTTGTGACCACAACCAGGTAACCTTTTCACTTATTACAGGGCAGAAGAGCCATGCTTCAGTTTCCAGGACCTGGATCTTCAGAATGGTAGACTTTGCCATGATGAAGGACCTGACATCCAGTGATCTTCAGCAGTTTCATGAGGATTGTAAAGAAGAGATGTGGAATTGGCTGAAGAGGGTATTAGAAGCAGTTATGGAGACCTGCATCTCTGTAAGTAATAAGTGAAAATGGTACAAAAAGTGAGACATCTGGCTAAACAGGAACCTAAAGCAATGGATTTAGAAAAGAAAAAAATACCTACAAATACTGGGCAGGGATTGGGTTACCTCCAACTCAGGAAGGAGAATGGAGCAGCACTGAGGAACTACAGGGCCAGAACTAAGAAAGCCAAATGCTGGAAGACAGGATAGTGAGAACTACAGACAATGCCAAAGCATTTTTCTAGTACATAAAGAGATTCTCTTGGGAGGCCTACAATAGTAATGCAGGAACACAGTGAATTTCTGTTGAGATAGCACAGAAATTTCAAAAAATATATGGCCATGTCTTTGGCTGCAACTGTAAATGGATGTTGGCAGGTAAAGGAGAGGAGAGAAAAAGGCCTCTGAATACAGGGAAATACAGGAAGTAAGCAGTGAGAGAACCAGAGTGAATTGCTGAGATGCTGCATGAATATTTTGCTTTGGTGTGCACCATGGGGCCCTGGGGAAGACAGGCTCATTAGGAGGGTCAGTGGAATCAGGATTAGCCATGATGCATCCTGCAGAAAGCACAACCCCATTAGCAGCTGACTAACTCCAGGAAGCACCTCAGGGGGACTAGGGTTTGGGATGAGAAGAGGGCTGAAGGGGATGTAATTGTGATAGTGTGGAAAAGGAGATGGCTTGGGGTTAGAGGGGGATTAGAAAGGAGTGGTCAATATTTGTTCCCTGTCCCTCGGGTATCCACTGGACTGAGTGGACAGGCAGCTGATGGGCTGGCCACCAGTACTTGTCCTTTTTGGGTGGTACTTAGCAATGCCAAGTTGATGAGGAATAAGACCAAGATTATTGCGGAGTTAGTTTCTTGCTCTTCAGTCAGTCTGGCATGCTTTACAGAGATGTGACTAGGTGATGACACTGGTCAGGTTTTTGAAGCAGTGATGCCAGCCTAGTTCTCTGTAGTACACTGCCCAGCAAAGGATCATGGGGGGCAGGGTAGCTATCTTGTTTAGAACTGAGGTGGAAATGGTGGTACATCCTATGGGAGACACCTTTTCCTTTGAGTGCACGTCGGTGTATGGGGATCCAGGTGCTGGGTGCAGAGTCCTCCTCATATATCATCCACCAGGGTGTGAGGGGGACTTTCTGTGGGAGATTGTGGATTGTGGAGTTTGTTGCCGCCCGGCTGTTTGAATCGCCTAGGTGGATTATCATCTGTGATTGTAATGCCTGGGTCAGTGACAAGCTATCAAATTTTGGGCAGGAGTTCCTGCAGAGCATGTAAGCTGTGGGCCTGGCACAAGCAGTTGCTGCTGGAACTCACCAACACAGGCACAGATTGGTCTTGGTGTTCCACACATGGCTTGAGGTGGGGAACCTTAGGATTGACCTGCTCATTAGGTCAGATCATTGTGCCATCAGTTTTGAGTTCATGACCCTTCTCTGTAGTCCTCCCCCTGGGGAGATAGTCAGATACCACCCTTTGAGACTATTGAACCCAAAGGGTCTTCAGGTGGTACTTGACACCTTGGGTATATTGATAGCTTGTGCTGAGGGTATGGAGGAAAGAGTGGCAATCTGTAATAGGGTGGTCACTGTGGCCTTCAACCTGATACTGTAGCTCTAGTCCATGTCCATCATTTGCTTTCGAGTCTTGGCTCACCAGGGTTTGATAATCGGCTAAGGGCGATGAAGGCTATGGGATGGAGGTTAGAAAGGCATTGTAGGAGGTCCAGGACTCAGGAAGACAAACTGACTTTGAATACCCGCTAGACTGAGTATCAAAGGGCAATCTCTTGTAAAAAAGCAGAATTTCTGTCCAGAGAGATTGTGGGCAGGAAGAATTAACCAGCTCAGCCTTTTTGGGAAGTAGACAAGCTTTTACATCTGGCCTGTTTGGAGTCCTTGAAAGTTATATCTCTTGCAAAATGTGAGGAGTTTGCTCTGTTCTTCTTGGACAAGGTGTCCTCCATTATGGCTGGAATCTCCTCTTCTGTACAGTTACCATCCATCAGTGGGGAGACGGGATGTCATGACGGCCGTCAGTGGTCATGGAATGAGTTTCAGCCAGTAACAACAGAGGTGGTCATCAGAGTGATCTCTCGGCTGCAACCGACCTATTGTGAACTGGACCCAGGCCCAACATAGCTCATAGTGGGCTGTGTGGAGCAGTTGGGTCCTGTGTTTTCTGGTATCATTGGATGCTCCTTGTCAGATGGGGTCTTCCCGACTGAATTAAAAAGTGTACTGGTGAGACCCCCTTTTCAAAAAAGTGTCTTTGGATCTGGACATCCTAGTGAATTATAGACCTGTCTCTAATCTGCCATTTCTTGGTAAGGTTATTGAGTAGGTAGTTTGCATTGCAGCTTGAGCTTCATCTGCAGACCGTTGATATTTATAAGCCTCTCCAGTTGAGATTTAGTCACGATTCAGCACCAAGACCACCTTGGTCAAGGTGCACAATGATCTGCTCATGGTGAGGAAAAGAGATAGGGCAATTCTTGTCCTCTGAGATCTCTCTTCTGCATTTGACCCTGTTGACTATGGGCTGCTCTTGGACCATCTCAGGGAATATGTGGGCCTCACTGGCATAGTTTTTAGCTGGTTTGAGTCTTTCCTTCAGGGCAGGTCTCAAATGGTGGTATGGGTAATTTCTTATCATGTCCAAGGGTCAGGGACTCTGGGGTACCCCAGGGATCACTTACTTCATTCATGATGTTTTTGCTGTGCATGCGACTCCTGGGCAAGATCATTAGGCATTATGTAATTGGGTTTCACTGCTATGCAGATGACACACAGTTCTATTTGTCCTTTGTACCTCAAGAACAGAGTGCAGTGGATATGCTGAACAAATGTTTGGCCGAGCTTCAGGGCTGGATGTCCTCGACCTGGCTGAGACTCGGCCCTGATAAGACTAAAGTACTGGTGCTTAAGTCAGGTAGGAAAGGGGGACTGACAGGATCAGTGAGGATATCAAACCTCTGTCTCAGTACCTCTTATCATGACACCCTCCAACAGGTGAAGAATCTAGGTATCATTCAGGATGAATAGCTGATATTTGAGGCACAGGTGTTGGAGGTCATCTGGAGTGGCTTCTGCCATTTTAGAAGTATTAGCCAGATTAATTCCTGTTGTCTCTTGAGGACCGGCCATCACTGGTACCTGCTTTTGTTACATCTTGTTACAATCACTGTACCACCCTCTATCTTGGGGTCAGTGGGGGTGCATTGCAAGTTCATCAGCTGGTACAGCACATTGCTGCGAGACTGTTGACGTGCCTGTCTAGGTCATGTCATATTAATCCAGTACTGCGGAAACTGCACTGGCTGCCAGTTAAGTGGTGCATCTTTTATTTCACTGAATATGCTTTTTCATCTTTGGACGGCTCTGTTCCCCTTCAGCCACCCATCACTACCACCAACCCAGAGATCCTCCCCCTGAACAAAGTGCCCCCTGGATTACCCCCCAGAGTGGAGCTGCCAAAGCTCCTCTCATAGCCCTGACAGATCTCTATCATGGATGCATCGGGTGGGTGTCACTGGGTCCACGATGAGGGAGACTTCATGGATGCATGCCGGAGGCTATTTTGCTTATTGTTAATAGGAACGTGTCTAGTTGGATGCAATGCCGCAACCACATCATGCTTCCGACAAGTCCCCCAGGAGTGACACTCACAGGTTCAACCCCCCCAGAGGTGAAGAGTGTGCAATGGCTGCTCAATTCACCCCTGTCCCCGGCCGGCCCTCGAGCGCCCCTGAGTTCATTCCTAAACCCAGTTCACCCACTTCACAGTGGTGAATCTTACCGCTGTGCCAGGGGGCAGGCCAAGAGGTGCATCTCTTATAAGATTGTGTTGTTAAAAATAATAATAAACTTTATTTATATGGTGCCTTTCAAAAGCCAAGGTGCCTAACAGGTTAAGATCATAAATCAAAAAATTCCACAGCAACAAGATCAACCACACATATAAACAATAAATCTGATCATAGAATCTTTCAAACATTAAATACCATAAGCTTGGCTCCATAACCAGGTTTTCAGTGCTTGTTTAAAACCCTCCATGGTCGTGTGCTCACGTATCCAAGGGGGTAGAGAATTCCTGATGGTGGGGGCAGCATTCATACAGTAAATGTTCTAGCCCCAGAAGATTTCAAACACACCCTCAGAATCTCTAGCAACTCCTTGTTGGCTGAGTGAAGCAACCACCCAGGGCAATGAGGGACAAGGAGCTCTTTCAGGTAATCCGGGCCAAGTCTGTGTAGGGCTTTAAAAGTCAGAAGACTGACTTTAAAGGTGATTCACCACTGAACTGGCAGCCAGTGCAGTCCAAGCAGTACCGGTGAAATATGACAGGATTGCAAAGATCCCATCAATAGCCAGGCTGCAGCATTCTGCATTAACTGCAGATGGCAGAATTCCACCCCAGGTAGCCCTAGATACAGGGAGTTGCAGTAGTCCAAGCATGCGGTCACAAAGGCTTGGATCAGAGAAGGAAGGCTGCTGGATGGAACAAGGTGCTTAATCCTGGCGATATTCCTCAGATGGTAAAAGGAGGATTTGATGACAGCCGACAACTGAGAATGCAGGGTTAGCCCATCATCAAAAACTACCCCCAGGTTATGCACCTGCTCAAAGGTTAGGAGAGGATCACCCACAAGATATAAGCCAGATGGCGAACCCCCACCCAGCCTCTCTGTCCGGTGACCTAGATCTACTACCAACAACTCGGTCTTATCCGAGTTCAACCTTAAAAAAATGACAGTCGTTCACTCCTGGATTTCAACAAGGCAGTTATTAAAGACCAAGAGAGATCCATCCTGATCGGTGGTATAAGAGAGGTAGAGCTGGGTATCATCTGCATAGCAGTGAAACCTCAGCCCATACTTTCTTACAATGTCTCCGAGGGGCAGCATGTACACTGCGAACAACATGGGGGACAGCAACACACCCTGAGGAACTCCACACGATAAAGGGAAAAAACAGACACTACCATCTGTGATCTTCCCGTGAGGAACGATGTAACCTTCTTGAGGACCATACCTGATGGTCCACAAATAAACCTCAGGCAATCAAGCAGTACCCCATGGTACACAGTGTCAGACGCTGATGAGAGATCTAGGAGGACCAAGATAGAATGGCTCCTCCTGTCTCTAGCCATCAGGAGACCATTGAGCACCCAAACCAGTGATGTCTCGGTACTATGCTTCTTTCAAAATCTGGACTGGAGGGGTTCATAAATGGCATGGCTGGTCAAATGGTCCTCCAGCTGTGTGGCCACTACTTTCTCAATCACCTTACCTACAAAGGGGAGGTTAGAGACTGGTCTGTAGCTAGCAAGGCAGTCTGGGTCCAGAGAAGCTTTCTTCAAGAGTGGTGTTACCAAGTGTTCATTTTCTGCTCTGAGGGCCATTATTATGCATACATTCTTTTGTATTCACTGTGCTTCTGAACCCCCTTTTTTGGTAAAGAAAGTGGGTGCATTTGCGTTACTGTTACAGTTAGTGTTTCTGCTTGTGCTTCCGTAACCATTTGCTTTAGCATTTCCATTTACATCACTGTGTGCATTACCCTTTGCATTTGTGTTTGTGCTTGCATTTGCATTACTGTTAACATTTGGGTTTCCATTACTGTTTCTATTTGCATCACTGTGTGCATTACCATTTGCATTTGCATACGCACTTCCATTTGCATTTCCATTTGTGTTTCCTTTAGCATCATCGTTGGTGTTGCTGTAAGTAGGGCTGATGACCCCCAACACACACCCCAATGCCTGTTAGTGAGGACGGGGTGGGCATGGGGTGCAAGGGGTGGCATCCCTAACACTGAATATCCTCACCTTTGTTGCTGTGGAACAACCCTAACTGATGCATTAAACATAGTTTTTTGCCAAGAATTTATATGTATAGTGAAGCCCAGCAGGATGAAGTGTAGCACTACAAAATTTTGCAGTAGTGTTACAGCTGCAAAAAATACAGTTTCAGTGGGAGTTAATCCCTTTTGTCATGCAGTAAACCTGTGACACTGTGCTTCATCCTGGCAGGCTTTACTGTGTGTGTGTATATATATATATATATATATATATATATATATATATATAATTATAGAGGCACAATCATTGTTAGAGCTGAGTAGGCACTTTAATGTTTAACACCAATTTTTGTGCATTAATAACTTTGCAACCGTTCAAAGGATTTGCATGAAATTTGGAATGCATGGTTTCATATGGTAGATCTCTTTACTCACAAAGTTGTGTTTTGGTCAGACTTATGGTTTGTGCACAGCAAAGCAATGAAAACATGTTTTTCGCCACTTTTGACACATTTTATGGCCAATGCGTTGCAGCCACACCGTGTGGTCTTTTGGTCTGAGATTTAAAACATAGAAGGAGTTTGGGTCAAAGAACAATCCAGTATTAGTTTGGTGAAAAAATAGTAATCCATTCTAAAGTTATTTAATTTTTGATTTTGGGGTTCTGAGCGTGTTCAGTTCACTCCACGACTTATATGTATGTTTTGCGAAAGAGGATTGGGCTCATGGCCGAGGATTTTGTCAGCTTGCAAATGAGGATTTAAAAAGCCTTGTCTGTCAGCAAAAATTCCTTCTCCACGAGCCACCATCTTATTTTAATTTTTCCCCCAAACAAAATGCTGTAGCTTCCTCTTTCTTGTTGTAATAAGGCATGGGTTTTGTTCAGGGTGACATCCTCTACAAACCTACACTTTTGATTTGCTTCATTTTTCCCCCAAAACAGCCATTTAAAATTTAAAATTTCTTTGTCCGTGATTCGCTTCCGATCCCGTTTTGCAAGCTGACAAATTCCTAGTCTGCGAGCCGATCCTCTTTCAAGAGCTATCAAAATCCTTGACCATCACTTAGGGACCAGATGGCCCTTCTCGTGGATGAAGATTGACTGATGGTCAAGGATTTTGCTGCCTCGTGAAAGAGGATTGACTGATGGACTAGGATTTAGTTAGTTCACTAAAGGGAACTGGTTTTTTGAATCCTCTTTTGTGAGTTGACAAAATGACAGTCTGCAAGCTGTCAAAATCCTAGTCCGCCACCCAATCCTCTTTTGTGAGGTAACAAAATCCTTGACCGTCACTTAGGGACCAGATGGCCAAAATCTGACAGTCAAGGATTTCTTGTGACCAGCAATTTTGACAACTCGCGAATGGGGATTGTTCTGATGATCAGGGATTTTGCTACCTCATGAACTAGGAATTTTTAAACTTCTAAAAACATTCCCACTGCTCTGTAAATTAACGGTTTGGTCTTTTGACTTGAAATTTACAGGGTATTAAGGGGATGCCCTACAGGTGTGACTTATGCTATATAGGTGTTGGAACGTTGAGTAGTTCCATAGATATACTATTACAAAGTTGAGATTTTTCCCGTAGGATAACATTGTGATGCCCATAGCATATTTCGGCAACCATATCCACATTTCGGCTCCCATATCTCATAAATGATATGAGATATGGATTTCATCAATCTATGTTGCATGGATGCCTCAATGTCATGATTACAATCGAAGCTGAATTTTATTCCTAGCTGCTACAGTTCCTGAGATATTGGCAAATTTGTGTTACAAGGGTTCTTTGCCCTATAAGGCTGCTGTATGGCTCCATAGCTATGTATAAGTAGGAGTGCAGGGCTCAGAGGGCCTGGGCTTCCACAGATGCATATCATTATTCACAAATGGGAAGCGGCCCCGATCTCACACCAACAAATTCTATTTACTAGTTATATTTCAAAAAGTAAGGAAATTCATTGCAAACAACTTTGTTTAATGCATCAGTTAGGGTTAAAGTGACAAAAGTGGGGAAATGAGATGTTAGGGTTGAGCCCCTAACCCCCCCCACCTCCCCAGCCTCCACAAACTGACAGGTGCTGGGGTGTGCCATGGGGTCATGAGGCCTAACTCTCACCTGATTCTCCTTTACTGTAGCATGTCAACCTGTTTACACATGGAATTGGGTGAGAGTTGGACCTTGCAGCCCCATGGCACAAAAGTGAGGAAATGAGATGTTTGAGTTAAGTCCCTAACCCCCTCAACACCCCATCCCTCTCCAGTATATATATAATTTACAAAAAACTCTGTTAATGTGTCAGTTAGGGTTGATAGTACACTGACAAAAGTTTGGAAATTTGGTGTTAGGGTTACCAACACCTACCATCCCATCCCCACCCCCACCCTCCACACAACAACAGGTGTCTAGGTGTGCATTGGGGTTGTTGACCTAACTCTCACCCCATTCCACGTGTAAGCAAGCTGAGGTGTTACAGTATAGTAGAATGGGGTAAGAGTTAGGCCCAATGACCCCAACATACACCCCAATGCCTGTTGGTGTGAGGAGGGAAGGGGAGTGGTGATGGGGTGGTAGAGGCTGATAACCCTAACACTGAATTTCCAAACTTTTATTGGTGTACTAGCAACCCTAACTGATACATTAACAGAGTTTTTTGCAAAGAATTTCCCTTCTTTTTGAGAAAATCTAATCTAACTCGTAACTGTTATGTGATAGTGTAAGCTCGTGATCTCTGGGCCCTGTGCTCCCCTAACACTGCCCATTTTTTTATAATGGTGGGCGTATGTGGAGGCATGAGTCCTATGGGCCCTGTGCTCCCACTTACACTTAAGTATGGAGCCATACAGCAACTGAATAGTACTGAAAAGGAACCCTTGTAACATTAATTTGGTAATATCTCAGTAACCATTGCAACTACTGCATGAAAAAGATTCCACTTCAGTGGTATTCATGACTTCAAAACCTCCACAAAGGCTTAGCCCACCTAAAGGTGGACTTAGCTGCAGAGAACAAAAAATCCATATCACACTGTTTTTGAGATAAGGGTGTCGAAATTCGCAAGGGGGCACTGCAATGTTAGCAACTGGGAAATTTCTCAAATTCAGAGCACTGTAACTAAGGGCTCATTGAATGCTTTGGGACCAAACCACTAAAATTCACATCTGTGGGACCAGGGTGTGCTACCCTGCAAATTTCAGCTCAAAAGCCCCAACATTTTTGATGCTGTGTAGTGGCAAAGAGTTGTTGTTTTGGGGTATGTTCTTTCACAAATCGCAAAAGTTTCACAAAATGTTGTGATAGAATGGGCACGACACTGTCATGATTTGCGAAAGTGTTTCAACTGTACTGTTACAATTTGCAACAGTACGAATGGTCTGATCTCCAAAAAGGCATTTCTAGGGGGGTCCTCCCCAAAATAGATAGTGATTTGATCCTCAGGACCTGACTAGGTAAACACAACAGACAGTGTTTACCTAGGGGTCCCAAATTTAAATGCCAGACATTTTTATCTCTCGCCAACTGAAAACAAGATGGCCACCACACAAGAGTAAAAGGGCCATTTGCGACAGTAAAATGCAGCTTTCAAGAGACGCATATCATTTTTTTTTCCCCATTGACTATAATGGGAAACTTGTTTTTTGAATAACTTATCAACAGTTTAATACTTTTTCACCAAATCTTCAAAAGGCACATCAGTGAGCTAGACTGTATCTTCCATGAAGATTTCAGACCAAAGAGACAAATTGTGCAGGCTATAGCCACCAGCAATGAAATGCTCACCAACCCCATTGTTTTGCATTTTGTGGTGATTTGCAGTTCCACAACTGCTCATCTGACTGCAACTTTCCATATCCAGAGATCTATTGTACCAGAGCAAACCTTCAGGCAAATCCATCATATGGCGGCAAAGTAATTAAAGTGCAAAATTTGGGGTTTAACATAGAAGTGTCTGGGCAAACCTAACTATACTGGCACTACTGTGCCACTATGTATATGTATATACTGTATATATATATATATATATATATATATATATATATATGTATATATATATTTTAGTGGCACTATAGTTAGGTTCAGCGGTCACTTACATACTAAACTCAAACATTTGCACGTTAACTGTACTGGCACTACTGTGCCACTATGTATATGTATATACTGTATATATATATATATATATATATATATATATATATATATATTATTTATAGTGGCACTATAGTTAGGGTTCAGTGACTCATGTATCAGACATGCCAGCTCACCTTTAAAGACCTGCGTTACCTATCCCCCATAGGCCTATCCAACTCCATTCGCCATACTGCACCGACCCTGATCACGCGCAGCTCGTCAAGAGCTACCCTAGTTATTCCGAGAGCCAGGACCTCTCAAGGTCAGAGGGCATTCCCCTACCGTGCACCCCATTGGTATAACTCCCTCCCTGCCAGTGTCTCAAACTCACTAACCTTAGCTTGCTTTAAGCCCAGGCTCAGAAACGTCCTGCTTAGCTCTCGCAAATGCAACTGCCGCTAGCCTAGTGTAAAAAAAAAATATATATATATATACTCTGTTTGACAATGCTCACTGAGCGGCTGCCCCCCTTTCTTTCCCTACTAATTCCTCCTCCCCTATCTCCCTCCCTTCTACTCTCACCAGCTCTCCCCCGGCCATAAGTTTTGCACATTTTGTTATCTTTTGCTTCGTTGGAAATTGTATTCTATTGTAACAAAATTGTAATTGAACTGTAACTTTTTTGTTTGTAAGTACTGTGTCCCTTGTACTACTGTTCTGATGTCCTCTTTGTGACGAGGTACCTTTGTAAATGAGCCTCTGGCTCAAAGGTTTCTAAACTGATGTTTAACTAAATAAATAAATAAATAAATAACTTTGGACCTGTTCAACAGATTTGCTTGAAATTTGGTACACGCGGTGGGGTATGGTAGATCTCTTGACCTGCCAAATGTGTTTCAGTCAGAATTACAGTCTTTGCGTACAAAAGTGCTAAAAAATGCAAAATTATCCATTTTTGGAGGCACCTTTTGGTATTCTAGATGTGGTCTTGCACGGCCGTTGTGTGGTGTGCCACTCTGTGTGATGGCTCATTTGAAAGAGCATTGGTAGCCAAACATGCCACTTTCATTTGGTAAAAAAATATTAAGGCATTCAAAAGTTATGCCACTTTTAATTCTCTTATATAAGTCAATGGGAAAATTTATATGTATGTTTTGCGAACAAAGAATGGGGTTCTGGCCATCTTGTCCCGCCTGGCGATCAAAGAATTTGCAGCCTCACAGTTCAAGAATCTTTGTCCCTGAGGATTTTCAATAATTCTTTGATCGTGAGGTCTGCCATCTTGTTTTCAATTTTCCATTTGGAAAAACGCAAATATCTCGGCTCAGGGTCACTTCTGAAGTAAAACTTGGATGGGTTTTACTCAGGGGGCCCAGATCTATCAAGCCATGCCTTTGGTTGCATCCAAATCAGTCAAAAAATAGAGTTCTGAACATTTAAAATCTTGAATCGCTGCTCGCTAATAATCTTTGATCGCGAGCCTGCAAATTCTTTGATCGCGAGATTCATTGATCACGATCGTGCATTGTGAGGGAGGGAAGAGATGGCCAGATTTCTAAATACATATTTCACAGCCCAGAGATGCCCTAGCCAGTTAAATGAGGGTGGGCTTTGGTCAGTGGGCTTTGTTCTGCCCCATCTGAGTGAAAAAAACATAAGTTTTTTATATCCCTGGTAGTCTAGCACCCCCCCATCATGTTATGATATATAATGATTATTGTATCCCTGGTCATCTAGTGGTCCCCACAATCCGTATTGAATAAAATATTATTGTTTTTTTTTTTATTTCTGGTAGTGGCCTCCCCAGATATGTATATCCTCTATATTTGTTTTTATCTCCCTGGTGGTCTAGTGCTTTGATCTGTATATTATAATTGTTTTCAGATAGCCTGAAGTCTAGGATCCCATCATAATGGAATCCATAAGCAGTTGCCCTTCCTGGTATGGATTTTTTATGATGGGGGCACTAGACTACCAGGTATATGAAGAATAATAATTATATACAGATTGGGGTGCACTAGATCACCAGGAGTTAAATAATAAATATAGGGCAAGACACATTTGGAAGGGGGGGCACTAGACTACCAGGATAAAAAAATATATATTTATTCAATACAGATTGGGGCTACTAGATTACTCAGGGATACAATGATCTTTATATATCTAATCATGATGGGGGGGTGCTAGACTACCAGAGATATACAAAATGTTTATTTCTTTATTTAGACGGGGCAGAATGAAGCCCCCTGAGCAAAACAAACCCTCAGTTAACTGTCTAGAGCACCCCTGGGCTTGAAAAATTAGTTTTAAAATCTGGCCATCTCATCCCTCACTCCTTGGTCGTGACCCTGCAAATTCTTTGATCATGAACCTGCAAATTCTTTGGCCATGAGATTCTTTGATCATGATTGTGCATCGTGGGTGAGGTACAAGATGCACAGATTAAAAAATCAACTATCTCAGCCTAGGGGTGTGCTAGGAAGACAAATGAGGGTGGGTTTTACTCAGGGGGCTTCGTTCTGACAAACCATGGTGGTGGTTTGCTGCAATTCTGTTAATTTTTTAAATTTGAAGGCTTTTTATTCTTTGTCATGACCATGCAAATTCTTTGATTGCGAGCCTGCAAATTCTTTGATTGTGAGATTCTTTGATCGTGATTTTGCATTGGAAGTCAAATGAGGGTGGGTTTTACTTAGGGAGCTTCATTCTGTCGACCCATGGTGGTGGTTTACCGCAATTCCTTCAATTTTTTTATTTATAAGGATTTTAATTCTTTGTTCATGAGCCTGCAAATTCTTTGATTATGAGCCTGCAAAATTCTTTAATTGTGAGATTCTTTGATCGCCATCTTTGATCGTGAGGGCAGGACAGATTTTCTATAATGGAATAGATAGGGAAATTTTACTAATCTTTGACATTGAATTTCTCAGAAATGATTTGGTGTTTTTACTTGAGATTTGGAAGGAAGAAAGGCTACATCGCACAGATGTGGCTTTTGGTGGCTTGGTAAGAAAATATTACAGGGTGGCAAACTTACGTCACTATGACGTTGATGCTATTCCCTATAGGATAATATTACGGCACCCGCTGTATTACAGGATTTCTTTGCCGCCCAGCTGGAAAATAGTGGTTTGGTCTTTTGGGCTGAAATTTGGAGGGAGGGAAGCCAACATCCCATAGATGTGCCTTTTGGTGGTTTGGAGAAAAGGTATTACAGGGCGGCAAACTGATGGCACTCTGAATTTGACGCTTTTTCCCATAGGATAACATGATGGCGTCTGACACGCCTTTCAGGGCCCATATCTCAGAAACGGTATGAGATACAGACTTTTTGTCACAAAAATGCTTAGCCCCCTAGGTAGGTGCTAAGCACAAAACTAGCCAGGAAACTCATAATTCATACGAAATGTAAATTTTTTTTCCACGTCGTACTGTTCCTGAGATATAAGCAATTTACTATTCCAAGTCCTAATTGTGTGCTCTGAGGGCCATTATTATGCCTACATTCTTTGTTTTCACTGTGTTTTTCAATGCAGTTTTTGGGGAACAGATGGGTGTGCCCTTTCGTTACTGTGCCACTTAACATTTCTAGTTGCACTTCCATTACAGTTTGCATCACCATTCCTGTCTACGCCACCATGTCCATTACGGTTTGTGTTTTTGTTTGTGCTTGTATTTCTGTTTCTGTTTTATTTGGCGTTATTGTTGCTGTTACCGTTACCATTTGTACTTGCGGTACCATGCCTGTGCGTGTTACAGTTTGCATTTCCATTCACGCTTGCGTTAGTTTTTGCATTTCTGTTTCCTTTGGCTTTATTGTTGCTGTTACCATTACCATTTGTGTTTACAATTGTGGTACCATAACCGTACATGTAACGGTTTGCGTTTCTGTATGTGCTTTCATTTGTGCTTGCATTTCTCTTTCCTTTGGCGTTATTGTTGCTGTTACCGTTATCATTTGCATTTAAAACTGCGGTTCCATGACTGTACGCTTTATGGTTTGCGTTTTCCAACGCACTTGCATTTCTGTTTACTTTGTCATTATTGTTGCTGTTACTGTTACTATTTGTGTTTAAAAATGCGGTACCATGACCGTGAACGTAAAGGTTTGTGTTTCTGTATGCACTTGCATTAACATTTCTCTTTCTGTTTCCTTTGTCATTATTCTTGCTGTTACTGTTACCATTTGCATTTACAATTGTGGTACCGTGTCCATCCGTGTTATAGTTTGCGTTTCCGTACGCGCTTACATTTCTGTTTCCATTTCTGTCTCCTTTGGTGTTATTGTTGCTGTCAACATTTCCATTTGCATTTCCAATTGCTGTACCATGAACATGCATGTTACTAGCTGAGTTTTGTACAAAATTCCATTTGTGTCTCCGTTTCCATCACTGTTTGCTTTGGCTTCACTTTGCATTTGCATTTGTATTTCCATTTGTTTTACCATTTACATTTGCAGCACAATGTGTGTAACCATTTTCACTTGTGGTTGCATTGCACTTACTGTTACTATGTCACACAAAATCACATGGTCGGAGCGCGAGTCCCAAGGGGCCCCATGCTCCCACCAACTTGCTCAACTTTCTACTTTTCTATTCTTTTCTTAAAAAGTAAGGAAATTGTATGCAAAAAACTTCATTAATGCATCATTTAGGGTTCTTCTGCAGAGAAAAATGTGAGGAAATTTGATTTTAGGGTTCCCACCCCTTGCAACCCACCCCCAGCCTGCCCCCTCACCAACATGCATTGGGGTTTGCATTGGGGTCATCACCCACTTTCATACACTGTACCACCTCAGTTGTTTTTTGCATAGAATATATATATATATATATATATGTGTGTGTGTGTGTATTGTGTGTGTGTGATGTATGTGTGTGTGTGTTGTGTATATATATATATATATATATATATATATATATATATATATATATATATTAGAGGCACAGAACCCATTTAATGCATTAGTTAGGTTGTTCCACACAGACAAAAGTGAGGAATTTGGTGTTAGTGTTGAAAGTCCCCTTGGACCCCCACACCCCCAACCGCATCGAAATGTGATTGGAAATATTCATAACTCTCACCCCATTACATGTGTAAAGAAGCAGAGGTTTAGGAGAATGGGGTGAGAGTTAGGACTGACTAGCATTTTTCTGATGAAAAGTCCGTATCTCACACTGTTTCCGAGATACGGGCCCTGAAAGGCGCAGTGAACGCCGTAATGGTATCCTACTGGAAAAAAAAAAGAAGTTCGGAGTGCCATAACTTTGGCTCCCTGTTACATTTTTTCACTAAACCACAAAAAGGTACATCTGTGGGATGTTGGCTGTGTTCCCTCCAAATTTCAGCCCAAAAGACCAAACTGTTATTTTGCAGCAGGGCGCCAAAGGATTGCTGCAATACGTCATACACCGTAGTGTTATCCTATGGGAAAAAGTGTCAACTTTGGAGTATTGTAACTTTGCCACGGTGTAATATTTTTTCAACAAAACATGGAAAGGCACATCTGTAAAATGTTGGCTGTGTTTCCTCCAAATTTCAGGCCAAAACACCAAACCATTCTTTAGCAGCAGGGTGCCAAAGAATTGCTGTCATTTTCCCACAGCCTAGAAAAGTACTGTTGAAGTTCGCAAAAGCTTTCTCAAAGTCATTCGACAATGTCGCAAGTGCTAAAGTACTTTACGAAAGTACTTTTTCCAGAAATGTGAAAAACATATTGCTGGGATGTTTTACTCCAAAATAAAGACATGGCTAGCATCCTCAGGGTCCGACTAGGTGAATACAAAAAGAATTAGGTTGCTAGAGGGTCCCAAATTTAAATGCCAAGCATTTTTCTGATCACCAACTGAAAACAAAATGGTGGAATTGTGACAGTAAAAGGGCCATTTGCGGAAGTAAAAACTGCATTTGTGACACTGTCAAACTTTTTGTTAACTTTTCCCATTGACTTATAATGGGAACTTGTTTTTTGAATAACTTTTGAACTGGTGAATATTTTTTCATGAAATCTTTGAAAGGCACATCGGGGACCCTGGTCGCACGTTCCCTGAAGATTTCGGACTGGTAGCGCAAACCATGCGACCTGTAGGCACGACCATAGAATTCCTAAAAAGCATAAATGCTTGTGCAGATCATGCTTAATAACTCCTCAGCCATATATCTGACCGGTACGAAACTTGGCAGATCCAAAGGCGTATGGGTCTTGATCGTGTGTTAAAAATTTCAGGTAAATCTGTTGAAAAGTTGCAAAGTTATTAAGATGCAAAAGTTTGGGTTTAACATGTAAATGGCTGTTCAACCCTAACTATGGTAGCACTACCGTGCTACCATAATATATTTATACAATGGAGGTGAGAGCTATTCCAGTGGAATAAATGGAGATATTCTCACTGCAGTGAGATAAATGCTGATAACATCAGTGGATTGAAACATATTCTATTTATCCATACTCTGCTGATGTCACCACTCACTCACTCACTCAAGCTAGCATTCTAAGGCCCTGTCCACACTATGCCTCTGTAACATTACAGAGTGTCCAAACCATTGCCACAATGGTTTGCGTTTACACCTGTAACTTTACAGAAGGCATTTTCGTAACTGTTGTTGAAACTACATATAAGGTGGTTTCAACAATGGTTATGAAACTGGTCTCACCTCAGTAAAGTTACCGTCAGTAGTGTGGATGGGCGGTAATGGTCCCCTACAGGGCCCGTAGCGCAGCGCGAGCTGCATTGTAGTATTGGGTGCTGCAGTAACAGTCACCAGGTTCCCGAGGTGGGGACTGGAAGTACCGGTCTCGTACCAGTCATTGCTGCAGTGTGGACACACTGTACTGTTCCCCGACTCTAACGGTTTCTGTCCATTACGGGGTCTGAGCGGTGTAGTATGGATGGGGCCTAAATGAAAGTGCTTCAGAAATCAGTTTTTGTTTCTCACTGAAGCCTGTAATTATTCAATTAGCATTGCAAAACACACTTACCTATGTCCCATAGTTACTAACACTCCTAGCCCATTACTGTGCTGATTTCAGTTTCAAAACAAAATAAATTCTAAATTAAACTCCTTTACAAACCAGTTTCTTTCTCAGTGCTAGCTGCAACTAACTCAATTAGCATTGCAAAACACAGTCACCTGTTTCTCATAGTGTTTCTAACAATCTCAGTCCATTCAGAAACACTCCCACATCCTCAGACCACACACACATAGTGCTGCCAGTATAGTCTAGAGGTTAGAGTAATGAGCTCTGAACAAGCTTGGTACATCCAGCAGACCAGTCCTGGGTTTGATTTTTCACAACCTCCACTTGCATACTGTGTGACTCTGAACAAGTCTCTTAATTGTACAGTGCTTCCTGGTCACTCCTGAAAACTCACCTGGTTACCAAAGATTAGTTACCAAAGACAAAAATAAAAAAGCAAACAGGAAAAGACACAGCAAATGTAACAACACTTCTTAAGCTCCTACCCCGTTGTATAAATAACACACATGACATGCAGAGCTTGTACTAGGGGAAATACTATCACTCTTGCAGAGTGAGCTGTGCATTCTCACTCATGCCTTCAGCATGCATAAGAATACAGAGCTCACGCTGCAGGAGTTAGAATATTTTCCTTATCTCACAGCTGCCCATTTTATATATATATATATATATATATATATATATATATATATATATATATATATATTTATATTTATATTTATACCACAGGGTGAGAGATTTCTAATAGGATTACCTGTATTACAGTATTTCCACTGCAGTGAGGATAAATCCTGATGACATCAGCAGAATGAGGATATTGACATTTATCCATACTCTGCTGATGTCACCAGAGTGAGGATAAATGTACTGCTGCTTGCATTGTAAAGGAAACTGCTTCAGAAAAAGTTTCTCTTTCTCACTGAAGCTGCAACTTACTCAAATAGCTTTGCAAAAGACTCTCGCCTATGTCCCATTGTGTTTCTAACATTGCTAGCCCATTGCTGTGCTGATCTCAGCTTCAAAACAACCTGAATTCTAAATGAAAGTCTTTTACAAAGCAGGTTCTGTTTCTCAGTGCTACCAGCAGCAGTTCTTCTTTCTCACTGAGACTCTGACTCACTCAAATAGCTTTGTAAAACACAGTCACCTGTGTTTCTGACTCCCAGTCCCTTCAGAACACACACACACACACACACACACACAGACACACACTGACAGCATACTCAGAATGAGCAGGAAACACACAGTCTCAGAAAAAATGTTCCTGCAGCTCTCACCCCTGTGGTATAAATCACACACATGATGGGCATATCATGGCATATGGAAAATATTCTCACTCCTGCCTCGTGAGCTGTGTATTTTCACTCGTGCCTTCGGCACTCATGAGAATACACAGCTCACTCTGAAGGAGTGAGAATATTTTCCATATCCCACTCCTGCCCATCATGTATCCCCTATATATATCCACTGCCAGAGCACAGCTTGAAGCCTGCAAGGTTGAGGGCCATTAGGCCCACTTGCCCTTCCCTTGAGCAGCCACGATAACAAAGCTGGAAGCCTGCAGGTAAGGGACTTCAGACAAAAATCTGCCACAATAGCTGTGTTTCAGTTCTCTGAGTAACGCACTGCCCTGCTGAAATTTTTCAATTTGGTACCTTAACTAGGGAGGTACTGACTATAGTGCTATACTTGGGGGGGGGGTGCCTTGATCAGACTGCTTTTTACCCTGCAGACTTGATTTAACAATTTTAAAGAGACTGTAACTTATTGAACTTTCTGGGATTTCCTCCTGTAATATCTTTAAATTTGGACAGAGTTTGAAAGTTGATGTGGGAGTAAGTATTACCCAACGTCTGGGCTCAGTACAATTGCGCGATATTAGAAGGGTGTCTGAACTTTCTCTTTTTAAAAAATAGAAATTGTTTCTGTTACTGCTAAAAGAAGATATTATTTCACACTAAAGCAGAGCTTTTAGTTGCTAAGAGGCTATCCCAGCTGATTAATTCCTCCCGGAGATAAGCAATGCAACTTGATACGTTTTAGGAGCTCAGCCCCTCTTCTCTCCCCCTTGATCCCCCCCTGCCTTCTTGCTTGTAACCTGGCTGGTGGCAGCTCCTAATATAAATTCTCTTGCTTTTTGTTTCAGTGTCGAGGGCCATCAGGATCCCTTGCCCTCCCCTCGAGCTGCCACTGGAGCACAGCTTGAAGCCTGCAGGTACGGGACTTTGGAGAAAAATCTGCCACAATGGCTGCATTTCAGTTCCCTGAGGAACATAATGCCCTGCTGTGTTCCTGCTGCTGCTGGGTGGTGACTACCCCAGCCCATCCTTGGCTAACTCTCTTTAAATAGGCAGGACTACTGCAAGAATTTCTCAGTCAGCCGAGTTTCTCATTAGCAGGTTTTCAGAGACAGACACTAGAGGTCATTTCTCAGCTTCTCTTCTTCAACGACCATGTGTCCTTGCAGTTGGTTGTTACTGGTTGCCTCGTATTGGTCATAGGATTCTACCCAGGGGACCACTACCTTACTTAAAACTAGGATCCTATAGCTCCACTTCCCTATTTAACTATTTTAATTAAAAATAGGATCCTGTAGCTCCACATCCTTTTTTACAAACTGACTTAAAATTAGGATCTGGGTAGCTCTACCTCCCCCTCTCAAACATCAGGTTTCTGGTACTCTTCACAGTTAACTCCTGGAGGATTTCTAGGGCTGCATACTGTCTCTCATCTCAAATAGGAGTGGTTTGAATACCAACTGTGCTCTCTAACTTGCTTAACTACTTCAACATCCAAAGTAGCTTTTCTCCCCTAGAATGATTACATATAGGCAGACATTTAGAGGTGTCCTGGTGAGGCATAACATTAACTCTACATGCAGCGACTTAACGAGTCAGGATTTGTATGGACTTGACTTCTTGTCTCAGTCTGTGCCCCTACCAGTGTGAGACAGAAAATTTAAAGGCTGATGCTTCATCTATTGGTGGATTTTAGTGCTCTTCTTCACAGAATCTGCACTAACAATGAATTGGGCAGCCATGCCTACTGGCATGGTATGGAACACGACAACTCGCTCCTGACAATTCACCCCCCGACAATACACTCCCGTCATTTCACTCCAGCAATGATTAGCTCCTACAATAAATCACCACTGTGACAATTCGCTCCCACTCCCGGTAAGCAGCATTCAGTACTCCACCAACTTGTATTTCTATCCCTAGCCCTAGCTCAGTCACCCCTAGTTCAGTCACATTCAGCTCTCTGCAGTTCAAAAACTCATTCCATCCTTATTATAATTAAAAATGGCCACTGTGAACTGAGTGAGTTAAATGTCTTCTTTTTTATTTGAATTAAGAAAGTCTAGTTTGCGGCAAGTAATTAGCCAGTGATCAAATCTCATCCATGTTGCCTATTAAGCTGTGTTATAGTAAACCCTCAGTGTCAATAAATAAACAAAACAAATTAAAAAAAAAATATGCCCATCCCTGACTTGCCTGAAATAAAAGGTCATTGATAAATGAGCCAGCTTTTAGGTTCTTGCTATGATATAACCCTCAGATGCTGCTGTCAGTAGGTCTAAACCTTACTCTCAGGTTCTTGACAATAATGGGCATGCAAGGAATAACAGACACATTACATAAGTGTAATAAAGCTTGTTTATTACTACCAAAAGGAAATCACAATTGCCTTAGCAGTTTTTACCATTAGGAACTGGGATCCAATGCTAAGCATTCCCTATACCTTGAGAAATCTCCATGTCTCCTGGGGTCTCCAAGGTAAAAGACGTAATGTCTTACATTATAAACCTAAGATAACTACCATGGTTACTGTAAGATAGAAACATTTCTAGTTACAGAGATGAGCCCTATTGGCTAAATTAGAGGTGGCTCCTCAGTCCAAGATATCATTATACAATTTTGTTATAGTCATCATTTTGTAGAAACAAAGAGGTACAGTTTGTACATAGCTGTGTAGTAATACAAATCATCAGAAGATGGCAATGCCGACTTATATATCATAATCATTACAAGGACACAGATGTCCTAACATATTATAAGCAAGGAATACATGTGTATATTGGAAAAGTAAACTGTATAACAATTATATACATACATATCCTGACATCTACTCTTATACTGTAGATGCCCTTAGCCCTATATGCTAGTACAGTATAACATATACCTAAATGCTAGCTGTCTGCAGTGTACCTCTGGGGGTACCAATCAGGGTGCAGGGACCTTGTGTAACATTCCCCCCAGTTGTTGCCTCAAAAGGAGCAACACAAGCAAGAGTAAGGAAGTAGAGATACAGTAGAGCAGGGGCCATTTACAGACCCAATGCAGAAGCCTTGTAAAGGAAATTCAGCTGCTCACGGTGTAGGCATAATGTGCACCGTAGGCAGCAAAGCATAATAAAAATGAAAACATAACAACATTTCTTGTATAATGACAAAACATTTAAAGGTAATCTCTAACCATGTGTTAGTAAGTGCACTATTTAAGTCACCATCATTAATGAGGGCATAGACTGCTTAATCAGCTTTGGAAATATTATTGCTGATGTGGATGAGGTGGGTGTCCTTTCTGTCTAATAGTGATTTTAATGTCAAAGTTAAAGGATCAGTGTGTACATTAAAATAGGGTAAATACTCTGAAAGACTAAGCAGATAATCGGGGTTACCATCAATGACATCAGGGTGCATAATGGGGACAGGGGTAATAACTGTGTGCCCAATAATTTTGGTCCGGTGAGGTATGAAGCAGAAGTTTCAATCATTAATAAAACATGTTTTCTCACCATAGATGAACTGTTTAAAGTTTGTTACTACACAAAATTCACCATCCAAATTATATTTCATTATTACAGTAGGCAATCTCCATTTTTGTAACTGTACTGGGCAAGTATAAGTCTGTTTGGAAATTCGTGTTGACAGGAGGTGAACCTCCTTCCGATAAGACTGGTACAAAGCATCTGGAGCAGATGTTGAGTCCTGGTATTCTGTGCCATTGGTGGTGATGTCATCATCCATGGGAAAAGACCAATCAATACTGTCTGGGGAATATACACATACAGGTTTAATAACATCAATGCTAGCTGTCTGCGGTGTATCTCTGGGGGTACCAATCAGGGTGCAGGGACCTCATGTAACACTGCTTTTGTTGCAATGAAGTTCAGGAGGCAAGATGTCTCCTTATTTGAAATTTTTTTTTTTGCCAGTTCCATGAAGCCATTGGTACATAAAATTCTGACCCGTTCTAGTAGCCTCTGTAATCTTCTTTTCCAGTGTTGGTTTTCTTCTACCACCATTCACAAACTTATTTTTTTTTTCTTTTACACCATTTGGGTTAATGGTTACAGTCCATGTCCTCCCTATCAGTGGGGCAGGCCCAGTGATCAAAAAGAGTACTGCACCAGTGACTGTTCATTTCTGTTGGTACTGTGGTCTTGGAGTGAATTGACTCTGTGGCGAGTAGATGTGGGGGTGAGTATTTACTGGAGTGTGCTGTTGAGAGAGAATCATCGCAGAGTGAAATATCAGGAGTAAGTTGGCATGTACCTGGCATGGCAAGCTCTCTGGTACTGCAGTTACTAGCATGTGATCTCTGTGGCACTGTCCTCAGTTCTGGATAGAACACATCAGACAAGCACTCCACCTCTGCAATATGTGGCTTTCCACAGGCAGATTACCCAACCTTCTTGGCTAACCCTCTGTCGACCTTAGCCCTACTTATTAAACAGAAGCATCAGGGGATAGGTTTCTATCTTATAAATAGAACATCCCCAAGAGTGTGGTCTACCATAAATAGAGCACAAATCCTCATGCACCTTAGGGTGCTGCTCCTGATGAGCAGGGATTTAGAACAGAACCCTGGCCCAAACTGCTGCCTTAGTTCACAGGTCAGCTCCACATGGATTTGCAAAAAAAGTGTAAGGCTACCACACCTTAGTGCAGGGAGTTTACTAAGTAAGATGTAAATGTTTGAGGCTTGGGTGGATGGATAGTCACAAACCTGACATCCTGGGCATAACTGACACATGGCTGAAACCACACTGTCCGCACTCCCTGTGCAAACTAAATGGCTACTCCCTGTTCCAAAATGACAGACCAAGGAAAAAGAGAGGTGGTGGGGTTCTTATTTTTGTAAATGACAAGCTCTCTGGTTCAATAATCTCGGCTGGTCAGGCAAGCAATTCTACCACTGAATGGCTCATAATTGAACTGGTTATTGGATTGACCAATAAAATCTACACAGGCTGTGTTTATATTCTTAACTGATGCATTAACAAAGCTTTTTGCAATTAATTTCCTTTCTTTTTGAGAAAGTGTAATGTAACTAGTAAACACTCACTAGTGAGGTTGGGGGCTTATCCCCTGCTAGGGACTCAGTGATAGTGGTGAATCTTAATTTAAACTGGCTGGGCAGAAAAAGCAAAGAGTATGCTTAATTCCTCAATCAGGTAAATCTGACCCAGTTGATAGGCACCCCCACACAAATTAACTCCAAATCATTAAACCACTGTCTTCAAGATTGGATCATGACAAACAGAGAGGACACAATCATGTCTGTAGGGGTACTACCTGACTCAATAAGTGATCATTCTTCTACCTATTGTAATTGGTCCTGTCACTGGGCTGCCCACCCCTCAAAATGATAAATTTCAGGCAATTCACTGGCGTCGACCTAAATGTACTAAGAAATTACTTGAAGGGTATACACTGGTCAGCCTTCTATTCACTCACATCTGTTGATGTAGTCCTAGGTTTCCTGGTAGCAGCACGGTCATTGGTGCAGGAGATGTATTGTCCCATGACTACATGGCAGATCAAGGGATGGGAGATACAAAGTGGATCAGTAAAGATTTACTGGCCCAAATTATAACCAGGTAAAAGGCCTGGCATGCTTAAAAGGTAGCCTCCTTGGCAGGGAATTTGAACAACCACAAGAGGCTGAGAAACCAATGCAAGAACATAATGAAACAGCTCAAGACCACCTATTTTAAGGGGCAACAGGTACAGCACCTGGGTGACCCCCATAAATTCTGGACCTCAGTGAACTCCTTAATAAAATGTGCACCCTCAAAAAGTGATGTTCAACTAATCTCAAACTCTGGACTAGTTACGGACCCGTTGATTATCTCTGGTATCCTTAATAACTAATTTTGTAACCTTGAACAATACCTAGCCCTCCTTCCTCCAGTGGACAGGAACTCCTCACCTCCAAGCCAGGGAGGATTAAGTCAAAATAGCCTAACATTTCATTTCAAAATCATATCGAAAACTGAGGTCTGTAAACTTTTAAGGGCACTACCGAATATTGTAAGTGTGGAAAGTGATGGCCTATGCCCCCAGATCCTGAAACTGGCTCCGGACCTTATAAGCAAGCCACTAGAATACATCATCAACCTACCTCCAACCACTGACACAATGCCAACACTCTGAAAAGAGGCTAAGGTAGTACCAATTTATAAATTGGGGAGACAAACCTACCTGAGAACTATAGGCCTATCTCTATACTCTCACACATGAGCAAGATACTGGAGAATGTAGTTTTCAGGCAAATAACAGACCATCTTGCAGCAAACAACAAGTTATTCAAGCTCCAACATGGCTTCAGAAAGGGTTTCAGCACCACAACAGCCTTAGCGCAATTCACAGATCATGTTCTCAGAGAGGCAGGCAAAAGGAACTTCACCGATGCCATATTTGTTGACCTTTCTAAGGCATTTGATATGGTAGATCATAGAATGCTATGTAAGCAACTCTTAGTATTGGGTTTCTCATCAGGCATGTAATCTTGGGTCAGGAGCTACTTATCTGATAGAACCCAGTCAGTAAGGATCAGAGGAGCACTATCCATCCCTCTTCGTGTTCTGAGGGGTGCCCCACAGGGGTCCATTTTAGGACCATTGCTATATTATTCCTTTGTGAATCCACTGCTACTTGAAACCACTTCTAACAATAGAGTTATGTATGCTGATAATCTTGTGCTTTTCTGTAGTTACAGATCTGCTGACAAGGTGTCTCAGCAACTATCTAAGGAATATACAGTGGCGTGAAAAAGTATTTGACCCCTTCCTGATTTTCTCTATTATTGCATATTTGTCACACTGGATGTTTTCAGGTCTTTAGAGAAAATGTAATATTAGATAAAGGGAACCTGAGTGAACAAATAACACTTGTTTTTTATTTTTTTATTTCACCTATTTAATGAAAAAAGTTAACCAACACCAACTGGCACTGTGTGAAAAAGTAATTGCCCCCTTACACTTAATAACTGGTTACGCTCATATTTAGCTGCAATGACTGCAACCAAACACTTCCTATAATTCAATATCAGTCTTTCACATCGCTGTGGAGGAATTTTAACTCACTCTTCCTTGCAGAACTGCTTTAATTCAGTAACATTTGGTAGGTTTTCAAGCATGAACTGCTCGTTCAGGTCCTGCCACAGCATCTCTATTGGGTTTAAGTCTGGACTTTGACTAGGCCACCCAAAACTTTAATTTTACTTCTTTTAGCCATTCTGATGTGGACTTGCTTTTGTGTTTTGTATCATTGTCTTGCTGCATGACCCAACTACGCTTCAGCTTCAGCTGACGGAAGGATGACCGGACATTCTCCTTGAAATTTCTGGTACAGAGCAGAATTCATGGTTCCTTTAATTTTGGCAAGTCATCCAGGTCCTTAGGCAGCAGCATCCCCACACCATCACACTACCACCACCATGTTTGACTGTTGGTATGGTGTTCTTACTGTGGAATGCTGTGTTTGCTTTAAGCGAGACATTATGGGATCCATGTCGTCCAAAAAGTTCCACTTTGGACTCATCTGTCCATAGAACATTTTCCCAAAAGGCTTGTGGATCATCCAGGAGCTTCTTGGCAAATGAGAGACGAACATTTATGTTCTTCTTGGTTAGCAGTGGTTTCTGCCTTGCTACTCTCACATGAAGCCAATTTTGCCCAGTCTCTTTCTGATTGTGGAGTCATGAACACTGACCTTAGCTGAGGCAAGAGAAGCCTGCAGTTCTTTGGATGTTGTTTTAGGATCCTTTGAGACTTCCTGGATGATTTTACGCTGTGCCCTTGGAGTAATTTTGGCAGGCCGCCCACTCCTGGAAGATTCACTACTGTTCCAAGTGTTCTCCATTTGGAGATTATGGCTCTCACTGTGGTTCAATGGAGTCCCAGAGCCTTAGAAATAGCTTTGTAACCCTTTCCAGACTGAAAGAGGCAACAAACTTTTTCTGATCTTTTCAGGAACTTCCTTTGATCATGGCATAATGTGCTGGTTGAATCTTTGTGCTGGCAACGGACTCTGATGGTAAGGGCCAAAATAAGTGAGGTTTATATTGAGCAGGGCTGGCTGTAATCAAGCCTGCTGTGTTCAATCAGCTGACTCTAATTATCCTTTTAATTGGGTTGATTTAACTAGGGGGCAATTACTTTTTCACACAGTGCCAGTTGGTGTTGGTTAACTTTTTTCATTAAATAAATGAAATAAGTAAAAAAAAAAGTGTTATTTGTTCACTCAGGTTCCCTTTATCTAATATTACATTTTGTCTAAAGACCTGAAAACATCCAGTGTGACAAATATGCAATAATAGAGAAAATCAGGAAGGGGGCAAATACTTTTTCACGCCACTGTACATCTACTGAAAAATGGTTTGCGCAGCACAGAATGGTAGTTAATGCAACAAAAAAAATTAAACCGTGCTAGTTGGCTCAAGCCAAAGGCTGGAGAGGCACTCAGATGCCTCCATACCCTCTTTGAACATTACAACTTGGGATGGATCCACTCTGGAACATGTGAAAAATATAAAATACCCAGGGGTCACCCTGGACCCCCCACTCACCTTTGCCTCTCATGTGGGGCAGGCCATAAAAAGCGTAAATCAGTGGTTGGGTGCTTGTTACTGTGTTAAGCACCTACTGTTGCCTGAAACAAGACAGGCCATAGGTCAGTACACCCTGATTCCAATCCTAGAATACTGCTCACCTGTCCTACATGCTATCTCAGCCAGGCTTTTGACTAGACCGCACACTGCCTTCAATAACATATGTAGGTTTGTCTCTATGGCTCCTTATTGCACTCACCACTGCACTCTATACAAATCCTTAGGAAGGCTGCCCCCTCAAGCTCACAGGAACCTCCTGTACAGGACCTTCATCTGTAAGGTACTCTGCAGTGGGGTAGGGTCTCCACTCTTGGGCATGCTTACCAGGAAACAGGTATCCAGACAGCTCAGGTTCTCCTCATGTCTTGCCCTCAAATGTCCCAAAATAACTACAGCAATGGGGCAGAGAAAATTTTCCCGTGATGCACCTAGCTTCTGAAACTCTCTATCAGTTGAGCTCCAGTCCCTAAAATCCCCTCTTAACTTTAAACTGCACTTCCGGAAGATCCTAATAACTAATGCACACTGCAAGTGCTGGCATACCCAAATACACTTTATATCAGTTAAGCACTAGGATGTCTTTTGACAGCTCCCTATGTAAAGGGATTTTAAGATACCCCCTCTGGTAAAAATGTCACTACTATTGCAGTATGACAGAAGACCGCCTGTTCACGGAAATAAGTAGTGCATTGCCTGGAACTGTGTGATGGGGTTGGAATGCTGTAATTTCTCATTTTCTTTTTTCTTTCTTCAGGGGTTACATTTTGAAGGTTTGATTATTGTAACCCATCCATGCTCATTATGTCTGTACAGGGTAGAATTAAAAATGTTACTGTATCCTCTTGTTATCTTTTGTACTAATGTTCTGTTTTTGTACTGTGTATCTGCCATCTTCATGGCCCGGGTCATGCATGAAAAAGGTCCACTGGATCAGTGTGCTTATCAAGTTAACAAATACATAAATAAATAATATGTGTGTGTGTGTATATATATATATATATATATATATATTATGGTAGCACGGTAGTGCTACCATAGTTGGGGTTGAGGAGCCATTTCCATGTTAAACCCAAAATTTTGCACCTTAATAACTTTGCAACCGTTTGATGGATTTGCCTGAAATTTGGAATGCATAATCAAGACCCATAGGCCTTGGGATCTGCCAAGTTTTGTAGTGATTGGATATACAGTTGCGGAGTTATTAAGCGTGATCTGTGCGCGTGTTTACGCTTTTATGGAATTCTATGGTCGCGCGTACAGGTCGTACGGTTTGCGTGACCGGCCCTAAATCTTCAGAAAATGTGCAGGCAGGGTTCCTGATGTGCCTTTCGAAGATTTGGTGAAAAAATATTAAACGGTTCAAAAGTTATTCAAAAAACAGTTTCCCATTATAAGTCAATGGGAAAAAGTTAACAAAAGTTCGACAGTGTCGCAATGCATTTTACTTTCGCAATGGGCCTGTTACTTTCGCAAATCCGCCATTTTGTTTTCAGTTGGTGATCAGAAAAATGGTTGGCATTTAAATTTGAGACCCTCTAGCAACGTAATTATTTTTGTATTTAGCTATTCAGGCCCTGAGGATGCTTGCCATGTCTTGATTTTGTGGTAAAACACCCCAGAAATATGTTTTTCAAATTTCTGGAAAAAGTACTTTCACAAATTACTTTCGTGCTCACGAAAGTGTCAAACTTTTTTGCGAAAGCTTTTGCAAATTGCGACAGTAATTTTCTAGTCTGTGGGGAAATGACAGCAATTCTTTGGCACTGTACTGCAAAATAACCGTTGGGAGTTTTGGGCTGAAATTTGGAAGGAACGCAGCTGACATCTCACAGATGTGCCTTTCAGTGTTGTATTGAAAAAATATTACACGGCAGCAAAGTTATGGCACTCCAAAGTTGACAGTTTTTCCCATAGGATAACATTGTGGCACCCGAAGCATTACAGGAATCCTTTGGCAACCTGCTGCAAAATAACGGTTTGGTCTTTTTTCCTGAAATTTGGAAGGAAGACAGCTAACAGTACACAGATGTGCCTTTCAGTAGTTTGGTGAAAAAATATCACATGGCGGCAAAGTTACGGCACTCCAAAATTGACGTTTTTTCCCATAGGATAACATTACGGCACCCGACACTTAACAGAAATCATTTGTAGCCCTGCTGCAAAATAACGGTTTGGTCTTTTTTCCTGAAATTTGGAGGGAAGACAGCCAACAGCCCACAGATGTGCCTTTCAGTAGTTTGGTGAAAAAATATTACAGGAAGGCAAAGTTATGGTGCTCCGAACTTTTCTTTTTTTCCCATAGGATAACATTACGGCGTTCGCCGCGCCTTTCAGGGCCCGTATCTCGGAAACGGTGCGAGATACGGACTTTTCGTCAGAAAATTTCTTAGCCCCATAATGGGGCTAGGATACAAATTAGCCAGGACAGTTGTAAATAATATGACTTTTAAATGTTTTTTCTACATCGTACAGTTCCTGAGATATAATGTATTTAGTATTCCAAGATCTCATTTTCTGCGCCGATACTCATTATTTTGCATACGTTATTTGTACTCACTGTCTTTCTCAATGCAGGTTTTGGGGAAAACCAGCCTGTGCGCTTACATCACTGTTACTGTTGCCCTTTCCGCTTGCGGAGCCGTACCCGTTTCACTTACCATTTACGTCTGCACCACCATGTGCGTTATCCTTTGCGTTTTCATTTGCGCTTGCGTTTCTGTTATTTTTTTGCCATTTCTGTCTACAGTATTGTTTATCTTACTGTTTCACTTTACATCACCATGCCCATTGACATTTCTGTTTGCAGGCACCATGTTACTATGTGACAACACATCATGTGGCAGACCATTCCGCTCACGCCACCATGTGCGTTGCACTCTTCTTGTTCTCATTCGTGCTTGTGTCTACTATGTGCGCCACTGTTAGCATTTCTGTTTGCGTTGCTGTCCCTGTTTGTATGCCACAACACATCATGTGGTGGGCGCGGGGCCCTTGGGCCCAGCCTCCTAACGATACGTAAGCGGAGGCGGCCCCTTGGACCCCGCCTCCTCACTGCAATACATTCACTATTCTCATTATCATTCTCAAAAAGAAGGGAAATTAGAGGCAAAAAACTCTGTTTAATGCATTAGTTAGGGTTGTTCCACAGCGACAAAAGTGAGGAAATTCGCTGTTAGGGTTGAAAGCCCCTTGGACCCCCCCCGCCCACCCCCCAACCGGCATTGGGGTGCGCATTGGGATGCGTCAGTCCTAACTCACCCCATTCTCCTATACTTCTGCTGCTTTACACATGTCATGGGTGAGAGTTAGGGCTGACGATCCCAATGCACCCCAATGCCGGTTGGGAGGGTGGGCGGGTCCAAGGGGGTTTTCAACCTAACAGCGAATTTCCTCACTTTTGTCGCTGTGGAACAACCCTAACTAATGCATTAAACAGAGTTTTTTGCCTCTAATATATATACATACACACACATATATTTATTTATTTATAAAATGGGTAGGGAAATTGCCTAGAATTTATTGGATGAAAAGCATCACATGACAGTGCATATATCAGAGCACGACTGAACACCTGCACTTTTACACCCCTCTAAAACAATTGTGCCATTTTATAAGATAGATAACCCACTCTGAGGTGTGCAGTCACAATCTGATATACACACGCCTTGGGTGGCTGACGAACACCAAGGCATGCGTATATTAGAGCGTGACCGCACACCTCAAAGTGGGTTATCTATTATATATATATATATATATATATATATATATATATATATGTTTAACCAGAAAGGCACACTGAGCAGAGTACTGCTCGATCCCAGGTGCATCCTGGGGAAGGGGGACATAAGGAGACAGACACGTACAAGCAAGTACAGTAACAGTTCAGATACATCGCTAGGTTGACACATCATTTGGAAAAATCTGAACATACATACATACATATCTACATACATTTTTATATTTGGGCATTATCAATGTGACTTGCAACTATAGACAATCATCAATTCATACAGAAGGAAACAAAGCCTGCAATTAGAGCTGAGATAACTGATTCAGTTCTGTAGTTGGATGCTGGGAAAGAGTACTGAACCAACACTGCTTTGAGCATGTGCAGGGTGCATTGCCATGCATGTTTATGAGGTGTCTGAGGTAAGTGGGTGAGGGCACTTGTCGAGTGCTTGCAGGGAGGGAGTTCCACAGCTTAGGCATATGATGTCTGAAGGCTGCTTGGCCAGCTGATGAGGTCATGCATGGTACTGTTAGGAGAAGGGTGTTTGCTTTCCTCAGTGAATAAGTGGTGGCAGGAAGAGGAGTTAGAACTGCATTGAGGTATTGGGGGAGGGACTGGAACCAATACTTTGCTATGAGTATCATGCAGTGTGCCTGCTGCCGGTCAAGGAGGGTGGGCAGCTTTAGGGCCCGATAGAGGTCACAGTGGTGAGTAGAGGGCAGGCCATCAAGGGCAAATCTGCAGAAAGAGTGGAAGAGGGTGTCCAGTCTGGATAGGTTGGATTTGGGAGCGGCACTATAGACTACACCACCTTAGTCGAAGATGGTGAGAATCATTTTCTGTACTAGTGCACTGCAGGCTGGCAGGGGGATATTACCACAGTTGCGGTAGAAGGCTCCCAATTTAGGATGAAGTTTTTTGTGGATGGCTTCAACATGTGCAGAAAAGTCAAGATGCTGGTCTAGTCAGATTCTGAGATATCTGAAGGAAGTGTAAGCTTCCAGAGTGGTCCCTTCCAGGGTGAGGAAGATGGGGAGGGTTTTGAGCCAATAGAGTCTCTGCCTTGTTCCAAAGGTCAAGGAGACCATTTTCTTGGCATTTAGGAACAGCTGGTTTGTACAAAACTAGTGCTGGACTTGACTGAAGTCCTGCTACAATGTGGATTCAACTTCAGCAGTTGAGGGGCCAGAAGAATACAAGACTGTGTCATCTGCATACATGTGTATGGAGGGGTGTAGGCAGGTGGTTGGCAGGTCATTTAGAAAGATGGAGAATAGGAACAGACCAAGGAAAGATCCTTGGGGACACCAATGATAACTGGGAAGGGGGTAGGTGGATCCACTAATTTTGACCAACTGGGATCATCCCCCAAGTAGGAGTGGAACCAACTGGTGGCCTTAGCAGATAGCCCAGCAGTGGAGAGCTTATCTAGTAAGACAGGATAGGAGACTGTGTTGAAGGCCTTTGCTATATTGACAAAAATTGTGAAGGTGAGATGGCCCTTGTCCATGCCATCAAGGATAGCATTGATGAGGTGTAGGAGGGAAGTGGTTGTGGAGTGGGACTTCCTGAACCCTGACTGGTAGGGTGAAAAAAGGAGGAGGAGTTCAGGAAGTGGAGAGTTGGGAGAGGACTAGTTTCTCTTTGATCTTGGCCAGGATGGAGAGGAGGGAGATAGGTCAGTACTTACATGTTCAGAGGTGTCACCACCCTTAGCGAGCTGGATGACAGTAGCATGTTTCCATTCTGTGGGATGTAGGCTAAGGAAAATGAGAGGTTATAGAGATCAGCCGGGGGACAGCTATGGCAGGAGCAGCTAGGTGGAGCATCTTGGCATCCAGCCATGTAGGGCATTTGCCTTTGTTAGTATTTAAGGAGATCAAGTCTTCAAAGACTTCAGAGGGTGCTGTTTGGCAGAAGGAGAAAGTAATGGGAGGAGAGGAATGAGCTTTTTCAGGGGCAGCTGCAGCTTTCTGTTTTGGCTGTAAAGGGGGAGGGTGAACAGTAGGACTGAGGTGCAGCTGGTGAAGTAGAAATTAAAAGCAGTTGCAACAACTAATAGGTCGGTTGTGGTGGTTCCATCAACATTTAGCATAGGAGCAGGGAGGTCTGAGAGGGTGGAAAAATGAGTTGGTTTCCTTAACTTAGCCTGGAAGGAAGCTTGGAAGTAACACATCTTTGCCTGCCTGATTTGCCTAGTGCAGGAGTTGCACAGGGAATGGTAATTTGCCTGGTCAGCAGGGGATCTGGTGGCCTCAAATGATTTCCAAGCCTGGTCTCTTTCTCTGATGAGAGCCATGATGTCCACAGTGATCCAGGGCAAATGAGCACCCCTCACCTGGGACCTTTTAAGGGGTGCATGTGTTTCTCATGCTGCTAGGAACTTGAGTTTGAAATGGCTCCATGATTCATCAATACATGAGGTATTAAGGAGGAGGGACCAATCAGTGTCAGTCAACTCATTTAATAGCGATGGAAGGCCCAGGTATTTAAAAGACCTAGTGAGAATTATCCTGGGAGAGGAGGATTTGGTTCTGAATATTTTATGGATAATGAAAACCATATAGTGATCACTTAGGGAATCCGGTAAGGTGCCAGAGGCAATTACTCATTGCTGGTGGGAGGTAAGGGCCCAATCCAGAAGGAAGTGATTAGATTACTTTTTATTTAGTCGAGTGGGTTTGGTGATCAGTTGTGACAGGTTCAGTCCAGCAACTTGGTTGCAGTGCTTGCAGGTGCTGCTGGATAGTCAGTTTAAATTGAAATCCCCCAGTATGGAGCTCACCACACTTAGCAAGGGATTTCAAGGTGACAAGGAGTTCTAAGATTTCAGGAGCTGTGGAAACTAGGGGACAGTAAGTCCCTGCTATAAAAATTGGGTTTGTGTGGGGTAGGGAGACTTTGATTAGCGCTGCATCTATCAGGTGTGGGAGACTTGGTAGTGTGATTTGGGTGAACTGTACAGAGGAAGAGATGTAGATAGCTAAACTCCCTTCCCTCTTGTTGCCCAATCAGTCATGCCTGATAGTAGAGTAGCCTGGGATAGCGATTTTGCAGTCCTTGTGGTGAGGCTTGAGCCAGGTTTTGGAGATGACTAAGACATCAGGGTACAGTGAAAGGATGGTAGGCTATAGCAAGGTTATTTGGTTTAGCAGGCTGCAGACATTCAGATGCATCAATTTTAGGCCATGAGGTAGGCTAAGGGGAGTGGTAGTGGGTCCAAGCAAATAAGCAGTGGGTGGGCGGGATTTGTCTCTCTCTCCCTCTCTCTCTCTCTCTATATATATATATATATATATATTCTATGCAAAAAAAACTTCATTAATGCATCAGTTAGGGTTTTTCTACAGTGAAAAAAGCAAGGAAATTCGATTTTAGGGTTCCTACCCCTTGCACCCTACCCCCAGCCCACCCCCACCAACAGGGATCGGGTGTGAGTTGGGGTCATCAGCCCTAACTCTCACCCTCATCCCCTGTGTAAACAAGCTGAGGTGGTGCAGTGTAGGAGAATGGGGTGAGAGTTAGGGCTGCTGACTCCAATGCACACCCTGATGCCTGTTGCTGGGGGTGGGCTGGAGTGCAAGGGGTGGGAACCCTAAAATCAAATTTCCTCACTTTTTTGCTGTAGAAGAACTCTAAATTATGCATTAATAAAGTTTTTTGCCTAGAATTTCCTTACTTTTTAAGAAAGAATAGAAAATTAGAAAGTTGCACAAGTTGGTGGGAGCGTGGGGCCCACCCACCAACTTGTAAGTGTCGGGCCACATTACACACCCAATGACTAAAAAGTACATTGACAACAGCAAGGCCGGCCACCAAACAAATGTTAATCTAGTAGACCAATAGAAAACGCTGTCCACAAAATGTAAACTGCGCCACACACCATATCTGCAAAAAATATGTTGTCCGACACATAAACACCAGTATTGACATCTACAGGACATGTCATCACCACCCTCAAAATTTCAAGTAAAAAGACCAAGCCGGGTCCAAGATATAGCATGTCAACATTTTCAATTTTCATTCGTCAGAGTGGCACAGTTCCACACCTGTTGACATTTAAACACAACAACTGAAAACTACATCCATGACACTAAGGCTAGGCACCCTATCAATTTCAAGCCACCAGCACAATCCAAAACACTGTCCACAACACATAAAGTGTGTCACACAAAATCTCCACAAAAAAATATTTCTGCGACATGGAAACACCATAATTCACATTTACAGGACATGCTGTAAACACCCTCCAAATTTCAAGTAAAAAGACCACACCATTTCCGAGATATTCAATCTCAAAGATTGGTAAAATTTCCCTATCCATTCCATTATAAAAAATCTGCCCATCTTGTCCCTTCCTCACGATCAAAGATGGCGATCAAAGAATCTCATAATCAAAGAATCTGCAGGGTCATGACCAAAGAATAAAAACTGTTCTAATTTAAAAATTCTAAGAATTGTGGTAAACCACCACCATGGTTCATCAGAATGAAGTCCCCTGAGTAAAACCCACCATCATTTGTCTTCCTAGGACACCCCTGGCCACTGGCCATGGATGTGAGAGGTGGACTGTGCCAGTCTCTGGCTGGGGAAGAGTGGGGGTGCTGGGTGGGCTAGCACGGCTGGGTGGGGGGTTGGGGGCCACTAGACTACCAGAAAATTGCACATCCTTATCTATTTTATTATGATGGGTGGGCTCTAGACTACCAGGGATATGAACAATAATAATTATTTAAAACAGATCGGGGGGGCTACTAAACTACCAGGGAAATAAAAAAGCAATATTTTTCTAATGCACATTGGGGGGCCACTAGACTACCAAGAAATTGCAGATCTTTCTATATTTTATTATGATGGGGGGCGCTAGACTACCAGGCATAAGAGCAACAATTAGAATTTTATCCAGATTGGGGAAGGGGCCACTAGACTACCAGGGATATAAAAAATCAATATTTATGAACATTGGGGGACCACTAGAGATCGTTATCTATTTTATCATGATGAGGGGGCTGCTAGACTACCTGGGATATTTAAAACATGATTTTTGTTATTCAGATGGGCAGAACGAAGCTCTCTGAGCAAAACCCACCCTATTTAACTTTCTAAGGCACCCCTGGCCATCTCGTCCCTCGCGATGCACGATCACAATCAAAGAATCTCACCATCAACGAATTTGCAGGCCTGCAATCAAAGATCGTTGGCGAGCCGTGAAAAGATTTTAAAAGTTCATAACTCTATTTTTTGACTGATTTGGATGAAACCAAAGGCATGGCTCAATAGATCGGATCCCCTTGAGTAAAACCCATTCAAGTTTTACTTCAGAAGTGACCCCTGAGCCGAGATATTTGTGTTTTTCCAATCGGAAACTTTAAAACAAGATGGCGGACCTCGCGATCAAAGAATTTTTAAAATTCTTGGGGACAAAGATTCTTGAATAGCAAGGCTGCAAATTCTTTGATCGCCAGGTGGGACAAGATGGCCAGAACCCCATTCTTTGTTCGCAAAACATACTTATAAATTTTCCCATTGACTTATAATGGGAACTTAAAAGTGGCATAACTTTTGAATGCCTTAATATTTTTTCACCAAACAAAAAGTGGCATGTTTGGTCACCAGAGCTCTTTCAAATGAGATTTCTTGAAGACTAGCACACTACACAATGACTGTGCAGGGCCACATCCAAAATCCCCAAAGTTGCCTCTAAAAATGGATAACTTTGCATTTTTCAGCATTTTCATATGCAAAGACCTTAAGTCCGACCAAAACGCAATTTGACAAATCAAGAGATCTACCATGCCCCACTGAGCATACCAAATTTCAGACAAATCTGTTGAACGGGTCCAAAGTTATTAACGTGCAACATTTTGAGTTTCACTTAGAAGTGACCGCTGAACCCTAACTATAGTGGCGTGACCATGCCACTATAATATATACTGTATATATATATACATCTCAGAATTCAAACAGTAAATGTTCTGAAAGGATGGCAGTAGCATATTTTTAAAAAGTGCAGAGGAGTGCAGTAATTCAAAATCATGTCAAGTATTTTTTCTATTTTATTGTTTTTGTTGTGGGTTCACTATACACTGTAAAAATACTGGCTGGGCAACTGTTCCCAACCAGTCTGAGCTGCCACCTCAGTGTTCTGATTCTGCATGATCGCTCGAGCTTTTCTCCTGAGGTCTAACAGATTCAGAACCCCTTGATGGCAGCACAGGCTGGCAGTGCAGTTATCCAGCTAGTACCCCCCTCTCTCTTAATATATATATATATATATATATATATATATATAGCAAAGAATCCATTTAATGCATCAGTTAGGGTTGTTCCACAACAAAAAAAGCTATGAAATTCAGGGTTAGGGTTGAAAGCCCCCTTGGACCCCCAGCCCACCCCCAACCAGCATCAGGGTGTGCATTGGAGTTGTCGGCCCTAACTCTCACCTCATCACATGTGTAAAGAAGCTGAGGTATAGGAGAATGGGGTGAGAGTTAGGATCGACGACCCCAACGCACACCCCAATGCCGGTTGGGGGGTGGGCTGGGGGTCCAAGGGGGCTTCAACCCTAACCCTGAATTTCCTAGCTTTTTTTTGCTGTGGAACAACCCTAACTGATACATTAAACTGAGTTTTTTGGCTCTAATTTCCCTTCTTTTTGAGAATGAGGATGATAAATAATGAAAGGAATGCAGTGGTGGCAGTGTGGGGCCCTTTGGGCCCCACACTCCCACCATGTGATGCCTTGTTAGACAGTAACGAGAACTGCAAAGCAAACACAAGCAGCAACAGTAATGCACATGGTAAAGCAAACATAAATGGCAAAGCAAACGTTGATAGAAACACAAGCGTAAAGTGACACCGAACCAAACAGTTATGTAAATGGAGACATCAAACAGAAGTGCAGACAGAATGCAACTGGTAACACACACATTCACGGTACAACAATTGTAAATGCAAATGGTAACAGTAACACCAATAATAACACCCAAGTAAACAGAAATGCAAGCACATATGAAAATGCAAACTGTAACGCACACACTCACAGAACCACAGTTGTAAATGCAAATTGTTATGGTAACAGCAACAATAAAGCCAAAAAAAACAGAAATGCAAGCACATACAAAAATGCAAACTGTTACACATAAGGTCATGGTACCGCAATAGTAAACGTAAATGGTAACAGTAACAGCAACAGTAAAGACAACAGAAACAGAAATGCAAACACATATGAAAACACAAACCGTTATGCACACGGTGGCATAGACGGGAACGGTGATTTGAATGGTAACAGAAGTACAACTGGAAATGTTAGCTGTCACAGTAACAAAAGGGCACATCCTTCTTTTTCCCAAAAACTGCATTGAAAAAACTAATTGAAAACAAAGAATGTATGCATTATAAATGACTTCAGAGCAGAAAAGTACAACTTGGAATACTAAATTGCTTATATCTCAGGAACCATATGATGTAGAAAAAAGTAAAATTGTTTATGAATTATTACTTTACTGGCTAGTTGGGGGGGCTAAGCAATTTTTTGACAAAAAGTCCGTATCTCGCACCGTTTCTGAGATACGGGCCCTGAAAGAAGCGACAGATGCTATAATGTTATCCTATGGGACAAATTGTCAACTTCAGAGGGCAGTCACTTTGCCAATCTGTAATATTTTTTCTCCAAACCACCAAAAGGCACATTTGTAGGATGTTGGCTTTCTTCCCTTCAAATTTCAGCCCAAAAGACCAAACTGTTATTTTCCAGTAGAGCGGCAAAGAATTCCTGTAATATGGCAGATGCCGTAATGTTATCCTATGGGAAAAAAGCACCAAACTTGTAGTGCCACAACTTTGCTGTCCTGTAATATTTTTTGACCAATCCATGAAAAGGCACATCTGTGGGATGTTGCCTTTCTTCCCTCCAAATTTCAAGTAAAAAGACTAAACCATTTCTGAGATATTCAATGTCAAAGATTGGCAAAAGTTCCCTATCTATTCCATTATAAGAAATCTGGCCATCTTGTCCCTATTTTGCGATCAAAGAATCTCATGATCAAAGAATTTGCAGCCTCACAATCAAAGAATTTGCAAGCTCATGAGCAAGGAATAAAAAATTTAATAATCAAAAAATAGAAGCAATTACAGTAAACCACCTCTGCGGTTCAACAGAACAAAACCCCCTGAGTAAAACCCATCCTCATTTGACTTCCTAGGACACCCCTGGGCTAAGAAAATTGAATTTTAAATTGGGCCATCTTGTCCCTCGCTCACGATGCAAGATCACTGTCAAAGAATCTCACGATCAAAGAATTTGCATCCTCACAATCAAAGAATTTGCAAGCTCATGAACAAAGAATAAAAAATGTAATAAATCAAAAAATTGGAGGAATTGCAGTAAACCACCACCATGGTTTGACAGAATGAAGCCCCCTAAGTAAAACCCACCCTCGTTTGACTTCCTAGGACACCCATGGGCTGAGAAAAATGAATTTTAAATTCAGCCATCTCGTCCCTCACTCATGATGCAAGATCACGATCAAAGAATCTCACGATCAAAGAATTTGCAGGCTCACGATCAAAGAATAAAAAAAGGGTGAAATGCAATTTATTCACTGATTTGAACTAAACCAATGGCATGGTTCGACTGAACGGACACTTCTGAGCAAAACAAGCCCTCATTTGTGTCCCTAGCCCACCCCTGAGCTGAGTTATTAGTGTTTTAGGTCACGATGCAAGATCGCAATGAAAGAATCTCATGATCAAAGAATTTGCAGGCTCACGATCAAAGATCGTTAGTGAGCCGCAAATTAAGATTTTAAAAGCTTATAACTCTATTTTTTGACAGATTTGAATGGACCAAAGCCATAGCTTGATAGATCAGGTTCTCCTGAGTAAAACCCATTGAAGTTTTACTTCAGAAGTGACCCCGAGCTGAGATATTTGTGTTTGTGTGATTGGAAAACTGAAAGCAAGATGGCGGACCTCTCGGTCAAAGAATTTTGAAAATTCCTTGGGAACAAAGATTCTTGAATCACGAGGCTGCAAATTCTTTGATCCCCAGGTGAGACCAGATGGCCAGAACACCCATTCTTTGATCACAAGATATACATATAATTTTTCCCATTGACTTATAATGGGAACTTAAAAGTGCCATAACTTTTGAATGCCTTAAAATTTTTTCACCAAACAAAGTGGCATATTCAGTCACCAAAGCTCTTTCAAACAAGCCATCTTGCAGAGCAGCACACCACACGACAGCAGTGCAGGACCACATTAAGAATGCCAAAAGATGCCTTCAAAAATGGAAAATTGTGCATTTTTCAGTGCGTTCATACACAAAGACCAGCACTCCAACACAAACACAATTTGGCAAATCAAGAGATCTAGTACACCCCAACGTGTGTACCAAATTTCAGGCAAATCCATTGCACGGGTCCAAAGTTAATAATGTCCAAACTTTTGACTTTAGTATGTAAACGGCCGCTCAACCCTGGTCGTGCCACTATAATATATATAATGCTGACGTGGTCTCGCCAGTATAGTTAGGGCTGAGTAAGAAGTTTAATCTTAAACCCCAAATTTTGCACCTTAATAACTTTGCAACCATTGAATGGATTTGCATGAAATTGAAATGCGCTGTCACAGATGGAGATCTCTTGATTTGACAAGTTGTGTTTCAGTCAGACTTGTGATTTTCATGCAGTGAAGTGCTGAAAAAAGAATTATTTGCATTTTTGGGGCACTTTTTTGCTGATTTTGCCCATCACACTACTGCCACACCCTTTGGTATTTTTTGTCTGAAATTTTCAGGGTAGAAAGAAGTTTGGTCAGATAACAATCCAACATTAGTTTGGTGAGAAATGCAATCCATTACAGAGTTATTTTATTTTGAAATTTCGGGTTCTGAGCATGCTCAGTTCACTCCAAGATTTATATGTATGTTTTACAAAAGGGAACTGGGCACACAATCAAGGAATTTGTCAGCTCACAAATGGGGATTTATAAAATCCCCATTCATGAGAAAAAATTATTCGTTCATGAGCAGCCATTTTGATTTCATTTTTTCCCCCAAACAAAATATTCTAGCTTGCCCCATGGGTGACTTTTTGCACAAATAAGGCTTGGGTTTTGTTCAGGGTGACACCCTCTACAAACCCATGTTTTTGGTTTTCTTCATTTTGGCCAAAAAATGGTTGTTTTAGATTTTAAAATTCTTTGTTCGTGATTTGCTTCCAATCCTCATTCGCGAGGTGACAAAATCCCTGTTCGCGAGCCAATCACCTTTCGCGAGGTAGCAAAATCATTGATCGTGACTTAGGGACCAGATAGCCCTATCTCACAAACAAGGATCAGCTCATGAACAGGGATTTTGACACATCTCAAAAAGTGATCTACTCGCAAAAGGGGATTTTGTCAGCTCGTGAAAGGGGATTCGTTCGCGAGCTGACAAACTATCATCCATTTCGTCTGGCATCTCCTTCTCTGAGATCCTACCAGTCTTGAAGAGGGGGGAGATGGATGGAAGGTCAGAGAAGGGGAGACAGGGGAGCTAAACATGTGGCTCAAGGGCTGGTGCCAGGAAAAAGGACACACATTTGTAGGGAACTGCATTGATTTTGGGAAGGAAGGTTCTTTAAATTTGATGGACTGCATCTGACTAAGGGGGAAGTCAGTGCATTGGGGCAGAAGTTTGACGTCTTTGCAGAATATTTAAACTAGTAAATGGGGAGAGGGGTGCAGTACCCCCATATGTCAAATGGGAAGAACACCCCTCCCCCCTCAGCTAGTGGTCAAACAGGAGTTCAGCATGTTTGTAGTTTATTTGCATCACCAGGTAAGGAAAAAGTTCTGACTCCCCATATGATGCACAGGGGAAATTCCAGACCTTGCCCAACAACCAACACATCGAAATCTGGCCAATGGGAAATCATGTACACAATGCTTACAGTCTGGGAAACAAGATCGTAGACCTGCAGGCAATAATGACAGAGGTTAAACTGGACGTAGTAGCCATTAGTGAGACATGATTTACCAGTAACCACACTTGAGAGACTTCAGTACCTGGCTGTGTACTGTTCAGAAGAGACCGAATTGCAAAAAGGGGGGGAAGGGGTTGAGTGGCACTTTATGTCAATGAAAATATTGAAGTTACAGAAATTCAGAATACACATAAGGAGCCAGAAGAACTGTGGGTCACCCTGGAAACAGGAAATGGGATAGCCATACAAACTGGGGTTGTGTACAGGCCTCCAGACCAGGGGGAGGACACAGATACATTACTGTTAGAAGATATACAAAACATGATAGCTAAAGGGGAGGTTCTGATAATGGGAGACTTCAACATGCCAGATACAGATTGGTCAATACCAGCAGGAACATCTGCCAGAACTAGACACATGGCAGATTCCCTGCAAGGGGAGGGCCTCAAACAACTGGTACAACAACCCACAGGAGACAGTGCTATCCTAGATCTAGTACTGACTAACAGGGACAGGATCTCAGATCTCCAGGTAGAAGGTCACCTGGGGACCAGTGACCATCACATGTTATGGTTCAATTTGGCCACTAGAATTAAATCATCCCATTCCAAGGCAAAAATATGGGACTTCAGAGGAGCTGACTTTGATAAGATGGCCAAAAGAGTTAAGCTAACTCTGGCAAAAAGAAATACAGGTGAGGGGATACAGGCAAAGTGGGCAAGCATTAAAGATGCAATACTTGAAGCAACATCTCATTGTGTTAGAGAGAAAAGGAAGTGCAAAAGAAGAAGGAAACCACTTTGGTTCTCAAAAATAGTAGCAGAAAAGGTCAGAGCCAAAAGGCTGGCCTTCAGGAAATACAAGGGAACCCAGTAGGATGAAGATAGGGAGGCATACCAAATTTCCCTAAGGGAAGCAGGGAAGGCAGTAAGGCAGGCAAAGGTCCAAACTGAGGAAACATTAGCACAAACAGTAAAAGAAGAAGACAAGACTTTCTATAGATACATTAGTGAAAGGAGAAAGTCCAGAGGGGGTATTGCTAACATCAAAGGGGATAAGGGGGCATGTGAGGAGGAGGAACAAGTAAAAGCATCTATCCTAAATAGATGCTTCTGTTCAGTAGTTACTGAAGACAAGGTAGGGCAGGGCCCACAGCTCAGCATCATGGACACAGGAGGGAGGGAGGGGTGCACTAGCCCCTTCACAAAAGAAAGGATCCTACAAGACCTCGATAAGCTCAGGGAGGACAAGGCAATGGGACCTGATGGCATACATTCCAGGGTACCAAAGGAACTAAGGGTGGAACTAGCAGAGCCATTATCAGAACTGTTTAGTGAGTCTCTGAGCACAGGAGAGGTCCCAGAAGACTGAAGAAGGGCTCATGTGATCATGCTCCAAAAGAGTGTTAGCAGAGAGGAGGCACGGAGCTACAGACCAGTCAGTCTTACCTCAGTGGTGGGCAAGATTATAGAGGCACTCCTTAAGGAAAGGATAGTGCAACACCTGGAATCCATAGGAGCACAGGATCCGAGACAGCATGGATTTACAAAAGGAAGGTCCAGTCAAACTAATCTCATAGATTCCTTTGACTAGATAACCAGAGTGGTGGACCAAGGGGGAGCAGTTGATGTCGCCTACCTTGACTTCAGCAAAGCTTTCGATACTGTTTCACATAGAAGATTGATTAATAAGCTGGGTAGGTTCAGGGTGGGTCAAAAGTTGGTCAACTGGGTGGCAAACTGGTTGACGAGCAGAAAACAGTGAGTGGTGGTAAACGGTATACAGTCAGAAGAGGTGCAAGTCACAAGTATGATACCTCAGGGATAAGTCCAGTCCTCTTTAATATCTTCATTAGTGACATTGCAGATGGACTGGAGGGTAAGGTTTGTCTGTTTGCAGACAACACCAAGATCTACAACAGAGTAGATTATCCAGATGGGGTGGGCAGAATGAGAAGAGATCTGGATAAACTAGCAAAATGGTCAGAAGAGTGGGAAATGGGGTTTAACACAAAGAAGTGCAAGATCATGCACATAGGGAAGAGAAACCCTGAAGCCACCTATAGGCTGGGAAGGGAGTTGCTGGCAGTCACAAGGGAAGAAAGAGTCTTGGGCATCATCTTCACTGATGACCTGAAATCATCCAAGCAGACCGCTAAAGCAGTAGGTAAGGCTAGGGAGATGTTGGGGTGTATTAGTAGGAGTATCACAAGTCGGAAGAGGGAGGTAATAATCCCTCTTTACAAGACACTGATTACACCCCATCTGGAGTACTGTATGTGGTACTGGAGACCACACCTTCACAAGGACATTAACCAAATTGAGACAGTCCAGAGAAGGGCAACCAAAATAGTGCAGGGACTGCATCAGAAAACATATGAGGAAAAATTAACAGAGCTCAATATGTATACCCTAGAGCTAAGGAGGGAGAGAGGTGATATGACCGAAACATTCAAACACCTTAAGGGCATTAACAAGGTGAAAGAGTCTAACATGTTTCAATATAAGAAAAATAGCAGGACAAGAGGACACAGCATGAGATTAGAGGGAGGCCGATCAAGGGATAATGTGAGGAAGTTCTTTTTCACAGAAAGAGTGGTGGATGCATGGAATGGCCTACCTCAGGAAGTGGTGGGTATGAATACAGTGCAGGGCTTCAAACATGCATGGGATAGGCATAAGGGAGCAATACAGATGAGTATGAATAGATAGGCCATTGACAAAGCAAAGACAGATGACACATTTATAAGGTAGAAAAAGAAATGGGCAGACTGGATGGGCCTTGCAGTCCTTATCTGCCGTCAACGTCTATGTTTCTAAAATCCCCATTTGCAAGCTGGCAAAATCCCCTTTTGTGAGCTGACAAAAACCTTGATCGTGACTTCCAGACCAGATGGCCAAAATCTGATGATCAAGGATTTCTCGTGAATGGCAATATTGACAGCTCGCAAATGGAGATTGACCTTGTGAAAGGGGATATTTATTTAGTTGTTTAACCAGGTATAGCACACTCAGCTGAAAGCTTTTTTACAGGAATGACCTGGGAGCACAAGGAGGTTAAGTGACTTGCTCAGGGTCACACACAGTATGCAAGTGGAAGCTGTGGGATTCAAACCCAGGTCTGGCCTGCTGGATGTCACCAGATTTGCAGCTCAGAGCCTTAGACCACTGCGCTATACTGACACCTATATTGACACCTAATGAACTAGGAATTTAAAAACATTGCCGGTGCACTGTAAATGAATGGCTTGGTCTTTTGGCTTGAAATTTGCAGGATACTGTCAAACTATTTATAACCGCATAAATTTTGTATTGCAGATCAGTCCTCAGTTTCAGAACCATGCCAAACTTCTATCGTGCTCCACTATTACTGGTGTATTGTTGTCAGCTGTTATCTTTTTTTTTTTACACAAATAAGTTGCACCTCTTTTGCTCTGTTTAGTTTGTGGCTGCTCTATGAAGGACTGTGTCATTGATGCAGCGGCTTAACACACCACTTTAAAAGACGGTGAAGCGCAACTTTGCAGCACTTCAAATGGAGGTGAGTGTACTTTCTCTTGCTGTATGTCAGGCTCCTCTGATGGTGTAGTAGGTTGCTCTTCTTCTTCTTCTTGGGGGTCTTCTTCCTGGGGGTGGATTTATTGGGTGCTTGCTGTGCCTTTTGTATGAGGTCATAAGGATACATTTTATCTGCTCTATTTTTTGATGCCCATGGGCACTCATGAAAAAGATGACTAGTTTCATCACAGAGTGTGCATTATGTATGATTCATGCATTGCATGCTAATATGCCCCACTTCTCCCCATATCCCATACCGAGGTTTGTCACAAATATATGAAAGGTGTGTTCATGATCTGTATTTATAGCTGGCCTTTGGTTGGCCTGAATAGAAACACATCCCTTGATCTTGTCCTATGTAGAAATAATTTCAGATGTGGGTGATACCATCCTCGGTTTGGTGCAGCTTGACTTTATATTTCCATCCCCCGTCCAGAATTGTTCTGTGTCTAGAATAGCTTCTGAAGTACTTAACACAGTGTACCACTGCTGCAACCACCTAGTAATGTCCTCTACATGTACCTTTTCATTTCTGGACATTACGGTGAAAACTTTTATCTGAGGCTTCGTGAGGGTTATTACCATAAAGGGAGTCCAGAGGGGTGAAAATTTAACTTGATTATATCACATCCAGAAAAGTTATAACAGCTGAGGTGAGCAGAAACTGATGTCATAGTTATCTTCCCCAGAAATGTTTATACATGTGAAAACATCAGAAGGTGTAAAGTATATAGATTCCTTTAGGAGTCACTTCCCAACATAGTATCTGTCTGGGAGGGTTTGTAAACCACCTTTACAACACATTCATATTGCACTTCTTCTCGGGGCAGCTTTGGTTTTATTGAAAAAATTGGAATATTTTTGTTGTTTTTCTTGTGAGCCTCTACCTTTGTTATTTTCCTGCTGTTCTTCTTTGTTCTCCGCCTCTTTTTCATTCCTTTTTTCCTCTGGCCTGGTATTGCCTGATTAGTTATCCATCTGCAAAATTATTTTGTTTTGTGTTGTTCTATTGCTTTGTAAACTTTCTTTTATCTCTCTAGGGGATTTAGGTGAGTCTGATTTCATGTCTGTTCCTTGTTTTACAGGTTCAGGTTGAGGGTGCCACTGCGGGCTGTCTTGTGATAATGGTGTTGGGTCCCAGTCAGGGTCTGGGTGCCACTGACTGACCTGTGTGTCTTGTTTTGACCCAGCCTGTTCTAAGGCAGTGTCAGGGGACCAAGGTGCAGTAGAAATACTGCCAGCAGTACCAGAAACTGTTTCTTCCTCTGTTTTAGAGAAGGGATTTTCCTTTTGAGTTTGGAGGACAGTTTTGAGGTTTCCCCAAAAAACATTTTTTCCTGCTTTTATATTTTGTACATCAATTTGCCTTTTTTGTTTGCATATGTCTATCTAATTTTAACCTTTGTTCTTTCTATTTCTGCTGGACATCATCGTCTTTTAATAAATTTCAGTAATGCCATTTGTTTATTTTCTAGCTCCATTCCTAGGAGCGTGTCATCATTTTCTTTTTACTCCTGAGTACTATTGAAAGGATTACATTGTAGCCCATTATTTTGTTTGCAGCTACAATAATGTTATTGTTTATTTTGATAGTTTTAACATAAATTGATTCCATAGCGAAGCAAGCCTGGTCGCTACGGCTCATGGTACCCGGCTGTAATAAAGGCCATGCTGCTGAAACTGAAAGTGGGTGTGGGACATCTGTTTCTTGGCTACTTCATGCTGAAAAGGTAAAAACAGTGGCATAACATTGATCATTTGGTGATGTTTGAAATATATTACCTTTCACGTTCAAGCTCTCTGGTTGCTCTATGAGCTGTGTTGCTGGGATCCTCAGGAGCTGAAACTGCTAAGGCTTTGTCTGTGATGCATCAGCAATCAGAGCATCTGTATGCAAACTGCATTGTGGCTTCCAGCTTCTGCCACCTTTGTTGAAATTTTTCTCCTCTGCTTCAAGGAGTGCACACAAGGTTTTTTCTTCCATGGCGAGTGCCATTTTCATTTTTGGGCCTTCTGGGTTATTTCCACTGGCATCCAAAGGTAACTCTTAAGGTACATCAGTTTTTCCTGCTACATCCATACTGCTGTCCTCTTCTCCTCCAGGATATAAGCTCCCATTGGCATCGTGATATTCTTAGCCTCTGAAGGAATAAAGGCAGGGGAGGAGGACCACTCTCCAGCCCCTTCCACATCCATCCCTGCTGAAGTTGCAGGAGAAGTGGCCATCCTTCAATGGCCAAGGGTCTCCCTACTGTCAAGTAGGGGAATTCTTTTTGGGGAAAAAAGGGTGTAAAATTCAAAACAGTCTGATTCCATTCTACATCAGTTCCAGTAATATCTATATTTTCCTTGGTTAAAGTCCTTTATTTCTCTACTATCCAACTTCCTCTGCTACCTTATGGTGGATCCATGGCCTACCCATTTTGCCTTTTTAGACCATCTTTATGCCATTATTAAATACTTGTAGTGTCAACAACTATCTGTTTCCATAGGGACTCCTCCTTGTCTTACTCAACATTGTTTTCCAACCCACACTCTTCTTTTTTTCCTTTTTTCTTTCCTTTCTTCCTTCATCTTCTGGATTTTTTTTCCTGTTTATTTTTTCCTTCTCTCTCTCCCCACTGTTCCCTTTTTTTTCCCTTATGTGTTTACAAACCATCTCCATGTGCTCAAAAGAGAAAAATCCTCACCCAAACCCATCTCTCCTCTATTACTCCCTCTTTTTTTTCCATATCAATATCAAAAAAGTGGTGCTATTTTCCCATAACCTAAGTAAAGTTCTTCTTGACACAGACTTTTTGTCAGTCTCATAACTTTGTTGAAGTGAGGTTATTACATTTTTCATCATAATCTCAGGTAAGGTCTCTTGTTGCTGTATGACCCATTTACACCTTGCCTGCCAAATGAAATACCTAAGTATTGCGAACACAACTTGTAATATTCCTTTATTTAACCCATTCCATTCAGCATCAAAAACTGTATGTATAACTTCAAGATACGATAGGTTTTGAAACAAGGTAGTTCACCACGTCTTATTCACCAGATTCCAAAATGTCTTCACAAATAGGCACTCCAAAAAGAGATGTTCCTGTATTTCTAAAAGTTGTACACAAGAAGTCCTTGGACAAATATGGTTCTGTCACCTGTTTATGTTTAAGATTATTCTTTACATTTAGTTGAACATGAAGACTTAACCATAACATATCCCATGTAAAGGCTAGAATCCGCACGTTGGTTAGTTGTGTTAATGTGGTTGGTATCTGAGTGTCTGGACAATGAGGTAATTCCAACTCAAGTGTTGTATAATCCATCATATTGACATATAGTTCTTGTCTTGTATTTGGATGAGTATTTTGTACAGGAATTTTCAATTTAATCAAGTTACGAATCATAGGCTTCACATATTCTGGTATAACTGTTGTCCTAGCCAGTAATTTACCATTCCCCTGTATCCATGCCATTTTACTGATCTCAACCCATTCAGACACCATCTCTTCCCATAATTCTTTCCCTCCCGCTGATGTTGGAAACATAATAAATAAAAATACTATAATAAAACATTCCTGGGTCTATCATATCCAGTCCTCCCCCCTTTATCATTCTGTAAGTAATCCCTCTCTTTATTGGGTTCAGTCGACTCCCCCATAAACTCTGGAAAAAGACACTATACAATTTGTTTTTCAATTGCGGCAGAGGGGGAATATATATAGCTAACACAGAGGAAAAGTAGTACTATTATGTTTTTTATTAACAATATCCTTTTCCATTTTGAAATTTGTAAACCTTTCCACCCTTGGGATATCCCTTCTGCTTTCTGTAATTTGCTTTCCAAATTGGCCACAGCCAAATCTCCATCCCCAAATATGATCCCTAGGATCTTAATAGGTTCTTTTGTCAGTTTTATGCCTGCGTATCAACTTATGCTGGTCTTTGGTGTACTTCTCATCCTTATTCCTACACTTTTCTCAGTGTTAATCTTTGATTCTGAGTGCTTTGAATACTCTGAAAGTATGTTTGTAATAGCTTGCTGTTCTCTTGTTTTATCAAGTACTAGTACTACATTGTCAGCATACACTAAACATTTTATCTGAGGGCCCCTTTGTGTTAAAAAAAGTCCCATAATCCCTTCTGACTTCTGACCAAATCTTAAAAGAGGGTCAATACAAAAAATATACAGTAGGGGGCTAAGGGGGCAACCCTGTCTCACCCCTCTCCTTAATCTTATCATACTACCCTTCCACAAATTGATTATGGGGGTTAATGTTACCTCCTGGTATATGCATTCTATCCACTGTACAAATTTCTCAGGCTTTCTATACTGGTGCAAAACTAAGACTAAGAAAGAATGTGCCAGGGAGTCAAAGGCCTTGTGCTGGTCCAGGCTGAGTATATACCCCTCTTCTGACCCCTTCCTAACCCATTGAAATACCTCTCTTAAAATTATCAAGATATCTTGTATACCTCTCTTCGGGATTGCACATGTTTGTGCTTTACATATTACTATATGTGCTATTTGGATCAACCTTTTTGACAACACCTTGGCCAAGATTTTAAAATCCACATTCAACAAACTAATTGGCCTCCAATTATTCAAATCTTCTTTTCTCCCTTTCTTATATAACAGGATTAAATCCGCCTCAGCCATGGATCTTCGTAACTTTCCTGAATCCAATATTTCATTATATAAAATAGTCAAATCATGAGCTAGGTTATCTTTATTTTGTTTATAAAATTCACCAGTAATCCCATCTGTTCCTGGGTAAGTCCCATGTTTTAATGTTACCATTGTCTGCTTAACTTCTTCCTTCTCAATTGGTCTTATCACGGCTGCCTTCTGAGTGGGAGATATAGCTGGGACCTCTAAATTCTCTAGGTAATCTATCAGCAGCTGTACAACCAGGGGTTCCTCAAACCAGTTTTGTACATGATGTTGTACTACATTTAAAATGTCATTTTTTGTTGACACTTCTTGTCCCTTGTCATCTAACATCTGTAACAATAATTTTCATTCTGTTCTTTTCTTACAGTCCTTAAAAGCATCAAAAGTCTATTTTTTACACTCTGTTCCAAACCTCAGTTCTTGTTGTAATGTTTTTGCCCTATTATACTGCTTTACAAACATCTCTTTTTTATGGTACTTATTTGGGCACTAAAATCTATTCTTAATGTTTCTGTTTTAGAAATAAGAGCTTGAAGCTGCTTCCTGAGGCCTAAGTAATCCAAGTACATGTGTAAAACTTGTTTGCTAGCTTTACGTTGAAAAAACTCCTTTATCACTATCTTCGTCTCCTCCCACCATTCTACCTGAGAATCATACAAACACTGGACTGACTTCCTTGCTGTCCATAGTTTATCCCAATTTCTATTTATTTCTGCAGATTCCAATAATGAACTATTCAACCACCATGGGCCTTTTCCACATTTAGGGCTATTACCCCAAGTGAGGTGCATCCAAATACCCCTATGGTCTGAAAAATCAAAACACTGTGTCCTTATACTCTGTATTAATAACCAGGTGGATACAAAAAAATAGTCTATCCTTGTAGATAATGGGCCCCTAAAATAGGTATTCCCCCGTTTTATGTTTTGCCCTATAGGCATCTTGTAGATGAATATTGTTTACCACATCATTCAAAGCATTTGAATCACAATATATTTTACTGTTTTTTGGGCCTCTATCCATCCTTTGCATAGTGCAGTTAAAGTCACCCCCATATTACTAACCTAGACATATGTAAATACGGCTGAATGGTTCTAAATAGCGCATATCTATTGGTTTTCACTTGGGGGGCATAATTATTCACTATTCCAATTCTAGTGTCCCCAAACTATATATCTAAAATTAAAGCTCTCCCAGGTTCTACATCTATTAACCTAGTGGCCTTCAAAAGTGGATTACCAAAAAAAAAATACCCACCCCATCACAAGTGTCTGTACCCTGTGACCAAAAGGTTGCCCTGTTACCCCATAATCTAGATGCTTGGGCTATCTCCAAAAGGGTTTTTATTCTTGTGTCCTGGACAAGGATAATATCTGCCTTGTAAGATTGTAACTCAGAAAAAACAGTCAATCTTCTTTTCCCATTCTTAATGCTGTTCACATTGATGGAGGGGGCTAAGGGGGCAACCCTGTCTCACCCCTCTCCTTAATCTTATCATACTACCCTTCCACCCATTGATTCTGGGGGTTAATGTTACCTCCTGGTATACACATATATATGTGTAATGATGTCATAGGTATTTAGAGGAAGAAGATTTTCATTCCTCTACTTTGACCTGGTTTTCCATTGTTTTTTCCCTTTCCCATTTGTTCCTCCATCTTCTTTCTCTGAAGACTAGTCCACCGTGGAGGAGGAAATTGAAGATGAATCTTACTCATCATCTTCCTTGGTGTCACTCCAATCATTCTTGTTTGACAATATGCTGTATGGGTTGTCAGATGTTAATTTCTCTTTCCCTTCTGTAACTTTTCTTTTTTTCCCTTTCAGCTCAGTTTTAGCACTCAGCCTAGTCCTAGGTCTTTTTTTATAGTCCACAGTCTTAAATGGAAACCTTTTTGCCTTGGTGGGGAGGCATTGTGGTTACATCCATACCGTCCTCTTTTTGTTTTTCTTCTTCACTTTCCTCTTGCAGATGTGCCTTTGCTTGGTCTAAGATCCTTGGATTCTCTATCTCCTCTTCTAGTGTATCCTTTTGGTGTGTCGGTGGGGGGGTACTTGTAATGACTGGGGGTACGAGTTTGTACAGCTTTCTGCAATGGGTCCACAGACTGTCCTTCACTGCTTGTGGTTACCCCACTCACCAAATCTCCTGGTTGCTGCCCCATAATACTTCCATGAGTACTTTGAACTGTCTCTGTAACTTGTGGCACAATTTCCTTTTCTTCCTCAGTTCCTTTTCCCATTTCTTGTTGTTTAGCTGCTTCTTTCTCTTGCCAAATGACCTGCATTCACTTTCCAGATGCTTGTGCACAACCTTTTTTCTGTGCCTGTGTAATTAATGCCTCATGTGTAACTCCCCCCTCTGTATTGTGGGAGGCCTATGGACATTTTACATAGGAATGCCCCTTCTCTTCACACAAATTGCATCTAAATGTATTGATTCAAATCAACGCCGTATGTCCAATTTCCAGAGAGTGTGTACATTTGGGGGTGTCACATGCATTACTTAGATGCATTCTTGAACCATATTTGTGGCACGATTTAGGCTGACCTGGATAAAATAACGACCCTCTGTCCCTGCCTAAATAGAAACAACTGGGCAGATGCATAATCCCATGATTTCCCAAGAATAATTTACATTGTATTCTCAACCCTCCAGTCTAAAATTGTTCTGAATCTATCACCGGAGTTGTGTGTTCTAAAACCTCACAGTGCTTTTTTAACCAAAACATTATATATATGATATTAACTCCCTCATTCTTGAAGATGATGGTGAGTGTACTAACAGCTAGTTTAGTGATGGGAATAGCACAGAAAGGTGGCCATAGTGGGGTATTTTTTTATTGTGTTATATTTTGCCCAAAACCTGTCCAAGCATTCCACTGTTTTAAAGCTGATATCATAATTGTACTCATCTGTGTAGATGAGTGCAAATACCTCTGATGCATAGAATTTTAAAGAGTCTTTCAATAGGGTCCTTCCTACATACACCTATCAGGTGGGTCGGCTAGACCTTCTTTATAAATCAATCGGATGGCATTGCATTGTGCAGCAGGTCCCCCCTTATTTTTAAACAAGTCTGCCATATGTAACATAGGTTTAAAACTCAACTTTTGTGCAGGATCCTTCAATCTGTGGACCCCCATGCCTACTGGCAGCCCCTCATTAATTTTGGAAAACTATCAAGGTTTCCTGGTACAGTACTTGGTCTCTCCTTATCTTGTCCCTTTTTAGTGGGCTCTTTATATGCAGTTGATTTGACACTACCACAAATGTTTCTTTGTCAGTATCTCCCCCACACACTATTCCTGCAGCATCTGCAGTCTTCTCCCCTCCACCATTTTTTTTATTTGCAGCATCATTTCCAACTGTAGCATTTTTACCAGTAGTGAGACCCTCTTTTTCAACACTGATACCATTATTGTATGGAGATTTAATGTCTAGCTCCACCTTCTCTGTATTTTGTGCCCACAATGTTTTTTTACCAGATGAAAACAGCACTTTACCTGTGTTTGTGATCGCCATTGTGCAGTACTGCACCACAACTGGGTCCTTTGGATCAGCAGACCATCCATCCCACTGTTCTACAACCCAGCCTGCCTCCTTTAGTGCTTTTGCTGGTGTCCTTGCACTCGTATCAGCTATCTCCTCATTTGGTTGTTTATTTATTTTCTCAGAGCCTTTTTTGGCATCATGACTCGGGCTGAGGCTCCCAATGTTTTCTTCCCACTCTGGCCACTGTTTGCTTGTTCTGGGATTTTACAAGGCTCCGGAGCAAGGATTTGATCTCCAGAGCTCCTCTGTTCACCAGCGAGCTTCTTCTCTCTCTGCATGGTCTGGTGATTGTCATCCGCTGTACACTCCTCTGTTTGCTGCAGCATCTCTGAGGTAATCCTAAACTTCTCTTCCTCATCAGCTATTTGCTGCAGAAGTAATCACCGTTTGGATTCCAAGGTTCATTTCAATTGTTCCTTTTCTGCAATGGTATCCTTCTCCTCATCCTCAGGAAATACAAAGTCATCCCATGATTTAGCAGCTGCAAACTCCTCTTGACCCAAGTTCTCAGAAGCTTCCTCTGAAGAAGCCATCACTACAGTGACCTCCATTGCAACTGCCTAGTCCAAATCCTGCAATATTTCAACCCTGTGGGTCATGTTCATAGTATCCTCTCCATTTCTGACAGTGAGAGATGAATAACTCACTGTACAGTCCACATTTATCTCCAAATTCAAGACAGAAACTGGGGTGGAGACCAAATCCCCAGTTTCCTGAACATCCATCTCTTCTCCTGCAGCACCTTGGGTGGTCATCTTGCTGCTGGCCAGCAAATCCCCCTCAGGTGAGTAGGGGAATTTCCCTGGTGCCCTGGCCAAATTTCCTTCATTCACTAAAAATACCACCAACAGCTTAATCTTGTTCAGTTTCAGTTGGTTACCATCGGTATCTCTCTTCTTCCCCTGGATGAGGCTGAAAATAGGCTGAATTGTCTAGCCCTCCTTTCCTGGTCCACAAAAACAAAGTAAATAAAATACAAATAAGTAAACAAAAACAGTAGTACTATGTGGAATGCAGAATTCCACCAGTGGAATTAGTGCAGAATGACAATTCCATTGGCAGAATTTCTGCCAGAATTTCACTGATCCTTTTGTGGAATTCTGTCTTCCATGATCTGAGGAATTATATTCTGTAAAACAGCAGTTTTCCATGAAAATCCTTCCACAACCATTTCCACAGAGTGTATTGAGATCCATGGGACAGAATTCTGAGGAAATGTAGTGGAAAGCCCATTCCACATTTTTCTGCTGTAGAATTTTGCCAATCTGCTGCTGACAAGATTTGGTGGAATTTTGAAAATTTTATGCAATTCCATTCCACTGGAATTTGAAAATTCCACACAACACTACGGAATACAAACATCGCGCTCATGCAGCTACCTGAATTTAAAAACCAAAAAGGAGTTTGAGCTTCTACTGTTCATGCTGAATCTCACTTCAACTGCTTTTACAATGTCTGTAATCACCCTCTGTGACAGCATTGTTCATAGATCAATTCTGCCTTGCTCCCAACAGACACTAGCTGACTTTAAAAATGAAAAGCACTTGCAAGCACTCGTATTTGTTTTTTATAATGCTCCCAGCTCCACTCGACAGCCTCACAGCTGAATGTCTGTCACTCAGAGGCTCGCTTATTTACTTCTTGTGATGACACTGCTTAGATTCTACTGCAAAAATTGACTTAAAAGAAAAGCAATACACTTTGCAATACATGCCAGTGATTTGTAAGTGTGGGAGAGGGCTCAAGACAGCAGTAGCATATAAAAACACACATTTGTCAATGCCAAGTGTTGCTTGCTGTCATTAGCAGTGGAAGTGCAGGAGTTAGACAGATGCAGTATAGGAATGGCAGTGAAGTATTGAACTGATGCGAACTCCACCCCCACACTGCATAGGGACAGGCATTGGGGTGTGCCTTTGGGTCATCACCCATAACGGTCATGACATTTCACCTCACCCTACCCTGCAGACACTTACAAGTGTTGAAGTGTGCTTTGAAGTGTTCAGGCTTTACACTCACCTCATTCCATAAGGAAATACACTGAAATGGGTGCAGCATAGGAGAATGAGGTGAACTCTGGAGCCAAAGGGTCCAAGGTGCACCTCAATGCCTGCCACTGGCTGCAGGATGGGGTGGAATGGCATGAGCATTACTGTCGACAATCCCAAGTCACACCCTTGATGTCTGTCAGTCCCTACAGGGTGGGACATTATGGTCAAAAACCCTAATGCCCTGGGAATTTCTTGGTATTTTTACTCCAAGTTTTCAACAAGGGTTTTTTGTGATCCCACTGGATGAACAGTGACACTATCAGTTCGTTAGCCGAAAGGTGATTTTGAACAGCGACTGCGCCATTTGGTGCCACAGGTGCAAAAACACATTTTGAACAGGATGTGAAAAATGACAGCTGTACTGTTCATGAGGAGGTGTAAAAAATGGCAATGTTGAAAATCTTGAGTGAAAATATAAAAAAACTGGTGAAGTCACGAGTGTGTGTAGAAACTGTGCAATGCACACCTATAATGCAATTAGTTTTGGGATTTTTTTACAGCAGATTTTCAACATAGGCATTTTGGGACCTCCGCTCATGAACAGTGTCACCGTGATTTTCTTAATCTATCCTGAACACTGATTTCTCACAGCGACCATGCTATTCTGCACCAGAAGTGCTAGAACATATGTCGGCCAGGGTGTGAAAAATGAGAGCTGTACTGTTCATAAGGAGGTGTGGAAAAATGCCAATGTTGAAAATCTGGACTGAAAATATTATGAATTTGTGAACTTATGAGGGTGCATGGAAATTTCACAATGTACACTCGTAACACAGTCATTTTATGGACTTGTGTCACCAAATTTTCAACATAGCCAGTTTAAGAACTCTGCTCATGAACAGAGTCACTGTGATTTTCTTAATCTGTCCTGAACATTGATTTTGCACACCGACCAAACCATTGTGCGCTACATGTGTGAAAACACATTTTGGGTGAGATGAGAAAAATGCAGTTGTACTGTTCATAAGAAAGTGTGGTAAAATGGCAAAGCTGAAAATCTGTAATGAAAATATTAAAAATGCTCGAAGTTACTAGTGTGCGAAGGAACTGCACAATGCATGCTCGTAAAACAGTCATTTTGGCAAATTTTTTTTACCAAATTTTCAACATAGGGTTTTTGGGGGACTACCTCATGAACAGTGTCACTGTGATATTCTTAATCTGTTCTGAACATTGATTTTGCACACCTACTGTGCCATAGTGCACTACATGTCCGAAAACACATTTCAGGTGAGATATGAAAAATGACAGCTATACTGTTCATAAGAAGGTGTGGTAAAATGGAAATGTTGAAAATCTGGAGTGAAAATATTAAAAATGCTTGAAGTTACGAGCATGCATAGGAACTGTGCAAAACACACTCGTAAAACAGTCATTTCTGGAAATTGTTTCACCGAATTTTCAAAGTAGGGTTTTTGGGGGCCTGCCTCTTGAACTGGTCCTGAAAGGTGGTTCCATGCAGTGACTGCAAAATCACCTTTCTGGACTGGATAACAAAATGACAGTGACTGAGTTCATGAGGTGGAGTCCCAAGAACCCCATGTTGAAAATTTGGTGAAAAAATTCCCCAAAATGGCCGAGATATGCTCCAAAGTTGAAAAAAAAACAACATTTATGCCATTATACAGCTTATCGGCATTTCTTCAGTTCGCAGTCAGCTTTGAAGAGTGCAGACGTGTTCCTGGTCCACCAAAGATCATTGCGCTGGGCTCCAGAGGTAAGTATGGGGTGAGGCGGGGGTGTGGGGAGGTTGGGTACGCAGATGGCGGGCGCAGGTTGGGGGGCAGAGAATCAATGAGAAAATTTTTTTTCTTCTAGGTTTTTTTTTTAAAGACGATGGAGGACTTTTGCCTCGCTGGATTTGGCTGCCAGCGTGGCACTAGGCAGTTTGTTAGGGGGGGCAGAGGAGCTGACAGGGGATTGGGCACCCACATTGGCCAAGGAGACTTTTGCCATGCTGGGGTGGGCTCCCAGCATGGCAGATGGAAGTCTGTTTGGGGGGGTAGTGAAGTTGATGGGGGATTGGGCACCCCATCAGCCATACAATGTGCTGGAGAGGGATGCATGAGCCATGGGGGGTGCATTATGCCAACGGGGATTGGGCTACCCCGTCAGCAAATGAACTGAGGAGGTGGTCATGCCGACAGGGGGATTGGGCACCCTGTCGGCTTTTCTTTTTTATTTATTGAAATGTTTCCCCAGGAAGGCACACTGAACAGTAGGCAGCGGCTTTCCATCAGCTTCCTGGGGATTGTGAGAGGCCGATGGAGAATCCGTTGCCATGGAGAATCCACACAATCAGCTCTTTTGGTAGCTTGTAATGCACCAAAACAGATAATTGCATGGTGATGAGGGCAAATTTCTTGACGCATTGTGGACTGCTCCCTAACTGCTGACTGACGCAATGTGTTTCTTGCACATGTGTGCAAGCAACACAAAAATACAAGTATTGTGGCCAAGTTAGGACAACTGTCCAAAAATAAATCAAGTTCATGTAGGTGGTGGGATCCTTAAGATATTTGGACACCTATACATAGAAAAGGAACAGGGAGTACTGAGTGAAATTCAGCAAAAAATGTAACTTTTTTTATATGAACCTACTTATTTTAATTTTTATATGTACATAAAATGGAGACTCCCATTTTATAAGACAATAAGATACTCCTGTGATGTTCATTAGATACTTCTAATGCATGGCTAGGAGATGACGGCAATTGGCCTGTCGCCTTTTGCCTTACAATGCCCCAGCCATGCATTAGAAGTGTCTAAAGCATACCCCGTTATGTCTTATTGCTTACGTATGTGTGTTTGATCTGTCCACCCAATATACAGTAGCTGTACTATACACCACTTGATATACCTTGTCAAAACCTGAAAATAAGTCACTGGTCTTGTGCACTTACCGAGCAACAGAAACTTAAAATATCAAAAACAAAAATCAGTAAGACCTCCACTACAGGTGTGGCATCCGCAGGGCAGCCTAGCTTCAGTGGTTGAGGTGAGGGGGCCATGAACTAGAAAACAAATCCTTGGTTGCCAAGCATTAAAACACCAGCACATGGAACTACATCACAGGACCCAGCAATGCCTCTGACTACCCCTACCTCCACTGTGCAAACATGCATCCCCTTCTCACCTAATGCTTCACAGCCCAAACCATGATGCATGATGGTTTCCTGTAGGGTTCTCAGTGGGGGAAAGTGGTCTTAACAGAGCTTGCTGGGTGCAATGCCTGCAAGCACTGAATGAGGAAATATGAGTGCAGAATGAGATATGAAGTGGGGGAATAAAGAGTGAATTAGAATAAATTCCTTCAAAACAGATCCCCACTATTAGTTCACATGGTAACCTGCCACTGCTTGCCCATGACAGCAACAAATATTCTTATCAATGATAAGTTGAAATATGTGTGACGACATCTTGCTTCTCCACCCCAGGCCCTGGTAAGGGGGCAGGCATGGCTCAGGGAACCTCCCATGTCTAGTAGTACTATGCTCACTGGAAGGTTCCTTACAACAGCACTTGCTTGCTTTAATCTTGCTATGGACTGGAGCTTCACAGGGACACACTGAGATCCACTTGTTACTTACTGAAAACCATCACCAGCACTAAAGTCTATGGGCACAAATTTCTTTACTGAGTTTAAAACTGCAAGTTAATTTAGAGATCAAGAGGTTACATTTCACTGGCCTATCTTGTCAGGCATAATACTCATCTTTTAGAGTACTATGCATTTCCATCTCTTCTCTTTCTGAGTACTATACTCCACCCCCACCCTGAGTCCCATATCCAGGTCTCAGCACTGACTATAGGCTGTCTCTGTCTGATTGATATTTCCACCTGCCTCCTGCTCAGATGCATGGTAACCCTGTTTCATCTTGATGGTTTCCATTCCATCAGTGTAATACAGCTATTACTCCTGGTCATATGTTTGTACCACAATACTCCCTGTTCCTATTCTATGTACAGGTGTCCAAAGCAAGATAAGGATCCCTTTCTTCTGATTTAGCATTGCTGCACTTCACTTAGAGAATAGTTCCACCTCACATATTCCTAATGGGGATTGCAGTTTGCAAAGATTGCCAGTTCAACTGTTGTGCTTTTATTTCTATTTAGCTTGTTCCACCTTGCTTCCTTGCCATGAATGCATGAATCACAGCTTCTTGTGATCCCACTTCATATTACCATGCAAAGTGTTCTAGTGCCCAGCCCATGTCTGAATAGTCACCTGCCCTTTCCCTGCCCTAGTGCAAGCTACAGGCTACTTGGATAGCAGCCATACACATCCATGTGAAGTACATGTCCATTCCTGCTGCCATGTCTTCGTGGGCAATAACATCCACAGAGCTGAACAGAGGTGACTGTATTGAGGAATCGATGCCCTAGAGGCACCTCTTTCATGCTGGAGATGAGTACTCTACCATGTCTGGTGGCCTTTCTCCCTGCTGGAGTCTTGATTGTCATCTTCAGGTGCTGAAACATCTGTACATAACATGCATTTCGCTGAGTTCCTCCTCCACCAGTGCCTCCCTAGATGTCTTTTTAAGGAATACACCACAGACTAGCCAGTCATCAGGTTGTTCAGTTTCAGGCAAACTCCCTGGAATTCCCTCACCCTCCTGTTGGCCCCACTAAAATTCCCATTTACTGGTGATCTACAGTACCATAAATGTGCCCAAAACCCTATTCTCCATGATCTGTTAAACTCCTCAGGCACTTGTGCCATCTCCTGAACTCCTCCTTGGGTTTCCTCTGCTAGAGAAACCTTCCAAAGACTCAAGGAACAGGCAGCTGGCTTTTTGTGTCTGCCTGTTTCAGTGTGAGTCTCCCTGGTGTCACAGGAGCACCCTCCATTTCTACTCTATGCCTCTCCCCTGATCTGTCCACTCAGAGCTAACAACCAACTATCAGCTCTGAGCTGTAGCAATAAAAGCTTTATTTTTATACAGGTTAACATCACCATTTGGGAAACAAAATGTTCTAAACAAAATTTATTTTATGAAAATAAATCAGAGCTTCACATATTAACATAATATTGCAATAGCATCATACAACTTAAAGATACACATTTCCAACAAACAATTCTAAAATAACCTGTGTTGCAATAGTTCATACATTTATCTATTAAATCGACAGATGTCAGTGTTAAAGATAAATATTTAACTTGTGATTATGAACTGAGCTGCAGACTCACTGTTGAAAAACCTCCTCCCCCTACTGGTAGTCATTGCTGCACTGCAGCTTGAGACTAGCTCCCACCTTCCATCTTCCTAACAGGGGTCTGCAGTTTGTATAGACTGTCAGTTCAACCACTGGACTTAAGTTGCTATTCTCCTTGTTCAAATAGGATGCCATGCCATGAAGTCATGAGTCACATCTTTTCATGATTCAACTTGACATTTCCAGGTGATTTCTGGACATTTCAGGACATTTCTTAAGCCTGATGCTGTCTGCATGGCTACCCACTGATACCTTCCTGCCCTAGCTTGATTGTTGTGCTGCTTGGCTAGCAGCCACACACAGTCATGTGCAACACCCCACCATGCCAACTACCTTGCCTTGTGGAAGTCTCTCCAACACAGATGAACAACTGTGGAAGTACTGAGAAGCCCATACCCTGGTATCTTATACATGCTGGAGTAAAGGTTTCCTATCTTTTCATCTTAGTACCAACTTCTATTTCTTGGTTGTAGACTAAATATTTTAAACTAGTCTCCCTTTTTGTCTTTTACTTCTCAGCTTATCCTCAACTTCAGTTTTTAGTATCCATGTTCTTCTGCAATCATCCTGAAATAAACCTCTACAAGCCACTCTGTTCTAGATCCCTTGCTTGTCCCTCCTGATCCTGGAAGATGGTGGGCATGGCCCAGTGAATCCCACATTCTCTGGGTACATCAATCCGTACTGAATGGTCCTTTGCAACCCCATTTACATGTTTTAACCTTGCTTTGGCTGAAGCTTCATTGGGACCCTCTGAAGCCCACTTGATGCTTACTGAAAAGAAACATAGACACCAGTGATTCAGCACATGCATCCTTTACCGAGATTTAAATGCTACAAGTCAATATAGAGATTTAGAGATCACATTTCATTGGACTCTGTTGTAGGGGAAAATCTCTCTTTTTTCAGAGAGGTACAGGCAACTCCCTTTCTCTCTGTGTCTGCCTGTCTCTGGGTGTATCTCTCTGGTGCCATGATGGGCACCTCCATTTCTACACTATATCCCTGCCAATGAGCTATCACCTCAATGCTAACACCAGACAATCAGCTTTGAGCTGTACACTTGCTGGTAAACTACCTGCTTCCCCTACTGGTCAGATGGGATTGTTAAAAATTTGGGAACAGGGTTCCATTGGTCTCCAGTGCTACCTTGATATGCCACTATCAACTCTTACTTTCTCAGCTTTGGTACTGCCACTGCAGCTGTGGCTGTTTACCACAAAAACATTTTCCACACTGGACCCTGTGTTGTAGGCTACACAGCAAAATGCCAGTAGGTGCCTGTAGGGATTTGCAGTATATAGGGATAGTGTTGTTTGTCTTTTGTTTCAATATAGTTGCTTGTTAAAAAGTTTTTGGAAATAGAAGCTGTAAATAATTTATGCAAAACAGACTCAAAGGTCTGTCATTATAGTTGCAGGCATGATGTTGTCTGGCTAGTTTATCTCACAGTGTGCAACATACATTTAGGACTTAAGAACAAGTACAGTATATTATTTTAGTAATTGTTGGCTAAATTCTAAAAAAAGGTAAAATACCCATAAAAATGCTGGTCAGCTAAAAAACTCCTGCTGCACCATTCTCTCATCAAGCCCCAAGTTTAACCTTATCTCAAGTATACTTAGAAATAATCGGCATGTGATTCAGGCTTGGTTAATGAAAATGTAAAGAATTCTGTGGTAGTCAGTGAGGTACAGTACACTGCATTAAGCCACAGTGAGCTGATCTTCAGTAGTGAATTGTGTTTACTGACATCTGGGCTACTAGAGTACTGGAGAACTACCTCTATGTGAGGAAGCATTTGATACAGCTCACACTGGCCAATATTTTTGTTTTTAAGAAACAGCATTTAAGCAATTATACATGATTGTGCATGACACATTCTTGAGCACATAAAGACACAACAGTAACTAAACTCTGAGTTCCGCAGTAACAGATTAGATTTCCAAGGGTTTTGAAATATGGGTCTGTTATTTTCCATAAAGTTTGTGTGCTGCAAATTCTAAAAAGGGCTGAAAGGTACTCTGGATTTTTCATCTAAGTACAATAAATGGCTGCTGTTATAGATGTAGCACATTTCCGGAGTCACGTGATGACAGCTTGCTGAATGGCAGCAGGGGCTTAGAGCTCTCTCCTCCTGCCAACTTATCTGCCACAATCCGCGATCCTCCGCATCGCTAACTCAGCAACTTTACCAGCACCGGATCACCTACACTCTGCCTGTCGGCCCTAGGGTATCTATTTCGTCGATCTCCTTCGTTTTACAAGGAGATGGAGGCGGAGAAAAAACAGGCCGCGATCCGACATACGCTGCCTGCTACTCCCGAAAAGCTACCTAAGAAGCCAAGGAATCAAGCGGGTACAGCATCGGAGAAAATGAGTGACAAGACTCAGTCTCCTAGCCTTCTCACTGAAGATAAGTTCATGCAAGAACTGGCCCCATTAAAAGATATTCTCCAGAATATTACCTCTGATCTCAAATCTATGCGGGGCGACCTCTCTTCCCTTACCACGAGGGTGTCTGATTCAGAGGCCAGGATTTTTTCTCTTGAGCAGTGGAAGACGAACACGGAATCTGAGCTGTCTGGGCTGGCTCAGCAGGTCAAGAAGCTCCAATTAAAAACTGAAGACCTGGAAGGCCGCAATCAAAGGAATAATCTCCTTATCCTGGGTCTGCCGGAGTTTGAAGAAGGGCCGGACCTGATTGTCTTCCTACAAAAATTTCTCTCCAAAATAGTGGGTCCTTCACCTCTTAACCCACACTACCACCTGGAGAGGGCACATAGATCGCTGAGGCCTAGACCTCCACCGGGCTCCCCCCCACGGCCTATAATTATGAAATTTCTGAGTTATATCGAGAGGCAGCATGTCTTCAATAAGTCTCGTGAGCTGCAATCGATTACGTGGGGGTCAGCTAAATTACGCCTCGCTCAGGATCTCCCCAAGGAAACAAGAATGAAGAGAGCTGCATTCCATCCTATAGTTCAGAAACTGATAGCGGCGGCTATTCCCTTTCGAATGGTGTACCCTGCTACCTCAAGATCACCATCGGCGACAGTACCCACAGCTTTGATTCCCCGGACATGGCCCATAAGGACCTTGTTACCAGACTTCCTAATCTCTTTAAATTGAATGGCTGATTTAGTGTCACCAGATATAGTGGCTATGATGTGAACTTGATCTGCTCTGCTATTGGGGTTTTTGCTGTGTAACCTGGCCCCCTCACTGGCCCTTCCCCTTATTTTCTTCTGCTGTGCCCTACCTGTCTGGCCAATCCCGGGATTGTTGTGCTGAGCGAGGATCCTGGATGGTCGGGCAGAGTTTGAACTAGGCCGCGATGGTGTTGTCTTCGGTGGCTTCCCGGAACCAATTTTGAGGGGTTGCGGTATTCGGAGTACTGACTTCTGGCGAGGGACCCGTTTTGGTCCCGCCATTAAATAACTCCCCCCGGAAACAATTTGCTCGGCAGGGGCAATGCTCTCACCTCGCGGCCTACTTTCCCAATCTCTGGCCCCCTCTTCTTCATCTGTTCCAGGGGTGAGTGATTTCTCTCCCTAAGGTCTCGTTCTTTTTAGATAATAGGGATTTATGTTTGATTGGATCGCTATACTTTATGACCTGTTCATAGGACAGGCAGTTTGTTGGTGGGGGGGGTATGCCCATGAGCCCTTGTGACTGTAGGTAGCTGCATTACGAGCTTATGGAAGGGAGGGCTTGCTAATCCAGTCCCTTCTACAGGGTCCTCGCTACCTCCCTTGGTTTGGTTTGGGAATGGCTGTTTTTCATGTTTTTTGGTGTTCTGGTTATTCCCTTTTCTGGAGGATCCCTGTGGACCGGGGTTTTCTGGGTTCGCATTTGGGATCTGGTCTCCAGGCCTCTGGTGTTCCCGTTTTTGTTTTGGTAACCTTCAGACCTGGTACCAGGCTGTACATAGTTGGTGTGTCTCATTTAGGGGGGGTATTTGGGGTGGGAGGTGGGAGGAGTTAGCCTGCCTGCCTTACTACCTCTATGGCTTCATTCTAGCTTCAGTTAATCTTTTTATATTACCATTACCTTTGGCTAATTCTTATTGGCAGGTTATAGGAGGATGGGATTTTGGGCTTCGAGTGTGCCTTGTTTTGGGTTTCATACCTGGTTATTCTGGTGTCTGCCTTCCTCTCACCTTGTATTTGAAATGGCTATAAATACTATTAAAATGGCATCATGGAACGTACGTGGGCTCAGGGAGAAGGTCAAGAGGACTCAGATATTTAATCATTGTACTCTATCTCAAATAGACATCCTATTCCTACAGGAAACCCATTTAAATAATTCTGAGGTTAAGTGGTTGTCTCGATCCGGCTTTTCGCAAGTTTATGTTGCAAGTGGATCCAACTCTAGCAGAGGGTAGCTATATTATCAAAAATATATTGTGTTCTCTGATCGACACAACAGTAGCGGACTCAGAGGGGAGATTTATACTGGCCAAAGGCTCCCTCAATGGGGGCACTGTAGTCTTAGGCTCAGCCTATGGCCCTATTGGGGGTAGCCCTGAGTATTTTATGACCCTCGCAGATAAAATTAGTGCCCTGCTTCCCTCGCAACTCATCTTGGGTGGGGACTGGAATGTTTCACCTTCCCATTTCCTGGATAAAGATCCTCAGTCCAATCGCGCCCACCTCGACACAAAGGGCTTTGCATGATTTCCTGCATATATTAGGGTTATGTGACCCCTGGCAGCTCTCCAATCCCTCTCTCCATGCTTTCTCGTTCTTTTCCCAACCCCATAGATCCTGGTCTAGGATAGATTATATCCTGATTAGTAAAACCCTTCTTCCGGGCCTTCTCCAGTCTGGTATCGAGCTGATTGTTCTTTCTGATCATGCAATTGTTTGGGTTAAAATCTCTCCGGATCCTAATTTTCAAAGGGATACTACCTGGAGACTTAATACCCAACTACTTAAAGATCCCCATACGGTGACTCATATCAGAACCCTAATTTCTCTCTTTCTAGAGGATAATCTTGGATCTACCACAAAGGTTGATATCATCTGGTGTTCCCTAAAATGCTATCTCAAGGGTGAATTAATTAAACTTGCTTCAGCAAGGAAAAGAGCTCGACAATCGCAAGCACTCTCTCTAATGAACAAAATTAGGGAACTGGAAAGCACTTACCTCCCTTCCTCTCCGTTGTCCTCTCTAGAAGCCCTCCTGGTAGCTAAAAATGAATATACTGACCTCCTTAAGGAGAAGGAGAAGGCTGAGTACTGTCTTGTTAAGACTCAAGCTAAGTATATTGATCACAGTGAAAAAGCCGGAAGGCTTTTAGCCCTAAGACTTCGCACATTAGAAAGCTCCAGAATAATCCCGGCTTTGCAATCACCTGCTGGCTCCATCAAAACTTCTCCCAGGGAAATTGCACAGATTTTTGAGAACTACTATAAAAATCTCTATAGTGTGCCTCCATCTCCCGCCCCTCTCTCAGACATCTCAGCATACTTAACAGATATTGACATTCCCCAACTTCTGCCACCCCATAATGAGATCCTGACTACCTCTATCTCTCTTTCTGAGATAGAGAACGTCATTGCTTCTATGGCCCCTGATAAGGCACCCGGTCCAGATGGATTCCCCGCAAATTTTTACAAGGTTTTCTCTAAAGAGCTAGCCCCTTTACTTCTTAAACTCTACGACTTCCTTTTTTCTTCTCCCACCGTAGATCCCACCCTTCTTGAAGCCACCATTATCCTACTTCTCAAACCGGGTAAAACTCCTACTGATCCGGCGAGTTACCAACTCATATCTCTTCAAAACTATGATATGAAAATTCTTTCTAAGATCTTGGCCGAAAGGATCAAGAAAATCTGGACCCATCTTCTTAGCCCAGAACAGGTTGGTTTTGTGCACTCTAGTTCCCCATCGGACCACCTCAGAACTCTCTCTCACATTTCTTATCATGCTCGTACATCCCAGTTCCCAATGGCCCTAATTTCGTTAGACACAGAGAAGGCATTCAACCGTGTGGATTGGTCCTTTCTCTGGGCTACGATGACCAGGATGGGCTTCCCAGATTCCTTTCTCAAATGGATCCGGATTCTCTACAATTCCCCTTTGGCCAAGATATACTGTAACGGTGTTTTCTCCTTGCTGTTCCAGCTTCATACTGGTACCAGACAAGGCTGCCTTCTCTCACCTTTCTTGTTCAATCTATATCTTGAACCCCTTCTTATCAAACTCAAGTCTTCTCCACTTATTAAAGGCTGTCTGGTGCGTCAGCATGAGCTAGTTCTCTCTGCTTATACAGATGATATACTTCTGCACGTTACACATCCCGCTGTTTCCCTAAAACATGCACTGGATCTTATCAGGCAATATGGTATCCTCTCTCAATACAGACTGAATATCTCTAAATCTGAAGTTTTCCCATTAAACATACACACTTTCAAGCAGGATCTCGCCAACTTTGGTATGCGATGGTCCCCCAAATCAATTAAATACTTAGGTATTCACTTTTCAACAGACTCTTCCCTACTCAGAAGACTCAATTTGGATGATCTCAAAACTCTCATCCAGCAAGATTTGCTGCGATGGTCCACCCTTCCTATTTCCCTTTGGGGTAGGATTAATATTATTAAAATGAACGTCCTCCCCCGCATCTTTTACCCCCTCAACTTACTAGGCCTTTGGCTGCCCATCTCTTACTTGCAACAGTTTCATGCGATGTTCTCGAACTTTATCTGGCGAGGAAAGGGAGTTCGATGCTCATTTCTCAAACTATCCCTTCCTAGAGACAAAGGTGGCCTCCGGCTTCCCAACCTTTTGCTGTATCACTGGGCGGCTCACCTTGCCAAATTAGGGCGGTGGTTCCCTACTGACCCTGGCCCCTCTTCCCCGATCTGGCTTCAAATTGAGAAGTCGATTCTTTCAGAATCTAGATTGGATCCCTATGCTATCTTCTACACTTCCACCTCCGTACTTTCACAGTGGATAACTGACCATACAGTTCTTACATCCCTTAAGTCCCTTTTCCAATGTTTACACTTTCTGAAAATCTTTCCGAAGACGGACCTGGGTCAACCTGTCATCCTTAACCCCAACATCAAGCTGGACAACTCGATGATTACTCCTGAGTGACTTCCACAAATTAAAGAAACCAATTTGGAACACTTTTATGGCCAAGGATCCCTCCTTTTTTCCGTGGATATGCTTGATAAACATGGTATTCCTAATACTAAGATTTTTAAAGTATATCAACTGAGGCATCTCATTGCGGAGAAGTTCGGAACTCATTTCAGAGAGCCTGTAGTTCACCCCTTCCTTTCTCAAATCTTAACCCTTGCTTCTAAACCACATTCCATTTCACTAATATATTCTTTCCTCTTGAATTACAAATTCCCGGAGTCTGTTGCAGGCTCTAGCATTTGGTCCTCCTTATTTCCTGGTTCCACACTAAATTGGCCTCATATCTGGAGGGACCTACATAGATATCACACTCAGGATAGGTTCAGACTTACCCAATACTATATTGTGAATAATATGTATTATACCCCTAGGAAACTTTTCCACCTCCAAAAGCTTCCCCTTCCCCTTTGCTCCAGGTGCTCACATAGCGAAGGGAACTCTCAAAATATTTTCTGGTACTGTAATAAAGTTGCCCCTCTGTGGTCTTCTATCTGGGACAATTTAGATCCCTTATTAGGTCTCTTGAACCTTTTCACTCCTGAAATTTGCATTCTGGGTGACTACGCTAACATAAATTGTGTCGAACGCCGGTATCACATTATGCTGGTGTCTATTGTGGTTAAGAAATTGGTTCTTAGACATTGACTGACCAATTGACCCTGTCCTATTCTGAATGGTTGACTGAGCTTTCTGCCTATCTTAACACTGAAAGATTGGTAGCCAGCTCGCGTAATCGTATGGACCTATTTCATAAAAAATGGGGTAAATTATATGCGTTATACTTGCACCAATGATCTCCTGGCCTCCTTCCTGATGCCCACAATAGTTTTCCTTGTTCTTCTTATCCTTGTTTCCTATATTGCTTGTTTTGGAAGGCAAGATTATCTTTTGAGATGTTGCTGCATTTAATAACCAGCTTAGCTACATGGTTTGTTTGGCACACTCTGCTGGGAGGGGTGGGGGTGGAGGGTTTTGGTTTTGGTTGGGGGATAAGGAGTGGGTGGAGAGGTGGGAGGGTGGGGGTGGAGGGAGGTTGGTTTTGGGAGGGGGAAGGGTGGGTGTCCGGGGAGTTTTGGGGTGTTTTTTTTTTTATTGTTATACCATGTATGGATGACTGTCTTAATTTAGATCTCGACTTTGTTATATTTGTTGTTTTTTGTAAAATCAATAAACTTGAATTTCAAAAAAAAATAGATGTAGCACATTTCCACCATTAAAATGAAAGGCACATGTCTAACAAAGATGGTCATGAGTAACCAGTGCAGGTACTGTAAACTTCCTCACAAATTTCATTGCAAAATAAGACTAATGGCATGAAGACTTGGTATGGACTCTCAGGTCCCTGCACAGAATTTAAAATCTAACTCCTCAGTAAGCATGAAAGGAAAGATACATCACATGCTAGTATGGTTTACCACTGAACTCATAATTACCACCGCTTTATATCTTTGTTTTCATGCAAGCTTTGCATGTGTGTGTGGGTATACCCAGTACACATCTGCTTAGGGCATCTGTGTGGATATTCACATGGGATTTCAGCTACTGCATGTGAGCATATCAATTTTCATTTATTCTGGGTTTCCTGACTCCTTCCCTCACACTTGTCACCTTTCAGCCTTCTTACTTTAACCAGTTTATTATACATGACTTAAGAAGTCCTCGGCACGTTCACTGCTACTACGACCCCCCTTTCCCATCAACACTGTCCTGTTTTACAGATTCTAATTTTTTTTTCTTCATTTGCCTATTATCACTTTTTTTCCTAGATCAATCCACCCATATGCTGCACGATAGCGCCCTTATAGTTAGGGTTGGTACAGCCTTTCAATGCTAAATCTCAATTATTGCACCTTAATTACTTTGTCATTTTTCAGCCTAATAACACAAAAATTGGTATGTGCTGTCATGTTGTCAGTGTCACAAGATGTGGAAAGTATGATGATGGCAGCTTTACAGTTTCAGCGATATAAAGTGGTCAAAAACACAAAAAGGATAGGATAACATTGGGTATTTTGCTCTCATGTACAGCATACACGGAATTAAGTTTACCTCTGATACTTTCAGGGATAATTGGATGTATGCTAAGGGTGTCCCTTTGGATAATTTGGTGAAAAAATATATTACCATTTTTCAATTATAACGATTTTTGTGATAGATGCAAGACAGGCAGTGCAAACTGTATTTTGAAATACAGTTCGAACGGTAATTAGAAAAAACATTTGAACTGTATTTTGAAATACAGTTCAAATGGTAATTTGAAAAACCATTCAATTTGTATTTTGCAAATACAGTTTGAACAGTAATTAGAAAAAAAACATTTGAACTGTGTTTTGCAAATACAGTTCAAAGAGTATGTTTAATTACCTTTCAATTTAAAATGTTCTAGCTGGCCCAGTGGCACTGAGGGTTGACGCGCTGTATGCCACACCTCGCACCATGCCAGGAACCTGGGTTCGTGAGTGAACTCGGGCCATTGGGTGTTGGCAGGGGCAGGAAAGGATTGAGCAAATGGAGGACTGCTCTCCTTTCCTGGGGTGGGTGGGTACACTTGCCGTGGTGCTGGCAGCTCCTGGTGGTGACTGGAGGCAGCGCACTTGAAGCATGCTCATCTGGGGTTGGAGTGGCCACAGAAGCCTTATGCATGGGTGCATGCCCATTGTGTATAGGGCATCATTGCATGTCTGCACTTTGGGAACACACACCAACAGAAAAACCCTGGTCCCACAAATAGATGACGGCAACCTCCAGTGCCTGCTGCCACACACCCAATGCCAGACTCGTCTCACCAGTTCTCTCGATCCCCCGCCTTTTCCTTGGGTTCTGTGCACTAAGCAGGGGTTATCAGATTGGGGTAGGGTGAAGGAGTGTCTGTCCCCAATTTCCGGGTGAGGTGAGGACCAGGCGGGTGGTAGAGCAGTTGAGGTGAGTGAGGTCTGCCTGACAGAGTTCCATGCAGACAGTGATAAAGAAAGTCCACAAAAAAAAAAATAAATAAAATGTTCTGGGGTGCAGGACAGGCAGTGAAAACTGTATTTTTACAGTGCAAATGGTTATTCTAATTACTGTTCACACTGTATTTGCAAAATACAGTTCGAATGTTTTTTTCTAATTACCGTTCGCACTGTATTTTCATAATACAGTGTGAATGGTTTTTCTAATGACCACTCAAACTGTATTTTAAAATACAGTGCTAATGGTTTTTCTAATTACCGTTGAATTGTATTTACAAAGTACAGTTCTCACTGCCTGTCCTGAATCTATCACAAACCTTTCTTTGCCACCTCACTGCCACTACACACGCACCACAAATGTGCCTTTTGCTGGTTTGCTGAACACATTTTCACTGGTTCCAGAGTTACAGCATTCCAAAGATGTAAATTTTTCCATAGGATAACAGTGCAGAGCCCATGGCACTTTTCAGCACCGTATCTCGAAAATGATTTGAAATATGGATTTTCTGCTCCAGGTAGCTTAGTCCACCTTTATGTGGACTAAGCCTGTGGGGAGGTTTTGAAGTTATGATTACAACTGCAGTGAAATTTTTTTCATAGTTGCTACGGTTACTGAGATATTGGCAAATTAGTGTTACAAGGGTTCCTTTTCAACACTACAGGGCTGCTGTATGGCTCCATAGTTATGTAAAAGTGGGAGTGCAGGGCCCAGAGGGCCTGCACTTCCACATACACATACCTTTATGTAAAACTGGGCAGCATGAAGGGATCACAGGGCCTGGTGGGCCCTCGATCCCACAAACACATACCACTAACCACTTAGACTACACTTTCTCAAAAAGAAGGGAAATTCATTGAAAAAAACTCTGCTAATGCATCAGTTAGGGTTGATGTCACAGCAACAAAAGTTTGGAAATTTGATGTTAGGGTTACGACCCCTACCACCACCCCAACCCTACACACAAAAGTTTGGACATTCGATGTTAGGGTTACCACCCCTATCACTCCACCCCAACCCCATGTTACAAGCACCAACAGGCATTGGGGCATGCCAAGGGGTCATCAGACTGAACTTTCACATCATTCTCCTATACTGTAGTGTGTCAACTTGTTTACACATGGAATGGGATAAGAGCTGGGCCTGATGACTCCTTGGCATGCCCCAATGCCTGTTGGTGCTTGTAACATGGGGGTGGGGTGGGGTGGTAGGGGTGGTAACCCTAACACTGAATTTCCAAACTTTTGTGGCTATGACATCAATCCTAACTGATGCATTAACGGAGTTTTTTGCAATGAATATATACACAGTATGTATATGATCTTTGCAAAAAAACAACTATGTTAATGTAGACATTAGTGATGTAGAAACAAAGCATACAAAGAAGAGAAATTAAAAACATCAGGGATTTGGGTCTCTACAGTATTGGCAAATCAGTTGTTGGGCCTTACTTGGGATTGTCAACCCTAATGCCTACCCCTTCCCCCAGCCTGTAGCCTCCTGTCCAAAGCACAAGATACAGCTCCAACCTTTTGCCTCATAGTGATACTATATGGCCAACATAATCTGTTGGAGCTTTCTTCACACAGGGTCCATATCATGTTTGACCTCATCTGATCAGGGGAGAGGATGGGCATTAGAGTTGACAATCCCAAGAAAGGGAGAAAGGCAGAGGCACACAATTACTAAATATCATTTTTCCTCTTCATAATTGTACCTCATTCCATCTCCCAGTAGACAGGAAGTCGTAGGATCTACTGTAAGCCCTATGGATGGTAAGCCAGCTCAACATAAAAACGATGTACTGTATGTGTTAAATTTTGTAAGTTTACCCAGCCCAGTGGCATGGTAAACTCAGGTACTTGTCATGTTTCTGCCTGCCTCACTGATGACCTGGGTTCAGGAATGTACCAAGATCACTTGGGTGCCAGCGTGGTGTGAGAGGATTAAGCATCCCAAGGACAGCTTTCCTCCTTCCTGGAGGGGTGATCCTTCATCTTGCCACTTCACTGAACCCAGTGGAGGCCAGGTGGTAGCAATAGCAGGAACAGTCATACATGGGGGGATATTGGGGGGTGCTGCATATATGCATGTGTCTCCATACACAGATGTGTGCACACATTATTGCATGCTAGCATCCTGGGAAGAAAAAAATTGGATACAAATCCCCAAATCATTCAGCACCACCCCAGGCATCACACAACCCAAAGTGACAGGCCACCCACAAACATGGCTCTGTGTAAGTAATGAATAACTAGTAAGATCTCTGGATGGTGCTGGGGGACTCCACCAGGATTGGAGATGGAAGGAGAATAAAGTGCTGATGAAAATAAGTGTACATGTGAATACCTATTTACAGTGTCTACATGCTTTAAAGAGCTGTTTATTCTTTTTTTCTACATTTTTTTTGACATTCTCCCCCTTCTGCAAAACTCCACAAAACCTGCTGAAAAATTTGTAAAACATTTACATCTCTTGTAATGGGACAAAGTGTCATGTTGAGCTATTTTAATACATTTCTTTTGAGAATTCTTTTTCATTTTGGGTGCCACAAGAAAATTATTCATTTGGTTGAATGCTTTATTCTTCTCACTGAGATTTTCATAAGTTTTATAGACTAAATGTTCACCCTTAAACAAACTCTGAAATGAATATCTTCATAAGGATATTTTACACATTAAGTGGACCTTGAAGAGGTCAGAGACATAGCAATTTTGCACAGTTCTGTATACAGTATATATGTGACTAGGTACTGTCTGTGGATATGTCTATTTCTTTGGTTTCTTTGCAGTTGTGTTGTTGTGCATCAGTGTCTGCATGTGTCTATGGGTCTCCATTTGTTTGTCATGCAGTGGCTGGACAATTATGTTGGTCCTTGTCATTTCCTGTTTTACCAAAAGTAATTTTTGATTCCTTGGCTGAACTGGGATTCACCTTAATAAGGACTGATTCACCAATGTCATTAAATATTCTACAGAAAATTAAACAAGTAGAATACTGAAATTAATCATTATTTTTTGTTCTTTGGCAATTAGTTTGTGACAGCAACTCAGAAGCACTTATTCCCCTCCCGCAGATTTTTGTAAATGTTAAAAAATATTTTTACTGTTTTCCACATACTGTAGGCTTTCTGGATCAGAATGTGGGATGTATTAATCAGATTTAACCCAAAGTCTGAGGTAGAAATGAACTGCTAGGATATCAGTTATATGTGTATACAAATTTTAGACCTGACCAACACTTCACATTTTTAACTGTACTGGCTATGGCAGTTACGCAGATATTAGCTAATTACAGCATTCGGTTCTATTGCACTTTTATTTTTAATAACCACAGGTTTTTCATTCCGAAAGATCCTATAATAACTTGAAGTGGTTAACTTCATCCAGCAAGTTCTCACATTCCTGTTGAATTACATTACTTCATACACGGGCTTCACTTTTTCAAAGTTAATACTTAAAATTACTATGGGTATGGTATTATTGGCTTGTGCTGTTCAAAGCCTTATTTCCTACTCAAGCAAACATTAATAACCTCTGTGAATTTTGTAATCTCTGTAGCACATATAAGAATGCCTATGCTGTCAAGTAATCATTGTGAAATGTACCCATTTAAAATGAAAAGTCCAAAAATTGTATTTATGTTTTTTTTCTTCTAAATGAAACTGGACCAAAAAAAAAAAAGAAACTCACATTTTTCAGCACTGTTTGCAAAACATAAATGGATTGCATAGTGTTTGTCATAAGACACAAATGCTGACTTTCTGCCTTAGCTGTAGCTACACAAATAAATAAATGACCTATCCAAGAAAAATCATGAAAATAAGTAATGAAACAAGAATGGTATTGTGGGAGCCTTACAACTTTAATTTTTATATAATGGGTATTATACTAGATCAGCCTGCCTTCAGTTTATTTCCAGATAACTACTCACAAACTCAAAGGTCTCATATGTCTTATGTGGCTTGTCTTAAAGAGCTGGTGTACTGTCTAAAAATAATATTAACTTTTAAAAATCAGTTAGCTACTAGGGGTGTTGCTAGACCTGGGATTTATAGGCTTAATCCCTGGATGTTTTCATATGGGTTCTGAGCCTCTTTTCAACAGAACTGCTGAAAATAATCCTATATCTAAAATATCTGTGGCCTACCCCTCGCCTTTGAGTGCTTTGGCCCAGGACCTTTTGTTATTCTAACTAAGGCTCTGTTAACTATTAGTTATATTGCATATAAGGAGTACTCTTTTCTTTTCCTATTAACTAATGAGAAGATTTTCTACCTCAGAGTAGCAGATATCATGTGAGAAACAACGCTCTCCCTGCCGTATCTAGTTCTGTTTCTCTTTATATCTAATTAGCTCTGTGACATCATTATGACATCACAACTACTCAGGAAGAACCGATCATCTGCTGGCAGAGCAGTCACTTTTGATGTCAGTGAGTGAGTTCACAATGCAGATGATGTATTAAGAGGAATAGAACTACTGTAGATATTTCAGCTGCAAGGTAAAGCATCAATCTTCACATCACACCTAATATTATCTGATGTAATTATTTCTATTAAGCAAAAGTAAAAGAAAAATACTTCAGAAATAAACAAATAGAACTCAATACTTTTACAAGTTGATAACATTTTCTGTCTCTGTATTACCATAAAAAACTGAAATATACATGAGGCACAAGGGTTTTGATCAGGAAGAAACACATTTCTACATCTGCAGTTTTCAGCCTTTGAAAACTGTTTGTTAGGCCATTTGGCAACATTCAGTCCTGGTTAAAGCTAACCACCATTACCTCTTTCCTGCTGATTTGCACATACTTCCCATGATGCTTTGAGTTAGTGATGTATGTGTAATTTGGCTTCTGCTGCAATTATGATAAAAGGGGGACCTGTGTCTGAAAATCCAATCTAAAATCATTGTAGCTCCATTTAATTGATTACATTTTTATCAGTATTGTTCTTTATTGGCAAATCTAATCAAATACAATATTTAAGTAAATGGGTTGTATTCAGTTTGTACTTTGTACTATCAATGTAAGAAGAAGCAAATATACAATATTTAGAAAAGTTGTTGCTTTGTGAATATCCTTACTTAACCAAAAAAAAATGAATAATGTCAACAGTAGTTGTAGTAGTAGTAGTAGTAGTAATAGTAGTAGTAGTAGTAGTTGTAGTTGTAGTAGTAGTAGTAATAGTAGTAGTAGTAGTTGTAGTTGTAGTAGTAGTAGTAGTAGATAAATTTATTTATAAGGTGCCCTTACCCAGAGACTCAGGGCGCTGCACAGAAATAGGCAGAATAAAAATACAATAAATAAATAAACTTAATAATAAGCAGCACAAACACTACTCAACATGCAAAGTTTCCATCATAACAGTTTGAAATAATACAGCAGCTGTATCAAGAAGAGAATACTGGGACTAATTCTAGTCCCCCAAAGCCATGTCCAAACAGATGAGTCTTTAACCCTGATCTGACCCAGTGGTCTGATGAAGGGCACTCTCTGAAAATGTAACTTTGCCAGTCACACATCATATGATGGTCAGCACAGCACAGAGTTTGATTTTTGCAGTATCTCATTCGTACTGTGTTTTATTGCTTTTCTTTTGCTACGGACAATGAGAACTGTGAATCTGTACCTTGAACTGACAGCTATTGAACTTTTTTTAAGCTTTGGGTCTGTTTCCAGTACCTGGTAACCATGGGGAGCTATGAAGAACAGGAACCCTTTGAAGGTCACACTCCTATGGTGCTTTCACCATAAACCACATGTATACTTTATAAAAGCCAACAGGGGCCTGATATTCAAAAATTGGAAATGAGGAGCACAAAGTTTTGCACTGTTCTTGCTCATTGACCACGATTCTATGGATGCTATGTTCAGTCAGATAGCACAACGTTGGTATCTGACTGAATATAGAGGCATGTTGGTGCAGCTCTAAGCTAAGTAGCACTGCCTCAACATGGATCCTGCCACTACAGAGAACAGTGTCACCAGACTCAATAGTGCCAGGACCTCCTGGCTCGATGTTCAGACAGCCCTATGCAAATGAGCATATTGAACATGCAAGATGCTAAGGGGCCCTTTGCATGCTTGTTATCGACATATTTGCATGAAAAGTGGTGGCAGGTTTGTCCTCCTGCAACTGACTCCATCCCCACCTCTATTGCCCAGTTCTGTAACATAGCATAATCCCTGGTGCCCAGTGCCCCTTCCCCCCACCATCTGATCACAAGCCCAAGTTGAGAATATTTCCCTGGCATTTAATAGAACCCCTGCCTTCCACTCATCAGTGCTGGTATTGGTTAAATTATTCCTGGTTCCTAGTGGATGCCCCCACCCTCTGATCATTGGCCACAGTATCATAAAATTCCTCCCTGTTGTCTAATGGCACCCCCAGCTACTGATCCCCATCACTATAGCAATGTACCCATTTCTTGGTGTCTAGCAACCCCCCACAGTGCAGGCACCAGCAAACCCACCCTGCCAATCTCCCTTACCTGAAGTGCCAGTGCCATGGGAGACCATACGGTGACTGGCACAGCCCTCCTTTCACCACCTCAGCTAGCTACTGTATACAATGAAAGTGAGCACACGTCCCCTTGTACTGTAAAGGGAGTGCACGTACTATCCAGTAGACAGTATGCACACTCACTTTACAGTACAGGGGACATGCGGCTATCTGGCCAAGGTGGTGAAATGAGGGTTGTTCTGGTCACCGTATGGTCTTCCATGGCACTGGCACTTCAGGTAAGTGGGGATTGGAAGGGTGTGTTAGCCATTGCCTGTGGGGTTAGGGAGGGCTGCTAGACACCAGGGAAAGGGTGCATTGTTACAGGGACAGGGATTGGTGGAGGGTTCCACTAGATGCAAGGGAGATATTTTATGATACCGCAGCCAGTGATTAGAGGGCAGAGGGATCAGTAGGGACCAGAGTGATTTAACTGACAAAAAGGATGGTAACTGGAGAGCAGGGGGAATACTAGGCACCAAGGATGATGTAACTGACACTGGGGCTGGCAATAGGAGGACGGGGGGACTACTAGGCACTAGGGATGATTTCTCTGACACTGGAGCTGGTGATCAGATGGCAGAAGGAACCACTAATCACCAGGGATGATTTAACATGACACTGGGGCTGGCATTCGGAGGGTGGGGGGAACCACTGGACAGAGGGGACATTTTTTACTTTACTAGGGCTGGCAATCGGTGGATGGGTGTGCTACTGGATGCCGGGGGGGTCTGCTCCCCCAGCCACCAACTTGGTTGTTGGCTGCAGCAGGTCTGGCAGCTGCTAGTGTTGCCAGGAGTAAGTCGAGGTTTTGCACCTAGTAATAGCGCTGCACAACGTGGCCTGTGTTATTCCTTTAGTGTAGTGCAAATGCACTGAATATTGTGCTGCATGAGTATTCCTGTCCATGTCCCTCTCTTAGTCCACTGCATACATTACGATTATTGTGAGCACTAAACCTATTAGTTCGTGCAAACACCCTCATTGAATATTGCGCACGGGAGTAGCCCTTGGGAAAACAGGGTGCAATAACTTTGCTCACCAGGCAAAGTTTTGAATTTCTGGCCCCATGTGTCTTTACACTAGGTCTGCTCTGTTTAGCTGTATAGTCAGATACTCTCCAACGCAGGTGGCAAATGCCCCCCTCCACACACACACACCACTTGCCTATTAGATACAGTTACATGGAACAATACGGAAAGAAAATGGGGATGCTCCTCTGTGGTTACTCAGTGACTTGGCTAATTATTAATGATAAAAAAATATTTAAATCTCAGCCAGTTGTCTCAGTCAGTATAGCAAGCCAGTTGTCTCAGTCGGTATAGTACAGCAAGACTTACGTGATAAGATAAACAATACCTTGTTTTTCCTTAGTCTTAGTTAACATGACATTTATGAATCTGACTTCAGGTCCAGTCATATACTGCTGTCTGATATGGATTTTTAGTCACAGCCACTAATTGGAAAAGACTGTATTATTAAAATAGTGTTTTGAGTACTTTCTTCAAGCATTTTATCAATCACAGCATGCTGCACTTCAGCTTTTATCTTTTAATACAACCTTACATGTTTCTGGCCTAAAGACAGGATATGTACTGCATTTTAGAGAGCTGTTTTTGCTGCTATTAAGCACATCATGGGGAAGTTGCAATTTGTTTGAATAAATATCTGACTATAAACAATTTATTTTTTTCAAGTAGTATTTGCTGCTTATTATTCTGCACTTTAAGTTATCACTAAGACTGCTGTTGAATACTGAACAAAGGTTTATACTGCTTAAAAGTGACATTTTTTTCATATCTAATGCATCACACTTTATGATACTACTGCTGAATGAATTATGAGGCTTTATACTACTAGTTTATAGCAGTGGCTGCTATCTGTATGGACTTTAAAAAAAACAGAGTTTGCATAAGGGTATCAGTTTCTGAACATGGAATACTATAACGGTCAAAAACTGTAGCTAAAATGTAAGTTTTTGCATATTCAATACATTGTACTCTGTCATGAACTTGAAATGAGTGATAATGCTGAATGAACCATATTGCAATGTATTATTAGTTCCTGATATTATGTATACGAACATACGAAATTGCCAACAGACACAGGCCATTCAGTCTATCTAGTCTGTTCGAGTGTGCAGCACTTCAGTCCATTAGACTGCAGCTGCCCCCACTTCAAATACCCTCCACCCCATCTCGTGCCCCCCTCCCAGTTTGTACCCTCCCCCTCAATCTGTATTATTAACTCCTAGAGGTGGCTGCTGTTTACAAAGATTGTTCTAAAAAACTAGAACTGGTTATGAATATCAGCCTTTAAATAATAATTGTGTAGGCGGGTTGCCATGTAACATTTGGTTACTACCCCTGCCTTGTGGGCTCAACGAGGTTGAAGTGCCTGTGTTCTGGTTCTGATGGAAAAAAAGGAGGGAGTCTCTCCCAGATGGAAACTAAATAGCATGGTGCTGCCATCCAGAGTAAATTATAGTGGGCCAGTTGGTAAATGGGTAAAACCGCTTGGGATGCTGTACTTACACATCTCCCCTTGCAGCCACCCTACACATAGAATACCATAAACAGTTGCAATACTTTACTTTGCATGCAATTAATGACTATGGCTAATAATATGCTCACAGACAGTTTTAAACATCAATAAACAATTTATTAACAGGGGAAAGGGGAATGGGAAATGCAGAAATAAAACAGTTGGCAATATTTAATATACTGGTGCAAATATGATCAATATCAACATTCACAGTGTCAACCCCCAACAGCAACATGCAACAGTTTAGCTCACCTCTCCACTGGCACCAGTGCCCCCTAGTGTCTATCTGGGTATCCAGGACTAGTTTCAGGCCTGTATGGTGTAGCTGGTTGGCTGGCATTAGTGCACTTTGTGTTTTAATTGAACTGAAACTCCAACTAGCTGGCCATAACTCCGCAGGTCAGGGCAAGCCCTGTGGTTACTCATGGTTCTGAAGACATTGCCCTGTGGTTACTTTCAGTTCTGAAGACAGTTTCACAGGGTTTGAGCAGCAACAGCAGGTTGAGTCTGTTGAGCTGTGGCTTGAGCAGTAGAGCAGGTTCTGCAGTTAACTTGGCAGGAGCCGGAGTCTAGCAGCTTGTCACCTTCGGAGCTGGTTGTAGAGCCCGGCAATTTGTCACCTTCTAGCAGGTTGGATCAGATGCTGGAACAGGCCAATACTGAGGACCAGGGCCACACACCTATCCCACATGTCAAGGAATCTAATTCCCAGGGGAAGGTAATGGCTACTATCTAGCTGTGACAATACCTGCCTGACTTCCCAGACCATCCTTGCTGGCAATGCATTCTGTTCTGGAACTCTGGGGTAAAACAATATTTTCTTCTCTGCAGCTAGCAGATGTGAATACCTCTGGAAGCAGGCTGGAATCACCTCCCAGGCTAGAGGTGGCAAACAGTCACTCAGCTTCCTTCCAAATGGCAGGTGCAAGCCACAATGGCTTCTCTTATTTAAGCTGGATTTCTCATGCAATTGGAATTCTCTGGATCATCTCTGTATTCTGGTTGTTTAACCCAGGCAGTACTTCAACAGTCTGGTCCAACCCTCCTCAATGGCTGAGGGCTTCTTTCAGATGCTGGAGGTCTTAAGATGCAAAGAGTTCTTCAGCATATATTCTGGCTATCCAGGTGACACAGAGCTTTTGGCAAGTCTCCTGACGTTTGGCTATGGAAGACTTAGTCAGACTTCCAGACTTTTCCTCTGACATGGACTAAGCCCTCCTGCTCCATAGAGAGCTTCAGCCAGACTGCACCAAACTGAATCTGTCCCTTGGGGCTGAAGAGAAAATGTCAGCTTCCTATTGGCCGAACACAGCAGTCCATCTTCAGAATTAATATGTACAAAGTTCTCTCGATACCTGTTTGGTTGGCTGTTTAGGTGCCAAGAGCATTATCCATACCGGCTACTCAGTGGCCATAGCTGCAGTCCTCCAGGGCTCCTAGAATGCTGATTGGCTGCTACAGGGGGTCAAAGGTGGCAAATATGGATGCTGAAGTTCAGTTTAAAGTACAGTTCCAACTTTGAACTTTTGCAGGCAAACAAAATAGTTTTAAATTTATTTGCCCCCACAGTCTGTTAGATGTCGCTCTTTCCTGGTGTCTGTTGGCAGAATGGGGCTTGCGAGGACTTCCGCTGCCTGTCGCTATTGCCAAAGCACTGTCCACCTAGACAAAAGGCAGAGCCATGTAATGTATAGCAGTCTCAGCAGCTCTTAATGTTACAGTGCGCACTTCCAGTAATAGCACTTAAAAGCACTTCTTTAAAGTTTTTTTAATACTTTCTTTATTTAAAATTTCCAGATAAGTCACTTAAAATAGTAACCAGCAGAACTGCAACCAATACACCATTTGCACTTATTATGTAAGCATATTGTCCTTGTAGTTCAGATCTTTTCAGAGCAAACAAGATTATTTTTTTTAAATATACAACTTAACCTAACAGAGCTTAATACAGTGTACCATGTTTAATATGAAATACAGTTTTAATTGGCTATTACATGGCTCCCTGGATTGCTGATGGGGGTGACAGTAGTTGTCAATTATAATCAGTGTATCTAGCTGAATAATGGCTAGCTTCTATTGTCAGCTTCTCTGTCACCCATAGGAAAGTCCTTGTCCATAACTCACTTTCCCTAACAATGTATTTCTCATCCCATCTCCATTGTCCACTTAGCCCACCTTTCCATGAATTTGTCTGTTCTATCCTGTGTTTAATAGGTTAGTCTCTCCATTTCTTGAATCTCATTAATGATCGTGCTGCAATCTGCTTGTGTAGGTGGTTCCATGTTAAGTCACCTATGGGTTATAGCCTTCCCCACTGCAGCTATGCATATACCCCAGAGGTACCATGAGTTAGCCCCTCACACTGCTGGTGGGGGCAGGCCCAAGACTAAATGCTGAAGCTGTAGTGGGTGAGTGATCTGAAAAAAGGCAGTCAGTTTATTAGAAATCTCCATTTTAAAGGCATCCAATTTTGGACAGATATTGAATATATAGCATGTTCATGCAAGGGTCTCTGTTCCCTGCAATTCAGTCAGCAGGTTGAGGCACTGGTTCTATTACATTTGGCTTTCAATTGAGAGATTATAAAGTATTGGGACTTAATTTTCCAAGAGAATTCCTGCCACCACGGTGAGGAAGATGTTTTAAACGAACCTTCCTCTACCTTATTCCACTCTTTTTGGGTAAGATGGAATGCTGCCCCCATCTCTAGTTTTGTTATTATATGTTTAGCCAAATCATCTGCATGAGAATCTAGTAATTGATATAGGCAGGAAATTGCTCCTTTAGGAGTCGAAACTATCAGCAAATCCTCCAAACTCAGGAAATCTGCAGTTGAGGCTTGTGCGTTTTGATCTCTTTGTCTTTGGGTCTGTATGTAGTTTCATAATTGCAAATATCTGAGTTGGTCTGTGTTTATCCAGCCATACTCCCTACAACATTCATCAAATGTTAGAATAGTACTACCTTTTAACAATTTTACTGGATATTGCAGTCCACCTTGTGCCTGTCTCTCATACCAAGGATCTAGTGATCCTGGTGGAAATTCAGTAATCCAGGCAAACTAACAATACCTCCATGAGTCTTTATGTAGTAAGGGGTAAGGCTGAAACCTATCCCATGCATATAAGGTGACTCTCATTGCTGAGAACCACGAGTCTTTTGCCAGACAATGTTGCTGTGGATTACATAACATAGAGGCAAGCAGTCTGGTGCCCACTAGAGTCTTCTTCATGGTGCACTAGTGCACCTGAAGCCATGCTTGTCCCCACAGCAGGGCCCAGCATACCTGGGTGACCAGCCAATATTCCCCTAGTTTGGGAACTGACTATCTTCCCCATTTCTTTTTAGCCAGGAGTATGGCACTCCTCACTCTAGGTCTTCTATCCACCCATCTGAACCTGTAGATAATTTTTTGTATACAGTATCTGTTAACTATTGTTAGGTTAACCACACCAGTATACACAGAAATATATATACAAATCTAGGTAAAAGGTTAATTTTTACTGTTTGTATATGAGCATGTAAAGGTAGAGGAAGCAGTGCCCACCTCTTAATGTGTTCTCCTAACTGCTTATTCAGCAGAACATAGTTTTATTTATTTACGAGATTTACCAGGAAGGCATACTAAGCAATGTGCTTGATTCCAGATGCGACCTGGGTAGTTGTCTTGGAACAGATGTTTGTTTGTGTTTCTCAATATTATACCCAGATATTTTAAGCAGGGAAGGGTCCATTTCAAGGGGTATAGTCTTTGTGTTTGTTGAGTTGAGGAAAACTTCAAGTTGAGTATCTCTGTTTTAGTTGAGTTTACCATACACCCTGACAAACTAGAAAACTCCCTCACAATACTCAGTCTTGGGAGGGATCCTTCCATGTTCTTCATCTATAATAGGACATCATCTGTGTATAATGTTGTTTTATGCTCTAGTCTACCTTCTGTTACTCCAGTAAAGCCCTGGTCTTGTAAGATCCACTGTGCCAAAGGTTCTATATACAAAGCAAACAAGAGGGGTGACAAGGGCAGCCCTGTCGTGTGCCTCTTCCCAAGGTAAACCTGGTTGAGAGTTGAACATTAGTTCTCGCATAGGCTTGTGGATTGCAGTATAGTCTCTGTATAGCTTCAATGAATGTTTTGAAAAATCCAAACCCAGCAAGGGGCCCTGTAATAAATATTTTCAATCAACTTGATCAAATGCCTTTTTGGCATCTAGACTCATAATTAAGGCAGGGGCCCTCGTGGTATTAAGATGGCCAATGATATGTAATGTGCTCTGGACATTGTCTGCCACTTGTCTCCCAGCAACAAATCCCATTTTATCAATATCCATTAATTGGAGGATAATTCTCTCCAGTTTCTTAGACAAGGTAACTGTAATGAACTTATAGTCTACATTGAGGATGGACATAGGGTGGCATGAAATGTTTGCCAGGTTTGGGAATCACCAAAATTGTCACCTGTTTTCATGATGGAGGAGGTACCCCCCCCCTTCTATCATCACTTCTGGGTAAACTGTCTGTAACAATGGTATAACCTGATCTGGGAATTTTTTATAAAATTTGGCAGAGAAGCCGTCTGTCTCCGGGGCACTTTCCAGTTTTACTATTGCCTATTATGGTTTTAATTTAATTTACCAAGATTGGTCAACACAGAGCTGTATTTTGTTCATCAGTAAGCTTACATAGTTTAAGATGATGTAGAAAGGTATCTATCTGATTATCCGGGATCCCCTGTTTAGGGTTCTATAGTCAGTGGTAATATTCTGTAAAAGCATTCAATATAGACTCCACCTGATGAAATCAAAGTCCTGCAACTGGATGCATGACTTTTATAATTTGTGCTTGATCCCTTATCACCCTGAGTCTACAGGCTAAATGTTTGAGATCCCTTGGGCCTCCTTCATAATATCTTTGTTTAAGGAATTTCAAATTCTGTTCCACCATATGGTCTAATAATATGTTATTTTTGAAGTTTATTTAAGTCCCTCCCTCTTTGTCTATCCAATTGTTTTTGTTGCATTGCTTTAAGGGTCTGTATTTGTGTTTCCAATGCTATTTGACATTTCCTCTCTGTTTTTTTCCTATCAGCACCCATTGCTATTAATTTCCCTTGAACTACTGCTTCTATGATATCCCAAAGCATTCCCCCACTTATATCTGAAGTGCTATGATCCTGAACCATTTGCTCTGTTAATTGGGATGTTTGCTCTAGGACCTCCTTATATTGAAGGGTTCTATGTCAAAACAGCACCAGCAAAATGGCATGGACCAAACTAGATAGGCAAAAACAGGGAATGTAAAAACCATGACCAGCACTAAAGCATGGGCCAAGAAGTTGGAAGCAGCAGCTGCAGTGACTTTCAATGGGTGGCTCTGACCACTGGCCCCGTAAGTTATATAACCAGGAGGCACTAAAGATGCAGCAAAATTTAATTTTGCTGGTGAGATTCCATCAAAATTGTGAATTTTGCCATGCAAAATATTTTGCAAAATTTGCACATTCCATGAAATATTTCACAAGTGTGAAATGTGAAATTTCACCTACGAAATGTGGAATTTCATTGGCAAAATGTGGAATTTCCCCCACCATCCAATCTCCAGCCCCATATTTAACAATGTTTCCCTGGTGTCTGTTGTGACCCTCCCCTCATGATTTCCATCCCCATACTGCCTGTAAAGAAAACAGTCCCTTCATAAAAACTAGCCAGTGTCAAAACTATATGGTACATTAATCTGAGCACCATACAGTAGAAAACAAAATACAGTACTGGAGATGTGCAGTAATCTGCTGGAGCTGAATGCTGCCATGGTATTTTCTTATCAATGCACATGACAACCAGTGCTCAGATAAGTATACCATATAACAGAGCATTACATAACCACAAAAGATATAAAGCATAATGTACCAGCAGTCTTTGGACAAGAAAGGCATAAGATTATATTTTGTCAAACCAAACCTTGTTTTTTACTGACAATAACAGTCCTCTTAAACAATACACTGCAGAAAAAAACATAAACATTAATAAAGATAGTAGATGGTCTAATAGTTGTTCCTCAATTGTCTACAACCATCTTCAAACTCTAGTTTAGTGATTAGATTAAGACGAGGTTGAAACTCTTTAAAATAAGTTTCACTGCCATTTCCTATGAAGCCATTTTACCTTAGCAAGGATTCCATATTTAGCCTGTACTATAAGTTAAAAGATACCCATCATTCTAATCTGTTATATATATTTGAATTCACTGTTTATCAATACGAGTCAAGTGGTCACTGTTTGGAAGCCTTGGTCCACTAACTCCTCAGTCAGATCACCTTTTAGTTATTTTTTCACATATCTTCTGGCTCACATTTACTAGTGTCCATCTACCTAGTGAATAACTTTCTTGAAACAGCCCTTTGTTGCTGGTACAGAAATCACATATTGATTTATTAGTGACGTTTCCTCCCAAAAAATAACTGGTTACCATGGGAACCACAGCATTATTAGTACCTCTTTGAGGGTCTCTCAGTCAAACTCCAGTGGATAATACTTTAAATTCAAAACCTGACAACTGAGAGTGAGAACTTGGTGAAACTATGGAGTGGTGACATGGTCAGCTTGTTTTATTTCAGCAGCACCGAGCCTACCAATGTGACATAGTGTTGTAATTTGAATATTGAAATTGGACTTATTTAAATTCAAAAAGCTCACACTGGCCATTAATATTCAAAAAAGATGAGCATATTTATCACCCTCAGTAGCCTTCAAGCATTACTCCATGGTACACTAGCAATGATTAATCTGTCCCCAACATCAGTCTTGTCAGCAGGATGTGACAGTCCAAGGGACATACAACTGGTTCTATAGGGTTGCAGATATTTGCTAATGAAATAATCACATCAACAAATTAAGATTTGCGTGTGCCTTACACTTATGAACTCGAATCTGCAAGTTTTCACGATTTTGTCAGATCGCTTGTATTATAATGGTTGGTATACGAACTGAGGTTGCGGGGTTTGAGCTTTCACTAGGTAACAGAAAGTAAAAACATGTTGGTAAATAACGAAGTCTAATTAAATAAATGTAGGACTGACATATTTAAAGGTATTTCTTGTCAGTCACATGATTGGAAAAGCTCAGCCTTATTGGTAGTATGCGACAGGCTGAGGGACATATTACTGGTTATATGGAGCTGAGAAGATTTGCTTACGAAACAATTACATCAATAACTCAGGATTTGAGAGTGTTTTACACTGATAAATTCAAATGGACAAAATTTAACATTTCTGTCAGATCGCTTTTTTGATCATTGCTTATAATGGTTGGCATATGAAGTCGTGGGCAAAATTCCACCATTCGTGGGTGAAATTGCACATTTCGCTGGCAAAATTCCACATTTCACTGGCGCATTTTGCAAAATATTTTGCAGAATGAAATTTGTGGATTTTGCCCATCTCTAGGGTGGATGGGGAGAAAATCGGGGGTAGCAAATAACATATTCCTACTTGGGGGGGCACAACTCAGTGACAGGGAGAAAGTTAGGAGGAGCAAATATAAATATTCCTACTCTGGAGGAGCACAACTCTGGGATGGGGAAATAGGTGAGAGGAAAAAAACAGCCTAAAATTAAACAAACAAAAATAAAGAAAAACACACAGACTCAAGTCATGAACCCAGGCCTGCTGGCCATAGCAAGCAAGGACAGAGGCGCTGATTATGACCTCTGAGTTACACTGCCAGCTGCTCCACTTAGAAATCACTAACTACATGTAGAGAAATGAAACAAGCTGCCTTGCACATTCCTCACTAAGAAGACAATAGCTATAAAACCATCCTCTCTCATATACCACGGGCTATATTTGACTCACTCAAATTGAGTTACTGTTTTCATGGGATACTGTCTTGAAGAAGGGAGAGATTTAAGTCTCCAGAATGGACTTTACTTGTGTTTGCAGGTTCAATTCAATAGTGAGTGGAGCATGGTCTGAGATCCCATGGGGCACCACCCCACACCTAACCAGTCTGAATACAGCCTCCCTTGACAAAAGGAAGAGATCCAATCTGGAATATATTTGGTGTACATGTGAAAAATGAATACATCCTGAAGTAGACTCCTCTAAAGAATGGCAGGCATCCTGGAGACCCAATTTCCCTATTGATGCCTTCACCTGTTTTGCCAACTTGTGTGTCATCCAAGGTATATATGATGCAGTACCAATTTGAGTATCTAGTGTAAGGTTCCAACCTCCCAAACAGATTAGAATACTCTCAGCCTTTTCCACAACCATCATTAATAACTTCCTGTAGAAGCCATATGATAAGTCCGGGGGCATATACTGATAATAGTGTCAGCATCTGTCCATTTACTGTAGCCTTCCTTTAATACTAACATAGTGACCTCCAGTATTAGTTACTTTATCTAAATACTCAAATGAAGTCCAGTGCAGGATGAATATGGCCACCCCCTTCCTCTGTCCAGATTTATATGAAGAGGAGTAGACCTCTTCATACTCAAACTGTTTCAATTTCTGGTGTTCAAGTTCCATCAAATGGGTCTCCTGCAAGAATTCTATTTCTGCTCTGGTCTGTTTTATGTAGGTCAATATCTTTTTCATTTTTATTGGGTTAGACAGGCAATTCGCAATATATGTCAATATCTTAGTGCCCTTTGATGCCATCATTGGGAGTTTGGATTATCTGATGGCTACTCTAGAATATCTGGTGTCTGCCCCGTCTGCCCCCCCACCACCAGAGACTCACCGAGCCATGAATAATCATGTCCTGTATGTACAAATGTAAAAACCCTAGCGAATATGCCAACAAGGCAAACTGACTAATAAACGTATAAGAAAAACATGAATTGCTTGCAAGGTAGGAAAAGATAATTATAGCTTCTCTTTCTCTGGGAAGTGACTGAATCCAGGCACCCTTCTCCTCTAAACCCAGAGTAGCAGTGGTGCCACTACCCCTAAACTCAGGGACCACTACTAAATCCTAGTGTATACTAGGGTCCCAAGTGGGCACCCACAACTAACAGGTAGCTAATAAGAACAAAAATACTGCACCACACCTGGAACATCAGTCCAATATCCATATCCCCTCCCCCCGGTAGACTCTTCAAGTTAGATCATGCACAGTGACAATCTATCAAGGTAGCTTTATTTTTGCATTATCAAATAGTTCGGGGTAATTAGTCTATGAAATTCTATAGACCGCAGCTCTGATAGATATTCCTCAAAACATGTGGGCAGTAGTCTTAGTCAGAGCCCATGGTGTTCTGCTGCACTTTGTTCTGATTTCTGCAGCAGGGCTCCTAGATTGCTGCAGCAGTATATTTGGATTTCTGTAGCATAATTTATTAATTTCTGTGGCAGAATGTTGTCCTATCATTGGCTGAAATATGATGTGATGTCATTGATGATGTCACATGCAGAGCATATAGGTGAGGCTCCAGGATAAATCAGATGGGGGAAGGGGGCTGGGCAACATAGAAAAACTGTACATTTTAATGTAAATTCACTGAGAATAATGAATTCTGTGGTAGTACAGTATATATATTCTGTGGTATAATGCAAATTTTGTGGAAAATTCCACAGCCACAGAACTGCAGAATTCCAGAAGCCTTGATCATAGTGTTGCTACCAGTATGAGTAACCACTTGCTCCTTGCCACCTCCCCTCTTCATCATATTCCAAGATAGTTGTAAGCATGCAAAACACTACAAAAATGGCCATCAGTTGAACTTGGTTAAAATCATTTAGCCTATGTAAAAGACCAATCCTGTAAAATGTTGTGAGAGGGGGGCACGCCACATCCCAGTGGTTCTTAAACTATCCCCAGTTCATTGTGCTTACTCTTTTCCATCTCCCTTCCAATCCAGCCCCACAGTGACCAGTATTTACTATTATTGACAGGTCTTTTTAAGTGGGTATCCAAACTATTCAGCAGTTGTTAGACTGCATCCCAGAGAGCCTGAACTCAGTGAGACTAGGCTAAACCCCTACCACCTCCCTAATTTAGCTATTCCACGTACCCTTGCTGCTGACCTGCCCAGAATATATATTGAATAGAGAGGAAATACATTTGTTTAATATTGATCAAGACTTTAAATATCCCATTCCTGTAGCACAGAGAGAAAGGGAGGCATGTAATATCATAGCTGTGTTTAAAAGCATAACTCAGATAATCCTTCCACCGTCCCCCCCTCCTTCAATTAGGTCCAACATTTAACAGTTTATACAGTCATTTTGAAGTACTTTAAACCTTGGGATGGGTAGCCAAGTCAGCAATCAGCTGTAACACCTCATCTGAAAAAGTCAGTGGACTGTTAAACACAGGCAGTTCCCTCTCACCCCCCTAAAATCACTGAACTGTATACCCATAATTCATTCATGCTCCAATGCCTATGAAGAGCAACAAATACCTTTGGGCTGAGTCTCATTGGATGCAGTGGAGCCCAGTACTGCAAAGTGGAGTGAGAGGAGACAAGTCAAATCAAAACAGTGTTAGCAGCCTCCTCCTATTTCTCATCTGCCCCCCAAAACCAGGCACCACTTTGAGTGTTATTCACAGAAATTGGGAATCCTTTTGTAAGAGTAATGTGAGTATTCCATTTAGCAGGTGGTTCCTAGACCACATCTAGGGGCCTAGAGCTAGCAGAAGTAGAGCATAACAGGATATAGGAAGTCCCCTGTCAGTTCCTCTATAATGGCTGAGCTAGGTGTATTTAATCCTTAAGTGCCCACTACATTAGAAGAGCAGTGAGTACATTAATCAATTGTCCTTTAGTACCTATATGAGCCCATTTCTACCAATTGGAGTGAGAGGAGGCACCCTGCACCATATCTGCTCCCATGTTGTTATCCCCACTCTTCTCTTCCTCCTCCTCCCTCCCCCAAGCCCAATCTCACAGTTACCCTTAGGTACCATCATTAAAAAGGCATTTAAATATCCATGAGGACACCCAATTAAGCAAGTGTTAAACAGAGCACTTTGACCAGAGCTGGATCATAGCTAAACCAGGGAAGTCCCCATTAACTTTACCATAAGAGCTTCCATTTAACTACAGTATCCAATCTTTAAAATAAGCAATAATATAAAATACATTTAAACTTTACTGTGCAGTAATATGTTCGAGCTGTAGTCCGATGTTCTCCATGCTGTAAAAAGAAAAAGTTTCCTTATTCACCTGATCATTTATTCAGGTTGGAGAACTCCATGCTGCATGTGGCATTGAAGGCTTTGTTAACTGCTTCAAAAGAGCACAAATGTTCTCCATTGTTTTGGATGCCCATCCTATCGCTCTAAGAGTCTGATGAGAAACCACCTGCCAGTTTATTGCTGCACCTTTGTTCTGAGAATTGGGCTAGATCCTATTTCTCTGCTCCATATGCACCTTATGTTCCTTCAAAGTTTCTGTTGCTGCCTCGGGAATAGAATAAACACAGACACCCATCTTCTCAGAAAATTCTGATCTTTGATGGATAGAGGGTCTGGAATTTTATTTGACGAGCTCTTAAAGCTTTCATATTGTCTACATATTGCAGATGGACTCTCTGAATTTCAGGTGGTTAATCCTGTTCAAAGTATAATCTGGCTTCACTATAGCAAGCAACTCTTTTTTGCCAGGCTGTTCAGATAATCTGTTTTGTACGGTAGCTGGTATACTTCATAATAATGATTCTTGATCTGGCCGATGGGTCCAGGGGTCTCAGAGACAAGTCTCGGTGTGCTCTTTCAATGCGGGTGGCAAATTTGGGAGGAAGAGACAATACATCCATAAACAAGTCCTGTAAAAAGGTACACATGTTACTTGTTTCAGCATTTTCAGGTAGTCCCGACAAACAAAGGTTGTCTCGGAGAGATCTTGCCTCAAAATCCGGATATTTTTTCTGGAGAGTTTCAGTTTGTTGTAGCAGGAAATCTATTACTATATCCAGCTGAATAGCGGGATTCCTTAATTTCTCTGAGAAATGTCTCAAATCGGTTGTGAGTAAGACGTTCATCTTCCCGGTCAGTATCATAACTGGGGCCATGCATGCTGGCTGGAGAGATGCTATGGCTACCCTCTGAGCATAATGCCCAACATCTAGAGCCATCCTCTGATTTCTTTGTTTTGTCTGTCCTTGGTCTGGTTGCTCTGACCTCTCCTCTTTCTCTGGGAGACATTCTGTTTCTTTTGAAATTGTTTTACTGATAAAAGGAGGAATTTGAAACTCCAGAGGGAAGGGAGCTCTCCCTTAAAGCTGTTATCCCAGCTGTGACATCATCAGAAGTCACTTCTTTAAAGTTTTAATTTCTCCCTCTCCCTGTGTGTCTCCAGACCCCCAAATATGCATTCAGAGTCCCGGGGTCAGAGCATATGTAGGGAACAATTATGCAGAGCTGCCACAGTGCCTTTAACAAAAAGCACCACAGCACTGTTGAAGCATTCAAGCTGGCCACAGCCAGCTCACACATTCTAGCTAGCAGCTCTGTCGAGCGCAACATATACTGGATGGCATTTTGATACACCATCGAGCTGGTAGTTTGCTTTTTTACACTGCTGTCCTGGTCCTCCTACAAGTATAACATTACTGGGGGCTGGCAGGAGCATACCAGAGGACCAGGGCTGATGGGACCAAATGGGAGAGGAAATGGGAGACAAGCCAGGTAAGCCCCAACCCATGGGGCATCAGCAGCCTAACCACTATATTCTGCACCAAGCATCATAGGGTACCCCTACTAACCAAAGGCAGAGCATCTTACAGCAATCCAGCCTAGATATCGCAAATGAATGTGCCAGTGTTGGGAGATCTTCAGGAGGGATAAGGGACTCAATCCAGTTGATGTTCCTTAGATGGGAAAAGTCACCCTTGACTACAGCAGACACCTAAGCCTCCAGTGTCAGACAATCATCAAAGATTAACCCCAGATTTTTCACCTTTACAGAAGTCAACCACCTGGACAACCTGAGCCAAAGCCCCGTCTCTCTCATGACTATGTCCGCTTCCTCCCTCTCACCGGGCTCAACCACCAGTACCTAAGTCATATCTGGGTTAAGTCACAGCCAACTAGATTCCATTGACTTCTGAATCTCAGACAGGCACATAATAAGCACTTTAGGTATTCCGGGTACAAAGAAAAAATACAATTGGGTATTGTTCGCATAGCAGTGGAAACCCAGATTGTATTGTTGAATGATCCTCCACAGGGGCAACATGTATACTGCAAACAATATAGATGAGAGGACAAAACCTTGGGGCATGTCACAGAGAAGGGGTATTGGGGATGATGAGAATGTTCCCATCACCATCCTATGTGTCCTATTCCTGAGGTAGAACTTGAACCAGTAAATCACTGTGCCAGTGAATCCTCCATACACCCTCAGCTGGTCAAACAACAACCCATGGTTCACAGTGTCAAATTCTGAGGAGAGCTCAAGAATATTATAATTGACTGTTCACCCCTATCTCATGTCCTGAGTAAGTTGTTATGCACCATGACCAACTCTGCCTCAGTGGTATGCCTAGATCTAAAACCAGATTGGAGGGCCTTATAGATGTCATGAATTAAGAGGTACATCTCAAGCTGTAGTGCCACAACCTTTTCAATAACCTTACATAAAAAAGGCAGGTCAGAGATGGGATGATAATTCAATAGAACATCTGAGTCCAAAGATGGTTTCTTCAGAAGGGGATGAACCAGTGCACTTTTTAAGGCACCCTGGAAGACCCTCTCTGAAAGGCAGCACCAAACTATTCCAACAAACACCAGCACCAGAAATCCCACACAGCTCACTAGAAGCATGGTACCTGGCTCTAGTTCACAAAAAGTGGGCTGCAGCTTTGAGATCACCTTGTAGATCTCTTTCATCATGATCAGTTGAAACTCTGCCCATGACAGCTGAGTGCTTCTCTGAAGTGTAGGCTCTACTGCTCAACTCCACTAGGTTGTGACATCCCTCTTAGAAAGATCCTGGCCTGTACAAAAAGAATCAAGCAAACTCTTTGCAGTCATGTACTAAAAGTGCTCTTACCAGCTGAAGACAAGGTAGATTTAACAACTTATCAACAGTATGAAAGGGCTGAACAGGTTCATTCCTCCCAGCTATAATCTCCCTGGACAGAAATGCTGCCTTCTTACAGGAGATGGCCCCTTGATATTCCTCATAGCAAGATATATAAGTCAGTTTGTTCTCCTAGTCCCTGGACCTCCTCCAACAGTTCTCTACCATCCGACCCCTGATCATCAACTCCCTAAGCTCCCCATGGGGAACCTAGGCATGAAACCCAGGATCATAAACAGATAGGTGCTACAGAGTATAAGGCCTCATTAATCACTTTATTATAGGTCAATAACACATTTTCCAGTCCCATCTCACAAGCTGCCACCATCTTCGAGATATCCAGTAATACCAGCAGAATTTCTGGCCTAAGCTGTCTAAAAAGGTGGTACTGAACCATCTTCAGACATGGAGGATTACAGAGGGGAGCCCCAAAGGAGAACTTCACTGTGCAATTATCCGACCAACTGACCAGGTCAGTCTCAAGGTTACTGACTTCAAGCCCCAGGGAGTAACCAAGTCCAAGGTGTGTCCATGTTCATGTGTTGCATGACTAATAACTTGTGCGAGGCCCAGTGATTCCATCAACATGAGGAAATCCCTTTGGAAATGCAAGAATTCATCCTCAGCCCAGGCATTGAAATCATCCAGAATAGTCCATCTGGACAACTCCAAAACCCTGTCACGCTAAAGTCCAAGCTTTTCCACATAAATCCCTCCCATGTCCTGGAAGTTGATACACTACGAGGATCCTGCAACATACAGCTGGATCCCCACACATAGACATACATTCATACAATGAGGCTTCCCCCACTGGGTTCACTGTGAAATTCAACTTCAGTCTAAAACAAGTAGCCACCTCCCCACCCTATGATCCTTCCACAGGCAGTGTAGCAAGGAGACTCCAGCTAGGACTGCCCCCTCCAGGACTGGGCCAGCATTTTAACTCAGCAAGATCTCCATGATGCAAGCTAGATCAAGTGAGGAACCCAAATTTTAATCTGCCTCAATGGCGTCTTGTTTCTCATTGATTTTGCATTGCCAAGCAACATCCAAAGGCGATGAAGTGAGGCAGCTGACTCTACAGCTACCTACCCAGTCAGTCCTGTGGGATCCCTGGGTATCAGAACCAAACATATTTCACATCTCCCTAGGTCTCATATTGCTCCAGGTTGTCTCCTGATCCTAACCATCCTAATAACACTCCCCTTGTTAACCCCCCCCGACAACCAACTGAAATCCACATTGTCTCCTCTCATTCCCACTTCCCTGCTCCTCCAAAAGGCAATTCTAGGTGGGAGGGGGGGCTGAAAGATGCATAGATCATGCAGCTTGGCTGAGGAGTAATAAACCTAGGGGGTCCAAGACTACATTCGACACACATAACTACAGCTATTAACAAACTGAAACTCCTCAAAATACTTCAAAAACATACCATCCATAACCACATTGCAAATAGTTGTTATCTGATTTATATAGAGTGGGTGTTGTAGATTGGGACAGAACTGCATAGTGAATATTGCATTACTGAAAACAGTGACAGGGAAAGTATAGCATGGACATGACAGCACTATCCCTGTGGCTGTTTTCTAATTCTAAGACCAGCACATATTACCTTTGTTTTATTCACAACATTCAAATTACATTTCTAATATGGGCTGCTACTGGTTCTGTGGCATGTAACAAATACACACAGTCCAGTACATACCCACCCCTGTGATAAATCGAGAAGTTAAAATTATTTAACTGCCTAAACTGACAATTTTGTTACTTTTATCTCCATGAAAAAGGGGTTCTCTTTGTTTTCATACTAGGGTCCCATGTGAACAAGCCAAACCACCAGAAGACAAGGTGGATCCCCTTGTTTTGGTGCTAACTAGGAAATGTCTGCAGTTGCTACACTTATGCAGAGTGCAATGCCTAAATTGGCCCCTTTAAGATAAAGTGCTTCAACCTAAGTAATTCACAGGTGATCAATGGAAACGTGCAACAGGAGTACCACACATCTCCTAAACTCTAAGCAAATTCCAAAACTAGCATGATCTAAACTTATTTTATTCACAAAATTCAAATCACATTTCTGATGAGGGGTGCTACTGATATTTGTTGCATGAGCTTTCAGAAATGTAAATTGATAGAGCAAGTACTGTATGTGGGAAAGAAAGAACTAAAGCTAATGTAACCCCTACCCGGTCTACCGTTTGTTTCTGACAGCAATACCAGGTGGGCTGGGTTCGGGGAAGAATAGGTCACTCGGCACAAAGGCTAGGTTTGGCTACTGTGCACAGGGGCACCCAAGTAACTCTGAACACAGGAAGCAATAACTGTAATGTCCAATACCAGGAGTAAGATTCTAAAGTGTGGCTTTTTATTCACATCCAAACAGAATAAACAAAGCATAGATGGACCCCCATGGGGCTACACTCCTGGTAATGCAGATTAAAAGGGACCAGAACACTTCCTCAACACTTTAGCCCTCAGGCTGTGAACCCACTGGGTGCACAGCCCGGACTTGCATGCTGCTTTGGGTTACACAGCTCAAACTTGTACACTGTTCTGGGTTTTTCCTGGCTCGGCCCCCTTGCCAGCCACTTGAACACCTTCCATACTTCATGGAAACATTTTTCTGGTGGCTCCCTAAACCACCTAAGAGCACCTTGGCTCCATCAGGGAATCCTCCTTTCAATCCCATGTCTGGGTACTTTCCTCTGGCACTGGCCAAGTACCTGAGGGAAAGCAAAAGGTGTCTTAGAATAAATCTGTAGAGGTGAATCTGGTTACTACTGATGGGTGGGTCTCTCACCTCTCGCTCCCACAATTCATACCCAGCCATTTCTCTGGACAGCAAACACCTCATCCTGTAAAGCTTTGCAATGTAGAGTCTTGCTAAACGTATTTCACATTCCATCTACTTGTCTTGCTTCCCATTTGTGCTGGACTTGAACATACTTTTAAGTGGCATTGTCCATTACTCTAGACCTCCCACAGATTAAGTAGTCCAATCCCCACTTTCCAACTGTACTTGGCTGTCTTTTCCTTACCGCACAGTAACAGTCCCTTTAGTTTCCTTCTGTTCAGGTGAAAACACTTGGCCCTTTTTCACGGCGAACTCACCCTTTGGTTGCAGGTGCCCCACAGGCATTTCCTCCACAATGAATCTTCCTCTCAGAGCTTCTGGTGCCTCAGCACAACTTGAACAAGCAGCTTCTTTCCCTTAGCCGGACCCAGGGGGGTTTACCCCTGAAAAACAGGCAAACACCTTCCCCCATCCCCTCAGGGATGCGGCTCTTGAATCATTGAAAGTGGTCTCCACCACTTCAATTACCAGTTCCTGTGTTCTTCTTCAGGTGGAAACACACACCTTCCAAAAGTAGCTTTGAAACAGAGCTTAAAGTTCTGAGAGCCTGCACACACTCTACTGCACTACAGTCTCTCACTCAGACTGCACACAGACTGAAAACAGAATGGCTTCAAATTCCCCAACGTTCTACTCGAACCTCCAACTGCAACATTACAGTGTGGCTTATGCAGCTGCGATAGTTCTAAGATTATGTCATCCCTCAGTCTCAGCTGAGACTGAGAACAGAGTGAGACAGTGTGAAATCCATTTAACTGGAGTTTCACAAACTGCCTTCCCTGCCTACCACTAGGTCTTACTGGGATTCTAGTAACCCTGGGTAACAGGAGGGTTACACTAAGTAAACTGATTTTTTTTTTCCGTTATCATTTACTGAAATGTCTCATTACTTTTTTTCAGTCACTTATCTATGTTTCCATTATCATAGAAAAGAAAATCTGAAGTGTAACTGTGTTATGTATACTGTAGTAGAAACCAAGACATTTTCAAATTTCATGGATATTAAGAAATGAAACAGGAACACTCAAAATGCTGATGGTTTGTCACATTACTTCTTTTAAAACCTAAAAGTATTACAAGTTCAAATTTCTGTTATTTATTGGATCTATCCACTATACAAAATCAGCCTAGTGCACCATGATTCACAACATGTAGGGTAACTTTTTATGCATCCCAGCTGACCATACGGTATGACAGCTGTGGATGTACTAACACCCCTTCCCTGACATGTTTCCCTCCAATGCTCTAACTGGACTTTACCATGCACAGCTGCACTGCCAGACTAGGCAGAAAATGGTCAAGGCAGTGGCTAAAGCAGAGCATGGCATGCATAAAGCAATTTGCACTCATTCAGTCCAGTGTAAGTGGGAGCGATGGAGAGCTTACATCAACCAGAGGGCTGCCATAACCATTGTACATCACCAATGGAAGTCCTAAGACCCCAGTCAAGCCTGCTGCTGTAGAACCAAGCCCTGGTTCTTGTCATGGATGTCTGAGGTAGAGATGGTAGTTTTAGTTACTAGGCAGTCATACCTAGGGATATATAGCAGGCCTAATGCAGACTTCTATATTGCATTACCCCATGCTCCCACTTAATAGCGTTCACTCTGGAATAGTGTCAAGTCTCTAACTGGAAGCCCATTTGTTTGTCCTTCCTCCCTCCCTTAGGGTGCAGTTATGCAATCATGCATTAGGCCAGCCAGGGAGAGTCAAACCCTTCCTTGCATGTTCCTCTGGATATGCCCTCCACTCAGTGAAACGTTTACAGTGAACACGTCGATGCCGACAACATTGACAGTTCACTGTAAAATTCCTCCCAGGACCCCAGCACTCTTTCTCTTGGTCCTGCACCCCCTCCCCTTATCAACTCTGACTAGGAGTTGATAATCCCTAAGTTTGGGGGGTTCGGTGGGGCAAAGTCGACCAATGCTCAACAACTTTTTCTCCTGATGGCTTTATGTCAACCACGTTGGTTGACAAAAAATTTGTCAAACCGGCATTCGTTTGTCTGGGGCAAGAGGAATGATACAGACCTGCTGTGCCCTGTATGAGCCTTTCTGGTGCATGCAGGGCCAAATAGTGTATTGGGCCCACTGTGGGTTCTTCTAAACAAAAAGCTGCCGAGTTATTATATTCAAATGTCTTTTTTGGCTAACATAGCACTAGATTTGCATATGACATTTCTCCAAAACAATCTGAGAAATTGTGAGCTGACTTAAAGTTACAGTAGATGGCAGTTTCCAGAATATAATTGTCTGGGAAAAAGTTTGACTTCTGATGGTGGCCTGCAGACTTTTAAAATAAGGGAGTTGAAAAGATTTTAGAAATCCAGTAAACTGCTTAGAAAATCCAAACTTTTATGGTGCTATAGCTCTTTTGACTTGATGCTTTGCAAACTATATGTTTAAGAGCTAGTAGAAACAAAAATATCAGACAGAAAAATGTTACAAATTTTAAGAAGCAGGCAATTAGAAAGTTTTATTTGTGATGTATTTTTCTTGTTCCTTTTGCTGATTAGAAAGTTTACCAGATAGTAGTATGCTGGATGTGTGGAATAGCTCTGCCTGGCAGCTGGTATGTCTAATTCATTCCTTTCACTACATTATCAGTTCTGTGGCTTCACTGACAGTGGCATCATTGGTGACTGACCTGGCAGTTACTGAGTGGCTCTTCTTGAACAGCTGTGATATCGTCATTGAAGTCACAATGCTTATGCAATAGAGGAATAGAGCAAGAAATGTCAGCTGCCAGGCAGTGTGCTGTTCCACACATCACTTCACATTTACTAACATCAGTTAAAATTTTCTAAATAACCAAACCCTTACAGAAATAATTATAGAAAATGTTTTCATGCTGTACGCATAAAACTACCCATATAATATGCATGCTGCAAGCATGATTTAGATGTTAAACTGGAATCGACAGCATGCATGTGGCATGCATGCAAAAAACAAGTGGTCACTAATAACTGCACACATTAAAGTTAAGTGACTTGCTCATGATCACACAGTATACAAGTGGGGGATGATGAGAGTCAAGCCCAGGTCATCAGGTCTCCTGGTTTGCAGTTCAGTGCCTTTAACTGCTAAGCTATACTGCCTGCATACATATGGCTCACTTGTACTTCAATACAAATATGCATACAGCTGTATGCATGTAGCATGCTTATAGCCACTGATATACGTTTTAGTTTTCTTGCCCCCCATCTCAGCAGCACAGCTGAACTGTAGCACACATATCAATGGAAACACATGTGGTTCTTCACACCCCCAATATATACACTAACCCACAAAACTACTTAATTACTGCTGTCTGGCCTGTACTCCTACTTATTCCCTTTCCATAGTTTTGAATGCTTCCATGCAAACAGCCTTTAAGGGGCAAACACAAAAGTAGCAATAACTCAACACCCACCTATATTGCCAATCCCCCCCCATGCACACACACTGTAGTGTATGTGGCCACGCTGCTACAGACAACCCACCAAGTATATATATATATAAGTTGAGAGTCTCTTACCTGAGTACTAGGGAGCCAGAGATAGGAGTCTTTAAGAGATGATGTCCCTGGGTCAGAGTGCTGGGACATACCCCCTTCAAATCAATGCAGTTATTTTTTTATTACCATTTTATACATTATGATGGTGAGTTGGAGAATAATGAAGGCCACTGTTCTACAAATAAGGCCCTTGTTAGTCGAGTAGTGGCCTTCATTAATCTCCAACTCTCCATCGATAATGTATAAAATAAAAATAAAAAAAAATCCTCATTCATTTCAATGGTGCACACCCCTGCACCTTCCCTTGACCTTTATCATAAATGTGCCTGAGCATGGGGATGTGGAGGTCAGCTTCACTGGAGGGGGGCATAAGCCTGACTATAGTCGGTCTCCAACAGCTCAACTGTCCCTAAATGCAAAGAGCAGCCCTCATTTACTCCTGAAAACTGCTCTGCTCCTCATCCAATCCTTAATGGAATACATGCTGCTCACACAGAGGATGTCCTGTAAATTTAGATTTTATGGCAAAAGCATCATTTCAGATTTCAGCAGGCGGTAGCCAACAACCAGTGGAGGCCAGGTGCTAGTTAGCCCCAAGGCAGCAAGCTCTGGAATGTCTGTAACATCTCTAAAAGGTAAAACTTATTTGCACTGACTGAAAAGAGATATGCAAATCAGGAAAAATTCAAATGTGTAAGACTTAACTGTCTATACCCAGGAGTAGTGTATCAGATTTGGGCTTAAACCCACCCAGTTACTAACCAATTTTTCCCTGGCTGAAGTTCTGCTCCCCCTAAAAAAAAAGTTGTCCCAATTTCTCTCTCCAACTCAATTCTATTCAGTACCCATCCCATATGGGTCATGAAGCCACCCAAAGGCACAGACACATGAAAAACACATCAATATTTCAGTCCTTCCTCCTGCCCCATTCCCCCTGTAAAAAAGATTATTTACTTTTTTTTTCCCAGCCATCTGGCCAGAACCCGCTGTTTAGCCCAGTGTGCCAACAGCCCAGTTTTCAGTTTGCTCCTCCTCCATCCTTCTGCCGGAAGTCATGCTAGGACTGACCATCCCAGGTGCCCAACTTGGTCTGTGACCAAATCACCTCACCAACTAAACCCACCCAACCTGTATTGCTTGCTTCATGCTTGGCTGCTGACATTCTGCACTGATCAAGTCTTATGAAGGCCACCCACACCACTGTCACTGCTGCTGCAAGGTTAGCTTGCTAATGCAGGGGGCCCATGCTGTTTTTTTATGAGGTGAGCCTAGTAGAATAAGTAGGTAGCCTAGTCACAAGTTAGCTTCTAGCTCATCCCGCCACACCCCTTCAGCCACCAAAGGAGATAGAGATTCACTAAGAGAAGACCAACAAAAATATGCTGCTGCAACTCTGCTATAGAGAGTTCAGTGCTCACCAACTCCTCCAAGCTTTCTGGTAGAAATTAATTCTTAGGGGCTAACATCAGTACAAGTAAATACAATGGTTTCCACTGTGTTCTGAGGTATATGTCTCCATGTTTCAGGATGTGTCTTGATCATCATGAGGGTTAGTGTTCCTCATTGTCCCTCATTTTGAGTGTCCATGTCCCTCATTTCAGTGACAAAGTGTGAGGTATGGTGCATGCTTCCAAGACTCTACTCAGCACAAAGAGTGCTGAGCATGGCCATAGTGTATATGCTCCATACAGAATGACAAAAGGAAAGTAAGCAACAGTCATGGAGAAACATTTGTAGCACTAAACATGCATAAGGGGAATTGCATGGCCCAAAGAAAAAGGTCAGGCTTCACAACACAGAGGCCCTTCTTCACACATCTGGAATGGGGGATGTTGGCTGTTTATATCCTAGGCATTTAATGCAGTAAGCAAGCAATACTTTATGAATTAATGGTAATTTTGTTTTTGGTCATCCCCGCCCCATGACCGTCCACTCCTTCAGACCACTTAGGAACCTCAGCTACCCTCCTCCTCCTCCTCTGATTACCATCAACTGCCCCACTACTACTGCCAGTTTTTCCTCCATGTGACTCAATGTAAACCTTCCCCTCCAGGGAAGAAGTGCCTGTAGGCACAACTATTTAGCCCAGGGACTGGTGGGGGAGCAGCACAGGGCTATCTTGGGCTACCATGGTGCCGAGGATTGGTGGCTATCATGCGGTCTGTCAGGGGGCTTTTTCCAATTTCTTGGCCTGCCCACTCTACCCTGATTGGGCCTATGTGGGGACAGTGACCTGAGGTGGGGATGTGAGGGGATGTGTCGAGGCTTCATGTCTCCAATCTACCTTCAGGTGCAAAGGCCCTACTGACCCCCCCTAGTAAGGAAGCATCAAATGGATGCTCTGGAACCCCTGGGTAAGTGCCTAAGGAATGCACTAGCAAATGGGCAGGAAGGAGGGGTTGAAGAACAATGGGGAATGATAAAAACTGACATCACAGAGGCAACAAGCCTTTGTGTAAAGCAAATAAACAAAACTAAATGATGTAAGAAACCACTATGGTTCTCAAAGGAAGTGGCAGTGAAGGTTCAAGAGAAAAGAAAGCTTAGGAAGTACAAGGAATCACAGAAGGAGCAGGACAGAGAACTGTATCAGTTAAAGCAAAGGAAGCTGGGAAGGCAGTCAGAACAGCAAAGGCCCAAACTGAGGAAAAGATAGCCAACTCAGTTAAGAAGGGATAAAACCTTTATAGGTACATCAGGGAGCGAAGGAAGACCAAGAGAGGGATAGTGAGTCTTAATAAAGGGGAGGGTGGGCAGAGGAAGACTGTGAAAGGCAGAGATACTAAACAAATATTTTGCTCAGTATTTACAAAGGAAGAGGGGTACCTAGAACAAACAGTAGAAACACACTGGATACAGAAGTTGATACCAGCCCATTTACAGAAGAAAGGGTTCTGAAAGAACTCTTAAAACTGAAGGTGGACAAAGCAATGGGGCCTGATGGGATTCATCCCAGAATTTTAAAAGAACTAAGGGTAGAATTAGTGACACCACTGACTACCCTGTTTAACAAATCATGGGAGGATGGGGTGGTACCCGAGGACTGGAGAAGGGCAGATGTGATTCCCCTTCACAAAAGTGGGAGCAAGGCAGAAGCAGGAAACTACAGACCTGTTAGTTTAACCTCAGTGGTAGGGAAAATGATGGAATCACTTCTGAAGGAAAGAATTGTCAAGTATCTAGAGGCCAGAGGGGCACAGGACCCAAGACAGCATGGATTCACAGCAGGAAGGTCATGCCAGACAAATCTGATAGATTTCTTTGACTGGGTGACCAAAGTAGTAGATCAGGGAGGTGCTGTGGACATGGCCTACCTAGACTTTAGCAAGGCATTTGACACAGTCCCACACAAAAGATTAATATACAAGTTAGCTAGCCTGGGAGTGGGTCCCAAGATGACAGCCTGGGTAAAAAATTGGCTGGAAAATAGGACACAGAGAGTAATAGTAAATGGAGTCCACGCTGATGAAAGGGGTTACTAGTGGGCACCGCAGGGTTCAAGAGTCAGTCCTCTTCAATGTCTTTATAAGCGACATTGCAGAGGGACTGAAGGAAAAGCATGTCTCTTTGCAGATGACACAAAGATCTGCAACAGAGTTGATGCACAAGATGGGGTGGAAAGGATGAAAAGGGACTTGCAAGGTTAGAGGAATGGTCAAATGTATGGCAGCTTAGATTCAATGCTAAGAAGTGCAGGTAATGCACCTGGGAAACAAAAACCAGGGAAGAGTACACAATGGGGGTGAGATACTAACAACAACAACAATGGAAAGGGACCTGGGGTAGTCACTCAGATGACCTAAAGGTGGGCAAGCAATGTGAGAGGCAGCAAGGAGGGTTGGGGATATTGGGATGCATAGGAGAGGCATCACCAGTAGAAAACAGGAAGTTATTATCCCTCTGTACAGACAGCTGGTCAGACCCCATCTGGAGTACTGCGGCAGTTCTGGAGACCCAGTCTTCGCAAAGACATAGACAGGATGGAAGCTGTCCAGAGGAGGGAACTAAAATGGTGCAGGGTCTGCACCGAAGACATATGAAGAGAGACTAAAGGAGCTTAATATGAATAGCCTTGAGGAAAGGAGGGAGAGGGGGATATGATAGAAACTTTCAAGCACCTCAAGGGAATCAACAAAGTCCAAGAGGGTAGCATCTTTCAAAAAGAGGTGTGCAAGAACAAGGGGCACAATTTGAAGATAGAGGGGCGGCTCAGAGGCAATTTAGGAAGTATTTTTCACAGAGAGGGTTGTGGATGCATGGAACGGCTCTGGAGGAGGTCGTGGAGTCAAAAACAGTGGTGGAATTCAAGCACGCATGGGACAGTCATAAGGCAATTCTAGGGATGGGGATAGAAAGAAGTAGGCTGCTGGTTAACTAGGATCTGCAGCTTATCCAGTAGGCAGGGAAATGGGCAGACTGGGTGGGCCAAGCAGTCCTTATCTGCTGTCAAATTCTATGTTTCTATGTTTCTATGTTTCTCCCTGCTGATCTCCACTCCTGGCACCCAGGCTCAGGGTGCAAACCCAAATTGTCAGCGTGCCAAGCTATTAATGGAAATTTAATGACAAAAGTCGAAAGTCATTAAACAACTTGCAAAAGGATCACAATTAATGAGTTTACTTAATTTTAATGGGAAATCAATGAAAAGGGTATTTTAATGGCTCTAATTGCTAGCAGTAGTATGAGAACTACAAACTGATGTGTTTTTCAGATGAGATTTGCACCAGCTTAGTTGCTTCACACATGGTAAGAGTGCAACATGTGAACCTGATGTGATTTTTAAATGATGTTCACATCAGCTCAACTGCTGCACTCATGTCAAGCATGCAACATGTGAACCTGATGTGATTTTTAGAAGATGTTCACACCAGCTTACCTGGTGCACACATGTCAAGTTTGTAGCATGCAAATCTGATGTGCTTTTTAGATCTGGTTCACATAGGTTCACTTTGTGTATGTGAACCAAATGCAAACATTGCACAATTGAGCTTGTGGCATGCATTCTGGATATACACAGCACATTTATATTTCTGTAAGGGAAGGAAAAAGAAAATGTACCTCAGATATGCAATGAAATAGCTGATGGCTCTTAAAGCCACTCTGTGTGGTGGTGTGGTTGCTGGTATGCAATGTGTTCCCTGGGCATGTTACTGTACAGTGGGGCATCCCAGTGTGGCAAAACTCCACCACACTCTCCAGCTGTTGCCTCTGTACATGTCTGGTGGCCTACACATTGTGATTCTTAGTTTAACTTTTATTTGCCAGGGAGGAACTGTAGCTGGAAGATATTTGCAGTCATTTGTGACTAGATCTGTTACTTAACCTCTGTGAAATAGGTGTCTGAAGAAAGGAAGGCACCCATGGGGTGGAGGGTCAGAGTTGTAGTTGATTATTTCTGGAGGGTACAGGTTTTTCCCACCCACCCTGCCCCTCACCCCAATTGCCCCAAGTGCATAACTTCCTTTATAGCAGAGGTTCTGACATCACTTCCCCAAAACTGCTAACAACATACACTGTTCATATCCTTAAAGGCACAGCACACTGAATAGGAGGTAAAAACACTCACAAGCTTGCACACACAAAAACAAGAACAAAAAAAAAAACAAGCAAGAAAAGCATCTGTAAAAGGAAGGGTCACAGACATATGGGGAGTGGTGCAATGCACTGGCTGTGGAGCAGCAGTCTTCCGGGAGACATTCTGGAGACTGCATTGCTGACCTATTTGCAGGCACCTATCTGGTCTGAGGGAGGAGGTTGTTTGTCTCCATTCTGACCTGGCAAGGATTCGAGAATCTGCTCCCCCACCCAGGGACCACCCAGGCCACTACCACTACCTCAGAGGTTGTCAAGAAAGAGGAGTGGTTGGACCACAGCTGGCTCAGGGACAGTGAGGGTGGTGGAACAGAGGCACATCCCTCCAGTTGTGCCTCTCCACAATTCATTAGCCACTATGGCGGAGCATGGTTCCTCTATGGAGGCACCAACAATGGAGACCAAGGAGGATACTGTGAACCTCCACAATGGAGACCCACAGGAGGGTGGCACAGTACCCCACAGGGGAAGGAAACAACTCCTGGAGGGGGGCTCAATTGTTAGGGAGGTAGAACTGAGAGAGGAAGAGGAAAGGGAAGTAAGGTACCTGCCCAGCGCCATGGCTTGGAGGGACAGGAAATAAATCCTCAGGAACATGGGAGCAGCTGCAAGGGGGAGTGAGCTGGATGTCGTTATCAACCTAGGGACAAATGACCTGGCTCAGAATGGGATCAGAATAGTGCAACAGAAGTTTGTGGAGTTGGGGAAGGGCCCTAGACAAGTAGCACACATGGTAACTTTCTCAGAAGTGCTCCCCTGTCTATGGCATGGATGAGGCTAAGGTACTCTGCACCATAGAATTCAATGACTGGTTGAAAAACTGGTGCAGAGCTCAAGGATTTGGCTTCATTGAGGACTGGGGCTCCACCTGGAGGGATGCAGGCCTATACTGGTGTGATGGTCAGCATCTATCCGGGAGGGGAACCAGGATCCTAGGTGATAGGTTCAAATGCTTCATTGGCAAGCATTTAAGCTAGCCAAGGGGGGAGGCACTGAAAAGAAGAAAGGAAATCCTAGCCATCCCCCCCAAAAATCAGGGCACTTAGTGAGGTAAACACTAATATAGAGCAGTCAATAGGGAGAAGGGCAGGAGTAAATGGAGAAAAAGACAAAGGCAGTAAGGACAGGGATGGGGCAAAAAGAAATAAAGCCATAAAAAAAGGGAGGGTAATGAGTACCAATGCCTGTAGTCTAGGTAAAAAGCTCCCCGAAATGGTGGCCTTGATGGAAGAGGGATGCTTGGATATCGTGGCAGTCACAGAAACATGGTACACAGAGAACCATGACTGGGATGTCAACATACCAGGGTACACAATCTATAGGAGGGACAGGGAGGGAAGAAGAGGAGGAGGAGGAGTAGCTATCTATGTAAGGGAAGAGATCAAAGCAACAGAACTAAAGGGTAAACAGGGAGGAGAGGAGGTGCTGTGGGTCACCCTGGAGACAGGAAGTGATTCCACAATCTGCACAGGGGTTGTATACAGACCCCCATCTCAGGGAGAGGAAATGGACAAGGAAATGACAGAAGGCATCCTTAAGATGGCAGAGAAAGTGGATATATTGCTGATGGGGGACCTGAATATGCCAGATATTAACTGGAGCATCTCTGCTGCAGCCACATACAAGAGCAGGGCCATTTTCGATGCTCTACAGGGGGCATGCCTCAGAGAACTAGTTTTGGAACCCACTCAGGAGGGAGCAATCTTAGACCTGGTATTCTCAAATGGGAATGGAGAGAGGATCTCCGATCTTGAAGTGGGTAGCCATCTGGGAACACATGATCACCAAGCAGTGTGGGTCATGATAAACTTAACTGTACAGTTAAGCCATACAAAAGTGAAGGTACTGGACATCAGGAGGGCTGATTTTGCCAAAATGGGAGAGTGCCTCAGAAAAGCACTAGCAAACAGGCAAGAAGGTGGGGTGGAGCAACAATGGGGAAACATCAAAACCACCATCACAGAGGCAACAAGCCTTTGTGTAAAGCAAATAAACAAATCTAAATGAGAGAAAAAAACACTATGGTTCTCAAAAGCAGTGGCGGGGAAGGTTAGGAAGAAAAATATAGCATTCAGGAAGTATAAGAAAACATAGAAGGAGCAGGACAGAGAACTGTACCACTTGAAGCAGAAAGAAATGGGGAAGGCAGTCAGAATAGCAAAGGCCCAAATTGAGGAAAAGACAGCCAACTCAGTTAAGAAGGAGGATAAAACCTTTTATAGGTACATTAGGGAGCAAAGAAACACTAAGGCAGGGATACTTAGGCTGAATAAAGAGGAAGGTGGTTGGGCAGACAGCAACAGTGAAAAAGCAGGGATACTGAACGAATACTTCTGCTCAGTATTCACAATGGAAGAGCAGGGAAAGATACCTAATCAAGTCAATAGAAGCACTCTGGCTAGGGTGGTTAATATTAGTCCTTTCACAGAAGAAAGGGTTCTCAGTTTACTCGGTTTTGTTAGGTACAAGAAAGTCCGAAGACCCATCGTGTCTACCTTTCCACACCATGTTGGAGTGTATTATTTAAGTGCCCAAGAGATACCTATCTAAGTAACCCTTAAATTGCTTGAAGTCCACTGCATCTACTATGTATTGTGGTAATTTGTTCCAGAGTTTGTCAGTCCTGACTGTAAAAAAGTATTTCCTATTGTTTTTGTATACCATAGTCTCAAACAATTGTCTATGTTGCATATTAATGCATTTGTTTGCAAAGTTTTTTCCACATTCTGCCTTAAGAGTGTTATCATTTAAGATATTAAACAGCAGTAGTAAATCACCCTTATTTCTACATGTTTCTAAATCATATAAATTCAGTGCTTTACACCTATCTTTATAACGTACATTTTTTAGTCTAGGAATCAATTTTGTTGTTTTTCTTTGTACACTATCCAGCAAGTTCCTGTCCTTAGTTAGATAAGGTGCCCAGAAGGCTGCCCCATAGTCCAAATGAGGCCTAATAAATGAATTATAAATCGGAGGTATGCATGCTTCCTGTCTACAGAAGAAAGATCTTTTTACAGCAGATGTAATACATTTGGCCCTTTGTGTAATATGTCTGCAACGTTCCCTTGGTGTAAATTTGCCATTTACAAAAATACCTAGGTCCTTCTCCAATGTCACAGATTTCATTTCTATGCCATTTAAATAGTATTTTGTATGACAGTTTTTTGGCCCTAGATGCATAATAACACACTTTTCTCTTTTGAAACTCATTTTATTTGTATTTGAACATTTTTCAAGAGTGATAATATCATTTTGTAGAGAAACTGACTGATCAAAAGATTTGACCTCGCTACATACTTTGGTGTTGTTAGTGAACTTGCTGATATGTTCATTTATCCCATAATGTAGATGAGATATAAAAATATTGAACAATGTGGGTCCCAGTACAGATCCCTGGTGGACCCTGCTGGTCACGAGAATAGGATTTGAATAAGTATCATGGATTTTAACCATTTGTGTCCTGTGTATTAACCATGATGTTACACATGTAATTGTATGTTTGCCCAATCGCATACTCTACATTTTATTAATTAGAATCTTATGTGATACTTTATCAAATGCTTTATTGAAATCGAGACATAAGACATCAACTGGGGTATTCTTATCTAAGGACTGGCTAACCTTCTCATGAAAGAAAATAAAAGGTTGATGGTGCATGATCTATGTTTAATAAAACCATGTTGTTTAAGATCTTTAAGTCCTTTTATCTTCATTTCATTGTCTACTCTATTTTTTAAGATCTGCTTCATAATTTTACATTTAACACATGTGAGACTAATAGGTCTGTAGTTTTCAACTGTGCCTTTACTGCCTTTTTTATGAATAGGGAAGACCACTGCTAGCTTCCATTCATTTGGTAATTCTCCCTCTTGTAAAGAATTATTAAACAACATTTTTTAAAGGTGTACAGATTAAAATTGATGTATTTATTAGAAAATTTGGATTTGTATCTTCCGGTCCTGGGGCAGAGTTTGGTTTAGCTAACCATAAAGCTATTAATACCTCATGCTCATTTATCTCTGAAGTTAGTGGTTGAGCTAATTTATTTTGATGTACAATTTCCTGATTGTTAAAAACAGATCCGGAAAAGGAATCAAATTTATTTGCTATATTTAAATGATTTGTGATTATATTACCTTTTTCATGTAATTTATCAAAATCATGTACCATTTGTTTATTGTTTAAGTATGAATAGAAAACTTTTGGATTTCTTTTTAAAACTGAAGGTGAATAAAGCAATGGGGCCTGATGGAATTCACCCCAGAATTCTAAAAGAACTAAGGGAAGAACTAGTAACACCATTGACTACCCTTTTTAATAAATCATGGGAGGATGGTGTGGTACCTGAGGAATGGAGGAGGGCAGATGTGATTCCCCTTCAAAAAAGTGGGAGCAAGACAGAGGCAGGAAACTACAGACCTGTCAGTTTGACCTCAGTGGTAGGGAAAATGATGGGATCACTTCTGAAGGAAAGAATTGTTGAGTACCTAGATCCAGTGAGGTACAGGACCCACAGCAGCATGGATTCACATCAGGAAGGTCATGTCAGACAAATCTAATTGATTTCTTTGACTGGGTGACCAAAGTAGTAGACCAGGGAGGGGCTGTGGACATGGCCTCCCTAGACTTTAGCAAGGCATTTGACTCAGTCCCACACAAAAGATTAATAAACAAATTAGTCAACCTGGGAGTGAGTCCCAGGGTGATAGCCTGGGTAAAACACTGGCTGGAAAACAGGACACAGAGGGTAATAGCAAATGGAGTCCCTAGTGAAGAAAGGGGGGTTACTAGTGGGGTACCACAGGGTTCAGTACTGGGGCCAGTCCTTTTTAATGTCTTTATAAATGACATTGCAGAGGGACTGGAAGGAAAAGTATGTCTCTTTGCAGATGACATAAAGATCTGCAATAGGGTTGATACCCTGCACCCCTAGCACCTTACCTGTCATATTCCCTCGACAAGGCCCCCTGGCCTCACTGTCTCCCGCCCTCGCCCACCTCCCCCCATATCTCCACTCCTGCCCCTGCCCCAACCACCTCCCGTACTCCCCCTCTTACCCTCTGCACCTCCCACCCTCCTCGATCTCCTACCCTCACTTCTCCCCCACCAACCCCCCTCCCTTGTCTTGCTTATAGCTCAAGTCCTTGTACTGGTTGTTACATGTCTGTAAGTCAGTGACTATATATTTGTAACTAAAAATGATGACTGTTGCACACGCTGATGTGGAACCTTTGTAAAAGAGCCTCGGCTCAAAGGTGTTGTAATCCTAGATTGAAATAAATAAATAAAAAAAATACACAAGGTGTGGTGGAAAGGATGAACAGGGACTTGGCAAGGCTGAAGGAATGGTCAAGTGTATGGCAGCTTAGATTCAAAGCAAATAAGTGCAAAGTAGTGCACCTGGGAAATAAAAACCCAGGGGAAGAGTACACAATGGGGAGTGAGATACTGACAACAACAGAAATGGAAAGGGACCTGGGGTAATCATATCAGATGACCTAAAGGTGGGTCAGCAATGTGAGAAGGCAATAAGGAGGGCTGGGGGGATACTGGGATGCATAGGAAGAGGCATCTCCAGTAGAAAACAGGAAGTTGTTGGCCCTATGTACAGACAGCTTATAAGACCACATCTGGAGTCCTGTGTACAGTTCTGGAGACCCCATCTCCGCAAAGACATAGACAGAATGGAGGCTGACCAGAGGAGGGAAACCAAAATGTTGCAGGATCTGCACCAGAAGAATATGAAAAAAGACTAAAGGAGCTTAAGATGTATAGCCTTGAGGAAAGGAGGAAGAGAGGGGACATGATAGACACTTTCAAATACCTCAAGGGAATCAACAAAATCCAAGAGGGTAGCATCTTTCAGAAAAAGAGATGTGCAAGAACAAGGGGGCACAATTTGAAGATAGAGGGGGGACGTCTCAGAGGTAATGTGAGGAAGTATTTTTTCACAGAGAGGGTTGTGGATGTATGGAACAGCCTTTCTGAGGAGGTTGTAGAGTCAAAAACAGTGGGGAAATTCAAGAATACATGGGACAGACATAATTCAATTCTAGTGGAGGGTAGGAGAAGGAGGTTGCAGCTTATGTGTTAGGTAGGGAAATGGGCAGACTAGGTGGGCCAAGAGGGCCTTATCTGCCATTAGATTCTATGTTTCTATGTTTCTATTCACAGTATACTACAGTCACCGCACTCTAGTAGGTGCATGTCCATGTACTAATGATCCGTTACCTACCAACTACCCTATGCCACATCACTGTCACCTGTGTCACATGTGTCTCACAGCATAATGTTGGCACATGCATATACTGTACACTATGGTCACAGTGCCCCTGCAACTTCTAAACACATGTGAGTGCTGCCTCGGTATTCTCCTCATGGGTCAGCAGCTCATAGCATCACACACAGCACTGACCACAGTACCACAGCCATGCTATGAACCATGTATGGGGTCCATGTCCTTATTACACACAGTTATTGTCAGGAACTGCCATGTGTATTCCTTGCCAACACCATGTCCATATGTGCCACTCTGTACTGTACACATGTGTTTTCATACACATGCATTGTGCACTTCCCCACAGGGAGTCATATCCACTGCACACATTGGTTGTACCTTGTAACACCTCTGCCACAGGTGACTTCTCTGGCACACATGCTGATGATGTTTTTCTTTTCTATTCCAGGTGATGTTCCACAGAAGCAGGTCCAGGCTAGGGATGTGCTGCTCCTGCCCTCAGAGAGACAGACCCTCCACTATGTCCAGGGCATATACACACTGCTAATGAAGGCAACAGGGCTGCTGGAGACTACAGCATGGTTTAGGGTGCAGGGTGCAGGCACATGCTCAGAGGCAGGCCCAGTTGTAGCCAGATGTCAGGGGTAATGGCACCAGCCAGTAGGCCAGTTATATGGTCTGCCTAGGTTTTCCTGGCAATTCTTTGGGTAAGCTATTTTTCATTTTGTTACAAGGCAGTGTGCCAGTAGTTTTAGTTTTGTATGTTTAATGGGGATGTGCCAGTGATTTTAGTTTTTTATATTTCATGGCAGTGTGCCAGCAATTTATGATTTCAATTCTGTTGTGTTTTATGGTGTTAAGTTCTGTGCACCAGTAAAGTGCCTTGTCCATATATAATTGTGTCTGTTGTCCTCCGTGGTTCTGTTTTCTTTTCTGGTGCATTGTTGGGGGGGGGTTGTGACACTGGATGTGGTGTGCCATTAATTCTCTCACTGTAGTGTTTTGGTTTCACCTTGCAAGGAGATGGTGTGATGTGCACTGTGGCAGCTTAAGTGGTTGCATTTGTGATTGTCGCTATTGCTTGCTATGTTTGGTACATATTTTGTGAATACTGTGACAGTTTGCGATTGCTCCAATATACCACTGTTTAGCGACCGGCACAGATTTGTGATTGCTAATGGTGGTTTGCACCACAATTAGCAACAGTTTGGAATATCCCTTTGTAGCACTTTAAGTTAATGTTATGGTCATGGACAAAACACAAAAAGTCAGGAAATCCAAAGACAGGGACCTTGAGTGTATAGTCCTTGCTGTGTCTGTTCTCCAAAATTTGTTTTGTATGAATGTTCCAAAAACTGTATTTTACCCAAGGAACCATATAACCTTACTTCCAAAGAGGAGGTGCCATGGGCAGACTGGCCCCTGGTGTTAAGGATGCTAATTGCTTTCTGGCTAGTCAGTCCAAATGTGAATTTGGCCTGTGCTGGCCACCCTTCATTTCCATTTATTTTGTTAACATGACTGCTTTTGACCAACTAGCTATAATGTGTTGCTTGAGTTACCAGGCTGTGGTGATTCTAGATCATGCAATTGATACATATCCACCAATCCACTTTACATGTCTTGTTTGACTTTTAACTAACTGCTGATGGCAGATTCCTTCCATTCCACTGCTGGTTCTCCACATGAAAAAGCTATTTTTGTATTTTAAATTTAAGGCCAAAAATGCACTAAAGAACTTTTGAAAACACAGAGCTTTTGGTGACTGCTTCAGCCTAAAGCCCATGTCCTGTAATAAAATAATGTTTGCATACAATGGCCAGTGGACATCAGGACATACATGGACTAGACTTACAAGCCCACCAAAAGCCCAACAAAAGATTCAGCCCAGTTAAAAAGGATTGCTGCCACTCTGTACTCACTTGCCTTCTCTGCAGCCAATCTACCATACTGGAGCTCCAGTCAGAGGGGTCCAGAGGATATCTAAGGCTACATCTGCCCACCCTCCCCCACATCAATCACTGTTACAAGAAAATATCCCAGCCCAGCTGCAAGAGTCTGGCCTTCCCACCGACTCCATGTTCGCCACTGCACCACTTGCCAGCGGACATTGGGACCACGTGGTCACATGGCCACTATATAACCCACTCTACCTTAGTGGGCTACCAGTCTGGAGCGCTAAGGGCCGCAGTGCAAAGGGTGTCACACTGTGGGTGTCAGCTGTGGAATTCAGCTGTCAGCCAGCTACGTTACCCTTAAATGAATCTGAATGAAAAAATGTTTTGTTGCGCTCAACCAAGGATGGGGGTGCTAGATAAAGGAATCACCAAGATCAGTAGTACAAAGAAAGAGCCAGCACTCCTGGAATTCAATGCAAATAGCCTTTAGTAAAGATTTAATCCATGGTAAGGAGGAATGAAATAACAAGCCTCTAGCGCCTCGCCCACTCGGTCTTCCAGGGGGTATGAATCTGCCCTGTTTACCTGTATGAGTCTCATATGCCAAAAAAAGCACACACTGTTGTTATTCATGCTATCTACTGTGCTACCTCAGGCAAGCTGCTTCTAGCAGGATTTGTTCTCTGCTCCATTTTGGTATAGCCTTTGCTACAGCTTAAATGTTGCTGTTTACACCTAGGCTTGTTTGTGCTCATATTATTTAGCTTCAGTTACAACCTGTATTAGCTGTTTCAGCCAGACCCCTTATGGCTCAACTTGGTTTTTAGCTTTGCTGCAACTTGTGTTAGCTGTTTTTAACCAGGTTTGCTTGTTGCTCAAGTTCTATAGCTACTGCTTTAACTGTATTTTATTAAAACTGCCGCTTAGTAAACATGCCCTAGTTTTCTTTATCCTTGTCTGTGTTTCTAATTGCCAAGTTGCCTGCCCCAATTTCTCACCTGCCTGTTTTTGTTTGGCATGCTAATCCTCTACATTCAGGTACAGAGATCTCTCATTTACTGTATTGCCATCTCTAACCTGCTCTACTTGTTCTCTTACCCTAGCACTCTACCTTTTACCCTTGATTTATCCTGTCACCAAATTCCTCCCCCATAGGTGCATATTGCTCTACCCCTCCTCACCTACATTTACCTTCCCCCATCCTTACACCCCAGTCTGTCCTGCCTGCACCACAGTCTCTCTAACTCTGAGCAATTCTCCCTCTGCTTTTATTCTCTTCTTCCCCTGTCTCCTTCTCAGTATGCTTCTCAAGCTACCTGCCTTCCTTTTCTGTCTCCCCTACTCTCCCCCACCGACCACCCTCACTCATTCATCCTCACAACACCCTTGTCCTCTCCATTCTCCTTATACCCTCTACCTCACCCCCCCTCCTTTCTACCACTTCGTTCTCCTCCCCTCTCACAAACTGGCTCTCTACCTCACTACCCCCTACTTATGCTATCCACCCTGGCCTCCTTCCTTCCCCAACTAAAACCTCAAATTCCTCCACCACTCCTTTCACTCCTATACCCACTACTCTCCTGCCCTCTTTCCCCATGGCCACTAAAAGTGAAAAAATACCATGATTTCTAGCCCCCTCCTCTTCTTCTTGCTTCTGGCTGGTGATGCGGATCAAATCCTGGCCCACCCACCCCCCCATCCTTCTCTGTGCTTAGCTGTCTTAGTTTTTTCCGCTTCAACACTCAAAGCCTTGTCTCAAAGTTAGACTCCCTCAAGGTATACACTCCCCAGACATCCTTTTTACATCTGAAACCTGGTTTTCCTCTAGAGTTCCAGATTTGCATCTTGCCCTCCACAAATTACACCTTTTCTGCCAGGACAGAGGTAGACATGGTGGTGGCATTGCTATACATACCCGACATAACATTTCCTGCTCTATCACCCTCAATGAGGCCATCCCATCCTCTAACATGCTCTTGCTGCTCAAACATTCTCTCCCCTCCACCATCCCTTTCTTTGTTGGCATCCTTTATGCCTCCATGAAGATCCCTCTTTCCTTAACTCCCTCTTTTCACTTCTCTCCCTCTCTGCTTCTGGTGAACTTATCCATCTCAGCAATTTCAACCTAAACAGGCTCTCCCAAGACTCCAAGGCTATCCAGCTCTCCACTGAATCCTTTAATCTCACCCAACTAATCTCTGAACCCACCAAGCTTAACCCCCACTACTCAAACCACTCCCTCCTGGACAGGGTACTGTCCTCCCACCTCATCAAGCCTCATCTGCAGGTGTGCTCCCAAATGTATTCAGTGATCACTGCCTCATCTATTGTATTAGGACAACCTCCTCCCCCAAAATCCACCCTAAAATACATCTTGCACAGACCCCTTAAGTCACTTAACACTGATGCTTTCTTGAGTGACCTGGATGCTGCTGACTGGTCCCCTGTCTACTCTGCCCAAGATATCAACACAGCCCTATAACACTTCACTGCCATTCTTTCCTGCTCCTGGAGCACCCATGCCCTCATCAAAAGAACCAGAGTGAAATGTTCCCATCACCCCGGATTACACCTGCCCTCCTTGAGCTAAGCAAATCTAGGTGCCATGCTTGGGCACACTTTAAGGCCATCTACTGTGACTCTGACCACAGGCAGACTGACATGAAGGTTGCATTAGGGGAAAAAAATGAAAAACAGAGTATCTATGAAACAAGTGAGCAAGGTGCAATAGGTGAACCAATAATTTTCTATCCTGGAATATCTCAGGCATTGGGGATAAGATGGCAGAGTGTACAATAATCAATTATTTCAACTCATTTGAGTGCATCTGTTTAAAAGAAACTTGGACATGTGAAGAATTACACCTGAATGGTTACCTGACATTGTATAAAAAGGGAAGCAGATTTAAAAAGTTGGGAAGGATATCTGATGGCCTTATTATATGGTGAAAAAAACTTGTATGAAAACCCAGAAGTCGGGTCAGGTCAGGTAGTAACTACCTGACCCATTCTGCTATCATATTACCTGACCCTGACCACAGCAAAAATCATGTAAAGACTGTTTCTTGGGACTATTACATAATGTTGGTTATGTGCACCAATCTGTTATACCCATGGGAGCATTGCTGAGGCAGGTACAAGAGGCACAGGCTCTCTTAGTGAGCCTGTTGCTGTTTCCAAAAATTATACTCATGGTGGGCATTGCTGAGGCAGATATGAGAGGTGCAGCTGCTGTGAGTGAACCTGCTGCTGTTTCAAAAAAATATACCCATCGCGGGCATTGCTGAGGCAGGTACAAGAGGCACAGCTGCTCTGAGTGAGCTGGCTGCTATTACCAAATATTATACCCATGGTGGGCATTGCTGAGGCAGGTATGAGAGGTGCAGCTGCACTGAGTGAGCCTGCTGCTGTGTCTAAAAATTATACCCATAGTGGGCATTCCTGAGTTAGGTATGAGAAGCGCAGCTGCTGTGATTGAGGCTGCTGCTTTTTAAAAAAAATTATACCCATGGTGAGCATCGATCAAACTTACATAATATAAACTGATGACTGGTAAAAGAAAGTAGTACTAGTATGGCACATGTGGCTGGCATAGTGGCAGTGGTGATGGTTCAGTTTGTTTCGTACACAACTTAGTCATCATATTCAGTATCACTGTTTGCAGGATGTTGTTCATTTTCTGGGTCAGACTCACATAAATCAGTGCTTGTGACAATTGGGAAATTGTCAGCATTCATTTTGAGAAATGTAAGCCGTTCTCTATTTGCAGGATTTAGCAGTGTTCTGTGGTCAATGACTATTAAATAGAAACATAGACTTTGATGGCAGATAAGGACCGCTTGGCCCACCCAGTCTTCCCATTTCTCTACCTATATGATAAGCTGAAAATCCTAGTTAACCAACAGCCTACTTCCTCCTACCCCCTCGCTAGAATTGCTTTGTCTGTCCCATGTATTCTTGAATTCCCCCACTGTTTTTGACCCCATGACCTCCTCAGGAAGGTCGTTCCATGCATCCGTCACTCTCTTCATGAAAGAAATACTTCCTCATATTGTCCCAGAGCTATCCCCCACTATCTTCAAATTGTGCCCCCTTGTTCTTGCACATCTCTTTTTCTGAAAGATGCTACCATCTTGGACTTTGTTGATTTCCTTAAATTACTTAAAGGTTTCTATCATGTCCCCCATCTCTATTCTTTCCTCGAGGGTATGCATATTAAGCTCCTTTAGTCTTTCTTCACAAGGCTTTTGGTGCAGACGCTGCACCATTTTAGTTGCCCTACTCTGGACTGCCACCATCCTGTCTGTGTCCTTACAGAGATGGGGTCCCAAGAAGTGCATGCAGTATTCCAAATGGAGTCTCATCAACTATCTGTACAGAAGGATAACAACTTCCTGTTTTGTACTGGTGATGCCTCTCCCTATGCATCCCAGTGTCCCCCCAGCCTTCCTTACTGCCTTCTCACATTGCTTGCCTACCTTTAGGTCATCTGATATGACTACCCCCAGGTCCCTGTCCATTTTTGATGTTGTTAGTACCTCCCCCCACATTGTGTACTAGTCCCCTGGGGTTTTGTTTTCCAGGTGCATTACTTTGAACTTCTTTGCATTGAATCTAAGCTGCCATACCTTTGACCATTCTTCCAACCTTGCCAAGTCCTTTTTCATCCTTTCCAACCCCGCTTGTGTATCAACCCTGTTGCAGATCTTTGTGTCATCTGCAAAGAAGCATACTTTCCTTTCCAGTCCCCCTACAATGTCACCTAGAAAGACATTAAAGAGGACCAGTCCCAGTACTGAACCCCACAATACCCCACTAGTAACCCCCCTTTCTTTAGAGTGGACTCCATATACTATTACCCTCTGCATCCTGTTGTCCAGCCAATGTTTTACCCAGGCTGCAACCCTGGGATCCACTCCCCAGCTGGCTATCTTGTTTACTAATCTTTTGTGTGGGACTGTGTCAAATACCTTGCTAAAGTTTAGGTAGGCCATGTCCACAGCCCCTCCTTGACCTACTACTTTGGTCACCCAGTCAAATAAATTGATTTGATTCATCTGACATGACCTTCCCGCTGTGAATCCTTTCTGCCTTGGATCCTCTGCCCCACTGGACTCTAGGTACTTAACAATTCTTTCCTTCTGAAGTGATTCCATCATTTCCCCTAAAACTGGGGTCAAACTAACAGGTCTGTAGTTTCTTGCCTCTGTCTTGCTCCCACATTTGTGAAGGGGAATCACATCCACCATCCTCCAGTCCTCAGGTACCACACCATCCTCCCATGATTCCTCCAGCTGCCCTAAATATGCTTTCCGAATATACACTTGAAGGTGGACAAATGAGGTACATTTTTGCAAGATTTGCTAGATTTTGCCATATAGTTTTCTTTTATTTCTAATAGAGTAATGAATCTTCCTTGAGACCAATCACAGTATGGTCTGCAAGGTACTCCATGATCATTGTGATGCATTAGACAGTTACCAATCTGGCAGATGAACCTGCTGCATTTACATTACAGGATACCAGTCCATGTAGTTGCAGGCAACTCAGAAGTGATTTACCTTTCTGACTATGAACATAGGATGCTTGAGAAGTAGCTGTAAATGTCATTTCCCTAGCTGATAACACTGCTGATTGTGAATAATTGATAGGTAGGCTATTGTCTGCACCAGAGGTGCACTGTGATGATTTGGCAGGGTTTGAGTGCTGTACATCCGTTAGTGGCATTTATAGGGCAATGTCACAGTTGGTTAGCAGAAGATCTCTCCAATATTAAATGTCTTCCCCTGCAGGAAGGATGGCTTCAATGTTCCACTTGAAACGGGGATCTAACAATGCAGCCAACACATAGGTGTCATTCTTAAACATGGCATTTATTCATTGTTCAGTCAACACAACAGTCTGAGACTAAAGTCATCTGCCAGCATAACTGCAGTGGTGTCGACTTAAAGTCTTTCTTTATGTCATCAAGAAAAATGTGAAGAAATCTGATCTGAGGAAGAATTTGACTCAGAGTTGCACTCTCTGCACTGCCATCACATGTGGCAGCCTCAAATGGCTCCAGTAATGCTATGAAAGATTCCAGCAGAGTCCAGCTGCTGGAAGTGAACATGATGTCTACTTTACCTATCTGATTCAGTATGGTGTAGTCACGTACAGCTTTGTTCTGTTCAAGAAGCCTTTCCAACAAGTAAAATGTTGACTTCCAGTGTGTTGGAACTTCCTGCTTTAATGCATGCAAGGGTAAATTGTTTGACCTCTTCAGCCCTTTCAGAATTGCTTGAGCTTTCACAGAGTGGTTGAAATGTCCACATATTTTCCTGGCAAAACCAAACAGGTATTCAACATTTCTATTTCCATTTAAGAAACCATGGATGAGAAGATTTAAACAATGTACAAAACAAGGTATGTGTTGGTTCTTGCCATCTTTAACAGCCTTGACTATTTTGTACCATTATCTGATACTATGAACCCTGGAGATAAGGAATATGGAGTAAGCCATTTTTGGAATTGATTTTGCAGCACCTGCAAAATATTCACAGTGGTGTGGTTTTCTTTTAAGGTGGTGACACATAATACAGGCTCCTTCCTACTACTTATGGTACAGTGGGAATTATTACTTTCTGACTGAAAACTTGCCCAATGAGATGTAACTGACATATAGTCAATTGTTTGGTTGCTGGTCCATATATCCGTGGTTAGCTGAACCTTCTTCACCTCAGAGAGTTTCAACTGTTCAGCAACCGCACTACACACCAAGTCATACAACTGTGAAAAAACCTTTTTTGAGAAATATGTTTGGCAGGGAATGGTATACCATGGTTCAATCCATTTAATGAACTTGGGGAAACCTTTCAGGGCAATAAAAGCAAAAGGGAGTTGACAATCGGCAAACAGTGCTGCAATGGCTCTATTTAAGAGCTGGCATGTTGGATACTTGTGGGTAAATGTTGATATCCTCACAACACTTCATTTTAATGTTAGTTGACAAGAGTGAGGAGATATTTTTAATTTTGGGGGGATTGTTCTTTTCTCACCTTTTTCATGTGGAGTACTACTGTGGGATTTTGCAGTACTTGATGGTGTCTGAAGAAAACAATTTATGTCTGTCTGGGAAGACTGCAAGGACACATCAAGTGATTCCCTGTCACTTAATGCAGCCAGTTTATTGTCACTATGGTCACCATCACAACCACCTCAACTACCGCCTATACCAACCACACTGTCCCTTACTTTACCCCACTCAATTGGGTGTTTTGCCTTTGCGTGCTGTATCATTACTGATGTTCCAAAATGTCCCACTTTATCACCATGACTAGCACTCTTTTTTCATAGACTGCATAAAGCTTAAGAGTTGTCTGCAGGGTCAATATAAAATAAAGTCCACACTAAAGATTTACTCTTTGTGCTTTGTACTACGGTGCCTGTCACTATTTCTTACACAGTCAAGGGACCTGCCATTTCCTTATTCTCATGAATTTTTCCCATTCACGGTCATCTTCTTAACATATGATTTTTTCTGCACTTGCATCTCATGCCCTACAGTGACATCCTCTCCAACCCTCTCATCAAAACTAGTATTGACCTCATTGCCACAAGATGGCTATTATAGTTGATATTGTTGGGACAGCAGACAGACCAGGCTGAATGAGAATGCTGGCCCCATTTTGGAGACAGCTATTCCAGCTGGGATCTCAGTGATACATCATTCGAGATCAGACTGCAGGGGTTGGGGTGTAGCCATTTGCTTTAAATCAGAATTGGGCCTTGTAGGGGTGCCAGTTGAGGAATCCAGATTGTTTGAGTGTACTATGGTTGCAGGTGTGGGGTGTAGGATCATTCTCATCTACCGTCCACCCAGGGGTGAGGAATTGTTCCTACAGGAAGTCACGAACTTCATTGTCATCATGGCATTAGAGTCACCTAGGTTGATGGTGTTGGGTGACTTCAATGCCTGGGTCAAAGATGAACTCTCACAATTTGGCCAGGGCTCCTCCAACTTATGAACTCATTGGGATTCACACAAGCAGTTGCCTCTGCAACCCATAATCAAGGTCACTCACTTGACCTGGTTTTCCTCCTGGGGATGGAGACCTCAGACTTGATGGTGGAATGAGTCAGATGGTCTGATCACCACACTATAAGGTTCAACATCCAGGCTCCCTCTATAGGCCTGCCCCTGTGGATATGGTTAGATACTGCCCTTTGAGGGATGTGACCCCCAATGGCCTGTTAGTGGTATTAGACCTATAGGGATTGCTGGGTGCAAGTGAGTGTCCAGAGAGTTTGGTTCAGGCCTATAATTAGGCCATGATGAAATCTCTGGACTCTATCACTCCTGTCTGTGTTCATGCTCTCACTCTTTGCTTGCTGTCCCCTTGGTTTAATGGGACCTTGAGGGAGCTGAGATGAGTTGGACAAAGGTTAAAGTGATTCTCACAGAAATCTGCCCTGGATGCTGACTGCCTTAGATTGATGGAACATTATTGGGGCTATCAATCAGTAATCACTCATAGGAAGGCAGAGTTCCTGTCTGGGGAGATTGCTTCAGCTCAGATCGACCAGCTCAGCTCTTTCAAACTGTGGACTGGCTGTGCAACCCAATCTGTCTGTAAGTTCAAAGTGCATTTTCACAAGTTAAGTGTGATGAGTTTGCTCAATTCTTTGCTGATAAGGTGGCCAACATCAGGGCCAAGATCCAACCTGCTTGCTCTATAGGGGTTGTCGGTGATTGGTGCTTGGTTATTTCTCCTTTGTTTTCTTGGACATCTGTTGACCGGATGGAGATCATGGATATCATGTGGATTGTCCAGAGTATGCAGCTGGCTGTAGTTTGGACTCATGCCCAACATGCCTTATAATGGGGTCTATGAATTCCTTTGGCCCCATCCTTGCAGAGATTGTTTAGTGCTCTTTAGAGTCAGGTGAGTTCCCAAGCTCCCTGAAGGAGGTGGTGGTGACACCGCTCCTTAAGAAAACTTCTCTTGACCCAAACTGCTCTGCTAACTACAGGTCTATCTCTAACCTTCCCTTTGTAGGGAAGGTGATTGAGAAAGTAGTTGTGCTGCAGCTGGAGAACCATCTTACCATCCATGATAGCTACAATCCTTTCCGGTACGGTTTTCAGAAGAGGCATATTACTGAGACTGCTCTGGTTTGGGTGATCAGTGATCTCCTGATGGCAGGAGATCAGAAGTGCTGTTCCATCTTGGTGTTTCTTGATCTCTCTTCAGCCTTTGACACCATGGACCATGGGGAGTTGCTCAAGTGCCTGAGGGTCATCTGTGGCCTGGCAGGGGATGGTCCTCAGAATGTTGCAATCATTCCAATTCCAATGTTTCAATTTTGTGAAGGGGAATCAGATGTGATTCCCCTTCACAAAAGTGGGAGCAAGGCAGAAGCAGGAAACTACAGACCTGTTAGTTTAACCTCAGTGATAGGAAAAATGATGGAATCACTTCTGAAGGAAAGAATTGTCAAGTATCTAGATGCCAGAGGGGCACAGGACCCTAGGCAGCATGGATTCACAGTGGGGAAGGTCATGCCAGACAAATCTGATAGATTTCTTTGACTGGGTGACCAAAGTAGTAGATCAGGGAGGGGCTGTGGACATGGTCTACCTAGACTTTAGCAAGGCATTTGACACAGTCCCACACAAAAGATTAATATACAAGTTAGCCAGCCTGGGAGTGGGTCCCAAGATGACAGCCTGGGTAAAGAATTGGCTGGAGAATAGGACACAGAGAGTAATAGTAAATGGAGTCCACTCAGAAGAAAGGAGGGTTACTAGTGGGTACCGAGGTTCAGTGTTAGGACCGGTCCTCTTTAATGTCTTTATAAGGGACATTATGGAAGGACTGAAGGAAAAGTATGTCTCTTTGCAGATGACACAAAGATCTGCAACAGAGTTGATGCACAGGGTGGGGTGGAAAGGATGAGAAGGGACTTGCAAGGTTAGAGGAATGGTCAAAAGTATGGCAGCTTAGATTCAATGCTAAGAAGTGCAAGGTAATGCACCTGGAAACAAAAACCCATGGGAAGAGTACACAATGGGGGTGAGATACTAACAACAACAAAAATGGAAAGGGACCTGGGGTAGTCTCATATCAGATGACCTAAAGGTGGGCAAGCAATGTGAGAGGGCAGCAAGGAGGGCTGGGGGTTATTGGGATGCATAGGGAGAGGCATCACCAGTAGAAAACAGGAAGTTATTATCCCTCTGTACAGACAGCTGGTGAGACCCCTTCTGGAGTACTGTGTGCAGTTCTGGAGACCCAATCTCTGCAAAGACATAGACAGGATGGAAGCTGTCCAGAGGAGGGCAACTAAAATGGTGCAGGGTCTGCACCGGAAGACATATGAAGAGAGACTTAAGGAGCTTAATATGTATAGCCTCGAGGAAAGGAGGGAGAGGGGGACATGATAGAAACTTTCAAGTACCTCAAGGGAATCAACAAAGTCCAAGAGGGTAGCATCTTTCAAAAAAAAGAGGTGTGCAAGAACAAGAGGGCACAATTTGAAGATAGAGGGGGCAGCTCAGAGGTAATTTAAAGAAGTATTTTTTCACAGGAGAGGGTTGTGGATGCATGGAACGGCCTTCCAGAGGAGGTTGTGGAGTCAAAATCAGTGGTGGAATTCAAGCATGCATGGGACAGTCATAAGGCAATTCTGGGGGGTGGGGGTTAGAAGAAGTAGGCTGCTGGTTAACTAGGATCTGCAGCTTATCCAGTAGGTAGGGAAATGGGCAGACTGGGTGGGCCAAGCGGTCCTTATCTGCCATCAAATTCTATGTTTCTATGTTTCTATGTTTCCTCACTGGCAGTTTTCAGAGGGTGGGGTCTGGGATGTTTTCCTCAGACTCATTCTCTTTGCCATGTGGGGTCCCTCGGGGCTCTGTGCTGTCCCCAGTGCTGTTCGCAGTGTATATGTTGCCTTTGCAAGTCATTGTGAGATGGTATGGACTGAGGTTTCACTGTTATGCAGATGAAACCTAGCTCTACCTGTCTTTTGTACCTAACCAGAATAGTGCAGTCTCAGACTTTTACAGCTGTCTTGCAGAAATCCAGGACTGGATGAAGTCCAGCTGGTTGAAGTTGAATTCCAATAAGACTGAGGTGCTGGTGGTGGATCAAGGTCACCGGATAGAGGAGTCTGTTGCAGGGTCTCCTTCTGGGCTTCGGCTTGGGGGTAACCAGCTGTCTTCCTCTGAATGGGTGCAAAACCTGGGGGTGATTCTTGACTATGGGCTGGCATTGCATTCACAGGTGCCAGCAGTAGTCAAATCCTCTTTTTATCATGTGAGGAATATTGCCAGGGTCAAGCATCTTGTTTCATCTAGTGACCTTCCAATGCTGATCCATGCATTTGTGACCTCTCACCTGGACTACTGTAACTCCCTTTATCTAGGGTTTCTGAGGGTTGCTATCCACTGCTTGCAGCTAGTGCAGAATGCAGTGGCATGGTTGTTGACAGAGGCTTCTCATTCAAGCCACATCACTCCTGTGCTACCTGAACTGCACTGGCTGCCTGTACAGTGGTGGATCACCTTCATGGTCAATCTTCTGACCTACAAGGCCCTACACAGACAGGGTCCAGGCTACCTACAAGAGCTCCTGAATCCTTACTGTCCCAGCCGACCACTCCGCTTAGCTGATGAGGGGTTGTTAGAGGTTCCCAGGGTGCAGCTGAAAATTTCAGAGTCTCAAACTTTTATGTATACATCCCCGACCTTGTGGAACTCTCTACCTCATCAGATTCGAGAGTGCCAGACTGTGGAGAGCTTCAAGACGGCCTTAAAGACCCATCTGCTCCACCTTGCTTTTGGGGATTTTACATAATAATTTGTTTTAAGTATATTGTATGTAACCTGAAATTGGATTGTTTTATTATTTGTTTTAATTTGTTTTTACTGATAAATTTGTACAGTGCTTTGATTTTAGAATTGCACTATAGAAATGAAGATGATTATTATTACTATTATGATGATGATTCAGAAGAACTGGATTTGCTGTCATCATCAGGTGGGACATAACCTGAGCTATCCCATTCCCAGTTCCCACTATCTCCACCATTTTTATCAGTATTCACTGTCTCAGCATCTGAGGTTATATTTGAGAAGGATGCCTCCCCCCTTGCATGTTGCTTCAGCAGCTGGAAGTCTCCTGGCACATGTGGTGAAATGTTCAGTAAATGTATGAGTAACTCCTGTCAGTTCTTTCTGAAACTCTACTATCATTTCATTGGTAAAATGCTTTTTTGGTGCAGGAGGACATTTAGTGCCAGTCCTAGTGATGTTATTGTAATTATTGACGCTATGTTATTTACTAGTGCTAGGATTCATATTGTCAGCATCATTTTCGGTTGCACCTGCACCAGAACTGTGCTTCCTTTTAGTAGTCTTAGTCTGGGAAATACGAGGCATAGTAGACACAACCATGGCTTTTGCTATGCCACAGAGACTTCATACACAGTGTAGGTATGACAGGGCTCAGGGCATCTAACAGGTTAACAAACAGCTTAATACAGCCTAAAAGGTATACCTGGGTGAGCTGGGCATGGCTCAGGCTAAGCTCAAGCCAAAGGCATGGCTCGACTTGCCTGTTTTGCAAGCTTGCGAGCCATGAGCCGAGCTAACTGGAGATTATGGCACCGTGCCCATGTGGCAAGCTGTGTAAGCAGATTTTCTTTTTTTTTTTTTGCTGATATGATTTTGGTGCTGGCAGAAGTGTGGCAGAGTGAAATAAATTGAACTGTCCCAAGAAATCAAATCACAGAAGATCTTATTTGCCTTGCCTCCCTTTCAGTCTGTTTATTGGTTATTTTAGCAGCAGCAACATCTATGACAGACAGACAGCCCACAAAGTCAAAATGTGATAGGCAGCTGCCCAGCCAATGGGTCTCTCTCCTTCTCCTTACTAGTTTACATGTGTGGATGCATGGAGCCAATGAATAAACAACAATGAGTGCAGTCATGGTCATGGACAGTGAGAGGGAGGTGGGACAACAAGGGTAGGGCGGGGTGAGGAATGGATAGAGCAGAGAAGGACTGATTGTTAGTGCTGCTGCATGAGTTGAACTGATTGGAGGTGTGGCATGCATATGCATCCCCATGGGGCATGGTTTGGCCAGTCGTCTCAGAGACACTACAGTCAAAGAGTGGACACATGTAGATTAGCTAGCAAGCAGTTCAGTTGTATCATCGTGCAGCCGCCAGCCAGTAGAAACTACTACTAGTCATCTAGTCAGAAAGACAAGACAAGACAGAAGAGATTTAATTAAATAAAGAGTCAGACTGGGAGTCAAGATTGAAGTGACCCCCAGTGGGGTGTCCCGGTGGTGAGGCGATGGCTTGCTGAATTAATTAAATTAAGGGGAATCAATAGCAATGAGAGAGAGAGAGAGAGAGAAAGAGAGAGAGAGACAGAAAAATCAGAGAGGAACTAGGAGAGACTACAGAATGTGAAAAAAAATGGCAGACCTCCATCCCCGACTTCCTTGCAGATGAAATTAGGTAGCCCAGGCCCAAAGTAAGCACCAAGTAGTGCAGCAGGCCTTAAATAAATCTCCAAGGAGGCAGTGTGGCTGCAGCCTGCTGCTGCATGGTGGGGAAATGGCTGGGGGAATCAAATAATCAAATAATTTAATTGCTAGCTGGCAAAGCTCACTGTAGTATGCTGTAGGTAGTGTAGTAGGCTGTTGGCTAACTAGGATCTGCTGCAGCTAAGCTTGTCCATTAGGTAGGGAAGTGGGCCAAGTGGTCCTTATCTGCCATCAAATTTTCTGTGTTTCTTTTTTTAATTTAGGGCATGAAACAGATGTCATTGAGTTATTTCTAAGAAGTCAGTTTTTTTTGCAAATGTGTGGTGCCCATTTTGCTCAAAACAGATGGTTGCTGAAGTCATGTGACTGCAGTGCCACTGCTGGTGATAATGGTAAAATGAATCACAGGAGCAACAATGGATCTGGCCTGGCAGAGCATGCCTGGGGTGGGCTGGGCTGGGGACAAGAAGCAAAAGGATGACCAGAAATAAAATGTAACTATTAAGTACCCCCAAAAGAAATGTTTCTATTAACTCCACTTTGAGTGCCAAAAAAGGCAAGGCAGTTGCAGTTTTTGCGCCCCCAAATAAAAAATAATACCTGGCCTGAACTGAGTTGACTTGACCCACATTCAAACTTGACACACTGCGTGCCACATGGTAGTGCATGCTCTGTGTGCAGTAAGGCATAGTAACATAACAGGCACAGTCAGGGGTTTAAAACTGAGCAGAAGACCTGCCCCTCAGGAACTCATTTGTAGTACCTTTTGCTTTTTATACTACAACTTTGTCTGAGTGTACTGAGTGAGACACTACCACAGCTCTGTCACATATATACATGTGTACATATATATACATGTATACCAAAACTTGCTATAGTAGTTTACCTACTATATAGACATCACTACTGACTGTAATTAATTATAATAATGATTGTAATAAGGCTTGTATTGTTGTACTACTGTACTGACTGCAGCAGAAGAACAGGGTCTCGTCACTCTGACTGTGGGTGCTGGCTGGGTGCCAGTGGTGGCACTGGCAGGGTGGGTGGTGAGGGGAACTGGGAAGTGGCCATGCCTGAAACACGGCTCATGCATTGCTCACTGCTGCTGCTGAGGATGCTGCTGTATGCATGTACTGGGTGCTGACTATATAAGTAATATTTGCAGTGAGAATAGTTGATGAATAAATCTTAATTTTAGAAAAGAAATAAGCACAAACAAAATCTTGGCTCGATACAAACAGTTCCTGAGTGACAAACATGGCCAACTAACCAAGAAGACAGAACAACAGGGAACGTGGAGAGCAGCACTGTAGCAGTATAATATGAAGCCAGGCAGTGCACGCCACACTTCCTTGTCCAGATAACAGGCAGAGTAGAAAAAATGTTTTCTACTCTCATCATCTTATCTTATCCACAGTGCCACTGCAGCTGTTGCCTGCCTGCCTTGGCTGCTGTCCTTCCTGCCTGTTGTTTCAACTTCCTCCTCCTTGATTGGTTGGTGGGTTGGCCCATGCTTCTGTTTGTGTGACTGACTGACTATGGAGGACTGGGAGTCAGGAACTGCACCTGAGGCAAATTTTTGTTGGTGCTTATTTTTTTATCATAGTAAGATTTAATAGCTGATTGTCTTGACTTCTGTCATGAGTTACGTTTGTCACAGGGACTACAAAATAGTGCCAGTGAAGAAAGTTCCCCCTTCAGTCCCCCACCAGACCCCATGCAGAGTCAGTCAGACCCATTACAAGAGAATATTTATTTTATAAGGTGTATTTATTTACCTAATAAACTTAGTGTCTGTGCAGATAAGACTTGGGAGGGTAAAAAAAAACGTCACTTTTGTTTCCATAGTGAATAATGAAAGAAATTACACCAGTTGCAGTCCAGACACTTGTGCATTTGCACTTGACCTATGTTGCTACCTGCTTGTATGTACCCATTACTCTGACTGTTTTTAAAATGTACTGTTACTGTATTTTCAGAAGTTTGTTTTGTACCCTCCCGGGTCGTGCCTGAAAATAGTCATTGTTATGGCTAGTGCACCTACCCGGTAAACAAAAACTAAATCAATGAAAAAAAAATAAGGAACAGAGCTGCAGTAAGGAGGACTGACATGAACAGTAGGTGTATGTGCCTAGTTCTTTTAAATGTAATAACTGGAATTAACCTTAGCATACATGTATGATTATCCTTAAGTTCTCAGTTATTAAAAGTTTACTCCCTGATATGATCAGCTGTTGCTAAAGTATCTACTTGGATGGATGTCATCTGATCATGATAGATAGATGTATACTAATAACATGGGGTTGAAAGTTTGTCTTGTTTTTGTCACCACTATGTTTCAAGCCAGGCATCAGGCAGGTGGACAGCAGGGCTAGTGATAATGACTGGGAAGACTACTGGCAGTGGCCAGTGGCCCCACAGGCTGCTTCATTAGCCCAGTTGGTAACTTATACTCATTGACGTGTTACTTTTTCCACTACAAGCTCTGGCTGCAGGGCTGCCTAGTTAAAGAGAAATCCATCGGCCATAGGTGCTGACTCGGTGACTCCACGGGTGCTGAGGTCCTCAGTCATCCATGAAGTTGAGTTAAGCATCCTCCATATTTTGATGGAAGACTGCAAAAAAGCATTACTAGCAAACCAGCCCATAGTGAAATACTATCTACCTCCCTCCCCTCTCTCTCTCCAGATTGAATGTGATGAACCACCACCACCCTCTCAGTCTGACCCTTGTCCTTTAGTTCCTAACCCACTTTAGTAAATTTGTATCCCATGAGCAGATGACTTATCTTGTGAAACCAGTCTCTCTTATGTGGGAGCAAAATGTTGAATGCCTTCCTTGCTAACTGAACTTGTTTTCCGGCAACCCCAGGGAGTGTAACAATTGCACACAGCCTGACAGGCACAGCTTGGTGCCTGCCATGGCTGTCAGTCAAGCACTCCCTGGCTGCTGTTCGTTCACTGTACTGTTGGCTGTACATTGCCTATAAAATATGTCCATCTTATCGGCCAAATTTGTGATACATCATATACCTCCCTGTGTGTGTCATATCCTGTTTGGCATCACCCTCATGGCCTCGCCATTGAAAAAAAATAATTGGAACACAATCAACAACACCATATACTTCATTTTGAATACATTTTATTAATGCTATAGTTACTTGGTTATAAACTAAAGAAAGACAAGTTTAGTTTGCAGCATATATTGCTCTTTCCATCAGGTTGCTGCAGGGCCCTGAAAATCTATCATCAGAAGGCTAGAACACTTGAATCAAGAAGGTGAAGTCTTTCCTTCGGGAGAAGTACTATTTCTCTTGAACTCTGAAACTGGACTGCTTGACGGACCAGCCTGAATTAGAAACAAGAACAGTATCTGAAAAGAAAAAAAATGGTGGGAATACCTAATCAGTAATGAGTATTAATGAGTAATGTATGTCTAATCACCCAGAAAAAAAACATAACTTACTAAGTTGCTGAATGCTGACTGTAAAGTACATGCTTTCTAAAATGTAGTTTTTGGAGTCCAAAATGTTGTTTGACTAACATCACATCATGTCATGTGTCCTTCACTGCCTTTTCCAGAATGTATTTATACTTATGAATTTGATGTATTGCTTAATATTTGATAAGGTTGTTTTAAGAGACGTATGCCATTATTAGGCAAGCCACATCTTGGACATCACATTTGCAATTGAGATTCTGTGTTGTGACACTCCAATGGTATGGTACGGGCCTTACCTACCCCCATTTTGACCAGCCATCTCTTTCATTATGTCTATTATAGTTAAGTTGTTACTGCTGATTATGGTGAGGCCGAGGCCGGGCAGGTGTCTGCCCCCCTCCACACACAAGGCAGGTCACCATGCCAGCCAGCCAGTGAGCCACTAATATAGTAAATGTGACGTGAATGTTGTCAGTTACCACCAGTGTTTTGCATTTGTATGTGATGTTGCCCCCCCCCCGGGCCCACGCACACACACACATTCATATGACAATGAAGGGGCTATATTATGGCATTGATGGTGACTTGAATGATATATCATCTTTCTATGGATACACATCCAATGGTTCCTGGATGTAACAACAGGAGCAAGCAGCCAAGCCATGCTGGTCACAATGAGTTGAGCACAAACAAACAAAAAAGGCTGACTATATAGAAGATTGCTAGCATAGATTAATTGTGGCTTCAGTAATGTAGCTACTAGCTGTTTAGCTAAACTGCAGAAACACCACATAGCTGTTTGGAGATGACACTGTCTGATCCATCCACCTAGCAGACACATCATCTAAACCATCAGCATATTTTTTTTAATCTTCATTGACATCAGCAATTCAGTATAAGATTCCTCCCCCAGCACACCAAAGACAAGTCCGATACCAAAAACAGTTTTGGACTCCTTTTACTTTATTAAGGGAAAAGACTGAGACCGACTGTAGGTACTAGTACTAGCACTAAGTAGAGTAGCAGGTAGCAGCATTGCAAACAATGAATGTATGTATATATGATGGCAGGTGGCACTCCACTGGCACTGTGATGACTCTGTTCCTTTATAATAGACCCCTGCCAAATGCCAATACAATGTGACTGAATGTAAAAGAGCAGGTGTGCATGTGCACTGCACAGTGCACAGTGCACAGTCATGGCCATGGTTGCACTCAGCCCCCCAACATGTATGATAGTTGACCTGCTCTTGTTACAGTGCTGTTTAGCTGTTGTGTGTGTGGTATGATATCTCCACGAGGGAGGGACTCCTGTCTTAGGCTTATGGAGTGCCCTTCCCACAGTCATGACTGCCTGACCTGTCTTAGACTTAATGTACAATTCGTTTGGCAGTGCTTTGGTTGCACAGGGAGGGACTCCTGTCTTAAGTTTATGGAGTACCCTTTCTGCAATCATGACTGCCTGACCTGACCTGTGTTAGCAGTGTAACACTTAATGTATAATTTATTTGGCAGTGCTGTGGTGGCACAGGGAGGGACTCCTGTCTTAAGTTTATGGAGTGCCCTTAAGTTCCCCCACACACTGTTAGTCATTGCATTTGTAACAGCTAACTGTTACTGTTACCTGCTCTGTTAGTACAACTTCCATCCACTCTTATCCAGTAGTACCACCACCAGATCAAATGACTGAGATATCCCCATGACGGTCAGTGTGTACCCATTTGAAATTGATTTGGTTTTAAGATGCAGCACAATAGGTAAATGAAAGCATTACTTAAATGGTAGGAGTAATGATATCATCATTACACAGGGATCTGTTCTGTAATACTTCAATGCACCCACAACTGAACCCTGGTTGTATTTTATTTTGTATTATAACCAAAAAGCAGTACAGTTACCGTTATGGCTTTCTTAATTTTATTTTACTGTCCAACAGATAACAGAAGCAGATATGAGTGCAATAGTTGTAGCAGAGCCAGAGAATACTAGTGAGAGTAGTTAGACCAACATGACTGCAGAACCAGAAACAGTACACACAAGTCATGACACATAAACAGAATCATCTGAGACATCCATCAGAAAAAGAAGTCAGTGACATCCTATATATAACTATTACAAGAGTAGTTCTGGTAATTCTAGAGATGATAAATTGGTAACAGATTATAGATGTAAATTATGTAAGGACAAAACCATTATAAAAGTGAAAGGGTCAATGACAAGTAATTTTCTTAGACACATTGATCGCATGCATCACTCCCAATACAATATCTTTGAAGGGGTACACAAGGAGTACCAAGAAGCCAAATGAAGGTCAAGTGATGTGACTGTGCGGTCTGGAATAATTCCAGACTAAAAGTCCATGACAGATTTTATTAAACATAAAAAGATGTTACCATTAAAAGAAAAATAAAACTTGATAAAACCCTAGCATTAATGGTGGCAATTGATTAACAGCCATTGTCAGTTGTTGAAAATGAAGGGTTTCACAATTTTGTTAACGCACTTCATCCAAATTACAAACTACCATCTAGGAAGGTTTTAACCTATTCATGGATGCCTAACATATATGAAACAGTGAAAGCACACACTAGTAAAGACTAGAAAATGCTAATTATGATGCTATTACTTTTGACACGTGGACATCACGTGCAAATGATGCTTATATGGGTCTTACAGTGCATGTCCTTGATAACCAATTTACATGGAAAACTTTTGTTTGGGCGTTTGCTCTTTTCAAGAGAAACATACAGCTGAGAATGTAGTGGAACAAATCTGTTCCTTCTAGAAGAGTGGAGTTCCTCTTGAAAAGGTTTGTTCTTTGACAACTGACAATGGCTCAAATATCATTAAAGTTATCAGCTTACTCGGTCTTACTGATACACACATTAGATGTATTAGTCATTGCTTTCATCTGATAGTAACCGCAGCAGTTAAACAAGCAAGGACAGTTGACTAAGTTCTAGACAAGTGCCGAGCACTAAGTACATTTTTCCGAAACAGCTCAGCAGCAACATCATTGCTGAGAGATATGCAGATAAGAAATTCTCTTCCCGAGAAGAAACTTAAAATTGATGTGGCCACTAGGTGGAACAGTGCATATGAAATGGCTGAATGTATTTTGCAGCAAGACATTGCTATCAATGCAGCTTTGTTGACTGTGTGTACAGCAATATGGAGGTCATGAAATGTGCCACGGTCACTTATGACCCATGAGTCTGACATTCTGAATGACATAATATTCATATTAAAACCTTTTATGACTGCCACTGAGAAACTGTCAGGACAAAAGTATGTCACGTCTTCTATGGTTATCCCAATGCTAACTGAGATGCAGTCTGAATTAAATAGTTTAATTGAGCAGAATGAGTCTGATATGCATTCAGATTCAGAAAATAGTGAAGAGGAAGGTAATGATGGTGCAACTGACAGTAGTGGCACGAGGAACTCTGGATTACAGGTCATCTCCAGACTGCTATCTGGGACTCTGAAAGATCTGACTTATAACAGATTTGAGAACATAGAGAAACACACAATACATATTAGGTAAGGCAACTGTTTTAGATCCGTGGTTTAAAACATTTGGTTTCCAAGATGATAGTGTTTCACAGTCACATTTAAAAACACTTGCGGCAGAACTACAAGAACTAACTGAATCATCTATGACTATAGACAGTCCAACCACCACCGCTGACATCCAGTCTCACTCTGATTCAGCTACCAAACCACCTCATGTTAATAAACAAAATTTGCAGTAAAGTAATTTCTGGAAAATATTGTCTAAAAAAACCTTGAATTTGCTCATGCAAAGAAAAGCTTAATTTCTGAGCTAGAACTGTACGTAAATGAAGATACAGAGAACTACACCATTGATGTATACACTTGGTGGGAACAAAAGGCATACAAATACCCATACCTTTCTAAAATTGCACAGAAATATCTCAGTGGAACTGCATCATCTGTTCCAAGTGAACAACTGTTCAGCAAAACTGGAGATATAGTAAGTAACAAACGTGCCTGCTTAAAACCTGCACATTAACATTCATCCAAACAAATGTGTCATAGAATTCTTAAAGTTATTCTCTGATGCTTTAGGAATTAATTTCCCAAACTCCAATTACATGTTAATCTGATACTATCAGGACCACCACACACCCATCATTGTAATATGCCTGTGGCCTGGGTTGCTGGTAAAGATGTCAGGTTTTACTTCTTCTGTTGGGATTTCTTAGTAGCATACTTAAACTCTGTCTCTGCCACATTAACAGCCTCTAATTGTCAAAATCATACCCTTGCCTTGAACTGTTCTACAAAAGAATGAAGGAATCCTAACACTGTCTCAGTGTCCAGACTGCCCATCAGCAAGTCCATTCCACTTACTGTCCTTCACCACAGTTACATGCTTGAACATTTTAATTTGTAGCATGATAACAGGGAGTCTGCGGGCAAGGGGGCAACACACCATTGAATCCTATGGGGGAGAGATTTTCAGAATATTAATATACAATGCATCTGTAAGCTATCTAACCTGTGAGGACACAAAAGGAAGTCACAGCTCAAGTAATACTGCCACAATTACTTGAGCAGTGGCTTACATTTGTTGTCACAGGTAGCTAAACTGCTTGGTAATGTTCTGAATATTCCCCCATCCAGAATAGATTGGAATCAATTGAGTGAGTGCTGGTCACCTACACTCTCCCTTGTGGGAGATCACAAAAGATCCAAGTGTTGGATTGTGGTCAACTGACAGGAGGTGTGGATCAACTCACCACCGATAGTTTGGTCATTGCTATGCTTCCTTCACTCCCTTACTGGTGGACAGTACACTAGCACTAGGTATGATGATTTACACAAGTAGGGACTATTTGTCACTGAAGAGTACTGGCCGCAGTGTGAAGAAGGTCAGTAAGTACATAACCCCACACCTCTCAGCACAGCAGTAGTGGTCAAATAAATATTCATGGAGCATTTAGAGCTATTACAATGTCTTGGTTTCAATTCAGCTGTGATGGTATGGGCTGTCTGTTTCAATTGGTATAGTATACCAACCTGAGCCTCACGTTGAGCTTTACTTGTGTAATCAAGTGTCGTGTTGAAACCTCTGTGTTCCATTCTGAAATTACTCCACTTTGTTTCACACTTACTTCAAGAATGAAAAAAAGCATGTGTCACAGTCAAGCAGTGACAGGCTTGTGCTGTGACAGCCAAGACTGAGTTCATAAATCCAAAATCAAATTATAATACCTATTACATATGTTCTGCTGGGCTGGTTGGTTGGTAAAACCGAAATGTTTGAGTTTTCATGATGATTGCATTGCAGTACTTAGGTTAGGGCTAGTCTTCTTAGAAAATGTATATTTGTCTGACTGAGCTGACCCTGTGCTACTCCAAATCAAAGGAGGAGCATGGTACCTCAAAACTGTACTCCAACATTTGTATCCAAGCAACTTTACTTAATCAACTTAATCAATAGTATATTGGTCTGACTCTTGCTCAATGAAGAGTGCATTTATGAAAATGAAAATTGACAATACCCCATCATGTTATCTTATTTGCAAGCAGTTCTCTATATCAATACAGTATAGCAACACTTGAATTGCTGATTGGGGGAGGGCTTCTACTGCATGTATACAAAGACATATGCACTACTCCAGTCCAACAAACTGTGTATTAATCATCAGATTTGGTAGTGGCACTGTGCCTACTCAATCTAACATAACAAAACATCAACTGTCAGTAAAAATGTTTACTGATGTCTTGATGCAAATTGCATAAGTTTGAATGAGCAGTCCCTTTTGGCGGGGTGCTTTCTTGTCATTATACTACTCAAACTCAAATGGCTGGCAGGCACTGTGCCTACTCAACCTAACTTAACAAAACATCAACTGTTGTGTCAGTAAAATGTTTTACTAATTTCTTGATGCAAATTGCTTAACTTTGAATGAGAAGTGCCCGGAGGAGGGGTTACTTCTCGCTACACTGCCAGTGTTCAGTGAGTGGTGGTACTGAGGCTACTATTGATGTACATTAAATAACAAAAACTTCAGCTTGTCAGTAAAACATTTCACTAAATGCTTGATGCAAACTGGAAAGAGAAGTCCAGTGCGGGGGGCTTCTTTTTTCATTCTAATACATGCCTGTCAATAAAAAGTACTACTATAGCATGTAATACTAACATGTTGTTGTTAACTACAGTGTAATGTATTAATAATAATATGTACAATGCTTCTGTTATTATACCAAGCTGCATAATGTTGTGTATATATAATCACTGATACGATCGTGTCAGTGGCTATGTCCACAATTCATGAGCAATAGAACTATACTTGTTTTGACCTTGGCTTATAAATATTTGTAGTTGGGTGGTGTTACAGAAAGTTAACATGTTTATGAGCTTTCAGCTTGCTTATTTAGAGTTTTCACTGTGTACAACTCGTAGGCAAATGAAAGAGGGGTCAGTTTGTTGTGGGCACTGGGTTGCACTGTAGGCAGGATGCTGCAGCATTTGCTCTTTTGGTACATGTTAGCACTGTCTCTGTGAACTTGATTCCCAAAATGTTCCTTAAGGTGCACAAGTCTATCAGAATGCTATATTTTTTATCAAATTATATATATATATATATATATATATATATATATATATATATACTTACTGTATATACATATATATATGTGTGTGTGTGTGTGTGTGTATTATATATATATATATATATATATATATATATAATGATAAAGCTGCTGTTTCTTTATTGTGTGTAATGTACCTGAAACATTACAGTAAATAATAAATCTACTTTTTAGAAGAACTATTTTGTCCAGGTGTTTGAAAATGGAACAATTTGTGTTTTCGCGTTGGTAAAGTAACATAGCAAGACTCCAGTCCAGTACCGTGTCACTGTCACACATGAATTTTCTTGTAAAAAAAAAAGCAGAAAATGTTTTGAGTCAAACAAGATAAGGTAAGCAATATTAACATACCATAATTAAAGTAAACATCACCACATGTAATGTTTGAAGTGAACTACCTTGCTATATACAATGGAAAACCAAATGTAGGTGTCCAACTTGACTTACATTTGATTCTAGCTGTGCCTGCCCTGTGATCTGCATGCCATGCACCGCTTAAAATTTTAAAATCTGGTTAATCCAGTACAATTTACATTGTGGCACATTTTTGAAAGCATTTTCTGCAGTGCACAAAACACCTTCTATATATTGACTGCAGTATATCAACCTGCCCTTAAAAAAGGATGATTTTTTAATACATTTCTGATAACCTTTGGTTTGGCTTGTGATTGGCTCTAAGAGCCAAGCCAGAAGCTTGGCTCGGCTCTGGCTTGACTGTTCATCAAGCAAGCAATTGTCAATGCTAAATGTCTCACTGGCATTGGCATTGGTAGTGCAGGAGTTAGAGATGCATAATAGGAATGGCAGTAAAATATTGAACTGATGCCAACCCCACCCCTACCCTGCAGAGACTGACAGGTGTTGGGGTGTGCCTTTGGGTCATCAGCTATAACACTCTTGCCATTTTACCTCACCCTACCATGTAGACACTGACAAGTGCTGTGGTGTGCTTTGGGGTCTTTGGTCCTTATACTTACCCTATTCCATAAGGAAATATGCTGCGATGGGTGCAGTATAGGAGAATTGGGTGAACTTTAGGTCCGAACACTCCAAGGCACAACGCAATGCCTGTCACTGGCTGCAGGGTGGGGCTGGGGTGGAATGGTATAAACATTACAGCCAATGATCCCAAGTCACACCCCTGATGCCTGTCAGTCTCTACAGGGTGGGGTGTTATAGTTGAAAACCCTAATGCCATAGGTGTTTGTTGGTATTTTCACTCCAAATTTTCAACATGGGCATTTTGTGACCCTACCTAATGAAGAGCGGCACTATCAGTTTGTTAGCCGAAAGGTGGTTTTGCACAGTGACTATGCCATTTGGCGCCACAGGCATGAAAACACATTTTGGGCAGGATGTGAAAAATGACAACTGTATTGTTCATGAGGAGGTGTAAAAAAATGACAACGCTGAAAATCTAGAGTAAAAATATGAAAAATTGGTGAAGTCATGATCATGCATAGAAACTGCACAACATACATCCATAACCCAATTATTTTGGGGATTTTTTTAATCACATTTTCAACATAGGCATTTTGGGACCTCCCCTCATGAACAGTGGCACTGTGATTTTGTTAATCTGTCCCAGAAGTTGATTTCCCACAGCGACCACACCATTGTGTGCCACAGGTGCAAAAACACATTTTGGGGAGGATGTGAAAAATGACAGTGATACTGTTCATAAGGAGGTGTGAAAAAATGCCTGTGTTGAAAATCTGGCATGAAAATATTGCAGATTTGCAAAGTTACCAGGGTGTGTGGAAACTGTGCAACACGTTTGTAACACAGTCATTTTATGGACTTTCATCACCAGATTTTCAACATAAGCATTTTAGGACCTCTGAAGATGAACAGTGTCAGAGTCATTTTCTTACTCTGTCACTAAAACTGATTTCCCACAATGACTGTGCTATTCTGCACCTGAAGTGCGAAAACACATTTTAACCAGGATATGTAAAATGACAGCTGTTCTGTTCAAAAGGAGGTGTGGAAAAATGCCACTGCTGAAAATCTGGAGTGAAAATATTACAAATTCATGAAGTTAAGAGCGTGTGTGAAAACTGCACAATGCACACTCGTTAGTCATTTTTTTGGATTTTTTTCACCAAATTCATCAAATGTGTAATACAGCCCAAATGGCTTTCACTATACTGCTGAGAGATAGAGATTAGCTATGTCATAGACAGGGCTCTGGGCACGTAACATACAATGTGTAATACAGCCTAAATGGCTTTCACTATAATGCAAAGAGATACAGAGTTTATGTCACAGACAGAACTCAGGACATATAACAACAGACAGTTTATATACAGATTAAATTACTTTCACTATACTGCAGAGACACACAGAGTAGCTACATCACAGACAGGGCTCTGGGCATCTAACAGACAGTGTGTAATACAGCCTAAATGACTTTCACTATGCTGCAGAGAGACACAGAGTAGATAGGTCACAAACATGGCTCAGGGCACCTAATTGACAGTGTGTAATACAACCCAAATGGCTTTCACTATACTACAGAGACACACAGAGTAGCTATGTCACAGACAGGGCTCTGGGCATCTAACAGACAGTGTGTAATACAGCCTAAATGACTTCTCACTATGCTGCAGAGAGACAAGAGTAGTTAGGTCACAAACATGGCTCAGGGCACCTAATTGACAGTGTGTAATACAACCCAAATGGCTTTCACTATACTACAGAGACACACAGAGTAGCTATGTCACAGACAGGGCTCTGGGCATCTAACAGACAGTGTGTAATACAGCCTAAATGACTTTCACTATGCTGCAGAGAGACACAGAGTAGTTAGGTCACAAACATGGCTCAGGGCACCTAATTGACAGTGTGTAATACAACCCAAATGGCTTTCACTATACTACAGAGACACACAGAGTAGCTATGTCACATACAGGGCTCTGGGCATCTAACAGACAGTGTGTAATACAGCCTAAATGACTTTCACTATGCTGCAGAGAGACACAGAGTAGTTAGGTCACAAACATGGCTCAGGGCACCTAATTGACAGTGTGTAATACAGCCCAAATGCCTTTCACTATACTACGGTGACACACAGAGTAGCTATGTCACAGACAGGGCTCAGGACACATAAACTATAGTGCGTAATACAGCCTAAAATGCTTTCATTAAACTGCAGAGAGAGACACAGAGAATATGTCACAGAGAGGGCACCCAACAACAGACAATGTGTATACAACCTAATTGACTCTCACTATACTGCAGAGACATTTATTTATTTATTTATTTATTTATTTACAGTCTAGGAATTACAACCCTTTGTGTTAGGGACTCATTTACAAAGTCTCCATGTCATATTGAAAATGAAATACAGAGCATAATTAAGACAAATACAGTGAATAAAATGCAGAGGCAAAGTGCATAACAATACATAGAGCAACATCAGTATTGAGTATCATACAGTCATTCAGTAGAGTCAAGTACATATTCAGGATAGGAATTTGTCATTACAGGGAATGAAGAGTTATCTGCTCTCACAGTTGGAGCTAGACATAATGTAGTCACATTGTTAAATGGCCCCAGTCTGGGGATTGCTAGGGTAGGCCCAGGTATTGAGTTCATCCAGAGTGGGGCCCTATAGCGAAAGGACCTTTGGCCAGCACTGGTCTTGACAAAAGGGATGTGAAAGGCAGCAGTGTCAGAGTGTCTTGTGGCTCATCTCAGCAAACTCGGTTGGAGAAGTCAGTGACAGCCACAGGGGGATAGACCCAGTTGGATTTTTTGGCCAGAAGGTAGGTCTGGTGGAGTAGACACCCCTGAAAGTTAAGCCATGATGGACATTGATAGAGATCACAGGTATGCGTGAGCCATTCACTGCCTGTGACCAGCTGGAAGGCCTTATTCAGGGTGCATTTGATAGTGGACAGGACAGTGTCTGAGGTGGCACCATAGATGACTATGCCATAGTCTACCAGGGAAAGAATGGAGCTAGAGATGGCCAGTCTGAGGGTGTCAGGAGGGAGACAGGGTCAGAGTTTATACAGGAGGCCAATTCTGGTATTAATTGCGGAGCATGTTGAAGCTATATGTTCACGGAAGGTAAGGACCTAGTCAAGGGTGACTCCTAGGTATTTAAAGCTGGCAACTGGTTCCAGAGTGGTATCATTGGAGTTTTGTATAGATAGGATGGTCAAGTTTTGTTTATGTTGAGGGTGGACAAAAAGCATGACCTTTTTTTTTTATAGTTGAGTATAAGTCTGTGGGAGGCACACTACGATTCAATTTCTATGAAGGAGTCCTGTAGATATATTTGGAGTTGGGTAGGGTCTGGGTGCCTACTAAAGATCACTGCATCATCTGCATAAAGGAGGAGATTTCCAGTGGTGGTCATAGTGAGGGAGTTTAAGTACAGCAAGAAGAGTAGTGGGCTAAGGATGGATCCTTGGGGGACACCCAATCGAACAGGAAAGTTTGTGGATAGGGTGTTATTTATCTTCAAGCCTTTCAAACAGTCCAGCACTCACCACCATGAAAAAAACGCTGCTAGCTGAAGTTCCAAAAAGTGCAAAATTTATTAAAGTCCCAGTGAACAGCATGTCTTGACTAGTTTCGAACCACTGTTCTTTATCAAAAGACATGCTGCATGATTAAAACACTTCCTTTAAATAGGCACAGAAACATTACATCATCAATTAATGTCCCTAAAAACAACAGGTATAGAGTGTACTAATAAGTATATAAAGTGACTACTTCTTTTTAAATAAATTATTTTTATACAAAAATCTTTGAAATTATGTTCAAAATGTGTCTTGGTTTGTTATAAATGACAAAAGAATAAATATATTTATATGTACATATGTTAGGAATATTACAGTATATATATTTATAGAAATGAAATTAAAATAATCTTAATGTATGTGTAACTTGAGCATTTATTAATGCCCCTGTCATGTCTTTATATGTTTAAATGATTAAAAAGTTAAAAAGACTCTAATAAATTTTGCACTTCATGGAACTTCAGCTAGCAGCATGTTTTTGATGGTGGTGAGTACTGGACTGTTAGAAAAGTTTGTTCTACATTTATCTGAGCATCCCTACCTGGTGCAATGTTCTGTTTGGAAAGTTTTGTTATTTATCTTCACTTGCTGGATACTTCCGTAGAGATAGTTGGAGAACCAGCAAGCGGCCTCCTGGGATATGCCAATAGAGAGGAGAGAGTTGATGAGCATAAGGTGATTAACTGCGTCAAAAGCCTTCGAAAGATTGATGTAGACAGATCCTGCCAAGGCTCCTTGGTCTAGAGCATCATGGATAAGGGAGGTAAACTCCAGGAGAGCTGTGGTTGGGCTATGCCCTTTTCTGAAACCATGCTATTGCTGGCACAGCAGATGATGCAAGTCCAAGTATTCAGTAAGTTGATCTGCAACAATTTTTTCCAAAGCTTTTGATAGGGGAGGAAGGACAGAGATGGGCCTATAGTTGCTACTGGAGGTACGATCTCCAGTTTTATGTACTGGAGTTATAACCACCCTTTTCCACAGTGAAGGGAACTGCCCTAGACACAGAGACATACTGAGTATTTTGGTTAGGGGTGTTAGTACTGCATCAAGTGCTAGGGACAGCAGCTTTGCATCAAGAGAGTCAGCACTCTTTCTGGTTTTACCGAGGAACTTGGAGAGATAGGTGTGGGCAACGCTAGGGGAGACCATCCTTAAGCGGAAAGGTGGAGCACGGGGGGGTGGGAACTGACAGTAGATGCAGAGAAAAAGTCAGGGGGGAAGATAGAACTGAGGTCAGAGAATGATGTATTAAAAGAATTCACAGTCTTGCTAGGGTCTTGGATGGCAGCATCGTCAATGATCAGCATAGAGGGAGGAGTAGAGGCGGCCTTACCACTGAGTTCCTTTATAGTCTCCCTGAACCTTTTTCCATTTCCTCAGGTGGTAGTAAGTTTGGCCTGATAATATGCCGCCTTAACCTGGCAGATAGCATACGTGCATACAGAGTAGCTATATGTCAGAGACAGGGAACAGGGTACCTAACAGGCACTGTGTAAATTTACAGAATAAATGGCTTTCACCATACTGCAGAGACACACAGAGTAGCTATTTTACAGACAGAGCTCAGGGCATCTAACAGACAGTGTGTAATATGACCTAAATTGCTTTTGCTATGCTGCATAGAGACATAGATTTGTTATGTCACAGACAGGGTTCAAGGCACCTAACAGACAGTGTGTAATACAGCCTTAATGACTTTCACTATACTGAAGAGACACACAGAGTAGCTATGTCAGAGAAAGGGTTCAGGGCACCTAATGGACAGTGTGTAAAACAGCCTAAATGGATTCACTAGCAGTGATGAGACACACAGAGAAGCTATGTCACAGACAGGCACCTAACAGACAATGTGTAATACAGCTAAATGGTTTTCACAGTTGTTGCCAGCAATGAGCGCCTCCCCCCCTCCTTCTCTCCTGAGTCCCGAGCACAGAGCTGTTTCTCCTGATTATTCCCCCTTCTGTTCCCAACCCTTACTCCTTGTGGACTAAACTTTGTGCTTGTTGCTTGTTTTTTTTAAGTTTTAGCTTTTTTATTCATTTTTTTTGCCATGGCTGAAGAGCAAGCACAGATTCCTCCCACTCCAAAGAAACACCCCTTCTTTCTGTGTGCTCACACAGCAAACACAGAGCACAGACACTAACACTGACCACTTGGATGGTCAGTCTGGGGTCATGTGCTCCTTTCTGCTGTCAGGATCCTACAGGCTTCCTGCAATGCCTGATTACAACTTTGGAAAGTCCAAGGACCCCATAGACTGCCTATAATGCTAGTTTAAAATTTAAATTACCTGTTACCCAACTCATTACCCATGACAACTGTACCCGACCTATGAAGTACATAGAATTAAAGCAGTGGTCAAGTGGAAGTGGGTATGCCATAATGCCTGGAGCCTAAGAAACAATCTCAGCTAGCTCCAGGTGCTGATGGCACAAACTGAGGTGTATCTTGGGGCCATCACAGAAACGTGGGACATGGAAATTAATGACTGGAAGATGGTGGTCCCTGGTTATACATTGTTCAGGAAGGATCAAAGAACTGGTAGAGGGGAAGGAGTCACCCTGTTTAACATGGAGGCATCGAAGTGTCTGACGTTGGGGACATAAGGGGTAGCAACTGGGAAACTGAGTCTTTATAGGTGCAACATACGGCAGCCTCAAGCAGGAAAATATGCTTGGGGTAATCTATAGGCATTAGGGTCAAGGGGAAGAAAGGGATAGAGAACTCAGGGAGGAATTTAAAAGAGAGTAGTGAAGGGAGTGGTGGTAGTGGCAGACTTCAACTTGCCAGACATTGATTGGGAGGTCCCAGGAGTGAAGAACACCAGGAGTCAGACATTGCCAGACACCTTCCAGGAATATCTACTGCTACAGCTACTGTAGTTAAGAAACCCAACAGGCAGTCCACAGTACTTGATGTGGTGCTCACTAACAAAGAGATGGTGGGTGCTGTGGGAATAAGGCAACAGCTAGGGAATAGTAACACAACTCTGTGTGGTTTGAACTAGCCCTCAGTGCTGGTAAGCTGCACTGGAGAACTGAACTCCTTGACTTTAGAAGGGTAGACTTTGATAGGTTAAGGGAACTGGTCAGAGAAAAGTTAGTGGGTGGAGGGCATAGACAAGGTAAGATGAAAGGCAATTAAGGGAGCTATCCTTGAGGCATCGAGGTAAAAAAAAGAATTAGGTTCAAGAGACCACTGTGGTTCTCAGCTAAGGTCAGGGAAGTGGTTGGGGCCAAAAGAGGGATATATACTGTGTATATATATATATATATATATATATATATATATATAGAGATATGACAGCCCGACTAGAAATATCATATTTATCTTCACGAGAGGCCAGTGATATCATGATATGACTGGCCTAGAGTGAAGATAAATATGATATCTTCAGTCGGGCCATGTCATATTCTGTTTATACAATGTATGCTTTGCCCCCACCCCCCCAATACAATTCACCACATGCCCCTCTCAATGCAATGGGTGATATTAAGGTGATGGCCCTAGCAATAGAACCCCACTTACAGAAAATCTGGCAAAACAGCAGATGTCATTCATTGTTTAAAAAATATCTGGTGGATCCTGCTATTTATGGTTAGTTTTAAAAATTCTTATCTGGTTCATCCTGCCATGCCCTCCCCAACAGAGGTCCACATGCCCCCAACATAACAGATTACATAGAGTTTTGAAATATCTGGTTGATCCTGTCAATTTAAATTACTAAAATATCTGGTTGATCCTGGTATTATTTTGGTGAAAAGTTATTTTTTAAATGGTTATCTGGTTGATCCTGCCACTCTTAGTACTTTCACTTTCCCTACAAGTGTAGCATGACAGCGCTATGCATACTGACTATTTGTATATTGCCCAGTTTTTTTTGGCAAGTCAGTGCCTCATTCTTTGTTAAATATTCGAAGAGTTAATTAGAGTGCAGTAGTAATGAGTTATGGTTACCAGTAATGAAGCGGCATCTGCTGCCTGCGCCAGATGCCCTCCTTCATTTTACTGCTGAAAAGCCGCCAGCTTGTCGCTGCACCTATGCAGTTCAAGCTTCTTACAAGAAAATACATGTTTAACAAAGAAATGACGGCAAATTTGACTTACTGGACCCAGGGCACTCCTACAAAAAGATATGGCAATATACAAACTATCAGTGTTCATAGCGCCGGTCACGCTACACTTGTAGGGAAAGACAGTGTCTAGTGGCAGGATCAACCAGATAAGTTTCGATATGACGAGCAGGAACGTGGAGATAATATATGACGATAGGAATATGAAGATAACAATGTTATCTTCACTGGCCATCTGAGATATCATGTTTATACTCGCCATTTATCTGTCTACATATATTGTATAAATATATACATTACAAAAACTTGAGCGATCGCATCAGTTAGTCCACAGCGAGCGGGGGGTGAGGAGGTTCATCTAATAGGGGGCTGAAAATCCCCAACCCGGCTCACTCTCCCCAGCACCACACACAGACAGACACACACACATCTGGGCATGGGGAGGACCAAGTCAACACAACCAATGGACATGACATCCAGCAGCAGGTGACAGAAATAACAAACAATTGTCTAAATGTACTACGAGACATCCCCACCCACCTGACCAGGTACTGCATGCTCAGTGGAGATCAACAGCAAAACTGGAGGCATGTACACCAAACGTATACATCCCTGATTGCAGCTGCACACAATGTACCACACTTAGTTGCAGTGGCCTTACCTACCGGCTGCCCCACACTCACCACACCACACCACAACTGGTACTGTGTCAATATTCAATATAAATGCTGAAGGTGATGATGACAGTTGTAGAAAGGTTTTAACACTTAGTGAGTATACATTAATTAAGAGAAGCATATAAATTAACTTACAAGACACTAGCATGCTCAGATAAAAGTAGTGATACATTTAGTAGGTGATTTATATAGTAGTACATTTACTGCAATGGTTTACTCAACATAGAGAGTCTGATGTAAACGTATGGAAAAGCATTGTTCGTTCTAACGCTGTGAAATTGGCACTGCCAGTACTTCACATGCATTCTTACTGATAAAGGTGTACTGCTGATGTACATACAGACCTTCAGTGTGTTTCAATATTAAAGATGCAGTAAGTATTCTTTGTAAGAAAGATTGTAATTGGCATGATCAGGCCACAACTTCTAAATATCATAGCACTACTGAGCCAACAATGATGTACCTGTATCGGAGATGTATATAGGATAGATTTTCCTGTAGGCACTTACTGAGTATGTTGTATCTGATAAAGACAATCTCATTGCATCTGTGATGACTAACCTATTCAAATAGTAATACATTTGCTATTGTTGAAATGAGTGGATCTATGCTACTTATGGACACAGTGTGATTTTAACAGTTGTTTTATACTCAGTCTGTATGCCAACTGTTTGGGTTGCCACACTTCTGTCACTGATGCTATCAAAGTGATAATCATGTTAATTCTGCTACAACAGGAATCAAGTAGGTATGTGTAGATAGAAACAAATGTCTTTTAGTATTGATTTAACCTCATAATGGGGTAAATGTACTAGGACAGCAGGGGTTATCTCATCACTGAGTCTGTCAGTTATAATCACACTAGGGTTTCGATGACTGTAATGATCAAATTACATGGTTCATCTCATGAGTTCATATCACAGCCATTCTCCAGCAGCCAGACAGTGTATGGTGTAACTAGTGGGACACTGTGTTTCAAAGCTGCTGCAGTGCCTAGCAGAGGAGAGTATCTACTATAAAGACACCGTAATAAGTCAAGACCAACAGTTATGTTAAATGGTCTGTTAATCACCCTGTAGGGTTTAATGAATGAGGTATATCGCAGTGCCACATGTCGCTAGACAGTGATAAACTGACCATTAACATAATACTTGGGAGTGGCTTATTGCTATCATAATAAAACTGTTTTTAAACAACATTAAACCATGTTCATCATATGGTTAGGCTCTACATGTATATTAATAAAACTAAACATAAGGCTGTTATAATGTTTACAGTCAATTAGAAAGCTGCATTTCTCAAACCCTTGTTATAATCTGAGATATTATACTTGTACAACTCCTTGGTTTTGCTTAACTCTATTGCTCAGGTGGGCCACCACAAGTGGTCTGTGTGTGTGGGGCATCAGTAGGTAAGGCTATGCAACTACTAAGTGTGGTACGCTGTGCAGCTGCAATTGTGGGATGTGTACGTGGTGTACATGTGGCCTCAGTTTTGCTGTTGATCTCCACTGAGCATGCAGTACCTGGTCAGGTGGGTGGGGATGTCTCAGTACATTTAGACAATTGTTTGTTATTTCTGTCACCTGCTGTTGTATGTCTGTCATTGCTGTTAATCTTGGTCCTCCCCATACTTTGAATGTGTGTGTGTGTCTTTGTGTGTGGTGCTGGGGGTGACTGGTAGTTAGGGTTTTCAACCCTAACAGTTTGATTTCTCACTTTGTCACAGTGAACATCCCTAACCGATGCATTAAACTGAGTTTTTGCCATGAATATCCTGTCTTTTTCAGAAGTCTGACCAGCATACTACATGATTTATAGTCCTAAGAATAGTGCACATACATATAAACAATGTTCCAGTATCAGAAATATTTCAACTGTTGTGGTTGCATTTATTGTCATTTTCTTGTAATTACTTTATTAATTGTCATTTGTCATTCTTGTTCCATTTAGTAGTTTTAATGTTAAAGTGTCAATCATTTTGTTTGTCGGCTTATATGTTAATTTAAATGTGCATAACTAAAAGACAATATGACATGACATGGACACTATTAGTTCATCAAATTGAACAAATGGATATGCTACTATAGTAACTTGAGATTTCATAGAGTGCTTCCACTACCAACTGAGGTGATACCATCAATCATGTGAACAGCGTGGAAGAGGTTTGTAGTACTGAATACATATACTGGACCACCAGGGCTATGTGTTTGTGGGGTTTATCTTTTACATCCCAAGAACGGGAGTTTGAGTCCACTGACCACCAGGCTATGTTTGAGGATTTACTGCTTACATCCCGCGAACGGGAGTTTTGGTCCACTAGACCACCAGGGCTATGTTCGGGGCAGCTTTATTGTTCACATCCCGTGAACGGGAGTTTCAGTCCACTGTCAGACCAGGCTAGTTGCAGGTGAGGGGGGGTGTATTTCACACTGATACACCCTGCAATCAGCTTTTCAGTACACTGAACCACCAGGGATGTATTCGGCAGGGTTGTTTTTAAACTGAAGCAGCCCGTCGGTCAGGCTTGTGGGGAGAATATTTCTGCTGTTGCCCACAATAGCCAGTGGGTGGTGGTGTTGGGGATTGTCACCTTTTGACCACGATCAGGCTGCACGAGGGACATGGAGTGGGTTAGCCAGCCACAGCTGTCAGCTGCGTTGTGTGCATGCACGCATACCCTGTGGGGTGATCGCGACTGAGCATTTTGGCTTCAAAGTTGTGCAGGCGCAGGCTGCGGGTTGCGTCATCTCTGCACAGCCTTGTTGAATATCAGGCTGTGCAGTTAATGCGTGGTTGCTCTCCCTGCAGTTCATCATGCATTCATTTGCATTGCACTGTTACTCAGCATGTTTTCTGTGGTGGAACCTGCCTCGCTGAATATCGCAGAATAGAGCAAGTCTTGACTTTGCGAGGCACTACCCTATTACACATGTCACAACCCTTTTGAATATCTGGACCATAAAGTATAATACTATGGAAGGAAGGCATTTGTCACACAGAGACTGGTGGCCCTTGAATGAGCTCCCTTTGTCACTTATTTGTCCTAAATCAAAGATGCTTTTTAAACCTTAGCTGTATAGAAATTTCTTCGAAGGAAGCTAACATGACTACATGAGATACTGGTTGCTGGGAACAGTTATGGCCTATTCTTTACTGGGTCTGTCCTCCACTACCTTGAACATTTGTATGAACCTTTCTATTAACTATTTTATATTAGGGATTACAATACTACCACATATACCCAATGTCAAGATGATATGAGCATGATAATTGGCCCAAAAATGTTGGGGCTTGAATGTCATTAATTTTATCTCTTGAATAGCACTAACACACCAAACACAATAGAGTATAGTTCAACTATTTTTACTATAAAAATAATTTCAATATAAAAAATTACTAACAACATTTTTTTATAAATACAAAAATAGATTTTTACTAGAAATATATACATATACTTAAAAATATATAAAGTGTGTATTATTCATACAAATTAAAATAAAATAAAATATTTTTCTTTATATTAGCAAAAACTTATACAAATATATTAATGTTCTTTAGTTCATCAAGACTTGTTCAGAGGTGTATGCACTGTTTGAGGCAATCCAGGCTGAAGCTGGATTCAATGTGGAGGAGCAAAAGAAGTGGAAACTGTTGCGCCTCAGGAGATGGATACTTGACCGCTATGAAGGGTGGCCAGTTTCACCCAGGAAGCTGCAGGAACAGATGAAGCTGTGAGGTGAAGCACTGCTAGTTGCAACAGCACTATCACTCCACTGCCAACCGGAGCCAAGGCGCAGGTTCATAGTTCGTTGCTGCATCCAAGAGACTACTCTGTCCAGCCTCTTCTCGATGACAGCATTCTCTTCCGCAGACTGGAGAACCCTCGCGGGTGAGCCGTCTGTAGCAGCGGTAATGGCTGTGCACTTTGCAGTCACCAGCGCCTCTACAAAGATAAAAAAAAAAAAAAGTTATGATGAATATATAACATACAAATTCAACAATTATAACTGTAAAATATTTCACTTCAAATATTTCTATCTAATGCAATATCAGAAATGCATTCATTTAAAAGTACGATAATAGTTTTAGGTATGATGCTAAACTATTTAGTATCTAATTTGTCTCTGTCATACTTAACTATCTATATTATCTATTAAGCTCACAACATAAAAATGTAGTTGTGGCTTAGAATGCTACTTAGATTTTCTTTCACTACTCAGAAATATTCTGGTATTGCGTATACTTTAGCATTATTTTTACACTATTATACCATAGAGTTGAACTACATCCTCATCAAGTGTAAGAATGTTTACTCACCATGTCTGCCTATAATGTGTAGTCATGTATTCAGTGAAATTAGCACTTTGACTGTTGCAGTATAATAAAATACTTTCATGTGACACTATCATGATAAGTTTAATGATACTTTTAAACTGAACAGCTTTTTACCCGTGTTTCAAGATCTCAACACACACTGTACTTTAAACAATTAAGTCACTAGCGCAAGATGGCGCAAACCATGCCAGCTATCGAGCCAGTTGAGTAGAGTTGTGCAGGCGCAACTCTGTGTGCTGCGCCTGCACAACTTTGAGAAAAACAAGGATCGTTGTTGAGGGCCACTTGTCTAGTGAGCTGCATTGCAGGATTGGAACACAGCAGCTGCCACCTGTGGCTGCCCTCAACACTCTGTCTCATACGCCTGAACTGTTTGTTCCCAAATGTGTTACATTGCTTCAAATGTTGAAAGAATAGGAAAGTGGAACACTTAGTCTAATTTTTAAATTAGAAGCTCACAACACTGTTAAAATGTTTGCATTTAAGTTCATAAAGTTCTTAAATTTTATCAAATTGATATATTTAGCATCATTTATCTATACAATTTTGCAAAAATGTTAACACTGAATGTGTTACAAGTCCTCACAATGTGAAATGCAGTTTTTAGTGAATTAAAATGAGCAGTTATTCCCTCGCAATGTGGTATAGTGGAGAGAATGTTTTGTGTAGGAAAATATTTAGTTTTTAGAGCTGACCGAAACAATCAAGCAAATGATCAGCATGATCATGATGATCAGCAGATTCACAATGGGCTGAGACTAGACCAGTGATGTTGTACTGATTAACATCAAAGGTCCTCTAAAAGTGACCAATCAGAGTCCAGGATTTTTCCCTTGCCATTGTATAATGAGTAATAGATAACACATTCTAATGTTGTTGTAGTGTATGTAGTGTCTCAGTGGAATTCAATGGTGTGCTGCTAAATAATGTATTGCTTATTATGACATGTCTCTAGATTGTATTTAGTTAATATTTATATATGTCATACCAATGTTTCATTTATTATTGCAATAGTTATTAATGTATAATAGAATATCAACATGTTTGTTAATGTGTTTAATACCCTGTAAGTAATATGATTAATAACACATACATGGCTGCCTACATTCAGCTGGGGTCATTGAGTGAACAGTGACATTATCGTTGTGTTTGTGTTTTTATTATAACTCAGATTTTTTAACTATTAAAGAACAGAGCGTCATATTATTAGGTATGCATGTATGTAAATTGAACATACATGTAATGTTTTTAGGATGTTCATGCGTCTCAGCCATGCATTATGACAATGTTATAAGTATTGTGATTCATGGTCAGGCACTACTTGTTCTGCACTGCATACAATATATTTGTGAGTAATGTTTTTGAAAATACGTTATTGAAGAAATTGATGTTTTAAAGATAAACACTTTTACCTTGAAATTGCATCTATTAATGTGATCATTTTTTTCTTGTTTCCTTTAATAGAGCCCGGGGAAGCTGCTGTTCCGGAACGTGTGGAGGTGAAGCAGGAAGCCGGCGCCAGTCCACCACGTAAGTGAAAATCTGTTGATGATATTATCTGCATCCATGAGAGAAGTACCATAGGGTTGTCAACATTCTGTGGTGATCAATGCTCCTTTTGAGAATTACATGTTGCAGTGCTACTACATGTAGAAGTGCACTGTCTATGGATACTCACTGCTAATGTAAAATAGTTTGGGGTGTGAGCAACAGAGCTTCATTGCTGAGGAGTACCACTTTATTTTGTTTGTTGTGGGTGGGCGAATCACTGTTTATAACTTACTTTACGTGTGATGTGTGAACTTATAAGTGAGAATACATTGATCACTGCAGATACTAACCACCCAAAAACACAAACATAGTAGTTAGGATATTGTAGTTACATAAATGTTGTCACTGCATAAAAGTGTGCAATAATGCTTAATTGTTTTCTCTCAATCTACAAGTTTAAAAGTGTGCCTTATAGTGTTAGCTGATCCCTTTTCCACAGTGAAAGTGAATAAGCTGTGCAATAACTGCATGTCTTCAGCCTTGCCAGCCTAATACTTCACCTCACCACACAATGTAGTGCGATGCTGTTCAGTGCACTGGCATATGTGTATTTTTAAAGGTGATCATAGAACTGAGAGATATCGATAAAACTAATAATGCAGTTAATGATGGGACTGTTTGTATTCACCCTATGAATATAAATGCGTTTCTAAATAACACTATGGAGTTGTCTCACCACACTTAGAAAATGGGGTTCTATTTCCTGGCATCTGATTGGCTAATACCCTTCCCAGGGGGGTACATTAAGTTTCAATACATGCCCAGCAAATAAAAGTTTCAACCCCGTGCCCTCTCACCCACTCAAGTATCCCTCTCTGCCCATGCAGGTTGCTCATTGACTAAAAACATCTAAATTAATTTGAAATCACTGCCATTTTTCTGTCCATAGTAGAGATATTGGCCCATTAATGACAAGCTGTCTCAAAAAGACACTGACCCCACCACACACACACACACACACACACACACACACTGTCACTGTTACTCAACAACTTTTTGTCAAACCAAATTGAAAATTCGGTGCAGAACTGTATTGATTTAGATTTCTTTTAAAGATATTAGTGTTTAAAAACGAAAGCTAGGACATAAAATGCGCTCAGCGTGCTAACACCTTTTCCATATTACAGTTTTATTGTTGCGTAACTCCACTAGCGATGACTTTAAATTAAGCTACCTCCCCATGTCCTTACCCACCATGGTGTGTAGCTGTTGTTCGAAATTACTTTTTTGGGACATTGTAGAAGATGACTGTGAGTGTATGTGAGTAAAGGTAGTAATATGTCTACTTTAGAACATTTGTTTTAGATGAACATTATATGCTATCATAAGCGAAGCCCTTCTGCTATGCAAAACAGTTTTCATGAGGGGTGTCAGGGTGATATTCAGAGGAGTTGTGGTATTGAGGAAGATAGCACAGATATCTCTAAGCACATCCACTGTGCATGTGCAGTGTAACTTGACAGCAGCGCAAGTTTCGAAACTGCAGCGTTGTACTTGTGGTCGCAAAATGCCAATATTCTAAAGGTAATATGCAAATGTGGTTGTAATTCAGGCAAGGCACGGGGTGGGGACATTCTCATCTGATTATGGCCCTATTTGCATCCCATTAGCATGCAGGTGTGGTGATCACCGAGGACTTGAGCTTGGGTCCTTACCAGGTAGCAGCCATTGGGCAAGGATGCCCCATGCAGGCTAATTTCTGGCAAAAGAGCATAAATCCCTTCCCCACTGGCCCAATTGCGGGCATACTGTTAATACACTCCCCCCCAAGTAGCCCAGTTGGGGCCAGCAATGTGTCTCCACGTTCAACACAGACGTGGAGGTCCAGTGGACCAATAACCACAACTGCGCTATTAAGTAATGAAACACCTTCTACCTCCTGAATACATCACTGGCAATACCAGTGCACTGATAAGCAATTGCAGGCTTGAGTATTGAGACCCCACCCCACCTCCCGATCATATCCTGAAAATCCCAATTGTGGGATGTAGTTAGCAACCCATCAACAAAAGACATGAGTGTTGGGGCAGACAGTGCTGCCCGTGATTGCGTTGATAAGTGGGTGTAAAGTGCATATCTCTCAAGTATACCACATTGCGATGAATGTAACTCATTTAAATTCACCTAAAAGCTTCTTGTTGCAGATTGTGAGGATTTGTAACACGTTCCAGTGCTAACATTTTTTTCAAAATTCTATAGTAAATGATGATAAATATATCAATTTTATAAATTGCAGACTTTATGAACTTAAATGCAAACATTTAAACAGTGTTGTGGGCTTCTAATTGTAACATTAGATTAGGTGTTCCACGTTTTTCCTATTTTTTCAACATTTAGAGAAGCAATGTTACACATTTTGGGAACAAACAGTTCAGACGTATGAGACAGAGTGTTGAGGGCATGCACAGGTGGCAGCTGCTGTGTTGCGTCCTGCAATGCAGCAGCTCACTTGTGGGTGGCCCTGAACTTGATCCTTTTTTTCCTCAAAGTTCTGCAGGCACAGCTTTGGGGTTGCGCCTGCACAACTCTGCTGAGCTTGACTCGATATCTGTCATGGTTTTGCATCGCATCTTATATTAGTGACTTATTTATTTAAAGTACTGATCTGTGCTGAGATCTTGAAACACGGGTCAAAAGCTGTTCGGTTTAAAAGTATCATTAAACTTATCATGATAGTGAATGCATGAAAAGTATTTTATTATACTGCTACTGTAAAGGTACTTTAATTTCACTGAATACATGACTACACACTGTAGGCAGACATGGTGAAGTAAACATTCTTACACTTGATGAGGATGTATTTCAACTCTATGGCATAATAGTGTAAATAATGCTAAAGTATGCACATACAGAATAGTTCTGAGTGGTGAAAGAAAATCTAAGAGTACCACTATAAGCCACAGCTAACTATACATTTTTTTATGTTGTGAGCTTATTAGATAATATAGATAGTCAAGTATGACAGACAGACAAATTACATACTTAAGCAATTTATCCCTCCAGGGAGTGGGTACACTGGAGGATTTACCACCACTGGTGTGACTCAGTCACACAGCTACAACTTGTGACCGAATCACACCAGTGGTGTCATCTCAGTGTGCCACCCTGGGAGGACTACATTTTTTATTCAATGCAGAATGTTGTTTTTATGTTTTTTAACTGCGTTCTAACTCACTGAGGTCCCTACACTTCGAAAGAGGAGGTCATTTAGCTAAAAATTTTCCATGGTGTTTTAGCGAAGTGGCAACGGGACAAACCGCGGCAGTTTTGTTTGAAGTGAATTTGAGCAGATTAGCAGGGTATAAGGTTGGCTGGCACTTCTTCCAGTGGGTACACTGGAGGATTTATCACGGTGGTCATTGTGCCAGCCAACCACTCAGGATGCAGGATTCGGCATATCGGATTTACCACATTGTATAATAAATAGTTTAGCATCATAGTTTAAACTATTATCATTACTTTAAAATGAATGTATTTCTGATATTGTATTAGATAAGAAATATTTGAAGTGAAATATTTAACAGTTGTAATTGTTGAATGTGTGTTATATATTCATCATAACTGTTTTTTTTTTTATCTTTGTAGGGCGCCGGCGACTGCGAAGATGCACAGGCCATTGCACGCTGCCTGCCGGCTCACTCGAGAGGTTCACAGTCTGTGGAAGGAGAATGCTGTCATCCTTGAGAAGGCTGGACAAAATCCAGTCTCTCTTGGATGCACAGCAACAGACTATGAACCTCGTCCCTGAAGCCAGATCGTAACAATGGGTGATGGTGCTGTTGCACATAGCAGTCTTCACCTCTGCAGCTACCAACTGTTCCTGCAGCTTCCTGGGTGAGACTGGCCACCCTTCATAGAGGTCGGTATCATCTCGAGGCGCAACAGCTTCTACTTCTTTTTGAGCCTCCACATTGAATACAGCTTCCAGCCTGGATTGCCTGATGCAGTGCACACACCTCAGAAGTCTTTGCCTGAAGTTAAATAATAAAAAAAATATTTTATATGTTTTTATTAATATTATAAAAATTATTTAATATATATGTTGTGTATGATGTAATACACACCTTTTTTCGTTGTATGTATATATTCTTTTATAAAAATCTATTTTGTATGTATAAAAAAATATTTGTTTGTCAGTTTTATATTGAAAATATTTTCATAGTAAAATAAGTAATACTATACTCTCTTGTTTGGTGTCTTATTCATATTCAAGAGATAAAGTGTGACATTCAAGCACGTAACATTTTGGGCAATTGTCATAATCATATCATCTTAACATTGGGTATATGTGGCAGTATTGTTATCCCTAATATAAAGATAGTTAATAGAAAGGTTCATAAAATTTTCAAGAAATGGGGAGGCCAGACAGTAAAGAATAGGCCATAGCTGTTCCCAGCCAATATCTCTTATGTAGTCATGTTAACACTTCATAAAAATTTCTATCAGGCTGGAGTTTAAAAGCATCTTTGATTTAGGACAAATAAGTGACAAGGGACCTCATTCAAGGGCCACCAGTCTCGTGTGACAAATGCCTTCCTTCTATTGGTATTATACTTTATGGGCCAGATATTCAAAGGGTTGCGACATGTGTAAAGGGTAGTGCCTCATGAAGTCAAGACTTGCTCCATTCTGCGATATTCAGCAGAAGGCAGTTCCACCACAGAAAACATGCTGAGAACAGTGCAATGCAAATGAATGCATGATGAACTGCGGGGACCAACCATACATTAACTGCACAGCCTGACATTCAGCAAGGCTGTGTAGAGTTATGAAGGTGCAACCTGCAACCTGCGCTTGCACAACTTTCAGGCTAAAAAAATGTTCAAGTCAACAATCACGTACAGGTAAACTGCTGAATTGCATGGCACGACACAGCAGCTGACAGCTGTGGCTGGCTCCCAACCCACTCCATGTCCCGTCGTGCAGCCTAATCATGGTCAAAAGAGTGACAATTCCCAACACCACCCCACCACTGGGCCTATTGTGGGCAACAGCAGAAATGTTCCTCCCCCACAAGCCTGACCACGGGCTGCTCTAGTTTAAAAACAGTCCTCCTGTGAATACATCCCTGGTGGTCCAGTGTACTGAGAAGCTGATTTCAGGGTGTATCAGTGTGAAACACAACCCCCCCTCCTGCTGAACATAGCCTTGGTGGTGTAGTGGACTTAAAGTCCCATTCACGGGATGTAAACAGTAAAGCTGACCCCCGAACATGGCCCTGGTGGTCTAGTGGACCAAAACTCCCGTTAGCGGGATGTAAGCAGTAAACCCCCTCTGAACATACCCTGGTGGTCTAGTGCACCGAAATATCCGTTCTTGGGATGTAAGCAGTAACCCCCCCCCCGAACATAGCCCTGGTGGTCCAGTATATGTATTCAGTACAACAAACCTCTTCCATCGCTGTTCACATGATTGATGGTACAACCTCAGTTGGTAGTGGAAGCACTCTATGAAATCTCAAGTTACTATAGTAGCATATCGATTTGTTCAGTACATGAACTAATAGTGTCCATATCATGTCATATTGTCTTTTAGTTATGACATTTCTCAAAGTTACATATGTGCTCACAAACAAAATGATTAAGACACTGTAACATTTAAACTACTACATGGAACGAGAATGAAAAATGACAATTAATAAAGTAATGAAGACAATGACAGTAAATGGAACCACAACAGTTGAAATATTTCTGACACTGGAACATTGTTTTATATGTATGTGCACTATTCTTAGGACTATTAATCATGTAGCATGTGAGTGATACTTTTGAAAAAGACAGGATATTCATGGCAAAAAACTCAGTTTAATGCATCAGTTAGGGTTGTTCCACAGCGACAAAAGTGAGGAAATTCGCCGTTAGGGTTCAAAACCCTAACTACGAATTCACCCCCACCAGCACCACACACACACAGACACACACACACACATTCAAGTATGGGGGAGGACCAAGTCAACACAACCAATGACAGACATCCAGCAGCAGGTGACAGAAATAACAAACAATTGTCTAAATGTACTACGAGACATCCCCACCCACCTGACCAGGCACTGCATGCTCAGTGGAGATCAACAACAAAACTGAGGCCATGACACAAGCGTACACATCCCTGATTGCAGCTGCACACAGCATGTACCACACTTAGTAGTTGCATGGCCTTACCTACCAATGCTCCACACAGACCAGACCACATGAGGTAGGCCACCTGAGCAATAAGTTCAGCAAAACCAAGGAGTTGTACAGGTATAATATCTCTGATTATAACAAGGGTTTGAGAAATGCAGCTTTCTAACTGACTGTAAACATTGTAACAGCCTTATGTTAACTTTTTATTAACATACATGTAGAGCCTAACCATATGATGAACATGGTTTAATGTTGTTTAAAAAACAGTTTTATTATGATAGCAGTAAGCCACTCCTAGGTATTATGTTAATGGTCAGTTTATCACTGTCTAGCGACATGTGGCATCCAGCTATGCCTCATTCAACATTAAACCCGCACAGGGTGATTAACAGACCATTTAACATAACTGTTGGGCATGCCTTATTGCTTAATTGTCTTTATGAGTAGATAGTCTCCCTCTGCTAGGCACGGTAGCAGCTTTGCAACACAGTGTCCCACCCAGTTACACCATACACTGTCTAGTTACTGGAGAATGGCTGTGAATATGAACTCATTAAGATGAACAGTGTAACTTGCTCATTACAGTCATCGAAGCGTTAGTGTGATTATAACTGACAGAGTCAGTGATAGAGAATAACCCCTGCTGTCCTAGTACACTTACCCCATTGTGAGTTAAATCAATACTAAAAGACATTCTGTTTATATCTACACCATACCTACTTGATTCCTGTTGTAGCACAATTAACCTAGTTATCACTTTGATAGCATCAGTGACAGAAGTGTGGCAAACCCAAACACTAGGCATACAGCCTGAGTATGAAACAACTGTTAAAAAAAATTACACTGTGTCCATAAGTGTCATAGATCACTCATTGCAACAATAGTAAATGTATTACTATTTGAATAAGTTAGTCATCACCGATGCAATGAGATTGTCTTTATCAGGTACAACATACTCAGTAAGTGCCTAAAGGAAAATCTATCCATTATACATCTCCGATACAGGTACGTCATTGTTGGCTCAGTAGTGCTATGATATTTAGAAGTTGCTTGGCCTGATCCATGCAATTACAATATTTCTTACAAAGAATACTTACTGCATCTTTAGTATTGAAAAACACTGAAGGTCTATGTATGTACATGAGCAGTACACCTTCATCAGTAAGAATGCATCTGATACTGCCAGTATGAATTTCAGAGCATTGAACAGGCAATGCTTTTCCATACGCTTACATCAGCCTCTCTATCGTGAGTAAACCATTGCAGTAAATGTACTACTATGTAAATCACCTACTAAATGTAACACTACTTTTATTTTGAGCATGCTAGTGTCTTGTGGTTAATTAATATACTTCTCTTAATTAATGTTTACTCACTATTGTTAAAACCTTTCTACAACTGTCACCATGCACCTTCAGCATTTATATTGACTAATGGCACAGTACCACTTGTGGTGTGGTGTGGGGCATCGGTAGGTAAGGCCATGCAACTACTAAGTGTGGTACGTTGTGTGCAGCTGCAATCAGGGATGTGTACGTTTGGTGTACATGGCCTCAGTTTTGCTGTTGATCTCCACTGAGCATGCAGTACCTGGTCAGGTGGGTGGGGATGTCTTGTAGTACAATTAGACAATTGTTTGTTATTTCTGTCACCTGCTGCTGGATGTCTGTCATTGGTTGTGTTGACTTGGTCCTCCCCCATACTTGAATGTGTGTGTGTGTGTGTGTGTGTGTGTGTCTGTGTGTGTGGTGCTGGGGGGGGTGAATTCGTAGTTAGGGTTTTGAACCCTAACAGCGAATTTCCTCACTTTTGTCGCTGTGGAACGACCCTAACTGATGCATTAAATGGAGTTTTTTGCCATGAATATATATATATATTATGGTAGAGGAGCCATTTCTATGTTAAACCCCAAAACTTTGCACCTTAATAACTTTGCAGCCGTTTGATGGATTTGCCTGAAATTTGGAATTTATGATCAAGAATCATAGGCCTTGGGATCTGCTAAGTTTTGTACTGGTCGGATATACGGCTGTGGAGTTATTAAGTGTGATCTGTGTACACGTTTACGCTTTTCTGGAATTCTATGGTCACACCTACAGGTCATACTGTTTACGTGACAGGCCCAAAATGTTCAGGGAATGTGCGGCCGGGGTCTCTGATGTGCCTTTCGAAGATTTCGTGAAAAAATATTAAACGGTTCAAAAGTTATTCAAAAAACAGTTTCCCATTATAAGTCAATGGGAAAAGTTAACAAAAAGTTCAACACTTTCGCAAATGCATTTTTACTTTCGCAAATGGGCCTGTTACTTTAGCAAATCGGCCATTTTGTTTTCAGTTGGTGATCAGAAAAATGGTTGGCATTTAAATTTGGGACCCTCTAGCAACCTCATTTTTTTGTATTCACCTAGTCAGGCCCTGAGGATGCTTGCCATGTCTTTATTTTGTGGTAAAACACCCCAGAAATATGTTTTTCAAATTTCTGGAAAAAGTACTTTCGCAAATTACTTTCGTGCTCATGAAAGTGTCGCAAATTTTTGCGAAAGCTTTCGCAAATTGCGACAGTAGTTTTCTAGTCTGTGGGAAAATGACAGCAATTCTTTGGCACTGCACTGCAAAAGAACCATTAGGAGTTTTGAGCTGAAATTTGGAGGGAACGGAGCCGACATCTCACAGATGTGCTTTCAGTGTTGTATTGAAAAAATATTACACGGCGGCAAAGTTGCAGCACTCCAAAGTTGACCATTTTTCCCATAGGATAACATTGTGGTGCCCAACGCATTACAGAAATCCTTTGGCACCCTGCTGCAAAATAACGGTTTGGTCTTTTTCCCTGAAATTTGGAGGGAAGACAGCCAACAGCCCGCAGATGTGCCTTTCTGTAGTTTGGTGAAAACTTATCACACAGCGGCAAAGTTACGGCACTCCAAAGTTGATGGTTTTTCCCTTAGGATAACATTACGGCACCCGACGCATTACAGAAATCCTTTGGATCCCTGCTGCAAAATAACAGTTTGGTCTTTTTTCCTGAAATTTGGTGGGAAGACAGCCAACAGCCCACAGATGTGCCTTTCAGTGGTTTGGTGATAAAACATTACAGGGAGGCAAAGTTATGGTGCTCCAAACTTTTCTTTTTTTCCCATAGGATAACATTACGGCGTTCGCTGTGCCTTTCAGGGCCCGTATCTCGGAAACGGTGCGAGATACGGACTTTTCGTCGGAAAATTTCTTAGCCCCCTCATGGGGCTAAGATTTAAATTAGCCAGGACAGTTGTAAATAACGTGACTTTTAAATTTTTTTTCTGCATCGTATGGTTCCTGAGATGTAATGTATTTAGTATTCCAAGATCTCATTTTCTGCGCCGATACTCATTATTATGCATACATTATTTGTACTCACTGTCTTTCTCTATGCAGGTTTTGGGGAAAATCAGCCTGTGCGCTTACATTACTTTTACTGTTGCCCTTTCCGCTTGCGGTTCTGTACCCATTTCACTTACCGTTGACGTCTACGCCACCATGTGCGTTATCCTCGTTTTCATTGCGCTTGTGTTTCTGTTATTTTTGCCATTTCTGTCTACAGTACTGTTTATCTTTCTGTTTCACTTCGTCACCATGCCCATTGACATTTCTGTTTGCAGGCACCATGTTACTATGTGACAAGACATCGCGTGAGCAGACCATTCCGTCTCGCCACGTGTTTGTTACCCTTTCTGTTCTCATTCGGCGCTTGCGTTACCTTGTGCGCCACTGTTAGTACTTCTGTTTGCGTTGCTCTTCCTGTTACTATGCCACAAGACATCATGTGGTGGGAGTGTGGGGCCCTTTGGGCCCCGCGCCCCTCTGATTCATTACGTGCCGGGAGCATGGGGCCCTAAGTGCGTTATCCTTTGCGTTTTCATTTGCACTTGCGTTTCTGTTATTTTTTGCCATTTGTGTCTACAGTACTGTTTCTCTTTCTGTTTCACTTTGCGTCACCATGCCCATTGACATTTCCATTTACAGGCACCATGTTACTATGTGACAAGACATCACATGGCACACCGTTCCCGTCTATGCCACCGTGTGCGTTACCCTTTCTGTTCTCATTCGCGCTTGTGTTACCATGTGTGCCACTGTTAGCATTTCTGTTTGAGTAGCTGCTCCTGTTACTATGCCACAAGGCATCATGTGGTGGGCCACGCGCTCCCGCTGCAGCATTACATTCACTATTTCTCATTATCATTCTCAAAAAGAAGGGAAATTAGAGGCAAAAAACTGCATTTAATGCATCAGTTAGGGTTGTTCCACAGCGACAAAAGTGAGGAAATTCGCTGTTAGGGTTGAAAACCCCTTGGACCCCCCCCACCCCCAACTGGCATTGGGGTGCGCATTGGGATTGTCAGCCCTAACTCTCACCCCATGACATGTGTAAATCAACAGAAGTATAGGAGAATGGGGTGAGAGTTAGGACCCATGATCCCAATGCGCACCCCAATGCTGGAACAACCCTAACTAATGCATTAGACGGAGTTTTTTGCCTCTAATTTCCCTTCTTTTTGAGAATGATAACGAGAAATAGTGAATGTAATGCAGCGGCGGGGCCCCGCGCTCCCGCTGTATATTGCGTTGGAGGGAGCACGGGGCCCTTTGGGCACCTTGCTCCCACCACATGATGTGTTGTGGCATAGTTACAGGGACAGCAACGCAAACAGAAATGCTAACAGTGGCGCACATGGTAACACAAGCACGAATGAGAACAGAAAGGGTAACGGACATGGTGGCGTAGACGGGAATGGTCTGCCACGTGATGTGTTGTCACATAGTAACATGGTGCCTGCAAACAGAAATGTCAATGGGCATGGTGATGTAAAGTGAAACAGTAAGATAAACAGTACTGTAGACAGAAATGGCAAAAAATAACAGAAACGCAAGGGCAAATGAAAACCAAAGGATATCGCACATGGTGGCGCGGGCGTCAATGGTAAGTAAAGAAGAGTGCGGATCCGCAAGCGGAAAGGGCAACAGTAACAGTAATGTGTGCGCACAGGCTGGTTTTCCCAAAACCTGCATTGAGAAAGACAGTGAGTACAAATAATGTATGCAAAATAATGAGTATCAGAGAAAATGAGATCTTGGAATACTAAATACGTTATATCTCAGGAACCGCACGTACACATAAAAAAATTTAAAAGTCATATTATTTACAACTGTCCTGACTAATTTGAATCTTAGCCCCACTGTGGGGCTAAGAAATTTTCCGACGAAAAAGGCGAACGCCGTAATGTTATCCTATGGGAAAAAAAAGAAAAGTTTGGAGTGCCATAACTTTGCCTCCCTATAATGTTTTTTCACCAAACTACTGAAAGGCACATCTGTGGGCTGTTGGCTGTCTTCCCTCCAAATTTCAGGAAAAAAGACTAAACCGTTATTTTGCAGCAGGGCTCCAAATGATTTCTGTTAAGTGTCGGACGCCGTAATGTTATCCTATGGGAAAAACCGTCAATTTTGGAGTGCTGTAACTTTGCCGCCATGTGATATTTTTTCACCAAGCTACTGAAAGGCACATCTGTGTACTGTTGGCTGTCTTCCTTCCAAATTTCAGGAAAAAGACCAAACCGTTATTTTGCAGCAGGGTGCCAAAGTTCCTGTAATGCTTTGGGCGCCCGTAATGTTATCCTATGGGAAAAACTGTCAACTTTGAGTGCCATAACTTTGCCACTGTGTAATATTTTTCAATACAACACTGAAAGGCACATCTGTGAGATGTCGGCTACGTTCCTCAAATTTCAGCCCAAAACTCCTAACGGTTATTTTGCAGTGCAGTGCCAAAGAATTGCTGTCATTTTCCCACAGACTAGAAAATTACTGTCGCAATTTGCGAAAGCTTTCGAAAAAATTTGAGACACTTTCGTGAGCACGAAAGTAATTTGCGAAAGTACTTTTTCCAGAAATTTGAAAAACATATTTCTGGGGTGTTTTACCACAAAATAAAGACATGGCAAGCATCCTCAGGGCCCAGCTAGGTGAATACAAAAAAAAATTAGATTGCTAGAGGGCCCCAAATTTAAATGCTAACCATTTTTCTGATCACCAACTGAAAACAAAATGGCTGATTTGCGAAAGTAACAGGTCCATTTGTAAAAGCAAAAATGCATTTGCGAAAGTGTTGAACTTTTTGTTAACTTTTCCCATTGACTTATAATGGGAAACTGTTTTTTGAATAACTTTTGAACCGTTTAATATTTTTTCATGAAATCTTCGAAAGGCACATCGGGGACCCTGGCTGCATGTTCCCTGAAGATTTCAGGCCAGTCATGCAAACCGTACAACCTTAACTCCGAATTCACCCCTCCCAGCACCACACACACACAGACACACACACACATTCAAGTATGGGGGAGGACCAAGTCAACACAACCAATGACAGACATCCAGCAGCAGGTGACAGAAATAACAAACAATTGTCTAAATGTACTACGAGACATCCCCACCCACCTGACCAGGTACTGCATGCTCAGTGGAGATCAACAGCAAAACTGAGGCCATGTACACCAAACGTACACATCCCTGATTGCAGCTGCACACAACGTACCACACTTAGTAGTTGCATGGCCTTACCTACCGATGCCCCACACCAGACCACACCACTTGTGTATTGTGAAGGGGCTCAAGAATGGAGAAAATCAGTTTTTTAGATACACTAGTGAAAAAAGGAAAAGAGTTGAAATCGCACAGCTAGTCAAGGGCTGTATGGGGATTGAGGAAGATGGGCAAAAGGCCATCATCCTGAATGACTACTTTTGCTTAAAATTCACTAAGGAGGGATTCGGGTCCATGCCAGAGAGTGGCATCAAAGTGGCTACAATGGGAGTCCTGGTAATGAGCCAGCCATTGTTTACTAGTGAGAATGTCCTGTAATGACTGGCAGCCCTTAAGATAAATAAAGCCCTGGGTCTAGATGGGTAGCATCCAAGGATACTTTAGGAATTAGCAGTGGAGCTAGCTGAGCCACTGACTGGGCTGTTCAACAGCTCACTCAGGATTGGGGAAGTTCCAGGGAATTGGAAGAAAGTGGATGTTGTGCTATTATATTAGTAGGATAAGGAGCAATCAAGGAATTACAGGCCTGTCAGTCTGTCCTCTATTGTGGGGAAGCTGATGGAATCTCTAATCAAAAACAACCTTATAGACTACCTATAGAACTGTGGACTCCAGGATAGAAAACAACATGGTTTTGTGGCAGGAAGGTCTTGTCAGACCAACCTGATAGTTTTCTTTGACTGAGTGACAAAGGAGACAGACAAGGGCTGCACAGTGGACCTGCTGTTCTTTGACTTCAGTAAAGCCTTTGATTCAGTACCACACAAGAGATTGCTTAAGAAGATGGAAGACCTGGATGCAACTAAAAGTCCAGTGAAATGGGTGAGAAAACAGCTAGAATGAAGGCAAACAAAGGACGGTGGTCAGTAGGGTTAAGTTAGAGGAGAGGGAGGTAATGAGCAGGTTCCATAGGGATCTGTCCTTGGACAAATCCTCTTCAACATGTTCATTTGTGACACTGGTGAAGGAATTAGGGGCAGGATGTGTATCTTTGCAGATGACACATGTGAGGGTGGACAGTAAAGAGGGAATAAAAGATATGCAGAAGGACCTAAAAGTTTGAGGGGTAGTCAAAGATCTGGCAGTTAAAGTTCAATGCTAAAAAGTGTAAGGTAATGCACCTAGGGAAAAAGAACCCCAAGACAGAGTACTGGATGGGAGGGGAGAGACTTATCACTACAGATGAGGAATGGGATCTAAGGGTTACCATCATTAACTCCCTTAAACAAATGAGCCAGTGCAACAAGGCCTATAGCAATGCTAACAGGATGCTTGGATGTATTGGGGGGGGGAATTGACAGTAGAGGAAAAGAGGTAATACTTCCCATTTACAGATCCCTTGTGAGGCCTCACCTGGAGTACTGTGCCCAGTGCCAGGGTCATCTCCTCAAAAAAGAAAAGGATAGGTTGGAGACTGTGCAGTGCAGAGTGACCAAATGATTCAGGGACAGCAAGGTAGATCCTATGAGGAGTGCCTCAAGGCACTGAATATGTACTCATTGGAAGCCTGAAGGAAGAGGGAAGGATATGATTAAGACCTTTAATCCCCTATATCTGCCTTGCTAATATATGTTTGCTTTCTTTTGCAGTTAATCTTTTTATTATAATTATTGTGATTATACATACAAATACACTACATTCTCCAATATACACTTACATAAATTCTTAATGAGAGAAGGAAAAAACACGTTGTCTGAAGTATTATACAATGATATTAAAGGGGAAAACAAATGTTGAGAAAACAATATGTAGCAGTATAATCTGTATGATAGAGAGAATATATGGCAATTTATGTTCAAGGGGTAAAATAAGTAGATACAAACAAGAAATATGAGCAGTCGTGACTGTACTTTTATTATGCTGTAATTTAATAGAAGTATGTGTAAGACTGTATAAAGGAAGAACATAAAGAGAAAAATATCTAAGAAAGTAAACAAGAATGAAGAGGAAAAGGGAAGAAGAAGAAAAGGAGATAAAAAAATAGAAAGAGAGGAGATGCAAAAGGAACGAAAGACCTAGAAGCAAGATTCCAATGTGAACATTTAACAACCCATGGATTAAGTGACGATATGTGTAGATGTATTTAAATATTTAAAATAGTCCTGTCAGCATTTATTATATAAATTAAGTTGGTCAGACTAAGTGTGACATACGATCAAATATGACATATTGAGATAGTTGTTTGAAAATATCCAGGAGGGTGGGAATGATGTTGGATCTCCAATGCATTATTATAAGGTGTTTAACTTGAAGGAATAGTAGGAATGACCACCTATTCTGAGAATGGGATATTTTGTATGAATGAGTATTGAAATTACCAAGTATGCAATGTTTTGGATCTAATGCAAAGGATAGACCAATCACTTTCATTGCAAAGAAATGAATATGATGCCAAAGATTGTGTATGGGAGGACAATGCCATAAAATATGTAGCAAACTGCCATTGGGGGAGTTACAGCACCAACATTTATTGTTGTTCATTAAGCTAATTTTTTGCAAAATCTCAGGAGTTCTGTACCATAGATGTAGAATTTTGGTTTGTATGAGTGAACTGTGATTATCCTTGAAAGATTTATGGCAGGATAGCCAGCAGTTATGCCACTGTGACTTGGTTATGTTATAATTTAAAAGGGTACTCCATTTATTTTTTGCAATGATAGATTGATCTGGAATTGTATTTCTGATATGTTTGTAAATTATGCTATTTGATTTACAGTTTGTTTTAATTCATTTAGAAATAAAAGTATAATATATAGATTGATGAGGAATAGTAGGAAGATAAAGGTTCCATGCCGTACTTAAATGTAAATATTTCCAGAAATCATCCTAGGGAAGATTCCATTGTTTGCGCAGGGCAAAAAAGGATTTTAATTTGAAAGTCGGAGGTATAAGTACATCCTCCAAGAAAAAAATGCCAGTTTTTTCAATTACAACAAAAAATTGGGTGATTATCAAGAGTGATGTTGAGGTTCCCCCGAATGGGGGCACATATGAGAGGGGTAGGGTTGGATTTAAGGCATTTATGAATTATTTTCCAGTAGAATATGGATGATGCTATAGTAGGGTGAGATTTTAAATTGAGGGGAGAGGGTTATAAATGAAGGAAGCGGTGACATTGCCCGGACATAGAGATGTTTCCATATTGACCCACAATGGTGATTTATTGCTGGGTTTATCAAACCATTTGACAGTTTGGGCGGTGCAGAAGGCCCAAAAATATGCTTGGAACCAGGGGATCCTGAAGCCCCTTTGGACCAGTGGGAACGCAGTTTGTTATGACTAAATCTGGGAATTTTGCCTTCCCATAAAAAATTGCCAATTATATAATCAATTCTGACAAAAAAAAATGTAGGAAGTGTTAAAGAGATATTAGAAAATAGATACATTATTTTGGGAGCTATTGACATCTTGATAGCTGAGACTTTCCCATTAAAAGAGAGGGTAAGCAGTTTCCATATGTTGAGAGTGTTTTTAATATTTGCTAATAACGGGGAAAGATTGGTGTCCCATATCTTGTCTAATTTAGAGGTGATCTGTATTCCAAGGTAAGACTTACCTTGAGGGGCCCAACAAAAACCTAATATTGTATTCATAGAAGGGTTACAAAAATTCATTCAATGGCATTGTTTCTGATTTGTTTAGATTCAGAGTGAGCCCAGAAAGTGAAGTAAAGTTGTTAAGTAACTTAATTAAGGATGGTCCTGAAATTTCAAGATTTTTGAGTAGAATGAGGAGGTCATCAGCATAGGATAGTGAAGTATAGTGGGAATTACTGATATGAATACCTTGGATCGTGGAGGATTGATGAAGAGCAGCTGATAGGGGTTCCATTGCTAGATAAAAACAGTGGGGGATAAGGGGCACCCTTGCCTGGTACCTCTTGCCAGACGAAACGATGAGGACAGAGTAGAATTAGTAAGAACCTGGGCAGAAGGGAGGGTTTATAGTAATTGAATTCATGTACAGAATTTATTAGTGACACCAACGTAGAATAGAACATGATACAAATAAGTCCAGTTGAGAGAATCAAATGACTTTTCAAAGTTGATGGCAATAGCTGTGGCAGGTGATTTAAGAGATTTAGCTTTACAGTGTAAATTAAATAATGAGTGGAGATGATCAGAACCAATTCTGTTTTTGATAAATCAAGCTTGGGAGGTGTGGACAAGTTTCGAAATTATTGATTCTAAATGAGTAGTTAATATTTTGGCAAAAATGTTCCTGTCCATATTAAGTAATGATATTGGTATGTAACTGGATGGGAGAGAAGGGTCTTTATCTTTTTGGGTAGGATGGTTATAATGGCTTCTGTCATAGAATAGGGAAGTTTACCTTGTGAAGATGCCTCTTTGAAGACCTTAAATAGTAAGGGGCATAAGATGTCAGCTAGTGGTTTATAAAAGTCTACAGAAAAACCGTCACTCCCAGGAGCTTTACCAGATTTAAGGGAATTTAGCATTGCTTGTATCTCTTTTAGGGAAAAGGGTTCATCTAGCAAAGCCATACCTTGTTGGGAGAGGTGTGGTAACTGTAAAGTGTCTAGAAATTGTTGTATATATTTAGGTTGTGGGGGAGTGGGGTGAGAGTATAATTGTTGGTAGAAGGATTGCATAATATGGTTAATTGAGGGATTATATGTATTGATTTTGCCTGAAGGATCTTTCAAACTGGCAATATGTCTCTCCATCTCTTGATTCTAGAGTTGATAAGCAAGCAGCTTCCCGCATTTTTTCCCTTGTTCCCAATAACAGTGTTTAAGTCTAAGGAGAGCAAGTTCAGCTTTCCTGGATATTAATTTGTTGATTTTAATTCTAAGATGAAGAATTTCAAAGTGAAGTTGTGAGTTATTATCTGGATTTTTTTGTTTTATAATTTTGGGTTTCTTTTTCTTTAAGAGATTTCTCTAAATCGGCCAATTGCTGTTCCCTTAGTTTTTTTTTTGTGTGCTGCATAGTTTATAATTTTCCCTCTAAATGTTGCTTTAAGTGCTTCCCAGATGATACCTTGAGATGCATCAGGAGTGTTGTTAAAGGAAAGAAATTCTTGGATTTGGGATCTAATCCAAGGTAATAAATTGGGGTCTTTCAATAAGAGTGGGTCTAGACACCAGGAGGGGGATTTAGATGGGGGTGGGCCCTAAATAAGATGTAATTTTTTAGGAGAATGGTCTGATATAGTAATCGGTAGGATAGTTGTGTCGATAATTTTTTCAGTGATGAATGGGGAAGAAAACCAGTAGTCAATTCTGCTATAAGATTTATAAAGTGGTGAGTAAAAGGTATAGTCACGCTGTCTAGGATGGTGTAGTCTCCAAATGTCTGTGAGACTGAAGTCTTTCATTAACATTGAGAGTGCAGAAATACTTCTGGGGTGGGAATCACATGAAGAGTTACTTCCATCTAAATGTGCTTCCAAAGCTAAATTGAAATCCCCACCTACAAGTATAGGAGAATTGTTAAAGTTACTGTTCATAATTTGTTGGGTCATTATTATCAAAGAATTCAGGTGAATCAGAGTTAGGGGCATAAACGTTGACTAACATAAGGGTGCCTACAGAGGTATTTAAGTGGGCTATAATCCATCTGCCATCTGAATTGGAGATGGATTTGATAAGGGTCCAGTAAAGGGATTTATATAATAGAATAGCAACCCCTCATTTTTTACAAGCAAAGGAGGACGCATATACTTGACCGACCCAATCCCTTCTGAGTATGTCGACATCCTTTATTAAAAGTTTTGTTTCTTGTAAGAAAGCAATATGAGTTTTATGCTTTTTGAGGTAAGAAAGTATTTATTTTCATTTACAAGGTGAGTTCAGTCCCTTAACATTCCATGAATGTAGAATTAGATCACTCATGTTAATGGGGAGATGAGTATAAAAACACAAATATGAAGTAAGGGACTCATATTGAAAGGGATAGAGGATGTTACAGACTCAGAAGGGAGAGGGCTAGCATAGTCAAATGTGTGCAGGATATTTAGCTTGTGGAAATACTTAAATTCTGGGTGAACGTTTCCATTGGGTCTCACAAGGAAGAGAGGTACTAAAAAGAATATAGAAGACATATGTATATATATATATAGTTACTAAATAAAACCTATGCATGTTATACTAACACACTATGAAGTCTTTAGGTAATATAGCAAGATATGAGTTGGTGGAATTGCCAAGACTCTCTCGCTATACTACAGAGCATGTAAATAGTAAGTAAATCTTGAGAGAAAATAATCTTAAACCCAAGATACAAACTGTAAACAATTATTTCTATCAAGTTATAACTCTGACTAGAACTAAAGTGAACATAATAATTCCTTGGGGGGGACCATGAACATCTTATCATATATGAAAAGGGGATTACAGAAAGTATGCAATCCCAGACATAGTAATATATCTTGAACCTAAGTTAGACTGGAAAAAAGAACTGAGCTGAAACACTATTGCGGCAATACAAACAGTATGTCATCATGGTTGGCTAAGTCCTAAAATTATAAGAACAGCTGTACTTGTGCCATCTACTATGTACTTACTCACATAATCATAATGCTTAGACACAGAAGTGTTTACGTAAGAGAAGTGTTCAGGTAAAATGGAGCGAGTAGGATTCAAATAGTACAAGGATTTATGGGGTGTCGAGGCATTACAATATCCAAATTGTATAGATGGGGTATCTGGTGAAAGTCTTGTACTGAACAGGAATAAGTAGACATTCTGGCAATATGACAATATTAAAAGTTGAGTTTGTTCAGGCTTCGAGGTACTGCCTATATTATTGATAAGTACTAGGTATCTAATAGTAGCATAAACCCAAAAATCACCCCTAGGGAAGGAGTTGCTTTAACATAGTGGGATTTCAAGACCTGGAGAGGGTTGAGCGATCTCAGCTATAAGATTACAACACAGGTTTAAAAAGCCATATCATAACGGCTTCAAGTCAGACTGTGCTATCTATTATTGATTGCAGCACATTGAGTAAAATAATAAAGATGAGACACCTCAAAAATAGTCTGCAAGCCTAATTGTAGGATAAAACTGAAGACTAAGTGACAAATAAATAAAACAGTACAAGAAGTAGGTATACCATGGTTAAAGAAAAGGGAATATAAAAATTAGATAAAGGCGGGTTGGAGTGGGAAGGAGACTGGAGCAAAATATTAAAGTGTTAAATGTTAGTCTGGGATGTAGTAGTGGATGAAGGGAATAACTACTTGAGGACCACATTAATATAACCCCAAGATACTGTAAATTTATAATGTTTATATATGGTAACAAATGTGTGGGGTGATGTTGGATCACAAATTAGTTAAACAGGCAACCTCCCTTAATGGTTATGTGAGAAGGTCATACTGATAAAAAAGAAGGTAGATACCTCTAAATGAATATAGAAAATCATTGAGCACATATGAGTTAGTCTAACATTATATAAGAACTGTCCCTTTAAAAGAAGAACATATCCCAACATTAGGGACACTCAAAAACTGGCATTATGAGTAATATATGCAGAAATTACTGGATGTATAATGTAGCAGACATTACATTAAGATAGAAAACTCCAACACTGTTGCAATGAAATGCCTAAATAATATGACATGCTATTAAACCAGAAGCCTGTAACCGTGATGTACAGCTTATCGCTTTCCAAACCATCTGGGTGCGATAGTATGCACACACAAGGAATGCGATGTGCAGTTGCAGAGCAGACAAATTCTGATAGTGATCAGAGAGCTGAGGTTAATTAGGCACTAACCTCAAAAGGTACTAATACATACACATGCCCAGGCATCATTTATAGGTTTGATTTCTTTTTGCGCTTCCCCTTATAGAAACATAGAATTTGACGGCAGATAAGGACCGCTTGGCCCACCCAGTCTGCCCATTTCCCCTACCTACTGGATAAGCTGCAGATCCTAGTTAACCAGCAGCCTACTTCTTCCTACCCCCACCCCCTAGAATGGCCTTATGGCTGTCCCATGCATGCTTGAATTCCACCACTGATTTTGACTCCACAACCTCCTCCAGAAGGCCATTCCATGCATCCACACATGGGTGTAGGCAGGCATACTCCAAGCATGCCATGGTGTGCAATTTTATTTAAGGGGGGTAGCAAATAGGCTCTGAACTGCTCCCTTTTTCCATGAAAACTAACAAAGAAAATACTGAACCTTTCTGTAATTTTATTCATAGGAGTTGAAACTAGAAAGACTGGTCACTAATACTCTCTTTGCATCACAAGGCAATACAACTTTACAGGCTCTGGGCTGGTATGTGGGTGTCTTAGGGAACAATGCATAGCATTTGTATTTACCCATGCATGGCAATAATCACTGTCATGAGATACAAAAGTTGTATTTATTGTGACAAATGAGGCAACAAACGTGGCCCAGGTGTACATTTGTATATTGTCTGGCTACACCCCGGGTGGGGTGAGCTCACCCTAACAAGGGGGGGTGGGGTAGCAGTGAGTCCACTTGGTGTGCAGATCTGAAATTCCTGGCTACACCCCTGCATCCACAACCCTCTCTGTGAAAAAATACTTCGTTAAATTACCTCTGAGCCGCCCCCCTCTATCTTCAGATTGTGCCCTCTTGTTCTTGCACACCTCTTTTTTTGAAAGATGCTACCCTCTTGGACTTTGTTGATTCCCTTGAGGTACTTGAATGTTTCTATCATGTCCCTCCTCTCCCTCCTTTCCTCGAGGCTATACATATTAAACTCCTTTCGTCTCTCTTCATATATCTTCGGTGCAGACCCTGCACCATTTGAATACCCTGCTCTGGACAGCTTCCATCCTGTCTATGTCTTTGGGGAGATTGGGTCTCCAGAACTGCACACAGTACTCCAGATGGGGCCTCACCAGCTGTCTGTACAGAGAGATAATAACTTCCTGTTTTCTACTGGTGATGCCTCTCCCTATGCATCCCAGTATCCCCCCAGCCCTCCTTGCCCTCTCACATTGCTTGCCCACCTTTAGGTCATCTGATATGACTACCCCAAGTCCCTTTCCATTTTTGTTGTTGTTAGTATCTCTTCCCCCATTGTGTACTCTTCCCTGGGTTTTGTTTCCCAGGTACATTACCTTGCACTTCTTAGCATTGAATCTAAGCTGCCATACATTTGACCATTCCTCTAACCTTGCCAAGTCCCTTCTCATCCTTTCCACCCCACCCTGTGCATCAACTCTGTTGCAGATCTTTGTGTCATCTGCAAAGAGACATACTTTTCCTTCCAGTCTTTCTGCAATGTCATTTATAAAGACATTGAAGAGGACCAGTCCTAATACTGAACTTTGCAGTACCCCACTAGTAACCCTCCTTTCTTCTGAGTGGACTCCATTTACTATTACTCTCTGTGTCCTATTCTCCAGCCAATTCTTTACCCAGGCTGTCATCTTGGGACCCACTCCCAGACTGGCTAACTTGTATATTAATCTTTTGTGTAGGACTGTGTCAAATGCCTTGCTAAAGTCTAGGTAGGCCATGTCCACAGCCCCTCCCTGATCTACTACTTTGGTCACCCAGTCAAAGAAATCTATCAGATTCGTCTGGCATGACCTTCCCACTGTGGATCCATGCTGCCTAGGGTCCTGTGCCCCTCTGGCCTCTAGATACTCGACAATTCTTTCCTTCAGAAGTGATTCCATCACTTTCCCTATCTCTGAGGTTAAACTAACAGGTCTGTAGTTTCCTGCTTCTGCCTTGCTCCCACTTTTGTGAAGGGGAATCACATCTGCCCTTCTCCAGTCCTTGGGGACCACCCCATCCTCCCATGATTTGTTAAAAAGGGTAGTCAATGGTGTCACTAGTTCTACCCTTAGTTCTTTTAGAATTCTGGGATGAATCCCATCAGGCCCCATTGCTTTGTCCACCTTCAGTTTTAAGAGTTCTTTCAGAACCCTTTCATCTGTAAATGGGCTGGTACCAACTTCTGTATCCAGAGTGTTTCTATTGTTTGTTTTATGTACCTCCCCTCTTCATTTGTAAATACTGAGCAAAAATATTTGTTTAGTATCTCTGCCTTTTCAGTCTCCTCTGCCCACCCTCCCTCCCTTTATTAAGCCTCACTATCCCTCCTTGGTCTTCCTTAGATCACTGATGTACCTATAAAAGGTTTTATCCCCCTTCTTAACTGAGCTGGCTATCTTTTCCTCGGTTTGGGCCTTTGCTGTTTTGACTGCCTTCCCAGCCTCCTTTTGTTTTAACTGATACAGTTCTCTGTCCTGCTCCTTCTGCGATTCCTTGTACTTCCTGAATGCTCTCTTTTTCTCTTGAACCTTCACTGCCACTTCCTTTGAGAACCATAGTGGTTTCTTACATCGTTTTGTTTTATTTATTTGCTTCACACAAAGGCTCGTTACCTCTGTAATGGCAGTTTTTATTATTCCCCATTGTTCTTCCACCCCTCCTTCCTGCCCATTTGCTAGTGCATCCTTTAGGCACTCACCCATTTTGGCAAAGCCAGCCCTCCTAAAGTCCAGTACTTTTGCCTTTGTATGGCTTGACTCTATTGCTGTGTTTATTGTGAACCATACTGTTCAATGGTTGCTAGTTCCCAGATGGCTACCCACTTCTACATCTGTGATCCTCTCTTCATCTCTATTTGAGAGAATCAAGTCTAATATTGCTCCCTTCCATTTCTTTTTAGGAGGCATATGTATGCTTTCTCGACTGCCTCCTGTTGTTGCCATTCCTTGACCCTGTACTTGCCACTATGTTTGTTGCTGCCTGTATCTGACTTTACCTTGTTGATTGCTGCACCTTGACTCTGAATTATTACCTGTAACTTGAAATCTGTACCTTGTTGATTGCTGTACCTTGACTCTGAGTTGTTATTGCTTGTACGTTGTAATTCTCCTGGGTCGCACCTGAAAATAGGCACTTGACTGTCTAGCGTGCTTACCTGGTAAACAAAAGTGAAATAAATAAATTCCTCAAAGGCATTAATAAAGTAAGCATCGGGCAATTATTTTGCCTGAATACCAACTCACAGTGAAGTGGACACGAGTGGAGATTAGCTGGTGGGATGTTCACAAGGGACATGAGGAAGATTTTTATGGAAAGGATGGCGAAACCTTGGAATCATCTGCCTTCTGAGGTGGTGGGAGTGAACACAGTCAGGGGATTCCAGCAGGCCTAGTATACAATGAAGGGAATAGTGGTTATCCATGTAACAGGTCCAGGGAAGAGAAAGGGGAAAGGACCAGGAGGGTTAGTCCCCTGGAGGAAAATTAGGTTCCAAAATTTTAGGAAAATTGGGCATATTGGATGGACCTTTGGTCTTTTTCTGCAATCATTATCTATGTTTCTGTGAATACTTTTAGTAAATTTGATTTTATGTTTAGAAAACTTGATTCAATCTACCTCTTCAACCACAACTTAACAGTTATGTATGTCTTGCGCATTTAAGTTATGTAATGTTTGAATAACTGAAAGGACAAACTATTACAATGTTCTATAATTTGAAATAATTATTTATTACTTATAACAAGGGTGTTGTTTAACCAAAATAAAAATATAAAAAAATTAAAGGGATGAGTAAATTAAGATATTACACAATTTTCTTAGAAAATAAGAACATTTATGGCACAAAGCTACTTTAATGCTCATTAGGGTTGCTACCACACAAAGGTAGGAAATGCATGTTTAGGGTTGCAAAGTCAATGCCCAAAAAGTTTGGAATTTTCCTTTTAGAGTTTTTGTGTCTACCTCACACCACCCTACCACATCCCCTACCTTCATGACCCAAGGGCAGTCTACAGGTACAAGGCCATAGATCAATGGTATAATGCCTCATACAGGGTCCACATATTAAAATTGGATATGGCCAACCTAATCCCCACCTTACCCTGCCTTTGTGGCCAGGATGAGACCGATCCATTAGTCATACTACCCATCTGAGTACCTGCCCATGAAGTGATTTTTGAGCACTACAAAAACTGACAGCAATGCAATGTGTATAGTACTATCAAATTTGTAATAATTTTGCTGTTTGTGAAGAGTGTTCCATAATGTATGCCAAGTAAAGCACATGGTATAATGAATATAAACATTCACAGGGATCTACCCAAAAAGTGTTCTAATTATAGATGTGCAAAGCATATGAAATACCAGACGTGAGTGTCATGAATCTGGACATATACTTTGCCCATCACACATGAGGGTAGGGCAGGGGGGAGGGGTGGGGATTAGGGTTGTTATATAAAAATTGTAATATGTTGACCCTGTATGAGGTACCATACCATTGATCTATGGCCTTGTACCTCTAGTCTACCAGGGGTCTGGGTTCAATTCCCAGTGGGTCATACTTTTCCTCTCTCATTTCTATCCTCGGGTTATGAGGGTTAGGGATGTGGTAGGGTGGGTGGCAGTTAGACATAAGAACCATTATAGGACATTTACAAACTTTTTTGGCATTGTGTTTGAAACCCTAATAGTTTATTTTCAACTTTTATGTGGCTTGCATTTTGTGCAGTTGTTACCCTAATGAGCATTAACATAGTTTTTGCCATAAATAAATACATGTGCAGCCTCCCACCTTGCAGTCTGTCATATCATGTAGAATGTGTCACCTCTCATTCTGTTTCTTGGTTTGAAGATGGTGGAATGATTTACTTTATTCTGTGCTTTTTGCATTGGTTCCACAAAAAAAGTATTTTCTTTAATACCTGAACTTCATATTACTTCATGATTTTTGGAGCAATCAACAACCTCAGGAGAAGATTGTTCATGTCTGCTGCCTTACTAAAAGATGCATTGAAAATTATTCTGGCCCATTGTCTGACAAGGAAAGACTTTGCCGTTTAAGAGAAAACCTGAAAAAGAAACCAGAACAGTACAGGAAGAAGAAAAAGTAAAAGCATCTCACATGAAAACATTTACGGCTGGGGCGAGCGATCAGAGGTTGGGGGATGCCAGTAGACACCAGGGAAACAATATTAATTACAATTGGGGTGAGTGACTGGAGGGTAGGCGGTGCCACTGACACCTGAGAAACAATAATTATGGGGCAGCGAGCAATCAGAGGGTGGGGTGGGGTGTGGTGCCACTGGACACCAGGTAAGTTTTTTTGTTTCCTATGGGACAGCGCAGAACTGATCACTGAATTATGTAACAATCACATGAATTACAGATTAATGTATTAGTTCTGCAGTATTCAGGTGTTTTATTCTGCAGTGCAGCAAAAAAACTCAGTGGAAGAGGATAAATATCCGACTAACACTTTCAGAAGATTTCCAGTTTTGCCAAAAAGGCAGACGTTTGGAAAATTCCATGAAATTGTGGAAATTTGCAAAAGTTCTGCTAAAGCAGAATTCACAACTTTCACCCAGCCCTACTTCATACCCTTTTTACTTTCAGTCTCTTTCACAGAAATTCAGAATGAATTTTCTTTCTGGTTTCATTCAGTCAGTTTGTGAACTTGTGACTTATTTTCAATGGTGACACTAAGGAAATTAAAATGTTAAAACTTACTTGCAACCTCAACAAATGTAATTACTTTTGTCATAGATATACAGTATATTAAAATAATCCTGACCCCTATCTGTTTCAACCCTTGTGAGTTTGCCACAAGGTTCCACATATGTGGTAGGGAGATTTCAGGAGTGAATAGATGAGAGCACTACAGTCTGTTCAAACTCCCATACTGGTGACCAAGGGGTAAGCCTTAGAGGTCAGTTTACAGTTTTATTTGTGAGCCATTTGTAATTAAATTCAAACCTTTTTTTAACTGAAAGAAAAGCAGCACCCCAAAAATATCTTAATTAAAAATGACCCACAGATCAATCTTTCAATTGGCTTTTGAAAATTAAATGGATGTATCTGTTTTAACTTGAAATGCACTGTACTTGGTAGTTTTACAGGTCTCATTTAGTGTACTCACATGGTGATCACTGCCCATCTCACCTTGAGTGCATCACTAGACTAGATGTGTATAACATAGAGATTGATGGCTATCACCTTTTTAACTGAAAAAGGCATTTGTCAAATAATTTCATGCAATATAAAGGGCGGGGGGCATGATAGAAACTTTTAACTACCTCAAGGACATAAACAAGGTGCATGTGAGGGATCTTTTCCAATGTAGAAAAGATATCAGAATGAGGGTACATAATTTGAAATTGGAGTAGAGTAGATTAAGAGGTAACATGAGGAAGTTTTTCTACACATAAAGGGTGTTGGACACTTGAAACAGTCTGCCACAAGAGGCGGTGGGGGTAAGTACAGTGGAGGGGTTTAAATATGTCTGGGACAGGCACAAGGGAACATTGGGTGGGGAGGGAGTGATGAAAAGCCATTGATCACTTAAGGTCAGTGACTGCATACGAGTATAGGTCTTACAGGAAGACTAGATGGGCCTAGCAGTCCTTATCTGACGACAATTTCTATGTATCTATGAGTTTTTTTATATACTATAATTGGTCTTTATCACTTTTTACTCTCACTGAATAATACTTGTCCTGTCATGCCCTCCTGCTGTTCCCGTCATGTCTGTTGCTGGAGACATATGCTGGAAGAAATCAGATGCATGCATCAAATCTAAGAAGCAAAATACTGTAGGTACAGTACATTTATTGTGAGCAAATCACACACCCAAGGGATCAGCTACCCCAATGCTCATTCGCTGTCACCAAGGCTTCATCAAGGGGGTGGTAATAATAAGATCACCTGCCTTTCTATGATGCAATTCATGAATATTCATAACCATTTAACTAGCTGTGTGAAGCTTTTTTCTGTTACTAAAACATGGGCGTGGTTTCCTCATTCTTGTCATTAGATTAATTGTTCTTGTGGAGTACTGCTCACTAATTAGGCCTCCAGTATGCAGGAGTCTGCTTTGCTGGAGGTGGGTACAAAAAGAAGTATGTCAGTATATGTTAATCCTCCCTCTCCCGGGTCAGTAGGGTCCACTCATCTAGTAGCATTCTGGAGGTGTTGTGTATCACTTGTCACTACATTTAACCCTCCTGCTGTTCTCATTGGGATCTTAATTAAATAGATGTGCATGACATTGGGCTAGCCATGCAAAACGTGTTGCTGAACAGTAACAATGCGAAAGTGGTTTACTACCTATCTAGATTGCCAACCAGTCCCCAATGTAGACAGTGGGCTTTTTTCTCAGTATCCAACACTTTCTGCTTACTTGCTGCTACTGCTCAGACATATTAGTCTTTTATGACTTTTCTCTTACATATTTTCTTCGTTCGGGTGCAATACTTGTTCCTCAATTTTTCAGTAACTTGCCATGGTTTGATTTTTTTGTATTCCATATCTTGCTGTCTTCCTGAAATCTTCCTTTTTCCCAGTAGTGTCCTGATATTGTACTATTCATTACTTTAAAAATAATAGCAGACAGGAACATGTCACAGTTAAGTAGCAGTAAATGTTAAGTGTTTCTTTTTTTTTTTAACCTTATGTTTTTATACTCCCAACTGCCTCCTCTCTCCACTCTCTCAGACATCCCCATCACTGTACCCTCTCTGGTCATCGTGGTCTGTTCCTAGAGTACCTATGGTTCCACTAGCATACATACCAGGATAACCACCCAGGTGGGGTGAGGAGGGACCCCCCCTTACCTCCCAGAACCAGCATACTGTGTCGTGGATCCAGTACAGCGGGATCTGCCACTACAAGCCAGAGACGCGCACAGAGAGAGGTGTCATCACCTAGGAGAGACTAAGGATTTTTTCCTTGTTCACCTAGATGTCGGCATGCAATGGGAACCAATGAACTAGGAGGTGCACAGAGACATGCCTCCTGCTCCACCCCTGTTGACATCTGCCCAATCCATTAGCTGCTACCCTCAACTATCGCACCTTCTACCTGGCTCCCCTAGATGGTGGTATTGCGGCAGGATTATGCAGGAGACCCCCCTGGAGAAGGAGAGCAGCTGTCAGGAGCTCCATCCTTCTCCTCCCTGGCCGACCCCTGGCGCCCCGGGTTCGTTCGAACCCAGGTGCATAGGCGTGATGCAGGTGGGCGTCCAGTGCCTCAGCCCTCAGTGCCACCGGGTCGGCCAAGTGTTTATTTCTGAAGCATTTATGTTTTTCATTTAGCTCAATATAAAGTTTTTGATGTGATAGTATTATGCTGGATGTTTGAAACAGCACTCTGCCTGGTAGCTGACATAGCTTGTTCAATTTCTCCCACTACATAATCAGCACTGTGACCTCATTGACTGTATCACAGGTGACTGATCTGGCAGCTACTCAGTAGCCCCTCCTAATCATTTGTGATGTCACTGTCACTGAGGTCACAATGCTGATGAAATGGAAGGAACAGAGCCAGATATGTCAGCTGCCAGGCAAAGTGCTGCACCACACATCACACCTACAGTGCTAACATCAGGTAAAATAATCTTCTTCTTAACTAAAGTGAAAATAACATGGTCTTCATATATAAAGGATAACAGCTGACTGTTTTAGGCAGTACACTATTGCTTTAATAACCCCAAATCATTTCACATATAGTCATCACTGGACCCAAGATATTTTCCAACTCTTCCCTTTATCATTACTAGTAATGTGTAATAATCTTAGGAATTTGCTCATCTTGTACTGTAAGTATTGTTTTTCATGCTAATCATTCATAGGGTAATTGAGATTATAAGTAATCAGTGTCCTAATCATCTACATGCCTTTATTTTTATTTATCTAATTACTGATACCCATGTGGCCTCCCTGTTTGAAAATTAAAAAAAGACAGCCAGAATCTCATCTAATGGAATTCGTTTATGTGTACAAATATTTCCTGAGCTTGCTTTTTATCCCTACATCATCACTAATTTCCTTTGTTAAAGTGTACCTTTTGGCATATGATAGGAGGCTTTACCCAAGGTTTAATGTGAGGGAATAACTCCTTCTACATATCAAATAAAAGGCAGCCTGTCCCAGCAGCCTACGATTAGCATGTCTTGAACACTGAGCTGCTGCATGGTCTGTGTGACTGTGCTGCTTTTTGTCTGCTTGTTCCCTTCATTGCTCTGTTTCTCTGTTCTTTTCTTCTGCCCTGTTTTCTACCATTCTGTAGTTCTTCCTTGGTGGTTCTGCCGCCTCTTTGTCTCTGCTGCCTTCTCCATCTCCTTGCCTTTCTCTCTTTTGTTTTGCCTGCCTGCACTCTCTCTTTTTCCCTTGCCATGTTATCAGTTTGCAGCCCCTGTGGCTTTCGGTTGGCAGTTTTCTGCCCCACCTCCTTCCTCCATTGGCTCTGGTTTTCTTCCCTCAGATTTCAGCTCCTGGCTGTGCTGGTTTCTGTTTCTCTTTTGTTTTTGCTTTTTTTCTCCCATTCTCACTTGGTTCATGGAGCAGTTCTCTCTATTTGCTGAGCTCTCCATTATTCTGAGTCTGTGACACATGTTGGTGTGACATTCCAGCTTAAAGCTGCAGCTCTGCTTTCCTTCACTAATATTTGCTTCTGTCTTAAATGCCATTCTAGTCTACAATGCTGTTGTTTTCCTCTTATTATCCTGAATTGATACTCCTGTTTCTGCTCCTAGCTTTCAACCCAGTTCTATTTATTCCTATTCTGCCTCCATATAAAACTCTTCAACAGCAGTCAGCTGCCTCTTCTTCCTAAATCAGCCCTCACCAGCAGCACTACGGGACTCCATCTACTGAACTCATAGCTTCAGGAGGTCTATGAGTATAGGTAAGATATGACTCAGTCTGGCAGAAGCAGGAGTCTGTGTCTTTTCATCCATCAGCAACCTACCTAATTGTTCTATACAAGCAGCATATTGGCACTGTGGCCTCCACTGCTACAGGCACTCCATCACCAGATGTCAAAGAAGGTCATTCAGTGTTCCCTCTGCCAGCTTCAGACAAGCAGTGGCCTAGCAAAAGATCTTCAAAATCAAAACACTGCGTAAAGGACTGGACTGTCCCTCACCTTATGTCTGAATTGAAAATAAACTTGGTATTTCTCATTCAGCATCAGCCTGGAAACAGGACCAGTTTGATTTATTTGTAGCTGCTAAATCTCAGCCTGCCAGGGATCCTGCTCTTTGTCAGCCTGTTCCACAGCCAGCTCCTACTGCTTTATCAGAAATTTGAGAATTTAGGACTCAGCTCACTACCTCTGTATCAGACTTACAATATTGTATCGCATCTCTCAAAGCTTGCTTTCCTTCACAACCTACTCCAGCTTCAAGTTTAGCAACACCTGCTGTCCTTCCATTCTCCAGCCATACCCAAAAGGATGCTGTTTTTACAAGTGCCATGCCATCTATAAGCACTCCATCTAGTTCAGATTTGACAAGTTGAAAGAATGCAGGTACTACTTACTCCTCAGCCTCTCCTCCACCATTTATATCTCCTAGTCACCTTATTCCAAATCATCTCCACAAGGATATCATAGATGGGAAGGACATAAACCTAATATCCCTTCTCATCTCATCCCATGATACCATCAAAAACTGAATAGCATCCTACGAAGATGTTTCATTCATATTGAAGTCAAAAGATCCCAAACTTATGACAAAACTAACTAGACTAGAATTTGTTTTTGCTTTCAGTGTATATTGAGATGTGCTTTTCTCTGCATATCCTTCTAGATGAGAAGAACTGGACTCTTATTTTTATCTTTTGGTTGATCTAAGCATTTGAAAGGGAGGCATGTATGTCTGTGATTATCATCAGTCCTTCTCCACAAAAACTGCAGTGGCATATGCTAAATTTAATACAAAATTGAACTAGTGTTGTGTGAAATTGTTATATTTTCCTGATGGAAATATTTCGCTTGGTGAAATATGAAATTTTACCCATGGTTGTGAGTGAAATTTCACCCCCAAGCTGGTGAAATTTCGCCTTCGGGTGAAATTCCGCCTCCCACGGGTGAAATTTTGCCATCTGTGCTGGACTGGAGGACTGGCAAAATTACAGGTGAAATTGTGAAATTCCATCGCAGTTACGCGAAACATTTCCCACTATGAAACTGCTGATTTCGTTGCAATTTCGCCAGTGAAATTTTATTTTTCTGCATCCCTAAACTGAACTGGGTGATCCTGGATAATGAGCTGTTTTGTTGTCACTTTGCTGGGCAGGAAGGATATTCCTGCCTACTGTGTGGATCTTTTACCCATTTTGCTTCCCTTTGTTTTTTGATAGTATTCAAAGTCTCATCATCTTCCATTCCAGCGAGGAGTGATGAACTGGCTGAATCAGTTTCAGCATCATTTTCCTCTTTGAGGCTGACCCGCATGATTACTAATCCTAGCACCTCTGTCCAATCCAGCTTGTAAAGATGTGCCAGACAAATTACACATTCAGGAGGTAAACCGATTTGCAATAACTTTAATGAGGAAGGCTTTCTGAGCTCTGGCTGCCCATTTCTTCATAGCTGCAGTTTCTGTGGTGATGCTAATGCTTTATTCATTTGTCTAAAAGTGTCTTATTCTAAACAATGACAATTACTGCATCCCTCAGCTCCAATGAATTTATGAGCCTTATCCCAAGTCCTAGCCTTTTATCCTTCTCACTCATTTGTGGAATATCTTGTATCTGGCTTCATTGAAGGTTTCAACATGGGCACTGCGGTACTTCCTTCAGATACTTTTATATGTCATCATTTACAGTCTGCCTTAACTCATTCAGCTCATGGAAGCCATTTTCGATAAGGTTAAACATAGAACCATTTGACTCACATATGCGCTCCTGAGCTAAGTGAGTTAAAGAAACCCAAAGTCATTTAGCAGCTTTTACAAAAAGAGCTACAAAAAGGATTTCTCATTTATCTGTTTCTCCTTCCACCAATCCCATCTATAGGAGCAATCCTGTTGGTGTTGTTACCAGAACATTTCTGGCAAGAAACAATTAATCATCAACTTATCATCACCCAGATTGAAGTCCATACCTAGCATCAATTCAGTGATTCCATCTGACAATTACTTTCTCTCCTATGCTCACATCCATGATGCCATTAAAATCATTAAACACTTCACTCTCAAAAATGGACATTATAGATGCATTCAAACTGATGCCCATTCAGTAGACTCTGTGGCATTTATATAATATTGAACAGGAAGATCATTACTACTTCGCCATTCAGCTGACTTTTGGCTGTAAAAGCACCCCAAAATTGTTCAAAGTGTTTTCTGAGATGCTTAGTTGGTTTTTACTCAATGTCTATCATTATCCAGCCATCATACTTCTTTTAGATGACTTCCTGCTTATCAATCCTCTCGATTCACCTTCTGCTGCTGGCAGAACTGCACTTATCCATCTGTTCTAAAAATTAGCGGTACCTCTATCTGAAGAGAAAACATTAAGACCATCTACATCCCTTGAATTTCTTGGGATCAAACTGGACATGAAACACATGGAAAACAGTTTACCTCCTGATAAATTGCACTGGATTCGAGCTCCCATGGAATCTTTTTCAGTTTGTCACTCTTGCATGAAATGCAAACCTTTCACTCTCCAGTGATATCTCAATTTGCAATCAAATTATTCCGCAGATTCATTTGTTTATTTCCTACCTTCTGATATTGGCATCATCTGTCTCTGAACTGCACCATCACATCACCATTACTGCTGCAGCTAAATCCAATCTAGCAGTGTGGTCCCATTTTCTAGCTTTCTGGAACAGATGTTATATGTTTTACAAAGTCCCGTCTCCTGATTTTCATCCCAGGATATACACTGACACTTCAACTCATGGCTATACTGCTATCTTCAAACATTCTTGGTTCTCTGCTCTCTGGCCCCCTGACATTTGCACTCTTTAAGATATTTCAAAGACATCTCCTCTATGCAAAATCTACCCTGTTGTAGCTGCTGCATTGGTATACGGCCTTTCTGGTTTCTGCAGACCATCTCAGACTTTTCCTACAATCAACCTACAGTGGACATTATCAATAAGGGTGGGCCTTCATCCTATACCATCATCTTGTTTATACAGAGGCTGAGTTGATTATTTCTGTATTATAATTTTACTATGAAATGCTTTCATATTCCTGGCTATACGAATGAAGCTGCTGAACATTTATGTTGATTTCTGTTCAAGGAATTTCATCCCATTTGTCCCTCAACAGATTTAACCATGACTTCTCCTCCTTGGTTTGCTGATCTCATCATGATTTAGCTTACTATCATCAATGAGCTGAAGCCTTCCTGTGGTCCACCGTATCATCTGCTACTGAAGCAAATTATTCCATTGCTTGGAAGAAATATTCCTAATTTTGTGCCTTCCAGTCAGTCAATAAAGATTCTTCTGTATCAATCATGTATTGACTTTCATAACCTATTGCCATCAAGCTTTGAAATTATCATATGGGACCATGAAGCAATATATATCTGGAATTCATTTCTTTCTATCTCAGTCACATACATCCATGCCTTCAGTTTTATGCAGTGCCTCAGTTAAATGCCTCCTGCTTGGACTTCATAGAGCATCTTTTACAAAAGCTCCAAAATGACTTCCTATCAATGGATCAATATTTCACAAATTGTTGGACTTGTTGCATACCAGTTTATTTGACCCCACCATGAACATTATAATTTCATCAGCCATCTGTGTAGTTTCTTTATGGTTTCTTGCATCCCAGGGAGTTTACTATATCATCACCCTCTTCTGCTAAATTCCTCACATTTGACAATTTAATAAAACAAGCAGATCATTATATTCTGGTGCATCTGACTTCAAAGACCAATAGACTACAAAAGGGCATTTAGATCACAAATTACCCAGATCATTACAACTGATGCCCAGCTGCTATTTTTTGATCAGCTCATGCAATATTACGTTTGCTTCAGTTCCTCTCAATGTCTTCTGGCTACCAAGGGGTTCATGGTTCATGTGAAAAATCTACTACAAAGGCTCACACTTAATCCTTTTACCAACACAGGTCAATCCTTTCTTACTCTAGCAGCATTATCAGCATCCAAAAACAACAGTCCCTCTCATATCATGAATAGACTTGGAAGATGAAACTCTTCATGCTTTGAAACATATGTCCCCAATCTGGAAGGGGAATTCAGACAAGCATTTAGGATTATCTTCTCTTTGTATGCTTACATGAAGGGCAGTTCAGTAGCCATGGCTACTCAGAGGTTTCTCCTTTGTGCTACTGTTCACAATCTCTGTGAGTTAGAGGAGGTACTCTTACTTTCTTTTGGGGCCTTCTATCTCTGTTATACTACCCGGCACCTCTACTGATGGTGAGAATAGAGAAAGTCCAAAGTTTAAGTATGCACAAACATTGTATGTGATGGATTCACCTGAGGTTCAATGTGGGGTAATAACTCTTCTAACATCAAATAGAAAAACAGCCTGTCCCAACAGCATACACTTACTGTGTCTCAAAATGCCCACCGTCCCCAACCACCTCCTTCTCTAGCATTCTTCTCACCATTAGCACTGAGCCTTTTATTTCCATAATGCTACCTAGCACCTCTATTGAGGATGGGAATAGAGAAATGCCAAAGTTTAAAAATGCACAAGCACTATATACTCTTCATCAAACATTGAACTTTAATCCAAGATCTCTCAACAGGGTTTCAGAAATTAGACACCTTTTCATTTCTTTTCTCTGACACATTTGCTGAAAGCCCCCCTGCCACCCACACTGTCACTTCTCCTCCCCCCTTCTTCTCCCATATTCAGTGAGGGCATCAGAATGGCATCAGATGGGGAATTTCCCCCTGAAAAAATACAACTTACTTTGGCTGTGGCCCATTTCTGGTGTATCATGGCCCTGAGTGGGGGTTCATAGTTATTTATTTAGGTAGGCATGTAAGTATGTATGTTTTGATTGATTGGTTTTAGCTTGTATCTGGAAAGTTTACTTCTTTGTCCTACCCACAGAGATGCAATATCTATCTATCTATCTATCTATCTATCTATCTATCTATCTATCTATCTATCTATCTATCTATTATTTTGAATCAGGCTACAGCCTCAAGAACCAAGTGTCAGGAATTGCATGCAGGAGGGGTGAGGGGTGAATTTTTGCCTGAAGACTGGGAGACTGGAAACATTACATCATGCCTTTCCAATTAGCCAACTATGATGAAGTCTATGAAATTGAATTACTACCAATCGCTGTTAAATTGGGGGTCTGGGTCTCCAAGTGTCTAATCACTGTTACGTTGGGGGTGTGGGGTCTCCATGTGACCCCTCAGCAGTATGCATGCAGTGTGTAAACTCTTGTGTCTACCGCTTGACTCCCCTCACGTCTAATATAGGTTAACCATTGTTGCTCGCATCATAATCTCATCAAGGCTGCTCTGCATTGTGACTATGTTGCAGGGGCAGCAGTGGTGGCACACATGTCATCATGAGACATTCAGTTCTCTGCTTCACCCTGGTGCAGACCAGTGTGACTTCTCCATGATACAGACTTTTTTTTTAGTTGCTCAGCTGCTAGGCACCAGGAACAGCCTTCAGTCCTTTGCAGGCTTTTACATGCATGGCACATGGCTCCCCACTGTGACCACTGGGGTAAGCCAGCATAGAACTAATTTAAGCTTCACTGAATCCTTTCCTTCTTACCTTACCCTGTCAGATCCAGTCCAACTGCTCTGGATAGAGACTCAGAGTAATTTGTTTTTCATCTTTTGTTTTGTCCCCCAGGCTGCTGGCAGGTGGTCTCTAGCTCTCTCTGAGAGAGCTCATATCCACCCTGACACAACGTGTGTCTCCTGACCCCCAGCCCAGATCCTGGCAAATCCCATATGGATTTAACCCAATGGTGGGGCCAGGAAGGGGATGGCCATCCTCCCCCCGGTATACAATCCAGCTTGCTGGGAGTTTAACCATTGAGTGGGAAGGTAGCTGGGCATCATGCAGCCTACCAATGCCTCTCCATTTTCCATTTTTGTTCCTCCCCTTCTGCAGTCATGAGCATGCATGCATAGAAGTGCATGTGTGCCACATCACCACATTCTTGCCTCCCTAACTCCACTGCTACCACCCAGCCTTCACCAGGAGGCAGCCAAGGAGTGGGACAACATTCCCTCCCAGCCCAGGAGAGCAGAGCAGTCCATTGGATGCTCAGTCCTCTCCCTCCCCTGCTGACTCCCAGCAACCTGAGCTTGCTCCCCTAGTCTGGGTCCCCGGCATGGCATGAGGTGTGATGTTCAGCGCCTCAGCCCTCAGCACCACAAGGCTGGTCAACTCAGAGTAATTTTGACAACTGTTACAAGGGCTGTGGAAATATCTTTTAGTATTCAGGTTTTAGGTATTTGGATATTCATTATTCAGTAATCAGTATTCAGCCAGTAAAGGTACTTTTTAAGAACATACAAATTTGACAGCAGATGGGGACCAAATGGCCTATCTAGTCTGCCCATGAACCTAACCCCTCCACTATATTTTGCTGGTTTTGTTTTTGCCGTAGTGACGGTCTCATGCGTGTTTAAATGCATTTTAAAAGAATCTTTCTAAAAGCCATTAAGTGGCACAGTCAAACCCTCTTTGAACCTGGCTTTCCAAAATACCTCAATGACACCTCAACAACTGACTCAGAGCTGTCAGCAATGCCATGAAATAACACAGTCAAACCCTCTTTGAACCTAGCATTCTATAACACCTCAGAGACACCTCAGCAACTCAATATATGCAATGTGTCAGATATGTTGTTATAGTTATTTGGTGATGGAATTTGGCCAAGAAAGGTGGATTTGTAAAGAATACTTACAATCAAATACCACCATCAAGTCATCCTTCAAGAACCTGGTGTTCCATGAAGACCTTAAAGCCACCTAAGCAAGTGACACAGAGTTGATAGACACAGCAATAATGCAGCACAATAATTGTTTGGTTCCCATGTATTGTATTTGCTAGCTAGCTTCTATTCAGCCTAGGAAAGGTGTTAGTGTAATCTAAAAGCACTTATAACATTGGGCATGATAAAACAGGAAGGCAAATGTTCAATCAGCATCATCTGACCATTGATTAATCCTCAATATATGCACTGTTGGTGTGAAGTGGCATCCAGCAGTATCACTGGGCAGAATGGCACTCTTGATATTGTTCAGAACTGAAACATTAACAGCAGCCATTACTACAGTGAGAGCACTCCCAAGGTCCCCATTGCTGGTCCGGTGACAGAGAAACACACAGCAGGACCATGACATTTTATTTAAAGATCCTGCAATGGTCTCTCTCTCTCTCTCTCTCTCTCTGTATGCAAGCATACAATCATTGAGAAGCACTGTCCCCTGTGTCTTCTCTGACAGCAACTGAGAGAGAGAATGAGAGGCAGCAGGATGAGGAGGTAGTTGGAGAGATAGTGGGAATGCTGCCCAGTGAGTGAGAGAGATTGAGACACAGTGAAAGACACACACAGTACACCAACATTGCTGCAAACTGCTGTCTTTCTGTTTGTGTGTGTCTCTGTGCAGCAGCAGGATGAGGAGATAGTTGGAGAGACAGTGGGAGTGTGGTCCAGCAAGTGAGAGAGATAGAGAGACACACAGCAGGAAACACATACTGTACACCAACATTGCTGCAAACTGCTCTCTCTCTCTCTCTCTGTCTGTCTGTCTGTGTGTCTCTCTTCAGCAGCGGGATGAGGAGGTAGTTGAGATAGACAGTTGGAATGCAGACCATAGAGTGAGAAAGAGAGAGACACACAGCAGGAGATGCACACTGTACACCAACTTTGCTATAATCTACTGTCTCTCTCTCTCTGTCTCTCTCTCTCTCTCTATGCCTCTGTGTGTCTCTCTGCAGCAACAGTCACAACAGGGAGAGAAAGAGAGTAGGAACAGCATGTGTGCAAGAGACAGAGGGGGGAGAGAGAGAGTGGCTGTCAGAGGTCCTCTGTGTCGTGAGGCCCCCCCACCACAGATGCTGTCCTGTAACAGAGTGGAGCAGGATCCCAATGCACACTCCTCAGCAGCTGTGCCCATCAGTATTTGCAGTACAGTACAAAATATACTGCACACAGTTGCCAGCCACAGACAGAAGGAACAGCATGGGTGCAGGAGACAGAGAGAGAGCAGCTCATAGCACTCCAGTGGGTGAGTGGCACATTTCATGTAACTTGTCTCAGTGTGTCTGTATAGAGCCTTGCTGCACTATCCTGTCAGTGTCACAGTGAGTACTATGTTACATCACGGCAGGATACATGCATATTTATTGTATTTGCACTGTAATAAAACATTTTGTGTTAATTTTTTTTGGTTGTTGCAAGACCCCATGTTATAAGCACAATAACCCACTCCAGGGTATAGGGTTATTAAGAATGAATCAAAACCCCAGGTGCTGTGAGGGCACTCAGCCTGTGGCCTCATGCCTCACAATGCACCCGGGTTGTTGATTAATCCCCAAGAACTCCATACCCTGTTGTAGATTATTGCGTACTTAACAAACACAACTAGACCATCTTCTAAGAACAGAATGTTCCATAAACACATCAGAAACACATCAATGAACATAGTAGAGCTACCCGTAGCACAGAAAATGTAGAAAATGGGGGTCACCCATAGCCAAGTCAGCTGATTTACAGTGGTTAAGATAATGAAATTCCATTTTCAAGACATGAAATTCTGGTAAGTGTACTGGTGACCATAGGTCTAATTTACTAACATACTAACATATTAATTGCCAGCAGATTAGGCCTTTTGGTCTATTGAGCCTACTCGAAACTCAGCTCCCTAGTTGGGTACCGAGGCCCTCCCCCCCCTTGTATTCCAGAAACCCCTATCATTAATCTCCACCCTCCTGGGCCAGACCATCATCTGATACATCCACTTTCTGTGTCTGTCCCACCCTCTCTTGAAGCCCTCCACTGTGGATCTCTGAACCAGCTCACCAGGCAGCGTTCCAAGAATCCACCACCCTCTCAGTGAAAAAAATCCTCCTCTTCCCCCCTCACCCTTCCACCTTTCAACGTCAAACCATGCCCTCTGGTGATACCTCCCTGATTTAGTCTAAAGATCCCCTCCATGTTTACCCTATTTATTCCCTTGAGGTACTTGAAGACCTCAATCATGTCCCTTCTGTCTCTCCTCTGCTCCAATGAAAACAGGCAGAGCTGCTCAAGTCTGTCCTCATACGTCAAATCCCCTGGTCCTCATATCATCTTAATTGCCCTCCTCTGTACCCTCTCCAGGAGCTGTATGTCCCTCTTCAAGTGTGGTCTCCAGTACTGTACACAGTACTCAATGTGTGGTCTAACCAGTCCATTGTACAGTGGCAGAATCACTTCCCTGCTCCTAGAGGTGATCCCACTTATGATGCATCCCAAAATCCTGTTTGCTTTGCTAGCCACTCTCCTGCACTGCTCAAAGTTATTCCTTTGGCATCCACATGCCCCTAGGTCTTTTTCCCCTGTTGAGGCCTCCAGCACCTCCCCCCAAGGGTGTACCTTTGTTTAGGGTTTCCCCGCCCAAGATGTAACACCTTGCACTTGGTGTTATTGAAATTTAATTTTCATGTGTGATTTCTGGAATTTACTGGGATTCTACTGTCATCAGAATAAAAGAAGGCTTAATATACAGAGCCTAAATGAAGCAAAATAAAACTAGTACAGGAAGCAATTATAAGAAAAAGACTAGTTCTGTAGATTTACTGATTTGATATAAAATGCCAAATTCCAAGAAATTCATTGTTTTCACCAGTGTGCAGGCAGTTCAGATTCCAGAATGTTATCAGGTTTTTCGGTAAAAACCCCAAAACCAGTGGCCTTGCCCTTAGCAGCGGGAAGGAAGGAAGCGGGGATCCTCGGAAGAGAGGTCTCAAGGAGAGAGGAAGAGGACCCTAGTCAAGGAGGATGCAGCTGATGTTGTGGGACTCTGCTGTTAGAAGAATAGACTTGGGAGCAGGGGGAAAAAGGAGAAGGAGAATAAGTGCCTCCCTCGTTCTTCAACTTGGACAGATGGAAAATGGATCCAGAGAATCACTAGGGCAGCAGGAGATGTGAGGGAGCTAGATGTCATTGTCTTCCTGGGGACAAATGATCTGGCAAGAGGCAGTGTAGTGGTAGTAGAGGAATATTTCAGGAACCTGAGGAGGGGCCTCGAACAGGTGGCAAGTACGGTGGTCTTTTGTCAAAGTGTTACCTGTATATGGCCAGGGAGAGGATAGGACATTATGCACTAGGGTGTTTAACAATTGGTTGAAAGCATGGTGTATGGAGAAGGGTTTCAGCAACATCGGAGACTGGGGTTAAGCAGTGTGGATATTGGTCTCTATGGGAATGATGGCCTGCGTATTTCAGGAAGGGGGTACCACAGCACTTAGTGGGAGGATTAAATGCTACTTGGATGAGCATTTAAACTATCCATGGGGGAGGATGTAAAACCAAGGGAGGCAGTAATTGCCCCCCCAGATGATAAAGCAGTAGGGAGGGAGAGCCTGTGGTGAGTAAGCTCCTCCAGGACAAGGGTGCAAGAAGACAGGGGTGGGGACATACAGTAGGCAGAGGACAAGGTGGGTAAATCAGGAAAGCAAGAAGAAAGAAGTAAAGTAGACAAGTAACAGAGATGGTAACAAGGGAAGAGAGGATTAGGGGGAGCTTCAGGGAACAGCACAAGCAGAATGGGGGAAACAGGCAAAGAAGGAATAAGGTATGGAGTGCCATGTTCACCAAGGTAAGGAGTGTGAGAAATATGATTCTGAACCTGGAGGCCATCATGGCAGAGGCTAGCCTGGATTTGGGGACCATAACAGAATCAAAGTACACTGATAGCCACATCTAGAATATGGCCATACCATGCTACTCTCTGTTCAGCAGAGATAAGGAAAGGAGGAGGGGTTGCACTATATGTGAAGGAGGGAATCAAGGCTTTGGAAAGTCAGAGGCAACTGGTGGGAAAAGAAGGCTGGAGGTGCTGTGGGTCATCCTGAAGACAGGTACTGAAGCCTCTAACCATACAGAGGTGGTATATAGACCTCCAGCATAAGGAGCATAGTTGGATAAGGCATTTGGGGAACACAGCATCAGGCTCCCAAGTGAGAGGGAGGTGCTGCTAGTTGGGGACTTCAGTCTGGCAGATGTGGATTGAAGCCTTCAAACCGCAGCTTTCTCAAGGAGCAGGGCCGTGCTTGCCTCCCTACAAAGGGCTTTTCCTCAGGTGGCTAGTCAAGGAAACCACTAGGGAGAGGGCAGTGCTGGACTTGATGCTTACAAACCAGGGCAGCATTGCAGATGTCACAGTGGGCAGTCCCCTTGGTACCAGTGATCACTGTACAGTGTGGTTTAACATTAAAACAGTAACAGAGGCACACTACATAAGGACAAGGATCCAGGAGAATAGGAGGGCAGATTTTAAAAAAATGGGAGACTGCCTCAGAAACTTACTCATGGGAGAGGGATAGCCATGGAGGGGTAGAGGTACAGTGGGGAAAAATAAGTGAAGGCATAATTAAGGTAACCAACCTCTAATTGCAGGAAGTGAGTAAAAGCAGAAGGGAAAAATGGACTGTTATGGTTCTCTGGGAAAGTGGCCTAGATAGATAAGGAAAAGAAGGTGGTTTTCAGATGGTACAGTATAACGAAACACAGAGGGGGAAGACAGGAAGATATACCAAGTAAAACTGAGGGAAGCAGGAAAGGCACTGAGAGGAGTAAAGGTACAGACAAAAGAAAGGATAGCCAAATGGGTAGCTAAAGGGGATGAGACCTTCCTCAGGTACATAAGTTAGAACAGGAACACAAGGAGAGGGATTGTAAGGATAAGGAAGGCTTTGGGGGGACTGTGCAGAAGAGGATCAATAAAATGCAGCTATCCGAAAAATGTATTTCTGCTCAGTTTTCACAGTGAAGCTATGGGGAACTGACCACCAGGGAGCAGTAGGAACAAAGTGGGGGAGGTGGTCACAATTCTGTTTTCAGAGGAAAGAGTCCTGAAGGGACTTGCAGCTCTGAAAGTGGACAAGGCCATGAAGCGGATGGGATACACATTAGGGTACTAAAGGAACTCAGAGATGTGCTAACTGACCCACTCACAGTCTTACCCGACAGTTCCTGGAAACAGGTGTTTTTTTTTCTGGAGGACAACAGATTTGGTTCTTCCATAAACGTAGCAGCATGGAGAAGGCTAGCAACTACGTAAGCAATAATACCCGACAGGGTGGGCATTATTGGGAAATATCGGACTGCCCAGGGGCGTAATGAGGCCCGACGCTGCAGGCGGAGGGCCTTATAGCCCCTGGAAGGTCTGGTATTTCCATAATGCCCACCCTGAAGGGTATTATTGCGCTTATAAATTGGCCATGTAACTACATTTTTGTGAAATGTGAAAATAAAGAGGAGATGAATGTGAAAACTGTTCAAAACACTGTTAAAACAGTGTTCATTGACAAAGTAGTGCACCAGCTGTTCTAGGTGCTGTTACTCCTCCCTGCAGTGCTGTTCTGGTTTTCTGAACACCCCCCACACACACACACACACACACACACACACACAGGGAGATTAAGTGAATACTGCTGCCTTTTCATACTAATTTGTGGTATGGGTAGAGGTTGTTTCTGCAGCTTGTGGAAAAGTTGGACTTGTTAAGCAACGAGTAATGGAAAGGGAATGGAGAGCAGCAGCGAGCGACCTTTAGTCGCAGTAATGTCTGTCTTGTTCTTTTAAAAGCCGTGTGGATGAAGCTGGCGAATGTAGCCGGAGATGCAGATTACGAAGCGGTGGTCAGGAGACTGGTGTCATTGTGTGTTTTCAGTCTTCTGACCAAAAAATGACAGGACTGCAGTTTTCCTTTTGTTTATTTATGCGTGCTGTTGGCCGGAAAGTGGGGAGGGATAGTTGTCTCTCGCTAAGCGAGAGAAAAAAATGGCGGGGATTTTAAAATTCTTAGCTGCCTTCAGCCAATGAGGAAGTAGGCTGGGCAGCAGGGTACATTGTAAAGCAGACTTTGGTGGCACTTGTTTTTAGCTGGGCATCTATTGAGAAATAAATGCCCAGCTTGGAGGCAGTGTCAGCCAATCAGAGGTGAGAATTCCTTCTTGCCATTTTATAAATTCTGTTAGTCTCACAACAGTGGAAGGAAAATTAATGATAACCCTGTTAGTGGAAAAGCTGGAAGAGTATTTTGAATCCTGTGGGATACAAGGCCAAAGACAGCATGTTTTTTTTTTTTGGGGTGGGGTGGGGGAGGGAGCCATGCCAGAAGAATCTCATTGATTTCTTTGACTGTGGGATAAGGGGAGGGCAGTCAGTGCATGTTTCCTAGCTAGATTTTAGCAAGGCCTTTGACACTGTGCTGCATTGAAGTCTGATGAAGTAATTGAGCAGTCTAGGGGTGGGGCCTTAAGGAGTGAAATGTGCAAGAAACTGGTTAATGGATAGGTTACAGAGGGTGGTGCTTAACAACACTCACTATAATAAGGGGGGATGACCCATATGGTGCTGCAGGGCTCAGCACTGGGATTGGTCTTCTTCAATGCCTTCATAAGTGACACCCTGACTCCCTGGTACTCCTTTCTTCCTCTGCCATCCCCCTCCTGTTTACTCCCCCACAACCACCCCCACCACTCAGTTTCCCACCTTTCCCTTCCCCTTATTACCCTGTTTTCAGGTCAGGGCAATCTTTTCTAATCTCTGGAACTAGCACAAACTCAGTGTCTAATTCTTGTGTCTCAGAATTTATTCTATCTTTGTTAATTGTTTATACTCTCATTGTTAATTATTTGTTTAACTTGTTGGCCTGCTCTTTTTATCCTTGTAATACTGTTATCTCCAACTTCTGTAGTTTATGGTATGCGTTTCATGATTCTATCGCTTAATTACTTGTATTATTTTTTATCCACTACCTCGTTGTCCTATGGAATGTATCTTGTGATTCTACTGCATAATTTACCTGTAATTACTTTGACATGGAACCTTTGTAAAGGAGCAGTAATGCTCAAAGGTTAATTTCCAAGATTCAATAAATAAAACAAAAAACTGCAGAAGAACTGGGCAGAAAGGTATGCCTTTTTTCAAATGACACCAACATTTGTAATAGGGTGAACATTCAGGAGGGGAGGGAATGGAGAGAACGTATAGAGACCTTTCAGTTTCACATTTATGTTTATTGGGATGTTAGCCATTGAGCCTAGGCTCATTTCCAATACCATGCCAGGTAACTTACAACAGTTTATATAAAAATAACAATACACAGTAAACATAGCACACCAGTTACATTGTTACAGTCTCATACTGACAATACTAATTTCAACTACATAGTGTTTTAAAAGCATTGAATAATATTGTCATTGAATGCCATTTGTTGGACCATAATTCTTTAACTACTTATTAGATTGTAGTGTTCCAGGTAACTGTCTTAAATAGAGAATAATGTATGGGGAGGTGGTTATTCATGAGAATTTTACACACACCCGAGGTGTGGGATGCCACATAAACCCCGAGGGTGAAGCCTGAGGGGTTTATTTAGGCATCCCACACCAAGGGTGTGTATAAAATTCTTGTGAATAACCACCTCCCTATTAATTTATTTTTTATAATTGCTGGTCACAATTTTTTCAGCTCGAATGTATTGTATTTGAAAAGAACTGAGTAAGACAATTGTGCAATAAGGAAACATGTATTTGTGGTGTTGCATTACATTTAATTTTTTTATCCTTTGTGTTTTTTAAATTTCTTTTTTATGTTCGGTAAAGAAACATCAACAGTTTTAAACATTAGAAAATTTTTCAGCATTTTAAAAAGTTTTAACTTACAGTTCAGCAATGAGATTAGGTTGGTTTTAGTTGGTTTCATTAATCTGGAGGAACCGTGAAAGCTTGTAAAGTAATAACAATTAAGAACATTTAAAACTTTTAAACTAAAAGTTCAAACTGTGAATTTTGTTATTCAGTCTGGTTCGAAGAGGTCTTGGTGCTCATTGTCATTTGCTTCCTGTGGAGATCTGCTTGTCACGTTATCTGAGAAGAGGACAGCGTTAGGTCAGTGTGGGTTAGGGAGTGTCTTAAAAGTGTGTGTATGCTTGTTGCTTACCTTTAGTAGCCATCATCAGAGTCTTCAGTAATGAGGGTTCATTTTCTGTGCTTCGTTTCTGGAGCATTGTATATCTTTATTGAGACTGCCTAGTTGAAGGTGCAGTGTGGACCAAAGATTGCTTGAAGTCTGTTGGAGAAAGGCAGTTCGGCTGTGTTCTGCACTTCTGAAGTTGCACCATGCTGCGGATCTTTGCTGGAGGTAGATGGCTGTTCTGTGTCACATTTGGAAAACGAGAGGAGTTAGCTTACTTTGCGTTGTTTGGCTTCAGAAAGTGCAGAATAATTATTTATCGATTGAACATTTCTGTTGCCTGATATTTGTTGTACTTCAGTGGGGGCCATGCTACAGTCCCAAAAGTCTCTGAATCATCGTTTTTTGGGTAGAGTGATTAGTAATTCGTTTGCAGTCTGGAATTCCAGACTGAAGTTTCATTGCTGTCATCATGGGTCTTAGTTTGTTGAATCCTACAGTCTTGTTTTGGAACCAGAGGGAGCTTTCTTTTTTTTTTATGTTTGGGGCTAAGTAGAATGGAGAGTCTTTGCTCTGCATTTCGGGTGGTCTGTTACTTTTGTAGAGACAGAAAGCTGCTATGGTGTCTCTTTCTGGGTTTTGTTTATTTTGATATATTTGGGGCTTCAGTGGTCTCATGTTTCTAGGGGTTTTCCCCAGTTCTAATTTTAGTTTGTCTTTCACTGCATTCCAGAAAGCTGTTGCCTTCTGTATCTGTTCCCTCAATAATGTCACCCCAGGTGATGTCGTACTGCTCCTTTGTTCTAAGTGCAAATTGTAGACCGATATTGAAAAATAAGAAATTGAGGATACCAGTTGGGTTATGAAGTGATAACATGCCTTAGTTGTAAAGTAATTTGATATCTTCCTCTGTCAGAGGTAAAGCTTTTAATGGCCTGTTTCCTTTGCTTAGACGCTTTAGCTGGTTTTGTTTTGCAGCAAGTGTTTTTCTGGTTTGAATGAAATCAGTTGCTAGCCCTTTAAATATACTGTGGGGACACTTATGGGCTGCTAGGTGCCTGTCTATGCTGGCGATGATGCCTCGGAATTGTTCCCGGTTCACATTCAGAACCATCGTGATGTTTTAAGCAGTAAATGAAGTTAGCTATGTGTGTGTATATAGGTCTTCAGCACTGAATGTGGTAAAGTCATTTTCTATTGACGCTTCTGTGAGGAATTTGTGGAAGAGGCGGAGGTCACTGTCTGTTTTTCTTTTAGTATTTTTATTGTCCTGCTCTACTGTGAATGCTTCTCTTACAGTGGTATCTACAATTTGAAACCTGGTTTCCATTGTTGAAGCAGTTTGTTGTTCTGTCGCTATTCCTGAAAGTTTTTTTTTTTTTTAAAGGCGAGTATATGCTGTCATGGAGAAGAACACTGGACCTGAGAGGACACCCGGAGCTGCTAGAGCATGAGTGACTAAATTGTTTTGTTTGCTCTGCAGGTGTTTGTGTCTCGCGCTTGTCTAGAGAAAGGTGGCGCGTTTGCCGTTATAACTAGCTGAGCTAGTTATAATGGTAAATTATAACTGGGTTTGTCTATAGGAAAAAATTGTGGCCAGTAATTATTACACAGTTACTTGCCACACTACCATCAGCTAAATAATTAAAGGATTGCTTTGTGACAAAAAGCACTTAAGGCCAGTATTGTTAAATGGGAAATTTGAGGCATGGTCAGAACACAGCAGTTGGTGTTCAATGTCAAAAAGGGCAAAATCCTTGACCTAGGGCATAGGAACCTAGGAGCTGAGCACAGGATGGGGAGTTACCAGGAAAGGGGCATTGGAGTTACAATATCTGATGATCTCAAAGTGGTAGAGCAGTGTGACAAAGTAGTATGTTGGGCTGGTGGGATGCTTGAATACTTAGGGAGAAGTATCTCCAGCAGGTGGAGGGAGGTGGTATTGCCACTGAATCATTTAATTGTGAGACCCCCACTTGGAGCACTGTGTCAGTTCTAGAGGCTACACTTCAGAAAGGACATACTGTATAATGCAAAATATCAGCATAAACAAATTTCTGTGTTGTCTAGACCCGTAGAGTAATTGGCATTACCTTATATTAGCGCTTCATCAGTGATTATTGCAACCCGGAAGTCAGCTGTCAAAATTGCAAAAGCACAAAAGCACAAAATGAAGCAGTAGAGATGCCGGTGCTCATTGCTGTTTGTGTGTCTGATGTGCCTACTTAGCAGAGCCTAATAACTGAACTATTGCACGGACTTGTGAAACATGTCACTACTGTCCTGGCTTAACAAGAGGCCGGCTGTGAAGAGAGACTTCTCTGGGGAGCCACTTTGTGATGTCAGTTTGAATCAGACCACAGAAATCCCTCTGACAGTTGCTGAGGCTGTAGTAGCAGAACTCTCTGAGCTTCCTGTGAAAAAGCGTAGAACCGAGTATGTTAAGTACACAGCTGAGGTACGGTTTGAAATTGGGAAGTATGCTGTAGAGAGTGGGGTTATGAATGCTGTGCAGTTTTATACAAAAAGTACACAGCAACCGTGAACGAGAGCACTGTTCATGGTTTCAAAAAGGATTACCTTGCGCAGCTGACAAAAATCCCTGACCCTAGCAAACTTACTCCTAAGTTACCAACTAAGCCATGTGGACGTCCTGCTCTGTTTCTTGATGATGTGGAGCAGGAGTTGCGTAACATTATTAAGAGTTTGCGGTCAGGGGGGCAGTTGTTAATGCCAGAGTTGTTTCTGCAGTTGCCTCTGGTGTGGTAAAGGCACACAATCCTGACCTTCTGGCAGAGAATGGTGGGCAGTTAACTTTTAGCAGACAATGGTGTTGGAAATTACTGAGCCGCAATGGGTTTTCCAAACATAAAGCAACAAAGGCAGCTCGTAAAACACCACTTGACTTCCCACAACTGAAGTCCATAGTAGATGGGGTGGAGGCAGTCCAGAGGAGGGCAACTAAAATTATGCAGAAGTTGCAGCAAAGCCCTCCAAAGACAGACTGCAAGATCTCAACATGTGCACTCTAGAACAGAGGAAAGTGAGAGGGGATATGATAGAGGCCTACAAGTGCCTCACAGTGGGGGGTGAACTGGGTGCATGAGTGGAGTCTCTTTCAAATGAAAAAGTGCACCAGGATGGCATGCAATGAAGTGTGGGGGGGGGACTTAACAGGTATGTGAGGAAGTAATACTTCACTGAAATAGTGGTGGATGCCTCAAAAAGACTGACAACGGATGTAGTGGAGAAGAAAACCATAGGGGGTCTCAAGAATGCATGGGATAGACACAGAAGAATATTAGTAAATATTCAGGGAGGAGAGAGGGTTGCTGCAGATGAATTAGAGTCTGAGGAGACAGACTGGGCAGTGACCATCTGAGCAGACTGGGTGGGCCGAGCAGCCCTTTTCTCTTGACTAATTGTATGTTTCTAGCACTGTCAGTAATGTAAAGCAAGGTACTTTATTTGTGGCATCTTTGATCTACCAACACGCACAGACCAGAGGCTGTCAGTGCAATGAGTGGTCAACATCATGATCGCACAATTAAATGGGTTCCATAGCACTATGTAATCAGAACTTTGCTCCTCCTTCATTACTGCACTGCTGAACTGCATGTTCCATTCACCGTTAACATGACACTGTTATTGCATCATCCAGACAATCTTGTGTTCCTAAATCTGCTGTGTAACCTGTGTTACATAATGTGAGCAGCAGTTGTATATTTGCTGCTAATTGCTAGCAGTCCTGTTTTGATTTTGAATGTTACCTTCTCACATCGAATTTCAACTTCCTCCAACTTGCATTGCACTTCATTCAACACCACTAACTCCATTGTCCATGTGCTTTCTCTTGATCCATTGTTCTTCAACGTGGGCTTCTGAGATACTTTTATGGTAAACATTTATACAGTTCTATCTCTCTTGATGTTGATAAGTCAAGTCCATTCCCATTCCAATCCAAGTAAATCCCTTCACTGATGATTAGGTGAAGGCGGTAGTCTTTTTCGTCTTTAATTTAAGGAAAGAAAAAGAGTTGCCATGGTCTATAGTTCTGCACATTGTTGTCTGATCTCCAGAAGATATGTATAAATTAGCTACATCTAAATGTTGCACAAATTAAGAATTAAGAAAAAGGAAAGAGAAGTTAATAAGCTTTTGGTGTCTAAGGTCTCAGTTGCTCCCTGCAGTTACTTGTTACATGTCCCATGAGCTGTTCATTCTATGTTATTGTGTGTTACTCAAATATCATTATGAACCATCTGGATCTGGTTGGGTCATCTCATAAATAACATTTCTCACCCAGACTCATCATATTATTGTTCATTTTTGGCTATGACATAAGTCTGAATAGACATGAAACAACAGGAGCAAAAATGTTTGGAGACTGTTCATTGATATTGTACACCACCCTCCTCCCTCACATGCCACAGTCCACAACCCACCCTTCTCCTAAATAAAAAGTTAAGTACTTAGCTTTGCTGGTAGAACACGCTGTATTACTTGAAGACCATACAAATCTGCATCTGGTTGTGTCATCCCATGTAGTAATTGTTGACTGTCATGCACAGTACTAATTTTATCTCCCTTCACATCATTTATTAATTCTCATTTTTGGATAAGCATTCTGTTGTTTGTTTTATATTTAAAAAATATCCTACTAAATAGAGCCAGTCTGGAACTATACGGCAACATGATTTAATCACCCTAGTAATTAAATATCTGAAAAGACATTAAAAAAGCATTAAGAGGCAATGGTCTGAATTCTGAATGACTTCAGTAATTTTTTGGGATGCAATTGCACAGTTGCAACATACTGTATCAGACCACAAAAGAAGTGATATAGCATTATGTTGCAACTACCAATATTTGTGCACAGAAACTAATGCATGCGTCAAAATGTTGATGCATATGTAATTTTATTTTTGCCACAGAGTGCAGAATGTGACAAAAATGCTTCTGAATGTTTGAAAATAGGGGACAAACATGAGTACACATTCAAACTAATGCAGCTGTGTCAAAATAAATGATGCAAGTGCTACGTTTATACTTTTGAAAATCCAGGCCAGACTGTTCAATTAGACTTATGCCCCTCTCAAAACACACACACACACACACACATACATACATACAATGATTTTTGTTTCCTTTGCTGGTAGGACACACTTTGACTCAAAGATCACAAATGTCTGGATCTGGTTGTCATCCCATTTAATAATTGCTGACTGTCATCCACAGTACAAATTTTGTCTCTGGAGCTGAAACACATGGAGAGATTGGTGACTGGCATAGCTGTCTGCTTATTTCAGGAGTTTAAACACTTGGGGAGAATGGTGGTGGGCATAGTCACTGGCATTTCAGGAGCTGAAACACTTGCACAGACTGTGGCTGGCATAGCTGTTGGCTTATTTTAAGAGTTGAAACCCCTGGAGAGACTGGTGGTGGGCATAGCCACCAGTTTATTTCAGGGATTGCAATACTTGGAAAGATGGTAGCTAGCATAGTCGCCTGTTTATTTCAGGAGTTGACACACTTGGAGAGACTGGTGGTAGGCATAGCCACCAGCCTATTTCAGGAGATGAAATTCTGTGAGAGACTGGTTGTGGGCATAGCTGCTGGCTCATATCAGGAGCTGAAACACTTGGAAAGACTGGTGGCTGGCATTGCTGCCAGCTTATTTCAGGAGTTGAAACACATGGTGACAGTGCAAGCAAGTGTAGTTTTTTATGTGTGGTGTGTTTCTAATATATGCTTCATGAACATAAAGACTGACATTTATGATTATGTCTGATTTCACTAAGACATTACAAGATAATAAACATGTAATCAAAATTGTCAGCCTTTTTTACCGTACTGCACAAACTGGTGAGAAACAACACTGTGTGGACCTTATGTGGCAAGGGAAACACCTTCATTAAAAGTTTGTTTTTAAGAACAAAGGCTGCTTAAATCTAATATTACACAACATTCTTGCAGCTGTCATGGGATTATAGCATATTAATAATCATCTGAGTTTTCATGATGACATTTAGGAAATGGACAAAAAGGAATGATCAATTAAACAGCACCAAATCATACTGTACATAAAATATATTTATTACAAAAAAAACAATAATGAAGCCGACAAGGCAAGTTAAGACTGTCACTTCACCATCATGGTAATATGCCTCAAATTACTACCTGCTGTACTGAACTACATCTGTAAGATCTTGCTCTAAGGTTTCTGGACTCTGCATGTTATGTATATATTCCTATTTACCCCTACCCCTGGGATGCATCTGGAATCAAGCAGTAGTCTGCTCAGCATGCCTTGCTGGTAAAACTTTTAAATAAATAAATGGAGTCACCACCACTCCTGTTGGGGTGGGTAGAAGCAACAGCACCACTGTGTGCATGGCGTGGCAACAGGAAATAACTATGGTGCCTATGTAAAATGGGCAGAAAGTACACACCAGGTGCAAACATGCTGGTATGCACTAACACTGGCCACCTGTACACCACCCCACTCCCTGGCACACAGGACTGTGCAGGGTAGCCGAGGCTGAGTAGCAGACCAAGGTGGGCATCCAATCAGATGCCTGTCCTGGGTTCCAGAGTGGATTTCCTGTGCATGAAGGCATGGATCCAGGTGTATGAATAGCTAATGCAGGTACTCAGGCCAATGCTGCCAGGCCTCATTGTCCAGTTAACTCCCCTGCCCGAGCCCCTATGTCACTGCGGGCAATTGGTGCACAGCCAAACCCACACCTGTAGGACCCCCGCCACAGGCCCATATGCCAGCCCCCACCACATTTACCCTATTTCTGTTGTTGTACCAGCAACACCCCCAACACACTGGTGCCCTGTCCTTGTTGTCTGTAATGACACCCCACTCCCAAACACATCGGTGCCCCATCCCAAGTGTATGTAAAGACAACCCCACCCAACACACAAGGCAGCTCTATTCCATGTCTGAACATGAGGGACACACACACACACACACACACAGCAACTCTCATTCCCACAACACCCAGCCCACCATTGGTGGGCAGTGACCCCCCCCCATGGCACCAACAACACCACCCCATCCCTCATACCTGACAGTCAGTTCTGTGGTCATGGATGGGCAGTGGCACAGACCTCCACACACCTCCTTGTCCACTGGCTGGCCAACTGATGCTGAGGGCTCACTGCCTATATATAGGCAACACTCCCAGCAGCATTTGTACAGCTGTAGGTGAAGGAGGTATGTGGAGGACTGTACCACTGGCCGTGCATAACCGTAGCACCGACTGTCAGGTATGAGGGATGTGGGTGGTGTTGTCACTGCCACGGAGATTGTGGGGGGGCCACTGGCCACCAATGATGGTCCGGGTGTTGCAGGAACAGGGGTTGGGGGTGTGTCCCTCATGATCAGACACAGAATGGGAATGACATCTGTGTTCAGGGGGTATCTTTACATACACTGGTTATGTGCACTGGTGTGCTTGGAGGGGGATGTCATTACAGGCAATGGGGAAGGGGCTCTGGTGTGTTGAAGGGGGGATGTTAATACAGGCAACTGGGACAGAGCTCCAGCATTTTCAAGGGGGATGTCAATACAGGCAATGGGAACACTGTGTGTGGAGGGGGATTGCATCTCTAGTGATGGGTACAGGCACATTTGTGTGTGGGTGGGGGATTGGATCATATGGGGTCGGGGCTCAATTCTGTGTGTCTGTGTGTTTTGGGGGTGGTATTCATAAGGCTAACAGGGTTCAGAACTTGGCTTTGTGTTTGCGGGGGTGGGCTGCCATATGGGACTGGGGTGGGGGTGCAGTTGTGGGTCAGTGTACACCCTGCTGCCGGGTATGGCCATTGGTCCACTATGCATGGGGCACAATACATACAGTGGTTATGCCAGTGTCCCCCCTGCCATAACCTGTGCCCTCCTACTCCCCCCTGTGCACTGCACTATGTGCTTTTGGGCATAGTATATAGTGTGGGCACACCCCTGTTGCTCTCCCAGACCACTTTGGTGTGGAGCTGCTAGTGCAGCTGGGGAATCTGGCACGCACCTAGTCTGTGTGCCTTTGGTGATTGCACCGATGATCCACAGGACCCCTGCTGAGCAGCATTCCCACATATCTATGCGTAGGTGCCCGGTGTTTGTGGTGCACTGGCATAGTACATAGGGCCCTATGTGAGGCAGTAGAGCACCACCAGTCCACCTTGTGAGGTTGAAAAGGCAGGTTAGCAAAATCAACAACAGTGTTTTGAGGGAAGAATAGGAAAAGAAATTAGCTGAGTAGGAAGTGCCACCCAACCAAAGGGGGTCAGCAACACCAGTCCCACTGTGTGTAAGAACAGGACTCAGAGTACATGATCATAATTAAAAAAAAACTATCTTGATGTGGAGCATCACCAGATATGGAGTGTGGAGAGCAACGTCAGGCCCATGAGAGGGGAGTAACATTAACTCATGTGTGTATCACCAGTCCCAGTGTTAAGAACTAGAAAAGTGTTTGTCGGGGTACTGATTCAGTCATTTGACCTCTAATACTAGTACTCCAGGTTTGGCAAATTCAACTTGATAAAAACATATTATTTCACATGGTTGATCTCTAGTGTCAACCAGTGAGGCTTCACATCAACACCAGCCAAGATAAATCCACTTAGATAGTGCACTGGTTCAGGAGCAGCTGGAGAACTTTATGGCCAGCTATGCCAACTGAGGGGATGAAGGCAGTCTCTGGATTCAGTAATCTAAAGGATTACTTGAAAATGGCTTCCAGAGCTAGTGACATAAGTTAATTACCTTGTTCCAGTTATCTTCGGAGCCATGATGTAACTAGTTGAATTGCAATGTTGTTGTGCCCAAAACCAAAAAAAACAGCCACAGTAATCCAGTTTATTATACTGTGCCTAAACACACATTTCACTCATGGCCATGCCTGTTTACATCATGGACATGCTTGTGAGTGATATCAGGTGAGGAGCATGCCTTGTGCTGTTGTAGAGTGCTGCTGCACTGTGCATCAGAATTGTGTGAGCTTCTGCCCCCCCACTACTCGCTGAGTACCTCTTTGGTACATTAAGCCAGTAAACACGTTTTGCTTTTGCAGTAGCTCCAAAGCAAATGCAGTTTGTGATAATGCACCCCCCCCGATGTGCTTTCAGATTTTCCCTGGTGTCCACTGTCCCCCTGCCCCTGATCACATTTCTGATACTTTAAACTGGTACCATAAACACATATCCATGGTGTTCAGTGGTCTCCCTACCTCCTCACACATCCAGTATGTTAAAAACATATCCTTAGTGTCCAGTGGTCCCCATCTCCAATCACCCCTATGACACAATCACCAGCACGCCAACCTCCCTCCGGTGAAGAGTACAGACCCTCTGCTACCCTTCAAGGTTGGACATTGACTGACAAGCTGCAATCATGTGCCTACTATAATCAGCTTTTACTACTGTAGTCACAAAGTAACAACTTGCCAGCCAGCGGATGACTGTGGAGGTGAGCGGGGAGTCTGTGCCAGTCACCGTGGAGGGGGGTGTTTGCATGATAAGGATCAGAGGGATGATCAGAGGCAGGGACCACTGGACACCAGGGATATATTTTTAATGTACTGGAAGGGTGAGGACATGGGAGGACTACTGGATACCAGGGATATGTATTAAAAGTCCGGAGATGTGATCAATGGTTGGGGGGGGGGGGGCAGCAGACACCAGAAAAATGTGAAACCATATCAGGGGATGTTTGGGGCAGAGGAGAATCATTAGACAGCATATAAATATTAATACCTTCTGGTGGGGGTGTTCTGGGGTAAGGCAGGGAATTAACCAGTATAGGCAGCATAGAGAGCTGCTGGAGGGCTTATCACAAACTCCAGTTGCTTTGGAGCTGCTGCTGACATGACTGTATGATGCAGATGGCATAACATTTAAGACATTAGCTTTGAACTTGGGTTTTTCTATTTTATTGTTACAGCTGCCAGATGCCAACACTAGCCTGGACTGCAGTTTCCGTTAAGTGAAACATAACTGCGCCTCTCCTGCTTAGGGACTCCTGTATCCCTACCTAATGTGAGTGTGACACGCAAGTAGGAACAGCAGCACTACCTTAAAGTGGGAACGTGTATCACACCGGCAGCTGCAAAAACACTCTAAAAACAAGGTAAACTGTTTAATAATTAAAAAAATAATACACTATTACAATGAATGAGTCTCCCCTACTGAAAAACGCAGAGCAAATAGAAAGGTGTCAGTACCTGTTTCAGTACTTCAGTAATGTACTGTAGCAGTTCGGCAAGCCATGTGAAAAAAGTAGCTGCTCAACTCTCCTTTTCTGCTGCTCAGCCTGCAAAGAGGAAATGAGCTATGCACAACTACTAGTTTCATTAGGGGTGTCCTCCTCCAACACTTCAAGTTTACTGTGCTCACTGTCTTTATGACAACTGCAGGCATCACCATTTCCTGGCTATAGAAACTGAGCTCCCAGCACAACTGCTGCCTGAACTCAATAACCCAGTGTGATGGCATGTGCAGATGCAGAACCTCGCACTTAAAATGTGGGCCAGGTATGGTGGAAAAAATGTAGGCAAGGCAAATTTATTTCTATGGTGCCCAATCCTGGAGGCTCTGGGCACCTAACAGTAGGAAAAAAACAATTTCAGACAAACAAAATAAATAAGAAAAATAGTTTTTTCATATCAGCATTAAAACAGAAGTCAGGATAAAATACATCAGCAGTTAAATATTGGCCGGGGCAGATCACATGGTCTCGTCCGGTTACATCACAAGGCTACATCATCACGTAAGGCTTCTACCACATTCTTCTGAGAACCAGCTTTCCACTTCAAGTCTAAGGTCTTTAGCAAGATCAGTTACAGTATACAAAGCCTGCTCTGGATCTTTTTGTGTCTAACCTGTAAGGCATTTCAGTGTTTTTTGCGGCTTTACAAAATAACAAAAAAAAGATTAATGATGGTTTGAGATGTTTATACAGGAACTGAAAGTTTAACAATGGATGCCAAAAGACTATTGCAAAACATATCCTTCTTCCAGCACTAGAATACAACTCAGTGTTATTGTATAATTTACTGGAAACAATATTCCATAAGTATGAAGTTACTTTCAATAACGTAGTTAGATTTTCAACAAATTCAAAACAAATTGAGCACCATTGTAGTATTTATCAACAGTTCAGAATTCTAGCACCAAGGCACAAGGATCAGTATGAAGCTCTGACTTTTATACATAAAACTCTAAATACAGGGATACCAACAGTGTTAAAAAAAACTGGTGAAATCCCAAACCAAAAATCTATGAGACAGATATCCATAAAAAGATTTTGTGAAATTTGAATTTAATCAAAAATGGCTGAAAATGTGTTTTCCTATTATGGTCCTGTAATAATAAATAATGCATATGACATGGGAATGGATTTTGATTTGAAAGCTAGCATTCTCAAAAGGAAACTGCAGGGACATTTAGAAATATTGACAGTTTGCAGTTGTTTTCATGTTACTTGATAAACATCTGAAATATTGAGATTATTTATTACATATGTAAATTCTTGTGAAATCATGAATATGTTGTGCAATATGATGTTTTTATTCTGTATGTAAATGTTAGTTATTAACTATGTTTCGTCTATACCTACTGTAAACCCTAAGTCCCCAGTTGTGGCTTAAAATGGATCATTGGTCCAGTCCACCTTCCTGAAAAAATAAAATAAATAAAAAATAAAGATTTGCACTGTTGAGATGACCTTTCTGAGGAACATCAATTGTGCACTCTGGTCCTGTGCACTCCTTTCTATAGGTGCAAGCACCTTGACAGTACCCTCGATGACTGCCCATTCCTGGTGTCTGTGGACATCACCCATATTAAACTCCATGGAAAACTCATACATGGTCCACTTCTGCTCAGCAAGTGGTTTCAACATGAAGTATGTTAAATCCCACCAGGTCATGACATTGTGGATCAGGTGATGCCGAGGAACCTGAAGATTTTCCTGTGGTAGGCACTGAGGAACCTGAAGATTCTCCTGTGGTAGACACTGTTGGTTTGTTCCATTAATGGAATGGCAGAAATGCCTGCAAATTCCTTATGCATTTGCTTCTGTCCTCTCATCCTAAGCTGTTCTGCTTAGAATCTTGGCCAACACCAGTTCAGGGTGTGTGCAAAACAGTGGATACCTTCCAAACTGCTGCCCCAGAAGGTCTTAATCATGATTGCAGAATTATCAGTGACAACAAAACCAACCTGAAGCCTGCCTCTCTCAGCTCACAAAATCAGCATCTCTTGCAAGAGATATAGGATATTCATGGCTTGGTGGTCTATCTCTAACATGGTTACATGTAGTAACATAAACCTGTACTGACCACCACCAGATGAGGATCCAGCCACTGCTAAAGTTTTGAAGCCACAGCCAACAATCCATGCCTCTTTTCAACACACCAGTGCACTGTCAAGGACAGATAGGCATGGTTGGAATTAGTGCTGCTCCATATGTTGGTGTTGCAATGAAATACACCAACAGCCTTCAAAAGCAGATTATGCACTGCCTCACACACATCACTGACTATCACTTTCACAACATGTAGGGGGAAAAGGTGGTTTGGGAAAGTGTTTTTCGTTGGGCATGTAGACATTGCAGCAGCCACCAGAACATAGTATGTTTGACATTTGAAAGTCTAGCGTCATCCTTTCCCAGATCAACTGTGTAACCTGTTGTGCCATGGGGTGTGCAGTGGCATATTTGACCTGGGCAGTACTGGATTGTAAGATGTGGCTTTTTGGGCCCAACGGTCACTAGGTGAGGGTGTGAAAGCACCAACAGAGTCATCACTAGAGGTCAATGATATGATTGGTGAGGTCACTGCAAACCCACAGACGACTGGACCACCAAAACCTGTGGCAGGGATAAAAAGTATAGCACTGCAGAGATAGGGAAACTGGAAGGAATTGAGGAACAATGGGCAAAAATAAAGGGGGGCATTGAAAAGTCAACAAATTTCTGTGTAAGGCAGATTAACAGAGGCAACAGAATAAGGAGACTGCTATGGTTCTCTACAGATGTAGAGGAAAGTAAGGGTGAAAAATTAGTATTTAGAAGGTACAAGAGGGAACAGAAAGAGGAGAATAGGGAGAGTTACCAAGAAGAAACAATGAGAGGCAGGGAGAGCAGTTAGGAGTGAAAAGGTGCAAATGAAGTAGAACATTGCACAGTCAGTAAAAAAAGGAAATAAAGCATTCTTTAGATATATAAGCAAGAAGAGAAACCAAAGGAGGGATAGTAAGGCTAAAAGAGGAGGGAGAGGTTTGTGAGAAAGAGGACCAAAAACAAAAGCAGGCATATTGAACAAACACTTTTGTTCAGTATTTACGGATGAAGGGGTAGGTGACGGGCCAAGACCAGGGACAAGGGCACTAAAGGAAAGGAAGTGATTACTACTCCTTTTACAGAGGAGAGAGTACTCAAGGAACTGGCGCTATTAAAAGTAGACAAGGCAATGGGACCTGATGAGGTGCACTGTAGGATACTGAGGGAGCTGAAGGAGGTCTAGTTGCACCTCTGACAGTTCCATTCAACCTATCACTAGAAACAGAGGAGGTTCCAGGGGACTGGAGGAGAGCAGATGTGGTTCCACTACACAAAGATGGAAATAGGGAGGAGGCAGGAAATTACAGGCCAATCAGCCTGACTTTGGTAGTAGGTAAAATAATGAAATCGCCACTGAAGGAAAGGATTGGGGAATACCTTGTATCCAGTGGATCACAGGATCTGAGGCAACATGGTATCATGGGGTGAGATCTTGCCAGACAAATATGATCGAGTTCTTCATCTGGGTGACCAGTGAACTGGATCAAAAAGGAGCTGTAGATGTGGCCTACCTGGATTTCAGTAAGGCCTCCAACACCATTTCACATGGAAGACTGGTGAGTAAGCTGGGCAACCTAGGAGTGTGTCCAAAAGTTGTAAAATGGGTAAGAAGTTGGCTAAGCAATAGGAGTCAGAGGGTAGTGATAAATAGGGTCCACTCTGGAGAAGGCAAGGTGACCAATGGGTTGTCACAGGGGTCAGTACAAGGCCTGGTCCTCTTCAGTCTCTTTATTATCAACATTGCGGAAGGGCTGGAGGGGAAAGTATGCCTGTTCATGGATGACACAAAACCTGCAACAGAGTGGACACACTGGGTGGGGGGGAGGGTGAAAAAAATGAGGGATGATCTGAAAAAGCTGGAAGCATAGTAGAATAGTCAGGGGAATGGCAGCTGAGTTTCAATGCAAAAAGTGCAAAATCATGCATTTGGGGCAAAGAAACTCAGGGGCAACATACCACTTGATTTGGGAGGTATTAGCAACCACAAAACAAGAAAGAGACCTGGGAAACTAAATATGTACTCACTAGAGGAAAGGATGGAAAGGGAGGATATGATAGAAACATTCAAATACCTCACAGGTATTAACAAGGTACAGGAAGGTAGCATTTTCCATAGAAAAAATATGTTCAAGGAAAAGGGGTCACGTTATGAAGCTGGAGGGGTGAGGCTCAGAGGAAATGTGAGGAAATACTTCTTCACTGAGAGGGTAGTGGATGCCTGTAACAGATTCTCAGCAGAGGTGCTGGGTGCTAAAATGGTAATGAAATTCAAGCATGCATGGGATAGACACAAGGGGTCCTTATGGGGGGGGAGACAGTAGATCAAGTAGGGTCTGCGGTGGCACAGTAGGTATGGAATATAGGGCAAACTAGGTGGGCCAGGAGGTCCTTATCTGCCAACAACTTCTATGTTTCTTTGTTAGCACTAGGAGGAATACCTGTTTTGTATGAACCATGGAGTGTACTAGGGTGCTTCATTTGCAGGTGGTTCATCATTGCCATGGTTGTCATGTATGACAAGTTTTCCACCATGGCAAATGATAGCCTGGCTCAACCCACACTACTCCTTTGTTGCATCATCCTTCAGTAGGTTGGCAGTCCAATATATGGCAATTTTGCCTCCATGTACATGTGATGTGGTAGCAATAATAGTGTTGTCATGGTCACCACTTCAGAGGCCACCCTTCCCCTCTCGACCCCAGGTGCTGCAACCTCTTGGTAAATAGTACCAGCAAGTGGCTGGCTGTCAGTTCACCATGGTGCAAAAGGAATCTGTGTGTCTGAGGGAGCTGGCACAGCCCTTATAAAAACCAGGGAGGCTTGTGTGGTTTTCTTTACTGGTGGTGATTGACATGCATCCTTGCCTGTCCTGCCTCTGGATTACCAAGTGCTTTTTTTCTCAGCCTCTCTTATAGTTCTACTGTTCAAAAATGAATCATATTCAGACTCATTACCAAAATACCTCAGGTGAGTGTCAGTATGACTACTAGTACTGTGATCTGTAGGCAAGTCCCCAGGTCAGGAAGATGATCTGATACAGATGAATTGACAAACCTCCTCAACAGCATCATCAATTATGTGGGCCTGATAAGCACTGCACTGGATTAACAGGTCAAGAGTGGCATGATTTCATCAGCAGTCAAGGACACATTCACAGTGTCTGTGATAGTGACAGTTGGAAGGGCAGGTATGGATAAAATTGTGGCATCAGCAGTGTTGGAGGTCAAAGTGACTGTGCAGGTCACAGTGTCTGTGGTAGCACCTATAGACCAGCAGAATCAGTGGTGGTGCAGTTATAGCAGTACTATTGATGATGGTCACAGACGCTGAAGTGACACTGGCAGCAGTCCTGGAAGTGCCTAGTATAAGGATGGCACTGGTGGTGGTGTGGACTGGGAGCACACTAGCTAAGGAGGAACTAGTGGTAATAATAACAGCTGTGCTGGAAACTGTGGCAACACTGCTGCTACTAGTGGCACTGGTGACCACCACTTGTTGAATAGCAGGTCTGTGCTCTAAGGACCTCCTAGTCCCATGAAATATTGGGGCTAAAAAATGCTGTTTTGCTGACATTGTACTACCAGTAGTTGTGGTGGTGGTGACGGACCCAATTGTAGTAGTACTAGTAGCCTTGTTACTGTTGATTCCCCCATTCCCACTGGTACCACTGCCAGAATCTGGCTTGCTGGGAGAGGTAACAAGACTAATGCACCTAATATGCACAGAGTATCAACCATCATCTCATACATCACTTTGGGCTGAATGACCAGGAGATTTGCTGGGGCTAGGTCATGAACATTTTTGGAGTAGCTGACTTCCAGACATTATTTAATATAGCTATTACCCTAGCCAAAGCTAAATAGCATTAAACATACACAGTGTTATACTACAACCAGATTCTGTAAGTTAGTAGCAAAGCTATGTGACTGCAGTTAGTACTATAGTAGTGCAGATAATAGCCTAGGTTTCATGAACTTTGTTTGACTGTGTTGTTACTTAAATTTTGCGCAACAGATAGTGAGGTACAACCCCCCCCACCCACACACACGCACACACACACACACACCTCAAGGCAAAGGAAACACTATTTGTTTTACATCACTAAAATCTTTGCTATAGAAATAATCAGTTGACAAAACTTCTAATTCAACATGGAATGGAGCCTGGATCTGGATGATAGGGAAACTATACAAATTCATACACAATGAGTCTAGTCTAACTCATTGAAAAAACTGGAGCAGTTCACAAAAGAAATATACTTGCACACAGGAATGAGTAAGCTGGACACAGACTCACAAAAAAAAATACACATGCACAAGCATGATATGCATGGTGTACTGTAGGAGGGGGATCAGCTGACATTCTCCTCAGTCATACAGAAAACTGAGCCAGGAATCAGATGAGGAACAGGAAAAATTCAATGAGTTAAGCCTTACCTAGTGCAAAAACTGCAGCAGTTTTAAAACACAGAAGAAAACTGTAATCACAGAGCTATGCAAATGTAGTACACAGCCTCACAAAAAGTACTATGCATGCATAGGCAACATGTACAGTGAGATGCTGGGGTCAGCTGAAATCCTCCTCAGTTCTGCAGGGAACTGAGCCAGGAACCAGACAACACCAAAAAAGAAAACAAGAGTAAAAGTTTGCTGCACAAAAAGATCATACCAGGGATGTGTGGAAGTGTAAGAAAAGCAATGAGGATGGTGCAATCAACAAATGTCCTCACTGTTTCTGAGCCCATCAACAAGTCCCCACTAAATGCAATCAGAAAGTCAAGCCTGACTTTGCTGACATAAAATGTGTAGGGAGCAAAATGAAAATGTGCTTCAGCAAAAAAATCACACTGAAGCTGTGCAGAAGTGAAAGCAGCAGGGGAGGGTGTTAGCAGACTAGAGGTGGGTACCAGGAGGGGTCACAAATTTGGGTTGATCTTGTATTTACCAGTCCAATCCATTGAGCTAGAATTGGGTCAGAGCCGATCCAACTCAATTTGTGGCCTGATTTGTTTTTCATTTCACTGAAAATATAACCCTCATTTTAATACCCTCCCTCTTCCCCCAACACAAAAGTTGTCTGACTCATCAAGGGGCACATCTGTGTGTGCTCCCAATCTCCAAACAGCCATGTTAGTTCACTGGTTGCTCCCCCAATGCAGAGTTACATGGGGGGAACAGCAGAGCCAGATTTACAAGCTAGCCTCCAAGTATCATTTTTTTTTCCCTGACAGACAAGGCATGCAGCAATGATCAAATCAGCATGGATGGTTAAGCATGTGCCTGTGAATATCTATCCACGTTCTCGCCACCCCTCCATAATTCTGATTGGCTGTCCATATCTCATTCTTCCTCCACCAACTGTACTATGTATGACAAGGCTGCAGCTGCATTTGGTGCCAATTGCCACTTTTCGAGTTAAGCAGCTGCAGCCATCGCTGGTAGAGATGCAGCGAAGTTAAACTTCATTCTGCAAAGTTGCTGTAAAGTTGAGAAACTTCCACTTTATGACATTCTTATTGTCATCACCAGCTTTGACTTCACTGACTTTGTAAGTTTTTTTCAGGTGAAATGGCACTTTTTCCCATGAAGATGCAACTTTGCAAGTGAAGTTTGGGCACTTTGTGGAAAAAGTACCGCTTTGCCTTGCAAAACAATATTGCAAAGCTGATGCTTCAAACTTAGTGAATTTGGTCAGTTTTGCAAAGTCAAAGCAAAGTTTCCTCATCATCACATGTCTCTAATTGTTGGTCCCATAGAAAGCATGCACAAATTATTTATTTTTTTGCAAGCAAGTGGCTTGCTGACTGTTGAGTTTAAGCGTGAATGGAAGCATGACAGGAGGGAAAAGGCAGTAAACTTTCTGGACTTGGCAGAGGGAGAGCTCTGAACATAAATCAAGTCAGGAAATGATGCCAGGGCAATGAGATTAGTACCCTGGTTTCTCTGGCTTCAAAAGGCATAGCAGCCTGGGGCAGGTATAGTAAGTGGGGGGAATGGGAATATAAGGCATCACCAGTGAGAGAGTGTGGTCTGTAAATGATTGTGGAGATGGATTGCATTGCCATTTTAATTATTTACTTTTTCTTGACCGGGAAAAGTGGACTAGACAGTTCTGCTTATTTTCAGCCTTGTCTTGGTGGTGGTGGGTATGGAGATGGAAACCAACTAAAGTTATTTTTATGCAGAGACTAGAGGAGTTCTGATCAATGTATTGACAAAACAGCTGCTAGATCCATGAACACCAGAAAATAAAAGATTTGGTTTGGATTTGTTCCCATGGAGAATTACATGTTCAAGGGAACCATACACATAAAAACACTCTGGCAAGGTTTTGTCTGCAGAAGTCATGCCTTTGAGATCAGGAGACTATGGTCCATCTTTGTTTTTTACTATCCCTATATTATAGACTTTTGGACTGACTTGAGCAGGTCCTGGAGTGCTCCATAATTTTCCTCTGCTTCATCTGATAATTTGATTAATTGCTCCATTTCAGGCAACTGGATGTCCTAGGATTACAGCACGCTGTGTGTTATTATGGCCTGCCTGGACTGGACCATTTGGCAGGCCCATTGCTCATTAATTTTTCAACAAAAGTCAGTCCTTGTATCCTCCTTGATTTGTTGAATTATGTATTGAATATGATTGTGAATATAAAACGCTCCCTGAACAAATGTTTCTTTCCAGGTAGAGGAAGATAACTTGGTTTGGATAAGGGGGTGTCCTATTGTTTTCCAGATGATGTGCTGTATTTACTCCTTTATTGAGGGTCACATGGAGGAGTCTAGGGAGGGTGGAAGATGTTTTCTGTTTTAGTGCTACTCTTTTTCTCCCCTTGATGTTTTATGGTTTAGTTAATGTTTGGATATTAATATTGTAATTATGGTCGGTTTTTTGATCTGTCTTGATATGTTTACATGATCTTATATATTTTCTTTTATCAGTAAAAACACGCCAACTCTTTTTGAGAAGAGCCAAGGGATTTTTAACATCCTGCTAAACCACAACCAGCACAGGCAGACTGGACTTCAGTTTAATGTCTTATCCGAGACAGCATCTCACAAGTGTAGCACCCCCACCCATGCTGCATTACTGTATCAGTACTGCCATTTTACCCCAAGTCTCTGTTGTGAGACTAGAACACACAACCTTCTGATCTTCTGGCCTCAGAGGAGGTACAGTATGCAACTTGTAGAGCTACTGACACTAATCAATATTGTGTTTTTGTTTGTGAGGGGCTCTGGAGTTTATTGGAAATGTTCATGGTGTTTTGGTGAGTATCTTCGTATTTTGGTTATGTAACATACAAATACACCACAGCCTTTGTGCATCACTTGTATCATTTTCTTTGAGTGACTCAGTTTCGGCTGTTACTACAGTGCTTTTGGCAATGTTGGGGTGGGGGTGGAGGAGTGCCAGTCATCAGCCACTGTTTCTCTATAGTCTATATTCACTTTTTTTGTTTGTTTATTTTCTTCAGTGGCAGTTACTGTTGATGTATTTGAACATTACCCAGTTTGCTTTGCACTTGGCTGCCTACAGAACTTAAAAGAAAGATCATGCCATGATAATTGAACATATTAAAATGGACTGTTTAAAAAACAAAATGGAGTACTTGCATGAATTTATGCATTGATGTTTGTGTGACACTGGGTGGGGGGCCTATTATGACTGCTGTGCATAAGGCCCATGGCCATGTAACTCCAGCCCTGAGGAGCAGTGGAATATTAGCCTTTAGAATCAGCTGTGTATCCATCTAGAGGAGCAGAACAAGAAACCAGACACTGAACATTCATTGATGTGCAAGGTTGGGGGTGGGAGTGGAAAGCTGTGTAAGGAGCATTCAGATTCAAAAGATGTTCTTCCCCCAGCACACCACTGAATTTCTAGTGCCTGGTTGTTTCTCTTCTTTGCACCAAGTCAGTCACATGTTTGGTATTCTGTTGCTCCCCTATGTAGAGAGGCATCAGGGAAGAAGCCAATGGAGTCTGGACATGGGGTGGGTTTGAAGATGGGGGGGCAGTTATAGCTGTGCCTCCAAATGATCACAGTTCTGAATAAAAATATGTCAGGGGGTTGCAGAGGCCTTATGTTGGACTGCATCTTGATTGTGACTCTGCTGCTTTTCTCACTTAATGGACCATTGAGGAAGCAGCCTTTGTCTAAAGGACTTGAGTGTCAGAATTAGGATAGGGGTATACATAGATGTCCCCCCTCATATGCTGACTCCGCAGCAAAACTTTTACAGCAATCGTGTCAATGCCGACATCAACAGACCACTGTAAAGTCTGCTCAAGACCATGACACTCTTTCCCTGGTCCTGCAACCCCTCCCCAAATCAACTCTGACTCGAAGTTGATAATCCTGAAGTCTGGCGGTGCGGGGGGGAGGGAGCCCCCTGAAAAAAACAGACAGTTTACCTGACGGATTAATGCCAACCACAATTTGTGGTCAACATAAATCTGTTGCTATAATATTGGTTGACAAAATATTTGTTGAACTGGCATCGTAGACCCTGCCACCTGATGATCATGGGGCTTATCTGTAATCTACCACCAGACCTACCATGACTCGGTTGCTCTAGTTTCCCTTGCCGTCTCTGGCATAGAGGGAAAGAATGGGGGATGGAGGCACACAATGTTGTGTCCTTGAAGACGTCAAAAATGTGAGGGGCATGCAGTTGAAAAACAAGAGTTTGGTGCAGTGGCGGGTGTCTTTAAAAAGGAGAAGAAGGGAGGAGGTTTGAAAATAAAAAGCACAACAGACAAAAAAGTAAAATTTAAATGTCTGTTTAGAAAGTTAGAGGCAAGGCTCTGAATAGCACGCCAAATTCTCCAGCACTTTGTGCCTCACTGGTATTTCATCAACCCCCCCAAATGAAATGCCAGTGAGGCATAATGAATAGTGTGGGGGGGGGGCTTGTTATTGAAACCTTGCCTTGATAAAAAAAAATGTTCACATTTTCCTTGCTACTTGGTCTAATGCCTCTTTATTGTTTTTATATCATGGTGGCTGGTCCTCATGTAACAGCATGGCTGGAAGCAACTGGAATTAGTGGACCAGTGTTTTCATGCTTCAGAGAATTTAAGTGGTGGGGAGGAGGTTGTAGAAAGTTTCAGACCCTGGGTTTAAGGGATAATGACTTCATAAATGCCCCTCATAGCTGGTTGGGTGAGGTTAAGGTGCTCAGGAGGGGTACAAAAATAAACCACTGGCTCAAAATGGCCCTTTAAGTGAAGCAGCACTGTAGCTGCTATGTAATTCTAGTCTATGTTTGACATAGACTGTAACATTTCTTTATCCTATATGTCACATTTTTAGTTATGGTTCTGGTTTAGGTTCTGGTTATGATTTGCCTGACCTGACCCAGAGCAAGCCATCAGAACCAAAAAAGTCAATCCACATACTCCTGCCTGACTTTCCTGAGGCTGATCAGATTTTATTACTTAGCAAAAAAGGCTGCTACTTTAAGCAAACAAAAAAAAAAATTTTTTGTTAAGTTTAAGATCTCAGAAGTACTACAGTGCTAGTTTATAGACTCATAGAAATCTGGCGGCAGAGAAGGACCCTTTTGGCCCATCTAGTCTGCCCCTTACCCCCCTCCCTACTTGCCCCCTTTGTCCAGAGATCTGCCACTCCAGCCACTGGTCAACCCCTTGTGTCTTTCCCACTGCCCTCTTGAATCCCTACACCATTTTGGCTCTCACCACCTCTTCTGGCAGACTGTTCCAGGGCTCCAACACCTTCTCAGTGAAGTAATGTCCCCTCACATTGCCCCTAAACCTTCCTCCTTCTAATTTTAGACTATGACCCCTAGTTCTAGCACTCACTTTTTGTGAATAGGCTCCCCCTACCTTATTAATCCCCTTCACATACTTAAATGCTTCTATCATGTCCCCCCTCTCCCTTCTAGTCTCCAGCATGTACGGATCCAACTCCCTCAACCGCTCCTCACCCAACTCCTTCAACTGCTCATCATCAACTCCTTCAGTCTTTCCTCATCCAACTACCTCAGCCGCTCATCACCAACTCCCTCAACCTCTCCTCATCCAACTCCCTCAACCACTCATCACCAACTCCCTCAATCTCTCCTCAGTTCTCAGAAATAACTGTCTCCTGTCCTCTACCAATTCAGAGTGAGGAGATCACATAGTGTTCCTGGCTGTGAGCTCCAGAAATGACCTCTGACTGGCCAATGAAAGTCTGCAGGACTTCACAATCTCAACCACAGAAAAGTGCTTCCCAAATAACTGCTGAATACTGAACTGTTTGTGAGGTCCATCCAAATATTTGGGAAGCCTGATATAAGTGGTATTTGGGAAATACTACTGAGTCCATACACAGCACTAATTGTCACTTGCAGAGATGGAAATGATGACCAGCTCTTGGTGGGCCATGAGGACAACTTATCAAGAGATATGTGTGATTTGCTTCACTGGCAGTGGATAGTACTTTGGTTGTTTAACATTCTGGTTTGTTATTTTGCTGGCAGCATTTGTAGCTTAGTAGCCAGGGTATTAGAGACAAATTGGGACTCAAGGACTCAGCAGCAGGGTAGGATTTGTGCTAACACTAGTCCCACATGGAAAGGATGCTTCCTCACATTTCACTTAAATATTTTCAAGGAAAATATTTCAGTTTGTCTTTCTTAATAAACATCAAGCTTTGTGAACATGAACCCCAATTTTATGTGATTGTCTGTGTCAGAAACTGCACTCAGCAGGTCTGCTTGTAGGTCCAAATTACCTTTAGTCTCAAGTTCTGGGGGATTCATACTGTGAACCTTATGCTAGTGTACCCAAATGTGCAGGCTCAGATAATATTCTCTTTGGGGGGATGCAATATATTTTTCACCTAAGGACACCTAACCAGGTATCCAAAATGAACCCTTTAAAACTTTATAAAAGACCTTATGTATATTCTTACATTTTCCCAGTTTAGTAACACCATCAAGCTTTTGAACAGTTGTCAAACTTAACCACGTATACATCACATGCAAGAAGAACTTGGAGACACCCAGGCAGTCTTTTGAATAAAAGGTTTACTAAAAATGGATAAAAATATGTAAAATGTAAACACAGAACAATATATTAAAAAGCTCACAATCACATGAAAGAACAAGGAAAGATTACAAAACAAAAACTCCTACCACAATACAGTTAGGCTTTTTCTATCTTATGTATTACCTCTATAGTGCTTATAGTTAGATCAGAGATCTATCTTTCTTGTGTCCCAAAATGATATCTCAAAAAGATCAGACACCAGTATTAGTTTAAACTGTGTCTCTCTACACCCCTTCTGTGAGTCATCTAGCTCCTCCTTTTAGAATATAAAAAAAATACAAACAGGATGTCCTATCAGGAGGTATATTAAATAATGTGACATCAGTAAAAATTCCACTTCCTAAATATGATTCCTTAATTAAACATGTTCTCTTTGGTATTGAGTAGTTCCTATTCCCAAGGCATATCGAAGGGTTTTATAACTTGCACACCAGGTTGGTTTAAAATGTTCTTCCTCTTAAGACGTCATAAAAGTTTATTAGACTCATCCCCTGGCAAACTCATAAAGTCACATTTCATTTCCACTTGAAAGAGCCTAGGCATATCATAAAAAGGTAATAAAATTCCATTCTGAAGTAAGTCTGTTAATTAAATGGCTCCTTCTTCACTGAAACCTGGGGGGAGGAGTCACCCATGTGCAGAGGCTGTCTTATGTCTTACGGAGGCAGTATAGCACAGTGGTCTAAGGCTCTGAGCTGCAAATCTGGTGATATCCAGCAGACCAGACCTGGGTTTGAATCCCACAACTTCCACTTGCATACTGTGTGACCCTGAGCAAGTCACTTAACCTCCTTGTGCTTCCAGGTCGCTCCTGTAAAAAAGCTTCTAGCTTAGTGTGCTATACCTGGTTAAACAACTAAAATAAAAAAAAATAAATAAATAAAAATATGTGAGACAATCACCTACTATATGTTTATATTACAAATATCATATAACAATCATAACCAGCTGGCCAAGCATCACAGTCTGCACTTCTATATCTAAGACCTGAAGAGATGAGTCCCATATTCTGCTTTTTTTTCCAACATTGTGAGGGTCAGTATTCCATATTTTGGTGATAAGAGTTTAAGAAGCATAGACAAGGGAGGATTAGGGAATGAGTTTTCTGTGAAGTTTCTTCTGATCGGGCGATGTATGGGCTCTGGCTGTGATGGAATGGAAGGAATGAGATATACTGTACCGGTTGCCACAGGAAGAGATAAAGGATTATGATAGAACTCGGATGAGGGGCATAACTGGGACAAAGTGGGGTGGTCTTCTGCTACTGCCTTTAACTGAGCTTGCCTCATTTAAAAAAAGGGACTAAAAAAAGCCTGTGTGCATAAGACTAAAATCTTAACTGTACTTGCAAATGATGAAGAACATAAATGTCTATTAAAATCTGCCAAAAGAGTAAACAAGTTTCCATTAAACTCTCTGCCTCTGGTTTATCCAGTCTCCCTCGGTATTGGTTTGTCTGCTGTTTTATTGAGCGCTCTCAGCTAGACACTGTGGGGTCAGTTCTCTTCACCCCTCTACTGATGAGACTGGGTATTCCCCAAGATTCTGTTCTATGCCCACTCATTTTCAACATCTTTCTAAATTTTCTTCTGTTGCTACCAAATCCTGTAATCTACATATCATGCTTATAATACCTTTCATTTCACTACAGATTCCAGCTGTACTGCTACTGTATCTTGGCCTTCCTTCAGCTTTTTTAAAACAATCTCATAAGGTGGTTTGAATCAAAACATTTAGTACTGAACCAATCCATGACTGTCTCAATATTTCTTTTTCTCTTCAATACCTGCTCTGTCCTGAAACTGTATATTACTACTGTGGACATGAACACCCTTACTACAGTATCACAGTTTAAGTATCATGGTTTCTTTCTTAAACAATCTCTAGATTTCTCATTACATATTCTGTCCATGGGTTCCAAATCCTAATTCTTTGAACCCTCCACATGGTTATGGATTGGCTCTTTCAGGGAATAAGAACATTCCTTGCTAAATAAATGATCCTACACATTGTAGTAGATTACAAAGACATTATATATGCCACTGGCCCTAAGTGTCACTATTCCAGATATACATACTGTATTCTGTACAACTTCCTGTGCTGTTTTATGCTCTGTCTTACCACTGCACCTTTTATGACTGACTGCACTGGCTGTCATTTAATTGCAAGTGGTCTTAGCTGCTAGGTTTGTACTGTATGGGTTTAAACACTGATTCAACAAACTTCCCTCTTTTCTGAACACACTGCTTACCCCTATTTCTGACTAGTGCAAAAATTATGCTTGCATATCAATAATAGATTCTTCACTTTCTGGCTTAAATTACATTCTGGTAAACATGCATTCAGCTATAGGCTGCCACAGCTATGGAATACAGAAGCTTAATCCTGTGTTCTGCCTTATCAGCCAGTGCCTCCTGAACCAAGTGGACACTCAGTACTGTTTTTATATCTCGTTATGACTGAAACTGAAATACACCTGGCCTTGGTGTGATTCATGTCTAATCCCTTCCCCCCCATTTACATCTTTAAACTAGATTTCTTTCTTCATCTCGGTATATAGAATGGTACAACTGGTAAAGCTATTTCAATAGATCAATCAAATCAATCAAACCAATCAATCAATCAATCCATTTAGAGGCATGTTTCTTTGACTAAAAAGTAACTGAAAACTAAATTACCATAGAGTAGAACTGCAAAACATTACACTGTGCCAGACAAGAATTTCAGGGTATTATCATTTGCCATGGTGTGTGATGGTACATTAGTATGGTGACAGCCTGATTTTGAATCAGGAGAAGGGCTTGGGTTCAGTTTCTGTGTGCCCCACAAAATTAATTATGGACCCTGTCTGTTCCCTCAGCCATTTCAAATTCATGGAGCCACCACTGTTTTTCCTCTTCTTTGGGCTGCCATTCCTAAAACATGATTTCCTATTTTTAGCACCTAGTCACTTCCCTTGTTGTAATCAAACCACTGTTACATAGAAACATAGAAACATAGAAACATAGACTTTGACAGCAGATAAGGACCGCTAGGCCCATCTAGTCTGCTCATTTCCCCATTTCTCTACCTACAGGATAGGCCGTAGATTCTAGTTAACCAACAGCCTATTTCTTCCTACCCCCCACAAGAATTGCCTTATGTCTGTCCCATGCATTCTTGAATTCTCCCACAGTTTTAGACCCCACAACCTCCTCAGGAAGGCTGTTCCATGCATCCACTACCCTGTCTGTGAAATAATACTTCCTCACATTGCCCCTGAACCGCCCTCCTTCTATCTTTAAATTGTGTCCCCTTGTTCTTGCAAGTCTCTTTTTCTGAAAGATGCTACCCTCTTGGACTTTGTTGATTCCACTGAGGTACTTAAAGGTTTCTATCATGTCCCCCTCTCCTTCTTTCCTCAAGGGTATACATATTAAGCTCCTTTAGTCTCTCCTCATACGGCTTCTCTTGCAGACCCTGCACCATTTTAGTTGCCCTCATTTGGACTACCTCTATCCTGTCTATGTCCTTGCGGAGATGGGGTCTCCAGAACTGGACACAGTACTCCAGATGGGGTCTCACCAACTGTCTGTACAGAGGGATAACAACTTCCTGTTTTCTGCTGCTGATGTCTCTCCCTAGACATCCCAGTATACCCCCAACCCTCCCTACTGCCTTCTCACATTGCTTGCTAACCTTAAGGTCATCTGATATGATTACCCCCAGGTCCCTTTCCTTTTTTGTTGTTGTTTCTACCTCCCCACCCATTGTGTATTCTTCCCCTGGGTTCTTGTTTCCCAGGTGCATTATTTGCACTTCTTTGCATTGAATCCTAGCTGCCATACTTCTGACCATTCCTCCAACCTTGCCAAGTCCCTTTTCATCCTTTCCACGCCTCCTTGTGTATCAACCCTGTTGCAGATCTTTGTGTCATCTGCAAAAAGGCATACTTTTCCTTCCAGTTCCTCTACAATGTCACTGATGAAGACATTAAAAAGGACTGGACCCAATACTGAACCCTGCGGTACCCCACTAGTAACCCCTCTTTCTTCAGAGTGGACTCCATTTACAATTACCTTCTGTGTCCTGTTGTGCATCCAATGTTTTACTCAGGCTACCACCCTGGGACCCACTCCCAGGCTGGTTAATTTGACTATTAATCTTTTGTGTGGGACTGTGTCAAATGCCTTGCTAAAGTCTAGGTAGGCCATGTCCACAGCCCTCCTGGTCTACTACTTTGGTCACCCAGTCAAAGAAATCTATTAGATTCATCTGACATGACCTTCCGCTGTGAACCCATGCTGCCTTGGGTCCTGTGCTCCACTGACCTCTAGGTACTCAACTATTCTTTCCTTCAAAGTGACTCCATCACTTTCCCTACCAGAGGTCAGACTGACAGGTCTGTAGTTTCCTGCCTCTGTCTTGGTTCCACTTTTGTGAAGGGGAATCACATCCGCCTTCCTCCAGTCCTCAGGTACTACACCATCCTCCCATGATTTGTTAAAAAGAGTAGCCAGTGGTTTCACTAGTTCCTCCCTTAATTCTTTTAGAATTCTGGGGTGAATTCCATCAGGACCCATTGCTTTGTCCACCTTCAGTTTTAGCTGTTCTTGCAGAACCCTTTCTTCTGTGAAAGGACCGGGATCGACCCCCCTATCAAGAGTGCTTCTGTTAATTGGATTAGGCACTTCCCCCTCCTCTTTTGTGAATACTGAGCAGAAATATTCGTTCAGTATCCCTGCTTTTTCACTGTCCCCCTCTGCCCACCCACCGTTCATTCTATTCAGCCTCACTATCCCTCCCTTTGTCTTTCTACGCTCACTGATGTACCTATAAAAGGTTTTATCCCCCTTCTTAACTGAGTTGCTTATCTTTTCCTCAGTTTGGGCCTTTGCTATTCTGACTTCCCTCCCTGCTTCATTCTGCCTTAACTGGTACAGCTCTCTGTCCTGCTCCTTCTGTGTTCCTTATACTTCTGGAATGCTATCTTTTCTTCCTGACTTTCACAGCCACCTCTTTTGAGAACCATAGTGGCTTTTTCTTTGTTTTGATTTGTTTATTTGCTTCACACAAAGGCTTGCTGCCTCTGTGATGGCAGTTTTGATGATTCCCCATTGTTGCTCCACACCTCCTTCTAGCCTGTTTGCTAGTGCTTTTCAGGCACTCTCCCATCTTGCCAAAGTCAGCCCTCCTAAGGTCCAGTACCCTCACTTTTGTATGGCTTGACTCTGTAGCTGAGTTTAACATGAACCACACTGTTTGATGGTCACTTGTCCCCAGATGGCAACCCACTTCTAGATCTGAGATCCCCTCACTGCCCCCGTTTGAGACTATGAGGTCTAAGATTGCTCCCTCATGAGTGGGTTCCAAAACTAGCTGTCTAATGCCTGCCACCTGTAGGGCATCAAGAATGGCCCTGCTCTTGGATGTGGCTGCAGAAAATGTGCTCCAGTTAACTTCTGGCATATTCAGGTCTCCCATCAACAGTATCTCCCCTTTCTCTGCCATTCTAAGAATGCCTTCTATCATATCCTTGTCCATTCCCTCCCCCTGACATGGGGGTCTGTACACGACCCCTGTGCAGATTGTGGTGCCCTTTCCAGTCTCCAAGGTGACCCACAGTGCCTCCTCTCCTCCCTGTTTACTCTTTTGTTCAGTTGCTTTTATCCCTTCCTTTACATATAGAGCTACTCATCCCCCTCTTCTCCCCTGCCTGTCTCTCCTGTAGGTTATGTACCCTGGTATGTTAACATCCCAGTCATGGTTCTCTGTGTACCATGTTTCTGTGACTGCTACGATATCCAGGCATCCGTCTTCCATCATGGCCACCAGCTCAGGGAGCTTGTTGCCCAGACTACGGGCATTGGTACTCATTACCCTCCATTTCCTGGTGGCCTTACTCCCTTTTGCCCCATCCCTGTCCTTCTTGCCTTTGTCACTTTATCCATTTACCCCTGCCCTTCTCCCTATCGACACCTCTATGTTGGTGTTTGCCTCACTTACTACTGTGATTATTTGGAGGCTAGGATTTCCCTGCTCTTTCAGTGCATCCCCCTTGGCTAGTTTAAAAGCTTGCCAATGAAGCATTTAAACCTATCATCTAGGATCCTGGTTCCCTCCTGGACAGATACAGCCCATCATGCCAGTATAGGCTTGCATCACTCAGGTGGACCCCAGTCCCCAATGAAGCCAAATCCTGAGCTCCACCCAGTTTTCAACCACTGATTGAATCCCATGGTGCGGAACACTCTAGCCTCTCCTATGCCATAGATGGGCAGCACCTCCGAGAAGGTTACCATGTGTGCTGTTGCTAAGGCCCTCCCCAATTCCACAAACTCTTCCTGCACTTCTCTAATCCCTTTCTTAGCCAGGTCATCTGTCCCTGGGTGGACAATGACATCCAGCTCCCTCCTGTGCAGGCTGCTCACGAATCCTGAGGATTCGCTCCCTGTCCCTCAAGCCATGCGCCAGGCAGGCACCTTACCTCTCTCCCTTCCTCCCCAGTTCTACCTTCCAACAATGGAGTCCCCACCAGGAGTTGTTTCCTTCCCTGCAGGGTCCCCTGCCACCCTCCTGTGGGTCTCCTTTGTAGAGGTTCCCAGCATCCTCCTTGGTCTCCACTGCGGGTGCCTCCATAGAGGAACCACACTTTGCCAGAATGGCATAGGAATTGTGGAGAGGTACCACTGGAGGGATGTGCCTCTGTTCCATCACCCGAGCCCTCCCCGAGCCCACTGTGGTCCAACCGCTCCTCTTTCTTGACAACCTCTGAGGCAACAGAAGTGGCACTGGTGGTCCCTGGATGGAAGAGGAGGTCCCACAAATCCTGGCCAACTCAGCCTGGAGATGAGCAATCTCCTCCCTCAGCCCAGAGAGGTGCTTGCAGATGGGACAACACCGCATCCTCCAGAACGTCTCCCGGAAGATTGCTGCTCCACAGCCACTGCACTGCACCACTCCAATCATGTCTTATTTCTGGCCCCTTAACTGTTTGCAATCCTTACTCTTTCCTCTGTTTTTTTTCTTTCTTTCTCTCTCCTTCCTTTCTGCCTGTGTGCCCTTTAAGCTCCTGATTGTCCTGTTCTGAGACAAGAATATCTTATATTTCTCAGTAGACCACTTACTTGCTCAGAGGCAGACCTCCAGCAGCTAGAGGGGGCAGGAGAGCTACTCTTGCCCTTCTAGGATGGTGGGTCTTTGATGGTTCTGTGATCATTCACTTCCTGCTCCCAAAAAGGAAGTTTCTGTTGTCAGTCAAATCCTGTGCCTATAAAAAATAGAACTAGCTTTGGGTGGGGGATGGAGGGGAGGGAAGGAGGGCAATATAGTCCCAGCAGAGAAGTCCAGTCACACAGCAGTGATTTCTCCTGGTGTCTTCTGCCAAGCTATTCAAGCTATGTTATTCAAACTACGGTATATAGAATCATACTTTCAGTAATTCTGTCCTTTTTGTATACAGTACCGTATCTCTAGCATCTCTATGAAACACATTTTAAGTGTCCACATTCTTTCATTCTGCATTTTAATCATTTCTTATCCCATGCATGTCTCCCAAACAGTTTTTTGTTTGGGGGGGGGGATTTAGCGCTTTTTGTTTGATAGAGATTTCCCCTGGTCTCCCTGCAGTATCCCTTCAATATGCATTTACTAATTCAATTGTGGTGCATGCCAAAGTATTATGCTATGTCTTTTCACCACTGATATTAAAACAATATTTCTCTTCTGTGTTGGGCAGGCTACATATTTCATTCCACTGGCACTTTGCCAGTCCTCCCAATATTGTATTCTATTTTGTTCTTTCTCAGTCTCTATAACCTTGTAAAAAATATCCAGCTGATGATCTTTCCCTAGTTGGATGTGGTCCAGCTCTCCTGAAACAATGCCTTTGTCGGATGGGCTCTAATTCACAGCTGGCATTTAATGGCAGAGACAAACATGTCTTATGGGCAAAATGGGAAAGGATACCTTTTTTAAGAACATAATCCTAAAGAAATAAAGCCTCTACCATAGCTTTTTAAATTAGAGGTGATGACAGAAACCTAATTCCTTCATTCCTTTAAAATGGGGGTTATAGTCATATGATATTTTACTAATCAGAACAACTTCACTGTATGCTGTCTCATGGTTACTCTAAAAGCCCTTTGAAATGTTACAGCTCCTGTGGTAAAATAGATGTCTATATACAAAAACATTATTTTTTTTCTTACAATTCTCAGTTTAATGCTGACAGTGGTCAAGAAAATGTGTTTTATCTGAGTTGGGTCTATATGACCTGCAAACTGATTAAAAAATAATGTGGATGTAAACTGTGTCTGATAATATATAAGAAATAAGATTCAATTAGGCTGCATGGTCATACCAAGATATATGTATGCCTAGGGTGTGTTGACATAAGAACAACGGCTGAGTGCCATTCGCACCAGAAAAAAGCATATATATCTCAATGACTAGACATCCTAAAGTATCTTTTCATGTTTATGAATTGAACATATGTTGTAGTTATGCAATTCATAGATACATAGACACTGTCGACAGATAAGGGCCTATGGCCCAGTCTGCCTATTTGATCTTTTAAGATCCCTTTACATTTTTCTAGAAGTCTGTTGCCCTTTACCCCTGACCTCCAGAATTCCCTCATGTCTATCCCATGCATTCTTAAATTCTCTGATTGTTTCAGCGCCCACCACTTCCTCTGGCAGTTTGTTCTCCTTGTCCATCACCCTTTCTGTGAAGAAATTCTTCCTCACTTTTTCTCTGAATCGCCTTCCCTCCAACTTCATCCCATGCCTTCTAGTCCTGGAACATCATTTTCACTGGAAAATGGTGTATTCCTGCACCCTGTTCCTCCGTGTAAGGTACTTGTATGTCTCTATCATATCCCTTCTCTCCCTCCTCTCCTCCAGGGAGTACATGTTCAAGTTCTTCAGCCTGTCCTCATAGGACTTGTGATGCAATCTGTGTACCATCTTTGTTGCCCTCTTCTGAACCTTCTCTACCCTGTCAATGTCCTTACATTGGTAAGGTCTCCAGAACTGTACACTGTACTCCAGGTGGAGCCTCACTAGTGTCTTGTATAGTGGAATTATGACTTCCCTTTTCCTGCTGGTGATGCCCCTGCCTATGCATCCCAGCAATCAGTTAAAGGCACATTAATAACTGTTTGAACATAGTTGATACTATGAAACTATTTCTCGATGTGCTTGTTCTATTGCTACTGAAGCTGAGCTGGATTGTGGAGTCATCAAGTATTGTTAAAACTGCCTTGACATTGGTAAGTGACTAATAAGATAAGCAAATAGGTGGAGTGTGGCAGTTAGGGATTAAATAAAATGTTTAGTAATCTCATTAATGAATCACCCGACACACATAACTACACATTCCAGGAGCCATTTTATAAGTAAGCAACAAGACACAACAGATTGTTGGTTGTGCAGGGATAAATGCAGGAGCAGGGGCATCATAAGGCATGAGGTCGCAGTCCAAGTTCATGCAGTCATTGGTGGTGCATTTATCACAGCACAGCCAACACATTGGAGTGTGTTATTGCAATTAGAAAGTGAGCTGAAAAATGAAACAAGAATTTAAAAACATTTAAAACAGAAAACTTCATTATGCTAACATTTTTAATAATCACTTTTCATCTGAGCTGCTGTTATTAGAAGGCATTACTGTGCTGCCACGAGACAATGATATGACCTGCCCACGGCCTGTAATAGCAGTTACTGTTTTCCCATAGTTACAGTTTGGTAAAAGTTTTCCCCATAAGAATACCAGTTTGTTGGTTTGCATTGGTTTTCACTCTGAGATAAACAATTTAGGTGGCAAAGAGAGTGAGAAGTTCACAAAGGCAGAGCTATGGCAGTGAAGTGAGCCAGTGTGTAGGTAGAAAGAGCTGTTTGGTAAAGGGATCAAGTTGTGGGTAGGCAGAGTCACAGTGATGAAGTGAGTGGGTGGGTTGGTTGGAAGAGTTACAGCAGTGAGGTGAGTGAGTGGGTGGGTAGGAAGATCTGCGACTGTCAACTAAACGATCAGGCATGTAGTCACAGTTACCCTAGCAGTATTAGTTTACTACATAAAGCAGGCAATTTTTGTAACAAAGAATAAATAAAATCAAAACAGTTGTCATGTTTGCTTTCCAGTTACATCACTGCATATAGTGTATGGTAAAATGTGACTGCCAATAGAATTCTATTACTGGAATCGGCTTGTTGTACTGCATTTGCTAAATCATGATGTTGTTGTGCTGCACTAGTTACATCACTAGTGCAGCACAACAACATAGAATGTCTTCGTGCATGCATGCTAGTCAACCCTCCGAACTTCTGGAAGTGGCCACTGCAGTGAGAGCTGAACCTGTAATTGAGCACTAGTTGAAAGAAATGGCACAGTAAGGACTTGGTTTTATTGAGAATGGTACCCATACACTATAAAAGATTGTGTATGATTAATCATACACAAACAAGGCTATTTTGCAATTTCGAGGTTTCTGTGGTAATGAGACCTCTCAAACTGTGCTTTCAAGGTCTCTTGTTACCACAGAAACCTCTTGATCAAAAAATAGCTTTGTTGTATATGATTGATTGTACACAATCCTTGGTATCATGCTGCTGCGGTGAAAACATTTTGCCTATCACCATTACAGTGACAACAATGACAGGTTGCTGTAATGGTCACATGGGATCCCAGCATTGCTTCTCTGGCTCTTGTACCCCCTCTCTGAAACAACACTGACCTAGAGCTGAGTAAATAAAAGTCCATGGGGGTGCAGCCCTTCCCCCCAAAATCAGCTTTTTCTCCTGACAGCACAATGCCAATCACTGTCGACTTTGTGCCATTGCTGTAATGCCGGTAGACAGGATTACTGCATTGTAAATCCCACACTCCTCTATGTATTTAGTTGGGAAGTAATTGACTGAGAGAGGAATCGAGTTGGGAGACATGAATCAGGAGCACAGCACATAAGGGAACTTAGAGTTTAGTGAAAAAAAGCTGTTTGATTTTTAAAGGGGGCATGAACAATGTTGTTTACATGTTTTACTCTAATTGTAAATTGTGTGAAGTCCATTTTATCACCCCAGTTGATTGTTTTGTGATTTTCTTTGGAAACTGTCCCATTTTTTCCTTATTTTGGACCCCATATTAATGCAGCCTTCTTTTCCACCCAATATTAGTTTCCTTTGAACTACTTAGCAGTTCCAGAACCCAATGAGATTGGCTCAGCTGAAGACTACAATGAAACAGAACAAAGTGACCCAAGCCTAGCTGATCAGTTGACTGACACTGGAGGTCAGGGAAGGGGTGAAAGCCAAGAGGGTGGCATTTCGGAAGTACAGGAAAACGGGGAAGGGGGAAGATAAAGATATATACAGAAAGAAGTCTAGGGAGGTCACCAGACTGATCAGGGGACCAAAAGCATCTAAACAGCTGAGACTAGTGCAGGGGATAAAAAAAGGAGAAAAATACATCTTCTGTTACATAGGAGAGAAAAGGAGATGTAAGGACCAACTAGTGAGGATCAGGAAGGATGGGGATGCATGGAGAAGGGGGCGAACCAGGCAGAAGCACTGAATGAGTACTTCTGCTCTGTGTTCACACAGCAGAAGGGGGACAAATACCTCAGGCATTTGAGGGGAGTGGATATGGGGGGAGAGGATGACAGATGTAGGGATTACAGACGATAGGGTGCTGTTGGGGTTGAAGGCAATAGGAGTGGACAAGGCACCTGGACCAGATGGCATCTAGAGTACTGAGGGAGCTGGCAATGGTCCAGGTGGGGCTGCTGTCAGACCTGTGCAATACCTCCCTGGACACAGGATGTGTCCCACAGGACTGGAGAATGACCCATGTGGTGCCCATCCACAAGAGTGGGCCAAAGGATGAACCAGGGAATTACAGGCCAGTGAGCCTTACCTCAGTCATGGGCAAACTCATGGACACCATTCTAAAGGAGAGTCCCATGAGTTTCTTGCAGGCAAATGGTATCCAGGATAACTGGCAGCATGGGTTTGTTGTGGGCAGATCATGCCAGACAAATCTGGTAGAATTCTATGATTGGGTGATGCGGGAACTGGACAAGGGCCATGCTGTGGATGTGCTGTACTTGGACTTCAGTAAGACCTTCGATTCAGTGCCACATAGGAGATCGGTGGGGAAGCTGGAGAATGTAGAGGCAGAACCAAAAATGGTGACCTGGATCAGGAACTGGCTGAGGGGAAGACAGCAAAGGGTGGTGTTGGGGGGCTTTCATTGCCAAAAGCAGTGATGAGTGGGGTACCAATAGGGATCAGTGCTGGGACCAGAACTGTTCGGGATCTTCATTGCATACATCTCAAATGGAAGCCTGAGAAAAATCAGTCTGTTCGCAGATGATACCAAGATGGGAGCTGTAGTAGATGACACGGGGGGAATGGGGTTGCAGAAGGACCTAAATAAACTGCAGGAGTGGGCAGATAAATGGCAGCTGGGGTTTAACACCAAAAAGTGCAAGGTTCTGCACTTCAGAGCCCGTAACTAGGGAAGGGATTATCACTTAAATAGGGTATACTTGGGTTGTTCCACAGAGGAGAAGGACCTAGGAGTGATCATAACAGGAAGTTTGAACAACTCTGCTCAATGTAGAAAGGCAGCAGCAAAAGTCAACAAAATGTTGGGGTGTTTATAGCCAGAGGGATCCCCTCTAGAAGTAGGGAGGTTATCCTGCCCCTGTATAGGTCACTGGTCAAGCCCCACCTGGAGTACTGCATGCAGTACTGGTGTCCGTTCCTGAAGAAGGACATCAGATTGTTGGAGGCGGTACAGCCTAGAGCTACAAAGATGATCCAGGGATTGGAGGGTAAGACCTACGAGGAAAGGCTGAGTGAGTTGAATATGTACTCCCTGAAAGAGAGGAGGGATAGGGGAGATAAGATTGAGACCTTTAAGTACATGAAGGGAATACATAAGACTTAAATGGAGTGGATTTTCCAGAGGAGAAAGGGGAGAGACACAAGAGACACCGACTGAGATTGGAGAGGGGTAGGTTCAGAAGAGAGATGAAGAGACGTTTCTTCACGGAAAGAGTGATGGACAAGTGGAACACCTTGTCAGGTGAGGCAGTGGCCTGTAAGATGGTGGACAGCTTCAAGAGGTGTTGGGATAGGGTAAGATGAAGGGGTAATGATATGAAGGGGAAGGAGGGGCAGTAGCAATGTAGGGTGCTAACTGCACATTCGAGCAGACTCAATAGACCGTCAGGCCTGTTTCTGCTGGCATTTTCGTATGTTCATATGTTCGTATCATCCCAATTTCTAATAATTAATCAATTTGTACTAAAGATTTCAAAATATAAATAGCAGGAGAATGGATTGTGATGGCCTTTTTAGACTAGCAGCCAGAGCAGGCAGACTAGGAGGCAGTGACACAGTTTCTATAGTTATTATCCATAGTTATAAAGAAAAAAGGAGACACTCAATACAGAAAATATTTCAGACTTAAACTGCACTGCATTTCAAAATTATGTTTCATTTTTCTAAAGTTACCACTGATTATTAGAGGCTCTTTCCAAACAGACCCTCACACAGGCAACTTCTTCCTGGGTTCAGGTGCTGAGATTCTCTCCTCTTCTGTATCATATTATCTCCCAGTACTTACTGATAATACCTGTGCCAACTGGCCAATTCATGTTAGAAAGGGAAGCAGTACTAAAAAGCATAAGCCTAGCCAGCCTGGTGACTCAGAGGTAGAGCTACTGCCTGCCATGCCAGTGGTGACCTAGATTCAGAAGTGGACTCAGGTCAGTTGGGGTCAGCCAAGGTGGGGAGAGGGTTGAATGTCTGCTCTACTCTATGCCTGCAACCCAATGGAGGCTGGGTGGCAGGACAGTGTGAGCAACATTGGAGGCTGGCCACCAGCTGACACAATGTGTCCATGCAGGATGATGGCCCAAATGTTGCAGACCCTACTCCCACTGACTAGGTGCACTCCTCTGGAGATGTATCTAGACTGTGTTGTGGAAGGGCTTTGCATGCCCTGAAGGCTCCACCACAAGGGACAATTGGATCACTGGAGGAGGAGGTAAGTCATAAGGATGGTGGGGTGATGGAACAAGGTGGTACTGGACCAGATGGGGGCAGACCACCATGAGACAAAATGTATATTGAGAAAAATAAGTTCACAGAAACTGAGTTGGCAAGCAGTTAGTAACTCCTAGTACTGGTAGGTAGTTAGGTGCAAACCTTTAGACATGTCTATGACATTCTGTGAGGAGTGAGAACTAAAGTGTTTGGCACATGCACGACCATGAGCAGTATGGCAGCATAGACTAGCAGCTCCACTCAGTCATCGGTAAATCGGCCACTTTTTACATCATGGTTCAGCCTCATTTGTTGTAAAACCTTTTTATACAACACCAGTTGTCTGTGGGCTACAATTCGATACAGTTTTAAACATTATTAGTGGCTGAATTCTCACCTTAAACTTTGCTGTGTCATATTGCGGGCAGCTCAACTTCAGCACCGCAATGATCACTCTTAAGGAGCTTGTGATGGTCAGACTGGACGATCTCTCTGACATTAGTGCAATGATTCAGTCCTTGGTCCAAGACCTCCAGAATTTAAAGGCTTCTATGGCTCAACTCGATGAACGAATGGAGGTAGCAGAACAGAGGCTGTCAGAGACAGAATTTTTTGCTTCTACAGTGGAGTCAGCTTTAGCCTGTCAGACTGACAGAATTACTCAATTGGAGAAACAGGTATTTTCACTTGTAGCTAAAGAGAGGACCTGGAAAACAGGAATAGGTGCAATAATTTGCACATCATTGGAATTCCTGAGGGGTCTGAGTGGTCTAATATGTGCCTCTTTCTTCAGAATATGTTGCCATAATTACTGGAGCACAGTTAGGACACTTCTCTTGAAGTGGAACGGGCCCATATATCCCAAGGGCCGAAATGGATGAGCAGGCTTCCACCATGCTCCATAACTGCATATTATTTAAGGTTCTCTGTTAAAGAGCTTATTTTTCAGCTGGCGAGAGAGAAGAGGCCACTAAAGTGGAATGGACATACTGTGTATATTTCTCAAGATTTCTCTATGGAGGTGGTTGCTAGAAGAAAGGCATTTGCCCCTATAAGGAAGGAAATGGCACAAAAGGGGATCCAGTATGCCATGCGTTATCCTGCTGTACTCATGGTTTTCTGGGATGGACAATGGCAAAGATATGATAATGTATCAGATCCTCAGTGATTCTTAGCAAACCTCAGATACCCCATTAAACAAGTTGCTCATGATCCTACAAATGGGTGTAAGTCAAAACTGTCATCTTCAGTGCTGAAACCACATTATCTGGCTACTGCTCCTTTGGCAGCACCAGTCAATGCCAATCCACAGAATGCATCAGAGAGAGGAATGAGTCCCAGAGGCATCATGCAAGGAAATATTAATCAATCTTCCAAACCGAAGCAAAGAGAGAACTGTAGAAATAATGGGGTTCAATGCTCCCATTTTCCAACTATTGATGGCACCTCTGTATTGGGCTCAGAACCACATCAGCCAACACTATCCACCACAACCAGGCCTGCCAGGTGGTCTGAGTAAGGATCCTGCTTTGAAGCGTCCTAGGCTGTCACCAATTTCACTGCTGGAGGGGCAACACATGGTAGAAATGGACTGGGCTGATTTTGGGGAGGAAGGGCTACTCGCATCCCTGCTGCCTGATTCCTCGGCAGCTGATCCATCTACATTGACCATACAACTAGAGCAAATGACAGCCTCTACTACTATCCCTTCAGACTCTGATGGATCTACTCTAGTGCCGGTGCCGGTTATTTTGGAAGGAACATCACAGGCTACCTGAAGAGACTCTGGACACTTTCACATTGCTTTTTCTTTCTCTTTGTTTCTATTACTGTCTCATCAGTTTAATGGTACTTTTTTTTACCTATACAGTTAAGGTGCTGCTGACCTGACATGTTGGAGGGGGGAATGTACTGTTATACTGGGGTGTTTGCTCTTTCCATGTTAGTTTTATAATGAATAATTTGTACCACCTTTTGATGGCTCACACTCATAAAGGTTATTTTCCCTCCTTCTTTTATTTCCCCCTTAAATACAGTGCCATTATGGTATATTGCACTCGTGCCTATATGAGAACTTTAGGTGCCTTAGATAAATGGTTCCTAGAATTCCTTAATTGACCTACCTCTACTGGGATTGGTAATATTTATTTGTTTTTATGGCCTGCTCTTCCTCTTCTCCTATGTCATAGGAGGCCTTTTTGGAAACTGACTGCTATAGTGTGGCTGAACTGCTAGTAGTCCTGCCTGGTGGATGGTGGGAATGCTTCCGTACATGCCTGCTGAGAAGTGGTGGGGCATTGGCAGTTGTATTCCACCAGCTCACTACATCCTGCTCCTCAAGCTACTGATACTCCACTTGTTGGAGGTTTCTATATTATTACCACTCTCCCATGGATGGTGTTTATTAGATAGAACTATGAAAGGGGGAGTTGCAGGACTAGTTATGTGTTTGTATTCTATGGGTTTGCTAGTTTAGATTTTGTTCTTATTACTGGTTGCTACTAGATTATATGGCAGTAGACGTTGTCAGATCTTTAGATAGGGGAGTTTTTGCTTCCCAGTTGATGTTCTCTTTCTTTTTTACTTTATGTATAGCAAATACCTTCATATATTACTGGTTTTCTAATTTTTTAACCTTAGAGTTTTTGGGCATTCTATTCAAATATCTAGCCCTACTCAAAAAGGTTATATTTATTTTACTGCTATCTTTGCTGTTATTATTCTTTCACACTGACTTCTTGGTGATTATTTATGCATTAGCTCGATACTATTTCAGACTGCGAATATAAAGATCTTATCGTAGAATGTTCAGGGCATGAACCACTCTCTCAAGAAAAAGAAAGCTTTATGTTTCTTAAATTCATCCAAGTGTGACATTGTCTTTCTACAAGTACTTCACCACCTTAGAAAAGAGGCGGGAAACTTGTCGAAGGGTTGGGTGGTGAAAAGTCTATTCTAACTCATTCTGCACTAAGAAACGTGGTATCTCTATTTTGTTTAGGGTGTCCATTTCAAGCAATAAGAACTCTTTCAGATACATCAAGTCACTAGCTTTTTATATTAGGCCAGATTTATGGGGTTTCTGTTCTTTTACTTAATATCTATGCACCTAATCTTGACGCCCCAGATTTTTATTTACACCTAACTGAGAAGATTTCAGAATGGATTAACAACTCCAAGGTTCTTATTTTTGGAGGAGATTTTAATTTTGCACTTGACCCTTTTTTTAGATAGAACCCCAGTAGAAAAAGGCTCCCCATCTCACCCTAGATCAAGAAAGGTGGTACTTCAACTCTGTTCAGAATTTGAGCTTCAAGATTGTTAGAGAGTCTTGTATCCTGATACACAAAAACACACTTTTTGATTCCATTACTTTCAAACCTGCAGTTGTATAGATTATTTTTATTTAGAAAATGGGCTTGAAAAATAATGCATGCTGATTGGTTGAAAGGCCATGCCAGGCATGCATTTATTTTTCAATAGATGCCTACCCAACAACAAGTGCCAATTTGGGGTGCCCCATTACTTAACATATCATGGGGCACCCCGAATTTTCAAATTGACCAGCCGCCATTTTTTTCTCCCATGAGCTGGCAGCTGGTCAAACACACACCCCCCCACCACCACCACACTCTCCCTCTCTCTCTCACTTAAGTCAAACAGCCACCAATAAGCAATAGCCACACATTTAAAAAATCACGTGAAAGAATGAAAAACGAAGCCGTCAGTCCGACTGGCTTCACGAAGTCCATGGTTGACAGAGCATTTTTTTTTAAAGAGAAGCATGCACCTGTATCTGTCAAACCATTCTACGGCAGCAGCACCAATAGTCAAGGCAGCTACAGAGGGCACCGAGTGGAAACTGACAGAAGTGTGTGAGGAAGGGGGGCAGAAACCACCTTTTTTAGGTAAGGACAGGTCCCCTTTCAAAACTCCAACAGAAAAAAAAAACTCTTTCTATCCCTTACAGCTGCACCCTCCTGCTACATACTGCTAGGTCTGCTACACTGAAAAATGGGCAGCAGTAACTCCTCTAACTCCTTTGAGAACTTACTGTCCTTTCGGGAAGGAATCGCGATCTCAAACTACACACTGGCAAAAAGAAAAGAAAGAACTGACAGCAACTCTGGCCCACTCCCTTCATGAGTCTGCCTTAGTTTCTTTTAATAAATAATAGGGAAAACAACTATTGTACAAAGATAGGTCACACCCCTTATGTTTCCAACAGCGCAGCTCTATCTGTATTATGCCTCACATCCCCAATGCCGGTCATCCACTTGCCGCCGTTGTTTCTCACTCTCTAAACGAGCAGACCACCCAGCAGCATGTCTCCATCTGTGTTACACTAATCATGAAAATACCACTTTTCTCACCACCATTGCGTTCCATGGCAACCCATTTCTGGTCACAGAATCCATCACCCCTGACTACCTCTGCAAACTGCAACTGCTGACACACAATCAGTCATATCCCCATCTCCCACTGACATTCAAGTGAAAAAGAAAAGACAGGAATGTACCTGTACTGCCCGATCCACCACAGCCCCATGCTTGCCAATGGACAAGACATCCACACTTCTCAATTACCGGGAACTTTTAAACTCACCAGCCGCACATTTTTTTTCTCGCTCACCCCACCACACACGCCCACACATTTGCCCTCCCTGTTTTCCATCCTGTGGAATAACATAACTACAGGTGAAAAAAAAATTCCTCACTCTGTTGTTGTCTCGCTGGCAGAAGTTATGCCATTCCTGATCCTCAGCATGTGTGTGGCGGGGGGTCGTGGTGAACAAATTCGCTTCTGGTAACTCTGCAGCATCTCCCCTTTCTCTTCGTGTAAACTGAAAAGGAAAAAAAAACATAGAACAATGCTGATAGTGGCGGGGGGGGGGTGAAGGGACAAACTGATACCTCTTCTTCCGGGTTTTACAAACGATGACCATGCTTACTTGAAAACATGTGGCAGTTTGTTTTCAAAAGTTCCCTTAAATGCATTTCAAAGTTCTGGTCCTTACCTATCATACCGTGTGGTAGATGGAGAATCACTTCCAGAATCACAACAGCAAAAGTGACAGCCCTCAGTATTTCCTATTTACTGGTCGGGGTCATGCAAAACTGCAGCAGTGCCCTCTACTGTCAAGTATTGTATGCCAACTATAGAAGTGGAGAAACTACTTTACAACAAAACAGACTTCTCTTTGTTTTTTAATTGTGGTTTTATTTATTTTTTTCTATTTTTTTCTATGTTTGATAAAAATGCTGCTTATAGCCCATTTTCTAAGTGCAATAATACCCTCCAGGATGAGCGGTATGGGCTATACCGGACCTTCCAGGGGCTATAAGACCCTCCGCCTGCAGCATCGGTCCTCATTACACCCCTGGGCAGTCCGGTATAGCCCAAAACTGCCCACCCTGTCAGGTATTATTGCTTACGTAGTTCTGCAGATTTGGATGATCTGCTAGATGCTTCGATATTACATAGAAACATAGACTTTGACAACAGATAAGGACCGCTTGTCCCACCCAGTCTGCCCATTTCCCTACCTATTGGATAAGCTGCAGATCCTAGTTAACCAACAGCCTACTTCCTCCTACCCCCCCACCAAAATGGCCTTATGTCTGTCCCATGCATTCTTGAATTCCCCCCTACTGATTTTGACCCCATGACCTCCTCAAGAAGGCCATTTCAAGCATCCACCACCCTCTGTGTGAAAAAATACTTCCTCACGTTGCCCCTGAGCTGCCCTCTGTCTCTAAATGGTGCCCCGTTGTTCTTGCACATCTCTTTTTCTGAAACACAGTATGCTATCCTCCTGGACTTTGTTGATTCCCTTGAGTTACTTGAAAATTTCTATCATGTCCCCCGAGTCCCTCCTTTCCTCAAGGGTATACATATTAAGCTCCTTTATTTATTTATTGAAATATTTCACCAGGAAGGCACACTGAGCAGCAGGTTGCTCATCTTCCAGTGTGACCTGGGGGAAAGGGGTACAATAGGCATGAGACATTTTACATTCAAGTTACAAAGATAAACAGCATACAATTAATTAATGCAGTTGTTATAAACAGTGTTTAGTCTCTCTTTGTATGGCTTCTGGTGCAGACCCTGCACCATTTTAGTTGCCCTCCTCTGGACTGCCTCCATACTGTCTATGTCCTTGCAGAGATGAGGTCTCCAGAACTGCACTCAGTACTTCAGATGGGGTCTCACCAACTTTCTGTATAGAGAGATATCAACCTCCTGTTTTCTCCTGATGATGCCTCTCCCTATGCATCCCAGTATCCCTCCAGCCCTCCTTACTGCCTTCTGACATTGCTTTCCTACCTTTAGGTCATCTGATATGACTACCCTCAGGTCCCTTTCCATTTTTGTTGTTGTTAGTGCCCCCATTGTGTACTCTTCCCCTGGGTTTTTGTTTTCCAGGTGCATTACTTTGCACTTCTTTGCATTGAATCTAAGCTGCCATACTTTTGACCATTCCTCCAGTCTTGTCAAGTCCCTTCTCATCCTTTTGTATCAACCCTGTTGCAGATCTTTGTGTTGACTACAAAGAGGCATACTTTTCCTTCCAGTCCCTATGCAATGTTACCCAACTAGTAACCCCCCTTTCTTTGGAGTGGACTCTGTTTACTATTACCCTCTATGTCCTGTTGTCCAGCCAATGTTTTACTCAGGCTACCACCCTGGGACCCACTCCCAGGCTGTCTAACATTTTTATGAATCTCTCATGTGGGACTGTGTCAAATGCCTTGCTAAAGTCTAGGTAGGCAATGTCCACAGCCCCTCTCTGGTCTACTACTTTGATCACCAGTCAAGGAAATCTGTAAGATTCATCTGACATGAGCTTCCTGCTGTGAATCCATGCTGCCTTGGATCCTGTGCCCCCTTGGCCTCTTGCTACTGAACAATTCTTTCTTTCAGAAGTGATTCCATCATTTTACCATCATATTACCTATTGTAATTTCAGATCACGCCCCTATTACCTTGGTTTGGGTACCTATGTCTAGTGTCATCAAATCACCTAGATGGCATTTTAACCCCACTTTGTTATGCCAAGGAGAGTTTAAACAATGGCTGCAGGAGGAAATTCTCTTTTGAAACTAATGCCTCATCAGAGGTGTCTATTTTTACACTTTGGGAGGCCTTTAAGGCATTTATTTGGGGCCTGGAGATATCTTAAGCATCTATGGTGAATAAGCATAGGAAACAACAGGTGGTAGATCTTACTCAGAAAATTCAGTTACTGGAGGATACCATTTAGAAATCATCCTCTCCCAGGAAAGACATCTTTCTGAGCTTTTGGTTTTGAAATATGAGTTAAATAGTATTTTTCAACACCAGACTGTGTGAGCTCAGTTTTTTATGCAGCATTCCTATTTTGAGTATAGTGAGAAGGCAAGAAAATTACTCACCTACAGATTAAAGCGTAAGTCCGCAGAAGCCCTTTTTAAAGTCCAGAGATCATTCTATTCTAACTGACCCAGGGCAGATGGCTCATACCTTTCAGAATTTTTATTTAACTTTGTATCATTCCTCAGTCACTCCGAGGACAGAGGATTTAATTTCCCTGTTTTCTAATTTTCCTTTACCCTGCCTGTTCCCAGAAACTGCTCAATCCTTGGAGGAGAATATAACACTATTAGAAATATAGACAGCAGTTCAGTTTCTGTCATTTGGCAAAGCTCCAGGGCCAGATGGTTTAAGTGTGGATTTCTATCAAGCTTTTGAACCCATGTTAACACCTTGGCTGTTTAAGCTAGTTAAAAGTATGTTGGATTCAGGCACGATGCCTACATCAATGTAACAAGCTATAATCACTGTCCTGCCAAAGCCCAATAAAGACCCAACTATTTGTACTAATTTAAGGCCAATCTCTCTGTTAAATGTTGATTGTAAGATTCTTGCTAAAATCCTAGCTCTCTGTTTAGAGAAGGTTTTACCTTGTATTATACAGTACATAAATCACAAGTGGGTTTTATGAAGGGCTAACAGGGCATTGATAACATCCGGGTGGTTATAAATCTAATTCAAGTGGCCACTAAGGGACCAGAATCTGCCGCACATGCTTCAATTGATGCAGAAAAGGCATTTGATTCTTTTGAGTGGAATTACCTGTTCTTTGCATTGTCAAAGATGGGTATTGGTCCTATATTTCAAAGATGGGTTTGTAGCTTATATTCCTCACCCAAGGCTAGAGTTTTTGTCAAGGGAGTCCTATCAGAACCCTTCTCCTTATTCCAAGGTATGAGACAGGGCTGCCTGTTGAGTCCCCTTCTATTTTTGATTGCTATGGCATCATTAAGTTCCACTTTATGTCATCACAGGAAAATTCATGGCATTATGGTGGGTGGGCAATCGCAATCCTTTTCCACCTTACTTTATGCTGATGATTTGCTATTGGCTATATCTAAGGTTGAGACTTCTTTGACGGACATCTGGGAAGTGCTCGATTCTTTTGAGGCTATTTCAAGGTTGAAGATTAACTGGTCTAAAACTGAAATCTTACCTCTATACAAAGCAGACCCTTTATGGGCACTGCTCCAACCACAAAAGTTGAAATGGGACCCAAAAGGGATCCGATATTTAGGGATGCATATTTCAGCTGATCTCTAGGTCTTGTGACAAACAAACTTAAAGGATTTAATAGCTGGCTTATCTGTAGACATGGACAGATAGGCCAAACTTCATATGATAATCCCTGGTAAGATTGCTGCTATAAAAATTATGGCTTTCCCAAAACTTTTCTACTGTCTCAGTAATTTGCCAATGTCCATATCTCCCAGGCTGTGGCATAAAATAGATAAACTGTTTCCAAATTTCATTTGAGAGGGTAAACCATCCCATTTTGGGAGAAAGACCTTTCAAGCTCCTATTAAGTTAAGGGGTTGGAATATGCCTTGGCCTGGCCTTACCATTTGGCTAAGAGATTTAGACAAGCATTGAACTGAATTATCCCAAACTCAAGACATGCTCCCTTATGGGCAGATATTGAAAAGGCCATATCAGGAAATGTGCCATTATCAGTATGTCTGAGAGACCCTTTACCAGCACCAAATCAGGCTACTCTGCTGCTACTATTTACTCTACAAGTATGGAGGAAAATGGCCCAATTGCTAGGTTGGAATCCTGGGAACTTCTGTTTTTATGAAACTTTGTGGTATAATCCCAGAATTCAAACAGGTGACTCTAGGATTTATTGGGCCAACTGGACGTCAAAGGGTATCTCCCTGGTAGGTGATCTGTTTGATCCTGATAGCTGTCCATTTAGATCCTTTTCCAAATTGCAGGAAGTATTTGATCTTCCTGTGAGGGATTTAGGGAAATATTTGCAATTAGGACATATGTTTAATTCATGGATCATGAAAGACCAATATCTGGTTCAAAAAGATTTAACTAAAAATGTATGGATTTGATCTTCTCTATCTGGGAGACATACCAGTGTGCTATATAAACCGCTACAGGAAGCTAGTATCCCATATTGGGAACCCTGCCATTTAAAATGGATGGAAGACATGCAGGTTACATTGGAAAAGGAAAACTGGATGTAATGTTGGGCAGCTGCCCATCATGTCACTCCTGATCTGAAAGGCCAAATTACATAGAAAACGATTTTGAGCAGATGGTATAGGATGCCTGTAAAATTATGAAATATGGGTTGGTCCCCCTCTGATATTTGCTGGAGGTGTAACACAGATCTGGGTACTCTTTACCACATCTTATGGGAATGCTCTCCGGTGAAAAGTTGGTGGAAGGCTATAATTGGGTCTTTAGAGTGTGTTCTGGGTATAAAGATACCCCAGTCTACCTCCTTTTGGATTTTAGGGTATCTCTCACAGTTGTTCTTACAAACTCGGGTGTCTAAGTTGGTCCTTTACATTGCTGCATTAGAAGCGAAGAGGCTTCTTCTTATTCATTGAAAATCTGTTATTCTTCCTCACTATGCACAATGGTTACAAGTGATGATCAAGGCTGCTTCCATTCAATGGATATTATTTTGGAGAAGAAAGGTGCGTTTAAAATTTCATCAAGCATGGCAGGTTTGGTTAAATTCCACCTGGGTGGGTTCACAGGGTATGGTTTGTTCATTGCCATAACTTTTGAATACTGTAAATCTTTTTTTTTTAATATAGGTACGCACCCAAAGAAGTCGGTTGGCATATCTGAGATATGTGTTTTTGCATATTTGTTAGTTCTTCTTTTTAATGAGCAGGTTGTTGTGTCTTTAAAGTATCTTAATCATTGTAGTTCAGGTATATTTCTCATTTGGCTTTCTTTTTGTTATTTGTTACTTTTCTCATTTCCTCTTTGGCGGATTTCTTATATATGTATTACTGTTAATTCAAAAGGTTGTCCTTGTTCTGTATTTCCCTGGTTATATAATTATTGTCTTTTTCATGTTTGTTGGTTATATGGTTTTTGACTCTTCTATATTGTATACAGTTTTGTTTGAAAGAATCAATAAAATGTTTCTATACAGAAAACTAAAGTGCATGTGTGCTGGCAGCGGCAACTGTCCAGTTCCGGATTACACAACTCTGACAGCAGCAACAGCTATACTTCAGAAAGGCCTCAGTAGCTTAAAACATTTTAGCCTTTAAAAGTGACAGGAAACAAGAGCAGTGACACTCCCTTCCCTTTGACGGCAACAAGGGATTTTTCTGGGAAAAACAAGGTTTAATTTCCAACTACTCATAATGCAACTCTGCCACCTTCAGGCCAGTTGTATTTGTGCGTATGGCTATTTGCATATTTTAAACCAAATTACAATAAACACAACCTACCATAATTCAAAAATGCTGTATACAGTTTTGGTGTTTTCCTGTTCTATTTTTCAGCAAGGACCTTTACCTGTGTAACATAATCACTGACCTTTGCTGAAGAGCAGAATGAAACAAAATAAAAAAAGCAAACCCAACCTGCCATGTGAAACTATAACCCCACACCTTAGGGCTGAATGAACATTGCTTGTTCTGTAGAAACCTGATGCATCTATATCCACTTTTATATTAATCCCCAAGTCACAAATATATCCTGGTTGTGCTGTTATTTCCAGGAATCAGATTATAATCAGCATTTATTTATTTTATTTATTTATCTAAAATTTGGTGACCGGGTAGGCCCACTGAGCCCCAAAGATCCCTTTTTCAGGGGTGACCCGGGATATCAATACATATTTTCTTACAGAGAAAGACTTGGGTTACAGAGTAGTTTCAGGTGTGTGAGCAGGTTACAGCCATGGTTATCATCATGCATTAGTCCTTACAAATATGTTGACAGTAGAATTAACAAAAGGTGCAGAAGAAATGTAATTTTACATGGTAAGTTCATTGTTTACTACTGGCATTGTTCAGTGGAAAGTTAGCTGTGGTACTATGCCTAGAGGGAAGCACTGTGGAACCTGATAAGTTGCTTGGAGAATTTGGATATTAGGAGGATAGAAGCAAGTGGGAGTGGGGGTCATGAGCCATGGCAATGACAAGTGCTAGCATCAGACATATAGGCTTTTGGTCTGGTGCGTAAATTCATGCCAGCTCAGCCAAAACTAACGGTGATTGCATGTAGAATAAATAATAAATACATAGCAAGTGCAATGTGCTGTAGTTTGATTTATCCCCATAGGTAGCCACATGTCAGCAGGGGAGGTTGAGACCTCCAGTATCCCACTATGAACCTCATTAAAAGGAAGGAGTTCCAGATAGGATAGATGGTACTCCCACTAGCCAAAACAACTTGCAACCAATGCAACATTTGCTAAAAGTCACACACACACAGACATAAGACTTCAAATTAAATGAAATAAATATGTTCTGAGCTTGATTTGCAGGCCTCCCCACAGTATTGTTATGCATGTCATCATTATCTAATAAAAAGAAAATACCCTGTATTTTTCTGTTCTTTATAATGCTTTATTTAATAGCTTTGAAAGGAGGGATATTTTTATAAAGTGGTCCAATACAGTCTCCCAATTCTGAGATTAAATTACAAGCAGCATTATAAATTAATGCAATAGCCTCCTAGTCAAGTTTGCAGAGAGAAGACAGATTGTATTAGTTAAGTGAAGAGAAAATTGGTAGTGGAAGGACACCTTTTTATGTTGGCACACGTGCGCAGCCAACATCGTGGGACAGTGCAGCTTTGGAGGCGGGGTCGCTGTTGGGCGAATGCAGAATGCAGGGCACATAGGTGTGTCCCTCATTCCCCAATCAGTCTGCATGCCAGCGCCACACCGTGCATACATAACGTGGTAAGCACATCTAAGAAAAGGTCCGCTGCAATCTGAGCAAAGCTTATCATATGCAGCAGACCCTTCCTATGTGCTTCCTTGACATTATGAGCATAGTCGGCGGCGGGCGCTCTAGCTACTGCCGACTTCAGGGTGCCCAATCCCCTGTTGGTTAACCCCTTCTTTGTGCTCTGGCAGGAGCCCACTCCTGTCGGCATAAGCCCCAGTTGTTGAATGCCGAGGGGTGCCCAATCCCTGTCGGCATTACTTCATCATCCCCCGTGTTGGTGCCAACGAGGGTGCCCAATCCCCGTCGGCTACAGACACCCCAAACAGTTAGATGGGCATGCTGGGCCCACCCCAGCATGCCAAATCTCGCAAAACAAAAACTGTCCCGCAATTTTTTTTCCTGTAAATGAAAGCAGTTCATCGTAGTCTCGATGCCCCTCCCTCACCACCCACTCCTCTGTGCACCCTGCTCCTCACCCCCGTCACCCCATACTTACTTGCAGAGTCTGGTGCCATGATCTCGTGGACCAGGAACATGTCTGCACTCTTCAAAGCTGACCGCGAACTGAAGAAATGCCGGTAAGCTATATAATGGAATGAATAGGGTTTTTTCAACTTTAATGCATATCTCGGGCATTTTTGCGAATTTTGGCCCCAAATTTTCAACATGGGGTTTTTGGGACACCTTCTCATGAATTCTTGCACTGTCATGGCATTATTCAGTCCTGAAAGGTGATTTCGCAGTCACTGTGTGGAATCACCTTTCGGGACCAAGTAACGAAATGGCAGTGCCACTGTTAATGAGAGGGACTCTCGAAAAGCCTATGTTGCAAGTTTGTTGGGAAAAATCCCAAAAAATGACTGTTTTACGAGCGTGCATGGCAACTGTGCAATGCACGCTCGTAAGTTAGCACATTCACACTATTTTCATGCTAGATTCTCAACACTGGCATTTTACCACACCTTCTTGTGAACCATACAGCTGTCATTTTTCACATCCTGGCTGAAATGTGTTTTCACACTTCCGGCGCAGAATAGCATGGTCGCTGTGAGAAATCAGTGTTTGGGACACATTATGAAAATGACAGTGACATTGTTCATGAGCAGAGGTCCTAAAATGCCTATGTTGAAAATTTGGTGACAATACTCCATAAAATGACTGTTTTACAAGCGTGCATAGCAACTGTGCAATGCACGCTCGTAAGTTAGCGCATTTGCAATATTTTCTTGCCACATTCTCAACATTGGCATTTTACCACACCTTCTTGTGAACCATACAGCTGTCATTTTTTACATCATTGCCAAAATGTGTTTTCGCACTTCCGGTGCAGAATAGCGCAGTCGCTGTGCGAAATCACTGTTCGGGACACATTATGAAAATGACAGTGACACTCTTCATGAGCAGAGGTCCTAAAATGCCTATGTTGAAAATTTGGTGACAATACTCCATAAAATGACTGTGTTATGAGTGTGCGTTGCACAGTTTGCACACACGCTCGTAAGTTCGCAAACTTATAATATTTTCACTCCACATTTTCAACAGTGCCATTGTTCTACACCTCCTAATGAACAGTACAGCTGTCATTTTTCACATCCTGACCAAAATCTGTTTTTGCAGTTCAGGCACACAATAGCATGGTTGCTGTGGAAAGCCCATGTTCGAGACACATTATGAAAATGGCAGTGACACTGTTCATTAGCAGATGTCCTAAAATGCCTATGTTGAAAATTTAGGGATGAAAGTCTTTAAAATGAGTGTTTTACAAGCACGTGTTGTGCAGTTTTCATGCACGCTTGTCACTGTGGATTTGTAATACTTTCATTCCAGCTGCTCATCAATGGCATTTTTCCATACCTCCTTATGAACAGTACAGCTGGCTGAAATGTGTTTTCGCACGTCCAGTGCAGAATTGCACGGTCACTGTGTGAAATCGCTTTTTGGGACACTTTGAGGAAATGACGGTGACACTGTTCATCAGCAGAGGTCCTAAAATGCCTATGTTGAAAATTTGGTGGCCAAAGTCCAGACAATGACTGTGTTGCAAGAGTGCATTGTGCAGTTTTCATGCACCCTTGTAACTTCGTCAATCTGCAATATGTTCATGCCGCATTTTCACCACTGGCATTTGTGCACACCTCATTATCAACAGTCCAGATGCCATTTTCCACAGCCTTCCCAAAACATGTTTCCACAGCTCTGCCACACAGTGGCATACTTGCTGTGTGAAATCACCTTTTGGGACACATTAACAAACTCACAGCGCTATGCCTCTCCACCTCCGCCACTGCCAATGCCAGCTCGACAACATTTGGCATTGACAAATGCTTGTTTAATCATAGATATGTTGCTTCACATCCTCTGTTAGATATGTTCAGAGCAGGCTTTTCAAGTGGGCTCCTCAAAAATAAAATAAGTGTAGAAAACAGAAACTTTAAATGGTTTGCTGCTGCTGTTTTGGAGTATGGGGATCCTGGGTTTGGATGTCAGAGGCTACAAAAAGATTCCTAAATGCTGCCAAGAATACCTACTCTTTTACTTAATATCATCTTCCTTGAGTAGGCTTCTGGGTTTAATTGAAAGCAACTGTATCCACCCCAACTGGCAAGCTCAGCCACAGACTGGTAACTTACCAGGTTTGTTTTTAAGCTTTCTGGACTCCGTCTCGACTCCTGCCTCTGTGACTGTCCGTATTCCGTCCCCCCCAAAAAAATCAGCACAGCACTGCAAGCAGTACTCAGCTTCAAGCACAGCTCACTCTGCTTCATGATGACGCCATGAAGTCAGACTTGCCTCAGATTCCCCCTTAATTTAATGTCCCCGTGGTGTCCTGACATGCTGCAGCTAATCATGTTAGCTGAAGCCGCTGGGAAAAATGGGAAACTGAGTCCACTATATGTGCAGGCAAGTTATGAAGATGTCCTGTATTGAGTAATGGGACAGACAGGCAAAGGCAAGTCATTTTTTTATAAAATACCAGTCAGAATTTCCCTTAAAAGTTAAAATGGGACTGTTTGGCAACCCTAAGTTTGCAGGACCAGGACAGCTGTGCCAACTGCCCCAACCCCCAAAAGCTGGCCCTGGCAATAACTTTAGTGTGCATGATTACTTTGTTCTGAAGATGCTTTATTGTAGCTGTTTTAATTATTGGTATTAAAAAAATCTTATTTATTTTTTTTCCTAACGCTGCAGTCTTTATTTTGGCAGTGCTCTTAGGCATTTGTTGTTCGCCTGCCACTACTGCAATGCATGTGGCCTAGATTTAGCTTTCTAACATTTGTTAAGGAAAAACATTGCAGACAACAATATCAAAAAAACTGTTAAGTCTTCCCTTTTTTTTTCTCTGGACTGCAGATTCCCACAGACATTATTTGTTCTCTAGGGCAGGCAGGTCAGAGGCTGTGGTGGCACTTTTGCTGCCATGACTTAGCTGTCTGACTGTTGTAAAACAGTGAAGAGCTGGTTGATGGGGAGCAGGTTGGAGGGTGGGGCTGTCAATGTTGTTCTGTTGTTACTGTGTTTATAGTATTTCCTCTGTTCATGACTGTTATTGTTTTTTCAGGCTTTTCTGTACCTTGTGCTTGTTGAATAAAGTATATTTAATTAAAAAAAAAACAGTGAAAGGCTGAAAAACAACAGTATAAAAAAATTGTTGAAGTCTTTTTGTATCCAGACTGCATGCCAGAGACTTGATCTGTGCCCTAGGATAGGCAGGGACTGGGGGGCACCTGTGCATGCATCAGGACTTAGCTTTCTGACTGTTGTTAAAGCAAAAAGTTACAGACACCAATATACTGTAGAACAACAATTGTTGAAGTCTTTACTCTTTTTGTTTCCAGATAGCAGACACCACAGATGTTATATGTGCATTAGGGTAGGTAGGGCATGGGACCTGAGGTCACTTTTCCGGTCTAGACTTAGCTTTCTGGCTGTTGTTAAAACAGTAAAAAGTTGAAACAGCAATATAAAACGAGCATTTGATAATGCCGAATGTTGATTGCGTTGGTCTGTTGAACTCGCTCACTGCCCTGTGTCACTTGCTCGTTCTGCTTCTCCCAGTGCTGCAGGCTGCTCCTTTGTACTGGGCTCCTGCCTGCATTGGCACATTTTTCTGCCCACAAAGAAATCTGCAGCTGTCCTGACAGAGCTTCGTTGAGGTGGGTCACTCCTTCTCTCTCACTCGCTCATTCTGTTTCTGCTGGTGGTGCAGGCTGCGTCTTTTGTACTGGGCTACTGCCTGTGTTGGCACCTTTTCCTGCCCACAAAGAAATCTGCAGCTGTCCTGACAGAGCTTCTTTGAGGTCGCTCACTCCTTCTGTCTCATTTGCTCTTTCTGTTTCTCCTGGTGCTGCAGACTAGCATTTTGTTGTGGTTTCCTGCCTCTGTTGTCATTTTTTTCTGCCACAAAGAAATCTGCAGCAGTCCCAACAGAGCTCCACTGGCCTCACTCACTCCCCCATCTCACTCTCTAGTTCCGTTTCTGCCGGTGCTGCAGGCTGTCCTTTTGTACTGGTTTCCTGCCTGCATTGTTGATCTTTTCTGCCCACAAAAAAATCTGCAGCAGTCAAGATAGAGCTCCGTTGAGCTCGCTAACTCACTCCCCTTCTCTCACTCATTCATTCTGTTTCTCCTGCCGCTGCAGGCTGCCCTTTTGTACTGGGACCCTGCATGAGTTGCTGCCTTTTTCTGCCCACAAAGAAATCCACAGCAGTCCCAACAGAGCTCCGTTGAGCTCACTTAATCCCCCTCCCTCACTCGCTCGTTCTGTGTCTCACGTTGCTGCAGGCTGCCTTTTTGTACTGGGTTCCTGCCTGCGTTGCTGGTTTTGCCTGCCCACAAAGACATGTGCACCTGTCCTGATGCAGCTCCATTGTGGTCACTCACTCCCCCTCTCTCACTCGCTCATTCCATTTCTTCCAGTGCTGCAGGCTGGCCTTTGGGAACCCTAAGTTTGCAGGGCCAGGACAGCTGTGCAACTGCCCCCCCCCCAAAGCTGGTCCTGGCAATAACTTTATTGTGCATGATTACTTTGTTCTGAAGCTGCTGTGAGTGTGCAAAAGCAGCAGCTTTACTTCCTTTATTGTAGCTGTTTTAATTATTGGTATTAAAAAAAATCTTATTTATTTTTTCTCCTAATGCTGCAGTCTTTATTTTGGCAGTGTTCTTAGGCATGTGTTGTTCGCCTGCCACTACTACAATGTATGTGGCCTAGATTTAGCTTTCTAACATTTGTTAAAGAAAAAACATTGCAGACAACAATATCAAAAAAACTGTTAAGTCTTCACTTTTTTTTTCTCTGGACTGCAGATTCCCACAGACATTATTTGTTCTCTAGGGCAGGCAGGTCAGAGGCTGTGGTGGCACTTCTGCTGCCATGACTTAGCTGTCTGACTGTTGTAAAACAGTGAAGAGCTGGTTGATGGGGAGCAGGTTGGAGGGTGGGGCTGTCAATGTTGTTTTGTTGTTAATGTGTTTATAGTATTTTCTCTGTTCATGACTGTTATTGTTTTTTCAGGCTTTTCTGTACCTTGTGCTTGTTTAATAAAGTATATTTAATTGAAAAATAAACAGTGAAAGGCTCAAAAACAACAGTATAAAAAATTGTTGAAGTCTTTTTGTATCCAGACCGCATGCCAGAGACTTAATCTGTGCCCTAGGATAGGCAGGGGCTGGGGGGGCACCTGTGCATGCAGCAGGACTTTGCTTTCTGACTGTTGTTAAAGCAAAAAGTTACAGATGCCAACATACTGTAAAACAAAAATTGTTGAAGTCTTTACTCTTTTTGTTTCCAGATAGCAGACACCACAGATGTTATATGTGCATTAGGGTAGGTAGGGCATGGGACCTGAGGTCACTTTTCCGGCCTAGTCTTAGCTTTCTGACTCTTGTTAAAAGAGTAAAAAGTTGAAACAGCAATATAAATCAAGCATTTGTCAATGTCTAATGTTGATTGCGTTGGTCTGTTGAGCTCGCTCACTGCCCCTGTGTCACTTGCTCATTCTGCTTCTCCCAGTGCTGCAGGCTACTCTTTTGTACTGGGCTTCTGCCTGCATTGGCACGTTTTGCTTCCCACAAAGAAATTTGCAGCCGTCCTGACAAAGCTTCGTTGAGGTGGGTCAATCCCACTCTCTCACTCGCTCATTTTGTTTCTGCTGGCGCTGCAGGCTGCCCTTTTGTACTTGACTCCCGCCTTTGTTGGTGACTTTTTCTGCCCACAAAGAAATCGGCAACAGTCCTGACACAGGTCCATTGAGCTAGCTCACTCCCCCTCTCTCACTCTAATTGTGTTTCTCCCAGCACTGCAGGCTGCCCTTTTGTACTGGGCTTCTGCCTGCTTTGGCACCTTTTTTCTGCCCACAAAGAAATTTGCAGCTGTCCCAACAGAGCTTCGTTGAGGTCGCTCTCTCCCCTCTCTCACTCGCTTATTCTGTTTCTGTTGGCACTGCAGGCTGCCCTTTTGTACTGGACTCCTGCCTGCATTGCCACCTTTTTCTGCCCACAAAGAAATCTGCATCAGTCATGATAGAGCTCTGTTGAGGTCATTCACTCTTCCTGTCTCACTCGCTCATTCTGTTTCTCCTGGTGCAGCAGATGCCATTTTTGTAGTGGTCTCCTGCCTCTGTTGGCACCTTTTTCTGCCCACAAAGAAATCTGAAGCAGTCCTAACAGAGCTCTGTTGAGCTCCCTTTCTCCCCCTCTGTCACTCGCTCATTCTGTTTCTGTCAGCGCTGCAGGCTGCTCTTTTGTACTGGGCTCCTGCATGCATTGCTGCCTTCTTCTGGCCACAAAGAAATCTGCAGCAGTCATGATACAGCTCCGTTGAGCTCACTCACTCCCCCTCTCTTACTCGTTCATTCTGTGTCTCCTGCTGCTGCAGGCTGCCCTTTTGTACTAGGCCCCTGTATGCATTGCTGCCTTTTTCTGCCCACAAAGAAATCCAAAGCAGTCCCAACAGATCTCCGTTGAGCTCACTCAATCCCCCTCCCTCACTCGCTCGTTCTGTGTCTCCTGTTGCTGCAGGCTGCCTTTTTGTACTGGGTTCCTGCCTGCATTGCCGGTTTTGTCTGCCCACAAAGACATGTGCAGCTATCTGACACAGCTCCGTTGTGGTCACTTACTCCCCCTCTCTCACTCGCTCGTTCCGTTTCTGCTGGCGCTGCAGGCTGGCCTTTTGTACTGGGCTTCTGCATGCGTTGCTGCCTTTTCCTGCCCACAAAGAAATCTGCAGCAGTCACAATAGACCTGCGTTGAGCTTGCTCACTCCCCCTCTCTCACTCTCTATCGTTCTGTTTCTCCCAGTGCAGCAGGCTGCCCTTTTGTACTGGGCTACTGCCTGTGTTGGCACCTTTTCCTGCCCACAAAGAAATCTGCAGCTGTCCTGACAGAGCTCCTTTGAGGTCGCTCACTCCTTCTGTCTCATTTGCTCTTTCTTTTTCTCCTGGTGCTGCAGGCTGACATTTTGTAGTGGTCTCCTGCCTCTGTTGTCATTTTTTTCTGTCACAAAGAAATCTGCAGCAGTCCCAATAAAGCTCCATTGGCCTCACTCACTCCCTCTGTCTCACTTTCTAGTTCCATTTCTGCTGGCGCTGCAGGCTGACCTTTTCTACTGGGCTCCTACATGCGTTGCCTCCTTTTCCTGCCCACAAAGAAATCCGCAGCAGTCACAATAGACCTGCGTTGAGCTTGCTCACTCCCCCTCTCTCACTCTCTCGTTCTGTTTCTCCCAGTGCTGCAGGCTGCCCTTTTGTACTGGGCTACTGCCTGTGTTGGCACCTTTTCCTGCCCTCAAAGAAATCTGCAGCTGTCCTGACAGAGCTTCTTTGAGGTCGCTCACTCCTTCTGTCTCATTTGCTCTTTCTGTTTCTCCTGGTGCTGCAGGCTAACATTTTGTTGTGGTCTCCTGCCTCTGTTGTCATTTTTTTCTGCCACAAAGAAATCTGCAGCAGTCCCAACAGAGCTCCACTGGCCTCACTCACTCCCCCGTCTCACTCTCTAGTTCCGTTTCTGCTGGTGCTGCAGGCTGTCCTTTTGTACTGGTTTCCTGCCTGCATTGTTGATCTTTTCTGCCCACAAAGAAATCTGCAGCAGTCAAGATAGAGCTCCGTTGAGCTCGCTAACTCACTCCCCTTCTCTCAGTCATTCATTCTGTTTCTCCTGCCGCTGCAGGCTGCCCTTTTGTACTGGGACCCTGCATGAATTGCTGCCTTTTTCTGCCCAGAAAGAAATCCGCAGCAGTCCTGAAAGAGCTCAGTTGAGCTCGGTCACTCCCCCCCCCCCAGTCACTTGATCCTAATCAGTCCCAAACACTGATTTCCGACAGCGACTGCAATATTCTGTGCCAGAAGTGCGGAAACACATTTCGGCCAGGATGTGAAAAATGACAGCTGTACTGTTCATAAGGAGGTGTGAACAAATGCCAGAGTTGAAAATCTGGCTTGCAAATATTACTAATTTGCAAACTTACAAGGGTGCATGGAAACTGCACAACACACGCTCGTAACACAGCCATTTTATGGAGTTTCATCACAAAATTTTCAACATAGGCATTTTAGGACCTCTACTCACGAACAGTGTCACTGTGATTTTCTTAATATGTCCCGAACACTGATTTCCCACAGCGACTGCGCTATTGTGCACTGGAAGAGCGAAAACACATTTCGGCCAAGATGTGAAAAATGACAGCAGCACTGTTCATAAGGAGGTGTGGCAAAATGGCAATGCTGAAAATCTGGAGTGAAAATATTGCAAAGTTGCGAAGGTATGACAGTGCATGGAAACAGAGCAATGCACATTCCTAACACACTCATTTTATGGACTTTCGTCACCAAATTTTCAACATAGGCATTTTACAACCTCTGCTAATGAACAGTGTCACTGTCATTTTCATAATGTGTCCCGAACATGGATTTCCCACAGTGACCATGCTATTCTAAACCGGAACTGCAAAAACACATTTCAGCCAGGATGTGAAAAATGACAGCTGTTCTGGTCATGAAGAGGTGCAGAAGAATGAAAATGCTGAGAATCTGGAGTGAAAATATTATTAATTCGTGAAGTTATGAGCATGCGTGCAAACTGCACAACACATGCTCATAACACAATCATTTTATGGAGTATTGTCACCAAATTTTCAACATAGGCATTTTAGGATCTCTGCTGATGAACAGTGCCACTGTCATTTTCTTAGTCTGTCCTGAACACTGATTTCCCACAGCAACCGTGCTATTCTGCGCCGGAAGTGCGAAAACACATTTCAGCTAGGATGTGGAAAATGACAGCAGTACTGTTCACAAGGAGGTCTGAAAAAATGCCAATGTTGAAAATCTAGCGTGAAAATATTGCAAATTCACAAAGTTACGAGTGTGCGTAGCAACTGTGCAACTCACACTCATAAAACAGTCATTTTTGGATTTTTCCCACCAAATTTTCAGTATAGGCTTTTTGAGAGCCCACATCATGAACAGTGGCACTGTCATTTCATTACTTGGTCCTGAAAGGGAATTCCACAGAGTGACTGCGAAGTCACCTTTTGGGGCTGAATAACGCCATGACAGTGCCAGAATTCATGGGGAGGGGTCTCAAAAACCCCGTGTTGAAAATTTGGTGCCAAAATTCCAAAGAATGCCTGAGATATGCATCAAAGTTGAAAGAAAACTATTCCATTATACAGCTTATCGGCATTTCCTCATTTCACGGTCAGCTTTGAAGAGTGCAGATGTGTTCCCGGTCCACTGAAGATCAACGCGCCGGCCTCTGGAGGTGATTGTGGGGTGAGGGGCATGTGGGGAGGCAGGGTGTGTAGTGGGTGGGTGTGGGTTGTCGGAGGGGAATAGGGAGACCACCGAGGTACCTTTTTCTTTTTTACAGGTTAAAAAAAAAAAAGGACATCATGGGACCGTTTTTGATTTTACAGGGGCATGTGGCATGCTGGGGTGGGCTTCCAGCGTGTCATCAAAGTATTTTTATAGGGGGGCAGCTGTAGCCAACGGGGGATTGGCTACTCCTGTCAGCACACAACAAAAGAGAGGGTTGTGACATTATGCCGATGGGGATTGGGCACCCCGTCAGCAGACAACAAAAGTGGGGGGGTACATAATGCCGACTGGGAGTGTGCTCCCCAGTCAGCATCATAAACCTTGGGGCACTGAAGCCAATGGGGAATATCAGTGTTTCAAGGTTCCACCCTGCAATGACAAATCACTCCCTCATTGCAGCAAATGGTTGATGCTGCAATGACAAGGCGGCCCCTGATTGCAGCAGCTAAAATTTTATAAGTTGGTGGCACGCTGGCTGAACTAGTGTCAGCAGCAGCATTCCACAGTATTGGGGGAAGTGGGCCAAGCCTTTAAAGGCTGTGGGGGCATTGGCCACAATAGTGCCACCTCCACAACCTACTTTTGGAGAAACCTGCCGCAATATGTTCCTTGTGCATGCTCGCAATCAACATAAAAATTGTTGAAGTCTTTTTGTCTTCAGATTGTATGTCAGAAAATGTATCTGCACCCTATGATAGGCAGGGGCCTGAAGGGCACCTCCACATGTGGTCTAGACTTACCTTTGTGACTGTTGTTCAAGTAAAAAGTTACAAAGAACAATATAAAAAGTTGTTGAAGTCGTTACTTGTTTGTGTCCAGATGCCACAATCATTATCTGTGCCATAGGGTAGGCAGGGTAGAGGCCAGAAGGGCACCTTTGCAACCTAAACATAGATTTCTGACTGTTTCTAAAACAGTAAAAATTTGAAAGAACAATATAAAACATTGTTCAAGCCTTTTTTTCTCCAGACCGCACACTACAGACATTGTCTGTGCCCTAGGGTAGGCAGGGTTGGGGGGGCATGTTTGCATGTAGCCTAGACTTAGTTTTCTGAATGTTGCTGAGGTAAAAAGCTACAGACAACAGTATAAAAAATTGTTGAGAAGTCTTTACCCTTTTTGTCTCTAGATGTCACAGACATTATTTGTGACTTAGGATAAGTAGATCAGGAGCCAGAGGGGCACTTACCTGTTCTGCTGTCCCCTTTACTCCAACTAGATCAGGTGTTATTTCACTCTAGTACCACTGTCACTGCCATTGTTCTAGTGCAAGTTTCAGCCTCTGTAGTGACCAATGTTGTTTCCACATCAGCTGCCGCCACCACTACCACCTCCACTGCTGCTGCCAGTGCCACCATCAGCTCTACCTCCAGTACTGCTACTACCACCATCATCACCACCTAAACTACTGCTGTTGCTGACAAAGTATCACTACCACCAAATGCACCAGTACTACCATGACTACAGCTCGTAACAGAAGTATTCAATCTTGGCTTTGGCAGTTAAATCCAAGCAGTTCCTCTGAGCATGATGAAGGCAGTGAGGCAATGTCTTCTGGGTCAGAATATGCTCCTACCCCAGAAGATTTAAAAAGGTTTGAAGATGTGTTCCATATCACATCCTCTGAGAACAATGTCCTCATCACCTTACTCCACAAGGAAGTACTCAGGTCAAAAAATGATCCACAAATCAGTGCTGAAGCCAGGCACAAAAACACTGCAGCTGTTCCTGCTCATCTCCCAGGTTAACCTCCTGCTAATTCCATCTTTTTTTTCCGATTATCTTTCACTCCAGTCGCAGTCCCAGGAGACACTCTCTTAGGCATCCAACTTGTGTCCTGCCCTGCCTGAAGCCCCCCCTCATCAGTACCTTCCTTACCTCCACCCCCACCTCACAGCTGGCACCCTAGCTTAACCCCTCTAGGGTGGGGCCGCCCCTCCTACCTTGGGCGCACTTCATACCTTGTAGACTCAAGCTGCAGACGTGGGCCCCAGGCGGAGGATCTGTGTGAAGGTCAGCGAGGTTGGGCCTGGCAGTGGGCATGGGGGTTGGTTCCGTCACCTACCCCTGAGACCAGGGTTTTCCTTGTTCTGTCCCTTCCCCTGTGCATAGGCACACACCAATGCTTATTGGAGCACAGCAACCCTGCCAATGTCGGACACGCTAGTACGTGCCTGCCCAGCTTGCTGCAGTAGCCCTGGTCTCCACCGGGGGTTTCTAGCTCACCGGGCTATCCCATTCCCTTGATCCAGAGAGGAGAGCACAATGGGGGTGCTCAGTCCTCAACCCTTCCCCTGCCGACCCCCGGCACCTAAGTCCATTTCTGAATCTGGGTCGCCAGCATGGCGCAAGGTGTGGTGTCCAGCACCTCAACCCTCAGCGCCACTGGGCCTAGCTGCTAAGTCCATCTTAACTCTTGCTCATCCCAGTTGTTCTGATACCACATCTGGTGACAGTTCACAACAATCTTCTACACCACTCCATGCTGAATCTGGTGGTCATGGACACAAGCAACATATAAGAGGGTTGAGGTCAGGTACAACTTCAAATTCCAGTGAAATCAGGACATATTTTTATGAACAGGAGGATAATAAAAGGTGATTCGTGTGTTCACACTGTGGCCAGATTTTTAGCCATGGCAAACATATTAATAAACTGAGCACACTGTGTCTTTGGAACCACCTTCTAAAAAAGCATCCTGAGGATGCTAACTTGGATAAACCTCTGCCATTGTCTTTTCATGACACTGCATGTTGCATTTCAGAAAAGCAAAACCAGTTCCTGACTCTGTTGATGGTGCTACTCATGGTGATGGTTGCAGAGGCAGCCAGCCAGTGACCCAACACCAGCAAACTCTTGTTTCCAGTTCTTGCCTTAGTACTCTGACAGGAACAGCATCAAGCCCCTCACATAATGGTTCACATGGTGAGACATTAGATGTGCTGTTTGTGGTGCATCCCTCCACAGCTTAAATCACTCGCATTTGTCCACTCTGAAGCAAGGCCCAGAAGCACGAGTAAGCCACTTCAAATGCCTACTCTCAAAATAAAGGAAGCAATTCAGGCCTGCATAAAGTTCATGCCAACTCCCTCCACAGCTGTTCAGATCACACAGCTCATAGAGGGGAGAATTGCACTACATTTGCAATCTTATTCTATTGTTAATGATACTGAATTCCATAGACTTCTGCATTTTTTGTAACCTTGGTATCACATCCCATTGCAACTACTTTTTCTCGTACAGTCATACCAAATATCTATGAGGCATGTCGCGGTCAGGTGGAGAAATTAATGAATCTGGCTGTGGACAGGGTTTTCCACTGCACATCAGATGTATGGACCAGTAAAAACTCACTGCACGCATATCTCTCGCTCACAGCACACTGGTGTTCACCTACACCATTAGCACATGATGGCATAACTGCTTTTGACTCCTCTTCCTCTGACCTTGGCTCTAGCAATGCCCCATCCCACTGAATGGGTGCTCTGGTAAAAGCAGTTAATGATGACCACATCCAGGGGCTCTGCTGCTTAGATCATAAATTGAAACTTGTGGTCACTGGTGCTCTTCAGAGCAGTATGGGCAAGTCTCATATTGTAGCCACTTCTGTTGTTCTGCTGGGAAACCAGAGATCTGCAAACTGTTCAGGACCAGCTTGGCTTACTACACCATTGGCGAATCCAAGATGTCAGTACGTAATGGAACAGTACATTTTATATGTTGCAATGTTTGGTAGAACAGAAACTTCTACCCTTGGATAGCCTTTTCAGCACTGCAGAAGATTTTGTTCAACCACATCATTCCCATTTGCAGCCCAAACATGTGCAGTAGATTCTTTTAATTAAGCTCAATATTCATCTGATTGACTCTTCTAAGTGACTAGGGTGTATTAGTCGCAGCCTGACAATGTTCTATCACTGCCTGCCAGCTCTGAATATTGAATTGACTACTATACGCATGACTTTCTGATCTCTGCTCTTGATTTTACTGACAAAGATTCTGGAATAATGATGTCAGATGTGGTTGCAATTGCTGCTTAGTAGTTTGACTGAACTTATGGCTTTATAACCACTGCTGCTGTTAAAATGACAATGATCTTAAAAATTACTGAAAATCTTGTTCTGTCTCTGTTTTTTTTTTGTTTTTGTGTGTGCAATGCGACTTCTCCTCTTCTAGTATAGCTAGGCGCTGAGTTACAAAATGTACTTCTTATTATGTCATAACATTTCAGGCCAGACAGCGATCAAAATAATAGAATGAAAAAATATTTAAAAAAAACCCACAATTAAACAAAGACAAAATTAAACAAAAAATACAAAAAGTATGAAAATCTGAATATTTGCTCCACTCTGCAACTCAGCTTTGCTTTCTTCTCTCCAAAACAAACATAGTCTTCCATTTTTCATTATTTCCTCTATGTGCTATGCAACTGTTTGCTTCAGTGATTCCCTCCTGGTCTCTAAAACAGATGTTCTCTTCATTTTTCTCAGTACACCTGTCAGATAGAACACAGCATGTAAAGAAAATGCCTAAACTGGTTACTTTTGTGCACTCTTCTGTCAGTGCATATGTCCCCAATTAATGATTCTGTGTAACAAAATATTTTTTTTCTAACCGCATTTTTGCCATTTTGCCATTAAAATGTATATTTAAAAAGTGCTCAGAAACTTCCATTTAGCAAGGCTGCTGGCAGTCATCTCATGGGAGCCACTCGCCCCGTGCTCAGGATATGCTAATGTACCCTTTCTGACTCAACGCATTGTCCGTTGGGGGCACAGAAGCATATCCTGGGGAGGGGGAAAGCAGCTCCAATGAGATGGTTATTGGGAGGTGTCACCCTAGCTACACAGAAGTTTTTGAGCACTTTTTCAATTGAAGTTATGATACCAAAATGCAGTTAGAAAATATATATATTTTACACAGAAACACTAATCAGGGGCATAAATATGCACTAGCAGGAGAGCACACAAAGGTAACTGGTGTTTTTCTTCAAACTACACTTACACTGCCTAACTCTACATCAGTATAGTATGTTTTCACAACTTATATTACCCACTAGCCATGCTGAGCAGAAATATCTCACCTGCCTATTTTAGGGTGTATTTTTTAAGGCCTACAGTATTTTAATACAGATACTGTACTATGGTCTAATACCAGCATAGTTGAATACCAGAATACAGTTCAATACCTAAATACGCTAGGTGTACTTATCGAATATTAAATGAATACACAAGTTAGGTATTTGCACACCCTTACTTTAATGTAATCAGTGCCTCTCAGGGGTGGACAAGAAGAGAAAAAGCACCAAAGCATGGGGGCATGAAACGAAGTTGGTGGGAGTTTAAGAGGGATGTGAAGAAATACTATTCCACAGAAAAGGTGAAAGGCACCTGAAACAACCTGCCTGAAGAGGTGGTGGGGCCAAAAACAGTGGGGGAGCTTCATGCATGGGTGGAATAGGTACACAGGTATAATAAGTAGAGGAAAGGGAGGCAGGAGGAATGCCAGTGACCAAATAGGATTCAAAGTGTCATACTAGGCAGAGGAAACCAGGGCAGACTGGATGGGCCTACTGGCCCATTACTGCAGGCAAATTCTATGTTTCTGTGTTTCAGTGATGGACATCTGTTTGCCTTTATTCGTCATCATTAATTTCATTTTATCATCCAAGTCCTCCTCTCTCATCAGCCTGCAGTGGTGTACTGGTGTCCAGGGAAAATACAGCACAAGGAGATTGGGAAGGGAGGGGGAGTGACTATGGGGGGGGGGGATAAAACCCACCACCTGCATGGAAGACACTATATACCTCTTAACATGTTGCCACTGAAAATGTTGGGGAATGATACTCAAAATGTAGGAACATAAGGGACACTGGTGTTAATAATGTGGGACACATCATTATACACATGCAGATACAATCTTAGAACACTGGCAGCTACTGACGTAGTAGCATTCCACCAATGATCAAAGCTTGGACACTGGTTGGAAACCCTAACAACTGGATTACAATGACTTACACTGAGTCTTATGTGGGGTCCTCACCTTGCACTGACAAGTGCCAGGTAAGTACAGCTCTTAAAGAGATGATAATCATGCCTTGCCAAGTTGCCTTCAGAAACAATGAGGGAGATTAGCATTAAGACTAGAATCTGCCAAAGTAGGGACATTGTTAACTTCATCGACAGCCATGGAAGACCTGCACTAATCAAGATGGACAAGCTGCACAAGCCCAGGCCAATTTGTACTATTCCCTGGACAAGTAAAATCGGCCCTTTCTTCTTTTTTGTATACTTTATTTAGTTCAGCAGTCAAGTTAATCAATCATTTCACAGTTGCAGATTTGGCATCTTTTCAGACAGGAGTTAGTTAAGTTACACAAAGAAGATGCACATCACATATTATAGAAATCCAAAGTGATATTCCTCTAACCTTGCAGGAACTGGACTTTATCTAAATATTCACTTTGGGACCACTCCTGACTTTCATTAATAGTTCTAACTGGTACACTAAAAATTTGGAAATCAGGCCTGTAGTAATGCCTCTACTACGGGGGCCCAAACTTCTGAGAATTTATCTAGTTGTCCTCTAACATTGTACTGTATTTTCTCATATTTCATACAATCTAGCAAGAGATTTATCCATTCAGCAATTGTGGGGATTGAGGTGAGTCTCCAATGCAAAGCCAAAGCTTTCAAACCCATTACATTTCCTAATCTCCTCAAAATATCCTGATTATTCCTCCAAGAAGGACCCAATGAAAGTCCACCAGGAGGAAGGCCCAGTATAGCTTCCACAGGTTCTAATCTAAGCGGATGCCCCAATATTTTAGAAAGTATTTCTTGGATTCCTGCCAAATAGGTCTGCACCTTATTGAATTTCCAAACCATGTGGAAAAAAGTTCCCTCATGAATCTCGCATTCAGGACATAGAGGGGAGTCATCAGAGTTAATTATATGCACCAAGTATGGGGTATGGTAAGTTCTAAGGAGCATGTTATATTGTATAGCTCTGGCTCTATTGTTTACAGAACACCTCAAACAATTATTCACTATAGAGTTCCAGTCACCCCCGGTTAGCCCATCAGGGTATATGTCCATTTCCCACCTATCCTTAATCTTTCTTAACATGCCAGGCATAGCTCCAATTAAAATTTTATAAACCCTTCTCAGAGGTTTAAACTTAAGGTCACCTGACTGTCTCCAGAATAACTCCTCCAATGGGGTGTGAGAAATACCTTCCTTCTGTTTCAATCTACTTAATATTGTTTTAAAGGCCTCGCTTAGTTTAAAATATAAAGTAAAGTGGGAGGTTTTAACCTTATTTGCCAATACCAGGTTGTCAAAAGAAGTTATTTTACCCTCCAACGTTATATGCTTTACTAAGTATAACCCCTTGTTGAACCACTGCTTCAACACTGATTTATCCCATATGGCGGTACCCCCCCCCCTTGTAATACTTTATCAATTAAACTGTCAGGAGAAATCCCAATCTCCTCATTTATCCATTGGTGAGCCAGTTATCAAGCTTTGAACAGGCTATCCGTACATGGATGATAGGGAGTCTGCACTGAGAGAATTGCACCACATGGGGCCAAAACTTTGTGATATATTGAGATATTTTTAGTCTCCTCTAGATTGACCCAAGCTGGCTGGTCCTCAGGTTTCCTTAAAAGATCTTGAATGTGGGCCAGCTGAGAAGCTACCCAGTAGTAATGTACATTCGGGAGGCCCAATACTCCCCTACTCTGAGGAAGCCACAAAATTGACTTTTTTATCCTAGGCCTACGGTTATTCCATAGTTGCTGAGTAATGGCACCTTCAATAGTTTTAAAATATTTTAGTGGGACTTTAAGTGGAACTGATTGAAAAAAGTAACAAAATTGAGGCAGAACTGACATTTTAACTAAATTGACTCTGCCCAATAGAGTCAGGGGTAGAGCTATCCAAGACTGGCAATCGTCTTTTATTTTTTTGTATTAATTTTTTCATATTAAAATTTATGAAGTTTGACAATTTACAGGGGATTGATATTCCCAAGTAGTTTATTATTTTAACAGGCTGAACTTCCGTCTGGCCTATTTTAATGGAGTTTTTCGTTTCCCCCAATGGCATCCACTCACACTTATTCCAATTAATCTTGTGGTTGGAAAGAGGACCATATCTACCAAAAATAAGTGATAATTCCTTCATAGCCTCTCCTGGTAAGTCTAGAAACAACAATATGTAGTCCGCAAAAAGGGAAATCACATGTTCTCTACTTCTTCATTGAAGATCTCTAAGTCTAGGGTTGTCCCTAATAGTCTGTGCCAAGGCTTCAACTGTGAGAACATATAGTAATGGGGAAAGGGGGCAGCCCTACCTCGTGCCTCTAGTAAGGGTAAAAGGGGAAGACAGACTATTCTTGGTAAGGATTTGGGCTTTAGGGTTTTTATATAAACTTCCCAACCACTGCATCATATTGGGGCTTAGACCAAATTTCCTCAACACTGCCATCATAAACGGCCACTCAACCTGATCAAAGGCCTTCTCTGCATCTAACGCTAACAGGCCTACCAACTTTCCCTTGGCCCATCGATACATGATGTTAATAACCCACCTGATATTATGTTTAACTTGTTTGCCTTTTACAAAGCCTCCTTGGTCAGGGTGAACCAGTCTAGGGAGGAAAACCTCCAATCTATTGGCCAGTAACTTGGCTATGATCTCATAGTCTGTGTTTAGCAGCGAAATTGGGTGGTAAGATGAGCATAAGAGGGGGTCCTTTCCTGGCTTGGGTAAAACTGTAATTGTGGCTAAGTTCTGCAAATATGGGAGATATCCCTCAGTCAATGATTCAACTATCATCTCTAGCATGGTCTGACCCAGTTCATCCCATAAGATTTTATAAATCTCAGCTGGAATACCATCCAGCCCTGGAGCTTTAGCCCATTTAGGTTTCCACACCACTTCTTTTAATTCTTCTGTAGTAAAGGAGGATTCCAGCTGTTCCACTTCCTGATTAGTAAGCTGGGGCAAACTAATATCCCTAAAGAAGTCATCTGGGTTGGCCCCCTGGGGGTATTCTGAGGTATATAAATGTGCATAATAGGCAGAAAATGTTTCATGTATTTTCTGCTGATTGTACGAGTTCCCCTTCCCTTCAGCCACCACTCCTAGAATTTACCTGTCGGACATTTGTCTCTTAACCAATTCAGATAACCACTTTCCAGCCTTGTCACCTTCAAAATAAGAGAAGGATTTGGTCAAAATAAGCACCCTTTCAACTCCCTGAGATGAAATCTGGTTCAATTCACCTTTTAGTCATTTTAAAGATGCAAATTTTATATTATCATGTTTGACCATTAACTCTCTTTCCAAAAGCTGAATTTGGAGTTCCAACTCCTGCTTTTTTTATGTAATAATATTTTCTTATATGAAGTATAGGAGATAGTTTTCCCCCTAATCGAAGCTTTAAGCGCATCCCAAATTGTTCTCAGGTTGGTATCCCCTGGGTGATTAATTACAAGAAAGTCTCGGACATGTTGTTTCAATTGTTGAACAAATGCAGTTTCTGCCAGGAGGCTAGGGACCATTCGCCATGATGGGGCACCCTTCAGTTCCCCCCACCATCAATTGCAAGGGGGCATGGTCAGAAATTAAAATCGAGCCATAAGAGGCCTCCACCACATCCCCCATTCTATCTTTGGTCAAAAGTAAATAGTCCTGTCTTGTAAAACTTTTGTGTGCATTCAAGTAAAAGGAATACTCCCTGATGGCCGGGTGGCAGAACTTCCACGCCTCCAACAGGGATCTCCCCTCAGTCAAGTGACAAAGTGCTCCCACACTCCTCAGGGTAGGGCCTCTCTGCACTCCCGAGTGGTCTAGATGAGGGTCCCAGTATGTATTCAGATCTCCCCCTATGATAATGTCATCTAGAAGTGGGGCCAATGTTGTTTCCAGATGTGTAAAAAAATCAGGGGCATCTATATTGGGACCATAAAGAGAGACCAATGTTACTATGGAGCAACTCAAATCGACCACCCCAATGACATATCTGCCCTGAGGGTCAGAAGTTGTAGATAAAACCCTATGATGGAACCCTGACCTAATCCATATTGCTACTCCACGTGCTTTTGAGGTATAAGGTGCAGTTAGCATTGTCCCCTCCAAGATCAGTGCAGTCCATTTCTTTCCTTGTTGAATGAAGTTCTTGCAGAAATATTATATCTCCTCTCATTTTAGATACAATTTGAGTCCAGACCCTTTTTCTTTTAATGGCCGTGCATAGGCCATTCACCTTCCATGTTACCAAAGTTATATTAGCCATGCTAAAGGTAATTTTTAATTACCTTGACCCATCTTATATGTCATCTTATCATTAGTGTTAACAAATAACTACTGCTGATATATCATTTTGGAAACACTTTAAGCCACTTCATAACATAACACTTTTCCCACCCCTCGCTTACTAACATCCAACTACCATCAACCAGTTTTTAAAAACAACTACCAAGTCCCTTTCCCTTTGTTGATCCCCTTGTAACATCTCTAAATCCCCTAAACCCACCCTAACTCCCTTAAGGAGTTAAAAGATTAGCCTAGGAAACCTTCTACTTTTCATGGATTGAGCATCCACCCCTTGCAATAATTTAACCTCTTTGCTATATCTTCATTATGTAGTATATTAATTATTAAATTACCCTCAACATCCCCACCCAAACAAAACTGTACATCCATCTAATTTTGTGCTCCACTTTAGGAAATCGTGGGCTATTAACCTAGACTGAGAAAAACAAAAAACATATAAAAATATCAACTTCAGGAGATGCGCAGTGAAGTGCTGCCCCCTACTGTCATCAACTGGGGCAGACCTTACCACGCAAAATGGTTGATTCAGCCTTAACACGACTGCTCTTACTAAACTGGATTAATACAGCATCTTCCAGATAAAATAATTACTGTAAAATACACATAGCGCATCAAATTAAAAACAAGAAAAGAAATGAAAAACACATTAGCCCTACTGCCTCTCAAAACAAAATGAGCCAACAATCAGTGATGGATTGACTTATAAAGACTTTAGCCAGATATATTAAAAGTCAAAACAGGCTCGACATCCAGTCCATGCATTTAGTAGCGGAACATGAGCTGAAAGACAAAGGGGAGAAGCAGTCTGGCCAAGCTATTTAAAGTTACTGTCCCCACAAATCCTACAATTCACGAGAGGGAGACTAGGTGAAAGGAGGAGAGGGGCTCCCAATCCAGCCATTATAGGCCCCTACCGGAGTTACAGATCAGCAAAAAGCACCCTCCCTCCCAGTCCCAAGCCACGTTCAACAGTGCCTTATCCAAATAACAATCAGTTAGCCTTAAAGATTTCCAGGCCCTGCACATATTCCAGTGCCCAAGAGGGATCGGTAAAAGATCTGGTATTTCCTCCGGGTGGCCTAATGTTCATTCGCGCTGGGTAAGCAAGCGTGAAAGAGCAGTTCTTAGAATGAAGAAGCCTTCGAACCTCCAAAAAAGCTTGTCTTTGGGTTGTGGAGGAGTCGGGAATAGTCCAGGTAGATGCTTACTCTGCTCTGCTGCTCCATTATTGTGCCCACTTTCCTGGCCGCTTCCAGGATCATCACCCTGTCTTGATATAAAAATTTTATGATCAGGTGCCTTGGTCTTTGGTCAGCTGAGGGTTTAGGGCCTGGAGACCAGTGCACTCTCTGAATCTCAAGGTCGATATCGTGGAGCAGCTGTAAGGAGACAACGAGCCATTTTGTAAGGAAGATTGCACAGTCTTTCCCCTCGAGCCCCTCATGGGAAGCCTATAATTCTTATGTTGCAGCACCTTTCATGATTTTCATGATCGTCAACAGCCTGTTTCAAAATTTCAATCTCTCTTAGTGCTTTTGTTAGGTCAGAGGCATAAGTGGTAGCTCTATCTTCTTGGTCACTCACTCGTTGTTCCACTTCCCCTAGATACCTCTAGTGAGTATCGACCATTTCTGAGGTAGCGTTTATAGCTTGCTGAAGGTGTTGTAGCTGAGCTGTAATGTTACCAAAGCCTGCCTCCATTCTGGTTCCTAGTTCATATTTTAAGTCTTTTAATTGGCGCTCTAGCTTCTTGTACCCTCCAGCCATTGATGAGTTAGAACTCCCTTCCTACACCTTTCCCTCCTCATTCAAGGCTGATCTCAATGTGATGTTTACTGGGTCGACCTCTGGCATCTCTTCCAATGCTGTCCCAGGCTTAGCAGGGCCTTTCATGGGAGACTTCCATGAGGTAGATTTAAAACAAATTTGGGCTTGCTTTCTACCTGATTTTGAAGCAGACAACATCAGCACACCTTTATCTCTACCAATCTTTGAAAAAATTTTAAGTCTGGGCACGGTGGAGAGGAGATCGCAAGGGATGGATACAGAGCTCCTGGTTTAAGCAGCCATTCCACTCTGATGCTAGCCACCACCCCCAGCCCTTGCTTCTAATATGAAATCTTTTTTCTCTTCACCCCTGACAGTTTCAATAACCTCTTAATCAGCGATGTTGTTAAAAAAATCTCAGATCCATTCTGAAAGAAAACATAGTTCTCAGGAGTGCACCGTAAACTATTTCTTATTATGACATTTACAACAACCAAAAAACAGGGACCATAATGCACTGCATCAGTATTGGTGATGTGGTGGATAATAGAGGGAAAACAACATGAGAAAGATATGGTCTATACACCAGAAAGTGCTGCCAGATGGAGGCTAGATAAGGAGGCAGATAACAGAGAATTTCCATAAAGATGGAATGGTACAGGAGGTTGAGCTGATGGATAAGTAGGGTTGTGGCTAATACAGGGGCAGATAATAAAGGGTGCTCTGTATTTCCGTCTTGTACGTAGTGGGTGGATTGAGAAGGAGGGAATTGTTGCCTACAGGAAGTAAAAGGAAGGTGTGGGATTTGTGTGTTCAGTGTTTGTTTGGAGCAGGATTGTCACCACATTTGTTCTGAGGTGAATCACTTGTAATATAAATATAATGTTATTTTATAGTTTGCAGTTTGTGTACTGTACCTTTTTCGGGGTTGTCTTTGTGGCCGGGATTTGTTGGCTTCTTGCTGTGGTGGCTTGTTAATTTTTTGGTACTGTGATTTCATGTGTCACTGTTTGGTGAGCTTTCTGGACTGCTGATTTCTTGTTGTTTAAAAAAAAAAGCATTTTGAAAGGCATGTTTTAGCCAGAATCTGACTGTTGCTAATTAATAGCTTTCCTGGCACAGCTTTCTTGTTCCAATAGAACATCTGAAGTAGCAGCCCACTGAGTTCTAGAATATTGAGATTCACTCTTAACATTTGGACTATATTAAGTTTAAAACAAGTGAAACATATTTATATTTTTTTGCATATTTATGTATATGTTAAGGGAGTAAGCAATATTAAGTGAGTAAGTAAGAGAGGTGTAAGAAGTATTCCATATATAGCAAACACCATATAGAAGTTTGGCCTTTTTGATTCTAGTTTATGGGTACTAGGCAGATAGAGGAAAACAAGTTATTAACAATGATCTAGCGATATCAGTCAGTATGGAGATGAGCTACAATGGAGAGGTAGTCAGTTGTGGTGACTGTGGGGTTACTGTTCTCCAGAGTTATGCTCTGGAGGTGGGGGCACTGCCTCATCTACAGGATCTTATCAAAGCTCCATGCTCAGCTGATAGGAACAAGAGATGAGATAACTCAGCTGTGCACCGGCTCAGCAGGTTTCCACCTCCCACATCCCCACTCCTCCAGAGGCCCACTGGCCCAGGGAGCTGAAGGGGGGTGGAGAAGGGGAGAGGAGGGTAGCAGCGGAAGCTACAAGGGGTTTGATTAGTCCAACACCACCCAGAAAGCAAATTGCTTTGCACCCTTGTAAAAGGCTCAGGTACCTGACTCCATCGGGGGAGGGGTCTCGGAGACAGTTGGGGAAAGTGAATAGGACAGGGAAGTTTTGTTTTATTTCAGACCTTAGGAACTGCTTATTAGCAGCCCTTCTTAGGGCTGTGGACAGGGAAAAACATTTAGGAGAGTAAAAGGGGGCAATACTAACATCAGCTCTAGTAAGTGCTTGGTTGCTAGGTACAAGACACCAGACATCGGTCACGTGCTGTGACTTTCGGATCCCGATACCTATTTAAGATGTTCGCACCGCTGGTGAGCACAGTTCTGCTTGCTGCACGTCTGGTTGCATAAAATCCTGACTATATCCTGCACTAATTTTATTTGCCAAGTACTCTCTGTGCTACCCGTGAGTGGGAACTGACCTGTGCACCGGCTGAAAGCTGGGAGACATGCTCTGGTTCCATGCAAGCCATGTGGTTTCAGAAGGGGAGTTTTGTTTTAAGAACTGCTTATTAGCAACCCTTATTAGGGCTGTGGACAGGGAAAAACATGCAGGAGATTAAAAGGAGGCAATACTAACATCAACTGTAGTAAGTGCTTGGTTGCTAGGTATGGGATGGCTGACATCAGTCATGTGCTGTGACTTCCAGGTCCCGATACTTATTTAAGACTTCCACACTATGAGCGTAGTGAGCAAGGTAGAAGCGAGCTCGTGGAGACACACGTCATACGTGCACGTCAAGCGTGTCCAGTGGAACAGCAGAACCAGGGCCTGGCTACAAATATCATTTATTAACTGGTAGGTTTCCTAAAGACTGTAGTGTGATAATCAGTGATATACAAAATAATAGTCATTAGAAATTACCATGGAGAATACTCTTTCATACATGTTACATACATTCCATATGCTAAGTATCTGTGCGCATTGCAAACATGTACTTAACATTATGCCAAAACAATAATGGGTGTTCTCAGGCACTATATTGTCATAATTGTCTTGATCTGAACTCATTGAAAAATGAAATTGCAAGGCTATCATCAGAATTGAATGCAATTAAAGAGTTAAGAGCTCTTGAATGTTTTGTAGATAATATGGCACATGGACTCCAATCACCTGAATCCAATGAAGGAAATTTCCTCAAACAGAACAAAACAGAGTAGACAATGTGCATTTCTCATCAAACACATCTATTACTACCCCCCCCCAATGAATTAGACAAGAATCAAGGTCAAACATTATATGATCAAATTCAGCAAGATGTTTATCCATCTACTTCCTCCAATAAACGTCCTAGAGATGGTAACATGGAACTTGAAGATGGTTGGGAGGAAATACCTCAAAATAAAAGAAAGATATTTAAAAAAGGAAGAAGAGCAGTTGGTATTCCAAACAATGAAGTAGAACAGCTAACTGGTATAGAAATTAGAAATAGATTTAGTGCTTTGCTTCCACCCCCTACTGTTGTTAGTAGTAATGTTAGTGTTACTGATGAGGTTTTTGACCCATCTTTGCCTACTTTGATTATTGGGGATTATATGGTAAAACATGCTAATACCATGTTTCATAATAGCAACCTGAAAGTATATTGTTTTCGAGGAGCAAAAATAAATAATATAACTGGAAAGATTGAAGAATTGATTACACAACCATCAAACATTTTTTTTCATGTAGGGACTAACAATGTAGGATATGATCATAAAAAAGACATTTGCTTTGATATTATTGAACTTGGAAAGCTTGCTGCATTCAAGAATTGTAAAATCTTTATTTCAAATGTTCTTCCTATTCCACATGCAAAACTGGAAAAAAAACACACTATAGAACTTATTAATGCTAGATTGTATAATTGGTGTAAAAAGGAAAATATCCAATTTATTGATTGTTGGGAAGTCTTTGTTAATAGTAAAGACGTGTTTGCAAAAGATGGGTTACATCTAATTAGAAATGGTTTAAGTGAATTATGTAGCTACTTTGAACGTTCAGTAAAATCACTACATTTAAACTATTAAAGGGGGGTAATAATTTGAAAGATAATCAACAAAGTAATAGAAATAAGAGTATAGAGAAATTTGACTTGCAAATGTTCGATGCACTAAGTTTAATTTCAAAGTTCGATTAATTAATCGCTATGGTGGTAGCTGACAGTCCTGATATTATTGGTATTAATGAAACTTGGTGGCCAAATAATCCTGAATGGGTTACCACCATTCCAGGTTATTCATTATTTCACTTGGGTAGAGAAAATCGTAGAGGGGCAGGTGTTGCTTTATTTGTAAATTCAAGTTTAAATGCAATTGAAATATCTAGTAAAATTAAAGTTAACAATAGTATAGTGGAATCATTATGGGTAAGGATAGGATTAGGTCATACAAACTCCATTTTAGGGCTGTGTTATACAGCACCAAACTCCGATAAACAGCTTTTAAATTAAATAATATCTGAAATGTTAACAGCAGCATATTCAGGGGACATTACATTAATGGGTGATCTGAACTTAAGGGATAGTGATTGGGTAAATAAAAAGGCAATTCATACTACATCAAAAGATTTTTTGAAAATTTGTCATGAATTAGACTTATTCCAATCTGTTGTTTTCCCCACCAGAGGGTTAAACATACTTGATGTGGTATTAAGTAGTGAACCTTTAAAAATCTCTGAGTGTTTTGTATCTGTTCCATTAGCCAATAGTGACCATAATGCAGTTACCTTTAAATTGCAATTTCCCTACTCAAGTCCAGATAGTATTACTGAAGTTTATTTATATAATAAAGTAGATAAAGAAGCTTCAGCAGTACATTTATCTAACATCGAATGGAGTGAATTGTTGTTATCTGATGATATTTAAGTATCATGGTCAATCTTTAAGGAAATAATATTAGGAACTGTTAAAAAGTTCATTCCCAAAATTAGGAAGAGAAAATTAAAAAATTGTCCTAAGTGGTTATCCAATAAAGTAATTAGGATTATCAAAAAGAAAAAGAAATGTAAAAAATATAAAGATAGTGAAAGTATTAAACTATTAACCTCCCTTAAGCAGTTAAAGAAAAATTGTAAAAGGGGAATAAAAAGATCAAAATCGAATTTTGAAAAGAAAATAGCCAATCAGGCGCAAAAAGGAAACAACAAAATACTGTATAGCTATATAAATTCATTAAAAAAACAAGACTCTAAATTGGGCCCTTTGAAAATAAATGGATTATACATTAATGATAAAACAGAAATTGCTGATAATCTTAATTCCTCCTTTTGTGAATCATTTAATAATATAACAAAAGATAATGAAATTAAGATTGATGTTACAGAAGAATCTATGGAAATAACACTGGAAAGTATTAGAAATAAACTAGAGTCTATTAAAAAAGGTTCACCACCAGGCCCTGATGGCATATCTGGAGATATGCTATTATTAATGAAGGACCATTTGAGTCTACCATTAAAATTAATATATGATAAAAGTTTAAAAACTGGTTTAGTACTGACTGATTGGAAAGTAGCATATATTACTCCCCATTTAAAAAGGGTGATAGGAGTCGGATGGATAATAACCGTCCTATCAGCCTTACTTCAATAACATGTAAGATACTAGAACAAATTATTAAGGATGAATTGTCTTCAAGTTTATCAGTTTTGGATACCACTCTGTGTGGTTTTAAAAAAGGAAGATCAGTTGTCACTAATCTAGTCAGTTTTTATGACTATATTGCTGTCAAGTTCGTTGTGAGAGACACCAAGGCCGCATTCAGGCAGCCTCTGATCACGTCCATCCTATTACACATTCCTTGCACTGCCAGGACACTTTATGACACTCACTCACTGCACCTGTGTAAGAAAAGAACCAGGAGGACCATCCTGCAGTTCCCCATCTGCATACAACCGTAGGCCATCACTGGAACAAACACAATATTGAGTCCTCGGGCAGGATGGCCACAGGGCACTGAATGACAGTCACTGACTGGGAACTGGCTGGTAGGGTGGCGGTCACCGCCAATTCTCAAACACTTAATGGAGCACTGGCGGTCCTCGGACTCTAACGATTTGCATTTCCCGCTTGCTGAGTGCACTCTGTCAGGCCGCCAGGCCCCAAAATTGGGCTGGGAACAGATTCACATTTCAGAAATGCAGTGCATCTCACTAGCCTGCTCTCATATTCTGCTCGCCCAGTAGAGTCGCTGCTCCCCTCCTGTCACCGCTGAGCTCTGGGTGATGAATGCTGCTAGATTCAAATGAAGTAGTTTGAGGGTTTTTTTTTTTTTTAGAAGCGAGAAAACTGTTGTGGTCATGCCATCCTTTGTGTGTCTGTAGTAGGGCTGACTTGTTATGGGTAGCATCTCTCGGTAAGTGAGAGAAAACATGGCGGCAATTTAAAATGGAAATGATATGTGTTAACCAATTAGGAAGCAGAGTTAGCACCAGGATAAGTAAGTGGGTGAAGGGGCACTATAGGCTGGTCCTTTTTATTTCCTGGGCATCTATTGATAGTTAATTTACCTCCCTGGCAAGGGTACTAGCCAATCAGATGCCAGGAAATAAAAAGCCAATTTTCTAAGATTTTGTTAGACTTTAAGAAGGCATTTGATTCAGTTCCACACTGGGCTCTTATTCAAAAATTACAAGTATTAAAAATCAATCCGGTATTTATTAATTGGGTCAAAGACTGGCTTAAAAATAGATAACAATGTGTGTCTATTGATGGGTATAGATCCTCCTGGATTCCTGTCTTGAGTGGTGTTCCCCAGGGATTAGTCCGTATACCATTTTTATTTCAATGTTTCATTTCAGATCTAACATGTTGCATTGAAAGTAACATTATAAAGTATGCTGATGATTGTAAAATTGTAAACATTGCAAGACACCCAAAGGACTGTGCTATTATTTAAAAAGATTTGGACACATTAGGAAAATGGTCATTACATTGGAGTTTCAGATTTAATATTTCAAAGTGTACAGTTTTACACTTTGGAAAAAAAGAATTCCAAGTACTGTTTCAGTATTATTTGTATAATGAGCTAATCCTGAATAAAAAATACGAAAAAGATCTAGGTGTTATCATAGACTTATATCTAAATTTTGACACTCAAATTTCAAATAGTATAAATAAAGCAAACACAATTTGGTGGTCAATTAAAAGAAAGAATGTTTCCAGAAATCCTGAAGTCCTTTTTCCACTTTATAGTACATATGTACAGTATGTCCACATCTTGATTATGCATCCCAACTTTGGTCCCCCTATTTACGTAAAGACATTACTAGAATTGAAAGGGTACAAAGGAGAATCACAAAATCCTTCTTTTCAAATAAACATCTCACCTATGATGATAGATTACATAAATTAAATCTAATGTCTTTAGAACAAAGGTGCCTGAGGGGTGATCTGTTATTTGTTTGGGACATTATTAATGATGATAATTTATTAATTGACTGTGGTTTGGAATATAAACAATTACATGTTAATACTAGAGGTAATCCACTTCAATTAAAAAAGCAAATATGTAAAACAAAGAAAATATTTTTAATTTTTCACAAAGGGTGGTGAAATCCTGGAATAAATTACCTTTAAATATAGTTATAGTATGAATAAAAATACATTTAAGAACAGACTTGATAGATACTTGTTATCTAATTCAAGTATTTCAAGCTATATGTAATTTAGGGGCTTTTATCAATCATCATCATCAATCATTCTTTATTTGTATAAGGCGCCTTTATTAAACAAGGCGCCTGTACAATATTACATAAAACAATAAAAAGTTAAAACAACATTAAAATAATCAGAAATCATTAAAGACTTTACTAAAAAGGTAGGTTTTCAAAGCTCTTTTATGGGTCTACGGGACTGCTGCACCCTATGTATCCTAGTATGACTCCTTGTATGACAACAAGGTGGCACCCAGTGGGGTGACCTAGAGGAAGTCAGCAAGGAATATTTTGGGAGACTCAATAATTAGCAGAGTAGAGAGGGTGGTGGGTGGGGAGGGAAGGGGTGAAATGGTCAAATGCCTTTCTGGTGCATCAGCCAACTGGGATACAGATAGGATAGGGAAGATAAAAAGAAGGTGGAGGGGGAGCTGGGGGTGCTGGTACACTTGGGTACCAACAATCTGCTGAACCAGCCTGTGGAGGAAGTGAGGCAAAACTTTAATATGCTGGGGGAAAGACTGAAGGCACAACTGACGTTCCTAATTTTTTCCAAGGTCCTCCCTGTGTGGAATAGGAGGAATGGAAAAAATAGAGTAAGGAAGGAAGAGACTGAGGAGTTTAATGGGTCATTGAAGGGATCATGTCAGGAGGAGGGATACCACTACAGTATGTGTGGGACTGGATGGGGGCTTCTATGACAGGAGGCTCTTTAAGGGTAATGGCCTTCAACTGATGAGAGAGGGGGACAGTGCTCAAGGGAAGAAGTTTGATGTGTGCATTGGACAGTTAAACTGACTGTGGGGAGACAGAGACTAGGGGCACAATTAAGAACAGAATGCATGTTGGAAACCTAGCTAGGGCCCCCCTCTGAGCCGGTGTCTAGTAGCAGCAAGGTAGGTAATAGTAAGGTTGAAGTTCAGATTATGTTAGGAGAAGAGGCCAATGAGGAAGAGCTGACAAAGCATGCATTCAGCATGACAAATACAATAATTTTAGAAGACTAGGGAAGAATAAGGGAGAATGAATAGGAAAAAGCAAGAGAGGATCAGGAGAAAGATGGAAAGGGGTCTCCCTCATTCCAGGAGTCTGGCAAATAAATTTGTGAGCTCCAGGCAATGGTGGCAGACACTGCGGTGGATGTAGTAGGCATCACAGAAACTTGGGCCACAGGGAATAATGGTTTGGACCTGTCAGTCCCATGCTACACCATGCTTACACATGATAGAGGAAAAGATAAATGAGGAGGCATAGCCCTATATGTCAGAGAAGGCATACAGGCAGTGGAGGATGGAAACATTGTGGGGGGGTTACAATGAACCAGAATCACTTTGGATTCAGCTCATGGCATTCTCAGGGAAGATACTATGGATAAGGATGATCTATAGACCTTCAGGACTAGGGAAAAGAGAGAGATAAGGAGCTAGTTGCAGAACTAGAAAGGGTGTGGTAAAAAGGGAGGTGGTGGTGGTGTGAGATCTAAACCTGCTAGATATTGACTGGGTCATTGCAGAGGCCAGGATCTCCAGAAGTCAGGCTGTAACAGATACACTGCAGGGCTGCTGCTAGTCCAGCTGGATGAGGAACCCACTAGGCAGGCTGCCATTCTCGATGTGGTGCTCACCATTTCAGAAGTGGTAGGAGGATTGAGGGTAGGGGAACCACTGGGGTCCAGTGACCATAACTGTATATGGTTCATCCTGGCCCTTGGGATAAGTAAGCCCTCATCAAAGGCTGAAGTCCTAGATTTCAGAAGGGCAGACTTTAATTGGATGATGGAACTGGTCTGGGACAAGTTAGTCAGAGTGGACAGCACCAGGGTTGTGGAGGTAAAATGGTGGGAAATTAAGGGGGCCATTCTTGAAGGAACAAAGTCTTGCATGAGAATGGCAAAAAAAAGAAACAGGTGCAAGAGACCAAATGGCTGCCAAGAGCCTGAAAGAGCTGAGCTGAGCCTCAACTCCCTCTCGGTAGCTGCCACTTTCCCCCTTTGGCCCAGCTCAACAACTAGCACTTTATTTTTGTTAGGGTTGAGTCTTAGCCTGCTCAATGACATCTAGTCCTGGATCTCACATAAGCATTTATTTAGCACATTCACTACACCAGGCATTTTGGCTGCAAATGACAGGCAGAGCGGGGTATCTTCTGCATTGCAGTGAAACCCCAGTCCATACTGTCTAATAATCCCTCCCATGGGAAACATATACCCTGTGAACAGCATCAACGAGAGGGATGAGCCCTGGGATATGTCACAGGGCAGTGATACTGGGGGTGAAGAGAAATTCCCCAACACCACCCTCTGTGTCCTATCCCTGAGTTAGGACTCAAACCAGCACATGACCTTGCCGGTGAGTCCTACAGTACATACTCCCTTAGCCAGTCCAGTAGCAGTCCATGTCCCACAGTGTTGAAAGCTGAAGAGAGATCAAGGAGAATGAGAACTGACTGCTCTTCTTTATCCCTTACCCTGTGCAGGTCATTGTGCACTCTGACCAGGGTGCTCTCCATGCTATGATTGTAATTAATGTCTTTGCAAGATCAGTGTGCCCAATACAGATTCACTATTACTGATGTTGGTGTGATCTCAATTATCCTGTAGTATACACTATTACATGATATAGTGATTGTCCATGTGCTTGTATATCTCATTCCCTCCAGAGTACAACTCTAACAGTTCCACCCTTGTGTCCGCAGAACACTGCAGGTGATATTCTGAGCCCATGCAGCCAAAATGCAGCTCAATATAAAATACCTCAAACAAGTGCAAATGCCTCACAAACCATAAATTATAATAGTTATGCACAAAGTGCCTGGTTTTAAAATGATATGCAGATGCTAGAAGTCCCTGGTGTGCTGCACATATGGCGCAGGGGGCATGTGGCATTCCTTTGGAGTCCATCGGGATTTTCATTCTGTGCACCAAATGCCACAAGTTAGACCAGTCCCCCCCCCCAGTCTAACCTGTGTCATTTGGGGGGCCCGTTTTATGGAGCTTGCACCAAATATTTGGCACAGTCCACTATAAAGTGTGGAAACTGTCACAACTGTGCAAAATTTAGTAACATTTGTCACAATTGCACCAAAGGATTTTGGTGCACTTGTTTCAAACATCAGGGTTAATACATGACTTGATGCAAGCCCTACCTACATCAACCTTTAAAAATCGGGCCAAAGTGTGAGTGGCAAAGTTGTTAATGGCAAAGTTATCTTACTAATGGTGGTATAAAAATCCATGCAATCATTTCTGGGTTTTTTTCCTACACCTTGGGAAATACTAAAAAAAACTTCATTTTTTCAACAAAATCCACCAAAAGAGCACAATGTTTTGTCAAATATAAGGCATATTTAACCCAAACTATATGTGCATATGTAATTTACAGTTATTCAATGTACTGACTAAAAATATAGTCTATATATGTGAAAAATGTATTTGTTATAGATTTATTTCAATTTGCAGTTATAACTTTGAAATTTGGTCCAAGGCACCATACTCCAAACAAATGTAAAAATCTAAAAAAAAAAAAAATAATAACTACACATGAAGTATGAGCAGCGAAGTTTTATGTATGAGCAGCACAGAATTACCTTTTTAATGATGGTAGGCAAGCCAAAGTAATATTTTTTCCTATACAATGGGAAAATCCGGAAAATATAATTTTGTCAACAAAATCTGCCACTGAAACATAATTTCTTTTATAAAATACAAGACATATCAAACCCAAAGTGCACATGCATATATATTTACATACAGTATGTACTACTTACAGTATGCATGTGCAGTTTAGGTTACATATATCTTATATTTTATATCAAATTGTGTTGCTGTGGTGCATTTTGTTGGAAAAAAAAAACATTTGTTGGATACTTCTCAAGATATAGAAAAACCTGAAATGATTATATTAGCTTGCTTACCATCATTAGAAAGGTAATTTTGTGCAGAATAGCTTTGCCACTCACAGTTTATGTGTAGCTACCATGGTTTGTGATCAATACATGCACGACTTCCAGGCACGTAGTCATAATGTCATGGACAAAACTGCGCAAGGAAAAACCACGCACAGACAACAGCGTGTGGCAACACAGCGGTGATACATAATGCCAACCACACAAAATCACTACACACCTGATGAATTCTTTTATTTTTGTGGGGGGCTCTACCCCCACCCCCGACGTGGGAGGTTCACTCCCCACACACACACACACACAGGCACAGAATAATTATAATCAACTCTGAGGAGGTGTGGACAGAGGGTCAAGTTAAAATTCACATTGCGGTACTTACTTGTGGCTGCACAGATGGGAGTAAAATAAAATTTTCTTCGAGCAGGGTATTGAACCCTGATCACCCCTCCCTCACCTACTGCTCGGTTGAGTGCCTTGGCAGCTCCACCATGGGAGCGGCTCGACCAGCAGTGCTCAAAACCCTTTTCCCCACTTATGACTTCCATTCCACAGTGACGGGGGAAGAAATATTTTCATATCGTTCTAATACCCCTGTTGCTGTACTTCCATACGTGCTTAAGACAGAGAGGTTCTTCATGTGTGATTCTGTCTGTGCTATAGTTACTCGGTACCAGACTTCCACAGATGTCTGTAAGGCACAAATGAACAGTTAAGTTGCCATCTACAGGCATTACAGGACATAAAGGCTAAGTTTTTATGGCCACTTGGAGTAGCTAATGGGTAGAATGAGATCTGAACAAATCCTGACCACATAACTAGATTGGCATGCAGTTCATTTATCTTCTTTTTTTTCTTTTTGTGAAACAAGTACCAATGTTAACAGTGTGTCACTATGGCAACAGAATATGAATGCATCTGCTATTGACAGGTTCAAAAAATTGTAGAGAATTGCTTGGAAGAGTTTAACTGCATTACTGAGATTGAGTGCTTCAATCTGAACTGCCTTACCAGAGATGTGATGCAGGTTTAGTGTTATGAGTACCTTCAATCTGATCGACCCTTTGGTATGACATACTAATGAATGAGTAAATAATTTCAGACATACTACAATATTAATTAATATTAGCCCACATTCATAAACTGTGTTATTGTACTTTATATGGCATAGTTTTATTTTTCACTCTGTTTATCCAATATGGCACTCTGTGTTTCCATAGCAACATACAAGGTGCCAGCAATGAAAAAAAAAAAAAGATTGGTTTATCTAGTCTGCCATATTACCCTATTATACCCCAACACCAATTATCTCTTTGGGGTCTATGCTTACCATATTTCCCCTTCTGTTCTATGTGTTTTTGCCTCCTTTGTCCTGTCAAGTTGCTTCTAATCCTTTCTTCACTCTTTCACCGTTATATTTCTGAAGCATCATTTTCAACACCAATCTCTCAGCTGCTTTGATGCAGCTCTCTTGCAAGTAGCCACTGTTCCCCATAGTGAATACTGAACAGGCATGGTTGCTCATCAGGGCTATTTATATACATCTTCATTTCTGACCCTGCCCCAATCCTTTGTGCCGAGAAAAAAAAAATTCTCCTCTTCCATATGAGGGAATAAGGCCAACTGGAACACTACAGTACTGCAGTGGTTGGACCACAGTGTTTCACCAACACAAAGTTTGCATACTCCTTCCAAGTTGTGGTATACCGCATTAAGAATCGAAGAGTATCTGGAGGGCAACTGAGTTGGGGAGGAGTAAAGGTGCATTGGAGGGGTATTCGAGGCATGCGGTGGGCCCAGTTATTGACATTAGTAGTAGATTTGAAAGTGAAGCTTCCTAAGCCAGACGTGTTAATAATTCATTTGAGGGGCAACAACTTGTGGGGGAGCAAGCCCTGGATGGATATTCTGTGGAAGATAAAGGGGGACTTGGATCAAATTAGGAAGTGGTGGCCCAAGTTAATAATCGGATGGTCTGAGATAGTGCCATGGAGGGTATGACAGCAGGCATGGGATGTGAAGGCCATTTATTGGGCTAGGAAGAGATTGAATAGAAAGATGACGACCATGGTCAAGGAAGCAGAGGGGATGATCATTACACATTGAGGCATTTCTCATGAGTGTGCAGGGCTTTATCAGCTGGATGGCATGCATCTGATAGATATAGGGTTAAACCTGTTCAATTTGAAGCTGGAAGGAGCTCTGGATTAATGGAACAATGGTATGCATGTGGGGTAGCTGGAGATGGGCTAATTGAAGAAGGAGAATAAAGGGATGGGAGGGGGAAAGTAACTGAATATAGAAACAGGGGGCCCAGGGGGTACTGGGCTGGGATAAAAAAAGGAACATGGGTTAGGTCTGCACCTAGACATGTTGGCACCTTGGGGGTTTGCACCCAGAGGACCGATAGGTGATGACATGGGTATGCATCCAAGGGTTAATAGTTATTAGAAAGGATGTGACAGTTCTAGTCCTGTTTATGTGATTGCAATATATCTGTGGTGAAAAGAAAAGAAATGTAAGTTTTTGTTTTAATAAATATGCTGACTGAGCACCCAAAAGGTTTATGTGTGTCTTACTTAGGGAAGGGGATTCCAAGGTAAAATAGAATGCAAGAGTGAATGGCAGCTTCTGTTGCCAGGGGTCACCTGACCTTTGTACCAGTCAAGGAGTAGAAGGGGAGGGAGGAAAGAGTAAGAGGGATTGAAGGCTAGTGAGGGATTCTGGGAGGAAAGTCAGCACAGATAGGGACAGAGGGACAAGGGAAGGCTCATGATTGGTAGATTGGAAGTGCACCAAAAAGGAGAGTGTTTACAAGGGGGAGTGAAAGGAAGCTCTCCCTTCTTTTGTTGCTAGATGAGTTGCCTTCCCTCCCTGTCCAATAGTTAGGTGGTGGATGGGGGAAGTGAAGTGGAGTAGGTGGCCATGGGGGGGGGCTGCTGAAGGTGGACAGCAGTGAGTAGCCGTGAATGACTGGAATGGTAAATAAAAGGGGAAAAAAAGAGAATATAGGGGGTTGGAAGGGTAAAAAGTCTCAGAATAAAAAAAACAAGGGGCCCAGGGGTTGCTGGACTGGGCTAAAAGAAGGAATATGGACTGCATGTTCACCTAGACGTGTTGATGCCTTGAGGGTTTGCACCCAGAGGGCCGATAGGTGGTGGCTCAGGTATGCATCCAAGGGCCAGTGGTTATGAGAAAGGATGTCAGAATTCTAGTCCTGTTTATGCAATTGCAATGTATCTGTGGTGAAAAGAAAAGGGATGTAAGATGTTGTTTTAATAAATATGGTGACTGAGCACCCAAAAGGTTTGTGTGTGTCTTATTTACAGAATGGGATCCTATGACAACTCTTGTTTTGTAATTTTGCCACTTTAGCTGTCAATCGGAAAGTGGCTATAGGAAAGTCTGTTTCCCCTAGTGCCATGCTAGTGGCACCTGTGTTAATTGCCTAAGTTTTTGTATCTTAATGTGTGCATACCTTCAGTCCTGCATACAGGTGTTGTTGCGTAGACTGTGTAAGTCAAGCCCTCTATACTGTTCAGCCATGCCTAGACTACTGTATCTGCCTGCTGTTTCTGGCATTATATCATGTTGTTTTTACCTCATAGATCAAGTACTGACACTTGTGACCCACAAACATAGACAAGGAACAAGGAAGGGATGCAGCACTCAGGCTTCTTATATAACTGCATAGCACAAATAACTGTCACTGTCTTGAATAGTTTTTCTTATGCTAAAGACTACAGTTGTGCAAAAGAACTCACAGTTGTTCAGACAGCCCACTTGAGAGGACCCACTGGAGGCTCAAGTTTCACATCTGCCACTCCAGATGCTTTGTCAATGTGTATGACCCCCCACTCTCTAGCCCTTATATAGCAGGCTTATTAAAGATACAGTACAACACTAAGTGACCACCACATTATGTGCAAACAACATAAATGTTAAAACACATGTAAAGATAGCTGGCTACTCAATTCAAACACAACTAGAGGCTCTTGGACACTACAGATGATGATTTTTATATGGCAGAAGGAATAACATAGCTTCCTTTTTTGCACCATCACTTGTATCTGTAAAATATAAACAAGATTAATCACACCATACAGTAAATTTGGGAACAGCAGAGCCAATCATCTTGATCATCAAGGCCGGGCCATGTTAAGGCTCCCAACTGGTAAATCCAATAGGTCTCCATAAGTGCCATTTTGTTCTGTATATCACCACCTCTAGAGCTCAGTGACACTTTCTCTTTCCTGAAGAACACGGAGCTAAGATAATTTTCAGTCCCCATCCTTTCCTCATGAAAAGCCAGTGCAGACCTTTTACTCCTAGTTGCTATACTCGTGTGCTTCCCTAATTATTCTTTCAGTCTTCTTTTTGTCTACCTCCACATACAATGTACTACATGGGCATGTGTCAAATAAATAACATGGTGGGTCACAGACGGTTTTGTTCACCTTTGACAATACATGATGGACCATGCACATGAGATGGTCTACAGTCAAAAAATCCCTTGTTTTACTATTGGTGTGTCCATGCAAAAAGTCAGTGTTTATCTTTTATACATTCACACTTTTTGGTATTTAACTATTAAAACAAAAATGTGTTGCACACAGTTATTTCTGCTGTGTGGTTATTTAGCAAGACTACATGCTGAAGCCCTTCTGTGTCTAGTTCTGAGCTGGGATTCACAGCACCACACTGAGCCAGCAATCCCTTTTCCCTGCAGCCCACAAACAAGCTCATTATCATGGTGGATGAGGTAATCAAAGTTTAAAATACAATCTTGCTGAGATCAATCAAATCCAAGGCCAATGACCTCCTTCCATGTTCTTACTAACACTGTATTTTTTTTTTTTATTTATTTATTGAAATGTTTCACCAGGAGGGCACAATGAACAATAAGTTGCTCGTTTCACGGTGCGACCTGGTGGAGGGGTTAGATAGGGTTGTGAAGGATGATCAGTTACAATAGTATGTGGGTAGTACAAACAATACAACATTGTAAGATTGTACATTAATTGGAACACAAGGTATTGTACAATAAACAGTAGTGGAACATTGGGTAAATTGCAATACAGGTCCAAAATCATACAAAAGAACATATAAATGTACAAAACAGTTTTCTCCACTAATACCAGTCCTTTCTGGGTTAAACAAAAATGGCTTTGGATTGCCCATGTAAATTTTTTAGTTGCTTGTTTCCTAAGAAGTGTGAGCCGGAAGGATAGTATAAACTGTGTTGTCCTGATGTTCCAGCCAGTAGGGAATCATGGTGTAAACCAAAAGTCCCTGAGTATGAAACTAACGAGCCTAAATATACATTTTTCCACCATGACAGATTGCTAAAAACAGAAGGGATGTTTTATTCTATGCTCAGGTACTGTAGGTATGCAGGCTAGAAACTAACTGCTCACCTTCAGCTTATAGCCTAATGGTGAATGATTCCCACTGCAGTTATTACTAGGTGGGAGGAAACACTAATATTTGCTGTGCTTACAACCCCACTCATGAGTGCAGAAAGGGCCAAAAGATTTAATCAATCTCCTCAGTGAACTAAACAGCACAGAGCTAATAGGCCTTGATGATCTGAACCCAGCTTGGTCAGATCAGGCTGCCATTCATTATTCGGCAAAATTGGGTGAACTACATTTAAAACAGGTTATCACCCAGCTTATGGGGATGACAGTCTACCATTCATTTCTGGGTAGGGTTATGGTGTCTAGGGATGATAGGAGGAAACTGGTAAGACATTTTTCAAACACTATGGGTGCCCATGTTGCAGTTTTTTTTGTGTCTGGAGCAATAGGCCCCCATGATTTCCATACAAGGTCATCAGCCTTTGAGATGAATCCAGATTTGACCTGCTGCAGTTTCTTAATAGTGTAGCCTTGGTAAACTGGTCAACTCCTGCTAAGCTTCCAAACATGAACTCGGACCATAACCTTTTCACAACTGAGTTAATGTGAATTGTGGATAATCTCACATCCATCAGGAAGCGTGTTATTAAAGACACCTGAGCTAGGTGGCTTAATAGAGATTTATTGGCTTTTTTTGCATATACAGTTTTCCCTTCTGTGTCCAGAGGGTTAGCTCTTCAACCCAGTCCCCAGCTTGCTGTACCAGCCCCCTCACCTCCATAAGCTACCTACCTGGTTATTAGGATTCCCTATGAGCTACCCCCTCATGGAAAGGCCAGGAAGGGAGGGAGGGCTGTTCTCTCCCCCCTCCCCCCCTGTACAACATATCTGAGACAGACCTGGTAGTGATTTGAGTGGTGGTGCAGGCACAAGGTCAGCTACAGTGGGCTTCATTAAGCTCTCCAACATCATTTTCATGATTTTCTCCCAGCCCGATTGAGGAGCATCATAAATGTGTGTGAAGGCTCACCAATCCAACATTCCACACAATTTCCTCCTGTAAATGCTGACCTGGTACTGCTCTGCCTCCAGGCCTCTACCTGGGGGCAGCCTAGGCTGGGCAAACATGCCTCCCCATCCCTGGAAAGGAGAGCAATCCATAAGATGCTTGATCCTCTCCCTCCCAGACTGACTCCTGATAACCTGAATCCATTCTCAAACCCAGATCTTGAGCATGGGAAAACATATGGTGTAAGGCGTTTCATCCCTCTTTGTCACTGGACCAGCTTTGGAGATTTATTGACTTTTATGAGAGAACTGCAAAATTTATGGGCAACTTGCAAAAGAACAAGCAGATTGGCCTTGTTATAGATAACTGAGGGACAAATGAAAGACTGCTTTGAGAGCTGTGAGTTAATCTCATCAAACAACAACAGATTAATAGCTTTTTGGACTGGAGATATTTTTGGAAAACATTAACCAGATTGTGAGGCAACCAAAGAATGATAACATTAACACAATTGACAAATGGTAGTAGAGTTTCAGATGCTTTAACCATAGGCAACCAATTTTATCAGGCATTTGCTTGATTTAAGTCACAGCATTTCTTCTCCTTTAAAAATAATGATTTTATATATTAATATTTTCCAAGATAGTAGTACATTATATTCAATACATACATTACACTATACCTAGTCACACCCCCTTCCTCCCAAGAACAGACAGACCCACATTACTTAAATAAAATCCAGACTTTAAATTATCTAAAGCACAGTAAATAATAATTCCCTTGGGAGATTCATGATTTCTTATGAATGAGACGTATAACTAATTAGAAGGATTTTAAAGCCTTATTAATGGAAGTAACATCTATTCCAGCTGCTTCCCTGAGTCCCCTAAAAGATCATTGGATTCATGTACATCATCACACAGTTTTTCATATGAGGCAGATTCATCCAAATTAAAGCACCACTGATCCAGTTCAAATTTCACTAATAAATGGGCATTCCATTGCTAAAGAATAAGATGTTCGATTGCCATTGTTCCCAGAACAAAAGTTTTATGTTCATATTTGTCCAAGTTAATAACAGTTTTGTCATTGAAAATCATCAATTTGAATTCAAGCTCAAGTTTAAGTTTATTGCAGGAAAACTCCATTGAGCAAGCTCATTCACAGTGAGGTCCTGGGACAACTACATAGACAAAGACATTACATTATATAGTAAGGCATCCCTCAAAAGGGCAACACTGATTACAAATATTCAAAGTGCATACATAGTTCAAGTAAGATTTTACATAATCTGGTATAGCATCAGGCAATGAAGGACATTTGGTTCATGATGTGTGAGCAATGTAAGGAGATATGCAAATGATACAAGGTAGGGTATATAGCCATCACACTGGTAATTACAATAAGTACTCTTGGCATATTGAGTAATTCAGGAAGGATAGGATAAATGAGGTAGACATGGTTAATGGAGAGAGGGATGGTAGGGAGGAGTATGGGGAGTACTATATAAGTAGGAAGCCAAAGTGGGAGGTGGTAGAGGAGCAGGTAGTTATAGTCGTGTAGTGCAAGTTGAAGCTATGAGATTATAGTTAAGACTATATCTAATGCAAATGAGGACAAAAGTAAGAGGGACCCATGTGAGTGGGGAGGGACTTAATCATGAGTGTATAAGGCACATGTAAAGGTGGGGGGGTTAATGACAGTTGCAAATATATTTTATGTTAGAAGCACTTAGCACTTTGTAGAAGTTAACTCTGACAAGGCTGGTTAATTTCAGCACAGATTTGAGTTGATTCCAGATAGTGGGAAGCGCATAAGCGATAGCTCATTTTTCAAAGGAAGTACGAGTCCTAGATACATCCAGCAGAAAAAAGTTGGATTTCCTGAGAGAGTAAGCACTATGTGAGATGCAGTTAAGAGAAGATAAATAACTTGGCAGTTTATGCAGAAGCAACTTGTGAGTTGAGAGACCAGCATGACGTAGGCGTCTGGTGGTGAGCGATGTCCAGCCAACAGCTGCGCACAGATCGCAGTGGTGTGTAGCGTATGGAGAGTTGGTAATGAACCATAGCGTGCGGTGATAGAGGATATCCAGTTTGCTTAGATTTGTGAGAGTGGTGTAAGCATAAATTACATCACCGTAGTCGAGTAAGGGAAGGAATGTAGCCTGAACTGTTGGAGGGCAGATGTGATTCCCCATCACAAAAGTGGGAGCAAGGCAGAAGCAGGAAACTACAGACCTGTTAGTTTAACCTCAGTGGTAGGGAAAATGATGGAATCACTTCTGAAGGAAAGAATTGTCGAGTATCTAGAGGCCAGAGGGGCACAGGACCCAAGGCAACATGGATTCACAGTGGGAAGGTCATGCCAGACAAATCTGATAGATTTCTTTGACTGGGTGACCAAAGTAGTAGATCAGGGAGGGCTGTGGACATGGCCTACCTAGACTTTAGCAAGGCATCTGACACAGTCCCACACAAAGATTAATATACAAGTTAGCCAGCCTGGGAGTGGATCCCAAGATGACAGCCTGGGTAAAGAATTGGCTGGAGAATAGGACACAGAGAGTAATAGTAAATGGAGTCCACTCTGAAGAAAGGAGGGTTACTAGTAGGAGGCTACGGGAGTTCAGTATTAGGACCCGGTCCTCTTCAATGTCTTTATAAGTTTACATTGCAGAGGAACAGGAAGGAAAGTATGTCTCTTGCAGATGACACAAAGATCTGCAACAGAGTTGATGCACAAGGTGGGTGGAAAGGATAAGAAGGACTTGAAAGGTTAGAGGAATGGTCAAATGTATGGCAGCTTAGATTCAATGCTAAGAAGTGCAAGGTAATGCACCTGGGAAACAAAAACCCAGGGGAAGAGTACACAATGGGGGGTGAGATACTAACAACAACAAAAATGGAAAGGGACCTGGGGGTAGTCATATCAGATGACCTAAAGGTGGGCAAGCAATGTGAGAGGGAAGCAAGGAGGGCTGGTGGGATACTGGGATGCATAGGGAGAGGCATCACCAGTAGAAAACAGGAAGTTATTATCCCTCTGAACAGACAGCTGGTGAGACCCCATCTGGAGTACTGCATGCAGTTCTGGAGACCCAATCTCTGCAAAGACATAGACAGGATGGAAGCTGTCCAGAGGAGGGCAACTAAAATGGTGCAGGGTCTGCACCAGAAGACATATGAAGAGAGACTTAAGGAGCTTAATATGTATAGCCTCAAGGAAAGGAGGGAGAGGGGGACATGATAGAAACTTTCAAGTACCTCAAGGGAATCAACAAAGTCCAAGAGGGTAGCATCTTTCAAAAAAAGAGGTGTGCAAGAACAAGGGGGCACAATTTGAAGATAGAGGGGGGCGGCTCAGAGGTAATTTAAGGAAGTATTTTTTCACAGAGAGGGTTGTGGATGCATGGAACGGCCTTCCGGAGGAGGTTGTGGAGTCAAAAACAGTGGTGGAATTCAAGCATGCATGGGACAGTCATAAGGCAATTCTGGGGGGGGGTAGGAAGAAGTAGGCTGCTGGTTAACTAGGATCTGCAGCTTATCCATTAGGTAGGGAAATGGGCAGACTGGGTGGGCCAAGCGGTTCTTATCTGCCATCAAATTCTATGTTTATATGTTCCTATGAACGAGCCTGTTTCGAGTCTCAAGGGGGAAAAGTGACCTATTTCTGAAAAAGAATCTGAGCCTGGCTTTGAGCCTCCTAGATAAGTCCTCTATGTGGTCATTAAATGTGATCTTATTGTCTATCCAGATACCCAAATATTTAAATTTTGGAACGATTTCCAGTGGTTTACAAAGAGAAGTAACAATAAAGTCTTTCAGCAGGATGGAGGAGGAGCCAGAGGAGGTACTGCGAGAGATCCCTGCTTTGGTTTTCTTAGCATTCAAGAGAAGTTTGGCCTTGATTAGATTCTTTTTGAGCTGGGCAAAGTTGGCTTGAAGCGCTCCCCTAACTTCAGGTAACGTTGAGCCAGATCTAAACAATACAGTGTCATCCGCAAAGAAGTGCAGATTGGAGCTAGTTATGTTAGAATCAATGTAGTTAACGTACAGTGAAAACAAGATAGGGCCTAGTATGGAGCCTTGGGGGACTCCTCTGGGAATCGGCAAAGAGGCAGAGAATAGACCATCAGCTTTGACTTTCTGGTTCTCCCAGATAGGTAACTGGTAAACCACTAGGTAGTGGATGGAGTGGCACCTAAGTTAGCAAGGCAAGTGACTAAGAGGTTATGATCAACAGTGTCAAATGCTTTACTAAGATCTAAGAAGACAGCTCCCGTGATCTTTTTAGCATCCACAGCAGAGATCCAATCATTAGTTACTTTAGCCAGAGCAGAGATTGTGCGGTGAGTCACCCAGAAACCAGATTGTGACGGGTTGAGGAGTGAGAAGGTTTCAATGAGTTTTAAGTTGGTTATAGATATTTTTTTAAAGGATAGGCAAGATGGAGATTAGCCTATGGTTATTTAGGTCACATAGATCCCCAGATTTGAATAGGGGGAGGATATGGGTGGATTTCCAACCAGACGGAACCGTAGCAGAAGTAATGGATAGATTGAGAACATGAACAGTGGGGGCAGTGAGGTGGGTATATCCTAGTCTTAGGAAGAAGGGTTCTAGTCCATCATCCCCTGCACTTTTTCTGACATCCAGGTTAAGTAGTGAATCTTCAACTTCTTTATAGTTATATAGTTATAGTTATACTTATAGTTAAGCATATGCAGTTGAAAAGGGCACGATGCAGTGCTGGAAGAAGGGGAGGAGCTTGATTGGCTCTTTGCATGACTAGCATAAGGTGAGGAATCAAAAGCTAGGCCAGCCATAACAAAGAGGGAGTTAAGTTCATCAAAGATTAGGGGCTTACTTTCCACAATCCTACCATTGGAGACTATCTTAGTTGGAATGGAGGGGGCAGCAGGCCACCCTTCAATGGATTTAAGTTTCCTCCATATTTTGTGAGAGTTCCCTTTGGCTTGTTCAAGAGTGGAGACGTACAAATTAGCTTTGGCTGATTGAATGCTTTTTACACAGGCATTCCTAGCTGCTCTGAATGCCTGCCAATCTGCAGGGTTCTTAGAGTGCCTTGCTTTCACCCAAATCTTTTCCCGGTTTGTAAGAGCTGCCTTGAGATCTGAGGTAAACTAGGGGTGAGAGTTGTCGCGCCCCCTGACTTTGATAGGAGGGGCATGCTTGTTTACCAGGCTGGCTAGGTTGATGTTAAGGGCAGAGACTGCCTCATTGACATTTTTAGCAAGGTAAAGATCTTGCCATCTCACCTTACCCAAGTCAGAAAGGAAGTTTGCTGCATTGAACTTACGAAAGGATCATTTGGTTATAAAATTAGGCCATTGCCGGGCCTTAATTTGAGATCTTATGCAGGCAACAACCCCATGATCATTCATGTCATTGTGGAACACTGCTGAATGTGAAATTTTATGTGGATGTGTGGTTAATATAACATCTATCAGAGAACTATTGGCAGTGTTTAAGATATTGTTCCTTGTGGGGTTGTTCACTAATTGTACTAGGCCAAGCTTGTCACATAGAGATTTAAGGCAATGTGATTTAGAAGTTAGCCAATCCATATTAGGATCCCCAAGGAATATTGTTTCAGTGTTTGCAGCAGAAATGAGGGATTTCAGTGAGTTAAGGATTTCAGTGCCTCCAGACGGAGGCCTATAGCCACCTATGATAGTAATGCATTCCAAGGAGTGAAGGTGAAGCTTCATCGAAACAATCTCGAATTCCTTGGGAAGAGATTTACAGCTGATATCAGTTACAGAGTACTTGGATTTGACATAGATGACCACACCCCCACCTCTAGTTGCCCTGTCTACCGTAAATTATTTGTAGCCCTGAAGAAAGATTTGTTGATCAGTATTAGCCTTTTTAAGTCAAGTCTCCGTAAGAATGATATCCAGGTTAGTATGCACAGCCCAAGCTTGTAATTGGACAAATTTTTTTGGACAGGCTTTGTATATTGACCAATATCATTTTAAGCCCTGATGCAACTGCAAAATCTGATGGAGAGGAGAGTTGCAATGGGGGGCTAGGATTTATCTCCACATTGCCTGAACAGAGAAGAAGCAACAGAAGCATTTTCTTTAAGGATCCCATAAGGAAGGAGATGGCTTTTTTCCTTTGGGACCACCCATGATACATAGCCAGTAAAGCATGTTTGGTACTGGACAGGGTGTCACTGATGCGACAGTTTAAAGTGATCAGAAAGAGTCCTCAAATAGACATAGGTGAAGGTAGTAAAAAGGGGGGGGGTCATGACGAGGTGTGTAAGCAAGGGGAGGGGCAGTTGATACAAAAAGGGAGGAGACGCTAGCAGAGACAGCATAGGATGTAATATTGCAGTCTGGGACTGGGAGTATATTGTGATATTTTGTTATGTACTGCATCATAGGGTACACTGTATAGTAGGAACAACAGAATAGCAATGTAGCATGCCATAATTCCAAAATAGTAAAATAGCTGGCTAGGAGCTGCAATGCTGCTTCCATGAGGATCAGGCTAATTGGATCTGCTCTTCTACCAATATCTGAGTAATAGCAGGCCAGTAGAACCAATGGGAAATCAGCAGACAAGGGACGGCAGAGCAAAGATGTATTAAAAGGAGGACTGGGAGGTGGTGGGGGGAGGGAGAAAAAACTTGGTTAGAAGTTTAGAGTTTAGGCAGAGCAAGAAATGATGTTTTAGACTATGGGGATGGGTGCTCCAATCGGAGTGTAGCTGGTGAGCTGGTGGACCAATCAGTGTCCCCCTGTGAGTGTGCAACACCAATTGGGATGAACCGACTGTGCTGGCTTCCAGGAAAGGCTTAGCGGTCATGGCTAATGCTGAATCCGAATCCAGAGGCACGAATTCTGGCAAAGGCTGCTGAGAGGGGCCGGGTGGCGACTGTAAGAATGGCTGGAGCTGGTTGCCTTGGTTCCAGTGCACAGCTCAGGCGCAAGACCCTAAGTTGAAGAAAAGAGAGACAGAATAAATATGCAGGCTGGGAGGGAAATCTGGGGCATGGAAGCTGGTGGCAGATTGTCGAGGGGTGGTGATTTTTAGATCAGACAAAGAAAATGATTAGAGAGGGAGAGTAGGGCAAGGCAATGCTAAGGGCAGAGTAGGGAAGGGCAAAATGGGAGATAGAAGAGAGGGGTGTGCTGTCTCAGAAGGAAAGTAATGGAATGGATGAAAAGTAGATCAGCACAGATAGAGAGGGGTGTATTTGGCATGTTCCAGTATGAGAGAGGGAGATAATATAGAGGAGAGGGTATAGAAAGATAGCAAAGACAGGAAAAGTGAGGGCTTTCAGGTAGAGAAAATGAAACAAAACAATCTAGGACTACGCTTCTTCAACTATACACAGTAAACAGGCTACTGTCTAAGCATTAAAATATACGTTGATGTAGCACAATAATCAGTTTCTACTCAGATCCTTACACACATTAATCAGTTACTGCACAGATCCTTAAATGCCAGTGATAACATGGTAAAGCTACTTGGATTCAAATGTTAAAAACTCGGTTAGAAGTTTCGAGTTTAGGCAGAGCAAGAAATGTTGTTTTAGTCTATGAGGATGGGCATTCCAATCGGAGTGTAGCTGGCGAGTGTGCAGACCAATCAGTGTCCTCTGTGAGTGCGCCACTCCAATTGGGATCAACCAAACATGCTGGCTTCCAGGAAAGGTTTAGCGGTTGTACCTGATGCTGAATCCTAGTCCAGAGGCATGAATTCTGGTGAGGGCTGCTGAGAGGGGATGGGCAGCAGCCGTAAGAACAGCTGGAGCTGGCGGCCTTGGTTCCGGTGCACTGCTCAGGCACAAGACCTTGATGCTGAATCCGAGTCCAGAGGCATGAATTGCAGTGATGGCTGCTGAGAGGGGACAGGAGGCAGCCATAAGAATGGCTGGAGCTGGCCACCTTGGTTCTGGTGCGCCGCTCAAACGCAAGACCCTGATAATGAATCCGAGTCCAGAGGCACTATTTTGCAGTCTGCATTTAATAGGACTATCACCCTGTAGCTCTCTGGTCTAATTGGGTCCTTGTCCTCTTTCAATATCAAAATGACTTTTGCCTCTTCCAAAGTTTTGGGAATTTTCCCTGAGCTGTCCACAAATTCCGTAATCATATGTTCAATCCAGGGTAACAAATCTTCTATGAAGGCAATGAAAAATTCAGCTGTGAAACATCTAGGCCTGGTGATTTCCTTCTAGGCAGGGATAATATATTCTCCTGAATCACTTTTTTTTTTTAAAATATTTTATCCCTACAATATAGCCCCTGAATATTTGATTCTTGTAAATAAGTTTCTAAGTCTAACTTATTTACTTGACCTTTCTTTTGAAAAAAGTTTTAGAGTACTCCCTAATCAGGGTCGCTATTTTGTGATCATTAAAAACCCTGGTTCCAGGTCTGACCACCAGTGCAATGGTTGGATTTCCACTTGCGACACCAATGACCCAGGTTTGGGAATAGACCCTGGAGTTGAGGGCTGGCCAGTGGAGAAGTACTGAGCATCCAAGGACTACTGTCCTTTGCTGGGGAGGAGGGAGGGGAAGAGTACCTGGTGCATTAAAGGACCCCTAGCACAGGCTGGGGGCACTGCCGCGACCGGCGCCATTATGTTTAGGAGGCAGGGTGAACATTGGATGTCATTGCACATCCCAATCCCCAGGGATCAAAGCACTGGAAAAAGCCAGCCCCCCCAGCATGATGACCCTCTCCGCTCCACCGTCCACTTCCTCTGACGTCCGCCCGGGTAGGTTACTGCTTCCACGGCCCTGACCCGGGGGGTAAGCCAGAGCTTTGCCCACAGTGTTCATTGTGGGGGAGCCCCCCCAGGTGGCCCCACACAGGGGGACAAGCCTGGGCATGGGGGTGGCAGGTGGGGAGTGTCTGAGTTCAGAAAAGGGGAGGAACCGGATCAAAAAAATGATTTAAAAAAAAAAAAAAACTGTCTCTGAAGTCATCCTGAAGGGTTGTAATTATATTCTGTTGCCTTTGTTTTCTGAGTAGAGTGGCTAAAAGTTAATTCCTTTTCAACTACATTTTTTGTTTATATTTGTAGGCCTGAATTTCTATAGTAGCCCCTCTCAGTACTGCTTTGAAGGGGTCCCAAAGTCTAATTAAAAATATGCTCCCATCATAGTTATAATACCAGTACTCCTTAATCACCCACCGAATGTTGTCTCTAAAATTTTCATCTTCTAATAAATCAATATCAAAATACCACATTGGGCTGAAGTATCACAGTCTATCTTGAACTATTATATCTACCTGAATTAACACATGATTTGAAATCATAATGGTGTTAATGGTTCCTTTACTTGAGAGACCAATATTTTTTAAACAAAACTGTTATCAATTCTTGTGAAGGTTTTAATTTTTTTTCTACCTGAGCAAATTCTTTTGACTGTGGGAATTTTAATCTCTGGGGCTCCACTAAGTCATGTAACTCCAAAAAATTTCACAACAGAGTAGAATGTTGTTTATTAATAGGTAATTGTTTTGAGGATTTATCCAATTTGAGGTTGAGTAAAGCATTGAAAACTCCTTGTAAAATTATATCAGTATCTTGTAGTTTAACCAGGCCCTCTGTTGCAGTTGCAATGGAGGCTGCATACTGTATACCACAAAGGGTGTATAAATGCAGTCCATAGTAAAGGTTTAATTTCAGGTTGAACTTTTAATTAACATGATTCTTCCATCAGAATCAGTAAACACATCCAAAATGGATGTATTTATAGATTTTCATAATATAATTGCTACACCAGCCTTCCTGTTTGTTCCTTCAGAGCTAACAATATGAGATATCCAATTATGTTTCAACTTGTTCATTTCTACCTTGTTGATATGTGTTTCCTGAAGACAAATGAAGTCTGCTTTGGATTTGTTAATATAATTCAGCAACCTGGTGCACTTAACTGGTGAATGGACCCCATTAACATTAGGGGAGGAAAATTGTGTTCTTTTAGTTATAGGCATAACCTAAGTAAGAAAGTCAGTACCATGCCCAGTGATCACCTTAATTGAACCCACCCTGATTTTCTTAATTTAGCGACTATTACTTCCTGATCCCCTCCAAATCTACCAAAACCCCACAAAACACAAAATAAAGGACACAAAACATACACAAATCCCAATACTGCCCACCTGGGGTGCCTAAAATACCCATTACCATGCTCCTTGCCCCCCCCAGTAGCTAGCTGTGATCTATAATCCTACCTAGAGAATGAATATAAATCAGTCACTTCATGAAAGGCAATTGCCGATGAACTTTATGATGAAAGTTCCAAAGTTACTAATATTCTTCTTCATTCTCCTTGAAAAACTTTGGGCAATCTTATCCTCAAATCCTTTTCTGCTCCTGCAGTGAACTGTAGGTAAACCAAGCATCATCAAAACCAACTCTTAACTTAGCTGGGTAAATGACGGCAGCTTTTATGTTATTGTCCTATAACTGTTTTCAAATGGGATAACATTTTTTCCTTTCTGCAATAAGATCCATTGGCAAATCATTAAAGACTAAAGTAGAAGCCCCCATCAGATTTTTTTAATTTATTTTTATAAACTTCTGCTATTAATTTGTCCTTGTCTTTGGTTCTGAAGAATTTAGCAATTATGGGCTTGAGTGGCCCATGCAAGTCCTGATTTGTCCTATGTGTTCTGTGATTTCTGTCAATTTCAGAATGTATGCTTATAGTATCTGAAACCAAATAAGCTGGCATAAGTGTTTTCATGGTTTTTCTAAAGGGGGTGCTATCATCCCAAGATTCGGGTACACCCAGGGTCTGAAAATGTTTCCTCCTAGGTTTGACTTCAACATCTAGTAGCTTATTTTTGAATTCTTTGTTTCTCAGTTCCAGTGACTTTAATTGCCTTTATAGTGGAATGCTTTTGTTTTCTAGAATAGTAATTCTTTACTGCAGTTCTAGAAGTTCCTGTTTCAGATCCTTATTTTCTGCTATTAATTGATCCAAAACAGTTTGACATTTGTTCAGTTTTAATTCCCAAACTTCCATTTTGTCCAGTTTGCTATAAATTTGTTGAATTTGGTTTATAATTAGTTTTTTCCAGTGGAGGGGGGGTGGCACATCTTGATCATAATCCCCTTCACTATCTGATTGTTCTGGGAGGCTACTCAAACAGTCCGAAAGAGAAACACTTCTTCTAGGGGAGTTTTTATTTTTTCCTTGGAAAACCATGTTTCTCTGAGCACTCTGGTCTCACAAACAAATCAATGGAGTTATGTGACCCACCTTGTACACCATCACCCTTAATCATCTCCCTTGTCCCTTCTCTTGATTTGCTTTTTTTGTTGGACATTCAAAGTATCAGACTGGAAAACATTTTGTATTGAGAACCCCTTTTCAGTGTTAGTTTCCATCTCATGCAGGACAGGAGTAAGCAACAATTTTTACTCAATTTTTATTTAAACTCAGTCCCTCTCCATCCTGGCTATGAACACTTTTAGCTACTTGAAAAATATCCTTTAGTGACTGCACAACTGGAGTTTGTTGGTCAAACGTTGCTTTACATTTAAGTTACTGACCTGTTGCAAACTCTGTATGCATGATTTTATTTGGCCTGTCAAGGTTTCTGAATTTAATAGGGGCTTTTCTGACACAAGTACTCTATGTACTCTTTTCAATTCAGTATTAGTTTTGCTTGCATTTGGCCTTATCCCTTCTAAATTTTTCCACTTAGTTACTGCAACATCATATACCTGTAGCTGAGTCTGGGAATTGCCACTATCTATTCCCGGACAAACCTTCATTTGTCCACTGCTCTGGCTCTGAGTTTGCCCCTTGCCAGCAACTGATACGTCTTTAGCAATTTTCCCCTGGTCTCCTTTAACTTCATCATCATCATTGTCCACAGTTTCAGGATCTTTTGATGAAGAGAGCACCTGTCTCGATTCATGTTTGTCAGAGACTGACAGAGTCCAAAAGGGATTAAAAGGATTCAGCTTGGTAGGTTCCACTCAAGTTGTAACTGGTTCTGGTGTGGCCGACTCCATTGATTTGATGTTTTGCTTCATTCCTGAAGGGAAATCTTTGATTGGTGGTTTGTTTGTCCCATTCTTCAGTAAAGAATGTGATGCTGAAGGCTGCTAAGGAGATGTCTGCTGTGTTCCCAAGGGGAAATCTTTTACCAGGGATTAACTTGCCCCATTCTTGAGTGAAGCTTTAGGCACTGAATGCTGCACAAGAGAAAAGTCTGGAGGCAGTTTAGTGTCCTGTGCACTTTCAACTGATGTGTCCATTTCTGTTGAGCTCTGCATCTTTTTAAAGAAAGGATTGGAGAGCTTTCCTGTTGTCATAGTTAGTTGTTTGAAAGATTTACCAGTACTTTTGGATGCACTGGCTAGGTTCTTGGCTTCGACGTCGTCCTTCTTGGGAGTTGTGCTGTTTATCTTAGGAGTCATACTGGGAGATCTGTTTACCAAAGTCTGCTGATTAAAGATTGTTTAGAAGCAAATATTTTCCTTTTAGATGCATGGACAGAAAGCGACACTTTTAAAAGTGTTTGCTGCACTCATTCGAGTAACTGGGGTAGGACTGCACTTGTGAAGCTCAGCATCTCAGAATCATCCTGCCACCATCTTACTTTATTTATTTATTTATTTATTTATTTATTTATTTATGTCTTTGATAACCGGTCGGGTGCACTGATCCAAAGGACCATTTTCAGGTATGACCTGGGGCACATTAAGCAATACAGGTGTGGAAAACAACCAGAAACACAGGCCTCAACATGAGGTGCAGGAAATTACAGAACAAGGGGTCATTACATAAAGCGCAATTACATAAGAATACAAGGTGTCAAAGAAGGCCCGCATACAGGCAAAAATACATAGTCAGAGGCCAGGCAACAGGCCGAAATATAAGTCACAAAACACAGAGAAAAAATATAAGTCTCAGATATGATACATAAAGTGGAAAATGCATTCAGGTACACTAACAGTGTGCACTTCAATGAGCAGATAAGAACTCTGAAATGAAGTACACTTCCCCTTAATAAATGATGATGAGACTTAGAATTGGGAATTAACAGCAGAAGCCCCGAAAAGTGGGGGAAGAGGACAGGAGCAGTAGTGGTGAGTGTAGCAAGGATGCAACACTGCTAATAAATGGGGGGTGGACAGAGGGAAGGGATGTCAGAAATTACCCAGGATAGCAGTGGCATTTGGCTTCAGACGGTAGTCACTCTTTGAAATTGTTTTTGAAGGAGAGATGGGAGGTGGAAGGGTGGAGAGATTTAGGGAGTCTGTTCCATATGGAGGGGGTAGACATGGAAAAGGCTTTACTATCCATGATAGAGGAGATTTGTGGAACTACCGGGGGATGGATGATTCATGGAGGCTCCTAGCTGTCATTCTGCCCATGAGGAGGGATGAGTATGGGGACAGATGTCCACCTCGCAGCATATCGTCAACTAAGCAACCAAGGGCATAGTCGAACCATCCTTGCAGTGGAAGCTAACAAAGTGACTGGTACAATACACAATGATGGGTAGAATAAGGGTCATGGAGGACAAAGTGACAGATGCTGTTGTAGACTGAGTTCAGTCTACAGCGCAGAGCTGAGGATACGAGGGAATAGACAGGAGAGTAGTATTCAAGGAGCAGTAGAAGGTTTCCTTGTGCAGTTGCTAGGTGCACCTCAGAAGAAAGGAACTGATTTAGGTGGTAGGTGGCACTTAGCTTCTGATTAACTCTGTGCACAGAATTATTAACATGATCAGCAAGCATAAGGGAGGGGTCTAGAGTGACACCTAAGTATTTGAAACTATGGACATTTTCAAGTGGGGGACTAGATGGTGCAGGTACAAAGAGGGGGGAGTTTGTCTTGGAGATCTTTGTGAGGAATGGTTTGGATCCAAATAGCATTACTTTTGTTTTCTTTTCATTTACCAAGAGTCTGTTGGAAAGAAACCAATTGTGGGCAGCACCATAGTTAAGTGTAAGAACAGAGGAGATGTTTGCAAAAGACGTGTCACTATAGTAAAGGACAAGGTCATGTGTATAGAGGAGAGCCTCACAGGTGAGGCTTTCAGCAAGGAGTGTTTTAATAAAAATGGAAAAAAGTAGTGAGTAAAAGATGGAGCCTTGAGGAACCCCTATAGATACTGGTAAGGCAGGGGAGGAGGCTGTACCAATTGTAACAGACTGGGACCTGCCTTTGAGGTAACTTCTAAACCATTCTGTTGTCTCAGCAGAGCAGCCAAGTTGTAGGAGAGTGAAGTGGAGGACGGAGTGGTCGATGAGGTCAAAGGCCTTAGTCAGATCCACAAATACAGCACCAGTGGCCTTACCTGTGTCCATGTTTCTGAGTACATGATTAGAGAAATGGACTAAAGCTGATGTGGTACTGTGGTGCTTACAGAAGCTGTGCTGCTGAGGTCAGAGCAGATTATACTTTCCAAGATGCTACAAGAGTTGGACATGCACGATTTTTCCAGTAACTTGCTCAGGTGGGGGAGGGAGACAGGCCTATAATTACCAGGAGAAAGGGGGCTTCCTGATTTGAAAAGGCACAATGTTAGCATGTTTCCAAGAGTCTGGCATTGTGGCTGAGGAGAGGGCAAGGTTAAATATGAAGATGAAGGGTTCAATGACTGCTGGAAAGATAGCCTAAGGAATGAGGAAAAAAGTCCATCACTGCCGGGGCAACCCTTGGCAGGGAGGGACTTCAGGAGCTTGGTGGTAACACCTGGACCAATGGGTCTAAAGTAGAAGGATGGGGTGTCAGAGGGGGTGGTGATGGAGGGGGAGTAGTTATCCTGACTACCAGGGCTGGTGGGTGACTGGGAGGGTAGTTTGGTAAGATAGGTGGAGAGGTCAGAAAATACTTTGTTAAAAATATGTGCAATCTCAGAGGGATCAATCAAGGGACCTGAGAGGGAAGAGAGCTGAGTAACTTGGCTATGGGTCTTTGGGATGAGCAAGGACCCTACTGAGCCCCAGAAGCGAAAGGGATCACCAAGGTTGAAGACTTTTGAGAGGTTTGAAGACTTTTTTTTTGGGAAACTGCATTTTTAGAACACTGAGTGTTATGATTGTTCTGATCTAATTGTATTTTTTAATGATTTTTACTGTTTTGATTTGTTATTTATGTACAGTGCCTTGGCAATTGAAAGGCACCTTATAAATAAAATGATTATTATTATTATTATTACCTTGAAGCTCCCCACACCTGTTTCAGGTAATGGCATTTCTTCTCCTGTAAATCCCAGGCCATTAACAAATGGCTTTGTGGACACAAACCCTGCTGTTCTTTATTTCCTCCTGAAACTAGTAACTGTAAAGGAAGTGTTTGACATATTGTCTAATATCAGAAAAAACACCTCTGCTGGTTGTGATGCTTGGAACAAAGACTGATGAAATTGACTGCTCTGGTGTTCTCTGCCCCAGGAGCATATTTAATCTCTCATTCCTTATTGGGGCACTTCATAAAGGCTGCACCAAACAGCTTCAAGAAAATGTTAAATGTATTTTAGTTTTATCTAGTTTGTCCACACACAGGAAGACTAATAGATAACCAGCTGCAGACTTATTTGGACACATATGGCCTCTCAACAGATGAAATTAATAATGATCATGCACATAGGGAAGAGAAACCCTGAAGTTACCTATAGATTGGGAGGGGAGTTGCTGGCAATCACAAGGGAAGAAAGAGACTTAGGCATCATCTTCACAGATGACCTGAAATCATCCAAGTAAACCACTAAGGCAGTAGGTAAGGCTAAAGGGATGTTGGAGTGTATTAGTAGGGGTATCACAAGTCATAAGTGGGAGGTAATAATTCCACTTTACAAGACACTGATTAGGCCACATTTGGAGTACTGCATGCAGAACTGGAGGCCGCATCTCCACAAGGACATTAACAGAATGGAGGTGGTCCAAAGAAGTCAACAAAAATGGTGCAGGAACTGCATCAGAAAACATATGAGGACAGATTAATGGAGCTCAATATGTATGCCCTAGAGCAAATGAGAGAGAGAGAGGTGATATGATCAAAACATTCAAACATCTTAAGGGCATTAACAAGGTGAAAGAGTCTAACATGTTTCAATGTAAGAAAAATAGCAGGACAAGGGGACACAGTATGAGATTAAAGGGAGGCTGATTAAGGGGTAATGTGAGGAAGTTCTTTTTCACAGAAAGGGTGGTGGATGCATGGAACGGCCTACCTCAGGAAGTGGTGGATATGAATACAGTGCAGGACTTCAGACAGGCATGGGATAGGCATAAGGAAGCTATACAGATGAGTATGAATACATAGGCCATTGACAAAATAAAGGCCTATGGCACATTCATAAGGTAGAAAAAATGGGCAGACTGGATAAGCCTTGCAGTCCTTATCTGCCGTCAACTTCTATGTTTCTATATTTTCTCATCTCTTATTAGATCTACTGAATTTTGCATTGCTCTTTGCATAAAGATTTTTAAATGTATTCTCATTTATGTGTGTCCCTCCTTATACTTAAAAATATTTTTTGTCAGACCCTTAGGTAGTCCTGGGTGATCTCAATGAAGAACATTATGGTAAATACTCTTAACTTATTGATTTTTATTATAGGCAATTTCAATGTCAGGATTGGTAATTTTGATGGCCTACTGATTTTGATGGGCTACTGGATAACACAACAATAGGTGCATTATGTAACAGTTCCTTTTTGCCATCAAGAAATTATCATGATACAAATACAAATAAAGCTGGGTTAGGTCTCTTTCACTTCATGTGGGACTGTAATTTCTACTCTCTAAATGGTAGGCTTCCAGGAGATGAAAATGAGGAGTGGATTTACATCTACCCCTCAGGTGCATCCATCATAGATTTTGCTTTATGGGATGGACTGATTGAAGTATTGCAGACATTTGGGGTTTTAAGGGAGAACTGCACTGAGTGAGTACGTTTTTTTTTTTCCAACAGAAGCTGTTTTTTGAGTACTGGCTAACAATCTGTTATTGTTTCATCTATACATACCTTTTAGTAACTTCAATGGGTGTTTCTGCTTGACAGTCTGGTGGAAAGTACCATTATAGAACTGAATGATGTAGTTTATGTCCCTCAGCCATCGAGTTCTATAGTAGAACATGGATGCATTGTGCCAACAACAGAACAGCAGAACAGGGATATAAACTGTATCATACAGTTCTAAAATGGTTCTTACCAGCAGCATACAGATCAAAAACACCCACATGGATAACTAAAAAGTCTGGTTAGTCCATGAACAGACTTTGAACCAGTATTTAAAAAAACAGTGTCTGCTGGGGAAAACAGCTTGTGAATTAAGTGCAGTTCTCCATTAAACAGAGCTGACAGTAATCACTTTTTTTTATTTCTATTAAATGGGTTCCATTGGGATCTAATAGTAGTGAAGATATGTGGGCAGCAAAAATTCCTCTGCTGAATATTGTGATCAGAAATATAAAAAGAGTACAATAGAATGATGAGCATTCTTTAAGAATGGAACAGATGTTCATTCCTTACTTAGAAAATGTTCTCCTCCAGGACTTCCTTTTGTTGTCTGTGGCTGAAATGTGTGGGCAATTTCTATTCTCTTTATCTTAAACTATGTACAATTTTGTACACAGTTTCTGACCAAAGAGGAAAGAAGAATAATGGCTAGTTTGATTTAATTGATTTTGATTTGATTTAAAAGCTAAGCTCTCTAATACGATTAGATTAACCAGAAGAAATCCTATTAAGTTTAACTGTAAAAATTTGAATGCAGATTGTAAACTGTACAAAAGTTTCCTTCAGATGAAAAAAAAAAGTTTATTATTATAAACAATGAGATCTCATGTTGGATATTGTCTCTACAAAATCATACAAGAGCCTTTTGGCAACTTGTTGCCAAGGGTACTTCTAATTTCTCATATAACACTGACACACGTATTTCTCCTGATGAACAGGTCATTTTTCTTCAGACTTTGCAGAGCTATTCTTTTGACTTATTGTTCTCTGATGGAATTAAGTCCATTAATATTGTGGAAGCCTTGGGTGCAACCAAATTCCCTGAAGACAAAGAAGTCCCCTGGTCCGAACCTTATTTCCGCGGAGGTTTACTTACAATCTCTTCGTCTATGGTATGATTTTTTTTTGTTATACTTTAATATCATTCATGGTGTGAGGCTGAGATTGTTCCCATTTTTATGGCTGCAGTGGGAAGATCCCTGCAGACATCTTGCATCAAAAGAGTACTCAGCATTATTTTAAAGCATCCTTTCCCACAGAAGAACATGTTGGACTTGTAGCACAGTCTCCTTATGCAAGATAATTACACCTGATAACAAAGTCCCTTCCTCAAAAAACAAACAAAAAAAAACAAAACAAAGTGTGTTTCCTTTGCAATTGCAACACCTCTCCTATTTTCCAGAGTCACATATCAGTCATTAGTCCAGAATTCCTTTACATAACATCCCAGTTCTGTCTGTAGGCAGTAAGGGTTAACAGTGCTATGCTCATTCAATCACTACTATGTTGTTTTCCTCCTAGGTTTTAAATTTCACACACACACACACACACACACACACACACCTGTGTTTTAGCTTTGCTTTGCTACCATGGACTGACATAGTCCAGCACTCATTTACATTCTAGTGCTGTCTGCCTGTTCTCCTAGTGGCATTGTAAAGAAATTAGATTTTTGTCATGTCTTAATGTACACATTCCAACCTCTGTTTTCCTTTTCTTATTTTGCTCTTGCATCATAATCTCAGTCTATATATGTATTCAGGGATTGAACTCCCCACTCATGTCACTAATCTTATTTCTTTACAAAACTGTAATTTAATTACATCAACAATCAACAGCACATAAGCAATTGCAATGTACTAGATAAGTTGGGTGGGGAATATCATTAATCATTTTTTACTTTTTCTTTTAACATTTATCACTCTCTGATCTCTACTATTGCAGCTTGCAGTGCTGTGTGTTAAATTGAGCTACATAATTCACAACCTCACAGTCTCCTCACACTGGGAGGTCATGGAGGTCAGAAGGGAACTGATATGCTCATGTGTTTTAGAAAATAAAATCACTTAATAGAATTACCATCCTGTAATTTAAGTAATCACATTTATACTATATGGTTTATATCTGTACTGATATTAACCACAAAATGAAATATGTACAAAAGTAGTGCGAGAAACAACTACAGTATATCGCACATTTCCATTTCTTGCCATGAATTTACACTCTTCCCATGACAAAATGTTCTATAATTGTTTAAAAAACACTTTCTAAATCCATTTCAGTGAACACTAAGGGGCAATGTGACCACATTTGGCTACCATTAATGACTAAAGAGCACAAAAGGTTTCTTTCAAGAACTCCACTAACAGGCTCACTGTCCACATTCGCTAGTACCTTTTTTTAAACTATTTTTTCAAAACTGCAGTACCCAATATGTTAATAATTTTACTCCATTTCCCTGTTGCATTATCCCTCCCCCCTTTTTTATTGAGTTCTGGGACCTGTTAGTGCAGTTCTTAGAGCAAACCTTTGCACTGTTATTAGTTTGAGGTAACCAGTGCAGTCACATTGCCTCTTAGTGAAGTTCACTGAAATGGATTTGGAAAATATTTTTTAATGAATTATAGAACATTCTGTACATGCAAGGCATAGAATGGGAATATGTGATATAGTTGTTTCTTGCTCTACTTTTGTGCATATTTCATTTGGTAATTAATACTGGTACTGATATAAATGGTATAGGGTAACTAGGGTTGCTTAAAATCCAGGGTGATAATTCTATCAAGTGAGAAGCATTTTTCTAAGACATATGAGCATACCAGTCCCCCTGTGACCTCAATGACCTCCCACTGTGATAAGGCTGTGAGGTTATGAATAATACAGCTCAAATGAATACACAGCCTTACAAACTGCAGTGGTAAGGATCAGAGAGAACATTTAAATGAAAAAGTAAAACATGATTAATTCTATTCACTGCCCAACCTATCTAGTCCATTGCAATTGCTTATGTGCTCATAATTGTTGATGTAATTAAATTGCAGCTTGGCAAAAAAAAACATTAGTAGCAGGCCAAGTGATATACAGGGCTGAGGCACCAGATGCCTTACCTCTTGTCATGGCAGTGACCCTGATTCAAGAACAAGCCTGGGGTGCTGGGGTTTGACCAGAGATGGAAAGGATTGAGTGTCTGCTGGACTACTGTCCTTTCCCGGGAAGGGAGGACTGCTTCTCCTGCCGAGTGACTGCCACCAGGTGGAGGTGTGGTGGTAATGCTGGTCTGAGGATGACAGGGAAAGGAATGAACTGAGGGATTCCACAGATGTGTGCACACCTCCACATGTGCACATCTGATGTGCATGCCCCAGTGCAGAGATGGGGACAGGACAGAAATAGGAAAACTGGAAGCAGAGGCAGGCGCCATGATGGTCTTACCTCACTTCAATCCTGTGGTGTCCGCAGATCCAGAGACAATCTGGATTGTTGCATCAGGGGTGGGGGGTGGGAGGAGGATGGCCCTCCCTTCTGTACATTTATGGCTGCAGTGGGTGCAGCTCCGCAGAAGTCTTGCTTCAAAAAGGGACTCAACATTACTTCAAAGTATTCTTTCTCACTGAAGAACATGTTGGAGTTTTGGCACAGTCTCCTAGACCAGACAAAAAAGCCCCTTCATAAGAAACAGGAGAACAAAGGTGCGTTTCCTTTGCAATTGCAACACATCTCCTACTTTGCAACAGAATCACATATCAGTCATTAGCCCAGAATTCCTTTACATAACATTCCAGTTCTGTCTGTAGACAGTAAGGATTAACAGTGCTGTGCTCAATCACTGCCATGTTGTTTCCTCCTAGATTTTAAATTTTACACACAAAACACACACACACACACACACACACACCACTGTGTTTAAGCCTTGCTTTCCCACCATAGACTGAACTAGTTCAGCATTCCTTTACATTCCAGTTCTGTCTGCCTGTTCTCTTAGTGGTATTGTAAAGAAATTAGATGTTGTCATGTGATTGATGTACACATTCAACCTGTTTTTTTCTCTTTTTTGTATATATCTTTTTTGCCCTCGCATCATAATCTGAGTCTATATATGTATTCAGGAATTGGATTCCTCACTCATGTCACTAATCTTATTTCTTTACAAAACTGTAATATAATTACATCAACAATCAACAGCACATAAGCAATTGCAATGCACTAGATAACTTGGGCAGTGAATATCATTAATCAAATGTTACTTTTCTTTTTACATTTATCACTTTTTCTGATCTCTACCAGTACAGCTTGTAGTGCTGTGTGTTAATCTGAGTTGCATAACTCACAACCGCACAGTCTCCTCACACTGGGAGGTCTTCAAGGTCAGAAGAGGACAGTTATGCTCATGTGTTTTAGAAAAAAAAATGCTCACTTGATAGAATGACCATCCTGCTATTTAAATTACCATAATTATACTATACAGTGTATATCTGTATTGATATTAACTGCAAAATGAGATATTTTCAAAAGTTCTGTAGCACAAGAAACAACTTCAGTATAATGCACATTTTCTTTCTGTGCCATGCATTTATGCTCGCCCCATGACAAAATGTTCTATAATTGTTTAAAATGATTTTCTTAATTCATTTCAGTGAACACTAAGGGGCAAGGTGACAGAATTGGCAACCATTAGCGAATAAAGAACACAAAGGTTTTCCTTCAAAAACTGCTCTAACGCTGTCCACACTTGTTGGTACCTTCCTTTTTAAACCAGTTTACACAATTGCAGTACCCCATATATTAATAATTTGACTCCATGTCCCTTTTGCATTATCCCTTCCCCCCTTTTATTGGGTTTAGTGGACCCTGTTAGTGCAGTTCTTAAAGGAGAACGTTTGCACTCTTACTAGTTTACGGTAGACAATGCAGGCATCTTGCCTTTTAGTGAAGTTCACTGAAATGGATTTAGTAAATATGTTTAAAGAATTATAGAACATTCTGTCATGGGGCAAGTGTACATGCATGGCACAGAATGGACATGTATGATATAGTTGTTTCTTATGCTACAGTATATCTGCAAATATCTCATTTGGTGGTTAATACTGGTACAGATATAAACTGTATAGTGTAACTGGGATTGCTTAGATTCCAGTATGATAATTCTATCAAGTGAGAATTGTTTTCCCTAAAACACATGAGCATACCAGTCCCCTTCTGACCTCCATAACCTTCCACTGTGAGGTTATAAATAATACAGCTCAAATTGATACACAGCCTTACAAACTGTAGTGGTAGGGAACAGAGATAACATGATGAATTATATTCACTGCCCAACCTATCTAGCCCATTGCAATTGCTTTTAAGCTTGTAATTGTTGATGTAATTAAATTACAGTTTGGCAAAAGAAATAATATTAGTAGCTGGCCCAGTGGTGTACAGGTCTGAGGCATTGGATGCCATGTGTCTTGTCTCACCAGCGACTCTGGTTCAGGAATGAGCCTGGGGTGCTGAGGGTTTGCTGGGGAGGGAAAGGATTGAGTGTCTGCTGGACTGCTCTCCTTTCCTATGGAGGGAGGACTGCCTCTCCCACTGAATGACTGCCACCAGGTGGAGGTGTGGTGGTAATGCAGGTCTGAGGATGGCAGGAAAAGGAGGGAACTGCAGGATTCCATGGGTGTGCACAGGCCTCCACATATGCACATCTAGCTTGCATGCCCCAGTGCAGAAATGGGGACAGAAAATGGAAAACTGGAAGCAGAAGCAGGCCCCATGACACTTCTACCATGCTTCCATCCTGAGGTGTCCTCAGGTTCTGAGCCAATCTGGATTGTTGCACCAAGCAAGGTGGGGGGATAACCATTCCTCCTGTAAATATATAAAAAAGGAAAAAAAGAGGTTGGAATGTGCAAATCAACCACATGATGAAAATCTCATCACTTTGTAATACCACTAGTTGTGAAGAGGGGATACAATCTGGATGGAGGAGCTAGAGTCTCATTGATGTAAGCTTTTGATTAATTTCCAACTGCTTGTGGTGCTCAAAAAACACATATAGTATGTCTTTGCTATATTACCATCTTTTTTACACATTTTTCACTACCAGCAATAATATCATTTTGCAGCCATATTGGCTCTGGCTAGATTTTGTTAAAATGGGAAATAAATCAGACCCATGAGTGAACTGGCCAATTTCTTTATTATATGTTTCTTGCAATTTTTTTTATAACATAATAATTTCAAAGTTGTATGAACAAATGTTGTTAACAGGAGGTTTATCTATCTTGCAATTTGGTTTTATGGAACAGTGCTCTACTTTGGACAAGTGTTTTGTCTTTAGACATCTATGAAAAAAATAAGTTTTAATTCACAAACAAAAATTACTTGCAATATTTGTAGACTATTATTCTGTATTTTATTCTATTTCTCAGCCTAAGCTGTGGTAACTGATGCATGATAGGGGTATTGATAGCTGTCTTATTTCTATCCTCTCAGCTCTCTATAATCATGCCTTGACTTGAGCTACATTAGGTTGGGTATGGGTAGCAATGTTTCACTGAAATTTCCTAAAAACAAAGGTGTGTGCCCAAGACTGTATCTTGGCCCCACACCATTTAATGTTTATATTGATTATATAATAAGGGTACTTATGTCTGTGATTTATGACTCACCAAGAATAGGCTCAGTCAAAGTACCACTCCTAGTATATACCAATGATTTGGTTAATTTTTCCCTATCACAATCAGACCTAAGAAAACACTTGAATTGTTTGTTTTCTGAATCAGAGAAGTTAGCCTTGTCTAGCAATACAAAAACAAACAAAAAAGAACAAAAACAAATAGCAGTGCTTGGTGGTACCAAGACTTCCTACAATTGGAGGGTAGGTAACAAGACTGTTGCACCAGTGTCTAGTTACACTTACATGAGAATACGCTTGCACACGTTGCAGGTAATTGTTCTTGAAAAGCACATGTTGTACGTACAGTCTCTGAAACTAAAAAAACTCTTTGGATGCTAAATATGTTGAGAGATGATAGGCCTCTTATTTAGGTTCTTTTATCAAAACACAATCTGCAGGCTCTCCATGGAACTGAATAATGGGCACCTTATAAGATCCTGGAATTAGAAAAGCAACCAATTAAATGACTTAATCCTCTCTGTGACAAAACAAGTATATGCCTACATTCCATGTTAGAGCTTAATTGGGGTTGGATAGCTTTAAAACTCTAGCAGATGCCCTAATATTGGGTTATTTGATAAAAATTACAAGATGCCCTAAAGACAGCCTGCTTAGTATAGGACTCGCGGAAAAGGAGAGATGGTTAGAAAATCATGATATTAAGTCTCCCTTGTTGGTTAATGTCTTCACTATCTTAGAAGAGTATGAGCTGTCATGCCGAAATAGATAAGTTAAAAGGGGAATCATGATGATTAGTTTGAAATACAAGAAGTGCTTCAAGAACAAGGTCTGTCTAATTAGTCAACATCTGGACTTAGAATTGGTTATAAAATCATGATTCTCTCCCTGTTACACGTCAAGCAGCATCTGGTTTGATTTCATGTTTCTCTTGAACTGTATCACAGACTTTGATAGACATTGGGCCAGATATTCAAAACTTTGCCCCGGGGCAAAATTTGCACTGCCCGGTGGGCAAACTGTGCCCAGAGCAAAAACATATCTATATTCAAAATGAATAGCCTGGTGCAAAACCAGCTGAATATAGCAAGCGAAGGAAGCCGGGCAAACAGGCCCAGGAGTGCAGGGCAAACATTGCCCAGGATTAAGACAGCACTGAATATAGCAGAGAAGACAGCACTGAATATAGAAATCAGACAGAGGCAGTGCAAACACCCACAGAAACAAAGTGTCAGAGGTGTAAGCAGCTGTCCAGGAACACAGGGAAAGCAAAACAGCCCAGCCAGACACAACTGCAGTACTAGTGAAAGGAATGGAATAACCTGGAACCACAAGTGAAATCAGAATACCACAGAACACTGTCAAATCCCAAGTCCACCCCAAAAAGACACAGGACACAGGAATGTCAAGCATAATAAAGTATAATGCAAAAAGGGAACAGTTAAGGCACAAAGGCAACATGAACATATATACAGAAAAACAAATCAAAACATAGCAGAACACCGTTCGTAAAAATGGGGTGCAAGAAAATCATAATGAAAGGGAAAAGGGCAGGCGTAACAAAGGGATTGAAAACAATGGGGAAAACAACAGTAACAGTGCAAACAGGCAACTGTTAAATATAGCAACAGAACAATGGGGTAAGAATGTGGTTGGGAGAGAGATGTGGAAATAGGAAGCAATGGAGGGGAACAGGATGGCAGATACAGGGCTAGGGACACTAGGCCAGGGACAGGAAGCAGGCTAATGGAAAAAGTATGCAGGGGTTAGGTGCCGGGCAGGCGCTGGCAGACGTTCATCCAGGATGGCCGCAACACGCCTTGTCTCAGAAATCAAGACAGCTTGCTGTTCGATTAGGGTACGCTGTTGCTGCACCAGCCTCCTTAACAGCTCCTCCGTGCCTTCACCCTCTTCTGGATGGGTGGCCCACAGTGACGACCGATGTGGACCTACAGGAGAAAGGGGGACCACATCAGGGCATGACAATGACACAAAGGCACCATGTACCACCACACGGTGGACAGCATGCCCCAACAACCATGCCCATGTGCTAGTATGTAACAAACCACAACACACACTAACATGTGCCTGCAGGACAAGGCAGTATGTAACAGGCAGCATGCAACACCCCCAATGTACATGGACATGCATGGATGTATGCTGAGAAACCCAACAACGTGGAGGCCAGCCAGCACAGTGGCGTGCAGACTGTAACAGTGCAAACAGACAGCCACCCCCAGAGATGTGAACGACAAGTGGACATTGACTGATCAGCACATGGGATGACACATGGTGGGATATGCTGCCCACGGTCACACAGCTATGTTACAAAATACAGATGACACCAACTGGAGAAGGTGCCACAGCCCCAACCACGTGTGTAACCACATATGCCTGTCATGTACACCCCCAACAGTGGCCCACCCTCACTGCTGCCCTCCACAAGAACTGTAGACACCCAGCCAAACTGCCACCCACGATGCCATAACACAGCAGCTGTACAAATGATGACAGGAAACCCTGAACAGGTGGGTGGGTGACTGACATAAGTGTGCAACAGTGGCAAGTGACACAGATAGAGACTCGACATGGACCACAGAGACCTAATGACCACAGAGGACAATGACACTGGCATCAGAACAGTAGGGACTGCAGGACAGGTAACCAAGCAGTACACAACCAGGGGAAGTGCCAATGCCCAGCCACACCACTTGCTGCAACAGAAGGGTGAGGGGCCCACAGTGGTGTAGAGAATGGCACAGTGCCGTGACACCACCCATGCAAGAAGACACACACATGTGAAACACAGACACTGGGCATGGTCCACCAGTGGCACTGCAGCGGTAGGCCAAAGGCATGCACAGGACAGTGTCACCCTGGTGGTCAAGGCATGGTGAGGAACACACACACCTGTGGGAGTAGCATCTGCCATAGGGGCTGACAACCAGCACACCATGCTACCACAGAACAACTCCTGCAGCACATCTGCATAACATGTGCACAAACACCATGCACTACAGGGACAGAGGGACAGCACCCTCTTAGGGACAATGGCCCCCACATCAGAGCATGAGCCCACAGGCAGGGGTGTAGCCAGGGAGGCCACAACTGCACACCGTGTGGACACACTGACACCCCCTCCCCACTGTTAGGGTGGGCTACCCCACCCCGGAGTGTAGCCTGAAAACATACCAACGTACACCATGACTGTGTCAGTTGCCACCAGTGGCCTTCAAGATACAATTCATGAAAGCCAAGACACCCACATACAAGGTCATGACCTGTACAGTTGTAATGGCCATGGGATACACAGACAGTCATAGTGAACAGTCCCCCTAGCGTACACCACAATGAATGAAACACAGAAAGGTACAACATTGCCGTTGTTAGGTGTCAGACATTAAGTAAGCAGTTCAATGCCCATTGGCCAACTCCCTACCAGACATCAAACTGCCCACCATTGAGTGCTTGGAGGATGCCTGCCAACACACATGCCACAACAGGCACACATGCAATGTACAGCCACACAGAGCCGTGTGGCACCACAGTCCCAAAGGACCCTTCCCACACAGCCCCCTGCATGTCCACCACGGAGGTCGGGCAGGGACACACTATAACATACCCATGTCCACGCCACCATGACAGTACACTGCCAGGGAAATGCTTGCACCACATGACACAGTATCCCCCTGCACACCATTGTCTGCATAGCCCTGGAATGTACTCACAACATGTCCTGCACAGATACTGACATGTTATACGTGGTACTGTAAATAACACATGCCATGAGAGGTGGAGTACACTGTTGCCATGGCAGACAGGCCAACATCAGCAGCAGCAACAGGTGGCATGACAGGCCAACCCCAGTAATCCCCCACCCCCAGGCATGATGACTGTCCCACAGCCATGCAGAGAGATGCATCATCCCTCCACAATGGTGGGCATAACAGCAACATGATGCACATGGCAGTACAAGGCTGCTATCAGTACACACAGCAAGCCATGTCTCAGGTCTCACAGCAGCAGGCAAGGCAATGGAGGAAAGGGGGACAACGGAAATGCACACAGCCATCCCACATGTGGCCTGGATTACCTAGCCAACTGGGCCATGATACCCGACACAGCACTGTAGCACAAGGGTGTAGCCAGACATTCACATGTTCTACACACAATCCCCAACAACCACACTCCCCTTACAAATGCTGTACTCAGCAACTCTAAATGGTACACCCCTTTCAAAAGGGTACGATGTCTGTCAGATGATTCCCCTACTCTCTAATGAGGTTATACATGTATCAGTCTCCTACACAACAGCATTCCAAACAGGGCCACACCCTAGTGGCCTACAGTGACCCAAAATGTCTGGTGTACCTAGGAACAGTTGACAGACATGCACTACACCAAGGTGTACACAAATGTGTACAGTGCGTATGCCTGGATACACACTTGCTCAATTGCCTGCCCTGTAAAGTCAGACACATAGTGGAAAAGCATAACATCACACAGTACTCACGCAAAACACCCCTGTCACCGTCACTGCTCTCCGCTGCATGCTGTGCCATCGGAGGCACCCTGTGGCTGTCGGTTGATGGCCCCTGTCCGGCCTGTGTCACGTCCCTCCTGTCTGTGGTGTGTCCTCATCGCTCTGCAGTGAGAAGAGGGTACAGCAGCATTACTACAATATCAGCCACCACGGTACGCTAAAGACCACCCTGTACCCCAGTGGTGTAGCACAACACACACAACAGTGGCACCACCAAAGCCATGCCAAGCATGACAGGGGTCTGTGCACTGTCTACCCCTGTCCCACACAGTACACACCGAATGGATTGGTGGACTCCATGAGCAACATGTGTAGCTCAGTAACACACATGCACATAAGCACACCACGGAACACACCGCCCCACTACCCATGCCAGCAGTGGTGCTACAGTCATCACTTACCTGGCACAGGCACAGTCCCCTCATGAACCATGGCCCTGCAGTGTTCAAGCAGTGGTCGCTGCCTGCGCCTGATGTCGACGTAACGATGGCGGCACTTTTCACCATCACGTGGAATACCTGTGATGGCACTTAGTCGACGGGCAATGGAAGCCCAGACCTGCGTACAGGGCAAGTCACCCTCCCGCACAGGTCCAAATAGGCGGCGATGGTGCCTCTCCGTCAACTGCACCAGGTTTGCCATCTCAGCCTCATCCCACCGCCTGTCACGGCCCACCACTGTCCTTTGCCTACGTCTCACAGACATTGGTGCTGTGGAAGGGGGCAAATAACCATGTTAAACAGTTAAAGAACGACTGTGCATACACCCTGACACCCCCTACAACTGAAGTCTAGCGCCGCACTGATGTATGCCATAGCGCCGCGCTAACAGGAAGTGTTTGCAATGCGCATGCGTGACCCCTACCATGACCCTGGGCCGATATACAGCGCATGCGTGTGGCGCCGCGCTAAAGCTGGCTAGCACAGTGCTAGACCGCTCTATGACAGGGTGATTACGCGGACAAGGGGAACCATGAGCATGTGTACTGCACATAGCGTGGTGCTGACCCTCAAACAGCTCTGTGCTGGCCTTTGCCCAGCGCTGCTGTGCTAGTGCTGGGCTATTCAGAGCCATATTCAATGGCTGTATGCAAATGAGAGTACTAGTGTATGCATGGGGCAAATTGCGTGATTAGCATATCATTATGCGCTCATTTACATGACTAACAGGCAGGATTGCCTGGCTGGGCTATAAAAGGGCAAGTAGTGCACCACCAGTGTTGTGTTGTGGAACTGCGGCGGGAATACAGCAGTGAACAACATGGAAAGAGATATGCAACAGGGGGATGGGCAGCGACAGCCAGGTATGTATCAAGGGTGTAGACAGGCATACTCAGTGTACACATTTGTGTCCAGTTTTGTTGAGTGCCTGTCACAAACCATAGGTCACTCTGTTAATATTATCATTCTAATCTGTAGTATTTGGGTTAGTGTTGGCCACTGAGGAGTGTGTGATGCATGTATGACCTCTTTAGAGAGTAGAGGAATCATCTGACAACAATCTGACTTGTTTGGAAGGGGGTGCCATTTAGATAGGATGTGTACATTTTGTAATGGGGGGGACAGTTGGTGACTGTGTACAAAATGGATATATCTGGCTACACTCCTGGTATGTATGACCACCGTGGGACCACAAACGTCCACTGCATTGTGCACATACCCCCTGCAGTTAACTGTGCCATGTGCCAATGCATGCACATTGTGTCTGCCAGCCAGGTGCACTGGTGCTGTACCATGACAGTGCACCATCTTGTCTTCCTGGATGTGTGGTGTGATGGCCTGTGCCCCCCCCAGGGCATACACAGTGTACCGACAATGTGCGCTCCCATGTGGCATGGTGTCCTGACATTGCTAGTGCACTTGTCCTCGCATACTCGGTGATGCTGAAATGGGCCACAAAACAGTCATGGGGGTTCATGGCACACAAGCCACAGCAGTGCACATGTGTGTACACCACTCCAGACACAGGACAGACAGTGGCAATGTGGGCATGTGCACTGTACAGGCACATGCAGTGATCTGATATGTCCATCTGGCCTGTAGCACTGTAGGGGATGATATCGTGTTGTCCACTGTGTGATGCACTGCAGCACTGACACAGTCACTGACACCTGTCCCCTCTTGGTTATCCCATAGCTATGCAGGCCCAACAGGAGTGCATCCATGCACATAAATTCTCCCAAGATGAGCTGAACACCCTTGCACATGAGGTGAAAGAAAGAGAAGACATGTTACGCACACACAGGGCCACTGATGCTGTTGTGCGGCAGGCTTGGGAGGAGGTGACTGCAGCGGTGAATGTGGTTGGGGGCCGAGGGAGATCAACTGAGGCAGTCCAGAAACATTGGAATGACCTCCTGCGGTGTGCAAAGGAGGAGGAGGCACACCGCCACAGAAACAGGACCAGGACTGGTGGTGGTCCACTGGAACACCAGCAGCGTGTGGAGGAGCCACACATGGCGTTGGTGGTGTCGACACTGCAGATGGTGGCAGTGACAGGTGTGCCAGGTGGTGGTTGCAAGACGACCCTCGCACTTCCAAGGCCAGGTCTGTATTCACATGTGTAACCCCTGTATGTGGTGCAGACAAGGGTGCACGGTCCTGCTTTTGGTGTCTGCACAGGGTGCACTGTATCCTGCCGAAATGATGCCTGGCATGGCCAAGGTCACTGTGGGGTGGGTGGGTGCATGTTGTCACAGGCTTGTATGAGGTGGGTACCTGTCCTGAGGGCTGCATTATGTGGTGGTGGTGGTAGTGGTGGTGGTGTTTTGCCACAGTGTCCATGGATGGGTGACTGACCCTGTCCCTATTCTCTCCACAGCATTCTCGGACAGGCCTGCACCACCACAGCATGATCCACAGATGTCCAGCCAGGTTCCTGAGGTCGTGGAGGAGTTTGATGATGATCGGCCATCAACATCTGGACTGTGTCAATCTCAGGGCCGCATGGACCCAATGCATGTTGGGCATACCCGTGGACAGGGTGTGCAACTGCCTGGGGAGGGGGGGTCACACCTCACTAGGGATGTTAGAGTACAGTGGGCACCTGAATGTTGCACCAACTGAGAGTGATGGGGTGGAAGAGGTACTGCTGGTCACTGTCACCAGTGCAGATGACAGTGATGTCTCTGGATATTCACAGCAGCTGGCCATTCCTGTGCCAGGGGATGCAGGGGTGGGGCTTGCTGAAGGTCATGGAACAGGTCAGGGTGGTTCCATAGGTGTCAGCAGTGTGGCTGTGGCTGAACACATGGTGGTGGGTGGTGTGGGAGGTGTTGCAGGACAGCAGGGCGTGCATTGTCGGACACATGCTGGGGTTACAGTCCATATGGTGCCACAGACCACTGCCACTCATAGTCAGCAGCCAGATGTAGCAGCTGGTGCATTGCCACAGGCACCACTGCCAGCTGCTGCTGGGGGTCCTGTGCCTCTGGTACACGAAGGCCATGGTGCCCGGCCACTCCTGCAGGCTACTGTCACCTCACAGCAGGAGGCCTGTCTGGACCTGCATGCCATGCGGCGTGAGCTGCGACATGAGCTGGGTCAGATATGGGAGGCAATAACAGTGGGCTTTGCATGTGCTGAGCAGCAGGCAGAGGACAGGTTTGGCCGCCTGGTGGGTACCATAGACCGTGGCTTCTCTGGGTTGACTGCTGCAGTGGTGGCAATTGGTGATGTCATGAATAGTGTGCCTGTTGGTCGCCAGCATGGGTTTGTTGGCCATGGTGCAGATGGCAGAGGGGCACACAGGCAGGCACACCGTGGGTGCAGGGCTGCCACTGGTACCAGTTCCGATCCATCACGCACTCCACCTGCAACCCAGTGGTGCCGTGGCCGTCCATCCGCCCTGTCTGCCTCCACCAACCCCCGGGGGCACAGGAGGTCAACCATGCCTGTCTCACCTTCCACTTCAGCTGTGTCCTCTGCACAGAGCACCCCGGGGTCCATAACCCCTGGTACGGGTGCACACCGCATGCGTGGGTGTCGTCGCCGGTGATGCCCACAGGTGGTCTGCTGTACTCTGCATGCATCCCCCTCATGCATGAGCAGATGTGTGCGCATACACACACACACATTCCCACCAACACAGTTGCCCCCCTTACCCTCATGACACACATCACACCTCCCCACCATGATTACACCGTTTGTGTGTATCCCCCCCACATATGTGCTGCACAATCATGGACTCACACCACATGCACACACTATTTGTGTATTACACTGGGTTTGTTTGCTGATGTGATTGTTGTTTTCACTGTTATCTTAGTCTGTGCACATTAAATTGCTAATCACTTGTACTCTTTCAGGTTGTTGTGCAGTCTGTACTTACCCTCTGGTCTGTTGCAGTGTCCTGATGATGTTGTCCATGTGCTGTATGGCCCTGCGTGCCATGCAAGGGTCCCTCCTCTTGAGTTGCTCCACTATCCCCCTGACCACTGGCTCTGGCTCACTGTCAGACTGTCCCTCAGGTTCAGGTGCCTGTATCCCATGGTTCATTGCCATGTTGTGCAGCATACAACAGGCTAGGAAGATACCGCATACCTTCTGAGGTGTATATTGTAGGGCACCACCTGATGTGTCCAGGCATCTGAATCGCATCTTCAGGATGCCAAACACCCTCTCTATGATGTTCCTTGTTCTGGCATGTGCCTCATTGTTGTGCCTCGGCCACTGTGGCCGGTCAGAGTACTGGTGTGAGCAACCAGGGTCGCAGGGGATAGGCACTGTCCCCTGTCAAAACATATATACCTGTTAGTGCTGTACTGCGGTCTGCCAGCTGCTGTCCTGCACCTCTCTGTGGCCCTCCCACACCCCTTCCATGGCCTGCAATGCCTGCCCCCATCCATGCTGTTGTGTGTTTGCCTTGTCTGCTACAACTCACCGACTAGTTGCCCACTGGGTATCCTGCCCTCCTCAAAGGCCTGGCACAGCTAAGATTGGTGCCAGATGAAGGCATCGTGGGCACTGCCGGGGTACTGTGCATAGACATTGCTGATGTGCCACGCTGCATCGCACACCACCTGGCAGTTGATGGAGTGGTACCCCTTCTTGTTTACATACACATCACTGGCATCGCCAGGTGGTGCACGGATGGGAACATGGGTGCAGTCAATGGCACCCAGTACAGATGGTAGGTGCGCAACTCGATGGAACTGCTGCATTGTTTCTCTGCGCTCTGCTGCCGTGCTGGGGAATATTATGAATTCCCCAGCATGTGGCAGGAGGGCCTCTAGGAACTGGGTCAGGAGGCATGAGGTGGCAGACTACGTTACCCCAATGGTATCCCCCGTTGGTCATTGGAACGTCCCTGTGGCAAGGAAGCACATCGCTGCTGTCACCTTCTCCTCCACTGTCATGGCATGACTGCATCTGGTGTTTGGCTGCAGCTGTTCATGCAGGAGTTCACAGAGCTGCCTCAACATTCCCCTGTTCATCCGGTACCGGCCAATGATGTGGTCATCAGGCAGGGTCTCAAAGGAGACCCTGGGCCGGTACAGCCTGTTTGCAGCATAAAGTCTCCTCGGCCTGTGTTGTGGCCCATGTTGTGCCTGCTCGCTCTCCTCCTCCTCCTCTACTACAGCTGTCATCAATGGCAGGATCACTGCTACTGGCACTGCACACATTCCCACTTCCTGTGCTAGTCCCTCCTCCTCTGTGTTTTGCCCTGTGTTTAGACCAGTCTTTTATAGGCGGTAACTAGCGCCGCACTAGGTGCAGCGCTATGTATCCTAGCGCGGCGCTGGACCTTTGAATATCCCCTTGCACGTCTCTCTAGGCCCCCTGCCCCTCCTTTTGCCCCTTGCATACATTACTGGTTTGCCCGGCGCTAATGCAGTTTGCCCGCGCTATTTGGCCTTTTGAATATAGCAGACCCGCGCTAATCCCGCGCTAAACCTGCACAAACGGTTTTTGCCCGGTGCAAAGCTTTGAATATCTGGCCCATTGTGTTTTAATATGTTATAAATTTGAACTGTTTCCTAGAATGTACTGTATGCAAGGTTTGCACATATTCCTGATGCCTATTAGACACCCTGTTCATATTCTAACAGGTGGAGAGGGGTAGAGGATTTGTTCCATGTTTTCTTAATTTGCTCCTGGTATAATTAAATGAGACATATGTGGATAGGTCCATTCTTAGATGGGTTTTCCAGTCTACCAGATGATCGAATAACATTTCTAATGATGATTCAGGATATATCTTATATTTAATCAACTTGCAAGTTATTTCCATATAATTAAGTATATCGGGAAAAGAAAACAATTTCTATACAAAGATAGATGAGCTACTGAAATAAATAATTGCCACAATTCTTTGCTTCCATTTAGGAAATATGTGTATTTATGTGTGAAATATCTACACGTTTGGATTTGAGTCATATTTTGTACTTTTTTTTCTTTGTGATTTCTGGCAAGTTCAGATTACATATAATTATTTGCATCTGCTAATGTGTAGATTTTGGGCACTGCCATCAAATATCATGACACTGAAATACTTATCATTCTATGCCCAACTGACTCTTTATTCACTAGAGTTTGGGATTACTGTGGTTGGAACTGCAGTTTACATGCTTTAAGAGGGAGCATTTTTCCTAACATATTGCAGATAAATTAACTGTAAGGGCCTGATTATAAAGCATAGTTGCGACATGCGCAGCATGCGCCATTGCAGTTGTAACATACCGAATACGCCACATTCCAGAAAACACACCATTTGCAACATGACACATGTCGCATGACCGCAACTATGACATGCATCATAAAATGGTATGCATGCTGCAGAAATGATGGCCAGAGCAAGGCAAACAGCATGGCGGAACAAGCACTGCAGAGAGGGAGTCAGGAAATGGTGCAACCAGCCACAAGGACACAGAAACAGAAAAAAAATGTTACCCATGAGGAAACCAACATCCTCATTGAAGAGGTGCATGTCAAGGCATCCCTACTACTCAGCAGAGGTGGAGAAAAGGCAACAAGGGACAAGAGAAAGCATGCCTGGGAGAAGCTGGCCAGAAAGGTGAATGCACTGGCAACACAGGGGTGCACAGTCTGTGACCTTCAAAAGAAATATCGTGACGTGAAATGGGTGGTGAAGAAGAAGCTCACCCACAATCAGCATTGTGCCAAGGGCACTGGAGGTGGACCATCACAGATACAGACACTGACAGCCATGGAGCAGATGGTGGCCACACTTTTGAATGACTGCAGCATCAGCTGGAACACCAACCTAGACACCTACAGGATGCAGCATGCCAGAGGTAAGTTGGGGGGCTACAACACACATATCTGTGTGCATGGAGACTCATGTGTGTATGTGTGTGATCAATGCAGGGACCACCCACAACACAGCTATTGATCATCCTGCACTCTCCCAACAGGTATCACAGGCCAGGTGACAACAGGCTCACAACAGGGACCCCAAGAGGAGGACACAGACCTGAAGGGCAGAGACCATGACTCCAGTAGCTCCTCAACCCCTGCTGGCCAGTAGGACTCCAATGCCACTGAGGAGGAAGCAGCTGTAGCCATGGATGCCAGTGTGGGTGTTGTGGAAGCACAGGACAGTGACATGCCATGTAGGGTGGTGGAGGCTGGGGAGGAGCATGAGAACACACAGGTTAACACACAAGGGAGCACAGGGGACAGCAGCACACCAGACTCCATGGTGGAAAGGGAATGAGTGAGGCATGGTGCCAGGGACACAGTGCACACACCAAGCCTCCATGAGCACAGTACCAACCAGTACAGCACCCCACCAGTGGACGACCTAGAGGATCAACCTGATGAGGGCAGAAGGACACAACTGCAGCACAGCAGTACACCATGATATCTTGGAGATTACTACAAGACTATCATAGTGAAGCAGGCCGAGCTGACAGGGGAACTAGTCAACCTATGGAACAGCATGGAGAGACACCACAACTGGGTAAAAGGGCAGTTGTCAGAAATCTGCAGTGCCATACAGGCAGGGATACACAACAGCACCACAGGCATGGCAGACATTGCATTGGCCCTGCATGGCCTAGTGCACCAGGCACAGCTGGAGATGGACGCACACCTGCAGTGCACTGCCATTGTGGAGTGGTACATAGTGCAGCAACAACAGCACACAGAGGCCATGGCAACATCCCTGTTCACCATAGCAAATGCACTGCTAGCCAGACAGCAACAGGCTGCAACACCCCCACCACCCATGGAGTGTACGCATCACCCAACCCAGCCCCAAGACCATCCACTCTGCAGCACCATGGCAGAACAAACACAGACATCACCCATGGACCTACAGCAGGGCAGCAGCCAGCAAGGGCACCACGTGCAATCAGAAGGCACAGATTCCCAAAGAGGACACATTGCAGGTCCACCACAATATACATGGGAACAGCAGCAGAAGACCAGTGTACCCACCACAGCCAGTGCAGCAATAACTGCCACACTGCCAGGCATAACTGAACAGTATGTGAACCCCCAAGAGTCAGAACAGCAACCCCCAGGGACTGTGAACCAGACCAGGAAGCATGGCTGGAGGCCCAGGTGCACAACAGGTGGTGCCACCAGTGCAAGGACACAACACGGCATGCCACAGGAGGTGTTGGATATGGGACCCAGGCAAAGTGCTAGGGTATAGCAGTCACAACTGCCATCTGCAACATTCGACAGTAGAGGCAACAAATGGAGCAGAACAATGAGCACAGAGGGCGATATGGCCACATGAGTGATGCAGCAACCAATGCCTGCTCACCATGTCCCAGTGATGCTCCCTGATGGACTGTGGACTGAGTGCATGGGTGCACACCTATGGAGCTGACCGCCACACAGTGGCCACAGACGTGGGACTGCAAACAGAGACACTGGCACATTACTGAATGGGAGTTGTGGGCACAATGGGATGTTGGCTAGGCATACGCATATGCACAGACTGCACCTGGCACTGGTGGTGGTGGGGGTGTACATATGTAAGGTGATTTGCACAGTTCACAAGTAGAGCATGAACACCAACCAAACTGTTGTCTGTCTCAGTGTGTGCTCTGAATGATGCGTGCTTGTGCATGTGAGCCACTGGCAGATGGTGGATAACACCTACAATGGGGGGGGGGCAGTGGATGGCTTGTGTGAGTGCAGAGCTGACCCACTACGATGCATGGTGGTGGACAATGCGCCAATGGGGTGGGGGGGGGGGGGGCCTGTGCATGTGAGTTCCATACTTGTGTCTGTGTAGTGCATGGCATAATGAGTGTAGCAACACAATATGACCAATGGCATGGGTGGCACTACGTGCACATGGGTGACTGGAGCCACACACAGCAGGGTGACCACATGCCAGCCAATATGCTACACATTGTGGAGCAGCACCAGTAGCAGTGCCATAGTTGTACGGGCAGGTGACTGTGTGCAGCACAGCACAGCACCATGAACAGGCCGACCATTGTGGTTGTTGGGTAGGCATGTCACTATGCCGTCCTGTCATGGTACAGCACATGTGTGGAACATCCGTCTGTCGGGAGGGATGGCACGGAAAAACCATAACACAGGTGCCTGGTACATGTGTGGGTGTGCTGCCAGATGAACACACGGTAATGTGTACTGCACATGGATGCTGCTGTGTGCAGTGGGCATGGCAGTAGTCCCGAGCAGCACCATGACACATGTAGTAACCAGATGTGTGGATGCCATGTGCTGCAGTGTTGTTGAGCTGTTGGTTGAAGTTGGCAGTGCAGCAAAGCTGCTCTCTGCTGTGTGGGCAGACATGCGCACTGCCAGCATACCTGCCACTGCAGGGGCTACATGTGTGCATTTGTCAGTGGTAGCATGGTGTCAAACACCATGCCTTGCACCGCACACCCACACCACATTGAAGATGTTGCCAGCTGTGCAACACATAAACACACACTCACACACACACACACACACACACGCGCGCTGCACACACACACACACACACATATATCGGACCATGCACCACACGTTGCATAACAACCATGGACCACAGCACTGGCATGGTCACAGTCAGTTGCTGGACATACCTGCATGCCCATTCCAGGTGCATTTCATCACACTGTAGCTGCACTGTGAACAGCCACCAGCCTGCCAGTCACACACACCTACAATCAGGGTCAGTACCTGCCTGGGCCTGGGCATAGTTGTGCATTCAGCCCATAGCTGATGGGTAGCAGGCTGAACACATGAGCCTCTGTATACAAAGCATGCCATGGCACTAACCTACCATGATGCTGTAGCTACCAGGCACCACACACTGGCCACGGCCACTGGTTTATGTTCACAGTGGTACTGCGACAGGTATGCAGCCCCGGGATGCATGCCTCTGTGGATGGACTGTGGAGTCCAACCCCACAACATGGTGCCAATGGTGCCACCTGCTGGTCAATGGATGCAGGCAGGTGTTGTGGTGCCACGTAGGCCCATGGGTAGCAGTGTATCACCCACGCATTCACAGGGCAGAGATACATAGCACACTTCTATGCAATACTGGCTGTGCACTGTGGAGTGTTGCAGTGTACATTCGTGATGTGCCTACAGCTGGGTAGTATACAGCAGGCACACAGATGCCATACATGGGTTGTAGTGACACATCCAACAGCACTACAGAGTGCAGGCATGTGCCCACATCCGTACAATGGCAGACACACATGAAGGATGGATGGTATGGGCCATCAATAAACACACATGAATACAGTGGATATATGAAGTGTTGAAAGGTTTATTAGCAAACATCTGCAACAATATGAACACATGTAACGCCCCCACCCCCTGTAGAATAACTATGTATAGTATCAAACCAGGTGCCACTAACAATCAGAATACCCTTCAAAACCTCCAACATTCCATATATGCTAGCCCGCCCAGCCCCAACAACAAGGTACATGGCAACATCAACATTCCCCACCACCCTACCCAGGAGTATTCAGCACAATGATATCTATACACATTCCCCCACATGCACCACCCCATACTGGCAACTGTCCTGCACTGTGTGTAGGTGCTTCTCACACTACACTGACTACTACTGTTCTCATAGTGCACTGAGAAGGGCAATGAGTGAGCCATGAAGCCTGGCAACATCAGCCATGATAGCCCCAACAAGGTCTGCCAGTCACCTGTCCCAGTCTGTGAGCGATTGTACCTGTGCACGCTGGCCCTCATCTTTCACTGCTGCATCCACAGCCACATCCATAGCTGCACTACTGTGCAGCCTGTGTGCATCAATGGGTCCTACCTCATGCAGTTGTTCAACACACACACCTCTGCGGCCTCCTCCTGCCCCTGTCTATGCATTGGCATGTCCAGATCCTCCCTCACAGCATCATCCCACAGACCAGTGCCATCTTGGCCCTCAGTGTCACAGATGCCTGCCTCCATGGATGCCCTGCCATTGTCTGGGCCACCCATGTCTGCCATCACTTCCTGTCCCAACTTGGGGGCATCCACTGCCACTGCAGCCAGCGATGCCATGGGCTGTGCTTATGTACTGACATCCACCTCCACCTGCCCATCATCTTCGTCTTCATCCAATGTTTCCAGTGGCAGTGGGTGGGCCCTCCTCCGCATACGCCTTGTTCTCTGCTTGTATGCTATGGCATCCTGGTGCTTTTGGTCCGCCATGACTCTCATTAGGACCCTGTATCAGGCGGGTAATGCCGGGTGCACACCTGTGTCAGGAGAACGTGACACTTGTTAGTCCCTCATATCAGCGGTCACTCCATGATGGTGCATTTGCTGGCAGACTGTTCATGTGTTATCCTGCACACATTTCCACAGGGGCAACTGACTTACACTTACCTCTATAGTGGTGTCTGTGCCTTCCATGCTGGTGCCCACATGGCTGGCCACGGTCTAGCTCTCCTCCTGCTACCCCACATCTGGTACTGCTCCATCCTGTAGCATGAAAGGAGTGACACAGGTCAGTTTACATTGCACATGCACACGCCCATGCCCATCTAGCCTTGCTTGGTGTCATTGCATAGACAGGGAGCAATGCTCACCTTCCCTGGGTCTACCTCCACCTCTCATTTCTGCATCATGTCTGGCCGCCATGTCCATCGTGCACATATGTATTGGCTTGTCCCTCCTGTAGAGGTTCTGCCATTTGTGCTTTAATTGCCTGATGGTCCTCCTGACACCTGAGACCTTCTGCAGGCATGTGCTGATGGCCATCCACACCCTGTCCCTCTCTCTGGGTGGGTGGGTGTCACCTGCACCCTGGTGGTAGCAGTGTGGTGTGCCACTGCTGCATCAGGTTGACAAGTCGTGCAGTTTCAGCTGCACTGTAGTTAGGTGCCCTCCCACTCAATGTGGACATTGTGCTGTTCCTATCACTCCTGTGCACACAATATAGCCTGTCTGTGGCCACTGTCTGTGGTGTGCAGGCTCCTCTGTCCCTATGCAGGCCTGTGGCATCATTACTCTTTGACCACACATGGCTAGTGCATGTGCTGCATGCGCTACACATGCAGGCCACAGACGCTTATGAACTGTACTCATACCACATATGCATAGTACTATTCTGTGTGCATTTGTTTTTGATGCAACTGTGTGTACATTGTACAGGACACTGCATGTACATTATCTACACAACTGTGCAGTGTTATACTGGTCCTGTGTTTGGGTGTGACTCTCATGCACCTGTGTCATTTGCCACCCACAGATCACAGCCGCACTGGTCATAGTGTATGGCCACAGGCCATGGGTGTGTTGTGCTGGCATCCACAACTATGCAGCATGCTGTCATGCAGTGTCCTGACCTGTGTGCCCTCATCTGGGCTGTATTGGGGAGTGCATGTCATGTATACAGTGCTGGCAGGGTATGGGATGTTGTAGGGTGTGCAGCATATGTACACTACACTGCTGTGTTGTGGCCCACCGACTTCACAAGGTGGTTGGCATGTTGGCTGTGGATAGGCCATGCAGCATTGCCCACCAGTCCCTGATGGGTTTTCTGTCCACCAACTGCTCAGCACAAGGAAGGGGCATTGGCAGGTGTGCACACTGTCACCCTCACATGTTCCCAGCACCGAGCAGCATGTCCAATTGTTGTTCTGCTGGCACTGTTCTGCCTCCCTATTGCTGCCAGTGCACTTTGCCGGCTGTTACTGGCCTTATGCAAAGTGATGGTCAATCAATCAATCAATCAATCAATCAATCAATCTTTATTTATCCAGGTGAAACACCATTGAGAAAACTTGTTTGCAAGGTGGACCTGGTCAAATAAATGTTACAATTCATGACAAAGTAATGGAAATATAAACAAGCACACAGACAAAAATACAGAGTAGCTGGATACTGAATTTACAATATATACATTCATATATAGTTGGCATATCATAGGTACAATATATACAATTTTCACAGTGTAGGGTTCGCACAAGGTGAGTGTTTAGAAGGAGAGGAGTGCTAAAGTGATTAAGTTAATGAAAGCAATTGCATGCTTCCTTAAACGCCCTTGCAAAAAGATTTTTAAATAAGGGTATTTTTATTGGATCAACTCACGTCTTGCATGTTGTCCCACATGGCATAGTGTGGCTTGGGCCTGCAGCTGTCCCATAGGCCTGTCTTGCTGGTGTCTGTCCCCATCATGGTCCATGTCATCCAGATTTTGCAGTGATACATTGTTCCTCTGTGTAAGGTTGTGCAGGATGCAACACATGAGGAACATCTTGCATACCATCTCAGGGCTATACTAGATGGCACCCCCTACCAGTCCAGGCACCTGAACTGTGCCTTCAGGATACCAATGGTGCATTCTATCACTGCCCTTGTTGCTGTGTGTGCATCATTGTACCTGTGCTCTGTAGCTATGTACTGGTGGCAGAGGGGTGTCATGACCCATGGCAGCTGTTGACATCTACTGTCACCTGTTGGGAATGGGGGTATATTGTAACTGTACTGCTCTGTTTTGCTGACATGCCAGTGTGGTCATGCACCCCCTGTGTGCTGGTTGTACCTACCTATGAGCCAGCTGCCTCTGATGTGTCCAGACTCCCATGCCTCATGCAGTCCAGAGTTCAGTAGTATGTACGAGTCATGGCAGAAACCAAGGTTCTATGCCACAACATCCAGGATCCGGCACTGGGCATCACACATGACCTGCATGTTCATTGAGTGGATCCCCTTCCTGTTCACATAGACCTCTGCCTAACCAGGTGGTGCCCTGATGGGCACATGTGTGCAGTCATCTGCACCTAACACATGCGGGAACTGTGCCACATTGTAGAAGGCCTGCTTGACAACCCGCTGCTGCTGTTCATCCCATGGGAACTGGATGTACATGTCCACACACTGCAGCAGCACATCCACATACTGCCTGAGGCATTGTGACATGGCAGGCTATGAGGTGCCCACTGTGTCACCCGTGGGGGCTTGGAAGGTCCATGTGGCTAGGCAACACAGTGCTGCAGTAACCTTTACCTCCACATGGAGTGGGTGTCCCTATGGGTGGTGCTCTGGAGTTCTTCCCTGAGGTCTTTACACAGCTCTGCTATGAGTGCACCTGGCAGGTGGTAGCGTGCAATACACTGCTCCTCTTGGCAATCTAGATATGACTTTCTGGGCCTGTATACTCATGGTGCATTGTTTCTGGCCCTTCTTGGCTGCTGTTGTGGCTGCCTGTTCTCCTGATTCTTACCATAACACATTCTGTGCCACCCATGCCACCACTCTGCTGCCAGAAGTATGCCCAGTAGGGCCTATTGGGGCTGCCTTCCTCTCTTGCATACTCATGTGCACTGCTTGCTCTACAGTGTGTCTCCCCTGTTTATCTCCTTGGGTGCCTTTTATACTGTGCTGGGTTACACCTGCTCACACCTTGTGTTACTTCTGCCAATTTCTATTTGCCTATCTTGTCCTTCCCTGACTTCTAGAATCACATTCCAGCACTATCACTTGCTTTGTTTGGTGCATCTCGAACTATGCATATGTGTATCTAGGGATTTGTCACAACTGCAGTGTAGGTTACTTTTGGTGTATGGGGTTCCATTATGTCATACTTGCATGTTATAGAATACCGCATGTCGCAACTGCTGACGTAACTTGCTATTTGCACCATTTGTTTGGCACGAGTCACATTACGCCAGGTGTATCCCTTCTAGAATTGAGCTCTATGTCCTCATTTTTTTCTTTCTAAGATGCTGTTTACATAGAATGTAATTAAATACTCACTCCACTAGATTTATCTCGAATATGATGCTATTCTTATTTTACTGTGAATATGAAAGGGAACACTATATATATTTTGTATCTGTATATATTTCTGTAACTATGCATCTTTCTGGTAATGTTTGAACAATTGTGGTTTGCTTTTAGTATGTAATGGTATGTGCTAAATAATAACATTTTCAGTGGCAATGACAACAGATGAACATCATGGTTTAAGGAAGGACTGTGGCATGTTGACAGTGCTGGTCAAGTTCACAAATAATATTTCTTGTACCCTGAGCAGTGGTCTTGTAATCAGTCTATATTCATAGATTTCTTCATGGGCCTTTGACTCAATAGATCATAACATTCTGTTGACTAGAATACAGAGACTGGAGTTCAGTGAGCCGTACCTAGAGAGGATTAGAGTTACTTTCCCTCCAGATCACATCACATTGTATTCCTCCTTGATGTCTTGAGCAGGGTCCCACAGGTTCCATCTTGGGTCTTCTTCTAGTCTCATTGTTTATCAAACCTCTGGCACTTCATGGTGGCAATTCAAGGACTTTGCTCTGTATGGACAATGCAATCTTTTAAAGGTGCTCCAACAATATTGCTGATATCCATCTTAGTTTACATCATGACTTTGCAACATTAGAAAATTGGTTTAAATACAGAATCTGCACATACTGATTGATAAGAAAACCAAGATCATTATTTTTGGATCTGCAACCACATTAAATACCTGAGTGGTGCTTTTTACATTCTCACACTGGAAGGTTCTAAATTAGAGGTTATCAGCAGCTTTAAATGTCTAGAAATATGCCTTGATCCCATTCCATCCTTTTCAGATCACATGGACCACCTTACTATTGAACTAAAGAAAACAATGGATTGCTGGTCACTTTACAAGGTTAATTAGTGCGTTACCGATTACCCTACTTGGCCACCGCAAATCACAGCCTTCTTTCCCTCCTGTATAATGGTGCTATTCTCTTTACTCCTTTGTCCAACAAGGAAATATCTAGGTTTAGAACTCTCTTCAGTCATATAGAACATTTTTCCCTTAATGCACCCACAATGCTGCACTATTGCTTAATCAATAGCAATCATGGATGGCTGTCTACTGAAACTAGGTTTTAATATTTACAGCACTGCGCTGCTTGCATTCACCTCCCATCTTTACCCAGCCTGCATCATTTCACTGAAAGGCCTATGGCTGCCAGATTTGCATCAGGTAATTTACTGTTAATTCTTCAAAACATTGTGTATCAGCACACCTTTAATTATTGTGCTGCCAGGCTCTGAAACACCTTGCCAATTTACCTTATGGTGGCCAAATCTCTCTGTTCCTTTATTTATTTATTTATTTATCTATTTACTTATTTAGTTATTTTTTTAATAAAAAGTACCTTCCTGCCCAATGTACATTTAACTACCTGACATGACTCATAATATAGCATATGATGAAATGCTGTTAATCATGGAAAACCATGCTTAAAACAGTGTTGTTTTGCTGCAGCAGTGATGTCAAAATTTTATTGTGATACACTATGTCCATCACTGCTGCAGCACAAGACTGAATGCTTTCTCCTGCCCCCATGCCACTCTATAGTTGATTTCTGTCAGATCTGAGAGAGCTGTTAAAATGAATACTGAAGTAGTTTCAAACCTCTATCAACACGTCATCAGCAGTCTTTTTCAAAAATTTGTTTGTGTGTCAGCAGTTCATATGTGAGCAGGAGAAATAAAGAACTATTAAAAAAAAAAGAAAACAATCTGAAGCTAGTAAAAAGTTTCTTAGCAGATGCTGAAGACAGCTGCTGGATAACTGGCATTCCAATCAGTGACTTGGACTCATTGATAATGAATTTTATATTCAAGCTTGAACGTATTGATAAGACTCAAAATGAACTGAGCACAGTTTGAGGAAAGTTAGGCAGCACTGAGCAGCACCTGAGCAGCAGCAAGACAGAGAACTACATCGATTCAATTTTCCACAGAAATACATCTGAATTTAAAAAGATTTTGGCAACTGTAACAGCTAAGCAATAATATTTAAAACATATTGGAAAGGGTAGCAAACCTCAGAGAGTGGAGGCACTACCCACCATTAACAATGACAAGCTCTACAGCACAGGCACCCTAGGATTAAATAATCCAACAGTTCTTAAAGTTTTTGTTTTAATAATAATTTGTACTTTGCTCTGAAAACTGGAGAGCTGTATGCTTTAAAGTGAAATAATCCACAGCTACTTGTGGATATGGACAGATAGAAATATTTGCAATGTAACAAGAAGCCAACTAAAACACGTGCTGATGACAGCTCCCAAGACATTAGGGCAATTAAGCCACAAATGTATCAGAACCTCTCAAATCCTAACAGAGACTCCATCACTGCATATAAACTTTATGTGTTTCAGAGACATCTGAAAATGCAAACACCTGACACCCCCTTTTACCTTGCCCCAATTGTGAGTCACAAGGTTGATGTCTCTGTTTTGGTACAGAACCACGGCAGTTGGACAGAAGAAAATAAAGGGATACTTAAATCAATCAAAATCTCAGCCAGTCTCCCAAATGACAGGTGCATAACCTATCACTCATCATAGAAAACCAGCCATATAAATATTAGTTGACAGAGCTGTTTCCCCAACTAAAGCACAGAAGATATCATGTCATAGACTTTTGTAATCAATTAAGAACTATAGCTGTTTTTCCAACAAAAAACAGAAGTAAAATTCAGTCATATATAGTGCAGAAAGCAATGCATAAACTTCTTTTTGCCTCACCGCTGAAAACACTGCAAAGAAGGAGCCGAATACGCTGAAAGCAGGCTATGCTTTGAACCACATAACCAACTTCTCCCTCTCCAGAGATCACTGTGTAGTCCAGCAGGGACTACAAAGGAAAATAGTTATCTACCATACGGGCCAGATGAAGCAGAAGATAGCAGTTATATCTGATTCTAGTAACTCTGAGCAATGAGGCAAGTGCCTGTTTTCACTAATTCCTGTCCACCTTCCCATCCTATTGTAACTTATAACAGACTTAAAGAGCATGACCCAAAATGGTGATTCTTATTTTTTTTTCTGTCTCACTGCAGAGCCTCTTTTAACAGTGGGCCATATTAGAGTCACAGTGAATGCATAAGTGAAGTGACCATACAAGTAGGACAAACCCTTTTGTTTTTTTTCTTGTGAAACTGACTGAATTGCAAATTTCTCATTGTCACCACCCAATGTAGCCCCTGTTCACCCAATGCTGTCTAGTTAAAATAAAAATAAATATTTCTTAAAGGTAATACTGATTCATGCTTTTTGTGTTAGACTAACTATACACTATAAAAGACAATGTATGGCCTTCTATACACAAGCCTGAGTAGGCATCTTGAGGTTGCCCAAGCAACATAGAACCTCTTGAGCTTCACCCTTGAGGTTCACTGGTTGCCAGTGCAACCTTTCAATGCCTACAGCAGGCTCGTTTTGTGTAGATGGTCCTACATTATCCTCTATGTACTTCTTCCTTGACTTGTTGATATGTTTACTTCTGCATTATTTGTACGCATGTCCAGGTCACCCCTCAAAATAGGTATTGTGTCAGTGAACTCTACCTGGTTACCAATGTTTAAATAAATATGTAAATAAATAAATAATTGGGTGATATAATACAGTGGTGCTTATTAATTTTTCCGTCTCTCACAGGATTAGAAGAAGAGACAGTTATGGATCATTTAGAAGGTACCCAGAGCATTAGAGATTCTTCAAAAATACAAGGTCTCCTCTGAGAGATAGGGAAACAAATGGACACCATCATTCTTACATATGCATTCATATTTAGACTCTGTATTTGGTTTGCTAAAGTTCTTTAAAACACCTTTAAAACATTCTTCAAGTAAGTCTGCAATTTACAGCAGCAATAAAAATGTTCATCGTGTAATGTATAGTGGAAGTGAGAGCCTATAATCACTATATACAATATTTGAACTGAAATATCCTGTTTAACCCAAATATAGTTAATTCTGCCCTCACAGAATAACTTACATTTTCAATATATTTCTGCATCCAAGATTCTCAGCTCTATCAGTATTTTTACACATTACATATTATGAAGTAGTAGTAGTAGAAGTGTAGTAGTAGATTTTATTTGTTTAGGGTGCCCTTTCCCAAAGGCTAAGGGGGCCCTTACATCAATACTGCAAATACATTGATACATAGGTATAAAATAAAGCAGGGACAGTAATAAGAACATTTACATGAAGAATCTTGAACATAGATTAAAAACAACAACAAACATATGAACATATGACAAAGCCAGCAGAATACAGCCATTTGGTCTATAGAGTCTGCTCAGATTGCAGGGTCTTCCTCAACAGTTACTGACATTGCCCTTTCTCACCAGGACACCCTTCCCTAGTCTGCCACTCTCTTGATCCTTATTTTTCTCTTAACTCTATCCCAGTCTCTCTTGAAGCTGCCTACTGTTTTCAATGAAACCACCTCTTCAGGAACTCACCATCACCTCAGTGAAGAAGTGCCTCCTTGCCCCTCTCTACTTAACCCCCCTCAGCTTGAGACTATGTCCCCTCATGTTTCTATTCCCACCGAGCTAGAAGAGATCTTTCTTATCTACCCTATTTAGTCCTTTCAAATACTTGAAGGTCTCAATCCTATCCCCTCTATCTTTCCTCCAGGGAGTACATGTTCAGGGCCTCCAACCTGTCCTGGTATATCCTACCCTTCTAGCCCATTATCATCTTAGTTGCCCTCCTTTGGACCATCTCCAGTAGGTTTATGTCCTTTTTAAGAAATGGACAGCAGTACTGTACACTGTACTACAGATACAGCCTCACTGATATCCTGCACAAGGGCAGTATTACCTCCTCCTGCTTGCTGCTGATAATAATAATAATAATAATAATGAATTTTATTTATACAGTGCTTTTCAAATTCCAAAGCGCCTTACAGGTTAAACAATTTAAAACAGACATTAAAATCCAAAGTCTCAACATAGATAAAAAGATCATATTCCAGATACAATTTAATTTTCTGAAAAGGCCATTTGCCAGAGGAAAGTTTTTAATCCTCTCTTAAATTCCTCCACAGAGGTGCACTCCCATAACCGATGGGGTAGAGAATTCCAAAAGGTAGGCATATCATAAGAAAATGCTCTAGAGCCAGATGATTTAAGATTCACCCTAGGTGTCTCTGGCAACCTCTCATCAGCTGAGTGAAGCGATAGACCAGGGGAGTAGGGGACCAGAAGTTCTTTCAGATAGGCAAGACCCTGCCTGTGAAGGGCTTTGAAAGTCAGTAAACCGACTTCAAACGTGATCCGCCACCATATAGGCAACCAGTGCAATTCACGCAACACCGGAGTAATATGACAGGATCTACTAGAACCTGTCAAAACCCAGGCTGCTGCATTCTGCACCAGCTGCAGGCGGTGAATTTCAACCCCTGAAAGCCCAAAGTAAAGGGAGTTGCAGTAGTCTAGGCACAAGGACACAAAGGCATGGACCAATGTTGGAAGTTTGTCATACGGAACCAGGTGTCTAACTCTGGTGATATTCCTAAGATAGTAAAAGGAGGTCTTGACAACAGCTGACACCTGTGACTGCAGTGTCAGTCTGTCATCAAAGATCACCCCCAGGTTATGCACCCGTTCAGAGGTTAGGAGAGTAGTGCCACCAAGAAAAATTCCTGAAGGCACACCAACACCCAACCCCTCTATCTGTCGACCAGGGTCCACAACCAATACCTCTGTCTTTTCTGAGTTCAACTTCAGCCGGCTAGAATCCATCCACTCCTGGATTTCTTTCAGACTTTTGTTAAAGACCGAGAGAGCTCCATCCTGGTCGGGTGCAAAAGACAGGTATAGCTGGGTTTCATCTGCATAACAGTGAAACTTCAGCCCATACCTTCTTACAATGTCTCCGAGGAGTAGCATATACACCACGAATAACATGGGTGACAGCACAGATCCCTGAGGCACCCCACACAACAAAGCCATTGGGCCCAGGAAAAGAACCAGGACACAACTCTTTGTGATCTCCCCGTGATGAATGAGGTGACCCATCAGAGGATGGTTCCCGACATTTCACATAAATGCCTCAGGTGTGCTATCAATACCATGTGATCCACGGTGTCAAAGACTGAGGAGAGATCTAGGAGAACCAAGATGGAGCATCTCCTCTGATCTCTCACCCTCAGTAGATCACTAAGCACCCGAACCAGTGCTGTCTCAGTACTGTATCTTTTACGAAAACCAGACTGGAGGGGTTCATAGATGTCATGGATGGTTAAATTGTCCTTCAGTTGAGCTGCCACTACTTTCTCAATCACCTTCCCAACAAAGGGAAGGTGAGAGATAGGTCTGCAGTTTGTGAAACAGTCTGGGTCCAGAGCAGCTTTCTTCAAGAGTGGTGTCACCACCGCCTCTTTCAGGGAACTGGGAACCTCACCCAACTCCAAGGAGCACCGGACTATTCACACAAGGACTGGACCGATGATATCAATACAACCCAAAATTAGGGAGGTTGGTCCAGGATCCAAACTACAGCATGTAGGGCACACACTCTGAATTATCCTCATGATATCCATGAAGTCTGGCCAACTGAAGGAACGCCAAGAAAACTGAGGTATTGCGAACTCGCACTGACCAACCACAACCCCCCTAGAGGTTGCTGGATGCAGGTCCGCCCTGATGTAGGCCACCTTATTTGCAAAGAATCGAGCAAGATCCTTGCACTCTAATTGCGAAAAAGCTTTCCAGACTTGCAGACAGGCTGGGTTGCACAGTCTGTCTACAGTTCAAAATAGCTGGGCTGGTCGATTCTGAGCAATTACAATCTCCCTGGACAGGAATTCTTTCTTCTTACATGTGATTGCAGATTGATAGACTGAATAATGATCACTCAATCTAAGGTGATCAGCATCAAGGGTGGATTTACGCCAGCAATGTTCTAACCTTCACCCCGTCTCCACATCTCCTTCAATGTCCCATCAAACCAAGGGGCCTTGGGGCGAAGGGAGAGGGTTCGCACACAGAAAGGAGCAATAGAATCCAGAGCCACCGTAACAGCCAAATTATAAGCTGACATGAGGGTCTCTGGATCACTGCCTACCAACATGGGGGACGAAAGGTCAAGCACTGCCACAAGGCCTTGGGAATTTATATCCTGTAAAGGATAGTACCTAACCATCTCCACAGGGGTAGGCCTTCTAAGGGGGGTATAAAAACTAAACCCCATGGTGCAGTGATCTGACCAATTGACTGGTTCCACCCCCACTTCGGAGGCTTCGATCCCAAGCAAGAAGACTAAGTCTAAGGAGTGTCCATGTTTATGTGTAGCAGTGGCAACCACCTGTGTAAAGCCCAGAGAAGTCATTAACTGGAAGAAGTGCTGACCAAATTGCAAGAGTCCATCATCGACCCAGGCGTTGAAATCTCCCAGAACCATCAATCTGGGCAATTCAAACACCAAGTTGATGACAAAGTCTGCCAATTCCTGAAGGAATCACTTCCCATCCCCGGGTGGATGGTAGATGAGAATGATTCAAATACCTACACCTGCTACCACTGTACACTCAAAGGACTCGGGATCCTCAACTACTACACTCGTGAGGCCCAGCTCAGTCTTGAAACAGACCGCAACCCTTCCCCTCGTGATCCAATCTCGGGCGGTGTATCACCAAGTACCCAGCCGGAGTCATGGCCTCCAATACGGGGCCTGGATTTTCATCAAACCAGGTCTTGGTGATGCAAGCCAGGCCCACAGAACCAACAAGATCAGCAATAATAGCAGTCTTGTTCCTGATGGACCTGGCATTGCACAACACCGCCTGAGTTGGATGAACCTCACGGGCCATCCGGACCATCTGCCTACCATACTCAGTAGTACCCTTGGGTATGGGCACCAGACATGGTGGACCATGATCTGGGTTTCATTTTGTCCCAGGGCACCTTCTGGATCCAAGTATCCCAATACAGTGACCCCCCTCATCTCTCCTCCCCTGTTTGCAACCCCTCACCCATCTCCCTCTCCTACACATAATTCCCAGTGCTTTACAGCACTGGTAGGTCTCAAATAAGAGAGGGGGGAGAATAAAAAGGGTGAAGGGCACGAAGAGAGGAGGAAGAGTAGCGCACCACCGTGGGGATTAGAGGCCAACACATGCTGCAACTACATGGCCAAAACAATACAAAACCTAATTACAATAACACTAACCACCCCAAGATAAATTCTACAAAATTCAATGAAACAGTTTAAAATACCACCCTCCTACTATTAGATAAAACAAGTCCGAGCTTAAGTCAGAAGACAACTAAGATCCCCCCCTCATACATACATAACATATCACAAAAAAGAAGTTAAGGTTCTCTCACTGCCCAAACAAAAAATCAATATAATAAAAATAAACTGTTCATCCCCCCCCAGCTCTCTCACAACTAGGGAGAAGGGGAGTAAATAATTAGGCACTTTCACTACCAATTATTACACCTAAAGAAAACCTTAACACTAATAAATAAAATAAATAAATGGACACAGGGTCCTCTTACCACCAAGTTGTCCATAAACAAAAACATAAAATTAACACATCAAGGAGGGAAATCAGCAGTCTTCACACCATAGGTCCCAGAGTCGATTATATCCAATAATCCACAAGGAAGAGAAGTCCATCAAATCCAAAAAATAGGGAGATGGGAAACACAGACTGAGCACCAATCAATGCAGAATTCCCGATGGAAAATAAGTCCAGGGATCCCCCTGGAAATGCAGCCACACATTTTGCTTACCCTTGCTGCAGTGTTCCTTCATTGCATGGTGTGTTTCAGGTGACTAGTGATTATTACTCACAGGTCCTTCTCCTCCTCTGATGCAAATACCTGAACCCCTACTAGGCTGTACTCAGTTATCAGGTTCTTGGCTCCATTCTACGTAGCCTTGCATTTCTTCATCCTGAGGCTAAGTTGCCAAATCCTAGACCACCTGTACAGCTTTTTCAGATCTTCTCTTAGGTTCTGCATCCATTCTGCTCTGGGCTAAAAGTCAGTTCACCCCAGTCAATGTGGTCTGTGATAACTTGCACTGTACTATTTGCTCCAACATCAATCATCCCTCTGTACAAATCATTCCCAGACAATTCCCCCCCCCCATATAAAGGTAATAAAATAAACTCCATGGAAGTGCAATTCAGGAATGAATAGTGCAGGGAACCAATTGACACCAGAGCTAATAGCCCAGAGTGAGATGTTGCAGAGCACATTGACGTGTCACCTCTGCTGTGTCCACCCTCCCACAGAGCTTGGTGTCATCTGCAAATAGGGAAATTTTTTCCTTAAAGCCATCCCCAATATCATTGATGAAGACACTGAACAGCACTGGTCTGAACACCAAGCCCTGAGGGACCCCACTGGTGATGTCCCTGTGCTGGAGAGCTCACCTCTCACCACCACGCTCTGGGTCTTGTCCCTCATCCAGTTTTCCGCCCACCTGGTCAACTTCTCACCAACCCCTAGGTCTTCTAGCTTCATGATCATCCTCTTGTGGAGTACAGAGTAAAAGGCCTTGCTGTAGTCCAGGTAAAGGATGTCCACTGCATGGCCCCTGTCCACTGTTTTAGCGACCCAGTCAAAAAAGTCTATCATATTTGTTTGACACAACCTCCATCCCATAAACCCTGTTGTCTCACATCCTGGAGACCATTCTCATCTAGATACTCTGCTAACTATTCCTTAAGTATGATCTCCATGAGCTTGCACACATTTGAGGTCAGACTGACTGGTCTGTAGCTCCCTGGGTCATCCTTGAGACTGCTGTAATGAAGGAGCATTGTATCTACCTTTCTCCAGTCCAGTGGTACTACACCCAACTCCAGTGAACTATTGAACAGGCAAGCCATTGGATTTGCAAGCTCCTCCACCAGCTCTCTCAGCACCCATGGTGTATGCTGTCTAGGCCTGAAGATTTATTTACCCTCAATGCTACCAACCCTGTCCTCACCCTATCCACATCTGTCAAAATATCCATGTGCTCTTCCCTCCTTTTCCTCTACACTCCTTCTCTCCTAGTGGTACTGATATGTCTCTCTCCCTGGTGAAGATGGAGGAGAAGTACATGTTCAGTACTTCTGCTTTGCCCCAACTCTCCTCCACCCACCTGTCCTCTTTCCTGAGCCAAACAAGCCCATCTTTTGTGTGCTTGTTCTTACTAATATAGTGAAAACAGGCCTTTCCCACTTTTTAATTCCCTTAACTAACTGCAGTTCCTTCTTATCTTTAGTACACTGGACTACCTTACCTGCTATGGTAGCCATCTTCAGGTAGTCCTCCCTGTCTTCCTCCCTCTGGGTGATCTTGAATTTCAAGTAGGCTAAACTTTTATCCCTTACTGGCAGGGTGACCTCAGTGCTAAACCAGCTTAGTGCTTTGGCCCTCGAGTTCTTCTCTTTTAGCCTAACATACTCATTTGTGGCAACCATTATTCCTTCCTTGATGATGGGTCACCACTGGCCCATCCCCATATCATCTTGGATGCTTGCCAGTGACTTCTTAGAAACTCTCCCATCTTACTGAAGTCTGCTTTTCTAAAATTCAGGATTTTAGTCTTAGTGGTGCATTCTCCCTGACTATGTCCATCCAGAACCACAAAATGTACATTTGTTACTCCCACCCAGGGGCTCCTGGACCATTATATCTTGGACATGGTCCCATTTCTCTAGCACCAGATCAAGGATTGCCGCCTTCCTGGTGGGTTCTGTGATGCTCTGTGTTAGGAACCCACTCTACAGTGCCTCTAGGATCACTTGGTGACTCTGAGCAAGGAAGAAGGAGACTACCAAGGCACATAATCACTGGACTCAGAGGAAGGGAGGTAAGGAGAGAGAAGGGAAGAAGAAAGGGAAAAAATAGGTAGCTCTAAATGGGGTTTGTGCAAATAGTGTTTCTGGGAGAGTTACTGTAGTTTGTAGGTTAACTATTGGATCAGGTGAATTTTAAGGTGTAGGCAGTGCTGAATGGTGTATGTGCAAATAGTGCTTCTGGCAGTTGTTACCCTGTAGGTTAACTATAGGACTGGATACATTTTAAGGGGGTAGGTTAACTGTTGGATCAGGTAAATTGTTAGGAGGTAGATGGTAAGGTCTAGATATAGGGAGTAACTATGATAGAAGTGGTGCAGTGCAGCGGCAGTGGGACGGCAGTCTTCAGGGAGACTTTCTGGAGACTGCGGTACTGCCCCATCTGCAGACACCTCTCTGGGAGGAGGTTGCCAGACTCAAGGCCAAGATGGCTTGGGTTATGAGTACCTACTCCCCCACTCAGAGACCACTGAGTCTACATCTTCTTCCTCAAAGGATGCCTGGTATGAGGAGTGGTACATAGGCACATCCCAAATCCCATAGCACTACAGAACTCCTACACCACAATGACAGGGTGGGACTGCCCCACAGAGGCACTCAAGGTAGTGACTGGGATGGATGTGGAGGTCCTCCATGGTGGAGACCTTAAGGGGGATGGCAGAGGACCCCAGAGGAGGAGGAGGAGAAGGAAGTGAATCCTGGTGGGGGACTCAATAGTTATGGGGATACAGTTGGAGAAGAGTAGGGATGAGGAGAAGGCAATAAGATGCCTTCCCAGTGCCATGGCTCATAGGGATGGAAGGAGGATCATAAGGATTACTGGGGATGCAGGGAGGAAGGGGGAGGGAGAGAGAGCTAGATGTCATTGTCCACTTGGGGACAAATGACCTGGCTGGGGAGAAGCCAAATGCAATTCAGGAATAGTTCAGGAATCTGGGGAGGGGTCTTAGGCAAGTAGCACAGTCTGTTACTTTCTTGGAGGTGCTACCTGTCCATGACAAGAGGGATGACAGAAGGCTCCACATCAGGGACTTCAATTTATGGATGAAGAAGTGGTGCAGAGAAGAGCGATTTGGATTCATTGAGGACTGGGGCTACACCTTGAGGGATAGAGGTCTGTACAGGAGCTAAGGCCTACATCCCTCCAAAAGGGGAACTGAGATCCTTAATGAACAGTTTAAATGTGACATTACTAAGCACTTAAACTAGCCAAGGGTGGCAGGCGGAATAAGGCAGGAAGACGTAGTCTGCCCCCCCCCACTTGCTTACAGGGTCAGCATTGGGAATCCTGAAGGTGAGAAGTCCCACAGGGAACAAACAGAAATATAAACCAGGAGAAAGAGGGAAGGGAAAAGAGGAAGGATAATAGTGGAGATAAATGGGAGGGCCAAAAAGGCAAGAAGAGGGGAGATGGCAGTATAAAGTGGAGAGCCATGTGTGCAAATGCTCAAAGTCTGGGCAACAAGATCGCAGACATAGAGATTCACCATGGCAGCAGGAGACCTGGACATAGCAGCAATAACAGAGAACTGGTGCAATGATAACCAGGACTGGGAGGTAGTCATACTACGGTATGCACTTTTCAGGAGGGACAGGGTAGGAAAAAAGGGAGGAGGAGTGGCACTTTGCATGAGAGAACATAAAGGCCACAGAAATATAAGGGGCACAGAGTTGAGCAAAGGTAATGTGGGTCATCCTGGAGACAGGGAGAGGGGCCGTTATTAGGATAGGGGTGATCTACAGACCTCCAGCACAGGGAGAGGAAGGATATAAGGATATGATAGATGAAATATAAGGGATGACTAACAAGGGCGAGGTATTGGTAGTGGGGGACTTCAATCTGCCAGATGTGGATTGAAGCCTACCTGCTGCAGCGTCAGTTAGAAGTAGGGAAATCCTAGACTCACTGTAGGGGGCGTTCCTCTGGCAACTAGTTAAAGAACCCACTCCTGAGGGGATTTTACTGAACCTGATACTGTCAAACAGGTATAGTGTCACTGACTTCACAGTGGGAAACCACCTGGGGACCAGTGATTATCGTACAGTGTGGTTTAGCATAAGGGCAGGGCCATAATTGAGCCACACTAAAATGAGGGTTCTGGACTTCAGGAAGGCCAATTTCAAGAAAATAGGAGAGTGCCTCAGGGAAGCCATAGCAGGAATAGGAAAAAGGGTGGGGTAGAGGAAAAATGGGCAAGAGTAAAGCAGTCCATTGAGAAGACAACACACCTCTGTGTTAAGCAGGTTACTAAGAGCAAGAGAAGGAAGAGACTGATATGGTTCTCCAAGGAAGTAGCAGAGAAGGTAAAGAAAAAGAAGTAAGTAAGTAATATTTTATTTATTTGGCACCCAATTCCAGAGGCTCTGGGCATTGTACAGTAAAACAATTTAAACTATTTAAACATGGCGGTAAACATTCAGATTGCATAGACAATTCAAAAGGAGGGCATAAGGCAGGAGATTGATGTGGAGCAAAAATGGGATATTATTAAACGGGGGATTACAGAGGCAACAGAAGCCTGCACCAAGGCACAGAGTAAGAGGAGCAGAGCAAGAAAACCATGTTGGTTGAACAGCGAGGTTGTGGAGGTGGTGAGGGCAAAATGAGTGGCACACCAGAGGTTTAGGAGGACAGGGAATGAAGCTCACAGGGACGAATATGCAAGATGATCCAGGGAGGTGACCAGAAAAGTGAGAGAAGCCAAGGCCCAGAGGGAGCTGAGATTAGCTCAGGGAATTAATGGAGGGGGAGAAAGACTTTCAGATACATCAGGGAGAAAAGGAAGTGCAAGGAGACAATAGTGAGGATAAAAAGGGGTGGGGAGTGGACGGAAAAGGGGGAGGAGCAGGAAGAAACACTGAATGAATACTTTTGCTCAGTGTTCATGGAAGAAAGGGGGGAACCGCTACCAGCATGGACTGTGAGGGTGGAGACAGGGGGAGAGGAGGCGACAGATAGAAGAATTGAGGTAAGTAGAGTCCTAGAGGGACTGAGGGCACTGAAGGTAGACAAGGCACCAGGGCCGGATGGTATCCACCCCAGGGTGCTGAGGGAGATGGCAGAGATGTTGGCAGAGCCACTGGCGGATCTGTACAGTACCTCACTAGAGTCATGATGTGTGCCACTGGACTGGAGGATGGCACATGTAGTACCATTACACAAGAGAGGGCCAAGAGATGAACTGGGTAATTATCATCCAGTAAGTCTCACCTCCACAGTGTGCAAACTCATGGAAATGATACTAAAGGAAAGACTGGTGTTGTACCTGGAGGACAATGTCCTCCAGGATGTGAGGCAGCATGGGTTTGTTTCAGGGAAGTCTTGTCAAACCAGCCTCATACAATATTATGACTGGGTGATAGGTGAGCTGGGTAAGGGTCATGCAGTGGATCTTCTTTACTTGGACTTCAGCAAGGCCTTCAATTCAGTGCCTTCTGGGCAGTTTGGGGAGAAGCTAACTGGTATAGGGGTAGGGGCAAAAATGATGAACTGGATTACAAGTTGGCTGAGTGGCAGGCTGCAATGGGTGGTGGTGAGAGGGGAGCGCTCAACTCCAAGGCCGGTGATGAGTAGGGTGCCACAGAGCTCTGAGCTGAGGCCAGTTTTGTTTGGGCTCTTCATATCAGACATTGCACATGGGGTGGTGAGCAAGGTAAGTCTGTTCATTGATGACACCAAAATCGGAGCAGTGGTGGATGGAGAGGAGGGATGGAAGCAGCTGCCGGGGGACCTACGCAAGCTAGAGGAGTGGTCAGAGAGTTGGCAGCTGGGGTTCAATGCAAAGAAGTGTAAGGTCATGCATTTTGGGGTGAAGAACCCAAGGAGAGAATACTGGTGGGGGGGTTAAGCTGGGGATCACTGAGGAGGAGAAGGACCTAGGGATAATGATAACAGGGACCATGAAAAACACTGCCCAGTGCAGCAGAGCGGCTGCAAAAGTGAACAAAATGCTGGGGTGCATAGTGAGGGGGTTTTCATCCAGGTGAAGAGAGGTGATCTTGCCCCTCTACAGGTCGCTGGTAAGGTCGCACTTAGAGTATTGAGTGCAGTTTTGGAGGCCATACCTAAAGCATGATAACAGGCTACTGAAGGGAGTGCAGAGGAGGGCAACAAAATGAGATGTGGAATGGAGGGGAGAGACTATGACAGCAGGCTGGGGTCCTGGATATGTACATCCTGGAGGATAGAAGGGACAGGGGGGATGTAATAGAGACATTCAAGTATCCGAGGGGAATCAATAAGGATGGGGCTTATGGGGTCTTTAAGTTAAGGAGGGGGAGAGTCACCAGGGGGCATGGGCTAAGAATAGAGGGGGGAAGATTTAGGAAGGAAATGAGGAGGCACTATTTCATAGAGAGGGTGGTAGCAAAATGGAATGCCATACCAGAATGGTTGGTATCATGTAAATCTGTGAACAGCTTCAAAAGGGCATGGGACAGGGAACAGGGGAGAGTGAGGGTGGGGGAGTTGAGGGGTGGCAGTGGGATTGCAAAGAGGAAGGGGGTGGGGCAGAGTCAAACTAGGGGTGTTGGCTGCACACTCGAGCAGATGTAGCTAGACCGGCTGGTCTGTTTCTGCTGGCACATTCGTATGTTCATATGTTTGTATGTAAAAGTAAATAAGATAATAACAATTGTTATATAAGTTAAAAGACATTAGTAAGGAAAGGAAGGTTAAAAAGTTAGATCTTTAAGCCCCTCCTAAACACCTCCACCGTCAGGACCTCCATCAAAGATCTTGTCAGAGAGTTCCAGAGGATTAGGCCAGCCACCCGGAATGAGCAATCACCTGTGATTTTCAGCCTGGTCTTCGGAACTGCCAGAAGGCCCTCGGTGGAGGAACAAAGGGAGAAGGCTGAGACAGCAGGAGTAAGAAGGTCTGACAGGTAGCCAGGGTATGATCCGAATAGGGCCTTATAGGTGATCAGGCCTACCATTAAGAAAATCCTCCACCTGACTGTCAGCCAATGCAGACCCCACAGGACTGAGGTCACATGACAGGACCTTGACAGCTCCATCCATAGCCTGGCCACTGCATTCTGCACTAGCTGCAGCTGATGTAGGTTTCCACCACTGACCCTGAGGTAAAGAGCATTACAGCAGTCGAGTCTGGATGATACAAAAGCATGCACCAGTGACGGCAGGTCCTTGGGCAGAATTAGGGGTTTAAGCCGGATGATGTTCCTCAAATGGTAAACATCACTTTTGATGACAGCCAACACCGGAGCTTCAAATGTCAGCTTCTCACCAAGGACAACACCCAGATTTATCACCCTAGAGGACATCATCAATGGGGTTGACCCCAGGACCAAACCTGTTGCCATCCTGGAGGCATCCCCATCAAGCCAGCTACCTGGCTCTATCACCAGTACCTCCATCTTGTCTGGGTTTAGTCTCAGTCAGTTAGAGTTCATCCAGTCCTGAACCTCAGCTAGGCATTTATTCAGCACTTCTATGGTACCATGTGTCCCTGGTATGAAAGACATGTACAGCTGAGTATCATCTGCATAATAGTGAGGACCCAGACTGTACTGTCTAATGAGCCTCCCAAGGGGCAGCATGTATATCGCGAACAACATCGGCGAAAGGATCGAACCTTGAGGAAATTCCCAGGTCAGGGATCATTTTAACGTACAAGATGATACAAAAGAAAGAGGATAGGGAGAGTTATCAGGAGAAAAAAAGGGAGACATGGAAGGCAGTTAGGAGAGTTAAAGCACAAACAGAGGCAAACATTGCCAAATCAGCAAAAAAGGGGATAAAACTTTATTCATGTCTGTAAACAAAAAGAAGAAAAGTAAGGCAGGGATAGTAAGACTAAAAGGGGAGGGGGGAAGTGTGGAAGAGGACCAGAAGAAAGCTGACATACTAAATAAGTACTTTTTTTCAGTATTCACAAAGTAAGGGGTAGGTGACAGGCCACAGAAAGTGGAGAATGGCATTAAGGGAAAGGAGGTGGACACTAGCTGTTTTATGGAGGAGAGAGTCCTTGTGAAACTAGCAAAACTAAAAGGAGACAGAGCTATGGGGCTGGATGGAGGTCACCCTAGGATACTGAAGGAACTAAATGAGGAACTGTCTGCACCTCTGACAGCCCTGTTCAGTCTATCACTGGATATGGGGGAAGTTATGGGTGACTGGAGAAGCGCGGACATGGTCCCACTACACAAAAGTGGGAATACGGAGGAGGCAGAAAATTACTGACCTGTAAACCTTACTTCACTGGTGGGTAAAGTTATGCAAACTCTAGTTAAAAATGGATTGGGGAATACCTTAACAACAGTGGATTGCAGGATGTGAAGCAACATGGGTTCACAGGGGGTAGATCTTGCCAAACACATCTGATAAGAGTTTTTTTACTGTATTACCAGGGAGGTGGATCAGTGAGGAGCAGTGGATGTGGCCTACCTGGAGTTCAGTAAGGCCTTCAACACTGTTCCACGCAGAAGACTGGTAAACAAGCTAGGCAGCATGGAAGTGGGTCCAAAGATAGTAAAATGGGTACAAAGTTGGCTAAGTAACAGAACTCAGAGGGGGGAGGTAAATGGATTTCACTCAGAGGAAGTTAAGGTAATCACAGGGGTCAGTACTGGGACAGTGCTATTCAATGTCTTTATTAGTGACATCACATAAGGGCTTGAATGAAAGGGATGCTTGTTCATGGATGACACAAAATTCTGTAACAGAGTGGACACGCTGGTGGGGGGGACGAAATGAAGGAAGAAGATCTAAAAAAACTGGAAGACTGATCAAGGGTTTGGAAACAGGGCTTCAATGCCAAAAAATGCAAAATTATGCACATGGGGCACAGAAACCCAAGGGCAATGTATCATTTGGGGGAGAGGTGCTAGCAACAACAAAACAGGAAAGGTATTGGGGGTCAACATATCTAATGACCTGAAGGCAGCAAAGCAGTATGATAAGGCAGTAGGAAAGGTTAGTAGGATGCTGGGGTGCATAGGGAGGGGAATCTCCAGCAGAAAAAGGGAGACAGTGTTACCTCTATATAGATCAATTATGAGGCCACATCTGGAGGACTGTGTCCAGTTCTGGAGACCCCATTTCAGGAAAGCCATAGACCCGGTGGAGGTGGTACAGAGAAGGACAACCAAAATGGTGCATGGCCTGCATCTAAAGCCCTACAAGGAAAGACTCAGGGAATTAAATATGTACTCACTGGAGAAATGGAGAGAAAGGGAAGACACAATAGAAACATTCTAATACCTCAGTGGTATTGATGAGGTACAGGAGGGTGGCCTATTGCACAGAAAGAGATGCTAAAAGACAAGGGGGCATGATATGAAGCTGGAAGGTGGGAGACTTATAGGGGATGTGAGGAAATATTTCTTCACAGAAAGGGTGGTGGGCACCTGAAAGCCTCCCAGCAGAGGTAATTGGTGCCGAAATGGTAACAGGTTTCAAACATGCATGGGATAGGCACAGGGGAACCTTAGTGACAGGGCAGGGGGAAGGTTAAGGCCAGAGATCAAATAGGGTCTATGGTAGCACAGTAGGTAGGGACTTTAGGGGAGAATAGGTTGGCCAAGAGGTCCTTTTCTGTTGACAACTTCTATGTTTCTATGTTTCTGAATCCTGGTTCAGGTAGTGGCCAGTACCCTTCAATCCACCTTGGTCAGGTTGAAGTCTTCCACTATTACCACGTCTTCCTTCCCTGCAGCAATCAATATGTGAGGAGTTTCATTTCCTTTTTCTTACCTCCTCCCGGTTGGGTGGTCTGTAAACCACCCCCGAAATTCACCTTTCTCCCTCTTTTAGACAGAAACTGAATCACCAATGCTTCTGTCCTCCCCTTTTCTGACTCCACCCTCATAAAGTTATACTCTCCCTGATGTAGACTGCCACCCCTGCCCCTTTTCCTATCTCTCTGTCCTTCCTGTATAATTTAAACCCAGGGACAGAGATATCCCAGTCATGGTTTGATGTGGCCCATGTCTTTGCAACCACTATAATGTCCACTTCCTTTTCAGGCAATAATTTCTGCAGGTCATCTATCTTGTTTCCAAGACTTTGTGCACTCAGGGACATCACCCTTCACCTAGAGTTTGAGCCTTCTTCCCGTCCCTCCCATCTGCCTTTATAATTTCTCCCAATACTTTTGCCTCCCCCCTGCTGCTAACCCCCCACTCCCCTTCACATCCACCCTCCAGTCCCCCTATGGTTTGGGGTGTCTGCTGACAACCTCCTCCTGGAGACTCGGGGCCTGCAAGCCAGTTTGCCCACTCCCAGTAGTTTAAATTGTGTGGTTTATGTACCCCCCAGATTTTCGGTGAGAACCCTAGCCTGCACCCCCCCCCCACTACTGAGGTGCACTCTGTTTGGTGCAAAAAGTGTTTTATCTGGTCACTGTGAAAAATACTAGTTGCTGTGAAAAATGGCAGTTTTGACAATTTGCTTTCCAGTTTAAATGAAAGAAAAATGAGAAAAATGAAATGAAAAATCTGACCAGGTCTCCCCCAGATGCCAATACATTTGTACTTTTCCTCTTTACACCATTTCCTCAGCCAGTTATTGAACTCCTCTACACTTTTCCTCCTGACCATGCTGGCTCTCACTACTGGCAACACCTCTGAGAATGCAAGTGACCTGGCTGCCAATCTGCAGGTCCTTCGTACCATCCTTTATACTTTCTGTACTACTCCCACATCTTCCTGCTAGGTCATTGGTCCCAGGTCTATAACTAAGACTGGTTCCCCCAAATTCCCCTCACCAACTCCCAAGTTTTTGAGCACAACCTCTCCGCTGTCTCCTCTGGCATGCAAACCACCTTCCTACCCATGATTGGGACCCTCTTCTTTTCCCAGTGAAAACTCTTTACTATGGAGTCCCATAGGATTACCACTCCATGCCCCCCATTCCTAATTCCCTCTTTTCCCTCTTTGACTGCCTTATGAGCTTTTCCCTCACCTAAATTTCCCCTCCATCATGCTTACCACCCTTCCCTTATTCTCCCTAAGCCTTGCTTGACTGACACCCCAACAGTCTCTAGTTGCCCCTCCATCTGTCTTCCCACCCCTCCCAGTCCTTTTCTTTCTCACCACCCACACACACACACACCCTCTCCTTACCCTCTTCCTGTCACATTACCCCTCCTCCCCCACTCGCCTCCATTTTCTCTCTCTCACCCACTGTGACTACTTTGTATTCTCCCATCCCCTTCTCCTGTCCTATTCCTCCAACCCTGTTGTATTGACTTGGCTTCTCTCCCCCCCTCCTGTTCCCCTTCCTCACATCCAGACAGGGGTTAAAACCTATTCCTTTGAATGTTCTCACTCTTGTTTCACTTCTTACAGTGTCAAACTTCCTTCCAACACTTGCCATTCCCCTCCCAGGGCTCTCCCACCCTTTGAGATAGGGGTGCCCCCAGAATTTGGGTGATCCTGTCTACACCCATCCCCTGTCTGCCAACCATGCTCCCCTGGGCATCCCCCATCTGTCTTTCTCTCCTCTGCCATGCCCCTTCAACACTCTCCTGCAGCATCCTCAGCTTCTCTCTGAGATATCTGATTTCTGCCCTTAGGTGCTGCAGGCTCCTGAACACAGGACAGCCCCATGTTACCCCCATCATCCCCAGGAATACTGCTGAGCCACAACCATTACAGCACAAGCCGTCTTGCCACTGTTAGGATGCCTGTACATATTCATATTCCCCCACATCCCCCCGACCCCTGGCCCTCTCACCCTCCAGCTAAGAACCTCCATATATAATCCAGTTGGGGATGGCTGCGAAAGCCACAATTTCTCTTTATCCTAGGCAGCTGGCCCTTGATACGCCAACCCCCTACTGCTTCCTTAAACCTCAGTACAAACATAAGCTGACATTAGATAGAATCTGTAAATATAATATTTGATTGTAAACCAAAGGGATGTAAGATTCACATTAATGTGCTTTATTATAGTGATATTATCACAAAAATGACTTCATTTTTTTTTTCTCAAAGACAGTTTGTAGACATATATCTAAAAACTGTGTTAAGGTTTGTTTTCAGTTCAGCTGAATTACTTTTAAGAAATATCTGTCAAAGTGGATTATCAGGTTAAAGTGGCATTATGACACTATTACTGTACCCTGATATAGGAAAATGCAAGAGAGTTGTGTACATTACCTAGATTTTAGCAATGCATTTAGTACAAACACCTGTTTGTTCACAAAATGGAAAACCTAGATATGGACAGTAGAGCAATAAAATTTATTTAAAACTCACAGCTGGATAGGAAGCAGAGTGTTAATGGTCCTGTCCTTGTATAATTTTGACCACTGCTGATACTTGATTTTCTTGTACTATATAGTTCACTGTATAATGTACTGTGTAGTGCACTGTATAATTACTGATCTCATTATATTTACTGTTTCTGTTTGTTGTTTATTCACCTCTTCCCCCTCACCCTAGGACACATCTGGAAATGAGCTCTTTCAGCTCAGTATGTCTTTCTTGGTGAAACTGTTGAAATAAATAAACTAATAAATAAATAAAAACAATCGCAATCTGTCATCATTAAAACAAGTTGCCAGTAGTGCCCCACTAGTGTCCGTCCTTGGAGCAACACTGTTCAACATACAGTTACAGCCAATGTCAAGCTGCAGTATACCACTTCATTTTAATGAGATTTCTTTGATATATCATAATATACTGCAGCTTGTCACTGACTGCAAGTGTATTTATAGGTGACTTGGAGGTAGGCTTTAGAAATAGGTTTACAGATGGCACCAAATTTGTAAAAGTTGTTGCATCATAGAAAGAGATATACCATATTGCTAATCAGCAGGATGGAATGCTCTTATAACCGTTTCTGACAGTGGTATCTTGTAGGATCCTACAGGAACACAATGGAATCCAATGGGAGTTAATCTTACTTATCACACTGGAAATGTAACAATTTTAATACCAAGAGCTTCATCTTTGTTGGCTGTACTGTACAGAAGATACATAGAGAGATGGACAAGTTAGCAGAGAGATTGCAGATGAACTTCAATGTGGATAAACGCAAAGGCGTGCACCGTTGGAAGAGCAGTTGCAAGGGAAAATATGACTTATGTGGTTTAGAAATTTCCCCAAACCTCAGGAAAAGGACCTGTGTGTTGTGATCAACAGCACATTAAAACAGGATTAACAGGGTATGGCAACAACTGGAAAGATAGACAGAATTGTGGCTTGCATAAAGACAAACTTGATATGCAGAATTTTTTTTCTTAATCAGTGTTTTATTCTCCTTGACCTCACCAACCAGCCTTCATCTGGACTGGCCCCCACTGGCCCCATCAGTCGACTTCTTTGGGGATTACCTGTCTCCATAGCGTCCTCTGCCCCAGGACTTACCAGGGAGGCCCACCTGTTGGTTCAGGTCCTGAGAGAAATGGGCTGCCACTGCACTGTGGTCAGATTTTAGCCTCCTTTTTCACCTTTGAGTCCCACGAGTGTGCAATGGTGCTATGATGCAGTATGCACCATCTGCCTCATTGGAGACACCCATGGCATCTGGACGTGGGGTTCCCATCCCTTCTTTGCAGTCTAGCAAGGCTACCATCCTGATTCCTCCATGTGACAGCCAACCCATTGGACATGCTCTCCCCCTCTCTCTGAGGGAGGCAAACTTGTCTTGGAATGCTCAACCTTCTCTCTCCTAGCCAGGTCCAGAGTGACTCATGTCTGCTCCTGAACCCAGGTCACCAGTGAAGCAGGCAGTGATTTGGCCAGTGCCTTAGTCCAACACACCACTGAGCCATCTTTTATTGAAAAGTGTTTAAAGACATACTGATCCTTGGCTTGCTTGCAGGTGCAACCCAGGACAGGGATCACAAAATGGCAGCACACCTGGAAAACAGCATTATTGGTCATGATTACACATTCCTTAAGGGTTGAACTGTGCTTAAAAATATGTTTTCTACAGTAAAAATGCATTTAAAAGTGCGCATGTGTAATTACTATACATTAGATATCATATTTCTCCCATTAGAAGCCAAAGCTTCTAACAGACAATTCCTGTTTATTTTTGACCATTGCTTATAATCAAAGGCAACAACCACTAGAGGATGACTTTTATTTAATGAGGCCAACCTGCCCAATAATGTTTCCTTTTTATGTTGGCTTGTGCTTGTGACCCAGCCAACATATTGCAGTAGTAGCAGATTTGAATGTGCGGTCACTGTGCATGAATATAGGGCACACATCAGTAGGTGCGTCCCTCATTCCTCAATAAGTCAGTATGCAGGTGCTGATACCAGGCATACATAAAATGGCCATCAGATCTAACAACAGTGCTGCTGAAATGAGAGCCAAGCTCATCACACAGTGGCACTATAACACACCTCCTGACATGCCTTTCCTGGTGAAGCAGTTCAATAAACATGGCGGCAGTGAGTGCCACCATGCACAATGCCGACTTCAGGTGTGCCCAATCCCCCTGTCAGCATGCCCCGACCCACTTCATTTGCCAATGGGGAGCCCACTACCTGTTGGTATTATGCCCCCCTCCCATTCCAATTGTGTGCCGAGGAAGTGCCCAATCCCCCTCGGCATCATGTGCCCTCCCAACAGTCTTTCTTTGCCGACAGGGGCCCAATCCCCATCAACTTCAGTCCCCCCTGCCCAGTTCAATTGCTGATGGGGAAGCCCACTCCCCATCAGCATAATGTCCTCAACCCATGATTTGTGCTGTATGTCGAGGGGGTACCCAATTCCCCTTGGCATCATGTGAGCCCCCCACCCATTTCTGTGCCGATGGGGGGCCCAATCCCCGTCGGCTGCGGTCCCTTTCCCTGTAATGCAGGTTACACACTGGGACCCCACCCCAGTGTACCAAACAACACCTGCAAAAAAAGAAAACTGACCCTTGTCTTTTTTTCCTCCTGTAAAACAAGAAAACAGTCCATTGCTGTCACTCCTGCCCCTTCCCCCCAACCTGCGCCCACCCTCTGTGTACCCTGCCTCCCCACACCCCCTCACCCCATACTTACCTCCAGAGCCCAATGCGACAATCTTCAGTGAACCAGGAACATGTCTGCACTCTTCAAAGCCGACCATGAACTGAAGAAATGCCGGTAAGCTGTATAATGGCATAAATAGGTTTTTTTTCAACTTTGGTGCATATCCTGGGCATATTGGGGAATTCTGGCACCAAATTTTCAATATGGGGTTATTGGGACACCTCATCATGAATTCAATCACTGTCGTGGTGTTATTCAGTCCTGAAAGGTGATTTCTTGGTCACTGCATGGAATCACCTTTCGGGACCGATTAATAAAACAACACTCAAGATTAAATAGTTTACATTTAATGTCTCTCAAAACAAGACGGTTAAGAGGGGATTTGCTTCTAATGTATGATATTATGAAAGATCATTATTTACTAAGTCATTTAGGACTGATGTTCAAGGAGGATACTTTCAATCTTAGAGGCCACCCACTTCAGTTAAAATATAAGGGATACAGTCTAATACCTAGAAAATTCTACAGCACCTTACGCATTATAAAACCTTGCAATTCGTTATCAATGGATGTTATTTCTTGTAGCTCCAAAATCATATTTAAATCTCGTTTGGACAGATTGATACAATCTGTATTTTTTTCTTCGTTATTATTAAATAAAGGGAAGCACTCATGGGCCTTACGGCTCTCTTGCTTTCTTCATACCTCAGTATGAACCTTAGTATGAACAGTGCCACTGTTCATGAGGTGTGCTCTCAAAAAGCCTATGTTGTAAATCTGGTGAAAAAATTCAAAAAAATGACTGTTTTACGAGCATGCATTATGCAGTTTCCACTCATGCTCGTAACTTCATGAATTTATAATATTTTCACACCAGATTTTCAACATTGGAATTTGTCCACACCTCCTTATGCACTGTACAGCTGTCATTTTACATATCCTGGCCAAAATGTGTTTTCGCACTTCCAGCGCAGAATAGCATGGTCGCTGTGGGAAATCAGTTTTAGGAACAGATTAAGAAAATTACAGTGACACTGTTCATGAGCAGAGGTCCTAAAATGCCTATGTTGAAAATCTGGTGATGAAAGTCTATAAAATGACTGCGTTACAAGCATGTGTTGCTCACTTTCCAATTCACTCTTGTAACTTAGCAACTTTGCAATATTTTCTTGCCAGATTTTCAACACTGCCATTTTTTCACACCTCCTTATGAATAGTACAGCTGTCATTTTTCACATCATGCCCAAAATGTGTTTTCACACCTGTGGCACACAATGGCATGGGAAATCAACTTTTGGGACAGAGTAACAAAATCACAGTTCTACTCTTCATGAGGGGAGGTCCCAAAATGCCTATGTTGAAAATGTGGTTAAAAAAAATCCCAAAAATAAATGGGTTATGGATGTGTGTTGCGTAGTTTCTATACATGCTCATGACTTCACCAATTTGTCATATATTTACTCCAGATTTTCAATGTTGCAGTTTTTTTACACCTCCTCATGAGCAATACAGTTGTCATTTTTCACATCCTACCCAAAATGTGTGTTCGTGCCTGTGGCACCAAAATGACACAGTCACTGTGCAAAACCACCTTCCGGCTAACAAACCGATAGTGCCGCTGTTCATAAGGTGGGATCACAAAAAGCCCATGTTGAAAATTTGGAGTGAAAATACCAACAAATGCCTACAGCATTAGAGTTTCCAACCGTAACACCCTACCCTGTAGAGACTGACAGGCGTCAGGAGTGTGACTTGGGATCATCGGCTGTAATGTTCGCTCCATTCCACACCCACACCCACCCTGCAGCCAGTGACAGGCATCGAGGTGTACCTTGGAGTGCTCAGCCCCAAAGTTCACCCCATTCTCCTATACTGCACCCATCTCAGCATATTTCCTTATAGAATGGGGTGAGTATAAGGTGCAATGACCCCAAAGAACACCACAACACTGTCAGTGTCTACAGGGTAGGGTTAGGTAAAATGGCATGAACATTATAGATGATGACCCAAAGTCACACCCCAATGCCTGTCAGTCTCTGCAGGGTGGGGGTGAGGTTGGCATCAGTTCAGTACTTCACTGCCATTCCGATTATGCATCTCTAACTCCTGCACTACCAGTGCCAATGTCAGTGAGACAACATTCATCATTGACAAATGCTTGTTTCTCCTGCTGCATCCCATCTGCCACAAGCCCTGTCCACCACAACAAGAGGAGCCTTCTGTATTGTATGTAGAGAGCTGGAACAACAGATTTCATATCATGCACACATACAAAAAAATGAACTGACATGTCAGTATGATGTGGTGTGGTACGATCTTCCGCTACACATCTTCATACCCCCATCCAGAGCAAACAAAACACTTCAAGTCACTCCAAAGGCAGCACACATTGAAGCAAAGGATTTTTTCAAATGCCCAAGCACACATCCTGTGACTGAGTGAATTACTGGTGCACTGGACCACAGTTGGCATTCCATGTACATCCCTATACCCATCCTCCCTCCGTTGAAGATATCAGCAGCCAGAAAACAGTGTAGTTCCCTTTAACTCATCCCACCTAATAGTTTCCCAGGCTCCAACTCTGTAAAGCCATATCTTTGATTAGAAACCATGATCTCTAAAATAGGGTATTTTTTTTATTAAAAGTTCCTTTTTAACCCAGGGCTATTATTTGAGAGCAATTACAATTAGAGGGCTGATAGTAATCTATAATATACCATATGATAACTAAGCTGTTTTGTAACTTATTTAAGGCTGACACAAAGCTTAATTTATTAATGCCATTTGTTAGAAAGCTAATATTGTGTATGACATGAAATGTATTTATTTATTTATTGATGGTCTAGGAATTACAACCCTTTGAGTCAGAGACTCACTTGCAAAGGCTCCACGTCTTACATAAATATAGATTGGTACACAGTAAACACAGATACAATAGCATAACACAGATACATAATACAGGCTACTGCTCTAATACAGAATATGAATGCAAACTAAAGGGGTGAGAGAAGTACATAATACACACAAGTTGGAAACATCAGTGATGTGAGTTCATGATGCACATACAGGAGCAATACTGCAGTAAAATTGTTTAGTTTTTTTTTTTTGCAAAGTTTCATCTGCAGTCGCAGTGGGAGTTGGACATAATGTGGCTCTGTAACTTAGGTTTAAAAGGCCCTAGCCTGGGAATAGATAAGATAGAGACAGGGATTGAGTTCAACCAGAGTGGGGCTGTGTAGCAGAAGGGCCTTTGGCCAGCAGTGGTCTTCACAAAGGGGACATGGAAAACTGCGGTGTCAGAGTGTTGAGTTGTGCGAGCTGGCAGGCTCTTTTGGAGGAGCTGGATACAGCCAGGGGGGCTAGGCCCAACTGGATTTTTTTGGCAGGTAAGCAGGTCTGATAAAAAAGTCACCCCTGGAAGTTTAGCCATGATGATCGTAGGTAGATGTCACAGGTATGCGTGTTCCAATCCCAGCCTGTGGCCAATCTGTAGGTTTTGTTTAGGTGCATTTAATGCTGGTCAGAGCCATGTCAGAAGCAGCACCATAGATGATTATGCCATAGTCTACCAAGGGAAGGATGGAGCATGAGATAGCTAATCATAGGGCCTCAGGAGGGAGACGTGGTCTGAGCCTATATATTCTCCTATTTATTTCAGTGCAAGTTGATGCAATATGCTCATGATAGGTAAGGGCAGAGTCGAGGGTAACCCTTAGATATTTAAAATTGGAAACAGGTTCCAGCATGGTGCCAAATGCGTTATGTATAGATAATTTGGCCATGCTGTGTTTGTGTTGTGGGTGGGCGAATAGCATGACTTTCACCTTTTTTGTGTTGAGTACAAGTTTGTGTGAGGAAAACCAGACTTCAATTTGTGTGAAGGAGCCCTGCAAGGATTTTTGGAGCTGTGCAGGGTCAGGGTACAGACTGGAAATCACAGCATCATCTGCATAAAGGAGCATACGCCCCAAGGAGGTAAGAGGTAAGGAGTTCAGGTATAGTGAAAAAAGGAGCGGACCAAGGATGGACCCTTGGGGGACACCAGACCTAATGGGAAGGTTTGTGGAGAGGGTGTTTTTTATCTTCACTTGTTGAGTGCGGCCATAGAGATAGTTGGCGAACCAGCCAGCAGTTTCTTTGGATACGCCAACAGAGAGGAGGGAGTTTATGAGCATTTTGTGATTGACAGTGTCAAATACCTTGGTGAGATCAATATAGACTGATCCAGCCAGGTCTCCATGGTCAAGGGCATCATGAATAAAGGAGGTGAATTCTAGTAGGGCAGTGGTGGTACTGTGTCCTTTCCTGAAACCATGTTGTTGCTGGCATAGTAGGTGGTGCGAGTCCAGATAGTCAGTAAGTTGATTGGCCACTATTTTCTCCAGTGCTTTTGAGAGGGGAGGAAGTATGGAGATGGGCCTACAGTTACTACTTGATGTGCGGGCCCAATTTTGTGAACTGGCATAATCAACTTCTTTTTCCACAAAGATAGAAACTGCCCAAGGCACAGGGGCATATTGAGTAATTTAGTGAGGGGTGTTAGGACAGCATCAAGGGTTAACAATAGCAGTTTTGTGTCTAGAGAGTCACAACTATGCCTAGTCTTTCCTAGGCACATGGCAATACATGAGCGGGCATCACTAGTGGAGATAGTTTTGAAGTGAAATGGTGGAGCACTTGGGGGTGGCAGTAATTGACCAGCATCTGTAGTAAAGAAATCAGGAGGGAGAATAGTACTTAGGTCAGAGAAAGATATATTGAGACCACCTGCTATTTTGCGGGGGTCTTGGGTGGGGACACCATCAATGATAAGCATGGTAGGGGAAGGGGAGGGAGACTTGCCACTAAGTTCCTTTATATTTTCCAAGGACCTCTTTCCATTTCCCCAAGTGGTAGACAGTTTTGTCTGATAGTAAGCAGCCTTCGCCTGTCGGCTAGCCCATGTGCATGTGTTGCAGGCAGCACGGTACAGTTGTCGGTCAGCAGGGCGACCTGACTGAAGGGCTCAATGCCACAGGTCATCACGTGCCTTCATTTGATTGAGCAAGGACCGGTTAACCCATGGGGAGGATTTTGATTTTTCAATCCATTTTACATGGGGGGCAAAGACGTCACAGGTGGATTGGAAGGAACTTATGAAGAAGGACAGGGCAGCATCAGCCGACTCCTGGTGATCAAGTGGGGACCAGTCAAAGTTTCGGAGTAGATTTCGGAGATGCCTTAAAGCCCCTTTCTTTAGCTGGTGATACATGGAGATCCTGGGGGGGGGGCTTTCAGCTATTTGTCCAGAGACAAGTTACAGGGGAGTGATCACTGATAGAGTCTGATATGACCTGGACATCTAGTATGTGCTCAGGATGATTTGTGAGTATGAGATCAAGGAGAGAGCTGTGGCCCATGTTGTTGTTCACTCTAGTGGGGGTGAGGACCATTTGGGACAGATTTTGGGCAGCAGCTGCATCCCTGAGGGAGAGGATGTCTGGGGAGCAAGCCAGTTTGTGTTAAAATCACATAGAGCTATGACTTCTAAGTTTTTTGGGAGCTGGTTGATTATGTTTAGGATGGATGTGAAGGCACCCCTTTGGTTTTGAGGGGGTATGTAAACTGACATTACATAAAGAGATTTACCCGAGTTACCAATTTCAACCCTGACGGTGAGTGACTGAACGCCTTCTGTAGGGCTTATGGTGGCAGGGTTTATTCCTTGCAGGTGTTCTCGAAGGTACAGTGTGCTACCCCCACCCCGCCTATTCAGCCTATCTGACCTGAACACCGTGTATCCCGGAATGTAAACAGCCAAGTCAGGGTATGCTGGGACAGCCGTGTTTCAGAAACAGCTAGTACATCTGGGCAGTGGAGGCAGACCCAGGCTTGGAGAGAGGCATGTTTCCACCAACTAGTGACCCAAAATCCATTCATATCTTGCGAAAACTACCATTTTGCAGAAAAGAACTGATGATTTGAGGCAAGTGCTTCATCACAGAAAACTAAAGCAGGTAGCTGAACAGGAGCATTTCAGTCCTCTACAGTTACTGTAGTTCTATTGTCACTTACTGTACAAAGTTAGTTTCTGAAATGGAAAACAATATGATCAGTAGAAACTATAGGGTATTTTTAAAGCAACTACTCAGTTCATAGTTTTCCTCATGAAGTCTCCCACACATTTCAACAATTCTAGCCTTGTGCAATTTTTAGTGAGATTACCTTTCTAAATACTGAGTAGATCTGACAGAGAAAAGGGCTCAAGTCAAATAGAATCATTGCTATTAGTTTGAGACGGTCAACAATGTGCTCTGTAAATGTATCTCAGTATTAAGAAAGTAGGTAGTGTACTCTGCTGAGACCAGCAAAGCTCTCAATATCGACAGTGCTGTACTTATCCTTGGTCTTGGTTTGTCTCTCAACCAATGCCGCCAAAATGATTTAGTGATCTCTGCTCTTTGAGATTTAGAAAGAAAGGGTCAAGGCCACCTGACAAATTGCTAGTGTGTTCTAAATGGCTGTCAGGTCTGATTGATTTTTTTCATTGTAGGGACAGAATCACAACTATTTCTGAGAAGTTTAAAGTCAGACCACTGATTCATGGTGGCATTTACCCCATATAAAATGTGCTACCACAGGATTTTCTTATACTGAAGATAAGAGATAAGATTGTGAAACTCCTACACATGTCTTTCACTTCTGGTAAACTCAGTTTTAATCTCACCTTTAATTATCACAAGTGAAATATGTTTGGTGGTTTCAGTTCAGTTCCTAGCAAACAACAACCCTTATTACTGAATGATTTCACACAGTCTGGCACACTTTGTTGCAATAGGATTTTCTTCCATTATCTGGTCTAATAGTTGTCATAATATTATGTAACACATAAGCAGTGCATAACTGTCCCTCTGCGTTTTAGTTTTTCATTCAGTTATAGTTTTGCAGCAACAAATGTGTGCTTAAATTTATATAATACTGAATAAATTGTGTTGTTTATAAACTTCTGGTATCAATTTAGAAACAGGTAAGCCTGTACTCAGTTCTCTAAATAAATTAGGTTGAAAAACAGAAACAAATCTATTTCTCATTTTAGGAATGTAGGCAAAGACCAAGGTGTTCTAAAAATATTTTACAAAGCAAGTGAAATGGAAAACCTACATTTGTGCTGTCAGGTTGTTATGGTAACATGTAAAGAAAACTTAAATACTGTCTTATTAAAGCTATCAGGCTACACAGAAGGTGTAATGAAATCCAAGTACCAATGCACCCTTTTTTTATAAAAACATACTTATAATAGCTTTAAATATCACTCTCTGGGACACTTAGTATTTCTTCATTGACAAAATACAATTTCTAATATACATGCATATATATGTATATATAAAATATTATCCTTTTATTCATTACTACAAAAAAGGGGATGCAGGGCCATACCTAGAGAATTTCATAATATTTTAGATACACTGTAGTTACAGAAAAAAAAATAATCTTGAGAAAAGCAATAGTGCAATTTTTTACATATTTAGATATTTCCTGTGTTCCTTTGTTGCTAACCAGTGCCTACCTCAAAGCACCCTCAAAAGGAAAAGAAGGAAAAGACTAACAGGGAATGATGTGAAAAACATGGAAAGAAACTGGCCTCATAGTTGGTAATAACCTACTGTAGGATCCTTGGATGTTCAAGCAGCCCAGATCTTCATAGCAAAAGTTTCAAATGAAAATTTTCATTAAGTACCATAGATGAAAACATCTTTGGAACACATCAGAAGAATTGTTTTTTTCAATAAGTAAAATAATCTGTATCCGTATCTATCTATCTATCTATCTATCTATCTATCTATCTATCTATCTATCTATCTATCTATCTATCTATCTATCTATGTCTGTCTGTCTGTCTGTCTGTCTGTCTATCTATCTATCTATCTATCTATCTATCTATCTATCTATCTATCTATCTATCTATCTGTCTATCTATCTATATTAATCTTGACTGGCTGTTTCTTTCAGAAAAAAAGTGTCAGTATCCAGTGGTAAAACTAATAAATAATTTACTCCAACCTCAATACTGCACAGTAGGACACAATCCTCTGAATGTGCTGGGATAAAAGTAATCTGTGTTTATCCTTGTTGCAGCACCACTAACACAATGCCTATCTACAATGAATTTGCATTCTCAGACCCTGCCAACTATGCCCTGTGAGTGTGGAGCTCTGCAGGGGGCAGATTCCAGCCAGAGGTTAGAGCTGTGCATGACATTAGGCATTCAGTTGGATGCCCAGATTGGCACTACAGTGCATCCTCGAATTTGCTTGGAGCAGGGAACCATGGGATTGGACAGTTCACCAAGGACTGCTGCATCTCTGTCAGTATGTCAAGTTATTCAGAGGTACTACCAGCCAGTGACAGAATGACCCAAAGCCCTTCCAACCTGCACAGAGGGCTAGGAGCAGGTGGATGCCCCAAGCAGATTTCTGCAACCAGGTAGAGTGGGATACATAGGCACCACGGCAGCTCCGCTGGCTGAGTAGACTCTGTCCACTTCTCAGCATTCCACAGGGGGGAAATTTATTACAGAAATCAGGTGCACATATGTTTATGTACGTGTGGAGCTGCGTTTCAGCACACCTCTGGCCTGTGTAGACACCCCTACTTGGTTCAGATCCATCTATGGATTGAGCTCATGCTAGTTGAATAAGGAATCCTATAAACATGACATTTCAGAAATGATCTTTGTAGGGTGACTAGGAAAATAATTTTATATGACATGTCCCTTTCTTATTAGATGTGGAAATATACTGTGAAGTCTGTGAGGATACAACAGAGCATACTGCATAATTCTGCAGAATTCGTGCTGGAAACAGAACAGTTTCAATGACAGTTGGTTCCTTTTGTCATGCATGAATCTGTGACATTACTTTGCATCATAGTAAGCTCCACTGTATACAGTAAATAAGAAAATATGTAGGGACTAGCTCTCTTAAATGTCAAACTGAGCCTTGCTGTATGTTGTCTGAAATATAGAATATTTGTTCAGGTATTCAAAGTATAACTGTAAAAGGCATCCATGCAGGCCTAGTGCTACAGTGGAAATTCAAACCAAGATAATAATGGTTAAGATCTAAGCACTATTAAGCATGTGTTATAAGAGATGTTTATGTAAGCCTGGACTGGGGCCTTAGTGAATAATGTCAAGCTTAATTTTACACCAAACCTGATGTTTATGTCCTCTAAGTGCATACTAGACCTTATTGATTTATGTGAAGCTTCAATAGCTAGCACCAAAGTCAGAGATAAAACTGGGCCTGAGAAAGTAAAGTGGAGTTTCCTACTATTTTAAATGAGTGAATTCTACCGGTGTGCTTCTAATTAAAGGGATGTTCTTTTGTTAGGAATCTGACATCATGCTTTTTTGTCTTACACTTCTTTGTTCTGGATGGTGGGTCTTGGCCTAATTGGACTGAGACTGCCAGACCACTTTGAGGGAGAGTTAAAAAGATACACCAAAGATTAACTCCTAAAATAACTTTGAAGGGAGTGTAGCGTCCTTAGAGACTTTGGTGGCTTGCTATGTCATCTGTTAGCACCCTTTGCAAACTGTATGAGAGGCCTTTCGGCACCATGCAATTCTGCTTAAAGTTGAACCAGCATAACATTCTGTGGTGATTTGCATATGCAGCCCATGATGCTTTGCATTGTGTGGGCATGTGATTTTGTATTTTCTTGAAACTTGGCTTCCCAGCCAAATGCCCTTTGGGGTAACCCTTGCCTCGGTGTTTGCACACAGATGTTCTTTGTATTTTTCTTAAGTGGCCAGACTGCATATTGATGAACTACAAAAGCTATGATGCTTAGAAGCCATTTCAATAACCTTGATACATGAACTCTTCTTGCAGTGGGATTTACATATATACCAAATCAGAAACATGTTGAAGTTGACAGCCTGTTATCCTAGTCTGCACTCCTTGAACCTGTAACCAGAGACCTGAGCAGACCCCAGCAATGAGAAAAACCACAAAGAGGGTTGAGACTTGTGCAAGTATTTCTACCAGTGTGCAGCACCTGAACCAGGATTAGAAAGTTACTTTAAAACTAAACTCTGATGTAATTTCTGACTGTTTAAACCCAGGAGTTAAGTGGACAACCTACACATGCCAGAGACAAGAGAATGTCTGTGGTATCCAGGAGGAGAAACCTTGACTCACCAGACGTCACTCTGACAGCGGATCATGGTTTGAGCTCCAAGGACTCTATCCCTCACACTGGAATAGATACAGTGTGGGTCAAAGGGGGTAATGTACAGACTATGCTGCTTTGTGCATTAAATGCAGTGTGATGGTTTAAACTGTCTGCATTTATTCTGTCCCTTTATTCTAAATAAATTAGTATTTGATTGAGTTATCTCTACACTGTCACATCTGTATCCATTGGTGTAATGAGCTACCTGTTGACAGTCACTAAGTTAGTCAGCACTGGTGAAAAGTCTATGTAAAAGGACCTGTAGGGGGTCTACCCTGATTTTTGCTCTACTTAGCTTAATAAGGTAGCTGCCCAACATCTGGGTGGTGTACTACATCGCATATTTACTGTAACTTTGTTAAACAGCTTTTAAGTCTCCATAATTCTGTAATCTACAGACACCCACAAGAGTTTCTGTTACATAAATGCCTAGATAAATAGTCCAAACACAATGGGGGAGAAGGCATTATATCTTAGTGCATTGCTTGCCATGTTTGTAAACATGCCTGAAGTCACAAAACTACAAGGACCGGCACACTCCAGGTTTGCATATGCAATTAACTGTAATTAGTGTATTTATTGCAAAAATATATGAAATTGTAGCAGGGTATATACACTAAAAGAGAAGACCACTCAGAAGGCTTCCCTTACATATCATGTTGCTCTTATGTGTCATCTCATGAAGTGTTAGAGTAATGGAATACATGGGGTAGGGCAGGCTTGTTAATGGTCTCGACATTTTGTACAGTACCTATACACTGCTATAATTTAATCTATTTCTACCCTAAATTAATGAAATGCAGTGCATACATCCATCTGCAGTTCTGAAGGGCACTATTCTTTGTGTGTTCATGCCAAGATATAATACATTGTTGAATGATTTACCCCCTCACCACCAAAAGAACAGTAAAAATATAACATGCATTAAAGATTTACTTGAACAAAAATCACATGAATCTGCTGCTTGCAACAGATACTTAAGCAATAATGCACAACAGGGTGTGTGTCATGCTGGGATAACATCATGCCTTGGGTGGTTGGGCACGAGGCTACAGTCTGAGTATGCCCAACACTTTAGAAGTGATGTTATCTCCACATGACACACACCCGGGAGTGCATTATTGCTATTATTCAATAGCTCTTTTATAAAAATAGAAAACAAAATGTTGAAAATTATTACTTCTTCTACATTTCAGTTGTTTTTTTGCTTGTGGAGGTGTTCTAATTAAAAAAAAGAGTCTACAATGTTCATTGTGTCCAGAAGATGATGCTATTGCCACCTATTGATCCCCCATTGGGAAGCTGTTAATTTTGGTTTTACTGTATTGCTCTGTGAGCCCCCACCAACTGTGGTTACCTTCAGTCTGATATTTGGTATAGTTCAAATTTTGGGGGGTCTGTCTGAAGATTTTAGGGCAGCAGGAGGCATTCCATCTCTTTGGTAAGTGCAATGAAGCATATATTTTTTAAATATGAGAGCGATTGTGAGACGTGTTGAAAAATTGGTTCATGGAGCATTTTTACTGCCTTGCTGAACTGGGTCTGTCGGAGTGAGACGTCCGGTGTTGGGAAGCTGGTCAGGTAAGTGGCTCGTACTTTGTGAGTCGGTAAAACATTTAAAGGTCTTTGGTCAGTTAAGGCTACAGCAGGAATGGAGGATGTTTTACAGTTTACCATAAAGTGGGCAGCGTCAGTGAACCACGCGATCAGCAGTTACGGTTTTAGGGGTTCAGTGAAGCTGCTCAGTTCATGGGAAAAAAATTGCCTTCCAATGTATATTTTTGTGCTTTTGGCAGTTTCCTTGTTGTCTGTGCAGGCAGGCAGTAAACTTCCATGGGGCGGTTAGTTTCAAAGTGTGAGAGGGTAAGAACTCAATGGCTGGTTCTTTCTCCATTTTTTGTTGTGTTCAAGTTATGCTTCTTGCATGAATGGGTGCAGTTATCTTTTTTTTTCGGTTCTGGGATCATCTTCCTGCCTGACACTCATACAGTGATGTTATACTTAGATAACGTCACTGGTAAAGCGGGCACTGAGCACCAGAGCCCAGGATTTTTTCCTTGCCATTGTATAATATCCATCCAACCATCCCTTACAGAATGTTCTAGATCTCCAGATGGCTAGTTCCTGCAGACTGCTGCTGTCCAGCTTCTAAACTCAGGCCAAAATATTAGAATCACACCTTCCCTGTCCTCAGGGCTGCCACTAGCTTCTAATTTCCTTATGAACTGAAAGAAAATTATGATTGTAATCCTGATCTTACCCCCTAGGCTGCCAACAGAATTAGAATGGATAGGAATTTGGGACTGATAAATTAGTCCATGGCCATGCAAGGGTTAAATATCCTCCACTGGCATTCCCAAACTGCCTCACTAACCCTGATTCACACTACTAGCTCTCACTTTTCAGTCCTCAGGCCAGATTTTAAAAGCCCCCAAGCTTTAGTCCATAATACTGTAAGTTTAACCAAATGTGGCAGATGTTGAAAGAGTTGACACATTTACATAGTTCTAGCCAGATTGTGATGTAGGGAAAAAAAGATTATGGTAACACTTTATTTTAAATGTCCATAACTGCACTGTAATTATTGTATAACTATGCTGTAATTTCACTGTAACCACTGTGTAGTTACATGTAACTACTATGCAGTTGCTAATACATTTCACAGTTTCACATATGGGTATGGTGTAGTTATGAAATCTGCATACATGTGCAACTACTATAGTCTCCCTTTTGGCACAAATCACTTCATTCTGACAAGTGTAACTACACATGTAGTAGCTGTTGCAAAGTGTAACAGAAAATCTATTGTGCAACTACCACTCTATCTCCTCTGGCATTCTGTTATTTGTTTGTATAAGGGCAACTACACATGTAATAGCTATTGCAAACTGTAACAGCAAGTCTGTTGTGTAGCTACACTTGCATTAACAGAGAAAGGTGCAAGAAATAGAATACATTGAATATACTGAATACAGCATAGTACAATTAGGTGCAAGAATACAGGTGAAACACAATAAAGTAGCAAATAAAGTGCGGGTGCAATAGACATGTGCCCGTATATTCAAAGCAATTCTGCATGGCGCAACTGAGTTGCGCCGGCGCAAGTGTGGACTTGCACCAAGGAGCCAATATTTAGCGGTAGCCATTTGCAAGTTAATAATATCCATTGTGCCAATGCACAACTATAATGTATGCAGGCTCAAGTGCAGGAGGCATGCCCATGAATATCTAGCACAGTGGCATATTCAACCATGAAACCATGGTGCAAGTGCAGAGCAAATTGAAGTTGCTCTGAGCAGACTTGCTCCTATAAAAACAGGGTGCAAGCACACAGACAGCACTTGTGCCAGGTGAGTGGGAGTGAGAGAGAGAGAGAGAAAGAAAGAAAGAAAGAAAGAAAGAAAGAAAGAAAGAAAGAACGAAAGAAAGAAAGAAAGAAAGAAAGAAAGAAAGAAAGAAAGAAAGAAAGAAAGAAAGAATAAAATAGAGTGACAGACAGACAGACCAAGGCAGACACAGAGGGAGAGGGACAGAGGTGGCATTAGAGAGGGAGAGATGGGAAGAGAGAGTGAGAGAGAGACAGACACACTGCCAGACAGTGCACCAGGGTGGCACACAGCCAGCAGCAGCCAACTGCCCAGGGGGATATTGAACAGCAATAGCCATTCATAGTGCACCGTGCATGATGGTGGCCAATATGGGGGCTGTGAAGGGGCAGGAGGAACAGTGATATGGCTGAGAAAGGGCGTGTTGTTGGTATGCCAGACACAGGTGCTACCGTGCCCGCATCACCTTCAAGAACTACAGTGACATGCAGATTGTGGGCCAGTACTACCTGAACAGGACCATTCTGAGGCAGTTCTGTGAGCTGTGCAGTGAGGAGATGCAGTCAATCATCAGACAGCCATGCCATGTCCATGGAGATGAAGGTGACAGCCGTCATGTGCCTGTTTGACATGGGCACCTTCCAGAGACCAACAAGGAAACACCACAGGCATAACCCCATTGGCCACATCCTACCTCCTCACACAGTTCCTCAATGCTCTGCTGCTATGTGCTTCAGAATTCATCCATTTCCACAGCACACAGGCAGAGTGTACAGCAACCATGCAGAACTTCCACAGGGTTGCACATATGCCTAGTGTGATTGGGGTCATTGACTACACCCACGTGGGCATCCGCATGCCACCTGACACTGAGGGTGTGGTGTACATTAACAGAAAGGAGAGCCCAAGTGTCAACTGCCAGGTGGTGTGTGATGCCATGGGGCGCATCACCAGTGTCTGCACCACAAACCCCAGGAGTGAAAATGATGCATTCATCTAGCACAGCTCTGCACTGTGCCAGAGGTTTGAATGTGAGAACATCCCCATGGGCCACCTAGTGAGTGAGTATGGCATGGGCAAGGGGCGATGGGCAGTGCATACCTTGGGATGGGGGAGGGCAGGGTGTGCAAGGTGGAATGGGCACCAGAGACAGGCAAGGGGCACAGCATAGAATAGCAGAGGCTAACCATGTCATTATCCACAGAGGGGACAGTGCACAGCCACTGAGGCCCTGGCTGCTCATCCGCTACCGGTGCCCGTCATCCCCAGCACAAGAGGGCTACAATGAGGCACACGCCAGCTCATGCAACATCATCGAGCGTGTCTTTGTCATGCTGAAAGCACATTTCCATTGCCTAGACAGGTCAGGCGGTGCCCTACAGTACAGCCCCTCGAAAGCCTGTGGCATATTCCTGGCCTGCTGCATACTGCACAACATGGCCATTGACTGTGGGATAGCTGTCGAGGCTGATGAGGGCAACAGTAGTGGGGACAATGGAAGCAATGGGCCAGAGGATGGTGGACAGCCACCCCCTGGGTGGAGGGATCCCCAGCTGCAACAGCAGGTGCGACGGCACTGGGACACCATTGCAAAGAAGCACTATTGTGCACACAGGTAGGTGGTGTTAAACACATGTATGGGCCACACAAACAGGTACAGCACACACGCAGGGATGTGCATGGCACTGGGCATGCACACACAGAGGCATGATGCAGGGGTAGGAAAGTTGGGGTACACAACCACACAGAACCACACACAGTAACACACACACACACACATGCACACACACACACACACACACACACACACGCACACACACACACACCCACACACCCAGACGGTGGTATGTGGAGTGGTTCAGATGCATTGCAGTGATGCACAGGCATAACCGGTGCTAGACTGCCTTCATCACACCCACGCCACATGGTCCAGTGGCCAGGCAAGCATGCAAACAGGCAACTTGTGGCATGACACACAGGCACCACACCAGTGGTGGGCACTCACACACCACCCATGTTTACACAGGGCAGCAACTGCAGACTGCAGGTGGGGTAGCCTACACATCAGGTCCTCTGCATGGAACCATGGCCACCACAGCCACGGGGGCAGCCATGCCTGGGCCAACTGGCAGCCACAGGCTGCACATCAGCCATGGGGGGGTGAGCAACCCCCAGGGGTTGAACCGCGGACCGCGACCATGTCCGTGCGGGGGTGTAAAGGCACCCAAACCAAAAAACTGTCAGAGAATTCAAGAATGCATGGGACAGACATAAGGCAATTCTTGTGGGGGATAGGAAGAAATAGGCTGTTGGTTAACTAGGATTTACAGCTTATCCTGTAGGTAAGGAAATGGGCAGACTAGGTGGGCCAAGCAGTTCTTATCTGCCATCAAAGTCTATGTTTCTATGTAAACATTCCAGCCCCGGGTGTGCCTGGGATGCCCACATCAGAGCCAAACATCGACAGTCTTGGGGTCGCCCGACACTGGGTTCACAGGGTGGACAGCACACTGTGTGGGGTCATCTGTGCCCAGCCATGCCCAGTGGCAGCCAGCAGCGCAAAACCATCTGTGATTGCAGTGGCAATGTGATCCAGGGATGCAGTTATGGCCTCCTGCATGCACTGCATCACCACCAGGATCTGTGCAGTGCCCTTCTCCTGCTGCTCAGCTGAGTGGTGCACCTCCACACGCAGTGCATGCACTCCAGCGGCAAGCAGCACCTGTTTCTGAACGGATGCCCACAGCAAATGGGTGTGCTTGGTCAGCGGGTCAGCATCCTTGGGCTCCTGGCTGGGACACTGATCCTCATGTGGTGACCGGCCATGCTGCACAGCTCCCCTCGCTGGTGGATGCTGCACAGTGGGATCTGCAGGGGGAATGGGCACAGCAGGCAAACCATTAGTGGACCCTGTGTCTGGCTGCCTGGTGACACCTGCAGCCTGCTGCTGTTGCCTGTCTGGCCACTGTATGTCATCCACCACCTGCACAGCTGCACCACCACCACCACCACAGGACACAGCAGGGGCAGTGCACACTGCTGCACCCGTAGTGGTGGCAGGCAGCAGTTCTGCCACTGGCAGGATGCTGGGTGTGCTGCCTGTGTCAGTGGCCAGCAGGGGAGTCTCACCCACAACATTGCCCATGCTGTACAGGATAATTCTGATGTCATCATCGGTGTCAGACCCTGCCGTGATCTGTGTCTCTGCCCAGAGGACACCAAGGCTGGCATTCCGCAGAAGCACATACAGGACCCCGTCCGATCCCAGGTCCAGGACATCCGCCTGCACTGTGGTGGTCAGCTGCAGCCTGTTGGGCCTCCGGATGCCAGTGGAGGTGGACAGCTGGTCCTCCAGGGCTGTTCCAGCATCCACAGCTGCTGCCGCTGCTGGTGTCCCATCATCCGCATGGAGGCATGCTGGTGCTGCAAGAGAAAGAAAGGCGTGTCAGTGATGCATTACCCACATGTGCCCCCCTACACTGCCACTGCATGTGTCCTGCAGCATGGCATGCACGTGGGTGCACACACATGCACATGACATGCATGCTGGCTGCATGCACGCCAGCATGCCTGTGTATGCAACTGCCATGCCACCAGCCATGTGTCACTGACATATGTACCAGGCAGTGATGGGTAGACACCCATCTGGAAACCACCATCAGGCACACCCTCCACCGTGCTGTGGTGCATAGTGGCTGCCACCAAATCCTCCTGCACCATGAGCGATGGCACATCCACAGGCCCCCCTCCAGTGGCATTCTGGGATGCATGGATGGCTGCCACCTTCTCCTTGATGTGCCTCTTGTCCATGCCCACCTTCTTCTGGCACTCCTGCATGGACCGCTGGTGGGTGCCATGCTGGTTGATGTATGCCACCACCTCCCCAGGCCCCAGCCCTGGCCTGTGGTGTGCCTGTGGCACCTCTCAACAGGGGCTCCCTGTTGAGGTATGCATCGAACAGGGCCTCTGTCTCAGCTTTCGTGAAATTGGGTCTGTGCTTGTCAGCAGGACCATGCTCCTCACCCTCCTTGTGTTCTGACATTTTGCTTCCTGTGGACATGAACAGCATAGTATGTCAGTGGCAGCATCAACCTGTTATGTCCCAGTCTGCTATGCTGTCTGCTCCAAATGAGCTGCAGCGGCATGCACAACTTACCTCGAAAGGATGCAATACCAGTCCATGGCCTGTGCTGTTTTGTGGCTCTTATAAGGAGCAACTCCTGCAAATAAGATTTGGTGCAAAGGTAATCACACGCTAATACACCCAGTGTGCCATGCATTGACTGATGAGCTCATTTGCACGTGGTTTCTGAATATCGTGATTGTGCTCTGTGTGCAGTGAGATTGATCTGGAGGACATTGTGGCAAAATGCACACACATGCGTGGTGTGCAGGCCTGCAGTGCACATGTGCCTAACGGTATCATGGTGTCATTCACACACTGCACCCGCAGCACAATGCTGGGGCATAGCACATAATGTGCCAGGCCTGCTATCGTGCACATGCACACTGCGCAGAGGTGGGCAACCCCTTATCCCTGGCATGACCTCTTACCCTTGGGTCAGTCCTCTGATCCAGTGACCCAATTTAGCCACTCCCATGCCCTGCATCTCAGGCACTGTGTAATGGGTGGACACAGCGCATGTTCCCTCACATCACACATCTGGTGCATGTCGTGGACACTTGCACCTACTGCCGCCTTTTTGGTCGCTGAGATCACTGTGTAGCATGGTACAGGGATGTGCCCATAGAGCCCAGAACTGGACGCAGGTTGAACTCATCAACCTAGTGACCTGTGTCCAGCCCCACACACCCCAACTATTTGGCCAGGTTCCCCTGCAGCAGCCAAGGGTTGCAGTGTGTGCAGGAGATTGCTGCCAGGCTGCAGAAATGGACCAGGGTGGCCAGAACAGGGGAGCAATGCCACCACTGGTACAGTGACCTGGTGATGCAGGACCCAGAGCACCTGAGGAGGCTTTAGGCACATGTCAGATGAGTGGCTGTGCCACAGCCAGGTAAGTCAGCCCATATTGCATGTGTGCCCTGGTGCTGTACTGTGGTGTTGGCTAGACTGTCTGGCATACCCTGCAGAGTGGTGCACTGTCATTGTGTGCATTGTGGAGTGGCATTGCCAGCCGCCTCTTGCATTGCAATGCAGCCGTGCAGGACGTGTCGGGCAGGGGCTGCTGTGGATGATTCCTGATGTGTACCTGTCTTTGTTCAATTCCCAGGGCCTGAAAATTACCACCAGGAACAGGTGGCAGCAGCACAGCAGGCCAAAGCCGGCCACAGAGGAGGAACAGGAGTGGGACCAGCACCAGTGGGGCCACAGAGGACAGGTAGGCACTGTTATGGCCCTTCGCACATTACATGGAGGATGGTAGGGGAGTGGGTGCTGGCATGGCTGCCTGTGCCATGTGCCATGGCAGCTTTGTGTGTCACACTGTGTGTGGTGCATGCCACTGTGGCACATCCATTGGACATATGTGCCAGCTGTTGGTGGGGTGGGTGTGTGCCTGGCTGCCACTGTTGTTGCTGTGGTGCAGCCGGTGCACTGTGCCATGTGACTGTCATCATGCAGTTGGGTGGTCACTGTGTGGCAGGGACCACTTCTGTGCACTGTCATGGTTTGCTGAGTTGCTGGCAGGTGTTGGCCCACCCCCCGCAGGTGGCTGGTATGGGCCCTCCGGGGTTGTGCATTCCCACTGCCTATTGCACACTGTGGGTGGGCATGGTTCCTTGGGACATTGCACTGATCACCTGTCCTGTCCCATGTCATATGTGTCCAGTGGAGGTGATGGAGACCCCTCTACTGCAGGTGGCTCTGGCAATTCATACTGATCGCATCCACCACCATGGAGGCAGTGCTACAGGTGTGGTGCCTGCTGCTAGCTGACCGGAGACAGCAAGGATGGCAATGGGTGGCAGGTCATGGCAGCTGTTAGTTGGGCCCCAGCATTCTCCTATTTCCCCTGTTGTATCTCCCCCTACAGTCCCCATTCTCATTGTACAGTCCCTGTTCCCTCTCCACCGTCCCTTGCTTTCCTACTCTTTCCCACCCTCTTGTTTTTGTACATAGTTCTCTTCATAAATATATATGTTTTGATGTACCTGCCTATGTCAGTGTCTGCTTTGCAGGTGGCGTAAGGAGCCATGCTACATTGGCCCAGTGTCTGTCCATGTGGTGTGCATATGTCAGGGCATGTGTTGTGCTTCTGTGGTTCACTGCTGTGTGCTGTGGTGTGTCCCACTGTGGTGGTGTCCTTCCCCTTGTTTGGTGGCTGTGTCTTGGGGTGCCCATGGGACTGCTGTCAGGGGTGTGTGGTGGGTGTGTGCGTGGCGTTGGCACATGGACATGGTTGTTGGTTGGGTACTAGCTGCACACTGTGTTGGGGCCCTGGCTTGGCATTGTGTGGCCTGTCCCATGTGGTTTTCCACACAACCTGCCACCTGGCACATTCAGTGCCTCCTGTGTGGGCTTTCTGTGTGCCTGTGTGGTGTGCATGTGTGTGTGTGTGTGTGTGTGTGCTTGGCTATGTGGTCCTGGGTGTGGCCTGCTCTGGTCTGGGAGGGTGGGAGTGCACGGCCAGCAGCCTGCTGGGGGAGGCTCCCTTAGTGGCCTTCCATTGGCCATTGGCACCTCCTTTTGCCTGCTATCTGTGCCACTGTTGTGTTCTGGGGAGGGTGTCTGGGTGCCTGTGTGTGCCTTGCTGGTGGTGGCCTCCTGCGGCCTGTCACTGTGCTTCCCTGGTTCTGTCCCTGAGTCTCTTCTCTGTTCCGTGCCCCACTCTGTTGATCTGCTGCTGTGCTCCCACAGTTGAGCGGAGCATCTATTTCTGCACCATGGTGCAACTGCGTTTGCACCATGGTGCAAGTCTGGTTGCACCATGGTGCAAGTCTGGTTGCACCATGGCACAACTGTGCCATATTCAGCCGCGTTGCACTGGCACAGTGCGGCCGGTGCCACCTCTGAATATGGATCCTGTTGCACAATGGTGCATTGGATTAGCACTGCACTGGACTTGCACCAGCTTTTGGCACATTTCTGAATATCTGGGCCCTGATGTACAATCACTTAGTCTTATGACTTTTCAACCTTGTACAATGGGACAGTTTAGTCTTAGGTAAAGAAGAATTAGGACTTTCATCTGAAGGTGGCCATGCCCCACCCCCAGCCAACCACCTGGTTAGCAGCAGGACAAGGGTGTGGGTGCAGTAGAAGTCTGGGTCAATCTCACAAAAGCTGCACATTTAAAGTTATGTAAGTACACAACACACATTATAAAACTAGTCAACAACTACACAGTGCAGTTACAGTGTGGTTATACAGTAGTTACAGTCTAGTTAGTGACACTAAAAATTATCCTTCAGAAATCATTTCCTCATGAACTTACTGCTGTATAATGTAGTGGTTAAAAGCACTGACCTGCAAACCTGGAGAACTGGGTTCAAATCCCAGACTCACCACTTCTATACAGTGTAACCAAAAAATAAAAAAATAAACATGTAATTGAATAGTGTAAATCGCTATACAATAAAAAATTGTTAATTTACATAATTATTTATTGGTTTTTAACAGTGCTGTAGTTACTAAGGAACATGCTGCTTTTGTGACATTGTTTCCATGGCTAATGCCTAACTAACATTTACTTACAAAATAAGCACTCAGAAACTGACAAAATAAAGTGTAAGAAGACGGGTGTAACAGTGCTGTAGTTACTAAGGAACATGATGCTTCTGTGGCATTGTTTCCAAAGTTAATGGCTAACTAACATGTATTTGCAAAATAAGTACACAGAAACTGACACTTAAAAAAAAGTGTAAGAAGAAGGGTGTAACAGTGCTGTAGTTACTAAGGAATGTGCTACTTATGTGGTATTATTTCCACTGTTAATTCCTAACTAGCATGTATTTGCAAAGTAAGTACGCAGAACCTGACAATGCATAAGAAGAAGGGTGCATTTACTATTGACTTACATTGAATGTCAATGTTGTAGTTCTAATATATATTTTCCTTCAGAAAGTATTCCGTCATGAACTTACTGCTTAATTAACATGCAATCTAATATTGTTAATTGCTGAACAACTACATTATTTACTTATAAAATACAAATCATTTACATAATTAGTTATTGGCTTGTAACAGTTTTGTAGTTACTATGAAATGTGCTGCTTCTGTGGCACTGACCACACCTCTTCTACATCCACATTACTGGCCTGCTACTGCCCAGGTTGGTGGCTGGGGATGGGGCATAACTGCATTCCATGCTTTATCACCAATCTGCTGTGTAGAGTGGTGGTGGGTGGCACTGGATACACAGGCAGGGAACCTTTCTTAGCCATTACATACCCTTCCCACTTGCTGAACGGTGTGGATGCCATAGCATCATCCTTCACATCAAGGTATCCCAGCCCTCAGACTATACCATGAGGGCTGGGAGCAAGGTAGTAAACATAGGCAGACCAGTAGGTCCCCTTACTGGAAAACAGCAGTAATGGGAAGACCACCCATAAACCACAATTTCTCTAGCCATGGAGTGCTGGATCTAGCCTGCTCTTGGTCAGTCCATCTGATTGAACAGCTGCTATTGATCACCAGGCTGGGGAATGTACATTTGGCACATTCTCTGCTGCCTGTGTGAATAGGGTCTAATATTCAATTGCATGTTTAGTAATCAGTAAGTTCAAGGGACTGATTTCTGAATGAGAACTTACATCACAGTTACAGTACTGACATATGGTAAATATAAGTGTGTGCAATTGCAAATACATGTTACCTAGGCATTAACTATGAAAACAGTGCCATTATTTCTTAGCTACAATATTGTTATTGTGTCAATTAGTAATTATGCAAATGAAATATTTTTGTGTACAGTTACATCATTCACAATATTAGACTGCATGTTTACTAACCTGTAAGTTCATGAAAAACTGGAATACAGATATGGAACTTTATCTAAAGGGTTGCCAGTCAGTGCATTTAGCTGTAGCAGACTGAAGATACATTGTATTCATATTTTAGATACAATTTTCATTACACTTTAACATTTTTCTGTGTGATTACCTTTTAAATAAATGTCAGATAGACATAGACAGTTGAAGCAGTGCACACAACCTGATTTATATGTAGTTACATTTGTAAAAACAGATTTAATAATGCCAAAAGTAGTAATATAGAAGTTACACAGCAGATTTGCTGTTACAATTTGCAATAGCTATTACATGTGTAGTTGCCCTTATATAGACAAATAATACAATGCCAGAAGAGACGGAGTGGTAGTTGCACAATAGATTTTTGTTACAATTTGCAACAGCTGTTATGTGTGTAGTTACACTTTTCAGAATAAAATGATTTGTGCTGAAAGGGAGACTGTAGTAGTTGTGTGGAATTATGGCAAACTATTAAGGAAAGAGACCGGGAAAGTGATTAAATAAATGAGGATTGAGAAATATTAGTAAAGGGCACATATTTTGGTCAGTGAACAACTTGCTATGGTTAAGAAAAATACTTTTGCATAAAATTAGGACATTATACTAGACTGCAGGAGAATGAGGAAAAAAGGAACTATAATTAGTAGAAACCAAATGATATGTGCAAGGCAAAATAATGTTTGCTAACACACTGTTTAAATGAAACACTGTTAAGAAGGACAGTACTGCCTGTCATATTAAGAGATTTTCTGAAAATAGCTACAAAGGGCCTGATGGTAAGGTCGCAATAAGACAAGCTAGTAGATTCACTACAGTCCAACTCAAAGGTCAGTTCAAGCTGACCCTGCAAACTGCTGTGTGACATCACTTATCAGGATAGCAAAATGTGCTTGTGTAAAATGTCCAGTTCAAAGGTCAGCTCAAACTGGCCTTGCAAACAGCTGAATAACAACACTTGTCAGAATAGGTGTACTGTGTCCAAGAAAGTGTGAGGCTAGCTTTTTACCAATCTATTATTGTAAAGAGCCTTACATGATGAAGTACTTCCCTTGTCTCTGATACTATTTTGAAAATGGCCTTATTTAATAAAGGCTTTCCCCATTTCTTTCAGCTGCTATTCTAAAAACCTACCTTATTTAGCAAAGCACTGCTTTTAGCTGTGAATAAGCTCTGTATAAATACAGGCTAGACTTTCAGCCTCACTAGTGTTCCAGAAGAAGGCAGAAGGCCACACACCATCACTATCTATGGATGCTGGAATGCTCCAGAGGACAGGGTATTATCTGCTTTGATTCTCTGCATGCTTATAACCATGACAGTAGTGGGATGTTAGCTATTTAGTTTTACTATGTTAGGGATCTTTTTATTCTACTACAATAAAAATAGTTAATTCGTAACAACTGATTGTAGTCTGAATTACCTTTCTGGGCCCCAGGCCATCAGCCACGCTGAATTTGTCCAGAGTGTAAAAACTACAATTTTCTGTTTACCACGGCAGGACTTGGTTCAGTGCTGGTCCAGTTCAGTCGAGTAGCTACATAGGGAAAACTAGGTAAGGTGCACACAGGTAGGGATCACAAACTATCTGTGGCTTCAGGAAAACATGTCTATTAGACTCTGAGAGTTCGAAAAGTATTGCAAACCTATAAGCAGAAGGTCCATGGATAAACTAAAGGAAAGGTTGAGTAAGTGTAAACATGTTGAGGAGCTGGTCAAATGTATACTGGGAGTGATGGATCTCTAGGGCCAGGCTCAAGTACATGTTGAACAATGTGTTGAGGACAAAAGTATGTCCATTAAGGAGGGCACTGAAGCCCTCGTGTTTTGTGCATGCTGGATAGCAGGCCAATGGAAAGGAGAAAAGGAGCTGGTCAAGTGTATGACCTGAGCCCTATACCCTTGGGAGCAAGCCCAAGCTCATGTAGCTAGATATATTGATCTTAATTATCAGCAGTTCCCCCATCTCCCCTCGAGGGTGAAGGTCGCGAGAGGGCAAGGCACCCTCCCCCCGAACAACTGACTGCCACATCCCCTGCAGCCAGCAGTTCCCGAGCCCTCGAGGGTGAAGGTCGCGAGAGGCAGGCACCCCCAGCAACTGACCGCCGTGATCCCCACCAGCCAGGTAACCGACTCCAAAGCATGCAGCCATTTAAGATACAGCAGGAACTTACTGAAACCTCAGAGTAGCTCACAGTATCAGGACTTTAAGACTTTACTCTCCCCATACAAGTGGAGATAGTTTTTTTTTTTGGGGGGGGCTCTTTTTTCAAACTGGTGGCCTTTTTAAACTTGTATACAGTGCACCTTAAGAGCCAAGCCTGTAATTGAATTACTAGCTATTGCAAAAACAGTCTCCTCTGTTTCAAGTCTGTCACAGTCTCAGCTCAGACCTTACTCCTCCCCCCTTACCTGTGTCACCTTTTGTCCTGAATGCATTAACTCCCCTCCTGTCTCCTTCCCTGCAGCAGTTCCCCAGCTCCCCTCGAGGGTGAAGGTCGCAAGTGGGCAAGGTGCCCTCCCCCCTGAGCAACTGACCGCTGCATCCCCTGCCAGCCAGGTAACCGACTCCGAAGCATGCAGCCATTTTAAGATACAGCAGGAACTTACTGAAACCTTGCAGTAGCTACCCCACTGACGCTGCTCATCAGCTCCCCACCACCCCCACCACCACCCTTGGTCATCTCGGTGTCTTATACTGCAGTTCACCTGACGTTAAAAACCAATCAGGCCATTTCTCCATTTGCAGGTTATCTGTACCTGCCACTAGAGGCTGCTATAACTACTCAAATGCTCCTCTCGCTCCACCTGGTGTGTAACTCAATGAATTCTACCTGAATTCTTCCCCAAATTTGTACCACTCACTTTTCTCTGTCAGCTGATAAACCTCTCTTTCCCTCCAAAACACACCCATATACTGTTCTGTAACTGTATATTGCTCTGTAATTATAGCTCTGCTCACCTCTAACCCCCCTGAATTATATGGTTTGCCATACGAGGCCATTGGTTTGATCAGCTAGATTAATTTACACCCTCTCCAGCTGAAAGGACCCCTGCCGATTTAGGAATGCCTATAAAGCAAGGGTTACCCCCCATTATTGACCCAACAGTGGGCTACTCCTGGCCATCATGTATATCCTGTCCCTCCTCTGGGTCGACAGGCTTATTAGCACAGGCAACCCAGGCTGCAGGGGACCCCACACCCCTCCATACTCTCATCGGATATACCATCCCTCCCAAAACAGACTGTGTTAAGGACAAAAGTATGTCCATTAAGGAGGGCACTGAAGCCCTCGTGTTTTGTGCATGCTGGATAGCAGGCCAATGGAAAGGAGAAAAGGAGCTGGTCAAGTGTATGACCTGAGCCCTATACCCTTGGGAGCAAGCCCAAGCTCATGTAGCTAGATATACTGATCTTAATTATCAGCAGTTCCCCCATCTCCCCTTGAGGGTGAAGGTCGCAAGAGGGCAAGGCACTCTCCCCCCGAGCAACCAACCGCTGCATCCCCCGCCAGCCAGGTAACCGACTCCGAAGCATGCAGCCATTTTAAGGTACAGCAGGAACTTACTGAAACCTCACAGTAGCTCACAGTAGCAGGACTTTAAGAGTTTACTATCCCCATACAAGTGGAGATAGTTTTTTTTTTTTTCGGGGCTCTTTTCTCAAACTGGTGGCATTTTTAAACTTGTATACAGTGTACCTTAAGAGCCAAGCTTGTAATTGAATTCCTACGTATAGGTGAAGGACCTGGCAAGCAAGTAATTAATTATCTTCTGGGCTCTTTTCTCAAACTGGTGGCCTTTTTAAACTTGTATACATTGCACCTTAAGAGCCAAGCCTGTAAATGAATTCCTAGCAATTGCAAAAACAGTCTCCTCTGTTTCAAGTTTGTCACAGTCTCAGCTCAGACCTTACCCCTCCCCCCTTACCTGCATCACTTTTTGTCCTGAATGCACTAACTCCCCTCCTCTTTCCTTCCCTGCAGCAGTTCCTCCAGCTCCCCTCAAGGGTGAAGGTAGCAAGTGGGCAAGGTGCCTTCCCCCCTGAGCAACTGACCTCTGCATCCTCCACCAGCCAGGTAACCGACTCCGAAGCGTGCAGCCATTTTAAGATACAGTAGGAACTTACTGAAACCCTGCAGTAGCTACCCCACTGACGCTGCTCATCAGCTCCCCACCACCCCCACCACCACCCTTGGTCATCTCGGTGTCTTATACTGCAGTTCACCTGACGTTAAAAACCAATCAGGTCATTTCTCCATCTGCAGGTTATCTGTACCCGCCACTAGAGGCTGCTATAACTACTCAAATGCTCCTCTCGCTCCACCTAGTGTGTAACTCAATGAATTCTACCTGAATTCTTCCCCAAATTTGTACCATACACTTTTCTCTGTTGGCTGATAAACCTCTTTCCCTCCAAAACACACCCATATACTGTTGTGTAACTGTATATTGCTCTGTAATTATAGCTCTGCTCACCTCTAACCCTCCCCCCCAAATTATATGGTTTGCCATACGAGGCCATTGGTTTGATCAGCTAGATTAATTTACACCATCTCCAGTTGAAAGGACCCCTACCAATTTAGGAATGCCTATAAAGCAAGGGTTACCCCCCATTATTGGCCCAACAGTGGACTACTCCTGGCCATCATGTATAGCCTGTCCCTTCTCTGGGTTGACAGGCTTATTAGCACAGGCGACCCAGGCTGCAGGGGACCCCCACACCCCTCCATACTCTCATCGGATATGCCATCCCCCCAAAACAGACTCATATCACTCTTGATGGCCCACGAATTTTACAGGAAAGGTATCTGGTACCATACTTTCCTCCTTTCAAAGTGAACACTCAGAACTGAACTACTCCCTCTCCCCTGCCCCCCCTCACTTTGCCTCATTGCTACCCTCCTGCTCATCACAGGAGTTATTGAACCAAACCCTGGACCCCTCCTGATAACCTACTGATTTCCTCACCACAGGATCCTCAGTGGGTGTCCTCGAAGGGCATGTGGATTGCACATATGAACATATGCAGTCTGTGACCCAAGATGCAGGAAATCCAAGCCTGGTTGGATCTGTACCACCCAGATGTCCTGGCTGTATCAGAGACCTTGCTCAAGCCTCAAGTACTCCCACATGAGGTCGCTGCCCTTGGGTACCACTCCTTCTGCAAAGACAGAGGAAACAAAAGAGGGGGTGGGGTCTTAATCTATGCAAAAGACACTTTGAACTCAATGCAGGTCAACCTGCAGCATACTACCAGCACCGACAGTGAAACGGTATTTGTACGCATCACCCTTGGTCTTTGCAAGCACCTCACCATTGGGTGTGTATACAACCCACCTAAGAATGCTTTCCTATCCCTTGAGTCTGTCCTAAAGGACATTGGCGAGGAGGTCTCCTCTGAGATTCTCATATGGAGGGACTTTAACCTGAACTGGGCCCTGAATACAAACCAGTCACTTAAAGGAATGATTCAAGAAGCAAATCTTGCACAGGTTATCTCAGGACCTACAAGGCTGAACCACAAAACAGGGAATCACTCCACCCTCGATTGGGCACTGGTAACCAACCCCTGTAATATCAAGGCTGCAGGCACCCTAGCGGATGCTCTGAGTGACCACTCCCCCATATTCTGTATCTGGAAAAATAGGGCTCCCAGATTCTATCTGAGAATCCTAGCAGCAAGGGACTACACCAACCTAACTCCCGAACAACTTTCCAACTACCTTAGCAGCATAGACTGGAGCCCAATCAAACTCCTCCCCTCTCTGGACGACGTGGTTGCATTCTTCCAGAGTACACTCAATACCGCAGCCAATCTATTCGTCCCCATGAAGAAACTCAGTACTAAGGGAAGTTGCTATAAGTGGATCACCCCCCCCATTGAAGGCCCTAATGAAAAACTGTGATAAGGCCTGGAAAAAATACAAGATCTCCTCCCAACCTGCTGACCTGGCGAGCTACAAAACTCTCAGAAACAGGTGTAAGCTGGTCATCAAAACAGCAACAAGAGAATACATCATGCAACTTCAGAAAAAGAACCTAGGGAACCCTAAATTATTTTGGGCCCACATTAATGGGTTACTGAAAGGGAGCAGCAAGTCTGAACTTGGCCCTATTGAGGTCAGTGGACAACTACTACATGACAACCCCCATATCACCATGTCACTTAACCACCACTTCACTAACTTAGACTCCTACAAGGCTGGGCTACCACCTCTCTATTCTGACCGTAACACGAGATCTCTTCCAAACCTCGACCGCCCAACCTTCCATCTCAGACTGGTCAAACCAAAAGGAGTTCTGTCACTATTAAAGACACTCAAAACATCCGGTGCTGGGGGACCCAATGGAATTCACCCCAGGCTGCTGAAGGAAGGGGCCCCGTCCCTAGTCAGACCCCTGACCTGGCTCTTTAATCAATCCCTAAAAGAGGGTGAAGTCCCTGAACAGTGGAAACAGGCCCATGTGGTCCCCATCCACAAGGGAGGCCAGCGAGTGTCCATCAGCGATTACAGGCCAATCTCCCTGCTCTGCATCCCGGCAAAGTTACAGGAGAGGCTGATCTATGGGCAACTCCATGATTACCTAGAGTACAATCAACTTCTGGCACCCTCCCAACATGGCCTCAGAACCCAGCATGGGATGGACACTGCCCTTATCAAATTCTCAATGGACGTACTCAGAAATCTGGATAAGGGGACCCCTACTGGTGCAGTCTTCATTGACCTATCCAAGGCCTTCGACCTGGTCAATCACAATCTGCTACTGACTAAGTTGGGCAACGTAGAACTTGACAGCCATTCTCTAAGGTGGTTCAAAAGCTACTTAACTGGTCACACACAGAGGGTAAAATGGAAAGACTCCATTTCAGAGTCACTCCCACTAAAAGAAGGAGTGCCGCAGGGTCGATACTTGGTCCCCTCCTCTTCTCCCTTTTCACCAATGAACTGAGCCTCCACTGTGGGGAGAACTTGGTGGTCCAGTACGCGGATGATGTCGTTATCTATCGACCCTCCACTAATCTGCGAGACCTCAGCCCCTTGCTCCAAGGTGACCTGTGTTCCTTCGAGAACTGGCTTGTTAACAATAGATTGGTACTTAACATGGATAAGACCTAGGCCATGCTGTTTGGTCCAAAATCCCTGGGACATGATAGAAAACAACACCTACACCTCACCTCCACATCAGGTGCTAGCCTAGAGGTAGTTGAGTCACTAAAATTCCTTGGCCTCACCTGGACCAGGGCCTCACCCTCAAGAACCATGTGGACCAAGTTACTAAAACCTTACATGCAAAACTGGGCACCCTCTACCGACTGAAAAACCAGTTGATACTAGAAGCAAGGGTCTCCATAGCCACCAGCGTCCTCCTTCCAACAATCACCTATGCAGCCCCAGTACTCCATGAAGTAGCAAGAACCAAGATGAATAGACTCCAGGCCCTGTATAATAAGGTGGCCCGGTTCGCCACCCAGTCAAACCCCAGGAATCACCACTGTGACACGCAATCACAGCTAAATTGGACCTCTTGGGATGCCCGTTTCCAGTACCCTCTGTTATGCCAAACCTTCAAATTAATTAGCCAAACTCCCCCTCCCAGCCTATCTGGACTCATTGCATGAAAGACTAACCCCTGGCTCCTCCGCACAACAGATCACACTCTCCTAGCTGTCCACAGAGTAAGAACCAAGGTGGGAGGCAAGTCCTTTACTCACACTGCACCCACCCTGTGGAATGCCCTCCCTCCCGGGGTGCAGGAAGCACCGTCAATTAAAAGTTTCTGCACTAGGCTTAAGGTTCACATGATTGCAACTTCCAAATGTCACTGCTAGGCTCATGGGACCACCTCATGGTCAACTGAATCCCACAGTCCAATATTACCCTCAGTGAGTAAATCATATTATGTAATGTGGCTCACACCCTCCTCTCTCATTCTTCGTGTCTAGTCACATACTCTGCTAACACCTGTACCCACCATGAACGCATGCTGTTCTCAGCACATGTAACCAGCTGACTGTATAATACTGTATAACCTGTATCATACTGTATAATTTTCATTCATACTGTGATATTTACCAATGCTATGTAATCCCAGGTCATCCCTGAAAAATGGACCTCTGGGGCCCAGTGGACTTACCCGGTCACCAAAATGTAATAAATAAATAAATACTGGTGAGTAAAAGATGTCAATTTCAGAAGGTAGTAAGACACTGGTTTTCTGTGTGGAACCCCAACCCCTGCCTTTTTGCAAGTGACAGGTGGTATGCTGCTTGAATCTGACAGCAGTATCAGGTGGGGACTGGGTTCGGGGAGGAATAGGTTACTCGGCACAAGGGCTAGGTTTGGCTACTCTGCACAGGGGCACCCAAGTAACTCCAAACACAGGAAGCAATAACTGTAATGTCCAACACCAGAAATGGGATTCTAAAGTGTGGCTTTATTCACATCCAAGTAGAACAAACAAAGCATAGATGGACCCCCATGGGGCTACACTTCTGGTAATGCAGATTAAAAAGAATCAGAACACTTCCTCAACACTTCAGCCCTCAGACTCTGAACCCACCGGGCACACAGCCCGGATTTATACACTGCTTTGGGGACACAGCCCAAACTTGTACACTATTCTGGGATTTCCCTGGCTCAGTGCCCCTGCCAGTCACTCGAACACCTTCCATTTGTCATGGAAACACTTTCTGGTGGCTCCCTAAACCACCTAAGAGTCTTCGACTCCATAAGGGAAACTTCCTTTTAATCCCATGTCTGGGTACTTTCCTCAGGCACTGTCCAAGTACCTGAGAGAAAGTAAAAGTACCACAAAGCAAAACTGTAGAGGTGAATTTGGTTACCACCTCTCGCTTCCACAATTCATACCCGGCCATTTCTCTGGACATTAAACATCTCTTTCTGTAAAGCTTGGCAATGTAGATTAAAGGGTAAATGCATGTCACATTTCCTCTACATGTCTTGGCTTTCCCATTATGCTAGACTTGAATATACTTAGACATTTCTTTCTGTAAAGCTTGGCAATGTAGATTAAAGGGTAAATGTCTGTCACATTTCCTCTACATGTCTCGGCTTTCCCATTGTGCTGGACTTGAACATATTTTTAGTTGGCTTAGCCCATTGCTGTAGGCCTCCCACTGATTAAGCAGTCCAATCGCACTTTACCTTACTCTTTGTGCTGGACTTGAACATACTTTTACTTGACTTAGCCCATTATTCTAGGCCTCTCACTTAAGCAGTCCAATCCCCACTTTACAATAGTTCAGGTGAAAACATAGGCCCTATGTCAGAGCAGACTCACCCTTTGGTTGCAGGTGCCCCACAGGCGATTCCTCACAGGAATTTCTTTCCCACAGCTTCTGGTGCCGCATCACAACTTGGAATAAGGTAGCTTCTTCCCTAACCAGAACCAGGAGGGTTACCCCTGGAATTACAGGCAAACCTTTCCACCCCATCCCCTCAGGGATGGGGCACAGGGACCAGTGACAGCAGTCTCCACCACTTCACTAACAGCTTACTGTGTTCCTCTTTTGGTGTAAACACACACCTCCCCTTACAGTAGCTCTATGACAGAGCTTTAGGCTAGGAGAGCCTGTCCACAGACTGCTGTGCTGCTTCTCTCTTCAAGACTACAGACACACAAATGTGTTCAAAACTCCCCAACATTCTAACCTAACTCCCAACTGCAGATTCCAATGTGGTTCATGCAGCTGCGAAAGTTCTATGGTGATGTCATTCCTCAGTCTCAGCTGAGACTGAGAATAGAGTGAGACAGTGTGAAATCCATTTAACTGGAGTTTCACAAGCTGCCTTCCCTGCCTACCACTAGGTCTTACTGGGATTCTAGTAACCCCAGGTAACAGGGGGGTTACATGTGCATGTTGGATCACTAGCCAGAGGAAGGTTCTAAAGGATGAGTTAACCTCTGCAATAACTGCATTGCAAGATGTCAAAGTAAAGGCTGAGAAAGAAATAGGTGCTGTTCTACCACCAAAAGAAATATCTGTAGCCACAGCTCTACCATGCTATGATAATGCAAAAACTCCAAATTTTCCACCCAAAGGAGGATTATGAGTCAGAGCAGTTTAAATATGAAGGTGAAGAAAATTAAGTATAAATGTTAAAAATGGAGATTAAGACTCTTCCAGTGGTTTCAGTGGTTGCAATTCATTGACAGAATCAGCATGATAATGGTTAAATGAATAAAACTAAACACTGGCATGCTGAGAACTAAACTCTTCAGTTCAGAAATTAGAGTACAGCATGCCACATCTAACTTTAACTTTGACTTTCTATATGCTAACCTTTCTACCCCTCCCGACACACACACACACACACACACACACACACACACACACACACACACACACACATATACATGCACACTTTGGTGCTGTGTTCTTTACATTTGTAAGATATGGTAGTTCGTAGAAGAACAAATGCTATGACAAATTTTCTGACTTTAAAAATAGAAAATAAAATAAACCACCTCTGGTTTACAGAAACTAACTAAGGTGTCGTAAAGATTGATGTTCTTTGGGGTATTAAAAATGTGTAAATCACATGCTTTGCAAACTGCATTAACAATGGCTTTTTGTTATGCATTGCTGGTGCTTATTTTATTTTCTTACTACTAAATGCCATGTTTCTTGAAATGCAAGCTAAACACAATTGTTAAGTTTAAAAGTTGAAGCACTCTGGTTTGCAAAAAGAAACATACTGGAATTTAACCCCATAAATGGGAGGTCTGTTCCTTAAAATGTTGTACCAGTTAAGGTTTGTTTTAATTTAAAAACAATCATGAAGTAAAAAGAAAGATGAGACATTTATTTGTCAAGCTAGCTTTGGTGATGTCACAGGGTAAGTGCTTAACATGAATGACTACCTGAGGCAATGATATAAGCATGGTTAATTAGCTAAGGGAAGTTGCTAGTTGACACAGCTCAGTGCAATGTCTATATTTTGGGCATGGTTGTAAAACTGTCTAAAAACTGATGTAAAACAAACTGTTTGCCAGCCATGGGCAAATAATATACAATATTGTTGCTGTAAGTCCAAATAGTATGCTTCAGTTACAGCATAAGAAATCTTTAACATTTTCTCTGTTTGACCAATTAACTAGATCTAAACTCAAATAATCTGTGCTGTGCTAGACTAGTATAACCTGTTTTTGCTTGGTCTGTAAAGTTACTAAAACACTAATTATGATGATTATCATTTCAGGTAATGGATTTGTAAGAGACTTACTTACCACTGTTATTTATCTTCCAGGAGAAAAAATACATATGGTTCTTAAAAAGGAACAATCTTGTAAGTGTATCTTTAAACTTTATTTAAGATTTTCCTTTTAATAACCACAAAAAAGTCACATATCCTTGTGCATTTAATGAGAGAAACAAAAAAGTTAAAAAATATTTTTTTTTGTTTATTTGTGGTGTTTGACTGCCTTGAGGCTTTATAGATTCATGTTGTGCAATCTTTAAACTTAAGGACTATGCTTTGTAAATGTATTGCATAAGCATTTTCATTGCAGCAAGTGCCTTTCAACTTTGTAGACAAACTAAAACATTGCACTTACTGTCATGAATGTACCATAGAGTGAATGGCAATATGACATCATGTTCTTGTTATGCCAAAACACATTACTGATACTGTATATGTTTTGTTGTGGGTTTTTTTCCCTTGTTAAAAAAGGCTAAAGGATACCTAAACAATATTTTGACAACAAACTACTCAAAAATCTGACTCCGTAGGTGACTAAAGGAAAGGCTGCTGTATTCATTAATGCTAAAATTATATTTATATAATTTACCTAAATGTTGTTCCAGAGCATTTGAAAACTGTAAAAATCAGCCTTCTAATTTCAAAAAAACTGCCTTACCTGCTTCTTAAAATGGTCGCCAAATGTGTTATGTGATGACATCATCGGAGCCAAAGTCAGAGAGATGTATGACTCTATAGTGCTAAGTAGTTCTTTTTTTTCCCTTTGTATAGAATTGTTTTACCCAAATGGTTATAACCCATGTGTATTATTTTGTATAATACACATGTTAGGCTATGGTTGTGTTCATTTTGTTTACTTTAACTTGCAGAAACTGTGTTTTAATCCAACCGACATTCTCAGTGGCAAACCACAGTGCAGTACAAATCTTGGATAACCTGGTGGTCTAGTGGTTATAGCGGATCCAGAATGCTAGCTACAATGGGAGTGCTGGGGTGGTGTGTGTATGCTTAATATGCACTTTTTAACATTTTTATTAAACCTTTATATTTCCTGCTATTATTCTTTTCTAGTACGTTTTTGACAGAACCTACAAATGTAATCTATACTTTGAATGTAAACATTTGTACAATCAATATATCAGACTTCTTCAGCAAAGTGAAACGCAGCAGCAGCAGCAAGCAAATACGTTACTATGTGTGTGGGGGGGTTCAGCCACACACTTCACCCCCTAGATCCACCACCTCTTTGTAGCAAAGTTCTTGCGCAGTCCAATGTTAGAGTTCATACCTTCTCAAAAATCAAATATATGCTTGTCTTGTCTTCTTTTTTTATGAGAAGTAATAATAATAAGAATCAGCATTTATATAGTGCTTTTCATACACATTGTATCCCAGAGTGCTTTGCAGGCAGTACTAGACTGGTAGTGAAGTGACTGAATGTGTATTGGCAGCCATTTCATACATTAATATCCACACACAGCCTTGGAAAATTGTATGAACTAGTTTTATGGGAAGGGGAATATTGACCAGGACAACGGGGTCAGGTAGTGATCAAGGTGCTGGCTGCCCCACATCTTATTTCTCACAGTAATTTTCTCATATTTCTCTCCTTCTGCCCTTCCCCCCTTACCTGATTATAGCAGTACCTTGCAAGAGTGGCCTTCTCAGTCCCCCTCTGGTATTCATTCTTCAATATTCCTCTTCACACTGAAAACTGGTGAGCTCATCACCCTTCTGCATCATGAATGCAAGTAGTACAGTCCCTGTTTTATTTTGACATATCAAGTATAAACATATCTTTCCAGTAAGTCATATTGATAGCAACAGGGAACAAGGGGAATGATGGGCTTTCCTATCTTTAAAAGATCTAGGCTACCTTTGATTAGGCACTATTAAATGATGGGTGTGCACATCATGATGCATATCATTAAATAGTGCTTAATCATAGGTGGCTTAGATCTTATATAATTAGGAAAGCCTATTGTTTCACTTGTGCCATGCTGCTATCATCCTAGCTTACCAAAAGATCATGTTTATTATTAATCTGTAAAGACTGCATGGGAGACTGTACTAACCACATTCATGATGCGGAGGGATAGTGAGCTCACCAGTTTTTGGTGTGGGGTGCAGGTGAGAAGAATGAATGCCAGAGACAAACTGAAGTGGCCATTCTAGCAGGACACAGCTACATTCAGGTTAGTTGAAGGCATGATGGAGGACATTGAGCAGATCACTGTGAGATCTGAAATGTGGGGCTGCCAGCATCGTGATCACTACCTGACTGTGGATGAGAGTAGACAGTAATGACAAATACTCAAAGTGGAAGGGCTGCACCTAAACTGTTACTTTAATTCAGTGTGGGGAGATTGCCATCGGGTTGGGGGGATGCTGACATTTGTTAGGACGGTATTGAGGGAGTTGTGTATAGTTCATTTAAGATTTGGAAGGGTGGTAGCCAGCCAACTCACATTGTACAGTAGAGCACAGAAAAGTACTGGAAAAGAATTGCTGGGCACTGTCCTGTGGGGTTCTGCAGATCACAGGTAATGGAGTAGACTGACACTGAAAGTTGGCCGGATTCACTCAAGGTATTAGTATGCCTCTCCTGCTAACAATATTGTTATCCATTGTAAGTGCAGCCCTTATGAGGGCATGAACAGCAATTTTTTCTGGGGGGTCATGATGCTTATTGCTTGGCCTCCAGAAAGACCTAGTTGTTGGTTAATGAGGTGGGGGGGGGAACAACAGGGGAACTGTACATACTACCTTCACTGTGCAGAAGGGTGGTGATCCACTCGATGTTTACTGTAGGAGCAGAAGTCAGACATTGAGAATGTGGACTGGAGAGTGATTTGTGAGGCATTTTTTAACAGTGCCAGCTAATGATACATATCGGTATAGGTGTGTACAACTCTCTGAAATGCAAGATTGCAATCTGAGGTGTGATAATTCTCTTCATGAGACCACAAGCTCATATGCGGCTCTATGCAGTACAACAGACAGGGTATGGATGGTGGGTGTTCAACAGAATTCAGGCTAGGTACAGGGGGCTCACGTGGAAAAAGAAAGCCTTATTTGTGGATTAACAAGAGGGCATGAGCTTTGGAACTGAACCAGCCTAGTACTTTGCTGTGACCCTGAGCAAGTCATTAAACTTCCTTGTACTCCCAGGCCACACAAGTAAACAACCTTTCAGCTTAGTGCGTCTTTCCTGGTTAACAAAAACAAAATTCAGGGCATCACATAACCACTAGATCATCAGGTATTTGAAGTGTTGTACTGTACTGCAGTTTTCCAAAGAAAAAGTCAGCTGGATTGCAAAACATTATCTGCAAGTTTAAGTAAACAAAATGAACAAAATCATAACCTAACATGTTTACCGATTAAAATAATTTGTGAGTTAATACATGGTGTTGATCATTCTGGTGCAATAATTCAAAACAAAGAGGGAAAGAAGAACTAGTTAGCACTATATAGGAATTTATGTGGGTCTCTGTCTCTGACTCCGATGATGTCATCATGACTCATCACTTAACACACTTGGCAGACATCTTAGGGAGAAACCAAGGCTGTTTTTTGAAAGTGACTGGCTGATGTTTACATCTTTCAAAAGCTATGAAACTGCATTTATGTTATTTACATAAATGCAGTTTTAGCATAAATGCAAACAGCAGCCTTTACTTTACCTCATTGTGATGCCAGATTTTGGAGTTTGCAGTTTTAAAAAATGGCTTGTTTAGGTACCCTTTAAGTGAAACCAATCAGGTAACCAGCTGGCTAATGGCTACCTAAAGCAACTGGTCTGGCTACCAGATTTTAAAAGCTAGTGGCCAAATTAATCACCAGCCCTCACACTAAAAACTTTACTGGTAAAGTTTGATTTATTCATTTTCTTGTCTCATGCTTTATGTGGCTATGACACATACCAGGTCTGTAGTACAGCCTATACCCTGTAGTTCAGTCTGTGGTCCTGTAACATAGAACCTTAATAACAAAGCTTTACCACTGTCTGTTTTCAGAACACATCATTTCAGTATGTGGTACACTCTTGCTACTGCAGAATTTTAGTGTAAACTGCATGTTAAGACAGTTAAGACTCAACTGCAAATTGCTTTTGTATCCACCTCTAGAGGTAACAACTTTATGTTAATAGTCTCTGACTTATTACATAGCCACTGCATAAGTTATTGCAAAACATTTGCTTGCTCAAGTGGTTTGCAGGTGGGGAGTCTGGGACTGCTAATGTGTTATAGGTTTTAATGTGTTGTTAGGCACAAATAAAGGCAGCACCTTTAATACCTATAATGTGTTTCATACAAGCAGATAAGTATGAAAGAAATGTATTAGACAAGTGTATGTGTTTGCTGATCATAGTTTGAATGTGTATGTATGTAAGTGTATGTGTTTGCTGATCATACTGTTTGGGAAAATACGGATCTGAAACTGTTAAGTATTTTAACCAATGTATGTTGAATAATGAAATGACAGGAAGGTCAAAAGGTTATGCTCAAATGCTATGGCACTGTGGAGCACCTTCTGCAGCATAAATGGGGGAAGGACCACACTATGCTGTAAATAGGTGTAGCCCTGAGCTTGCAACACTTTGAATGTAACATGAGCTTTAAGTTCACCCTCCTCCGGTTGGGGGGGGGGTATTTTTCCCCATATTTTTCATTTAAAAAATGAATGTTTGGAGGAAGGAGGGGAACCAAAACCCCCTCAGCTCCATTTTGCTTTTCTCTCATTCCAGAACGCAGAACAAAATGTGGATGGACGTAGTCTCAGTGGTCCATAGTGCTGATCCAAAGGAACACCATGCTTCTTCCTGTAACAGTAACTGGAGGGATCATGAGAATGGTAATGTGATGAGGCCCTAGAGTCCAGACAATTCCCAATGGCAAGGATAGAGTCTATGTATACAGAATGGAGTTCCTCTTCTTGCTGAACAAAATAAAGGTGTCTGCAACATCCACAGTGAATTAGTGACTCCTATAAAAAAAAAAAACTGCAAAAGACTGTACAAACAATGACCAGCCACCATGAACACTATGGGTATCATAAACCGACTTTCATTTAGCATAAGACTGTGCAAGACTTTAAAGTGCAACTGAATCCATTTGGTGGCTTCACTCTGCTGCTACCTCAGAGACCTTAATCAATTATGCACAGTTGTAACTATTATTACCTGTATGTTCAATTTTCAAATTTTACATGTTAATTTAATTTTTTTTAATTTTCTTAAATGTTCATTTCATTTCTTTATTTTTTTATGTTAAATATTTTTCTTAAAATATGTCTCTTTAAAAATTTTCAGTTTATGCATGTGCCTGTCATTCTCAATATGGCAGAATTAGGACACTGTGTCCAAACAAATGTGTCCTTATATTTTATGTATCCGTTTGTTAATTAATGTACTAGCAACCTATTAACAGGGAGCTCAAAATCCTGCAGCTAGGTAAAACCAAAAACATATTTGGTCCTAGGTGCCTACAGGGCCTGGACAAAATTGATAGATCTATATTAAATCTATTTGGGTCCTGTATAGCAGTATAGAATGGGGTAGATAGAAAGCAAACAGAATGCCATACTAGGTATTTTAAAACTAGTAAGCCTGATCCACATGGTCTTGATGGTTTATCTATGAAACAAAGGTTTATTGAGGACTGGAGGTTTGTTAATGGTTCCTCTGTGTATAATACTGTACACAAATCAAGATCATGGTCTTAGTTTACAAACAATCAATTAAAGGGCCTATACAAACACATGGGTAAACAAGTAATATGCATATCCTATGGGAAGTATGTTCTCACAATCATTTACAATTTGTTCATAAGATTTGAAAACAAGGGCACTTCCTAACATCATCTTAAATAACTTAACCAAAGTAACCAGGTCACAAGACATCCATACAGGATGTGTTGAAGCCATTGTCATTGGTCAAATTGTTATCCTAACTCTGCCACTTCATGAGGAGAAATATCTTCTTAGTCAACCTGGTCATCAACCTGATCAAACATTATGCTCCAACCTTAAGTGTGCATATTACTTTTCTTGTACTAAACTTACAGCTGTTGCTGTATCACACTGACATTGCTAATGTATTTCGTGAGGTTCAAGCAAAAATAACCAAACTGGTTAAAGTCAACAGCAGAAAGGTAAGAGAAAAAGAAAAGGTCAAGAGATCATTTGCACAGGGTGGTTATGTTAAAACAGCAGTAACTAAGTTACTGCAGGATATAGAAAATGGCCGCATCCCAGACCTCATCAAAGATGAGCAGGCATTGTTCCCAGTGTGACTGTGAGTATGACAGAATAGATTGGACCAGTGCTAAAACAAATTGCCAGAGGCCTTTGTTTAGCACAACCCAGAACCTTGGATTTGTAAAAACACAGCCCAGCAGAGGCCCATGTTATACTCGGGGGTCATGTTTGATCAGGGACACACTGTACATTTCTTCACTGTGTCTTTGCCCATTTTTAACCTCAGTATTTAATAAACTGTTCACTGGCCATGCCATAGAATACTACTTAGAGGAAGATGTGTACAAGGAACCCCTAGACCAGCTTTACTCACTCCACGGCTCGCGATCCACATGTGGCTTTTTAGGACTTAGCTGACAGCTCCTATATTTTTTCAGAATTTACATTATGATGCAGCTCTTTTGACTCCCCATGAAAAATAGCACTCAATTGCCACCGATCGCGATCGAGATCACAACACTGACAAAGATGCAGTACTGGGGAATTTGATTTAAATTAAAAAATAACTGAATTGCCATGGCTCCTGCTAGCAAATCATGGAGCTCTTTAACACATCAGTACAGCATTAGCAGCTGTGGCTCTTTCATTGGTGTGGGGTGTGAAAAATGTTATCACTGTGCTATGAACACAAAGCAAGTTTAATTACTCTGCCAAAGATCTCCCAGACCTCCGTAATAGGGAAGTGTTAACTGAGGGAGGTACTGTCACTGCCAGCTGCAGAGCGAATATCTGTTACATTAGAAAGGAAACTCTCAGCTCTCCAATTAAGTAGAATATTTTTAGTTTTCAAATCTTGAAAGCAGTCTATGTTAAATTGCTCACAATACTTAATGAAATCCCGAAGCCTGCTGCACATTACAAGATCATGCAGTGTGGTGTTAACAATGTACAATACTTCATGAAATCCTGAAGCCTCTTGCTGCTTAAGATCTCCCGAAGGAACGTGCACGACAGAAACTGTTAAATGGGGTAGGTACTGCCACTGCAAGCAGCAGAGTGAGTATCGGTTTCACTAGAAAGGAAACTGTCAGCTCTCCCATTCGGCAGAAAAGTTTTTAAATCCAGAGAGCGCAATGTTAAATTATTAATACATTAAGTTTAATCAAATTGGGGAGGTACTGCTACTGTGAGCTGCAGAACGTGCATTATTGCTGTATCTGTTACATATGAAAGGAGAAGGCTTGCAGTGAAATTGCAAAACTTAAACATCCAGTTGTAAAATCATTCACATTAGCTTTTCTACTGATTTGCAATCCTGCTACCTGAAGGGGGTATCACTGAATAAATACACAGAAAGAAATCCTGATTAACCACATTACCACATACTAGCTATCACCTGTGCCTCTTGAAATAAATAGATTATTTTGTAATAAAAATTGTGTTGATAATAGTTAGCCAGAGGCTGCCTTATAACAAGAGGCTTAATGAGAGTATTTTCTTATGTAGTACTGTGCTATTGCGTTTAGCAAATACAGCAAATGTTTATTAAATTATGGTTTATTAAATGTCTGCAGTGCGTGTTGTAAATTTAACATATGGTGTATGTTGTAGCTCCTTGGTTACCACTGACAACTCATGAGGCTCCTGAGCAAGTCATGACTGAGTAACACTGCTCTAGACGTTGGTGTTCCTCCCTGCCATGCAGATGTGCAAAGCTCCACATACTGCATGTTGCTCTGTAAAAGGCTATAGAGATGTGCGTAGATGTGATGTGTTCAATGTTGCTACTTACATTTGTGGTTATATGCCTTCGGGGCAAACAAACACCAGAACTACTAACTAGGTGCAAATGAACCTCACAAGCTACGATCCAGTTCAGCTTATTAAATGGTGGCATCTTGCCAACTGTCAAAGTGGTGTATAAGATGGAGGGGAAGTACTGTATCGATACTAACTATATTAAATATCTTTATGGGTCCTTCTCTTGTGATGTTGTTACCCCAAACGTTTATTTTACTCCTCATGAGCATACCATTATTGGCCAGACAGTGATCAACCCTGTTCCCACACATGAGTCTGTCATTCAGAGTAAACCTAATCACCAACAGAATAATGTGCATATTGATTCCTTGTCCTTAAATCTACAATTTCTGCTAGACTATAAAGATACTCAACATATACATACTTCTAACAATTTACAACAAGTACATCAGGCCATTTTGTACATGATGCACGATGGAGACTATGAAATTATTGCTTGCAATTCTTGGTTAGAAATTACCTTCAAGGCATTTGTCATTTTACAATTAGTGTTTATTTGTGTATTTATCATTATGCTTTGTTATTTAAGTTCAACATTAAGACAGTGGCATAGGTGCTTAGATTACTTAGTTCTGGGGAGTCGAATACCCCTTTAGGGGTTTCCTCATTCCCAAGGTGGGGGCTGTGGAATTATGGCAAATTATTAAGGAAAGAGCCTGGAAAAGTGACTAAATAAATGAGGATTGAGAAATAATAGTAAAGGGCACATGCTCTGGTCAGTGAACAGCTCGCTATGGTTAAGAAAAATGCCTTTGTATCAAACTAGGATGCCATACTACACAGCAGGAGAATGAGGAAAGAAAAGGAACTATTATAAGTAGAAACCAAACGGTATGTGCAAGGCATAAGAATGTTTGCCAACAGACTGTTTAAATGAAGCACTGTTAAGAAGGACAGTACTGCTTGTCATATTAAGAGCTTTTCTGAGGATAGCCAAAAGGGTTTGATGGTAAGGTCGCCATAAGACATGCTAGTAGATTCACTACAGTCCAGTTCAACAGTCTGTTCAAGCTGACCCTGCAAACAGCTGTGTGACATCACTTATCAGGATAGCAAAATGCTTTTTGTGTAAAAATAGGACTACTGTCCAGTTCAAAGGTCAGCTGAAACTGCCCTTGCAAACAGCTGAATATCACTTATCAGAATAAGTGTACTGTGTCTAAGAAAGTGTGAGGCTAGCTTTTTACCAGTCTATTATTGTAAAGAGCCTTATTTGATGAAGTGCTTCCTTTGTCTCCATCTGATGCTATTTCAAAAATGGCCATATTTCTTTCTGCTGCTATTCTAAAAACCTACCTTATTTAGCAAAGTACTGCTTTTAGCTGTGAATAAGCTCTGTATAAATACAGGACAGACTGTGAGCCTCACTAATGTTCCAGAAGAAGGCAGAAGGCCACAAATACCATCACTATCAACGGACACGGGAATGCTCCAGAGGACAGGGTATTATCTGCTTTGATTCTCTGCATGCTTATAGCTATGATAGTAGTGGGCTGTTAGCTATTTAGTTTAACTGCATTAGGGATCTTTTTGTTCTACTACAATAAAAATAGTTAATTCATAACAACTAAGTGTAGTCTGAGTTATCTTTCTGGGCCCCCCGCCATCGGCCAATCTGAATCTGTCCAGAATGTAAAAACTCTACAGCTGCACAAGTATGCAAGTTGCATAACTACATCATACCGACATTTGAAACTGGTTAACAACTACATAGTATTTACATGTAACTACACAGTAGTTACAGTGTAGTTACTTCATGCAAATTGTGTGTAACTAATTAACACACAATTCTGAAACTAGTTAACAACTGCATAGTATCTACATGTAACTACACAGTAGTTACAGTGAAGTTACAGCATAGTTATAACATAATTACAGTGTAAGTTAAGGACACTTAGAAAAAGTATTACCAAGCTTATATACCTACTTTTGACATTGACTTATTATCCTTGTACTAAGGGATGTGATGCCTCAGTAGCTTGGCAACAGGCCATTGGTTCAAATCCAGCTAAGGTCAGCAATGACCAAAAATGGGCCCAAACCAGTATCATCAGACTTGTGGCCAGTTGAATTATTTGAATATTATAAGTCTTATTTTTAGAAGTCAGATGTTTATAACATAAAGACATCATCATTAATGGACTGATTAGTTCTATTGTTTGCCGAATATCAAAGATCAAATAAGTGTGGAGTCTTATTAACCCTCTCCCCCACTAGAGCTGGTCATTTCATGGCAAGGTTGATGCAAATTGGCAGGGTACCATTGGGAAGTTTGCCTTGCAACTTCTTGCACTGTATTTATCGTGTGAACTAATAAAGGCAATTCTTGGCTCATTGCTGTCAGTCCGACACTTTTCCTGAACACTCACAAATTCAGAACTCAAATATTAGGGACATGTACTCTTGTTAAAATACCAGTGGAGGCACAACACATACAGTATCTGCAGTATATTTTGATACAGCAATACAGTGCTCCCTCACTATAATAAATGAATTTGGGAGCCATAACATCTGTTCATTATAGTGGTGTGTTTGTTATAATGAGGGAATAAAGAATGAGTGAATTACAGACATGTTTTTTTCTGTCCCACAAATCTTTTGAATAGGATAGCTTTATTTCACTTTATTGAACTTAATTTCACTTTATTTACATTTATTTGATTCATGCATTCAGTAAAAACATTCAGTTCATGTGAGCTTGGCTTTATTGCTATTGCTCTTACTGAAGCACTTAGTCACTTGCACCTGGTTTAAAATACACTGTAATTGTTGACTGTTTTGAAGTTTTTGAAGCAAGGTCCTTTGTGTGTAAAGCTGGGGGCCAGATTCTAGAAGCCTTCTGTGTTGGACGCAACTTACAGGAAAGAAGGAGTCTGCATCTAACACAGTTGTGACAAATGTAAAAGTTGCTATTTCAGGAGGTTGGCAACTTGCATCACAGCTTCTGGAAAAGCCGTAAAATTCAGCCTGTGGCCAAAAGATGGATGTAGTTGGGGGTCTTGGCATACGTCCATGGGTGCAATTGCAGACATGTGTGCAGGGGGCCAGTCTTGGTGCCCAAAGGAGTTGCAAGCCCAGAGCTAGGCACAGAAGTGGCAGCCTCTGCAAGGCTGTGGCATGGGGCATGTTGCCCCATAGGGCACTGTCCCAGTACTGCTGGGGCACCAATGTGCCACCATTGTAGCATGCCTGGCATGGAAGGCTATTGCCAACCCTTGGCAATCCCCTAAATAGCCACAAAACAGTGATAGTATAGTGTCCCCATCAAAAATAGTCAATTCCATCACTATACATTTGCCTGTCTTCTTGCCAGCTGATTACTACAACCCACAGGCTAAAGGACTTGTGGAGGATTACAGATAAACAGCACTGTTTCTTTACACCATCAGTAGTGGTGTTTGAAAATTGCAATTTCCACCTTAGCAGAACTTTCGTGTAGTGCTGTGTGGAATTTTTATATTCCGGCTGAATGAAATTCCACAGAATGTTCAAAATTCCTCCAAAATTCTGCCGGAAATGGAATGGTGCAATTCTGCAGCAGAAAATAGTTGCAGAATGATTTTCTGCAGGAAAAAAGCTGTTCTGCATAATTTTATTCTGCAGCTTACATTAGGCAGAATTCTGTAGAAGAACCAGCAAAATTCTGGCAGAAATTCCACCAGCGGAATAGTCAGTCTGCTTTAATTCTGCTGCCCGAATTCCACATGCTGCACAGCACTACTTTTGTGAAATTTGGCAACTTTCATGGACGTTTCCTAGCTTCCGCCTATGGCAGATCAGAAAACTTCCAAATGTTTGAGGTGAAATTTTGCCCTGTTCCACCCCACCCCAAGTGTTAAATAACACCCCTGGTGGCCAGTGATCCTTCCCCCAACCCAATCACCTGCCCAATGTCAATAACCACCCCTCATGGTTAGCGTTCCTTCCCCCCACCCGATCACCTACCCAATGTAAATACCCCCAAGTGGCTAGTGGTCCCTCCCCTCACTCAATCACCTGCCTGATGTCAATACCTCCCTCCTAGCTTAGTGGTCCCTCTGCCCACCCAATCACCCAACTGCCAGACGTGTATAAAAAAAAAATCCTAGTGGCTATCGTTTGCTCCCCCCACCAGATCACCTGCCCATGTCCAGTAGTACTAGTCAGTTCTAACCCACCCCATCCCTATCCCTGTATAGGAAAATATCGTTTTCCCTGGTGCTCTAGTGAATCCCCCTCCCTCTCTATCCCCAATCCCAGGTATGTATTTATTTATTTTTGGTTAAATTCTAAGTATGTATCCCCAGTATGAATTCTTTTTAGGGTGAAATTCTAAGTACCCTTAGACCAGAGCTGGCTTGTCTAAGTGTACTTGGACCTTTATGCTCTGGGAGGGGTTACAGAATCCTGAATTAGGGATAGGGCAGTTTGTGTGTGCTGCATGCCCCTATCACCATGCCACAGCCAATTTTGTGCTGGAAGGACTGTGCAAGCCCCCTTAGGTACACACAGCCAGTGGTTGACACAGGCTGCATTTGTGAATCACTTCTGGCACATCTTTTGGCACAAGCGGCACTTTGCACCATTCCTTGTGGTGCACTTGCCCCATTTTGGGAGATTTGAGAATCGAGCCTCGTGTCTGTTTATAATAGAAGATTTATTAAAGGGCAAGGAAAATTCCACAGTGGCTGGTGGTCTAACAAGCAATGACCATGACCAATATTTTGCACCCCAAAATGGTGCTTTTTCAAAGCTTGAAAGTTCCCCTTTATATTTATCAGCAGCAGCACTTTTGAATCAATGGACTCCCTCCTTTTACTCCTCTGCCTGACCTGCCATGGAACATGCAAGTAATGACTGTTCCTGTTTTGCTGTGCTTGTAATTCTAGCTTTTTCTGGGCCTTATGTGCATAGACAAAATGGATAAACCAGTCTATAGGATTGCTCATCTATACCATCTTCTTTCACATCAATGGCCATCCAAAATGTGTTCTTAAAGTGAGAATTCAACAGGGTGGCTATGAGTTTGTGGCCAGATGAACATATTCTCAGAATTTGTTATGAATTATTTTTATAATGTATGTATCACTCAAGAAATGTGTTCTTAACCTCTACCACATAAACAGAAGTAGTGCTGTATCTTCCTATTTCTCTTGGGACTTCATGTGAATGAGTCATAGGTTAATCATACTGTAGCAATGAGTGGTAGTACCTGGATTAGAAATGCTGCAACAGCACTTACAACTGATGTTGCCTCATCAATGGACTTTGTCCCACATTAGTGGGTATCCTTCAGTCACCACAGATTAGTGCATATATTTACTTCTGTCTTATCAATGCTACGCTCAATTGTATACTAGTTGATGGCCTCCCGTTTTTTGAGCAGTCTCTGAATCAAGTAATCTGTGAAATGTTATCTTGTTGGCACATCTTGTTTCAGGTAGAAGGATGGCTCTGTTGTTAAATCTTGCATGACAGCATCTGTCACAGAAGGTGCAAAAGTGGAAATGCTCCAGAGAACGACACTGGTTCATACCCCCCCCACGCACACATCACCACCACCAGTGTTGTTCTTTGGAGATTATGTACTTGGCACATTCTTTATGAAAACAAAATGTTGACAGTGTATCCATGTGGATAGTCTTTCTGCAGTGGAGAGGACCCTGCTATTTTTTCCTGTTCTGACTTTCTCTATTCTTGTTCGCCATCACCAGGACCATAGCAGCAGCCTTTTGTGCATAGCTGAACTGCATGGATTTCTTGCTCACTTCAAGAAACTAGACCAGAGACAGTTGACTTTTTGAGTGAAGGAGGTTCACCAGATGGCTGTCTCCAACTTTTGCACCTGAACACACACAAATATACTCCTAGCAAAGTTGAAAAAAAAATATTGGGGTGATTTTTCTTTTATTTTGTTAAAAAAAACACTGTCAGCTACTATCGACATCAACAGGTTAACAACTGACACCCACATTCTGGTTGGGCACGGGGTCATAATGTTGCAGTGAAAACCATGCACATTAAGAATGCTGCATGCAAATCAACACACTGCAAAATAATGTTGGCACAACACGCTGACCATCACAAAATGAGCACACAATGGAGGTATATCTTTATTTTTGTGGGTAGCTTCACCTCTGCACCCCCCCAAAGTGTGAGACTTCACCCCACAACTTCCAGACTAATTATAATCTACTCTGGGGGGTTGTGGACATCCAGGGAAAAAAATCAGATCAGGGAATATTTTTGTTTTTTGCACAAAAAAAGTTGCATCACAGTGGGACTTGGGGAGAATGAACCACAGCCCCAGGTTCTTGACACTGCTGGAGGCAGGTGCTCTAGCTACTCCACCATAGGAGCGACTTGGCCAGGCACCACCATGGCAGCATCCTTCATCTTCCCTAATGGCAGCCTACAGCAACAAGGGTAGCAGTTCTTACCACACACTGAAAGAACCCCTGTTGCTGTAGAACCATTTGTGCTTCTTACAGTGTGGTATTTCATGCAAGGTTTTGTCAGTGCTATATTCACTCTTTATCTGCTGGTTGCTGCTCACTTTCTAGGCACTCAGTCCTTCCATTTTTTCTACAGGCCAGGGACAACTTCAGTTAACACATGCCATTGATGTACTGAACTTTAAGAGAACATTTTCTTTTGTATTATAAAATGTACTTTTTTTAAATGTTTTTTCTGCAAACAAAAAGTGAACTAGTGGCAGGCACATGCAACCTCAAACTTAAACCCACATGCTAACTTCTGACAGCTCAGGATCACAATCCTTGCCTATATTCTATAGACATAATAATCCAGGAAAGGTTGGACTACAAAATATGCGGTGCTGAGCCACTGCAAAGGAAAAGGGAAGCCAGCTCTCAAATGCAAATGCAAACCCAGGAAGTTCCTTTACACTCAAAGTGATGCCAAAAGAAATCACTGTAACAAAAGAATAAGTTTAAAGCTCAGTTTTAGTCTCTGTCCAAAAGCAAAGTACAGTGATTCAACAGGTAACATCACCCACACAGTAGCCACAATGCTTTGAGACAATGGACTCTTCATCAGGGGTGTAAGTTTGAACCGCTGTGGCTATAGTGTGGGTTTCAGCTCCACTTCGACTGAAAAAGCACTTCCTAGTTTTTGCATATACTCTGCAGAGCAGGCACAACTGAGCCCAATACACACATGCTTTACCTCTAATGGACTTGAAAAAAAACATCTTTTTGTGTAATAAAGTGTATATTTTGTTTCAATTGTGTTTCTACAAAGAAAAAGCACCAACTAGTGGTGACTCTGATCAGCTGCCAGCCTACCTCTATCTGTTGGCAGCTGCCCACTGTCTAGGTTTTAATCCCTCCTAATGCACTATTCTCTAAAGGGCAGGAGTAAGTAAGCCTGGCAGATAAATGCTGTTCTTAAAGTGATCTTGGAAAAAAAAACAACTGTTTGTTGCTAAATGTCACACTTGGACAGCTGATTCTGATCCATGTATAATTTTTTGTAAATATAAAAAAAAATGTGTGATGGACTGTCTGTCAGGAAGAAATGCTGGCTTGCTGACATTGACACATTAACCCCCGGACAAGTTCAAAGAACAGGAGGTAGTTTAAACTACAGATATCTAAATTGCAATTCCCTTGTCAATTTGCTTTGAAGCCTGAAACCAATATATCCATTTTATAATGCCCTCAGGGAAAGCCTTTGATTTGTACTAGGTGTCATAAGAAAAAGGGGCCTAGGCATGTGTTTTGGGTATCTTCCCAGGAAGCCAGTGAATTACATCAAGGAGGCATTGATGTCTGGTTAAAGCAGGTCCCAGACTAAATTAAGAAAGTCCAATAAGCATTTGCTTGGAGTATACAGTGAATTACATCAAAGAGACTTTTGATGTCTGGATGAAGCAGATCACAGACCAGTTTTGACTAGTCACATAAAGAGAGGTGATCCATTATGCCACCTATTATTTTTTTAAATATCTTAGTAGGACATCCTGTGTTACAAAATATTAATACACCAAGGTGGAGTTAGGTGACCTCAGAGAGAAGGCCGGCTCAAGACTGCTTTTAAAAATACTGAGCAGACCTTACAGAGGAGATATTTTATTATCTGATGGAGTAAAGAGGAACAACAAAACACTGAAAGATTAAGAAGTAAGGAGACCTTAGATAAAACCAGTTTGAGTGTATGTATTGTAGGAATTTACACTTTTAAACCAGTTTTGTTTTTTAAAACTGTGTGTGTTGGGATATCTTGTTCTGTATTTTACTGTTTTCCTATTTTACCTATTTTAAAGTAAAGATACATATTTTAAAAACAGACACTGACTGGTGTGCCTTGAAATTTCTTTTTATATAGGTGAAGCTTATATGGTTATAGTTGACACTGTGCATGTGCTTATTGTGATATCAAACTGGGAAACAGATATAGTTCTCTAGGTCTTGCATAGAGTTCTAAGGGTTCATTTTGTTATACCTGGTTAGGTGGCCATAGGCAAAGATATCTGGCCCCCCGAAGACAGAATTATCTGAGCCTGACAACTGGGTATGCTAACAAGAGGTTATCAGTTTGAATCCCTCCAGAACTTGGGACAAAGGTGACTCAAACCCACAAAACAGACAAGAGGGTTACCTTGTTCTGTTAAACTGTTCACAATTCTACACTCAGAGGTTGGCACTTTGGGAGTAGAGGGCTGACCTGCTGAGAGGATTTGTGACAGATTGGCTGGCAGCGGTAGCATATAAAGTTTGGTGATATAAGCTTTATTGTACAGTGTGTCAGTTTGAGACTGTTCAGTTCACTTGGAAAAAAAGAAGGGCAGTGTTTTATTTCAAAAGGAAACAGAACTATATCCCTTGGCTTACAGTCAAGTTCCTACCCATTTTATTTTTTTCTAAAGTGCCAGTCAGATTAACAGTAGTCAAGAAAGATGGCATCCAACTACATCAGGCACACTGTAGAATACTGAAAGCAGTTGTGTTGGGACAGAGGAATCCTGTTCAAGGTGACAGCCAAAAAGCAGAACCTCATAGAGGCCCTGATGGTAGCAGATACCCAGAGCAGAGAGTCACCGACCGTGACTGAAAAGAACCAAACCTTGAGTGTGGCAGGGCTAGCACCCAGTGCTCTGTCCAGGTCCAGTGAGGAGGACAGCAGGGCCACTGTCAGTGAAGGGCCACAGCTGCAGTGGATGGTCACCAGTGTCCTGAATCCAGAGGTACTCAGACTGCAAATTGAGTTGCGCAGGATGGAACTGGAGTCAGAGCAAGAACAGAGGGAGGCAGACCATGAGGAGTGTGGGAACCAGACAGCTGCAGAGAAGAAGAGGGAGTGAGAGAGCTGAGAGGCAGAGCAGGAACAGCGAGAAGCAGAGTGACAACAGAGGGAGGCAGACCATGGGGAGTGTGAGTGCTAGTGACCTGCAGAGGAGAAGATAGAGGAGCGCCAGAGGCAACACAAACTGGAGAAGATACAACTCTGACCAGTGGCACCAGCACATGTAAGTGGCTTGGGTTTAACTGGGACTGCAGGACTGGGTTACAAATTGAACTCCAAATAATTAGCCAAGTTTAAAGAGGGGAGGTAATGGATGCCTTTTTAAACTCTTTTGAAAAAGTTTGTCTTCAAGCTAAAATTCCTAGAGAGTCCTGGAGCTTCCAGCTATCCCCGCTACTTTCTGGGAAAGCTCAGGATGCATTGGGTCAAATGGACAATGAGGACAGCAATGATTACAGCAAGCTAAAAGCTGCACTGTTAAAAAAGTTTGAATTAACTGCTGAATCATATAGAGCTAAATTCCATAAGCTCAGCAGAAGCCCTAATATGAGCTACAAGGAGCTAGCCACGAAACATCAGTTTTTAAAACATTGTTGGGAAGGAATTGAGGCAAACTCTGTTGATAAAATTGAAAATGTGATTTTATTAGAACAGTTTTATTGGGCATGCCCAGCAGAGCTAAAAACCTGGCTAGAGGACCGAGATCCAAAACAGTGCAAGAGGCTGCTGAACTCTCGGACCACTATGCCAAGAGCAGACCTGCTCTGAGAGTGAATGGGGCAGGTGTGGCAGCGCAGAAAAGGAAAAGCACACATTCAGGGCAGCTAAAACCCTCACTGCCTCCACTGAAACCAGTTAGCCCCAGGTTTCAGAGAAAAGATTTCTCTGAGAGAAGAACTGAATGCTGGTTGTGTAAGGAAACTGGGCATATTGCCAGATAGTGTCCCAAAAAGGTGAGCCACAATACACAACAGGGTACTAGAAAAGAAGCGGGTTGTTTGTGTGAACATGGAAGTATGCCAGTGGAAATGAAGGAACACATGCACCCAGTCATGGTGAATGGTGTATAGACACAGGGGTTAAGGGACTCAGAGGCATCCCTGACATTGGTAAAGGGGAATCTGGCACAGCCTGGTCAGCTTATGCCCAATAAATACGTCACTGTACAGTACTTTGTGGGTGGAGAGAAAACATTGCCCCTCGCTAGTGTTCTCCTAGACTGGGGTGAAATGGGGGAACTGTGCAACAGGTGGGCTGTTGCCAAAACATTAGCAGTGGATGTGATCCTGGGTAACAATCCCCAGCAGGGGATGGTATGTGCAGTTACCCATAGCCAAGCAGCAAGGGAACATTGTAGTTTCCTGAACTCCACATAAACCAGTGTGGAAACCACTGAGAGGCTGGTTCCCCAACATATATTTCCAGATGGGAAGACTGATAAAAAGGGGGTAGAAATTTCCCCAGTAGCCAGTAACTACACAGCTACAGAGGGTTACTCTGATAAGGGAGGGGTGACCCCTTGTCAGAGGGTTGGGATTGACAGTGATCCTGAGGTCCCTGATGGTAGTGCTAAGGACCCTAGTTTAGCAACTGAAGGGGACCTGTCCCATGCCTTGGGACTGTGTGAGGGGTTTGCAGCTGCTCAGAGGAGTGATCCTAGTTTAGAGAAGCTGAGTGCTTGGACAGACTCTGATGGAGCACAGGGAGGTGACGGCAGACATAAGGTTTATTGGGAAAATGGACTTATGTATACTCAGGCAATACAGACAGAGCAAGGGATGCTAGGCAGGCAGCTTATCATTCCCAAGGGGTATCGGGAGCAGTTGCTCAAAATTGCAGATGATATTCCCTTGTCTGGTCATCTGGTAATCATGCACACTATGCAGCAGTTGGCCCAGAATTTTTACTGACCTAACTTCACCCAGCAAGTGAAGGAGTATTGCAGGTCTTGTCACCAGTGCCAAGAAATAGAGAAGATGGGCAAGAAAACCAAAGTCACCCTGATTCCATTGCCCATAGTGGAGGAGCCATTCCAGAGGGTGGGAATGGATATTGTGGGGCCTTTAAATACCCCCAGCTTCTCAGGGAAGAGATTCATCCTGACTGTAGTGGATTATGCCACCTGGTAACCAGAGGCAGTCGCCCTATCCTCTCTGAGGACAGACAAAGTGACAGATGCCTTACTTGGGATTTTCTCCCATGTTGGGTTCTGCAGGAGGTAATCACTGATCGAGGGGGTTCCTTCATGTTGGACCTGATGAAATGTTTATGGGAGAAGTGTGGCATGGTGCAGAGATGCACGACACTGTATCACCCGCAAGCCAATGGGCTTGTGGAATGATTCAATGGTACCCGAAAGTCAATGCTCCGGGTGTTTGCTGAACAGCAAAGGAGGGACTGGGAGAAATACCTTCCCCACCTGTTGTTTGCATACAGGGAGGTGCCCCAAGAGTCGTCAGGATTTTCCCCCTTTGAACTCTTGTAGGACGCTGGTTACGTGGGCCCCTAGACTTGAGCCAGGAGGACCGGGAAGGTAAGTATGCCACCCAGGGAACTCTGGAACTGTGGATTACATCCTTAGGTTTAGGGAAAGGCTGAAGGAGCTTATGGGAACAGCCCAGAGCAACCTGGCAGCTGCCCAACAAAAACAAAAAGTGTGGTATGACCTCAGAGCCAGAGCTCGCTTATACATGGTTGGTCAGAAAGTCATGGTCCTTATTCTGGTCCAGAAAGACAAGCTGCAGGCTGAATGGGCAGGACCGTACAAACTGGTTAGGAAGGTAAATGATGTCAACTACCTTGTGGAGTTACCTGACCGAAGACAGACAGAAAGGATGTACCATGTCAACTTGATGAAGCCATATGCCAATATGGCTGACATGGTGTTTGTGGTGTGTAGTCATGGGGAGGGCACAGATGAAAGAGACCATTTTCTGGACTTGCTGGAAGAGAGTAAGCGGAAGTCCTCTGTGGAGGCAGTAAAATTGTCTCCCCAGCTGACCCCAGGCCAGATCCATAAAGTAAGGGAGGTTTTAGCAGACGTTGCCCCTTGTTTAGCACCATAGCCTGGACTAACCCTCTTAGCAACACATGATGTGGAGACAGGGACACAGACGCCCATATGGCAGACAGAATATTGGGTGTCAGAGGTTATCGAAAAGGACATTAGGAGGGAAGTGGAGGAGATGCTGGATTTGGGGGTAATCCAGAGATTCCACAGTCCCTGGGCCTCACCTATAGTCCTTGTACCCAAGCCAGATGGCTCAACTCTCTTCTGTGTGGACTATTGTGGACTGAATGCAGTCACGAAATCAGATGCCCACCCGATGCCCCAGACGGATGAACTCCTGGACAAGTTGGGAGGGGCGACCTACCTTACAACCACTGACTTGACAAAAGGGTATTAGCAGGTAGAGTTGATGGACAGGGCTAGGGAGCGGTTAGTCTTTATCACTCTGATAGGCTTCTTGAGTTTAAAGTGATGCCTTTCGGAATGAAGAATGCCCCGGCCACTTTCCAAAGGATGGTAAACCTGGTGTTAAATGGTGCTGAGGAGTACGCTGTGGTGTACCTGGATGACATTGCCATCTTTAGTACTGGCTGGGTGGAACACCTATTCCACCTTAGGGAAATGCTGGGCAGAATACAGAGGGCCGGGCTCACTGTCAAAGCCGAGAAGTGCCAGGTGGCCATGGGAGAAGTGGCATACATTCGGGCATGTGGTAGGCTGGGGAAAGCTCCATTCTAACCAAATAAAAATAGAGGTAATCCAGGCATGGCCCAGACCAGAAACTCAGAAGCAGGTCAGGAGTTTTATTGGAACAGCAGGGTACTATAGAAAATTTGTACCCAGTTACAGTGCCCTGGCTGCTCCCCTCTCTGACCTGACAAAGAAGAGGATGCCCAAGAAAATTACATGGGGCTCAGCCTGTGAGGAAGCCTTTTCCAAACTAAAGGAGGCACTGTGCAGTGCTTCTGTATGGACAAGTCCGGACTATAGTAAAACCTTTATAGTTCAGACTGACGATTCAGATGTGGGTATTGGGGCAGCACTGAGTCAGACATCCTGCCAGAGGAGGGATCACCCAATAGCCTACCTGAGTAAAAAGTTACTTCCCAGGGAGCAGGCATACTCCATGGTGGAAAAGGAGTGTCTGGCCATAGTGTGGGCCCTAAAGAAATTGGAGCCATACTTGTTTGGACAGCATTTTGTGGTACAGACTGACCACAGCCCCCTGGTTTGGCTGATGCAGATGGGGAAAAACAATGGTTGATTGCTAAGATGGAGTCTTGCTTTGCAAGGATATGGCATGACCATTCTACGTAGGGCTGGAAAACAAAATCAGAACTCACATGGGCTGTCCAGGGTCTATGAGGAGTGAACTAATTTGGGAAGCTCATCCCATGCAGGGAGATAGAGCCCCCAAATTCAGTCTAGGTGGGGAGGAACTGTTACATTTGGACAGCTGGTTCTGATCCATGTATCATTTTTTGTAAATATAAAAAATATGTGTGATGGACTGTCTGTCAGGAGGAAATGCTGGCTTGCTGAAATTGACACATCAACCCCCTCCCCCCAGGGATAAGTTCAAAGGACAGGAGGTAGTTTAAACTGCAGATATCTCTAATGCAATTTCCTTGTCAATTTGCTTTGAAGCCAGGAACCAATATATCCATTTTATAATGCCCTCAGTGAAATCCTTTGATTTGCACTAGGTGTCATAAGAAAAAGGGGCTTAGGCATGTGTTTTGGGTATCTTCCCAGGAAGCCAGTGAATTACATCAAAGAGGCTTTGATGTCTGAGTAAAGCAGGTCCCAGACTAAATTAAGAAAGTCCAATAAGCATTTGCTTGGAGTATGCAGTGAATTATTTATTTATTTATTATTTATTTATTAAATTTTGGTGACCGGGTAGGCCCACTGGGCCCCGAAGTTCCTTTTTTCAGGGGCGACCCGGGATAACAATACTAGTAATATACAGAAAGAGCAAAACAAAAAGAGAACATTTGTATACATTGTTTGTTACAACATGTGGAAGTTCAAGGACACAGCGGGTACAGGCATGGTTATCATCATGACCCAGTTTGAGTAGGTAATTCTCAGTATGTGGTTTAAATGTATGTGGTTATGTGGAATTACATCAAAGAGACTTTTGATGTCTGGGTGAAGCAGATCACAGACCGGTTTTGACCAGTCACATAAAGAAAGGCGATTCATTATGCCACTATTATTTTTTAAATATCTTAGTAGGACATCTTGTGTTATAAAATATAAATTTTAATACACCAAGGCGAAGTTAGGTGACCTCAGAGAGAAGGCCGGCTCAAGACTGCTTTTAAAAATACTGAGTAGACCTTACAGAGGAGATGTTTTATTATCTGACGGAGAAAAGAGGAACAACAAAGCACTGAAAGATTAAGAAGTAAGGAGACCTTAGATAAAACCAGTTTGAGTGTATGTATTGTAGGAATTTGCACTTTTAAACCTGTTTTGTTTTTTAAAACTGTATGTGTTGGGATGTCTTGTTCTGTATTTTACTGTTTTCCTATTTTACCTATTTTAAAGTAAAGAAATATATTTTAAAAACAGACACTGCCTGGTGTGCCTTGAAACTTCTTTTTATATAGGTGAAGCTTATATGGTTATAGTTGACACTGTGCATGTGCTTATTGTAATATCAAACTGGGAAACAGATATAGTTCTCTAGGTCTTGCATAGAGTTCTAAGGGTTCATTTTGTTATACCTGGTTAGGTGCCCATAAGCAAAGATATCTGGCCCCCAGATGACAGAATTATCTGAGTCTGACAATTGGGTACGCTAACAAGAGGTTATCAGTTTGAATCCTTCCAGAACTTGGGACAAAGGTGACTCAAACCCACAAAACAGACAAGAGGGTTACCTTGTTCTGTTAAACTGTTCACAATGCTACGCTCAGAGGTTGGCACTTTGGGAGTAGAGGGCTGACCTGCTGAGAGGGTTTGTGACAGTAAATACAAATATATTCATTTTAATTGTGTCTCTGCAAAGAAAAACTGGCAATCCAAATTGGCCACTGGAAGGCAACCAACTGACATCCACTCTTTACCCACTGCTGAGGTTCTCAGTTCCTTCCTTCACTATACCCCTAGACTCATGGTATCTCTGCACAGCTTAATCTACAACACAGAACAAGTCCACTGTAGAGAAATGTTTTTGTTACTGTCAAAAAATGCCAGCTATCAGTGTTTCACTGCCAAACTACCAGCCAATGCCCCCTGGTTTGCTCCCCTGTACAGGCTTCCAGTGCTTTCACTTTCTCCCCAGGCCTCAGGGTCTGCTGTTGAGCACAGCATGAAACACATTGCAAATGCTCCTGCAACAAAAAGCTTTTCTTTGCTAGTTAGTGGTGAGCACTGCCAGAAAAATGACCAATGCCCACTTGCTTACTGCCACTGCAAAGGCTCTATTTCTCTCCCTTCACAGTACCCTTGGGCCTCACAGAGTTTATCCTGAGACAGGAAAATCAACAAATCCTCCTGCTGTAAAAAGGCTGCTATTTTGAATATGCTTTTCATTTATTTTAAATAAAATGCAAACTGGTACAGGGCACTGCCAAGCTGCCAGTGCAGAAAGAGATACATTTAAACCCAATGCTCTGCCCTGCACACTCCTTTCTATTTGTACTCTACCACCTGGCACTAGGACTTGCTGCACAGCTCAGCTCAGCCTGACACGCACTTGATAAAATGCTGTTTTTCAGTGCTGTCAGGTAGAGATTTTCGTTCAGAAAAAAATGTTTCATCTGTTTTCTTTCGATGGACAACATTTTTGTCAAGTACAAATTTTATAATCCCAAACTCTAGCTGCTTAAATCAGATATCTCTGTGTGGTTACCTGTAAGCCTACTGACCAACATTTGAGTGAGGCTGTGTACCATTTGATTACTTTTCTGGCATTCTCATGTTCTTGTGTGAACTGCTGTTTGCCTTTTCACCCATTTGACTTATTTGACTGTTCTGCTCTGTCTGAATTGTTGAAATATATGTTCGCATTTTGGCCAAATATTTGGCGAGAGTCAGCAAAAGCCAAACATGTCAGTCAACCTGACAGTCAACCTGTTCAATTCTCTGACAGAACCAAAATCTCTAAGTAGACTAGATATTGATGTTGAATCCACAGTTTGCATATGGGAGGAGAGCTGTGAGGTTCTGTAAACATTGCAGGATGATTCCCTAGTGACAGTGTGGTACAGTACCTACAGAATAAGTGCATTGTAAATTGGAGGTGGAATAGAAAAAAACCAAAAAACAGAAGTGAGAAGGGTGCATGAACAGTTAATATCTCTACCCTGAAATAAGTATTACGCGGTGTACTGTAGTTGTTCGGTTGTAAATAGTGTGCCACAGGCACACAAGCCTACTGTCAGAATTGAGCCAGTTATGCTTTAGGTCAATGTTGTTCTTTTTGTTATTTCTCTTGCATGTTTTTTAAATGCATTGCATAACCATATGGAGAAAATCTGAAATCTACTAGTGAATTAAAAATATGTGAATGTCATGACATGGGTAAACTATGAATTCCTCCTAGTTTGAACTCTCTGCTGAATATGAGTCGTGGTGTTCATAATCAGGGAAATGCTGTCACATAGATTTAATAGTAGGAATTCAGAGTGCTGAAAGAAGTGGGCTATTACTTTTATTAAATAATGGTCTGCGTACAGGATTCTTCCTGTTCAGAGAGTCATGATGTTAATTAGTGATGCTATGTGAATCCTTTAGAATGTGAACAAAGAAACTGAAGTGACTGGCTATAACTTGCATCTCCTTTCTACTTCAGAGAGGTCCCACTGTATATGTTCAGGAAATACCTAGTAAAAGTACTAGGGAAGTCAAGGCATAGCGGTGATTCCTTAGACCTCAAATTAGTTGCCCTTACCATTGAAGAAATACTTGTGCCCATTGCAAAGATTCTAAATCTCTCACTGAGACTGGCACAATTCCCCCACATCTGGAAGTTAACTCTTGTTACCCCTGTTCACAAAAGGTGAGACCACACTTTACACACAAACTATAGACCTATCTCTGTACCTCCACCTCTGGCTAAGGCACTTGAGCACATTTTTGTGGATCAGCTCGTGGAGTACTGTACATGGAAAAATACTTGATCCAGTGTCCCCAGCAGCATGGCTTCAGAAAGCAACATAGCACTACCACAGCACTGCTATAATTCACTGGTTTCATTCACCAATATCTGGATTAAGTTAGATTAGTGGGTGTGGCCTTCATAGACCTCACAAAGGGCTGGCAGTATAGCCTAGAGGTTAGAGAAATGAGGTGTGAACGAGCTTGGTACATCTAGCAAACCAGACCTGAGTTTGATTCTCACAACCTTCACTTGCATACTGTGTGACTCTGAGCAAGTCACTTAACTGCCCAGTGCTCTCAGGTCACCACTGAAAACAGGCACTTGTGCCTAGTGGGTCTTACCTGGTTACCAAAAGAATAAAATTAAAAAAATAAAATAAAAAAAAAGGCCTTTGATACAGTGAACCACACTCCACTTCTAAAGCAATGGTCCTCAATTGGCCTCTCAGTAGATAATGTTTCCTGGTTTAAAAGCTATCTTGTAGGCTGCTCCCAACGGGTGAAGATAGCTGATGTCACCTCTGACCATCAACATGTCTGCTCTGGAGTACCACAGGGCCCCATACTGGGTCCACTTCTCTTTAGCATCTTTCTTAACAATCTCCTTCACTCCTGTCACCAGCAGATCCTCCTTTATGCAGATAACACAGACGTATACACTAACAACACTGACCCTGAACCACTAGAACACCAACTTCATCTGAGCTTTGAGGAAGTGGAGCACTGGCTCAGGAAACACAAGCTGATTGTGAACTGCAAAAAAATGAAAGTCATGTTGTTCTGCGGTGTTCACAGCAAACACAGATCCAGTGCCCTAACCATCAGGAATTCCTCTGGTGTTCTTCTTAACAAATTCAACATTTCAAGTACCTAGGCGTATCCATGGATAACTCACTGTCATATGACCAGCATGTTGAGAATGTTACCAGGTCTGCCAGTATCAGGACAGGGTTACTCCATAGACATAAGCACAATCTAATGCCTGAAGCCCTTAGACTAGCTATATATAGCTCCATAGTATCCATTGTTGACTATGGTCTGATTATCTATGGCTCAGCTTCCACCACTACCCTCCGCAGAATATCAGTGGCACTCAATCAAGCATGCCGACTTCTTACTGAAGCAACACGCCTTACCCACACATGTGAACTGTATGCGCAAACAGGTTGGCTTCATCTAAATGGGAGGATTCACTTTCAAACCTGCTTGCTAACTAAAAAGACACTTCTTGGGCTCCTGCCTTCTGGTGTTACAGACTTACTAAACCCCTCTTGTAGCTCCCAGAACACGTGTAGCTCAGTTAACCAATACTTCTCTGTCCCAAGATGCCGGATTACACAAGGGCAATGATTGTTTGCATATAGAGCACCTCTATGGTTTAGTGTACTGCCTAGTGATATCTATTCTTTACCAAAATTGGCAACATTTGAAGTCACTCTTTGTCAGCATCTTACAGCTAACAGTTCCTGTGACTGTTTCAACTGACATGGCACTACCTCAGCAGTATTGACACATCCTTGTGTACCTACTTCTTCCCCTTTCTCTGCGAATGACCACCTTCACCCTAACTGCTCTGCTCTATTTCCTGCCTCCTTCCCCAGTCCTTCTTTCATCTCACCCCTCTCACCCCTCCACCTTCTTTCAACTGTTTATCTTCACTTACCTGAACTTTTGTTCACCCAAATCTACTTATACCTATTGGACAAAGCACCTTGGGCTGCCTTCTTTTATAAGGTTATTTTTGATTTCCTAATGATTCATAGTTTTAATTTTAGCTGCAATGTTAATGTCATATTGTCATTTAAAATACTTTCTTGTCAAAATTGTATGTAATAGCATCTGTTGTATGTCTGTCACCCTTCCCCACTGACTTGGAACCTTTGTAAAAGAACTGTTATGTGCTCAAAGGTATTGTGATCTGAGAATGAATGATTAAATAAATACATAAAATAACAGTCTTACTTTAAAAATACTGTATCTTACATCTGCCTTCTTGAAGCAGAATGAAATTCTAATCTCTGAACAGAAACACTGATATGGACAGACATGGGGCCTGATATTAAGAAATTGCACCATGCACAAAGTGGTTGTGCTCACATTGCATGGGTTTTGGCCCCAGAATCCCATATTCAAAAGGGGTGCAGTGCATGCTAAAGCCAATAGCACTTGCAAAGAAAATATATGAAGCACGCAAAGAGGTGGGGTGACCATGCATACTGGCACAGTGTGATATTCAGCATGGTAGTGCCGCACTACTGGGCTAGTGTGGGACACTTAGTGCTGTGACATTACCACCCATAAAAATTCTAACTTAAACCAAGGCAAACCCCAGAGGTGGGTGGAGGCACTGCAGCCAACAAGTCAAGATGACTTTCAGGGGAGCAGACCTACTGAACAGCTGCAGGGGCTGTGCAGAAGGAGAACAGGCAAATACCCACCCTTGGCCAATACATAGGCCACAGAGGCACTATGCTGCACACAGATGGTACCAGTCATAAGTCACATTTGAGGTCCTAAGTGATGACCACTTCATGGGCCATTACAGGCTCAACAGGCCCATGCACAGGCAGCTCTGTGAGCTCCTGTATGACCAGCTCTGGAGTGACACCCAGAACAGTCTTGCACTGTGCATGGAGCTGCAGGTGAAGGCTGTAATGTGTTTCCTAGCCACAGGAGCATTGCAGACACCGGTGGGGAACACCACTGGCATCTGATAATCGGCCACCTCTTGCCTGTTAGGACAGTTGCTAGACTCACTGCTGGAACATGCTGACAAGTTCATTGTATTCCCCAACACCCCATCAGAGTTCACAGCAACCATGCAGATGTTTCATCTAGTTGCACACCTACCGACTGTACTTGGTGCTATTGTCTGCAACCATGTTGCCATCTGGGAATCAACCAGTGATAGTGTGGATGTCTACCTGAATGGGAAAGGGTATCATTTCATCAATTGCCAAGTGATATGCAATACAATAGAGTGTTTTGCGAATGTCCTGGCACGGTACCCTTGCAGTGCCCACAGCGCCTTCATATGGCACAATTCCATCCTGTGCCAGATATTTGAAGGCAGGGACATCCCCAGTGTACACCTCGTTGGCGAGTACAAACCCCAGTCCTCCCAAAGAATGCCCCACATGGGGCGTGAAGGTGTAGAACCACATATGGAACTGGGATCTGGGCATGCCAGGATCAAGAGGCACACAGGATGGATCATTGGAAGGTGGCTGTCAGCCTTGGGCAGGTGGCTAAACTGTCATATCACACTAACATATGCCCCTTCCTTCACAGGGGACAGTGCCTATCCTTTGCTCCCCTGGCTCCTCACACCTGTCCTCTGCCCTGCATCCATAGCAAAGGACAGGTACACTGAGGCACACACCACCACAAGCAACATCATAAAGCCCATCTTTGGCATGTTCAAGATACATTTTTGGTGCCTGGACCTATCTGGTGGTGTCTTACAGTATACCCCTCACAATGCCTGTGACATACTCCTAACCTATTGTATACTACAAAACATGGTGCTCACCTGTGGAATATGCCTGCCAGTTACAGAGATACAGATTGCATCAGATACAGAGCAGGAGATACCAGAACAGCTCGACAGGGAGACCCCAGAATGGGCAACAGAGCCAAGGAGTACATAGCCTGCATCACAGGTAATATCTATGGACCTGGCAAGTGAGTGTAAAACACACACAGAACTTTGCCGCATGGTTCAGTGATATATTATGAGACAGACAGGGCACCAATAACATCAACAACAGTAATAACATCATCAACAATGCATGCAGTGTAGTATGCTCAACAAAATGGAAAACATGCTGTGCATAAGACAAAAGACCATGCTACAAGGCACGGGGAGATGTCAGTAGAGAACACAGATGGTGCCAGCCTTGGAGGCCAGTGGACTGGGGCTACAAAAACAGAGAAAGGCATGACAGGCTGAGGGGGCATTGCTGCAGGGCACTACTGGCCCACTGTTGTGGGACTGTTACAAGTGAATGCACAGACATAGGCAATGTAGGATGGAAAACAGTGTGGTTGACAGGAACACTCACCAGTCAGACAGGGTTGGGGCTGTATGCCAAGCCAGCCACACCAGGGTTGGATGGCCATGGCTGTGACACATGACTGCTGAAAGTGAGGTGGAGTACTGTGGGGGGGGGGAGAGGACACTCTGATGGTGGGGAGTGGCCATGTATCACCTGCATCTGTCCCCAAGCACCTCCAGGGTACAGACTGACTGCTTGCATAGCCCCTGGTATGATGGGGAGTGGACTGCAGCAACATTACAGGAGATGCCCATTGTGACAGTGTCACCCACCCCTGTCTGTGGGTCTGTGGGGTACCACCCCCCGGGTAGGGTGAGGTTGCAACCCAGTGTGCACGGTTCACTGGGGAATAGGTTCTCCTGGTCATACACAGCATCCCTGTTCCAGCATCCTGTGGTATCAGTGTAGACAGTGGTGTCCATTGTGGGGTGAGGCTACTGACACAGGAGAGGAAGGGACAACAGTTGGCCCTAGCAGTCTCTGCCACCATGGCTGTGGACTTTCACACAGCACCTCTCAGATCCTGTAGGGAAGCCAAAAACATGGCTTTTTGGGACTCTGTTCGCTGCTCGGCCTGTTGCACGTCTTCATGCAGCATGTGGCAGAGGCGTCCATGTCCTCATGCAGCAAATGGCAGCAGTGTGTCAGCTCCTTCTGTCAGCTCCTGCTGCACTGTGGTCTGTGCTTCCTCAGCAGCACTCAATAGCGATTGGGTCTCTGACACATCACACTGCCATTGAGGACCCTACAGTGGGGCAGGGGCAGGCTGCACCCGCAGACGTTGTATTGGCAGGGGTCACAACATGAATGGTGTGGCAGATTGAGTTAATTGTGGTGAGCCAGGATGCATGTGGTTCATTGTGGTGGATGCATGCTGACAGCTGTAGACATTCCAGCAGAGCCCCCCCCCTCCGGGGTAGTGCAATGCTGGTGTAGCCAGCGTCATCGATGGTGCCAGGTAGGATGGTGGACAAAGTGGCAGTGGGGCCCAGAGCTATCCCATTTACAGCTGTGCCAGAGACTACAGTGGACAACATCCATGTGGCCACCAAACTGTGTGGCTGGTCCCCATTGGGATGGGGACCAGCTGTGGGGGACCACCTGTCCTGGTCTTGGGCCAGCACTGCCCATTCCAGGCTCTTGACATAGGTTTCATCGTCATCATCCTCCAGGGCTTCTTTGCTGCAGTCCTCTGGGTGGGGTGGATGGGTGGTCAGCAGTAAGAAAACATAGGAGGCTGGTCCTGCGATTTCCTTTTCCAGGTCTGACTGAATGAACTGTGCTGTAGGGAGATGACAGGAGAATTAGGGTCATAGTGGCCACAGTGCTGTACAGGTCATGGCAGCGTGCATGCACTGACACTGTGTGTAGAGTGAAGAGACCGGATCCCAGAGGGAGAGCGACAAACCTAAACAGGGAATAGTCCCACCACCATGGAGGAGAAGGCACTGTGCCAGTGCCACTATGGCCCATCACCACTGTATACACACAACCCACATGTGACAGATAGCCTACAACTTGGTGAACACACCCCACCACCAAGATGCACTCACCCATCACTGGTGGTCCCACACCCCACCACCTGTGACAACACACTCATTACCACTTCAGCCAAATCCCAGGTACCCCAAGCACATCCCACCATGCCAGGGTGTATGTATCCCTGCCCCAAGGGGCAGATGGGCAGCACACTGTGGGGCACAGCCATAGACATGCAGACTGCTGGCCACCACATAGTTGCAGGGACATAGTATTGATGTCCACATCTCATTCAAATCTCCACCATGGCTGCACCATGCACCCCACTTGTTAGACAACTGCACTACCTTCCCGTCCATGAGGGGTGGCTTATGCATACTCACATATCTGGGTGGGCATGACCTAGGATTAATAACTGCTGCCTGGCACCCCATGTAACCTCCAAGGGTGTTGTGTGGATTATATGGCCTCATTCACAGGATCCAGAAACTGGGCAGCCCCTGTTGCTCAAGGGACCCACCGTGGAATGCAGCTCTCAATGCTACATCACCATGGCTTCCTTTGGCCCCCTGCTCAGATCTCAGAAGTCCTAGAACCACTTTCTCACTGCCACCACATGCCTACCCTGGCTGCTTATGGCAATCACATCCTCTGTGATCACCTCCTATGCCAATCGAACATAGCCATCAGTGCTTTTGCAATGGGACATTACCTCCTCCCTGGCCTTGTAGTCCTGTGCCTGTGCACGTAGCTCTTCTGAACTGAAGCAGTGGATCAACAGTGTGTTACCATCATCCATGGTGCTTGCCACAGAAATGTGTGCAACACAGGTGACTGGGGTATACAGACAGTGCCACACAGCTGACCAAACTGAACCCAGCCACCCCACATGGTGTACACCCTGGATGCACACCATGCATGCCTATCCTACCACAGCAGGAGGCCAACCGAATTCCACCCATTCATGTGCACATCCGGCACCATTGCCGGTGATAGATGGCCAGGGTGGACAGTGCTAGTGGCCCACATATCCCTGGACCTCCCACAGGGGTGTCTGTCTGTGAGTGGGTGACCCACTTGCAGTAGGCAGCGTCACTAGGGAGGGCAGCAACTGACATGCCCACAGCACACTGTTGGGGGCTGTGGTACCACACAGCAGCACTTATTGCCCATGGTTCCCCTGCGACCATTGGACAGACACTGCATACTACATGCTTGTCCCAACATCTCTGTCCCCACAGCACACTGCCTTCAAGCTGTCATAGCCACCACCATTAAATGCAACCCCCCACTCCAAAAACAGGATGGAAGACACCCCCACTGGATGGGCACCCATAGACAATGGGGTTTGGGGTGCATCCTCCAGAGCAATGTCACTGTGGTCATGCCCACATGCCTACACAGGACAGCCCATGCTGTACAGGGCCTGGGCCAGGGTCCCTTGGACACAGGCGCCTTGGTGGTATAGGGCATACATGGGGACATCGGTTGCACAGGCCAGCAGTACACAACATGAGAGGTTCCAGAACACTGCAGACACAGACCACTGATGCAGTGGCACTTCGCCAATGTCACTGTCTCATATACACTGGTGACCAGTAGCATATATGCAGAAGACATCTGCTGCAGTCACACAGGCATGGACAGCCACATGTCGTATCACCTTATCCACCCCTGCAGGACTGAGGAGCCAATTGTCTTCCTCCTGTAGCATGAGCCAATACAGTCACAACACAATGGCAGATGGCAACCCTTGCCTACTACAAACAGAACCCATTGCTAGAAGTTGTCCTTTGCTCTACAGGTCTGCTGCAGTGTCCACAGCAATGGCTGACCCCTACAGCAGCCCTGGAAACCTGCATCAGTTTTGGGCTGCAGGTGGCAGAAGCCTGCCTGTCTACACCATGCGTAGCTGCACACTAACCCTAAGCAGATGAACAGATACAGAACATTCCAAAGGGTCTGACTGTGCCCAAACATCCCCACAGTCCCTGTGTGTGGGGACCTCCCTGCTGTTGCCTCCCCAATGGGTCACAGACTGGCAAGTGTGTGTCAGATGACACTGTAGGGTATTTATGCATATCCTGCCATCCTCCATGATGGCAACAGGTGCAGAACACTATATTTTTCAAATGTTCTACAGGATGGGGACACTGCCACATGTGCAGGTACCACATGTCCCTGGACCATGGTGCTGGGATATGGGATATGTCTCTCACACAACAGTCCCACGTATGGATATGCAGGCACAGGGTGGCACGTAACACCATCACACATTAGTAGTACACAGCTGTGGGACAGGGGTTCACTGTGGGCTCAGCATACAAGTACACCTTTGCTACAGTGGCCCACTGTGTGTTCCAGAGGTCCTCAAAGTGACATCCTATGTGCCCTGGTTAGGAGTGGACTATTTATGTGGCATGCCATTAACCCCACACAGCCCATAGCCTGCCACATGACTAGAACTTTCAAATGTCTCTGACTGTCAGGGATGTCTGAGATTTGGCCTCAAATCTGTCTTCTGTCCCACAAACCCTGTAGTTTCTGTGGTGAACAGGTGGGCTGTGCAACACAAATAGATACACACATTAGTGCTGTAGTCTGGAATTCTATTGCACAATGCTTTGCACATTAGGCCACACAGTTTGGTGGGCTTTCCAAGCTGCTATGTTCATTGGTCATGATATGTCTCTGATTTTGTTCATGTGTTTCTGATTTATTGTCACCCTGTCCCTGGTCTGTAGGCAGGTGGTTGAGAGGTATGTATGGGACTATGGCCCGCTATCTGCTACAGCCCTGTGTGTGGTCTGTGATATCCAGTGATGGGTCGTGTCCCTGCTGTGTGTGAGAATCATTGGGGTGATCTGACTTTGGCCATGCTTCCTGGGGGACATGCCCTGCATACTACAAACACACGGGTGACCGCACATACCACACATCCCCCTGCACTCCCCTGTACACTTACCTCTCTTGGCCTGTGATTCAATTGTACTCTCAAGGTGTTGCTGTAGCCTCCCTTAAATAGCTCATGCAATCAGGCATACTAATGTATGAAGATCTGCCTGTAATGACATACTAATGTGGCCTTTAGACCACAGACTGCCCAGTGATCTCATTTGTATGCCCTGGCTGAATATTGCAGGTTTATGGGCAGCACTAACTGGAGAGACACCTGCACATGTTGTTTCCCCACACATGTGGTTGCATGCCCTGTGGTCAGTGTGCAGGTATGATTATGTGTCCTGCCTATGACATCACTAGGCCATGTGGGCTCACGCATGTTGGCACTGTTCACACGTGTGACACTGTGAAGCACTGTGCATGCACCAGGCATGCATGCACAACCCGTACACCTGGTGCCCCATGCCAGCTGAATGCCACAGGCCAACCCCTGGATATGCATTTGGTACTGTGAAACACAGCATTGCACAGTATGACCACCCAAATGTGCTGTGCAGTCGCAACATGGACCTATGACAGGAAGCAGAGTGCCTACATTCTGAAAAAGATTTCTGACACAAATGACATGTTTGACAGGCAATGCATGGCATCTGTCCAGCGAAATCAGTGCCTGTACTACGTTGAGGTGGCCTTCCTGGTAGACCTAGTGGTCATCAGGTAAGACCAGTTCCTGGGGGGATGTGGCAGGGTGGACAGGACCTGCTGGTAAGTTTGGGCCTCTGTAAGCTACCTCTTAACATGTTGCATGGGGGTGCTGCGCACAGGGGACCAGTGTCACCACAGGTTCAGTGACCTGCAATAATGAGAGATGTGCCACCTGTGTGACCTGGGGGCCATGATAGCCAGGGACACTGTCCCCAGGCCAGGTGAGCACTGTGTGATATGTGGTGGGTACATGTACAAGCATATGTATAGGTGTGTAACAGGACATGTACTGCACAGGATAGGCCCTTCTTGGTGAAATGGGCTCCCACCCACTTGCCCCCAGTATGCTTCTTTGTGCAATGGGACCAGCACCCTGACAAGGTGGCCTGTCACTTGCAGGTCACTAGGCACCCTAGGCCATGGGATGGCCCATGCACCCATGCATACTCAGATCCACTCAGGATTGCTGCAGGTGCAGCAGCTGCACCTGCCACAGTGGTGACCACCAGAAGGGATATGGTGACACTGCTATGAGCATGACAGGTGCATGTACAGTGTTGTGGCATGTCCATCAGAACCAGTGTGCAAGGTGTGATGAACCTGACATGTACATGTCATGTGCCATGGAGGTGTAAGAAGACCGCTGCATATTTTAGGCATGTGGTCATTCTGGGGGCTGTACACTGCTAGACACACTCCTGTCCTGCATCTATGTCACACGTATGGACCCACTGTGCTACATGCCTGTATGTGCTGGGTGCTGCATGCAGTGCGTGTTGTCTGCACAGGGTCTGGTCATATACAGGATACTGTGCTGTCACACATCTATAGTTTGCTGCACCATGGGATGTCATTCCAGAGTGTAGTGCCACTGTTGTCATGTGGTACCTGGGGTGCCATGCATACCAATGCCTACAATGCCCAGACAGGAGCTGTGGCTAGCATGTATGTGAGTGACACAGGGGCCAGTGGGATAAGGCCCCTACATGGGGTGGTGTGCACTTTTGTTGTCCACAACCCACATAGGGTGGGCTATACCTGATGCATGTGTGTGTCACAGCCCAGCATGTGTCATGACACTGGTGGTGCCATGGGTGTCTTGCAAAGTGACCCTGTTGGGCCATCCATGATTGCCATGGGTTGCGGATGGCTGATGTTAGGAGCAGCTATGCACTACTGTTAACTTGTGTGTACTGAATGGGGCACTGTGAACCACTGTGGGGGGGGATGATCCCACCGTTCATTTCCTTCCCTACATATCTCAATGCCCAACCCATCCAGCATTGGTCCCAGCCAGCAAAGGACTGGCAGCAAAACAGGGCATCATAGGAGGGGTTGCCAGACTGTGACATTGACCATTCCAGTACCACAGAGAAGTGGCAGACAGGTGAGTACCCTGTGTTGTCTGTGGCACTGAGGTACATGTGTACACATATACGTGGTGGTGTTGCAGTGGCCATGGCCCTACTGCCATCATGGATGTGGGCCTGGCCCTCCCCATTGTAAACATGTCCATATCTAACACTTAGAAACATAGACTTTGATGGCAGATAATGACTGTTTGGCCCACCTAGTCTGCCCATTTTCCTACCTATTGGATAAGCTGCAGATTCTAGTTTACCAACAGCCTACTTTCTCCTACCCCCCCCACTATTATTGCCTTATGGCTGTCCCATGCATTCTTGAATTCTCTCACTGTTTTTGACCCCACAACTTCTTCAGAAAGGTGGTTCCATGCGTCCAACACTCTCTCTCTGTAAAAAAATATTTCTTCATGTTGCCCCTGAGCCATCCCCCCTCTATCTTCAAATTGTGCCCCTTTGTTCTTGCACATCTCTTTTTCTGAAAGATGCTACCTTCTTGGACTTTGTTGATTCCCTTGAGGCACTTGAAAGTTTCTATCATGTCCCCCCCTCTTCCTCCTTTTCTCGAGGGCATGCATATTAATCTCTCTTAGTCTCTCTTCATATGTATTCTGATGAAGACCCTGCACCATTTAAGTTGCCCTCCTCTGGACCATCTCCATCCTGTATATGTCATTGCAGAGATGGGGTCTCCAGAACTGCATGCAGTACTCCATCAGATATGGAACAGCAGTGACTGGGTAGAGTGACAGCTTTGTTGGGCATGAAGCACAGAAAATAAATTGGCACATTCCCACAGACCCCACCATTTCCTTTGACATTGCCACCTGTCGGGCCACACAGATGGTGCAGTGTGTCCATATCCCCTTGGACAATATGTGTGACATTGGCAAGACACACCTTGCCAGGGTAGGGAAAATGATGGAATCACTTCTGAAAGAAAGAATTTTTGAGTACCTAGATGCCAGTGGGGCACAGATCCCAAGGCAGGATGGATTCACAGCAGGAAGGTCATGTCAGACAAATCTAATCAATTTCTTTGACTGGGTGACCAAAATAGTAGACCAGGGAGGGGCTGTGGATATGGCCTACCTAGGTTTTAGCAAGGCTTTGACACAGTCCCACACAAAAAATTAATAAACAAGTTAGCCAGCCCGGGAGTGGGTCCCAGGGTGGTAGCCTGGGTAACAAATTGGCTGCGCAACAGGACGCAGAGGTAATAGTAAATGGAACTCACTCTGAAGAAAGGGGGGTTACTAGTGGGGCACCACAGGGTTCAGTACTGGGGCCGGTCCTTTTTAACGTCTTCATAAGTGACATTGCAGAGGGACTGGAAGGAAAAGTATGTCTCTTTGCAGATGACACAAAGATCTGCAACAAAGTTGATACACAAGGAGGGTGGAAAGGAGAAGGGACTTGGTAAGGTTGGAGAAATGGTCAAAAGTGTGGCAGCTTAGATTCAGTGCAAAGATGTGCAAAGTAATGCACCTGGGAAACAAAAACCCAGGTGAAGAGTACACAATGGGGGGGGGGCAGAGAGACTATCAACAGCAAACATGGAAAGGGATTTAGGGTAGTCATATCAGATGACCTTAAGGTAGGTAAGCAATGTGAGAAGGAGGTAAGGAGAGCTGCGGGGATACTGGGATGCATAGGGAGAGGCATCACCAGGAGAAAATAGAAAGTTGTTATCCCTCTGTACAGACAGTTGGTGAGACCCCACCTGACCCAACCAGCATGAATAACTGAATCATGCTGTCTTAACTGCCCCTTCTGAATCCCAACACCTTCTTCTCATGCAATCACCCCCCAAAAAAATCACCTGGAAAAAAAACTCCTGCATTGAAGAGAGATGTTGTTTCCATTTGAAAAGTATATGATGAATGAATGATATTTTTGACTATAATAAAATGTGATTGGTTGCCATGATGTTGGTGGGACTCAGAGCTCAGACATACTGTATATGCAGCATGGCTACCTTGATATACTGTAGTAGGATCTAAGCAGTGAAATGGTGTGATGAAAGGAAAGCAAATTCCTTCAGAAGTGGATCAAAAGCCAAACACTATCATTATGCCAAAGGATATCCAGTAAAAGAGAACATGGGTTGTGAGGCATGAAGCCTGCAATGGTCAGGTGGCATTTAAGCACACGATGGATCACAGAGACCATGAGTCACCACAGGGAGAAGACATAAAAACAATTAAAATATACAAGAGAAGAAGCAGCAAATGAAGTACAACACAGTTTTGAAACACTGTAGCTGCAGTAACACACATGGAGTGTACAAAAAAAACAGCCTAGGTCCTTGAACTGTACAGATCAGCAAAGTATAAGGGGTTGGTGAAAATAGTTCCTGGAATGGAAGCAGGACAACCCAGATGGGGGAAAAGTAAAGAAAAAAGCTGGATTGAGAACATGCAGCCATGGAAATCAGCAAATGCAGTGGCAGAAAGACTGAGAAGCAGATGTGGAAGCTGAAATGTGGTGGAGTGCAAAAAAAGAAGAGCAGTCATTTAGCCAAAATGATGATGGATGCAGCAGCTGCACAAATACAGAGCATGGGGGCAATGGAGCATGTGAAACAAAAGCAGATATTGATGATAGTGATGATGGAATTCATGGAGGTGCAGTGCTTGGAAGCAAAGCATCAGGAAAAAGCCACAGCAAAGGAGAAGGCACTGATTGCACAAAAGTGTGGGGTTACTGCAAACAGCAGGACAATTAAAGGGGCATGCCCTAAAATAGCCCATGACACTATATCTGGCCCTTCTAGAAGGAGAAGCAATGGGAGATGGAGGTGAAAGCAAGTTCAGAAAGTTTGTGTCATGACCCAAAGCCTATAGAAGAGGAAGCAGTTGTGAGCAGTACAGTGCTCCCATATCTATTGGGATTCCCATATTTTATGGGTTTAAAGTCACAAAATGGGCTATGGGTAGGAAATCATGTGTAAGAAATCCATGGGGATTGTTTCTGGCGCTACGGGAGAATAGTTGAGGAACACTAAGATGGCCACCGAGACTCTCATAGAGAGCGAGACAATGTTGATTGGTGCCTTGGAACCCCACAAGCTGTGATCATGTGTGCCAGAATGACTGCTGAGAGCTGTGATCATGTGCTGGGGTGCAGCACTGATAAGCCAAGAGATAAGAACCACGCACACGCCCTGATGGCTGACAAGGGTGCCCTCCTGATAGGCTATTCAGGTGAGCCCTCCTCTGCATAAATGCAGCTCAGTTTGGGCAGGTAACTGTGAGAAGTTTGAAAAAAATGAGTTTTGGGAGTTGAGGAGTGACGAAAGTTGGAGGAGAACAGGATAGCTGGTGTTTTGGATTCGTAGCAGCCAGCCTGGAGGAGTCTCTGATTATACACACTCACTGCAGCCAGAGTCAGAGGGAGAGATCTGAGTTTTTTCACTGCCACCCTGGTTCTTTTTTCAGCATCTGGTAGCAGGAAGGAGCACCAGAGTTTTCTGATCCAGATCTGCTTTGGGACTGACTGCAATGGGACCAATCAGCCAGGTGCGCAAGCCTAGAAGAACCATCCTGTTTTGGTGGCTCCAGAGTCTTTCTCAGTGACAGCTAAGTGAGTGAGGAGATCGAGAAAGTGATTTGTGCCCTGTGCCTGGATGACTGGAGAAAGATACTATGACAGTGCAACAGCAGCAGAGTTTGACCATCTCAAGAAGCAGGTAAGATGAGCAGAGCTCTGCCCTGGCAGCACACTGTGCTCCTAAAATATTGAATTGATCAGTTAGTATTGCAATTACAGAGCACACTTGTTTCTGTAAGGGAAGGAATGTAAGTTATGAATTTTCTGTCTTTTCAAGGTAATGGAAACTGATAAAGTGGGCTATGGAAACTTATTGCTATGTAGAACCTTAAATCGTGCAACCTAAAATCATCATCATGAAGGAAGTAAAGTATTGAAAAATGATTCAGTATGTTGGGAATCCTGCAGATGACCAATGATTGCAACTTTTGTTGAAGCTAGGTGTATGGTCACACATTTTCTTTATGCAATACCTTTTAAATATAATGTATCAAACAGGAGTGCAAGTGAATTTGAGGACAACTGTACCACAGTATCTGTTTGACCCCCTCCCCACAAAAAAACAACAATCTTTTAAATACCAACCACTTAGCAACTTCTGACATTGTCTCCTGCATTGTACACAACTGATGAATGCTGATACTGTTTTCTGTCTCCATGCCTACTGTTTTCATTCTTGTTAATGTACAGTGTCATTGCTACTAACATGACATGGTGGTGACAGATTTGTGCACGTGTAGTAGCACGTACACTTAAAATGTTCTGGATGGGAAATAAATTCTTAAAATTAGAAAGTTGGAGTAAATCATGCAAAAATGACAGTAAAATACTCCTTTACTCCACTTATCTGTTCCCCTGCAGGGGACGTGTATGCTCTTGACTCTGACCACCCTGGGTCAAGTATTAGGTTCATCTTTGGGATCATCCAGGTTGGTCCCCAGTACTGGGTTCATCTCTGGGGACTAACATGAATATCATCTGTTTTTGTTTCATTTTATTATGTTATTTATACTGGGGAAAACATTGTAGGTAAAGGGGGACTTACCTGCCCTAGGGAGCCAAAAGTAATAGTCCAAAGCGGTGGCGTACATGACCCTGTAAAATAAAGATAGTGAAAGGGGTCACAAAGGATCTGCAACTCTTAAAGGAGATCAAAAGGATGGAAGGGACAGGACTGAAATTAAATTATACTTACAGTATCTGATAAGTTAGGTGCCCTCATTCTGTCAGATCTGTAGAAAGAGAAGAAATAAAAGAGAAAATAAGTTGGTTAGAAGAAAAACAATAAAAGAAACAATATAGAAAAGCAAAAGCAGAGTAAAGGGAGTGTAGATTAGGGAAGGGGGACTTGGGAAAGCCCCTTTTCCCCTCAGTGGTGGCTGAGTGGTCAGTAAATTACTTACATGGATGGTCAACCTCAACGTCAAGCTGGATGACTTCGCAGTAGGGCCCTAAGGTGGATACCAAGAGAACCCCACTTCTTTTGAAATCAAATTAGTATGTTGCCAATTCAGGCTTGACAAATATGCTTAATGTTACATTTACTTATTTTCTGGGAGTGGGGGGGCAGGGTGTCCTCGCTCTTTTTTTTTTATATGTATGCCGTATACAGTAGTACACCTCATTTAGAATCCCATTTATAGCTTATGAATGAGCAAGGGTGAGCAGCTAATATTTGTCAATGGAGAAGTATGGCTTTTTCATTATTGATTTAGCTAGCTCCCAAACAGTTACCTGGCACATTGGCTGGGGACCCAAACCTTGATTAAGCATCTTTTGGCCTGATGCACCCTATATAAAGGTAAGCCATTTGAGACAGATGCAGTTTAGAGTAGGGATCCAGCTGATGGGTTGGTCCACCTCAACATGGTAGCTAGGTGACTTCACAGCAAGGCCCTGAGGTGAGTACCAAGAAACCTCCACTCCTTATGAAATCAAATCGGTAAGTTACCAATTCAGGATGAAAAAATACCATGTTCCAGTAATAGCATTACTGTGTCAGTGTGTGCCATAAGCACTGCAGCATTGTACTGTGTCAGCTGTATCAATGGATGTCACTAAAAATATCTTTTGTAGTGTCTGTCTAGCTTAGTCCGTCATTTCGTTCGCCTTGGTTTCATCAGTGCTGTTCAATTAATCCTAGTTGTTGGCTGCCATCCAGTGACATACTGTCATCATCTGTCTCCTGGGGATCCAGAGTTTGATCTGTAGCCTGGTGAGCATACAATCATGTTTAAACATGCTTAAGAAAAAAGCACTCCTTTTAAGATTATGAAACACACATCTGACACCTTTTTTATGTATTTAACAGAACCAGCAGCAGCGACAGAATCCCACTGGTTGACATGTCTTCCACAAGAGTCAGATCTGGATCACCATCATTTTCTTCCACCCTGCAAAGAAGTTGAGGTATCGACAGAGCTACATAAAAGACTGGGAACTTGAACCTGAATTCAAAGGATGGCTCCAGAAGAGCGACAAAGGGGAAGAACATGCATTCTGCATGTGAGTATATATACACAATTCCAAGAGTTCTGTTCGTTGGGAGGGCTGCAAAAAGTGTGATGTGGTGCAAAGAAGTATTGGAGTGCATGGACTGTCATTAAAATAGACAGCTAGTGTAAGCCAGGGGTGCTAACAGTGTAGTAATCAGTCAGAGGATTTTGGGCGGGTGGAGGAGATTGTGTTTTGTTGTAAATTACAAAACTAAGCCTGCCTTTCTTTTTCTTTCTGTCTATCTGTCTCTTTCTCTCTGTCTTTCTCTCCCCCTCTCTCTCTCTCTATTCCTTGCAACAAACACATCATGGTTGCCACCGGAGGAAAGAATGATCTTCATGATCATGGTCGAGGAGAAAAACACAAGAAGCGGCTAACATCACTCTCATCAAATGCAATGTTCAGCAAGTTTTTTGCATGTTCCCTGGATGCTGATGTGGCTTCAGCAGAATTGTTGTGGGCAAGAGCTGTGGCAGAGCATCACTTGCCATTTGCACTGGCAAATCACATGAATGAGATGTTCCCAGTGATGTTCAAGGACTCCAAGATTGCAAAGAAGTTTGCCTGTAAGGAGAGCAAAACAAAATCCCTGTTGGTGAATGCCATTGGAGAAGAGCTCAAGCTATCTGTTGTTGAGCAAATGAGAAAAATAAAATGTCAGTCTCCTCATCAATGAAAGCAGCGATCAGACTATTGCAAAGCAGCTGTCTCTACTTGCTCGCATCCTTGATGCCCAGGGATGGGTGAGGTCATGCTTTTACAAGTTGATTGAAGTCCAGAGTGCACCTTCTACAGTACATCTGGAGTCACATTTGATGTAGGGACCTTATACAATGCCTTTACAGAGGAACTCAGAAAGGATGTAATCCCCCTAGAACACATTGTAGGGTTTGGGTCTGATGGAGCCAATGTGAAGATAGGAGTAAGAAAAAGTGTTCTCTCTAGACTGAAAAAGGAGCTGCTGTACATCTTCAACATTCTTTTCATCTGTCATGTTGCCCACCTCATAGCAAATGACACTTGCAAAGTGTTCCCTGATGAGGTACAGACCCTGCCTGTAGACATCTGGTACTACTTTAAGAAAAGTGCTAAACAAATGCAAACCTTTCAGGACTTCACCAACACAAAACCATACAAACTTCTGAAACCATGTTAGACCAGATGGTTCAGTCTGCACCAAGTGGCTGGAAAAATTATAGAACAGTATCTGGCACTGAAGTCTTATTTTGAAAGTTCAAGCAAAAGAAGTGCAACAGTTTTGGGAATCTGGACTGCTTTATGTTCCAGTCTAGTAAAGCTGTGCTTCATGTTCCTGGACTATGCATTACCACTCATTCTAGAATTCAGTCTTCTTTTCCAGCAGGAGAAGCCAAACATTCACATTGTTCTCCGTTAGCTGGAGTTTTTATTTTTGTTTTGTTTTTTAGTTGTTTAATCAGGAGTAGCACACTAAACTGAAAGCTTTTTTACATGAGCAACCTGGGAGCACAGGGAAGTTAAGGGACTTGCTCAGGGTCACACAGTATGCAAGTGGAAGCTGTGGGATTCAAACCCGGGTCTGGTCTGCTGGATGTCACCAGATTAGCAGCTCAGAGCCTTAAACCACTGCACTATACTGCCTCCCTTCCCTCTGTACAAAAAACTGCTATCGAAATTCATAACCACTGCCACTATTCGAGAAGCTGCACATGTTCAGGATATTGATGTCACAAACACAGACTTCTGCCTCCCATTGGACCAAGTCGCTTTTGGAAAATCTGATTGCAAATTACTTCTACAGCAACTGGAAGAGGAAGGAGAAGAAAAAATAGTTCTACAGTTTCTTTCACTAGCAAAGGATTTCTGGATTGAGACATGCCAGCCAGCGAAAAGGAGAATGCCATTTGTGGTCTACGATGGTGGCATTTATAAACATCTGGAGGCACTGAACCCAGAGAAACAACATGTCTTGAATGCTAAATTCAAAGCATTGGCAGACCACTTCCCCAGCACTGTCAGAACCAGTGATGAAGTCAGGGATCAACTTGATGATGAAGTACTAGAATACAAAATGACGACCTTCCCAGAGGAAAAGACTACCTTACCAGTTGACAAGTACTGGTAGTACATCAGGAACTTGAAGAATCCCAGGAATCCAAGTGACTTAAAGTTCCCCCTACTAGGCAGACTTACATCTGCACTGCTAATCCTGCCCCATGGAAATGCCGACATGTAGTGTTTATTTAGCGATGTCAACCGTACCAAAACAAAGGACGGAAGCTACATGAAAGGAAATACACTCAATGCTGCATGTTTCCTTCAATAAAACAGAAGATGACAGCTTTAAATTTAAGTCAACTAAGACAATGCTAGAATGCTGTAAAAGCAAGGACAAATATTAAAGGTGCACACATTTGCATGGTGGATGGATCCTAAGTGACTTTGCATATGACTCCTCAGGTATCACTTTTACTCTGAGAAACTTTGTACATCACTCCACAGGTGTCCATTTTACCCTGAGTAACTTTGCACATGACTGAGTCCCCAGATGTCTGTTTTGTCCAAAGTAACTTTGCACATGACTCCTCGGGTGTTCATTGTAACACTTCGTACTTATTCATATATATGCCTGCTTATCTTTTTATACCACTGTTCAGTATCAGTGTTTCCCTTCTATGTCAGTTCTTCCCCACCATTGTTTGTTCTTTTTGTGTTACTTGTAAATATCTTTTAGTTGTAGTGTAATTATGTGATATGTTTTTTAGGTCAGTTTTAATTCTTACAGTAAACAAGAACACTCAAGGGTGCCGGAAGATGGTAAAAGCTGAGGGGGCTGAGAATCAAAAGGGCACTTATGAGGGTACAAAGGGCACTTTTTCTATACTAGTTTTTGCCATACAGAAATAAAAAGTGGAGTGGCTACTGCCCCTCCCCCCCCCCAGTTCCGGCACCTATGAGAACACTTAAAACAGCCCGAACATGTGTTGTAGTGATTTTATTGACAACTATAATGATACCAATTGCAAAAATAAATTGACTTGAGCATACGGGAAAATCTACTGGAATTTCACCAAAGTTTTAGAGGGAAAATACAGAAAAAAATAGGATCTGTTACAGGAAAATGCTTTGGCAGATCTGGGAGCACTGGCATTATCAAGGGAGAAGATTAGGGTTGTCACCTTTAAGTGAGGCAAAAACCAGATGTATAACCAAACCCCAAACTCCACCCATAGCTCCACCCCTTTTCATGCCTACATTGTTCCCCCTTTGAAGTCATGTGTTATGTCAGTGAAGACTTTAATGGAGCAGTAAAAGACTATACTTAAAGGAGCAGTTCAACAAAAATGTTAAAATACTGTACCTTTAAAATTTTCTGTTGATTTATTTATTTATTGAAATAGTTTTACCAGGTAAACATATAGAGATAAAGGAAATCCCATTTACAGATGTGACCAGTGGAGAAAAGGGAAATAATGTTAATAGTGTACAAAGATATATAATAAAAAAAATTTCATATGATGTGTACTATAAACAGTATACAAAGACATACAATTAACCAATTATTTCCTGTAATGTGTACTATATATTTTTTCTGAATCCAGTTCCTTTTCATGACCACAATATTTCAAAGCCAAGTGAGTATACTTTTTTCTTTAGAAAAAAAATCTAAAACATTTAAATATGCTTAAATATTGTTAGACACGGAAGACTTTACTAACAAATAGAAATGGAAGATATAATAACTGAATCTTGTTACTAAAAGTTGGGTCAGATTTTCCCCCAGATTTACTGCAGGGCTGCTTTAACACGCAGGGTAGAAGCAATTAGGTTAAGTGACTGCTAACAATCTTAATGGCCATACTGTACACCTCCTTGACTGCTTGTACAAACAAAGGGTTCTAGTGACAAAAAACTAGTTTGGACATGCAGCGGAGACAATGAGTGATATGACAGAATCTGTTGTAAGAGTACGTGAGCACACAGAATGGTTCAGAAACCTCACTCTCTCTGAGCAAAACTGAATATTGTAAGTGCATAAGAACCCTGAAAACTTGGGGCTGGATTAACAAAAAGACATGGGACTAAGTCCCATTCCACAACTACAGCTGAGAACCAAAATTACCACAGCTGCAGAGATTCGTATTCTCAGTCCTCCACAGCTCCGGGAGATGTTACGTCTGGTCTCGCCACCCATAACATTTTTCTGCCGCTGTGGGGGAAAAAACACCCACAAGCTACAGTACCATTAAATCATGAAGCCGGCCATAAACCAGCTCCACCTTTGAGATTATCACAGCTTTGGGAAAACTGCAGCTCTGCAAGAAGCAACCCACTTGTACCAGTTTTTTCCCACAGCTACAAGAATTTTGGAGGCTTTGTGAATCTGGTCCTGGATCAGTAGGTACACATCTTGACAGGTGCGAGCCATAGAGAACAGAATGCTACCTGGAGGTGAGATTCCAATGATAAAGCAGAGATCATGCCAGTGAAAAATAATTCAGTGGTTCCAAAGCTAGGAGGCATTTGTTTTTTATTATTTTTATTTTTGTGACTGGTTGAGCTAACTGAATCTGAACCCCTTTTATGGTACAGAGGCCATGGGCAAAAGATCTGGCAACATGAAAAAATGAGACCAGAAGAAAGAATGGGAACACCAAGTGGCACACAGTAGCAAAAAGTGGGAGGTGAGCATACACAAAGTCCACAACAATAAATGAGGTTCCATGTTGCTACTTGTGAATACACTTTTTTTTTCCTCTATAGAAGTGCTTTTCCTCTATGAGTCACACTGGTGTGACTCTTCAGCCATACTGTACAGGGCACTCTCAACCAACACTGTCTTCCCTCATGGCTGAGAGGGAAAGTTCTTCATGGACCCATCCCCCCCACAGCAAGGTCACGGTGGAGAGGGCTTCCTTCCCTTGGTAGCACACAGTCCCGAAGGAACACCAGCTAGAGTGGACAGGGAGGTCAGTGTGTCCCGGATTGACATCACAAAGCCCCTGGTTTGCTCTGTTTTCCTCTTTCTTTTTCTTCCAATACGTCTGCTCTTATTGGGAAGGTCTGGTACCACCCTTCGAGGGGTTTTACCCTAGATGGCCTGATGGCGGTGCTGGATCTATCGAGTATATCAAGTATAAGCAAGGATACAGAGAACCTGCTGCAGGCCTATAATATGGCTGTGTCAGGGGATCTGGACTCCGTTGCTCCTGTCCGTGTTCACCCACTCGCTCTCCATCCTTGGTCCCCTTGGTTCAATGGGACCTTGAGTGAGTTGAGGTGAGTTGGATGAAGGCTGGAGTGATGCTGGCAGAAATCTGGTCCTGATGCTGACAGACTTAGACTGATGTCCCATTATAAAGATTATCAGTTGGCTATCTCCCATAAGAAGACAGAATTCTTCTCCAGGGAGACAGCTGCTGCAGAGAACTGACCAGCCCAGCCCAGCTCTTGGACAATCCAGACTGTCTCCAGTCATGGAGAGCATTGTCACAAGGATGATGTGACGCATTTGATTGGTTCTTTGCAGATAAGGTTGCCAGCATCAGAGTGGATATCTGTGTGGCTCACTCCAATGGGGACTGCAGTGGTTGGTAGGAAGTCACTGCTCCTCAGTTTGTTTGGTCAGATTTTGAATGGTTGGTGATCACGGTTGTCGTGAAAATCATCCAGAGTTTGCAGCCGACATGCTGTAGTTTAGACTTGGGCCCAAATCACCTTCTTGTGGGGTGTGTTGAGGTCATCAGCCCTGTCCTAGTAGAGATAGTTGGGTGTTCTTTAGAGACAGGTGTGTTTCCAGAGACCCTGAAGTAGGAGGTGGTGACACCACTCCTTAAGAAATCTTCTCTTGACCCCCTACTGTCTAGTTAACTACAGGCCTGTCTTTAACATTCCTTTTGTAGAGAAGGTTATTGAGAAGGCAGATGGGCTGCAGCTGGAGGATCACCTTACCATCCATGAGATCTATGATCCTCTCCAGTCAGGTTTCAGGAAGAGGCATAGCACCGAGACAGCACTTGTCCAGGTGCTAAATGATCTCCTGATAGTGAGAGATCAGAGGACCCAATCCATCATGATTCTTCTTGATCTCTCTGTAGCATTTGACACTGTTGCCCATGGTGTGCTTCTGGAGCACCAGAGGCTCATCTATGGACTGTCGGGTACGGTTCTCAGGTGTTTTTACTTGTACCTAACTGGCAGTCTTCAGAGAGTGGTGTCAGGGATTTATTCCTCTGACCCAGTCTCCCTGCATTGTGGGGTCCATCAGGGCTCTGTGTTATTGCCTATATTGTTTGTGGTGTATATGCTATGGTTGGGGGACATTGTGTGGCAGTATGGGCTGAGTTTTCACTGCTATGCAGATGATATTCAGCTCAACATGTCCTTTGTGCCTGGGCAGGATGATACGGTCTTGATGTTTAACAACTGCCTCACTGAGATCCAGGATTGGATGAGTGACAACTGGTTGAAGCTGAACCCTGACAAGACCGAGGTGTTGGTTGTGGACCTGGGTCATCAGGTTGAGGGACAATTGGCTGGGAAACCTTCTGAGCTTTGGCTTGGTGGCAGCCAGCTGTTGACCTCGGCCCAGGTGCATAATCTGGGCATCATTTTTGATGAAGGGCTGACACTTAAATTACAGGTGTCGGCTGTTGTCAAATCCTCTGTTTTTCCTTCAGAGGAATATCACCTGGATAAAAACACCTGGTCCCACCTGATGATCTTCCAACTCTGGCCCATGCCTTTGTGACCTTGCACCTTGATTGCCGTAACTCCATATACCAAGGGCTTCTGGGGGTCAACATTCACCGCTTGCAGCTGATGCAGAATGCGGTGACCAGGTTCTTGACTGGCTTACCTCAATCTTGCCATGTCACACCTATGCTCCACAGCCTGCACTGGCTGCCCGTTCAGTGGCGAGTCACCTTCAAGGTCGATTTGCTGACCTATAATGCCCTACACGGACAGGGTCCATACTACTTGCAAGGACTCCTGTCTCCTTATTGCCCCCTCTGCCCACTTCACTCCACCAATGAGGGGTTGCTGGAGATTCTCAGGGTCAATTTGAAGACACTGGGTGCCAGAGCTTTTTTGTTTGTGGCCCCGACTTTGTGGTATTCTCTATCTCATTCGGTAAGGCAGTGCTTTACTGTGGAGAGCTTTAAGTTGACCTTGAAGACTTATCTGTTTAGACTCTCATTTTTGGAATTCTGATCATTTATTTTAATGAATACTGTTGTTTTGATATGTTTTAATGTTGTGAGATGTGCTTCCTGCTGTATTTTTTATGTTTTTGTACAAGTGCGCAGACATTTTGATTTGCGCTTTTAAAGAAATAAAGTGAGCTGAGTTGAGTTCCAGAGCTGCAGTGGACATGAATGATGCACCTGTGTAGAGGTACACATATTCCAGAACCATGTCTCCTTCCACCCCCCACTGACATCTTAACTCCCATGCGACAGCGCTACCATCAGGCCTTCCCCAGGTGGCAGCCAAGAGTTTGTAATGCCCACCACTCTGATCCGAGTGAGGAGAGCTGCTAGGTTGCTGCTTGATCCCCTCTCAGCCCTCTTCCCTGGCTGGTTCAGTGACCTGAGCTCATTCCTGAACTCGGGTCACCAGCATGGGAAAAGATAAGGTGTGCACAATGCCTCAGCCCTGTATACCACTGGACCAGATTTGACTGCACGCTTTGATAGGATTCTGGTGGTGGTCAAGCAGCCTGCAACCAAAGCAAATTATAGGCAACTTGTATGTCAAATTGTAACAGTGTCAGTGGCTCAGTAGGTAATACACTCGCTTTTGGGGCTGGAGAGATCAGAAGGCTGTGGGCCTTAGGCCTACACCTGGTGCATGGGGGACTACCCAGCTATAAGTGACACTGTAGTGCAGTATGAGGGGTGTGCTGCATTGGTCAGTTGCCATAATGAAAATAGTCATTCAATTGACCCCTCTGAGCATTTACCCCAACATCCCCTATTTATCCCCCCACCTTCCTGCTTTCTCTTCACAAATATTAATCCCCCCAATATTCACCCAAGTTCCCCCTCACCTCAGCCCCCACTTTAAAACCCTTTCCTTATCCTCTCCCCATTACCCAGCCCTGCCCTATCATCTACTTACGTAACCCTGGGTGGATTCTATCCAATCCAACCCCCTGACTACTCAGTCCCCTTATTCTGTCAGCCCCTTTGTTTCTGACTCCACCCCCCCTGCTCTCATCTATTCTGTCTTCCCCCTCCTTTGGTCACTACCACTTCTGACCCTCCATAACTCTACCTGCACACTCTAAAGCTCAGCTACCACTATAAATTGCTTGTCCAACTTAGACATGCTCTTAGTACTGTTGCAATAAAGTTGATCTCTCCTACCTGATGTATTTTAACTGTACTTGCTTGAATCTGTATCTGTATGTACAATAATATACTTGCCTGCTGTAAATACCCTATCTGTTCTGTAATGTCTGTGACGTAGACAGTCAGTTCTGAGTGCTGTATCATTTTTTTAATATAAAATGTATTACTGGCTGTTACTGCTGAAGGTCTGGTGCTCTAGGAGTGACCTCACCCCCCCCCCGGTTTTCAGCTGACAGATGCAAGCCATGGGAAAATGCTGACAGCTTGTGAGTTCACACACACACTCAGTTTTTAGAGACAATGTGTTACATGGAAGGCTTTAATCAAGGATCTCATGTTTTTCTGAGTTTATTACAGCTGTATTTGCTATATCATATCCATTTTATGACGTTGGAGAGGAACCTAGATTGTTACACAGGGGTGCAAGGTTGTAAATGCTCCTGTGAAGCCTGTGTGAGGGAGGATACAGCATAGATCAAAAGAAGTGTCATTTGAAGGACATGAATTATGTTGAAGTTGCAGTCCCACACAAAAGATTAATATTTGACACAGTCCCGCACAAAAGATTAATAAACAAATTAGCCAGACTGGGAGTGGGTCCTAGGGTGGTAGCCTGGGTAAAACACTGGTTGGACAACAGGACACAGCGGGTAATAGTAAATGGAGTCCACAGTGAAGAAAGGAGGGTTACTAGTGGTGTACCGCAGGGTTCAGTACTGGGTCCAGTCCTTTTTAATGTCTTTATAAGTGACATTGCAGAGGGACTGGAAGGGAACGTATGTTTCTTTGCAGATGACACAAAGATCTTCAACAGGGTTGATACACAAGATGGAGTGGAAAGGATGAGAAGGGACTTGGCAAGGTTGGAGGAATGGTCAAATGTATGGCAGCTTAAATTCAATGCAAAGAAGTGCAAAGTAATGCACCTGGGAAGCAAAAACCCAGGGGAAGAGTACACAATGGGGAGTGAGATACTGACAACAACAAAAATGGAAAGGGACCTGGGGTTAATCATATCAGACAACCTAAAGGTGGGCCAGCAATGTGAGAAGGCAGTAAGGAGGGCTGGGGGGATACTGGGATGCATAGGGAGAGGCATCACCAGTAGAAAACAGGAAGTTGTTGGCCCTCTGTACAGACAGTTGGTAAGACCACATCTGGAGTACTGTGTACAGTTCTGGAGACCCTATCTCCACAAAGACGTAGACAGGGTGGAGGCTGTCCAGAGGAGGGCAACCAAAATGATGCAGGGTCTGCATCAGAAGACATATGAAGAAAGACTAAAGGAACTAAAGATGTATAGCCTTGAGGAAAGGAGGGAGAGGGGACATGATAGAAACTTTCAAATACCTCAAGGGAATCAACAAAGTCCAAGAGGGTAGCATCTTTCAGAAAAAGAGATGTGCAAAAAACAAGGGGGCACAATTTGAAGATAGAAGAGGGACGGCTCAGAGTTAATGTGAGGAAGTATTTCTTGACAGAGAGGGTTGTGGATACATGGAACAACCTTCCTGAGGAGGTCATAGAGTCAAAAACAGTGGGGGAATTCAAGAATGCATGGGACAGACATAAGGCAATTCTAGTGGGGGGTAGGAGGAAGTAGACAGTTGGTTAACTAGGATCTGCAGCTTATCCATTAGGTATGGAAATGGGGAGACGAAGTGGGCCAAGCGGTCATTATCTGCCATCAAATTCTATGTTTCTATGTTTCTTGCAGAATGTAATACTTAAAAAAAAGTCATCCTATTTTTGTATAAGATATAAATATATTTTTTTTACATAATCTGACAGAGGAGGAGCTAGCTGACCTCACACAAAGAAGTGGTTGGCCAATACAGTTGTTTAAGGAATACTCTGTTTTACTTACACACATTTTTTACCTAGACTCTGACTAAGGAAAGATCTTTGGAGCACTTGTAAACAAGCATTTAGAAAAATTTCAAATCTAAGTACTGTAAATAGGAATTTGCACTGTTTAAACCTTGTTCTTTTAAAAGATTTGTATGTCTTGTGATATAAGAGTTCTGTATTTTGCATTTTACGAATTTTTAACTATTTTAGTAAAATTCTTTATACAACTTACTTGGTCTGTCTTTGAATTTCTTTTAGTTGTAAGAAAAGTATTTATGGTTATAGCAGACAGCAGGCATAAGCTTGAATGGTGGTACCAAACTGGAAAGAGAAGTGTTTTAAATCTGAGGTCTTTATTAAAGTTTTTAAGGGTTCATCTCTGTATACCTGGTTAGGTGCCCATAGACAAAGATAGCTGGTCCCCCTAAGACAGAAATATCTAAGCCTGTGCATTGGGTATGCTAGCAAGGGGTTCACAGTTTGAATCCCTCCAGAACTTGAGACCAAAGGTTGATCTGAACTCACAAAACAGACAAGAGGGTTACCTTGTTCTGTTAAACTGTTTACAAGACTGTGCTTGGAGGTTGGAACTTTGGGAGCAGAGGGCCTGACCTGCTGAGTGGGTTTGTGACAGATTGGTTGACAGAGGAGGCATAATTTTAGTATCACAAGCTTTTATTGTTCTGTGTCAGCTGAGACCGTAAGCTCTCTTACAAAGAAAGAAAAAGGCAGAGTTTTATTTTAAAAAGAAAACAGAACTATATATCACTTGGTGTACAGTTAAGTTACTACTCATTTTATTTTTTTTCCTAAAGTGCAGTCAGAGTAGCAGTAGTCAGGAAAGATGTCTTCCAACTACAGCAGGCACACTGTAGATTACTTAAGGCAGTTGTGCGGGGACAGAGGAGTCCTGTTTGAGGTGACAGCAAGCAAGCAGAGCCTCATAGATGCCCTGATGGTAGCAGATTCCCAGAGCAGCGAGTCACCAACCATGACTAGAAAGGACCAAACCTCAAGTGTGGAAGGGCTAATAGTCAGTGAAAGGTCCAGAGCTGATGAGGAGGACAGCAGGGCCACTGTCAGTGAAGGGCCACAGCAGCAGAGAAAGGTCACCAGTATCCTGAATCCAGAGGTACTCAGGCTGCAAATTGAGTTGCGCAGGATGGAATTGGAGGAAGAGTGAGAGAAGTGAGAGGCGGACTGTGAGTCAAAGCGAGAACGCCAAGAGGCAGAGTGAGAGAAGTGAGAGGCAGGCCATGAGAGAGAACACGAATGCCGAGAGGCAGAGTGAGAACAGATAGATGCAGACCATGAGGAGCATGAGCACCAGCGAGCTGCAGAGGAGAAGAGAAAGGAGCGCCAGAGGCAACATGAACTGGAGAAGATACGACTCCGACCAGCGGCACCAGAGCAGGTAAGTGGCTTGGGTTTAACTGGAACTGCAGGACTGGGTTACAAATTGAACTCCAAATTAATAGCTGAGTCTAAGGAAGGGGACAACATGGATGTCTTTTTAAATTCTTTTGAAGAAGTTTGTATTCAGGCTAAAATTTCTAGAGAGTCCTGGAACTTCCAGCTATCCCCGCTACTTTCCGGGAAAGCTCGGGATGCATTGGGCCAAATGGACAATGAGGACAGCAATGATTACAGCAAGCTAAAAGCTGCACTGTTAAAAAAGTTTGAATTAACTGCTGAATCATACAGAGCTAAATTCTGTAAGCTCAGGAGAAGCCCTGATATGAGCTACGAGGAGCTAGCCACGAAACAACATCAGTTTTTAAAACATTGGTGGGAAGGTATTGAGGCAAACTCTGTTGACAAAATTGAAAATGTGATTTTATCAGAACAGTTTTAATGGGCTTGCCCAGCTGAGCTAAAAACCTGGCTAGAGGACCGAGATCCAAAAACAGTGCAAGAGGCTGCTGAACTCTAGGACCACTATGCCAACAGCAGACCTGCTCTGAGAGTGAATGGGGTGGCTGTGGCAGTGCAGAAATGGAAAAGCGTGCCTTCAGGGCAACTAAAACCCTCACTTCCTCCAACAAAACCAGTTAGCCCCAGGTTTCAAAGAAAAGATTTCTCTAAAGTAAGAAATGTATGTTGGCTGTATAAAGAGACTGGACATATTGCCAGACAGTGTCCCAAAAAGGTGAGCAATAATACACAACAGGGTGCTAGAAAAGAAGTGGGTTGTTTTTGTGTCCCTGGGAACATGCCAGTGGAAATGAGGGAACACATGCACCAAGTCATGGTAAATGGTGTGCAGACGCAAGGGTTAAGGGACAAAGGGGCATCTCTGACATTAGTAAAGAGGGATCTGGTACAGCCTGGTCAACTTATACCAAATAAATACATCACTGTACAAGGGTTTACTGGTGAAGACAAAACATTGCCAGTGGCTAGTGTTCTCCTAGACTGGGATGAAACAGGGGGAACTGTGCAACAGGTGGCTGTAGCCAAAATGTTAGCTGTGGATGTGATCCTAGGTGACAATCTCCAGCAGGGGATGGTATGTGCAGTTACCGTAGCCAAGCGGTAAGGGAAAATTGTAGTTCCCTGAACCCCACAGAAGCTATTGTGGAAACCACTGAGATGCTGGTCCCCCAACCTGTGTCTCCTGATATGGAGATTGATAAAAAAGGGGTAGAAATTTCCCCGGTAGCAAGTGACCACACAGCTACGGAAGGTTACTCCGAAGAGGGAGGGGTGAGCCATTGTCTGAGAGTTGGGATTGACTGTGATCCTGAGTTCCCTGACTCTAGTACTAGGGACCCTAGTTTAGTGACTGAAGGGGACCTGTCCCATGTCTTGGGAATGTGTGAGGGGATTGCAGCTGCTCAGAGGGGTGACCCTAGTTTAGAGAAGCTGAGGGCTTGGACAGACTCGGATGACACATAGGGAGGTGACGGCAGACATAAGGTTTATTGGGAAAATGGACTTATGTATACTCAGGCAGTACAGACAGAGGGAGGAGGGAGGGATGCTAGGCAGGCAGCTTGTCATTCCCCAGGGGTATTGTGAGCACTTGCTCAAGATTGCACATGATATTCCCTTGTCTGGTCATCTGGGAATTGCACACATGATGCAGCAGCTGGCCCAGAATTTCTACTGGCCTAACTTCACCCAGCAGGTGAAGGAGTTTTGCAGGTCTTGTCACTGGTGCCAAGAAATAGGGAAAGTGGGCATGAAAACCCAAGCAGCCCTGATCCCCTTGCCCATAGTGGAGAAGCAATTCCAGAGGGTGGGAATAGATATTGTGGGGCCTTTAAATACCCCCAGCTCCTCAGGGAAGAGATTCATCCTGACTGTGGTAGATTATGCTACCTGGTACCCAGAGGCAGTCGCCCTATCCTCACTAAGGATGGACAAAGTGGCAGATGCCTTACTTGGGATTTTTTCTCATGTTGGGTTTCCACAGAAGGTAATCATCGCTCGAGGGGGTTACTTCATGTCGGACCTGATGAAATATTTATGGGAGAAGTGTGGGGTGGTACAGAGATGCATGACACCATATCACCCACAAGCCAATGGACTTGTGGAAAGATTCAATGGTACCCTAAAGTCAATGCTCTGAGCATTTTCTGAACAGCATGGGAGGGACTGGGAGAAATACCTTCCCAACCTGTTGTTTGCATACAAGGAGATGCCCCAACAGTTGACAGGATTTTTCACCTTCGAACTCTTATATGGACGACGGGTACGTGGGCCCCTAGACTTGATCTGGGAGGACTGGGAAGGCAAGCACGCCACCCAGAGATCTCCCATTGTGGATTATGTCCTTAGGTTTAGGGAAAGGCTGAAGGAGCTTATGGGAACAGCCCAGAGCAACCTAGTAGCTGCCCAATAGAAACAAAAAGTGTGGTACGACCGCAGAGCCAGAGATCGCTTGTATATGGTGGGTCAGGAAGTCATGGTCCTTATTCCGGTCTGGAAAGACAAGCTGCAGGCTGAGTGGGCAGGACCGTACAAAGTGGTTAGGAAGGTAACTGACATGAACTACATTGTGGAGTTACCTGACTGAAGACAGACTGAAAGGATGTACCATGTCAACATGAGACCCCCTTCTGGATTTGCTGGAGGAAAGTAAGTGGGAGTCCTCTGTGGAGGCAGTAAAATTGTCTCCCCAGCTGGCTCCGGACCAGGTCCAGAAAGTAAGGGAGGTTTTAGCAGACCTTGTCCCGTTGTTTAGCACCAAGCCTGGACTAACCCCCTTAGCAACACACAATGTGGAGACAGAGACACAGACGCCCATACGGCAGACAGCATATCGGGTGTCAGAGGCTGTCCAAAAGAACATAAGGAGGGAAGTGGAGGAGATGCTTGAGTTAGGGGTAATCCAGAGATCCACAGCCCCTGGGCCTCACCCATAGTTCTTGTGCCCAAGCCAGATGGCTCAACTTATTTCTGTGTGGACTATCGTGGACTAAATGCAGACATGAAGTCAGACACCCACCTGACTCCCCGGATGGATGAACATCTGGACAAGTTGGGAGGGATGACCTACCTTACGACCATTGACCCGACAAAGGGGTATTGGCAGGTAGAATTGACAGACAGAGCTAGAGAGAGGTCAGTCTTCATCACTCCGATAGGCTTATTTGAGTTTAAAGTAATGCCTTCCGGAATGAAGAACGCCCCAGCCACTTTCCAAAGGTTGGTGAACCTGGTATTAAATGGTGCTGAGGAGTACGCCGTGGCATACCTCAATGACATTGCTATCTTTAGTACCAGCTGGGAGGAACACCTATCCCACCTTAGGGAAGTGCTGGGCAGGATACAGTGGTCCGGGCTCACTGTCAAAGCCGAGAAGTGCCAGGTGGCCATGGGAGAAGTGGCATACTTCGGGCATGTGGTAGGCCGGGGACAGCTCCGTCCTAACCAAATAAAGATAGAGGTGATTCAGGCGTGACCCAGACCAGAAACCTGGAAGCAGGTCAGGAGCTTTCTAGGGACAGCAGGGTACTACAGGAAATTTATACCCAATTACAGTGCTCTGGCTGCTCCCCTATCTGACCTGACAAAGAAAAAGATGCCAAAGAAAATTACCTGGGGCCCAGCCTGTGAGGAAGCCTTTACCAGACTGAAGGAGGCACTGTGCAGTGCTCCTGTTTTGACAAGTGCTGACTATAGCAAAACCTTTATAATTCAGACGGATGCCTCAGATGTGGGTATTGGGACAGTACTGAGCCAGACGTCCAGCCAATGGATAGATCACCAAGTAGTGTACCTGAGCAGGAAGCGTCTTCCCAGGGAGCAAGCGTACAGCACAGTGGAAAAAGAATGTATTGCTATAGTGTGGGCCCTAAAGAAGCTAGAGCCATACTTGTATGGGCAGGATTTTGTGGTGCAGACTGACCACAACCCTCTGGTTTGGCTGATGCAGATGAGGAAAAACAATGGCAGACTACTAAGATGGAGTCTTGCTTTACTAGGGTATGATCTAAAAATCGTACATAGATCTGGAGCGAAGAACCAGAACTCAGATGGGCTGTCTAGAGTCTATGAGGAGTGAACTGATTTGGGAAGCTCATCCCATGTAGGGGAAAAAACACCCCAAATTCAGTCTAGGTGGGGAGGAGTGTGATGTAAACAGCCAGTTCTGAGAGCTGTATCATTTTTTTTAAATATTAAATGTATTACTGACTGTCACTGCTGAAGATCTGGTGCTCTAGGAGTGGCGTCCCCCCAGCTTTCAGCTGACAGATGCAAGCCATGGGAAAATGCTGACAGCATGTGAGTTCACACACACACTCAGTTTTTAGAGACAATGTGTTACATGGAAGGCTTTAATCAAGGATCTCATGTTTTTCTGAGTTTATTACAGCTGTATTTGCTATATCATATCCATTTTATGACGTTGCAGAGGAACCTAGATTGTTACACAGGGTTGCAAGGTTGTAAATGCTCCTGTGAAGCCTGCGTGAGGGAGGATACAACATAGATCATAAGAAGTGTAATTTGAAGGACATGAATTATGTTGAAGCTGCAGAATGTAATACTTTAAAAAAAAAGACATCCTGTTTTTGTATAAGATATATATATTTTTATACATAATCTGACAGAGGAGGAGCTAGCTAACCTCACACAAAAAAGTGGTTGGCTAATACAGTTGTTTAAGGAATACTCTGTTTTACTTACACACATTTTTTACCTAGACTCTGACTAAGGAAAGATCATTGGAGCACTTGTAAACAAGTATTTAGAAAGATTTCAAATCTAAGTACTGTAAGCAGGAATTTGCACTGTTTAAACCTTGTTCTTTTAAAAGATTTGTATGTCTTGTGATATAAGAGTTCTGTATTTTGTGCTTTACATATTTTTAACTATTTTAGTAAAATTCTTTATACAACTTACTTGGTCTGTCTTTGAATTTCTTTTAGTTGTAAGAAAAGTATTTGTGATTATAGCAGACAGCAGGCATAAGCTTGAATGGTGGTACCAAACTGGAAAGAGAAGCATTTTAAATCTGAGGTCTTTATTAAAGTTTTTAAGGGTTCATCTCTGTATACCTGGCTAGGTGCCTGTAGGCAAAGATATCTGGCCCCCCTAAGACAGAAATATCTAAGCCTGTGCATTGGGTATGCTAGCAAGAGGTTCACAGTTTGAATCCCTCCAGAACTTGAGACCGAAGGTTGATCTCAACTCACAAAACAGACAAGAGGGTTACCTTGCTTTGTTAAACTGCTTACAAGACTACGCTCAGAGGTTGGCACTTTGGGAGCAGAGGGGCTGACCTGCTGAGAGGGTTTGTAACAATGTCTACATACCTTGTCTATTGCCTTGCGATGTGAAACCTTTGTAAATGAGCTTTTAGCTCAAAGGTGTTATTTGAGATTCCAGTAAATAAATAAATAAATAAATAAACAGTCAAGTGTACTTATTGTGTAAAAGAAAGAAAGAAAGAAAAAGAAAATCCTTTAGATGAGGCATTAAACCAAGGTCCCTGCTGCTCATCTGGGGTCACTGTCAAAGTGGAAGTAAAAGATCCCATGGTACTTATAGAAGACAAGAAGGGGAGTTTCCCCAGTGTAACGGTCGACATTCTCCCTGTCAATAAAGCAGGCACATGCAACCTCCTCCCCCAGAATGCAAACAAAAAAAAACATAAAATAGCGCAGGTAGAAAGAAAAATTATTCAGCATAAATATAAATTGGAATTATAATGCTTTGCTTACACTAAATACTATTGTTTCAAAAGCCCATTTTAGGGACGGGCAACATCATGGTAAAGAATATAAAGACAGAATGTGGGGTTGAAATTAAGGGACAGTTGTACTTTACCTCAAAATTCTACAGAGCTAAACAAAAAAGCAAACATATTTGTTCCTAACAGAAAATTGCCAGTAAGATTTTGCTGTGTGATTCTTGGAAAGAGCATTAACCTCTCAGACACTCTAAAGTTATCACACTTGTAGAAATTAATTCCTTAGCAAGTACTTAGGTGGTGTTAAAAATGAAGCTGAAACTCAATGGATTACCCACCTGACCATCTAGTAACCTTAAAGTCAAATATTGTAAAGTTGAGTCTTTTCTGAATCTATTTGGTTTTGTTTTCTTTTTTTAAAAGATAAAACTGCACCATATGACAGCCAGCTTACTAAGCCAGAATCACAGTGGGCATGTTGTTAAAGAAACCAAATAAAAAATGGAACAGACTAAATAGGCCTCAGTATAGGTATCTCTAAGCTGATATAGAATGTGCTTTTTGGGGAAAGGGCAAATTACTAATAAAACAAACAAATAGGAGGCATTGATATCTGTACAGTCCAATAGACAGACTCAAATTTGGAAATGTTACATAGAGAAATATGTCCTGTTTTTATGACTGCATAGTGTCATAGCTATGCTGATGTATTACTATCAGAAGAAGGGGCCTAACAAGAATTCCTAATGCAGCACAGCTGTGTTGTTACAATGGAGTGCAGTCAAAGCACAACTTCCTGAAAATCTGTCCATGTCCTCCCAATTCAGTAAAATGTGCCCCCACACACACACACACTGTTTTCTTGCTCCAGCTTTCTAGTCTTGCTCTGTAACTTTGCCTTCTATGGGACAAAGAAAATCTCTTTTGGCAATGACTATACACTCATAACATAGAAGCTAAGGCAGGAATATATCCTATTGTTTCCATACCTAAGAAACAAGCACCTTAAGTTCAAACCCTGTACCATGCCTATTTGATTGTAGAGTGTCCTATGGGGTAATGCAGCTATGAAACCTCCTACAAAGCCACAGTGAATCTACAAAAAAAAGGCACCATACCAGCCCAAGAGACCCAGGAGATTGTCCACAGCTCAAATCTACCTTCTAGATGGCAGTAACACTCATCTGCATGATGGAAGAAATAGCTACCAGAAACAACGCTGACAGCAATAATTCAAGCAAATCCAGCAATATTGGAAAACACCTCAGCCAAGCAGAAAGATGAATTTCTTCTTTAAAATGACTGCAAACTCAAGCTGGTGGATTGAGGAAGGGCTTGGTCTCTGCGGGGGTGGTGAACAGGCTGACAAGGACATCAATACAATTGTTTTTTAATGGCAGGACACTCTGGATCAAGATCTCACACGTAGCAACTGCCCCTGCTGGAATGGGAGCCCCAGTGCATGACCGCTTGGGAACTGGGGAGGCATGCTTCAGCACTACCAACTATTAATCCCTAGGAGACCAGCAGTAGAAAGCATGCATAAAAGAGATTATAAGCTACACAGCAGGAGCCTTGTACATCATGATCCAACATATTAGACACTCTAGCAAATTAATGGGAATATTAGGCAAAATGGGGAGGCTTGTGGTTTGATCCTCCCTCCTCTTCTACTGACCTCTATACCATGGGTCAGTGGAGCACAATCAGCCTAACCCTGAGACAACTAGACTCTGTAGGAGAGAAAGGAGGGAGAAGGACTGAGTGATTCAGGACACATGCAGACTCAGTCAAAGCTTCAAAAAAGCTTCAGGGAGATTGTCAGCAAATAGGCTTATCAGGTACTACAAGAACTATTGACAGGGAACGATGAAAACCAAAAAAAACAAACAAAAAAGCCACACCATAACCATGAGGTCTAAAATATGTGACAAGCTGTCTCACAGAAACATAGAAACTGATGGCAGATAAGGACCACTTGGCCCACCTAGTCAACTCATTTTCCCTACCTACTGCAATACTGTAGATACTACTTAATTTCTGGTTTTTACCCTTTCTTTTCTATTGCTAGGGTTCCCTTGTAACTATCCCACGCATTATTGAATTTCCCTACCATTTCCCCCCCACCTCCACTGAGAAGCTGTTCCATGCATCCACCACCCTTTCTGTGAAAGAATACTTCCTCACATTACCCCTGAGTCTACCCCCTCCAGCCTCATAGCATGACCCCTTGTTCTTGAACATCATTTTTTTTGAAAGATGCTACCCTCTTGCACCTTATTTATGCCCTTGAGGTATTTTAAGGTCTCTATCATACCCCCACTCTCTTCCAGGGTATACATATTGAAGTCCTCTAGTTTCTCCTTATATGACTTTTGGTGCAGACCATGCACCATTTTTGTTTCCCTTCTCTAAACTGCCTCTACTTTGTCAATGTCCTTCCAGAGATGTGGCCTCCAGAACTGAACAGAGTACTCCGGATGTGGTCTCTCCAATTTTTTTCCACAGTGGTATCTTCACCTCCTTTTTTTCTGCTGGTGATACCTCTCCCTGTGCATCCCAGCATCCCATTGGCTCTCCTCACAGCCTTTGCACAATGTTTGGTCACCTTTAGGTCATCAGATATGATTACCCCCAGGTCTCTTTCCCCTTTGGTAATCATCAGAACCTCCCCCATCATATGCTCCCCCTCAGGTTTCTGTGCCCCAAATACATGATTTTATACTTCTTTGCATTGAATCTTAACTGCCACATTCTTGACCACTCCTGAAGTTTTCTTATGTCCCTCCTCATTTTTGCACCCCTCCTGGAGTGTTAACTCTGTTACAGACCTTAGTGCCATCTGCAAAGAGGCATACCTTCCCTTTCTGCCCCTCTGTAATGTCACTTATGAAGACATTAAGAGGACTAGCCCCAGAACTGATCCTTGTGGCACCCAGCTGGTCATCTTCCTCTCCTCAGAATGAACTCTGTTTATGAACAGCCTCTGTGTTCTGTCCCTTAATCAATTTCTGACCCAGTTTACCACCTTGGGACCCACTCCCAGGCTGCCCAGCTTGTTTATAAGCCTCCTATGTGGAACGGTGTTGAAGACCTTGCTGAAATCCAGATAGGCCACATTCACCACCCCATCCTGATCTAATTCCCTGGTCACCCCATCAAAGAAATCTTTTAGATTTGTTTGACATGACCTTCCCACAGTGAATCCATACTGCCTAGGATCCTGTAATCCACTGGATTCAAGAGCTGCCACGATTCTTTCCTTCTGTAGTGATTCCATTAATTTATCCATCACTGAGGTCAGGCGGACTAGTCTGTAATTACTAGCCTTCTCCCTGCTCCCACTTTTGTGGAGAGGACTATTAACTGTCTCCATTAACTGCATGACACCTCTTAGAAAAGGAGCTACGTAGCACAAACTTTACACAGTAAGAAACCTGGTTCTTCCTTAAGTATACAGTTCTATACTTTGCATTGCTATACAGACTTTTGGTTTGTTATAGGAAGGAAGCTACCGATGCAACAATTAAGGGAATTAACCAGACTTTAAAATTAGCTACATCCCTAATGAAACATTTGTGTTTGATCTCATTGAATGCTTTTGTTTCTGTGCTTTCAACAAAAACATTTATTATTATTAACATCTCTGGGAAAAGAATATACTCAGTAAAAAAAACTGTTGTTGATCAGGACAAGGTGGGGTAATAAAAAGACTAGTGTGCGTGTGTGTGTGTGTGTGTGTGCACGCATGTCTATTCAGAACAATTCCACACATTAATTCTATATCTCTTGTCAGGTTAATGCACTAGCAGCCATTCTGGCTCTGACCAGAATTTGTTTCACTAGCATCCTGTTGACCAGATGTACCACATTCAGACATGTAATACAGTTTTATATAAGTAAAAAAGTTGCTTTCCAGAATCATTTTACAAAGTCTTATATATACTGTTTCTTTGAAGTTTGTTACAATTATGTACTTATTTCAGTTTACTTCACAAAATACTGTAAGCTGCAATAAGTCACTATTATGGATCTAAGTACATGTATTTATGTCATGCACCATGAAGTCATAAACACCCTGTAACAACTTAATTTGCATCCAAACAGTTCCTATTATCCTGTTACAAAGGCAATACATTACATCATCTCATAAGCAGTTGCAATCATTTTTCCTCAGTTTTATTTTTTGTAGAAACAATTTTTTCTATACCCCCATGCACATTCAGATGCTGCAGCAAACTACTTATAGAATATGCGTTTGTTATCTGCACAGTCTTGTCAAACAGTACATTAGAGTAAAAACTTATTTTCTACGGAATATAGTATCATTATGTCCTTGTAATTTGTTTCCAGCTGACCAAGCTAGCATTCTGAGATTCAAGCTTCAGCTTCCTTTTTCAAGATTTTCTGTTAATGTAACATTTCTCAGGGAAGGTATCACATTAAAAAGATGACAGCATTGCAAAATCATACTGTTCAACACAATTTAGAATACAATGTTTCTTCTTTTTTTTCAATTTAATTATAATCTCACTGAATTTGAAACAATTTAGAATACAAATTTTCTTCTCTTTTTTTAAAATTTAAGTGTTGAATATTGTGCTTTTGAAAAAAAAAAAGATTTATTTTACAGAAACTAAAGCCTTGTGTTTTTTGCAGATCTTATATGACCAGAAGAGGCATCATAATAGCTTTCCTGTGTTGTAAAGCTGCCTACTGTATAAATTGTACCCAGGGGTTGAATTGGGTGGGACCGGCCACCCCAATGGCCCAGTAGAAGTGCACTATGCTACCAAGCAGGCAGCCAGAGTTTGGGAGCAATCTCAGTATGCTAGCTGGAGGCAGGTCAGACAGCAGGAGTGGGATAGTGTGCTGAGGCTGGGAAGTTATGGTGTTGGGCTTCGGGGCTGCAATGACCCCAGCAATGGGACACAGTTGTTTGCTCCCTCTGTAAGATATCAGTAGATGCAGCAGGGGATGCTTGGTAGCTAAACCCATGCCAGAGAAGGAAGGAGGAACCAGGGAGAAAGTGGTGAGAAAAACCCATGACCATTTATATGATGGCCTGTCTCCAAAGGCCTCCCCGGGGGCATAGTGCCCACCTACACTGGGTCCCAGAACACACAGTGGATTGCCTGGGGAGGGTGGGTTCTATGGTCCTCCATCTGGATCCCCTGCCATGTAAGGAAGAACTGTAGTGGATGTTAGGGGACAGTGACCTGAGGAGGAATGTGGGTTAATGGGCCAGAGCAAGGTATTTTTACTGGCATGTTCTACACATGGCTGGAGGAAAAGTGATATGGAAAAGAATTGTTCAGCAGGAACCCAGAGAAACTAATTTCCATCACCTCTTATAAAACTAAGAGAGAATGCCTGTATCTCAGTCATCTTTCTCCATTGTCTACCATAACATAGTGTCACCACCTAGACATGACCACTCCGACACCTGCATATCTGCAAGTAAGAGTTGCCCCATATAAACATTTCCAATTTTTATTGTTTCATTTCATTTTTCTATTTTATTTTTTATACTGGAAAAGACATGTGAGCAAAACTCACCCATTTTCACAAGCGTCCAGTTGCATTACACAAATGAGAATATATACAACATAGCTAAAGATGCAAGCTAATAGGCTACCTGGTATAATACAAACAAGGTACACTGAGAAAATAAATAGACAATGAGCATAAAAAAGTGTATGTGTGCGGTAATCATGATGATAAAATAATAGCAGTTACAAACAGAGTAAGTGGGACATAAAGATATGGAAAGAAGAACTGGGGGAGGAGTTGAAAGGAAAACAGAAAGATACAGACTAGAGGATAATGAGGGGCTAAAACTAAATACAATTACAGGAGAAGTTTTCCAAGAGGAATTGCTTAAGGTTGATTTTGAAGGAGGAGAGAGATGGGCACAGGGCCAGGCTGGGGCAGGGGAGGCTGTTGAAACATTTGGCACCCTTGTAGGAAAGGTAGTGCTGACTATGGGAAGTGTGGAAGAAGGGAGTGGCAAAGAAGGAGTAAGAGGAGAGTCAGGTGGATCTAGAGATGATCGGTTTCTGGAAGATGTTGGCACCACTGCTGGGAAGGAGGTCAAAAAGGGCTTTGTAGAGGAAAGAGAGAATTTCAAAATTAAACTGATCTTCTAAAGAGAGCCAGTTTGCTGCCAGGTAGAGGTTGCAGTGGTGTGTATGCCTGAGGAAGCCAGAGACAAATTGGATTATGTTGTGGTAGGTGGTTCTCAGCCTACTAAGCTTTTGTAGGGACAGAAAGGGTATGTATATCAGGGATCCACAGTCGAGAACAGGGAGCAGGAAACTGTTGGCAAGAAGGGCCCTGGTGCCTGGGATATGGCATTGTTTTATCCTGTATAGGGTGCCAAGACTCTGATGAACTTTCTTAATTAGAAGGTTTGTGTGGTGTTTGAATGTAAGGTGGCAGTCAAGGTAAATGCCTAGGTATTTAAACACAGAGACTCACTCAATTAGGTTGCCATGGTTATTTTTGAGGGGAAAGGCAAAGTCTGAAGCTTTTTGGGGGCCCAAGAAACCATTGTCTTTATTTTTCAGAATTGAGGACAAGGCCATGGGAGGTGAACCAGGACTGCAGCCTATCGAAATCTGATTGGAGTTTATTGAGGAGGATGAAAGGATTTCAATCCATGCAAAAAAGGGCAGCATCATCTGTGTAAAGGATGAGTTCTGTTGACTGGCAGATTTCTGGGAGGGAATTGATGGCAGAGGAGAAGAGCAGGGGGTCAAGACTGGAGCCCTGTGGGACTCCATACTTATTAAGACAGAGTTCAGAGGAAAAACCACAGATGATGATTTTATGTGAGCAGCTACTGAGGTGGTTCTTCTACCAGTTGACAACATCCTCTGAGAAATTCAGGGAGGAAAGGGATGAGAGAAGGATGTTGTGGTAGACCAGATCAAAGACCATTGTGAGGTCAACAAAGATGGTATCTGTATAGAGGCCTTTATCATTTGCCTTAACCACAGTGTTGGTGATACTGACAAGAGCAGTCTCAGTGTTGTGTCCAGACTAGAAACCATAGTGAGAGTCAGTGAACAGATTGTACTTATCAAGGAAAAGCCTAGTCTAATCAAGAACAATTTTCTTAAATATCTTGGAGAGTAGGGAAAGAATGGAAATGGGATGATAGTTACCAACATCATTTTTTGGGCCAGATTTGTGCACGGGTTTTATGATGGCATTCTTCCAATTGCTAGGAAAGACACCAGTGCAGAGAGATAAATTGAAGATGTTCATGAGGAGGATGGTAATCGGAGCAAAGGTGAGTTTAAGGATGTGGAAATCAACTCCATCAGGGCTGAGGCAGGGTTTTGGATTGTTTTACCTTATATAGGTGGATACTTCTCTTGGGGAGATCAGGCAGAAGTAGAATTTTGGGATGGCTGGGATCCCAGGTAGTGGGGAGACCATGGGCTTGTACTGGTCAAGGTTGCCAAAGTGGGCTTTGAAAAGGTTGGCAATTTCCCAGGGCACACCGATGAGTCTGCCAACCTTAAACAGGGAGATGGGGTCATCTTTCCTGTTCCTGCCTAACAAGTTATTTAAAGTCTGCCAGGTGAGTTTAGGGTCATGGGTGCTGCGGAGTTGCCTTTCTTTAATGAAATTAGTTTTTGCTGCACAGACTCCTGATTTGCACCTATTGCGAAGGGTTCTAAAGTCTTGAAGGAGTTTGGGTAGTCTGAATTTTCTGTACTTGGCTCTGGCTTTGTCCCTAGACCTCATAAACTTCAGGAGGTCAGGAGTGAGCCATTCATTTCTCTGACCCCTAACCCTAAGCTTCTTAAGGGGGATGAAAGAGCCACAGATGGCAAGGAAAGACTTACAGAAAGTGTCAAAAGCTTCATCTATGTTAATGATGTTTTTGGTAAATGACCAGTGCACATCATGGAGATCCTTTGAGAACTCCTCAAGGTTAAGTTTGTTCAGGTGCCTGGTGAGGGTATACTTAAGATCATATTCCAGGCCCTTAGCAGACCAGTGGCAGAAGACAGCACAGTGGTCGCTTAGAGAGTCGGGGAAGACGCCAGAAGCAGACACTCGAGAAGGGTTGGAGACAATGATCCGGTCGAGGGTAGATTTGTAACTGGTCCTGTAGTTGGTACAGGTTGTATTTGTGATGATTTGATGTAAGCCAGTCCTGGCGATGGCCTCTCTGGCTTCATTTGCCTGGTCAATCTGCCAGTTCATGTTAAAGGCACCCATGATGATCCACTCCTGACTGTTAGGGAGGGAGTTCTTTGGATCAAGAAACGTAAAGAGTTCACAGGTTGGGGTGCCAGGTGGAAGGTATACAGCACTGAGGGTGATTGTTTTGTTGTCCTCCAGGATAAGGTTTATAGAAAGGGATTCATGTGAAGAGATTTCTGGGTGCAACACTGACTCAGAGACAGAAAGGTGGTCAGAGATATAGAAGAGACAACCTCCCCCATGTTTGCCAAGTCTGTCTTTCCTAATGACTGTGTAACCATCAATATTGATTACACCATAGGGAATCTTATCTGTGAGCCAGGTGTCTGTAAGAGCTATAATGTTAAAGTTCTTGGATAAAACCCAGGACTCAAAGCTATATTTTTTTGGCCAGTAAGCTCTGGATGTTTAGGTGAACCAGTTTTATCATACTCCTGTCTTTTGAAAAGGGCACAGAGCTGCAAGCAGCAGGAGAAGGGGGGCCAGGATTGGAATGAATGGACCCTGATATAAGAAGCAGAAGAGGAAGAGGAGTGTGTGCCTATAGGTGTTAGGGTCTAATTTATTTGATTTTCAGTGTGGGAGCAAAAAATGAAGAACTTAAGTGGGCTGCCTGGTGGAGAAGGACTACCATGCAAGAGGAAAAAGAGGTGTATGCACCCATTTAGAGATGGGGGAGAGTTTGGGAGGATGGCAGAGGTTTGGTGCCCTTATGGGAGGCTGAGTAGGGTGTAACAAGTTGCTGAGGGTGTCATGGAGTGCAGTGTACAGGATGTTGACTGTGGAAGGGAATACAGAGGTAGAGACATTAGGGGAATGTATCACAGTATGGGGGGCTTTCTCAGTGGTACTAGTATGGAGTACCACCATGATTAATGTTAATGCAAACGTGGTGGGGGGGTGAAGAGAAGCTGGGGATAACAGGCAATTTAATCACTGATTTTCCCTGAGTGTTGACTTTAAAACACAAAACCTCATCATGACACTTCATCAGCAACATTCTTTTTCCTTCATGCTTGGCATTCATTGCATTTCCTTTTTGGCTTGTTAAAAGGGTTTTTTTTTAAGTAAATTGGGAACCCAAATGAATATTGTGGTCAAAAAACTGTGCAAGTTGTTGCTGTAAAAAAATTGTAGCCACCAGGCACTCTAGCAGACTGAGATTTGATCTGTTTGTCAAAGTGCTTCATGTTGTGCAACTATTCAGAAATACCAGTAAACACTATGCATATCAGCCTCTTATAACTTATTACTTGAACTGCAAAAATAGCAAACCAGTCTTTCGCAGTTCTTCTGCCAGAGTTCCCACGTGCATGATGTCAGACTAATGTTTAATTGTACAATTACTCCTTCATCATAGTCTACCATAGGCTCCAAGGGTGAGGCTATTTAATCAGAGCAATTACAATGAAGTACCCTTTTCTCACCATTTCAAACACCCTATGCCATTTACATATATTTAGATCATCAGACAAACTTCAGTTTATTTTCACAGTCCTAAAGTTCAGTGCTTTCTTCAGTTCCTTGCAGAAATGGATGAAGCAACAGTTTTTCATTTAAACCTTTTGCACATAAAGTATCCATGAGTGTCTATCCAAAAAGGCTCATGTCTCAATAGCCTGTTTATAAGCGTCCCCCACAACCCGGTCCCATATCAATTTTTACTATTTTTAGTGATAGGCATGATGTCTCTTATCACTGTTTAAGCAATTAGAAATACAGAAAGGAGAGAAAGCAAGAGGTTTCACTTTCCCCCTTTTCTTCCCCTGTTTTGGGCAGTGGAGACATTTTTATGTCCTGCGTCCTTTGCTTCAACCCTGGTCTGGTCAGACAGGGTCTCTTGTGCATCTTTTCTGGACTATCCTCTCTGTTTTCCTTCTGTTGCCAGGAACATACTCCCTTCCTTTGTTAGTTGGGCAATTTTCCTATTCCTCATGCTCCAACAGCGTTGCAACTCCATGTGGAAGCAAAAAGGAAAAGGCTAGGATTCTCAGATGCAGAAATCCATCAAGTGGGGAAAGCTGATAAAAAGAGAGGAAAGAGGAAGAGATATTATGTATACAGAAATTGTGAAGCAGAAACTAGAGATATACTGCACTTCACTTAACAGATGTGATTGTCCAATCATGGGGAAATGTCACACTGTTGCCTCTGTTGCCTAAGGCTACCCGATATTTCTCTGTACCCCTTACCCTCCCTCTATGCTACTGCAGCCCCACTGACTATCTCCCTACCACTTATTAACATAGACCTATATCCTGTCCACCATCCCATCCCTTTGTAAACATAGACCTGTATCCCATCCACCATCCTCATCCCTTCCCCACTCTCATTTCTCCCCCCTCCACTGTCCATGCCTCCCTAGACCAGTCCTCTCCCATAGCCCCCCTCCCATCTCCTGTTCTTTTCTCTTGATCTCCCTCCCAACATTCCCCCTCCACACTCCTTTTTCTCCCCCTAACTCTCAAACAACAAGGCCATTGTTGGCTGCTCTATATTCACCTATTTTATACTTATTCCAAAATGTATTTTTATTTTCTACCCTTTAGTGCCTGTCAGAACATTGTATTCTTGTTAGTGTAACACTCTGGAGCTAATTATTGTATTATATTGTATAATGTTATATTTTATTGTAGTTCTCTTTTGACATGGAACCTCTCTGTAAAAGTGCTTTAGGCTCAAAAGTATTGTAATCTGTAAACAAATAAATAAATAAAATAAATAAATACTACTGTCAATTACTATATTTAGTACATGCTCATTCAGAGCTCAGTTGGCAGCTGGCTGTGGTGGTGAGCGGTGGGCTGTGCCAGTCTCTGGCTCAGTTATGGGTTGGGGGAGTGGGGTGGAAGGACACTGTGGGTGAGGGGTCCACTAGACCACCAAGATGTTTGGTATATCATTTAATAGAGGATTGGGGTTGGGGTGGTCCACTAGACCACCAGGGCATATAACTATTATAATATGAATAGTACTAAAACTCATATAGGGGGATCAGGGCTTGGGGGGTGCTAGACTACCTGGGATAGAAAATATGTTATTAGAAATATTTATAATGATCATAATGGGAGATCAGGTCTAGGGAGAGGGGACTGATAGTTTACCAGGGATAAGGAATATGTTAGTAGAAATATTTATTAAGATCATAACAGGAGATCAGGGCTGGGAAGGGGGACCTGCTAGACTACCAGGGATAAGAAATATGTTATTAGAAATATATACAGTATAACAATCGTAATGGGAGTTCAGGGCTGAGGGGAGCCGCTAGACTACCAGGGGTTATTTATGGATATGAAATGGGAGATCGGGGGGGGGCCATAGCCACCAGGGATTGCTGTCTATAGTGCTATTGCCGCACACCTTCAGGATGCGCCATCTGTTTGGCACACTGCCAGGGTTGACACAAGCCATGGGACTTTGTTGCCGGGACCCTACCAAATAGAGATTTGGGCAAAGGGTCCCTGGTGCACTGGTGGTTGGCACAAACCATGTTTGGTGCACCTTGAATCAACATTTGTGAATTGGGCCCCTTAAGTATGTAATGTGGGTACAGTTCTAGCACTGTATAAAAGTTACAATGTGGCACAACATGAAAGAAAATTATTCAAAGTCAAGGCAAGGGCATCAGAGCTGCCTGAACTCCTGGAAAGTGGTACATAACTGCAGCAACATTCAGACAGCATATCCAACGAGTGAGTTCAAGATGATAAGGGTGAAGAATGTGGAGACTGGCTGCAGCATGAATATAATAGGGAAATAACAAGAAGCAGGTAGCAGTAAGGAATAGACGGATCTAAGTCTGAGTAATCAAGAGATTCCAATGGACAAAGGAGTCTATATGGTAAACCATACAAACTTACAAACATATGAAGAAGCCAGTAGAAGAAGGATATTTGGTGTATCAAGTCTGCTTGTATTGCAGGGTCCACAGCTGGAGCTAACAAGCTAACAATGCAGCGACATAACTCTACTTTAGCAAATATACTGTGTACTGTCAAACTCCACAATGATGATGATGTGGTTCACCACCATGCCTTTCAAATGACCCGTGCTGTCCAGGGATCATGGAGTACAGGCTGTAGACTGATGTCGTATAATAGCCATTTGGGAACGATCACCATATTTGTTGCACAGTCAAAAAATATGCAATAAAATTATAAAGAACAAACTGGAAGCCACATTCGCTCCTCCAAACTTGCCAAGTCCAAACCACATAATTGAAATTCAGGTCTTCGACAAATCAATGTTCAATGATCAAAAATCCATCACACATGCTTTGGCCATCCATTAAGGGTTTTGGAAGTAGAAGTACCCAAATAGCTCCCAATGTCAGCTAGACAACAACCAGCCAGGTTACTCAAATCCAACAAATCTGTCAATACCTGCAACTTAAGGGAAACACTGCTAGTCCATGTCCATCAAATATTACTTCCATATTGTGTAAAGGCTGGATCACCATACAAAAGAAAAAAAACAGGTCACTGCTTTGGAATGAACACTCGGCTGAGGAATGATAACAGCAGAACTCAATATTCAGGTCAAGCTTTGTCAAGTGCTTCCTGGGGAGTGGGAAAAAGGTCAGTATAAATCTTAGGCAACTCCTGGCCAGCTTGTTCTGCAGATTCAAAACGTTTAGTACCAGAAGGAGTTAGTGTTTCCAGTCTGGCCAAACAAAGCATACAATGTTGAATATGAGCAGCCCATAATTCAGATTTAATTGCCCTATGTTCCGCCCATTGCATCCACTCTTGAGCAGTCAAATCTTGGACAAGTAAAAGTCGGTGGCCCTCCCATTGCAAAGCTTGCAGACTTGTAGCTCTTTTTAAGATATGGACATGGTCCAGATAGTTAAGCAATCTAAAGATGAGGGGTCAGGACTGCTCTCTGAGTGATGGCATTGGACAAAGTACATGATGCACTCTCTCAACTATGTATGTTGGACCACTGGGAGATGGGCCCACAATTTAAGTGCAGAATGTTTGAACAAACTCCAGGGCATTCAGACCTTACGTGGAATCAGGCAAGCCCAAAAGCACTAGATTATTATGACTGCGGCCCTGCAAATCTTCCAATTTTTTTCCAGCTGTGTAACTATGTGTTAGAGGGCAACTATTTCTGGCTCAGTCCTGATTGCTGGTCTTCAATGGAGCTAATTCTGGCTTTCAAGTCTGACACCCTTTGTGAGAGTTCCTTCCAAGCTTGCTTAAAAGGCAGAAAATCTGCAGTTAGAGTGAGAATAGCCTCCGTGATGGAACTAAGCTCCAGGAAAAACCATTTGGTCATCTGTTCCATCAGCGCTTTAGTTGAAGGAGGGGTAGGTGACTTGCTAGACCTTGCTCATTTAGGTTCCAAGGCCCAGGCCACAATGTCAGAGGTCAGCTCCTGAGCGTCATTCGAGAAACTCTCAGAATCCACGTTCTTAGTGGGGTCTAATATCACACACAGTAACTGACTATTAGAAAGCAGGAAGTTTCCAGTTAGCCATGTAGAAGGCAGGGAAAACATTTTTTAGTTGGTTTCTTACAACAGTCCCAGCAGAGCTTAAGCATGGAACTGCAACAGGAAGAAGTGCTTCACGTGATTCCCCCACAATATATTTACAATTTAACCACTGCTCAACTGCTCATACCCATCTACTGTAAGGTGCCCTCAGCTACCTCTGTACAGCACATCAGCAGGCAGACAGTTAACACAACAATGACAGACTTGCTAAGTAAGTCCATTCAAAGGAAAATTTGTTTTATAAGTTCATCACATTGCACTAATATTCCAATTCAAAACCAAATTTGTTTTACACATTAGTCACATGGAGTCAAGATTCTTAAAAAGCCCTGAAGGTTTAACTTTCTGAGTTTGTAAAATCTAACTTTCGATGTGCAAAATATGCTGAAATTAAGTAGTCTGTATACTTTTCAACAAAATGGTGCCGAGTCTGAAAGCCACCTGCATTGGATGCGAGTTGCAGCAAAGAAGGGGGATGCATCCAACACAGTAGCAGCAATCGCAAGTTGTGCTATTCCAGAAGGTTTGCCACTTGCAGCAAACCATCTGTAATTGCTGCAGCCTGTGGCCCTATGCCAGACAGAGTGTCACATCCAGAGGCATTGGCGTAAGTCCCAAATGGAGTCATAGGCAAGGGTGCAGGCGGAATCAGGTGCCCCAAGGAGCAACAAGCAGAACACGAGCAGGGAATGGTCAGCCCCTACGACTGCTGTGGCACCAGGAAGGTGTTCCCCATACCACAGTAGCCCCGTGACATCTGTGGACCCAGTGTCAAATACTCCCTGTGATGGCAGGGGACTGGCAACCCCCTGCAATTACCTAAATGGAAATGGCACTGGTGGTGTACAGTCCCCCCAATCCACATCAATCTTCAAGCAGCCCAGATGTGGCTCCCTAAGTCACCCCAGTGCCAGTCCATACCCCCTCCACAATCCCCAAGCAACCCCAAAAACACTGGCACAGATTTTCCTGTGATACAGTGCTGCACCCCATTTCTCACCCACTTCTAGACTGGCACTACCCTCCACACATCACCATGGCAAGCCGCAGAGTGCAATCACACTGACTGTATAAGTGTGCTATATACGAATGAAGTCTGTGCAGTCATAGAGTGCGGCTGGCCATGGTGGTGTGCAGAAAGAAGTGCCAGTCCAGAAGCAGGTTGGTGATTGGGGGGCCAGATTTGGACTGGGAAGCTTAGTGCACACTGGGCTATGGGGATCACGGATGCTTGTGCATGTATAATGGGGAACTATGGACATGGCTTTGGGGGTTGGCAATAGCCTGTCACAGCAGGTATGCCATCCTGTTGGCACTCAGGTGCCCAGGAAGATGTGGTACAGTGACCTACAGGGAATGATGCCCCGTGCAACAACCTTATGGGGTCACAGCACCTATTTCCTCCCTCCAATACTGGCCCCTATGACTCTTCTGCTCCTCCACAGGAGGATTTCACCCAGGATCTGTCTGTTGCAGGCCACTTAGACCACCTCCAGGCTGGTCTAAGCAGTGAGCCCTCCAGTGTCCATGATGAGGCTTCCAAACTCTGGCAAAAGGGGATGTGGTAGTCCCACCATGGCACAAGCCTCCGTTGCAACCTGGCTCACTGTGCTGCTGGATGCAGCCCTCATGCAAGGGAGCTTTGGTGCAGTGTGCCTGCAGCAGTCACAAGCAGCCTTCCAGAATAATTCCAAGGAGTGTTACTTGCACTCGCAGATGTGGACCGGGGTGTTCAATAAGGGTTGCCAGACCATAGAAGACCATGCAGTTTAAAACACTGGTGTCAGCCCTTGCATTTTACTTGCCAATGCAAAAATCACAGACACTTGAGTAAGAGAATCGAAATATTTTATTCTTCCAACTGGAACACAATTCCAAAATCACCAACATGCACACTTCCCCTTGTGTGTGCAGTGGTGATTTTGGAATTGCTCTCCAGTTAGAAGAATTAAATATTTTGATTCACTTACTCAAGTTTCAGTGATGTTTGCATTGGCAAGAAAAATACAAGGGCTGGTTCCAAAGCCTTCAGAATAGTAGTTTGACACAAGTCTCTTGTGTACAACTAACCCATTTTGGAATCAGCTCCAAAGTCTGTATGGTCTGTTAATTTATTCAGTAAAATAATTGTTTTACTCACCATGGGGATTAGCCATAAAGTGAACAAATGAACAGCTCACAGCATGTTTGGGCATAGTCGGACATGAGCCAGCCACAACAGGCTGAGGCCCACTTACAGTTCTGGTTTGAATCTACGTGTGCACAAAAGCTTGTAATTGATAGAGTAATTCAAGTTTGTAGCAGTTGGAGCCTTACATCTACAGAGAGGAGCTGAATGAGGGATTTTGAATGAGGTGTCAGTGTATCTATTACAAGTGCCAAATCAGGGATTAGGTGGTTGATCAGCAAAACAATAATCAAAAACCACTCATTTGGATGCTGTTCCTAGTTTAACGATTCTTAACAAGACTAATGTGCTGGGGATCTCTTATCTCCTGCAACTCCCTTTGGCATTTGTTTGCTAACAGATCAATTAGGAGGAAGCACTAATAACATCTTCTGGAAAGTAAGACCCCTGGGTGGGAAAAACTTCCTACCGGGTCATAATGTTGTATGCTTAATAGCGTATGGCATTATGAGTGAACCCTAGATCTGTGCGCTCTCCATGTTGGACCCCCCCCCCGAGTTAGAATCCTATGTGGGGAGGTCTGGGGCTGTGGGGGGCATTGCCCCCCACAGATCAAATGAAATAAATCACGCAACACGATTAAGTCACACAGCATGCTGCCCTGTGACATTTTGACCCCGTGCAGGAAAACATTCCTTAAATAGGTATTTATTGGCCACTTAGAGAAAAGGCCACTTTATCATGTACATTTGGTGGTTAAGCCCAGGATGGATATATCAGGCAAGTTTTTCAGGATGGCATGTTATTGGGTTGCATTTTAAGAGGTGGTCTTTACAAAACTATTTATGTTAAAAAAGACTTAAAGCCATTTCAGCAGGGAAACGTCAGAAGCACAGATGTAAACACAGATAGTGCAAGTCAAAACCAAGCTAGCAAAATGGCACTTGTTCTTGCTTTACATTAAATGCATCTGGTTCTTGTTGTTGCATCAGTTCTTAATAAGATGAATGGAATCCTACATCAGTTTAAGTCACTGACACGTAGGGTCACTCTTCACCACAACACCCACGCTCCCCCATGGTTAATGGTTACATTAAAGGGACCCCTGGCACTGATATAATAGTAGTGTAAACTGCTGCTGCAAAACTCCAAGGATTGGTGAATCAGTCACTAGAGTTGACATTTCTTACTGTCTAAGTTACATTGCCAGGTTAGAAAGGATCACATGAGCAAGCTCTCTTCAGATCGCCACCACCTGCTACTTGCTAGCCACTTAGGATGTGCAGGGCACACCTGGCCAGGAAGGGACACCGATTCCTTGTCGGTGGCATGGGGGAAGCTAGAGGTGTAGCTGGAGTGGTTGTGGTACATTGCTTGAGATTCCAATGTGCAAGTCTCACCCAAACTCAATCACATTTAATTAAGCGGCTAAATAGTATTTCCTGACTAGGAATCGGGTGAGTTTTCCTTTAAATGAATCCGTTTAGCAGTACAATACACTAGTACAGCATAGAACAAGGATGCAATTTACTTTTAAAAGACACTTTAGTCTTGGAACTGGGAAGCACAGTTACGGGCTTGGAGGAGCTCACAATAGCATTTGCATTTCACTTTACAGACGTAACCGTACCATAAGTGCATTCTGCTTTATACTGCAAACTTACAGTTCAGCTACTCTGTCCTCATCTGGGATTTAGGCTTAAATTATATGGGCATGGTGATTGGGAGGTGCCACTAGACACCAGGGAAAGATTAATGGTTTAAGGGAATGGTAAATGGAGGGCGTGGGGAGCCACTATACACCAGGCAAAAATTAATTATTTATGGGGACAGGTAGACAGCAATCAGAGGTTGGGAGGCACCAGTAGATGTCTGGGACAAATGGCTCACTGCTTTCACTGCAGCCCTTAGCATGAGTTACAGTTGCAGCTGCAGAAGTCAAGAAAGTTCCACTGTTCTCATACAGTTGAATGTATGTGAATGGCTCCTCTCACTGAGCTGGACAGCCTCAGTTTTGGGTGCCCAGAAAAGGTATTTCTGGTGCTTTAAAAACAAACACCAAAATCTAGCTAAACAGGGCCCGTTTAACCAGGTTCTGGTGTTTGTTTTTTAATATGCCAGTATTTTTATGTATTGTCCATGCTTGTTGGTTCACGGAGAAAGGCAACAAAATGGTGGTTCTTATGGCACAAAAAAATGTTTGATGTTTTGCCAAGCAAGTGGTAAAAAAACAGAAAAGGGTCCTGTGACATCCAATTTTTCATGTTGCACCAGATCGTTAGCTGAAAAAACCTTCCTCGGATGCTCAGAACAGAAAACATAAAACTTTAAAGCTTTATAGCTCTGGAAACATTTAATATTTGTTCACCACACTTATGAAAGGCACTACATTAAGACATGACACATGTTCCCTGAAAGTTTGGGGAAAAAATTCCATTCCATTGTAGGCTGTAGGCGAGAACAAAAAAATAAATAAATAAATAAAACGTTAAGTATAGGAAAAAAAATAGCCCTCTACAGAAAAATTACATATGTGGACCTCAGAAACTGCACAAGCTGCTGTCATTAAAATGTCAACAGATCAAGATCTTGCCTCCTAGACAACACATGCAAAATGTCAGCCCATTTTGTCAAATGGTGCCAATGATATCAATGTGCAAAGTTAGGGTTTAAAACTGAACACCTTACTCAACCCTAACTATGGTGGTATGATAGTACATCGCAGTAATCGAAGGATGGTAGAGTCCAGAAAATGATTTTACCATCCTTCGATTACTGCGATGTTGTTTACAGCTCTGCCTCTAAGTCCACCTTAGCCAGACTGGACCCTCTTTAATACTTTCTGCCGCTTTGCCCTCAATGCCCACCCCGCACCCATCACTGGGAGCTCTTCCATTCACTGCCCCTTCCTTCCTTCCCTGAGTAACTGGCGCCTACTTCACAGTGCTAAATTTGTTTCTAACTTCTGGCTTGGTTCCCTTCCACCCTACTTCGTATCCTCCCTATCTCCCCCACCCCCGCCCTCACCCTCAGGTCTACTGACTCCAGGCTATTAGCAATCCCTCACAGAAGGACTCCCACAGGCCAATTGGCTTTCTCTTAACCTCTTTCCTAATCTCTGGAATGGCCTGCTGGCCCAAATCCACCATTCCTCTTCCAAACACTTGCTATCCTCTGCCCTCACTAACTTCCTTGCACTGAATTGTACCTGCCCCTGACCTCCCCCCCCATGGATTCTCTTCACCCCCGATCCCCTCCTCCTCATGTGCCTGACCAGCAGCTCGGCCTTCACCTAATTGTCTGGCTTATACACTGCCCCAACAACCAATGCTTTTACTGTCTCATTCCCACTCCCCTTCCCCAAACCTTCCTCCTACCTAAATACCCTAGCGTTTACTTTACAGCCCTGCCACCTCTCCTCTACCCCAAATCTCCTACTTCCATCTCAGGCTGGGAGTGCAGACAGTGCCTGTATAAGTCAGGCCATTCCACTTCTGTGTGTGCTGAGACAAACACTATTGAATGTCCAGCAGCATCTAGAAGCAAGTGTTGACACTGGTAGTTCTGTCTTGATTGATTACATGTTCCACATGTTGTAGTCTAACACCTATATTTTTGGAATTCTTTACTCTGAGGAGTTTGGCATAGCCACGGTACTTGACCCACAAATTAAATGTGGCCTGACATCAATAACTGAAGCTAGGCACCATCAGGTTCAGAAGCTGAAAGATCTTCTGATAAGAAGGGTACATGGGGCACAGATGCTAATAAACACACAGGTACATAAGAAGGCCCAACATGAAACAGCTCAGAGATGGTGTGTTGCTACCACCTCACAGTCATCCTATGTGAAACTGGCTGAAAAACCATTTCAGGTAAAAGAAAAAATGACAAATCTCTTTTGGGATGTCTTAAGTCAAGTGGATGTGACAGACATAGAAGAAAAGGAGGAGGAGACTGATGATGAATCAACAGGTCTGCAAGCTGTGCAATGCTTGATTGAGATTTATTTGATTGACACAAGGCACCTTAGCATTGCTGATTAGCCCCAGATGTACTGCAACACCAATGTCACTGAGTGGAAAGCTCTGACCTCTGTAGCTATGAAGTACCTAAGCTGCTTTCTCGATGATGCTGAGTAAAAAAAGAGATGTTGTTTCCCTCCTTGCCCCTCCTCAGTATCCTTGTTTGTATGAGTAAGAAATAATTGTCATTTTCATTCATGTCTTGATAAATAATTGTGTTACTTTCATTCATGTCAATCCCTTCCCCATCCCAAATGTTCTGCTGCTGTTTCCTTGCACCAAATTAAGTACCCGCCTCCACCACCATGCAATTTTTAGCTGCTCCTGCCAGCAAGACACAGCAGTTATTCCTCTTCCTCCCCCTCCTCCTCTGGCCTACTTAGTTCATGCACAGTCACAAACATCACTGGGCCATTCACAGTGATGCAACATAAAAATGTCTAGTCCTGATAAGTTACCATCCAGAATTGTGCTGCTATTGTGCCTAATCGAATACCTTCCTCTACCACCTGAAGGTGCAATCTGCAGACAATACCTGCTCCAGCCAGGAAGACACAGCACTGTTTCCTCCTCCTCCTCCTCCTCCTCCTCCAGTGGCCTGCTTGGGTCCTTCCTGGTCAGGCACAAACATCATTCATGGGTCACCACCTTGGAACATAAAAATGCCAGTTCCCCATCACAAATTGTTGTGCTTCTGCGGTTGCACCTAACCAAGTACTTTTCTCCACCACCTGAATGTGCGGTTTGTAGACAATATGTGATCCAGCCAGAAAGACACAGCCCTGTTTCATCCTCCTCCTCCCCTCTAGCCTACTTGGGTGGATTCATCCCGCTCAGGCACAATCAGCATGGGCCACTGCATCCACACTGATGTAACATAAAAATGCAAGTTCCTGAATACCCATCACAAACAATTGTGCTGCTGCTGCTGTTGCACCTAATAGAGTGCCTTCCTCAAGCACCGGCGTGAAGTGTTCCTGCTCCAGCAAGAATGACCCGAGCTCAGTCATCCAGGCAGCCAGACATCATCCCCAGCAAGACCTATCCCTGGGTGCTGTGATGGTAAAATACTTTCAGTGCTGACCGCAGTCTGTATTCTAAATGCTGGTGGGGTGACAGGACTCCACCCTGTGCCTCACAGAGACCAAAAGGCCTTCCACAATATACATATATTACAATGTTTTCTTTTGTCAAGTCTCCTTGCAGGTTTTCACAGAACAATGCCTGTGCCCAATCAATTCCAGACCTTCTCAGTCGCATCATCATGGCCCGCACTTACCATCCGTACATTCCATCATGGTATCATTATGACTTTCTGTAATTTTCCTTTTCTAGTTTCAACTGGGAGAGTGATTTATAGTACTATGGTATGGTCTGTCATTATTTGTAATGTGGTCTGGTCACTGCTAATATTTTTAATAATTGTACACTACTGTGATATTGCTAGAGAATCGGTAACACTGACAGTACAAGTGAGAAATGAAATCAGGAAAGCTGTGATGAGTCTGATACTGAGTCTAGTGACGCAGCAGTAGTATTGACTTCTTTTGTAGGCAACCAGTTGTATTCTTCCATCTTCCTTATGTCCCTCAGTCAGTATTCTGGCCAGCACAGGATGAAAAGCATTGATAAGGCAGAGACTCTGTACAATGTTTTTCTTTCTCTCCTTTTGTCTCCACTCCCTGCTGCAAATCACAAGGAAGTCACAACACTCACAATGCCTGTTGTGATCTAAATGCTACTGGCACCATGGCATGGACTGCTGTTGTGCACAGAGAGATTGTGCAACATAACTGTATCAATATTACTTTCTTTTGGCCCCTTACCAGTCCACTTGGTATTTAGAAGACTGAGTGATACAGTAGTACAAAATTGTGTCAGTAATACTATTAGTAACTGCTTAGTCAAATTGTCCGGTCAGTGTTAGTATGTTTGTGGGATTTACCAAGTATGAAACTTCAGTGACATCATACAGAAGAAATTATTCAAATCAGAGCAGTCGTGCCCAGTTTGATAGTGTTAGTACTGCAGTAGTATTGAGTTCTGTAGCCACAAGTATTGCTTATCCTTATTAGTATCCTAGTCAGCCCCACATAGCACGAAAAGCATACCATAAACATTATAATGTTTTTGTTCCTGTCCTTTTGTCTCCTCTCATTTCATGTTCTCTTTTTCACAGGTACACAGTGCTGTGCTACACTGGTCAAAGGGACACAATGTAGTTTCTCCTGTGGAGAAATGGCTATGGGCTACCACCACTGTGGCCAACTAAGTGAGGCAAAATAATTTCTCTTTTCTTTTTTAAATGCGACATGTGACGTGGTATAGGATGGTGACTGAACATTGTTTATGCTGGGTGGCCACCACTGCCACAGTGGCTGAGTGAGGCAAAATAATGTCTCTTTTTTTTAACATGTGACAGGTGAGGTGATGTCATATAGGATGGGAACTGAAGAATACCTATGCAGGGTGGGCAGCACTTCCACAGCGGCTGGCTGACTGTGGCAAAATAATTCTTTTTTTTTCCCACAGGTGATGCTTGTCAATGATGACATCATGTTTCCTTCCAGTCTATCTACCAGACTAGTAATAGATGGTAGTCAGCCTCAGAGGACTAAAGGCCTTCAAGCTGCTCAGAAACATATTGACATGTTTTTCCTTCTTTCCTCTTGTCTCCCTGCAGATTTGCACAGCTGCCCCTACACCAGCACACGGGGACACACCACAGCACAGTCAACAGCACTACTGTAAAGATAAGTATAATTTTTTTGTTTGTTGTTTTTTTTTTCGCTTTTTTTGCGTTTTTTTATTTTGGTTTTTCTGTGGTCACTAATTTAAATGTATTGCAATAATATTTTCTTTCATTCAGAGGTCACTGCAGCTACGCTTCTGCTACCTCATGATCTTTCAGACCAGCATTCTAGCCATCACAATCTTCTTCCACCCAGACAACATGCAACAGACAGATGCTGAAAACTACCTGAAATAAGACCAACGAAAAAAGAAAACAATTAAAATGACATCTGCATAAGTTTTCAGACTTAAGCTCCCAACACCAACAAAAGAAAACCCATCCTTACCTTTCCATGGCTGGAAAACGTGTTGAAATCACACAGGTCCAAGATGTAGAGTGGAACATGATATCACCATCATCAACCATACCTGAAAATGGAAAACAGTAAGAAGACATGGTTACAACAACAAGCCCCTCCCCCCCAAAGAAATGATGCGTACATACCTTTCCATGGTTGGAAAATGTGCTTAAATCCAACTTCCAAAGTAAAAAGATAGACTGGAAGGAAACATGATGTCATCATCGACAACCATACCTGTAAATGAAAAAACAGTAAGAAGTCATGTTTAGACAACATGCCCTTAGAAAAAATGAAAAGATAAATAAAATACTTACCTGTGGAAGTCTGTGATTAGAGGCACAGCACATACCAAATATCAGTCACCTGAGCAGCATGTAGAAGCAGCAGCAGCAGCACAGCAGCTTCTCCTCTGGACATTGTTTTTCCAAGAGACAAGAATGCTAGCCAACTACTCTTTCTGGAGGACTTTTTCACATAATTTACTCAACAACAGCAGCAGCAGCAGCAACACCAGCATCAGAACACCTCCTCATTCAGATTTCTCATTTATAGACATCATGAGAACCATGGAAGACACTTTCTCATGTCACTCTTCTTAACCTCTCTTGGCAGTTGCACAGCACAGCAGCAGGAGGCACCTTGCAGCAGAAAAGCAGTTTGGAACTTGGGCCACTACTTAACATGTGTGGCTAGCAGAAGAAATCTTCAGGACACAGACAAGAATGATATTTGCACTCTCCAGATACTTTCTCATGTCACTCTTCTTGACTTCTTTTGGCAGTTGCACAGCACAGCAGCAAGAGGTACCTAGCAGCACAAAAGCAGTTTGGAACTTGGGATATTATTACTTAACATTGTGTGGCTAGCAGGAGACATCTTAAACACCAAAATAAGAATTATGTTTACCTTCTCAGGAAAGTAGTTCATGTGTGATTCTTGTCGACATATCTGGGCAGTTGCACTCCACTGCAACATCGCATAGCAGCAGAAAAGCACTACTTGACATTTGTGGCTAGCAGGAGACATCTTAAGCACTAAAACAAGAATTATGTTTGACTTCTTAGGAAGGTTGTTCATGTGTACAGTCTATAATAGGAGTCAGCACAAGGGGAATATAACATGAAGGAAAAATTCAGGGAGATGAAGATGACAAAATTTAGGACTACAGGTTTTGGGAGAGGGTAGCATACAGATTAGAAAATCAGAAGTTAGATTTTTTTTTTATTTTTATTCTTTATTATCCTCCATATTAAAAAAAAAACAATAATAAGGCAATAACCATAACTTAGAACAATTACAACAGTAACAAACCAACAAATAAAATAAAAAATAAACACTCCCCATCCCACACAAACCACCTGCCACCCCCACAAGGGAATGGATTTTAAGAAATATGGATCAAGTATAACACACTAACCTCAGGAAACAACATTTTTAGAATTCTTAACAAGAGGATGGAAAATATTTTTTTTTCTTTTTATAGTTTTTTTTGGGGGGGCAATAATCATGAACTGGATAGTATATGCAAGGCGCTTAGATGCTTGAACTGATAAGTCACTTGTTATAATTTGATGGTTTTGTCCTTTTTCTGTATCCCACCATAGGAAGGATGCTTAGTCCAGTATTATGAGACCCACCCCCGGTGGGATAAGAGTGCTGCAGAAGGAGAAGGTGTCAGGGGAGGATGGGGAGTGAGTGCGACTTGCTCTAAGCAGGGCAGTGGTCAGCCTGCTGGCTGAAATAGGATGTGGGGGAGGAGCTTTTCCCCCACTTAACCACGGGCATGCACCCTTCATTTAACTATGGTTCAGAGCTCAGTGCTTGTGTTACATACTGTAGCTGGATGATGTAGGTTGTGCTTGGATACAGAGGCCAGACCAGTAAGTAGGACAATGCATGCAGGGTACTAGTAGTTTGAAATGATTCATGCTTAGGTACTTTAGCATTGACATGAGCAAGTCAGTGATTATAGTACATATGAACTGGATAGTATATGCAAGATGCTTGAACTGATGAGTCACTTGTTATAATTTGATAGCTTGGGCCTTTCTCTGTATCCCACTGTAGGAAGGATGCTTAGTCTAGTATTATGAGACCCTCCCAAAAAAATAATGATATCATACAATTGTTTTGTATCTGACTGTTAGAAGGGGTTGAGTAGGATGACACCCCCAAGAGAAATGAGTAGCAGTATGATCACCTCCTCCAACTCCAGAGAGTGTGACCAGTAGCACGAAGGAGAGGAAACCCTCCCCTTGGGGGGAAACCTCTGAGGACCCATGGCTACTGACCTGCCCGTCCTTCTGGGCATACTAAAGGAGAGTAATCTTAAATAATTTAAATTAATTGGCTAATCTGAATGCCAAAGTTGTAGAACTTGATCCAGAGAAGCAGAGAACTGAAGTAGTAATGAATCGTGACATGTCAAGTGAACAGAGCAAGCATCCTCCTAGTAAACTCCAAGTCCGAGAATCCATGTGCAGGCTGGAATGATAGTAGAGTGGAATTCAGGGTCGATATGAATTTGATGTGATGAGTTGCAGTGGTGAAGCACTCCAGCAGGTGAGGACTTTGCAGAGGAGAACCAGGAATCAAAAGCTAAGCGTCCATGTCCAGAAAGGGGAGGACAATTTGGGTCATGTTCCGCTTGGCAAGCATTGCAAATGAAGGCCGTGGTGATGAAGCATAGGAACTGGCATATGCTGGATGATCGGGAAGGACAGAGCAGTAGGAACCTCCAATCCAGAGAAGGGAAGCAAGTAAGTGAAGCAGGGAGAGACATTATAATGCTAATAGGTGGAAAAAAAGTCAGATGCACCACCAGCACTCAAGGAACAAAGTAGGTTGTAAATTGGTGAGTTAGTCGTGATGACCTCTAGGCCCTGTAAGGGTGAAGCAAGTAATAAGAGCAGTAGGGTAAGAAGTGGACCTGTATGTAGGTTAGTAGTAGTAGTAATAAATCTGCAAGATGTAGACATAGTAGCAGGGGAGTAGTATATCATAATATATGCACAGTATACAGCTAGGAGTATGAAGAATTGGGAACAGCACAAAATTGTAGTATTGTCTGGTGATCTAAATAGTTGTGTAGCAATGAATGCATCCACATTTTGAAGCCAGAATGGTACAGTAGCTAGAAATGACTTGGTGAGAACAGTCTGACGAGTCCTGAATAGTCAAGCTTATGAGTCATAAATGGTGATAGCTGAAGAGGCTGAGTCGAATTAAGTAGCGTTGACTGTATGTGTAGATATATCAAATGTCTTTTTTATCTACATGGCAAGATGGCGGGGGTATGCATGAGCTGCCTGTGCTCTGTTTGTTTTATTGAGTTCTGAGCTTTAATTTTGTTTTATTTCTTCATAGTTTTATCGATTTGTTTATTATAGTGTTTTTCTTTGTTTGCCACGTTTGTGCTCACTTGCGTCTGTGTCTGAGTATATCAGTATGTGAGTGAACGCTGATATGCCACCTAGTAAACTCTGAAGGACAGTGTTTCACGGTCGGATTCTGACTGGTCTGATTTTAGCGCTGGGCGCTGAGTGTTTTACCGAGCCTGCTGAGAGATAATAGGTGCTGCGGGCAGCCCTGGCTTCTGATAGACCTTTAATGCAGAATTTTGTGACTTGGTACCCAGTTGACTCATTCGGGAAAGCTGCTGAGGGTTTGGATTTGGCGAATCTCCAAGGAGTCTGTGATTCTGGGTTTCTATATTTGCTGGACTGGCTCTTAATGTAGCTGGCATACTTTTTGTTGTTGTTGGTATACTTTCCACGAGATTTGTGGGATAATTCTTGGAATCCTGAAGAGCAGTTTATGGCCTCAGAGCTTAATTATCCTGACAGCATTTCCTGGGACTGTGACTTGAGTTTGTGAGTGGAGACCTCCTTTTCTTTCATTTATCTTCAATTTTGTGATGGGAGCGCTTGAGGTGCTGTTATTAAAGGTGGATTCTGCTGGTCGCTGGCAGCCTCTAAATATTGTCTGGGTGGTGAGAGTGCCCAGAGCTTGGGGGCAGCAGATGAAGTCCTCTCCCTGTTTTGGGTTTCGGTAACATTATTACTGAATACTGAGGTCATAAAGAAATATTCTCCTCCTTGACTGTTTAGGTGGCTGCTCCCCCTCCCTCGCTGTTGGTGACTTGTAGGGTTTTTTTGGGCCGTTTAGGGAGGAATCACAGGGATTTTGGCCAGAGAGCCTTTCTCTCTTGTGGTTATTGTTTGGGGGATCCCAGTGGCTGGTGGGTGGCCGGGACAACAGATTCTCCTCCTAGAGCGGCCTGCTTTTCCCATGGATTTCCACTCCTGTGGAGGTGGTGATTTGCATTCCCCTTTTGGGCTTTAGATCCTGAGTGGGGGATTGTGGCTGTATTTTGGGTTGTTCTGAGGGAACTCTGGGGGTTAATGGTGGTGTGGATTTATCTTGGGATTCCTATGATTTCTCTGTGGTGGGAGCTATCACTTCCATCTCAGGGCCCTATTTCAGATTACAGCCCTTCAGCCCAATCTTAGCTTCGGTGTCTAGGCCTGAGTCTCGAGAATACAGCTTAGAAGAATTGGAGCAGATTTGTTTTTTCCCGGAGGAACTTCTTGGTGATTGGATTAAGAGGGGTTGAGAGCCCCTCTTGCTGCTTACCTAGATTTTATCTGGAGGAACTTTTTGGTGTTTGGATTAAGAGGGGGTGAGAGCCCCTCCTGTTGTCACCCTGATTCTATGTTTCTTCGTTGAAAGCTGCTATTTTTCCTTTGACACTGACTCATTGAGATCACTACATGATTTGTATTTATGATTTGTTTTAGAATTTGAGGGAGAATGAGAGCCTCTGGATTTTTGGTTTTTGGATTTCATTTATTTGGATATTTTATTTTTGATTGATTTTATTTGACCTATTTTTCTTTATTTTATTTTATTCTTTTTATTTGGGTTATTGTTTTGGGTTTGGTTTTATTATGTGTGGAGGGTCTGCCACCATGGTCATATGCTATTCGTCCTCCACTCTCCATGCCCTCCACCCTTTCTCCCCTGTGCCATTACAGTTGTCAACTTACCAGTGCTGTAGAGCACTGGGGATTTTATGTAAGGGGAGGAGGGATTTTAGGGGGTGTGGACAGTGGAGGCCGAATGAGCGGGAACATCAGATCGGGGTTGTAGGGACCAGAAGACACCTTGGGGCGAAATGGATTCTAGAGCGAGGTTATCCTTGTCTAGTTCCTATACCCAAGGGCACCACTACTATTAATGGTACTGGGCAAATGGACTGTTCCATTCCAGTGGCCCGTCCAACCTGAGTGGTGTGTGCAATGCCAGATCCATTAGGAACAAGACTGCAGTTATTGCAGATCTTGTGGAGTCTGTGGATCTGGCTTGCATTCCCGAAACCTGGCTGGATGGTAATGCTGGTCCAGTTCTGGAGGCAGCAGTTCCAGCTGGGTACTCAGTGTTACACCGCCCGAGGCTGGACTGCGGGGGGGTTGTGGTCTATTTCAAGACTGAACCGGGACTCACAGATGTACCAGTTGAGGAAGCTGAGTCCTTTGAGTGCACCGTAGTGGCAGGTGTGGGTTGTAGAATCATTTTCATCTACCGTCCACCAGGGTATGAGAAATGTTTTCTACAGGAAGTAGCCAACTTCATCATTGACATGGCATTTGAGTCTCCCAGGCTGATGGTCCTGGGTGACTTCAGTGCCTGGATCAATGATGAACATTCACAGTTTGGACAACACTTCCTCCAATTAATGACATCTTTGGGTCTCACACAAGTGGTTACTTCTGTCACGTATAAGTGTGGTCACTCCTTTGACTAGGTTTCCTCCTGGGGATTGAGGCTGCTGACATGGGGGTGGAACCCATCAGTTTGTCGGATCACTACACTGTGGCCTTCAGTTTTTGCACCCCCGCCTTGTAGGCCTACCCCTGTGGATATGGTTAAGTACCGCTCTTTACAAGATATTAGCTCTGCGGGCCTGGCAGTGGTGCTTAACCTATCGGAGTTTTCTGAAGTGAACAATGATCCTGATGCCCTGGTGTTGGCCAATAATAGGGCCATATCCTTGGCTCTTGATCAAATTTGCTCCCATCCATGTTCATCCTCTCCCCCTTCAACCTCGGTCTCCATGGTTTGATGGGACCTTGAGGGAGATGCAGCAACAAGGACGAAGATTAGAGCGTTGTTGGTGGAGAACTGCCCTTGATGCCGACCATCTTAGATTGATGGAACATTAACAACTCTATCACTCCACAATCTCTCGTAAGAAGGCAGAATTCCTGTCCAGAGAGATTGTGGCTGCTCAGAACTGACCAGCTCAGGTTTTTCAAACTGTTGACAGACTGTGCAACCCAGCCTGTCTCCAGGTTCAAAAAGCTTTTTCACAAATAGAGTGTGATGAGCTCGCTCGCTTCTTTGAGGATAAGGTGGTGCTCCAACTTGCTCCCTCTATGGTAGAAGCCTTTGATCAGCATTTGGTTGCTCCCTTTATTCTCTCCTGGAGTTCCTTCAAACCAGCCTGAGTTCATCGATGTCATGAGGATTGTCCATAGTATGCACTCTACGTGCTGCAATTTAGATCCGGGCCCGACTTCCCTGATAAAGGGTTGTCTTGATACTATTGGCCTGGTTCTAGCACAGATAGTCTGGTGCTCTTTGGATACGAGTGAGTTTCCTAGCTCCCTGAAGGAGGCAGTGGTGACACCCATCCTGAAGAAAGCTTCCTTGGACCCCGACTTCCATGCTAACTACAGGCCGATCTCTAATCTTCCCTTTGTTGGGAAGATTATTGAGAAAGTGGTGGCTACACAATTGGAGAACCATTTAACCATCCATGACATCTATGAACCCTTCCAGTCTGGTTTTCGAAAGAGGCATTGTACCGAGACAATGCTGATTTGGGTGCTCAATGATCTTCTGATGGCTAGAGATCAGAAGAATCATTCCATTCTCGTTCTTCTTGATCTCTCATCAGCCTTTGACACTGTGGACCATGGGGTACTTCTCGCACACCTGGAGTTTATTTGTGGTCTGTCGGGGACAGTCCTCAGCTGGTTTAGATCTTTCCTCACTGACAGAACTCAGAGAGTGGTGTCCAGATTAAATTCTTCCTGCCCACTCTCTCTGTTATGTGGGGTTCCCCAGGGCTCAGTGTTGTCCCCCATGTTGTTTGCAGTGCATATGCTGCCCTTCAGAGACATTGTAAGAAGGTATGGGCTGAAGTTTCACTGCTATGCAGATGATACACAGCTCTACCTGTCTTTTGCACCTGACCAGGATAGAGCTCTCTCAGTCATTAATAGCTGTCTCACCGAAATCCAAGGCTGGGTGAGATCAAGCTGGCTGAAGTTGAACTCGGAGAAGACGGAGGTAATGGTTGTGGACCCAGATCATAGGGTAGTGGGGATGGGAGCTGGTTTATCCTCAGGTTTATTTCTGGGAGGTATCCATCCCCCTGCCTCTGAATGGGTGAGGAACCTGGGGGTGATTTTTGACAACAAACTTACACTGCGTTCACAGGTGTCGGCAGTTGTCAAACTTTCCTTTTACCATCTTAGGAACATCGCCAGGATTAAGCACCTTGTTCCGTCCGCTGACCTCCCTACAATGGTCCACGCTTTTATGACCTCACACCTTGATTATTGCAACTCCATTTATCTAGGGCTTCCTGGGATTGATATCCACCACTTGCAGCTGGTGCAGAATGCTGCAGCCCAGTTATTTACGGGTATGTCCCATGCCTGTCATATTTCACTGGTACTACGCAATCTGCATTGGCTGCTGATTCAGTGCGGATCACCTTTAAAGCTGGTCTTTTGACCTACAAAGCCCTACACGGACTAGGTCCGGACTATTTGAAAGAGCTTTTGGTTCCCTACTGCGCTAGGCGATCTCTCCACTCAGCGGACGAGGGGTTGCTAGAGATTCCAAGGGTCTCTTTAAAATCATCAGGTGCACATGCTTTTATGTTTGCTGCTCCGACCCTCTGGAATTCTCTACCCCATCCGCTTTGTCAGTGTGTGACTGTGGAGGAGTTTAAAAAGGCCCTAAAGACCTATTTATGGTCAAAGATTAATTTTAAGTAATGACTGTGAACTGGAGCTCAGATTTATAGATTTATAGATTATTTATGGACTTGTACTTATTTATTGTTTTTAAATTGTTGTAAGGCACCTTGGTTTTAAGAAAGGTGCCATATAAATAAAGTTTTATTTCATTTCATTTCACATGATCCATAAGCCTTTGTGCACAATCATGAGATTTAAAGTCTTCTGGATCAGCTTAACAAAGTCCTAGTAGAAGTGCATCAGTTGTAATTCATGTGAGTGAAGTGGTAAGATAGAAGCATCCAAGAATTGATGATGAATGGCTAAACAAATCCAGATGTAAGTCCATAGTAAACAGAAGCTCCTAAACTGGCAGACATGGCCACAGGTAGATGCATGTTAGAATATGCGAACCTCCAGGCCCGAGCTGGCGAGGCAGGTGTAGAGTAGAGGTAGTCAAACCCCTTGGCCTGAGGGGCAAAGCAGGTCATAGAAGCAGGCAAATATGGTGAAGTAAATAAGTTCAAGGGACATCCGGGCCCAATAGGGGTGCAGGTCTTGAAGTGCTATGCTGTCAATCTCCGGCTATGCAGGGCAAGGCAGGTTGTAGAGTAGTGGTAAATAGAGTAATAGCAATGTCTAACTGCATGAACGCAGAATTAGTAGCAACATAGTAAGGAATAGATTGTAATGATATAGTAAATGGTAGCATGATCCTGAGCCTATCCCGTGCAGCATAGAAATATATTCTGAGGTTTGTAGAGTAGTGGTAGCTAGAGTAGTAGTAATGTCGAACTGCATGCAATGAAGAACTAGTATTGAATGATACGGAATAGACTGAAAATGGCGTTGTAAATGGAAGCATACTGTTGAGCCAATGCTATGCAGTGCAGAAATATAACATGAGGCATGCTTAAGAAAGCTGTAGAAGGGTGCTGTAGACTGTCATTTCCTGATGATTGATGATGGTAAGAATGTAATAAATAGACCTGGGTGGATGAGTTGGTGACTCGACCAGAAGTAAAGCATCCAAAACTGTAGTAGGTTATGTCTTAAGCTTAAGCTATAATAGGGAAGGCACTATGCAACAATAGTAAGTTTGAAGGAGTTGAAGCATTATGGCAAGAAGCATCCTAGGAACTTAAGGTGAATATCCGATGTAATCCAGAATGAAGTCCGATGGAAGGTAGAAGGGTATCTTCATGAATGGAAGAGAGTGCGAGCAGCAAGGTGAGAGCTGCAGGTCTAGGATCTGAGTAGTATGATTGAAGGTGTAGAATAACTGGCAGTGCATCCAATCCTCAGACGTGAACTGAGTGGAGAGTGGTAGCTAAGCCATGAAGGCTAGCATGGTGACTGGACTACACGTAGGTCAGCCAATAAGGTAAGTAAAAGGTTGCAGCTAAGCCCCATGAGGCTAGCATACGCAGCTAGACCACACGAAGGTCAGCTGGGAAGTAAGTAACGGTGACAGCTAAACCCCATGAAGGCTAGCATGCCCGGCCGGCCACACATAGGTCAGCCAGAGTGCAAGTAATAATTATAAACAAACAAAGCACTGCAATGTGGTAAGCATCCATATATAGTGATGTAAATGCTAGGATATAGCCAGACAGTAATCCAGAACAGGGCACAATAGTTCAGGTAGGATGGAAAGGTATGACCATGAAGTAAGTGGAATGACTGAGAAGGCATCCTGGAGAATGCTGTCGAGCTGTAAAGAAGTTACCTATGATGCTGGAAAACTAAACTCAGCAGAGGGCAGTAGTGTCATAGGCATTTGCAAGCCAGGTTAGATGGTTAGGCTGTGATGTAACTCATAACATGCCGGCAGACAAATAGCGTGTAACAAGGTGAAGTCATTAGACCTGGTGCTGGTGTGGTGGGAGGACCCAGTGGATAGAATCTGAACCAGTATGGCAATGATTGCAACTTCCCATAGTCTAGTATTCAGTCCCAGAATGCAACGTGGAAGCTGGAATCTCAACAGAATTGGGGTGCCATCTAGCGAGTAAATAGAATGCACATGTGGGTTAACAGACTGCAATTAATAGGAAGAAAGGAGTCATGTTGCAGCTGAATACAAGTACCCATCTGTTGAACAGGGAACATACCAATCCCCAGATAATGATGTAGATCTGTAATTTCGGCCAGGATAGCCAGGGAGTGCAGGTGACAGTGTAGCACCACCAAGAAACAGCCTGTGAGGGCAAATCGGTGGAAATACGGGTTGATGGAAATCAGAATAGGGTAGCAGGTGATGATCCACAGAGAATGCTATTTCGACAGTGGCAGTGCAGGCAGGCTGCAGTGGATGTTACATTTCACAAGGTAAAACAATATCATGACTAAAACTGGTCAAGCTCCCTTCCATAAAGTATGAGCAACTGTAAGGCAATATAAGGCATAGGCGCTAAGTCTGCCATGATAGCATACAAGTAGAAGCTGAATGCTGCACTGGGCACACTCAATTTTGTTTTGTTTTTTTAGCAGTCTGGAGAGCCAGGAGCATTTAAAATGCTGACAGTTCAAATGACATGTGGACAGAATGTCGAGTTAGGTAGCATCCAAGACATAGTACAGAACACAACCTGACAGGTATGGAGCGTAAGCAGGCGTTTGAGCGAGGCAGAGATAGCAGCTTGTAGGAGAGGAACTGAAGGTGTTCTGGCAATGGCAGTTGGTAAGCTAGAACAGAAAACCCAAAAGACGCAAACTGAGTGGAGGAAAGGGGCAGCTGTTGCTAAACAAACAAACAGCCAAGGTAGAAGCAGTAGGAGAAACAGAAGACTGAGGTGGCTAACAAGCGGCTGCAGGGTAGAGGGAATGGGAAGGAGCTGAGGAGAACAAGCATGGCACAGAACCCCTTCCCCAAAAAAGAAGGAAACATAAAACAAACGAGCGACAACGGCAGAAATGGAGAGGGACAGACAAGATGAAAAGCAAAGACAGGAGAACAAGGGTGGAGGGGCGGCACAAGGAGGGGACAAACACAACGCAACCATGACCCTACAGCATACCAGCGAGTGCAGCAAGTGCGACTCGCTCTAAGCTGGGCGGTGGTCAGCCTGCTGGCTGAAATAGGATATGGGGAGGAGCTCTTCCCCCACTTATCCACGGACATGCACCCTTCATTTACAGAGAGAGACTGAAAAAAAAATAAGAAAGAAAATTACTCTCTGCCACTGCCACTGCCACCACCACCACCAAACTCCTCTAGGATATTCAGAATTGTTTCCTGGTTCTCTAACATTTTATTTATGTCACTCCTCCTTACCTCAGTTAACTCCTTTATGTCCCTCTTTGCCTCAGTTAACTCTAAGTGAAGGTCAGCCACTTTGGCTCACAGTACGGCCAGGTCTGCCTGTGTGACTCCTGCTGCAGGGTCTGATGGTGGTAGGGCTCCTTGGGCTGCAGGTGCTGCCAACTGCCATGATGGCAATGAATATTGTGAGTCCTCCTGCCACACCGGCTCACAGCATGACTGCCTACCACCTCATGCCATCCACCATCTCCTTCCATAACATCTCCCCCACTACTGCCAGCTGCTGCTGTTACCTTGTGCTGCCAGGTATGCCACTTGGTACGGTGGTGCACATTAAAGTGGGTCCTTTGTCTACCAGTGCCCAAGTGGCTGCCTTTCTTGCCCTGGCATACAGTACAGCCACAAAGCTTGCATGTGATGAGTCTGACACTGGTAAAATGGTAAAAACAATACCATATAGACAAGATCCTTGGCTGATGTGGGGGGGGGGTCTGCTTTACAATGCCAGGGGTGAAGCTTCTGGTGGTAGTGGAATGAGGTTGCTGCTACTCCAAGTGATCACGCTGTTGTTGTGCCACCTCAGAATCAGCACTACTCCCCTCCTCAACTGGGAGTGGTTGAGGGGTTCCTGACTCCCACTCTGAAACATTTGCCTATTTAGGTGAATCAGTTCACCCCCCATTCTGCCATGTTGCCCACTGGGTCCCTCCATTATGGAGAAGTCATTTTTTTAACAAAAAATTAATAAAAAAAAGAGAGAAAGAGAGAGAGACACACACACACACACACACATAAACACAGACAAAAAAAACACTAAAAACTTACAAAAAAAGATTACGTACACACAACAGATATGACACACAAAAAATAAACTAAATAATTCTTTTTATTACTGTTAGTACTGCGAACATCAAATCACTCTGTTAGACTTACTCTCTGAAACTCCTACTTAGCTATCTAACACAATCACTACTGAGAAAACAAAATCAAATCAATAACCTCCAGCCTGACTGGAATTTCCCATGTGACCTGCAGAAAGTAAAACGCGACAGAGCCTCTTTTTTTTGCTAACTTTGCCTTGACAAATGCAAGACGCAGTTAATGGCAAAGTTACACAATGAAGTTCCACAATAAGCAGTCAACTTCACAAACTTTTCTATTGGCCGAATTTGGCTACTTCTCTGGAATTTCGCCCGCAGAATAAAACTTTGCTGCATCTCTAATCGGGACCAGATAGGTATACTCTGCAGTCTACTCTGCAGTTAACTGTTGGACAAATGACTCCCAAACTTGTTTTTTTTTCAATATATTTTGCATCCTTTTTCATAATGGTTTAGCTTTTTTCATTTGACATTTATAGAAAACATGAAAATCTCTGTTCTTATTTGGCTGGTTTTTTAAAGAAACCTATTGCTGACATGGTTTGGAATTTTTGTCTGATATTTTCAGGGTACAAAGAAGCTGGCTCACAGATGTGGCTTTTGATGGTTTGATTAAAAAAGTATTAATTTGTTCCAAAGTTATTAAGTTTTACAATTTGGGGTTTTGAGCATGCTCAGTAAGCGCTTCACTTGGTGGCTGCCCCATCATTCACTCCACTTCCATGCCTTTCACGTTATCATAAAAAATGAAACCTGCCTTCTTTATGTATGTTCCTTAAATCATCTCATGCCTGTGAAATGATTCTTACTTTTGAATTTACCCATATATGACACATACTTTCTTACTGAATTAGTTAAATCAAACCATTAAAATCAACTACACTTTATTAATACTTAGAAAATGGGCTAGATACTAGGATGTCTCTCATTAGCTGAGAGGCAGTACGGGGGGTACATTAACTTACGATAGATGCCACTCCAAATCAAGTACCAATTCAGGTGCCCATTACTTGGCATATACTTGGGCACCCAATTTTCAACATACAAACTGCCATTGTTTTCCTACCCTTCAACACCAGATGCTCCCCGTCAGTCTAAAATTCATTTATTTAATAATAAAAATCAGTACGTACTCTTACACATGCACATACACCACCTTCACTAAACATTTTCATTCTGTCTTCGAGACCACAACTGCATTTCGGGTCTGACACATCTCAATGCAGACTTGCCTTGCAAAAGACAGAACCTTCCGGCAAACATCCTGTATGAATTAACATTTAAAACATGGTCAATGTTAAAGTGCTGCTCCTTACAAATAAAAAAAACATACATTTTAAACTGCTGCCATCCCACATAGCTCTTCTTTTCCAGGTTTAAGGGTGCATGGTCCCGCAAGGTCACGCACCAAACTGCGGCGTCTGTGGACTAAACAAAAGAAAAAAAACTTCCAGAACTGTTTGAAATAAATAAAAAATGATGCCATGAAACTCCCTGAGATGCAACTTCAATACTGAGTTCATCTGTACTTCAGGAAGGTGTGCGGTGGGGGATGGAGAAGGATAACTTCAAGAGAATGGCTCTCGGGGAGAGGGGGGCACAAACACAAGAAGCATCAGCATAAAAAAAATCAGAGGGACTACTTTACCAGCAGTAGTTTTTCCTTCTAGTTTTTCTATTCATTTTAAACTCATTTCCTCTGTTATTTTAATATTTAATTAAACTTGACACAGATGCCCATTTTCTAAGCGCAATAATACCCTCCAGGGTGGACGGTATGGGCAATACTGGACCTTCCAGGGGCTATAAGGCCCTCCAACTGCAGTGTCAGGCCTCATGACACCCCTGGGTGGTCCGGTATTGCCCAATACTGCCCACCCTGTTGGTTATTATTGCTTGCTTAATATATCTTTGATGAGCAACCCTCCATACCATCTATAAATAATATATTCTATCAGCAGCAGTCACATAACTTCCCAATGTTGGGTCATTTCAAGATTACAGACCTTTCTTTTCCATGAGGCTTCTTGGTTTAGATTTGGTTGGTGAAAACTGTAAATCTGAATAAATACGGTTGCTACTAAAAGGCTACCTGAACTGTCAGGTGGCCCAGATGGAAATGACCAGGTGGTTAGGGGAAGGAAGGAAGGGGAAGGGGGAAAGGAGATGCAGCTGGTAGTGGGGGAGGGGTCTGGTGACATCATTACTGAGGTCACACAGGTGGTGTCATATGATGCAGGTGCAGGGCTAGGGGGTGATTGGTCGAGGGGAAGGGCCAGGTGGGATTCTGATTTGGGGTCCTAAAGGGATTTATAAGGTAAGATAGCCCTCAGTTCTCCCTCTTCTGCTGAGAATTTGATCATATTCTTAGAACTTTGTGGGCAACAGGTTGGAGTTTTGTTGAACACCTGCTAGGTAAGGTACAAGCCTGCAGGCCTATGATAGGCCTCTGGGCAACGTGGTATTTTCCAGTGTCTATTTTCTCTTTTCTCTTTTGGTTTCTTGTAGATTGTTACGGTTTAGTTGACGGTTAGTTAATTCTGTGCTTAATGTCCTTTTAAAACCCAGAAATGTGTATAGTAGACACCACATGGCATTTGGCTGGTGGTTAGTTACTGTTTTGTATGGCATTGTCTAGGTGGTATACTTTCTGCTGGGGACTGTGGGGGGTTTGTTGTTTCTGCTGCTGTACTGCAGGATACTGCCCCTTCACGTGGTGGTTTGGAAGCCCAATACTGGATGCCAGAGTGAGGTTAAACCAAGACGGGAGTGATAGAGGGCCCGTTTGTTTGCAGACTTTATGCCTGGTTGGCCTGCCTCAGCATCTGCTGTTTTCAGGATTTTTAAAAAATAGAAATAACAATAAGGAGAGGTCGAGATTAGGCCGAGACTGGAGGGGTAGAGCACCCATTTCATTTGTAGGCTTTAAGCCTGGTTGGCCTGCCTCAGCGTATGGCTTTCAAGTGTTTTAAAAAAAAAAAAAATTCTATATTAAAGCGAGAATTGCGTGTGCATTTTGAGGCTTTGACAGTTAGGCAAGGTCATGAGAGGAGCAGTTGGTTTAGCGGTGGTGGCCAAGGAGCTCATCCTCCACTGTTGAGGTGGGGGGGGGGTAATTGCATATCCATAGCTGGCATTGGCAGCTGTTTGTGGCTTAATGGTAGTATAGGGTGAGTGTAGCTGGGGCTGCATGATGGGCCTGGTGACCAGTCGAGAAGAACGCTGGCTGGAGGCAGCCATGTGGTTGGGTCTTGGTGTAAAGATGGCCATAGGGTATAACGGAGGGGGGTGCCTGACCCTCGCCTTGAGGTTGCAGAGTCTGGGTGGCTGCCTTCTGCAGTGGCAGAGCGAGGCCTCTGGGCCAGGATGGGAGGGTCCAGGGGTGCACATGGTGTCCGTAGGGGGTGGCATGCAATGAGTGAGTCACAGAATACTGGCTTGTGGCCATGGGCAAGAAAGATGGGCCCAGCCACCTGGGGAATCCTTACACTGGCTTGGTGTTGGTGGAGGGCGCTACAGTGCATAGTGGGTGACCACGTGGTTGGGTCCAGGGACCCCCAGTGCCGTGGAGGCTTGCGAGTATTGGAGCCATTTCAGCGACCATGGGCTGTGGTCGACAGGCAAGCTGGGAGGGAGCTGAGCACCCTCAAGCAGCAACAAAGACAAGGAAGTTTAAGCGAAGGGAATAAATGGCCATTTGGAAACTTGCCATGGTTCAGGGGGATGCAACGCAGCCATAGGGGGCACGACTATTACGCCCTGGCTCCGTGGAGCGTGGGGGGTTGGATTTTGTACGTGGTTGGCAGGTACATCATTTCAGTTGTGGCCAAAGGGAAATGCTGAACAGACCTCAGGGGGAGGTGTTGGGGACTTCAGGGCAATACACAGTGGTTTGGTTGGAGTGGGGCCATGGGGCAACTGGTGAGCAGCTGGCACCATGATCAAAAGTCGAATTTTGAGAGTTTGTTGGACAGAAGCCCGGACTGGTGGGGGACAAAAGGATGCCACTGTGAAGGATGGGGACAGCGGCCCTGAGAGAGAGAGGGCCCATGTGGTAGAGGGCTTGAACTGGGAGAGCAGAAATGCGAAAGACTACAAGGGCACTTTGTCCTGGTTGGCCAGAGCTGTGGGGGGGGGATGGAGAGTGTGTTTTGTTTTTCTGTTGAGAGCAACAATGGAGCCAGAGCCACCAAGGGGTTCATGATGAACAGGAGGATGGTGCTCCAGGGTGCCAGCAGGTGAGACAACCATGGCCCAGCTGACAGGGCCACTGGGGTGGGGGGTTTCACAAGAGTCAGAGGGGTGGTCAGATGGTAAGGGCAGGCCCATGCAGCATGGGGACAGAACCGGATGCCAGGGGGTAGGCAGGCTAGTGCATGGTGGGTAGCATAAGGCAGCTCGCCACCCCGTGGGGCAGTGTGTGTGAGCAGATGGGGTGTACACAGACCAGCAGCCTGTGAATAGCCATGGCATTAGGAGTTTCAGGTTATGTTCGAGTTGTTTACCCCATTTATACTTTATGCAGTGGAGAAGGATGGCACCAAAGAGATCCCCAGTCTCCAGCACCAAACTGAGGGAGGAAGCTTCCAAGCTGATGGACAAGATGAAGGATCCCATTGAGGCAGCATGACTGCAGGAAGAAGAGGAGGAGGCAACAGGGAAGAGGAAGGAGTTGGAAGAGCAGACAGGCTGGGGGGGGGAAGAGGCCACATAGAGCTGCACCAAGCTATCCATCTGTTCTGCAGAAAGAACCAGCACCAGCAGGGCCAGGTCTGAGTGGAGGTAAGGGAAATATTGACTTATCCAATGATGGGGACTTGAAAGAATATTTGGAGGGGCTTCTCAGTGATATGGGGAGACAGGGCTAGAGAAGATGAAGAAGGCACTCCAAGCGATAAAAAAGGGCAGTGGGGAGGGTACCAGGGCCAGTGAGGACAAAAACAAGGGGAAGAAGCTGTATGTGGGGCCACAGGGCTCTACGCCGGGTGACCACGTCCCCACTTCCATCAAGGACAAGATCTGGAAAGTGGAGTATGTGGATATTTTTGGGCTGATGGATGAAGACACAGCCAGGAAGTATCAGCAGAAGGAGTTGGTGGGCAAATCAGAGATGGCAGTAGCGTTAGCAGTAGTAGGGCGTAAGGAGGAGGAAGCTAAATACAAAGGGAAGAACATAGACACGTGGCAGGCGGGATTCCTGATTTACAGTGCTTTGGTGCTGGAGAGGCATGTGAAGCTGGCAGTTCCCCTCCTGATGTACATGGCCATCATTTGGGATGCAAATAAGGCCAGACTTGGGTATGGATGGTTAAAATATGATGAGGCTTTTTGGAAATGGATGGCAGCAAAAGGGGACCTAAGGTGGGACTGCACCCATTCAGAGCTCTGGGTAGGAAACCTGCTGAGCCCTGCTGGGGTGGAATGGGGGAGACTTCAGCAAGAAGAGTGCACCCACCCCAGTGGCCAAGACCTGCTGGGGCTACAACACAACATCTTGCATGTGGGCAAATTGCAAATTCAGGCACATGTGCTCCAGATGCTTGGGGCAGCACCCAGCGTCTGGCTGCCAGGCATGGGGGGAATGGAGTAGTCAACAAGTGGGTCAGGGGCAAAAGCAGTCCTTTCAGGGGGGCGGGGGTAATTTCAGTGTTAGGGGGGAGAGAGACACACAGCAGGGGAAGTTACAATTCCAATTACGGATGGAACTGAAGGCACGGATGGAAGGAAGTGCCGGGGCTTTACCCTAGAGAAAACCCCTATTGTCCAGAAGGTGGTAGAAGCCTGGACACGGCATTACCCAGGAAGAAAGTCCGGAAGGAGGTGCAGGTGGGGAGGGTGGATGGTCCCTTTAAGGCACCCCCCTGTGCTGACTTCTGGATATATCCAATTGGGGTGGTACCCAAGAAGCAACTGGGGGAGTCTCACTTCATCCACCACCTGTCTTATCCAGAGGGGGCCTCAGTGAACAATGGGATTCCAGAGGACCTTCAGGTAGTGGCCTACACATCCCTGGACCAAGCAGTGGTGATGATTAAGGCAGTCTGGGGGGGTCTGCTTGGCAAAGACAGACATAGAGTCCACCTTTCATTTTTTGCCAGTCAGGCCAGGGGATTAGGACCCACTAGGTTTTCAATTTGAAGGGGGGGTTTGTATTTCCACAAAGCCATGCCAATGGGTTGTTCCATGTCATGCTCTACATTTGAAGCTTTCAGTATGCGCAGTGGGTCTTTGGATGGAGGTATGGGCACAGGCAGGTGGCACATTATCTGGATGCCATTTGGCTCATTGGGAGCAGCAAGGCTGAGATGGAGGAGATGCTGGTGGATTTTAAAGAAATGTGTGGAAGAATAGGGATCCTACTAGTGAGGGGGAAGACCGAAGGCCCAGCGCACAAGCTAGAGTTTCTGGGAATAGAGGTGGATATGGTTCAAGAATGTTTTTGCCTCCCAGGAGATAAAGTGGCCACACTTCGGGGTTTGTTGGCACAGGTAGGTGGGAAAAAGAGGGTGCTGCTGGTACTAGTACAGTGGCTGCTGGAGCACCTTAATTTTGCCTGCAAGGCCATGAGCTCAGGCAGAGCGTTTACCCAGAGGTTGGCATGAGCCATGGGGGAAGGCAAAGCTGCCACATCATTGGGTGGATAGCACAAGAGGGGTGCTGGAGGTACAGGTTTGGGCCGAGTTTTTGGAGAATTACAATGGGGTCACATTTTGGCAGGAGGAATGGGTCTATAATACAGACTTGGAGTTATACACTACAAATACCACCAACAGCTTAATCTGGTTCAAGATCAGTTGGCATTCATCTGTATCCCCCTCCCCCATGTCGTGCCTGAAAATAGGCAGGATTTGTCTAGTGCACTTACCCGGTCAACAAAAACGAAATAAATAAAATATATAAATAAATACACTGATGCCTCCAGGGCCCTGGGAATGGGAGCATATTTTAGAGGGGAGTGGATCTCGGAGGCCAGGCCGAGTACTTGGGGTGAGGTGTGGTTGCTGAAAAGATGTCAATTTCTTGGAGATATTCCCCATTTTCATGGCAATAAGGATTTGGGGTATAGGATGAGTGAAAGCACATCCTGTTCTGGTGCAACAACAAAGGTGTGGTAGAAGTGACCAGTAGGCGGGGGGGGGGCATACAGATAGGGTGGACAGGGTTATGAGGCAACTGGTATTGCTGGGTCTACAGCTGAACTTGTCTTTTAAGGCTCGTCATATTGAAGGTATCCAGAACGATGTTGCTGACAGTCTCTCCCAGTTGCAGTTAAAAGCAGTTAAACAGGTTCCAGGACTTGGCTCCATGAGTAGTAGTACACAGGACCAAGGTTCCGGACCAGTTGTAGAAGATTAGTTTGGGAAACCCCAATGGTTATATAGGAATTCCTGGTTGGCCAACACACTAAAGGCATAAAAAGGGGTGTGGGGGACATTCCAGGAGTTCTGGGCCCAGGAGGGGTTGGAGGTAGGCATGCCAGCCATACGGGATCAGGTAAAGCAATACATGGTCGAAAGATGGGGAGAAGGGATCGTCCACACCACCATGGGAATGCAATTGGCAGGGACTGGATGGGCCTGCAGTGGGTAGCAGCCAGGAAGAGTGCCTACTACATGGCGCAGTCTGTGGGAGCTATCCTGAAAGCACTGCTGCTGAAAGAATGTTTACACAGAAAGGCAGACAAGCAGTGGAAGAGCAAAAAGCTCTTCCACACAGTAAGGGTGCCTACAGGACATACTGGAGGCATGACCGTGAGCACCAACAGGCCTGCATACAGGGGAGGTGACTCCGAATCACAGGCCACACAGTACAGCGAGCACAGGTCAGCTGGAACAGCAGGCTGCAACAGGCAGAGGCATCAGGCAGCAGAGGGGCAAGCAAAGGTGGCTGCACTGCCACTGGGGCACATAGGGAAAGGTCACCAGGCAGCTACTGGGTCAGAGGGGCAGCAGTGTGTGTGTGTCCGCACCACCTCGCTGCCCACAAGAGTGAACTGAGCACACAAGGCACACAGGCAACATGCCAAACAACAGCCATAGCCCCCCCTCAGCAGAGGCCCACAGCAGAAGCATGAACTCACCAGGGGAGGCCAACACATGACTGGCTGGGGCCACAGGACATCGCTCAGGCACAGGAGACACTATGGATGAAGGTGAAGTACCACCCAAAGGATGGCCTTTCTCCCCTAGCCAGTGCAGGATTGCCCTTCTGGGGGCTCCTGCACATTCACAGCATCCCCTGCAATCACCCTTTTGACCAGGGCTCTCACGCTATGGCCACTGCACATCTGTCTTAGGTAGTCTGCTCCTGATGCCCTCCCTTTGGGTTGCCAGCCTCTACACGGCTGGCTGTTGCCGGTCCCCCGGGCTGTGCCCTCCAGTATGCCTCCCTTCCACCCCTGCACACCACACAGTCCAGTCTGCTGTGTGTCTCCTCGTCCCTGTGGTACTGCTGCTGCCTACAGCCACCACTGTGCCACACCTGCTGCCATGACCTGCCCATAGCCATCCCGGGTGGTGCTGCTTGCCCTCTCCCCCTGGCCACTCACTCTGTCTGTGGTGCCCTTCCCTTGCTGCCCTTGCCACAGCATGCTTTGCCCCCTCAGCCTTGCGGCACTCGCCATGTGCACAGTGCCTTTCCAGCCGCCTCCTGCTACAGTCACCCAACCTGCTGTTTGCTGTTCAGGCCCAGTCACCCTTGCAGCGGTCGCCGTTTTTTGCTAGCCATTTTGGGCAGTGCCTTTGCAGGAGCGATCTTACCACATAGCTCCCCTGTAGTGATAGGGCGTGGCCTGACCCAACTAAAGGGAAGGCCATGAGATGGATGTTCCTGGGTTGGAAAAAGGCCATGGGGTGAGGAAGGACAAACGGTGACCCATCATGGGCAGCTTTTGCTGCTGCAGGTGGGAGCTATCGAGCAAGTGTGCACATCGGTCAAGGAGGCCTGCTTATTTTGGGCCATGTTTGTGCTCATAGCAAGGGGGCTTTCTGGATAAGCAAGGTGGTAGTGCAGTGGAAATCTGATCTGCAGTGGGGATTACAGGAGAATTATATCAGTTTTGGCTGGGGCACCATGGTGGTGAGGCTGCCCAGGTCAAAAACCAACCAGCTTGGCAAGGGGAAGGAGGTGGTGCTGTGGCGGCAGGCACCTGGGGATGTTTGTGCAGTAAAGGAGCTGGAGGAATACAGGAGAACCCAAGGGAAGGGAGGGGTACCTGGTTCCGGCATGGTGACAGAATTCTGACAATGGGATTCCAGGTGGGCGGAGTCCTCAAATGGGCTTTAAAGTTCCTAGGGGAGGAGCCAGACCTCTTTGCCCCCCCATTCCTTCTGGAGAGGGTTGGCATCTAAGGCCATGGGAAGGGGCGGGTCGGAAGAAGAGGTGAACAAGGTGGGGCAGTAGATGTCCAGCTGCTATGAAAGTATGTCAGGCAATGATGTTAATGAAGTTTTTCTTTTACCCAGCAGGAGGAACACAGAGACACATTTGAATCTTGGAGCATTCCTTTATGTATTGGGCTGAAAAATTTGCAGTGAACGGACATGGTGGGATGCAGCTGAGGACAGATATAGAGCACACTAAACTGCATTAGAAAGGGATCTGCGGCATGAGATGAGCCCAACTGATGCCATTTTTAGAAGAGCTGAGGGTTCGATGAAGCAGGCTGGACATGCTGATAATACATCACGGGGCTAATGATTTAGGCAAATCCCCATGGGCACTGGTACAGGACATAGCAGTGAATTTAGAAAGAATGAAAGAGTGGTGGCCGAGGGTGGGGATCGACTGGTCTGAGATCACCTCCAGGAGGGTGTGGCAACATGCCAGGGAGGTCAGATCCATAGAGAAGTGAAGAAAGTGGCTCAATAGGAAGGTTGCCAGGCTGGTTATAGAAATGGGGGTACATATACAGCACAGGGACATTTCTTTTGAGGCTACTGCAGTTTACAGGTCGGATGGGATCCACTTCTTAGAGTTCGTCATGTGCTTTTTCTTAAGGCCATTGATAGACCTGGTGGGTTGGTGGGAAAGGAGGGAACCAAGGTACTAACCCATAAGGTGGGAGCCCCATCTTCTGGTACTTGGTTGGAGATAGGTCAGTGGATGGGCAGAGGGGGGAGCAAGAGAGGGAATAAGGGGGGGCAGACAAAAGTGAGGACAGGGCAGGGCAACATGGGCTGGGATCAAAAGGCACCCAGGTGTGGATGTAAATGGAGGAAGGAACAAAGGGGATAGCACCAGGGGTCAGATCTTAGTGTCCGGACCTAGGAGGGAGGATGTCCTGGTAAGCTGGTACCTGGTATTGGTGATGGTGTGGGAGGTTGGATCTGGTGTCCGGACTCTGAAGATAAGGATTGGAAGAAGAGGGCCAAGGTGGAAGTACAAGGAGATATGAAAAGAATGGACTGGAGTATTGCAATGTGGAATTTATAAAATTGAGATGTTAATATTAATGGTGTTCAACAAAATGTTGCCAGTGAGCATCCAAGCTAGAAGTGTGTGGAGTCTTCATTTCCAGAAGGGATCAACTGTCAAGAAATGTTGCTAGTGTTTCTCTGTCTAATTTGAATGTGTATATCTTAAGCAACATGCATTACTTGAGGTGAGTTCCAGTTATCTGCATGTCTCATGAAAGCCTTTTGGTGTTTTTTTTTTTTACAATAAGTTATACTTCCAAAGAAATATCTCTCCTCAGCATTGATAAGTGATGTGTCCGTCAGGCCATCCATCTCTCTATCTCTGCCTCTCTACACCATAAATGTGTGTATACTGAATACAGGATATGCATCAATAATTCATTTACACTTTTCAAAAGTATTAAGAAAAGAATATTTGCAGTCACTCTAGTCCTTGGAAAACTCAGTTTGTTGCTTATTGTAACACCTTTTATTGAAACAACACAGAAATTGTACTAGTTGTTGCTGTGTAAAACGTTAGGAGGTTGCAGTCAGTTTCTTCTTCAAATACAACTGATACCTCTGTGGTCCAAAACCCTGTAACACATATGTTCAGTCTCTTTGCTGGTCCAGAAAAGTATCGTACTATGCAACAAATCAAAGTAATCAAATATGTAGTATATTTATTCACAAGCTGCAAATCATTGGTCTCCAAAATACAAAGTTAGCAACTTTTGGAAATGTATACAATTCACAAAAATGTATCTGAAATACAAATGTTGTTGCTGAACAGCATGGGGCTTTAGCATTGCTCAACATTCCATAAGAAGGGGAAACTGATATGGGTATATATAAATCAAATCTCAAAAACAGGTTCAACCAAACATTTTTTTGTATGATATATACAACAGTACTATTTTTATTTTAATGTTGTGTGAGTTTTTGGCTTTGTATAATTGGTCTATGAAATACTTTCACATGAATGATCCATTATGCATCATAAACTCACGATTTATACAAACTCACAACTGCTTTGTTGTGACTTCGCAATCAGTTATCATGCCTCTAAATAAAATGTCCAAATGAGTGCCCCGTCATGAAATGCACATCAAAGTTTTTTATGATTCCATGAATACCTAAAGGTAAAAAGTACAAAAAAAACCCTAAACACTAAAAAAGTATCACATAGCTGAATTACTTTAAAAGTACATATCCATCAATTGAGTTTCTCTTTACAGCCCAAAGGCAGATACTGAAAAAAATGCACACGGGTATGTGGATTAATCCAGGAAATTCTAGCATCCATTATAATAGGCAAGGATTTTTTGGCCCCCTGCCCCCCAAAAAATAGTTTTAAAAAACTGCAGGAGTAACACACTGAATGTGCATATATTTTGAATATGTATCCTGATGTATAGCTAAAACAATAAATTCAAAGCCATGCTGTTGACATTAGTTCCACTCAGTGCCATTTAATAGGAATTGCCATTTTTCTGTCATGCTTCTTAGCTGCCGTATCACCATTTCTCCAGTCACCAAGTAAGTGTTCACCTGGAGAACAGCCTCTACATTTATCTGCTGAAAGTCTACCTGTTAGGAAGAGAGTGACAGTCTACCAAGCAACTGGGATGCTATTGCTGGGACTCTGGAGCTAGGTGCTGGGGGCTCGATCCTAGCTTGATGCCAGTAGTGCAGAACAATCCTATTACTTTGCGGGTGACAGTTTCTGTGAGACACAGTTGCATGACTTGAGTTGACAGCATGATTGTTTGCTATCTACAGAATGCCTCTGAGTAGTGTGCAGCAGTCTCATGGTTGTTTTGTTCCCTGATTTATTGTGGATCTATGTTGCATTGCGGGATCTGACACTGGTGAGATCAGTGTTTGTGAGCACAGCACTTGATGGACTGGGAATGTTTTCTTTACTCTCTCTAGGACTGAGTGAACTTCATTGAATGAGAGCAATTATCATCTCTTACCCCTTACCATTTCTGGAAAATGGTGGTGACAGCACTGTTTTGAAAGTATTGATTTCTATCTGCATTAGTGAGAGCGATGCTGGTAGATACTTGTTAGTGAATCTGTTTGGACTTAAACTGTTTAAATTTTGCCTCTGGACTTGCAGTTAACTTTTTGATACTGCTTTGTTTAGGAGCTGAATTCAGAACATTGCTCCTCAGCAACAACCTACCACGACTCTCTTATTATTATTATTATTGCATTACAAAAAAAATATCTTTGGTTGGGGATGGGTGGGTAGTGTTGGAGGTGGTAGTGTGGGATTAGATGAGTTTGTGTGGGCTAGGGCTGACTTTGTTGTTGTGTTAGTTTGTTTTACTATTTTGGTCTGTTTTTGTACTGAATTAAGGAGACAGTGGGTACTTTATTACTTCTGTGTTATTTTGTTTCATTTTGTTTCAGTATTTGATTTCAGGAGAAGAGGAGTACTGGATGGGAGTGCAAGGCCCAGAGGGGCCTGCACTCTCACAGGCAAATAAGGGTACAATTATACTATTTCAAAAAGTTAGGACATTTATTGCAAAAACAACTTTGTTAATGCACTAGTTAAGGTTAAAGCAACAAAAGCAGGGAAATGTGATGTTAGGGTTTCCAACCCTAAAACCCCACCCACATCTTGCAGGCAACAGGTTTGAGGTGTTTCTTGGGGTTGTCAACCCTAATGCTCACTCCATTCTCATATACTGTACCCATCTCAGCTTATTTACTCATGGAATGGGGTGAGCATTAGGGTTAATAATCTCAAGGCACACCCCATAGCTGTTGTTGCATGCAGGGTGGGGTGAGGTATAAGGGTCTGAAACCCTAATGCCACATTTTCCTACTTTTGTTGTTTTAATCCTAACTAGTTCATTAACACAGTTTTTTTGCAATGAATGTATAGTATATAAATATATTAATAGCTTCGCCCATGTTCAATAGAGTTGCATAGAACTTTGGGTGTGCAGACTTGGGGGCAAGGTGTCTTGATTTTTAAAGTTTCATTCCAATTAAATGTGTAGATACTAAGATCTGGATAGTTCATTTTTAGGAAAAATTGTGTGGTTTAGCTATTTTTTGTTATCACCTACAGCCCAGATGGTTTGTAATTTTGGTCTGAAATTTTCAGGCCCCAGAATTGTGCCTTTTGTTGGTTTGGTGCAAAAAGTTTTAATCCTTTCCCAAGTTATAAGGATTTGAAATGCTGGTTCTGAGCATTCTCTGAGCATTCTCAATAGGATATGAAACATCTGTCCAAAAGGCTGTACTGAGCATGCTTAGAACTGAAATTTCAAATCCTTATAACTGACAAACTTATTGATATTTTTTCACAAAACCAATGAAAGGAACCATTCTGGGGCAAGACATTTCTACCCTGAAAATTTCAGAGCAAACATATTATGCTGGTTCAACTTTAAGCAGAAATGCATGGTGCCAAAGGGTGCCAACAGAAGACACAGACATGTGTTTTGTCCTACCAGGACTCATCTGTATGCCTCATCTGTTTGACACCCCAGTGGAATGAACCAGCTACCCTAAGATGGTCTATCTGGGTTATGTTCTGTTGGCACCCTTTGCAAACTGTGTGAGAAGCCTTTTGGCACCACGCATTTCTGCTTAAAGTTGAACCAGCATAATGTTCTGTGGTGATCTGCATATGCAGCCCATGATGCTTTGCATTGTGGAGGCATGTGTGATTTTGTATTTCTTTGAAACTTGGCTTCCCAGCCAAATGCCTTTTGGGGTAACCATTGCCTCAGTGCTTGCACATAGAGGTTCTTTGTCTTTTAAATTGTTTTTTGTTTTAATTGGGTTCACCACAACATAACCCAGATAGACCACCTTAGAGTAGCTGGTTCATTCCACTGGGGTGTCAAACAGATGAGGCATACTGATGAGTCCTAATAGGATGAAACATGTGTTTATGTCTTTTGTTGGCACCCTGTGCAAACTGTGTGAGAGGCCCTTCGGCACCGTGCATTTCTGCTTAAAGTTGAACCAGCATAATATTCTGTGGTGATTTACATATGCCATATGTTAACTGGATCACCTTTGCTGCAGTCACATCCAAAAGCAGGGCCATTCTCGATGCTCTTCAGTTGGCATGCCTCAGACAGCTGGTTTTGGAACATACTCATGAGGTAGCAATCTTAGACCTCATACTCTCAAATGGGGACAGTAAGGGGATCTCAGATCTAGAAGTGGGTAGCCATTTGGGAACAAGTGACCACCAAACTGTGTTGTTCATGATAAACTCAGCTACAGAGTCAAGCCATACATAAGTGAGGGTTCTGGACTTCAGGAGGGCTGACTTTGGCAAGATGGGAGAGTGCCTTAGAAAAGCATTAGCAAACAGCCTAGAAGGAGAGGTGGAACAACAATGGGGAAACATCAAAATTGCCATCACAGAGGTAACAAGGCTTTGTGTGAAGCAAATAAACAAATCAAAATGAAAGAAAAAGCCACTATGGTTCTCAAATGAGGTGGTGGTGAAGGTTAGGGAGAAAAAGATAGCATTTAGGAAGTATAAGGAAACACAGAAGGAGCAGGACAGAGAACTGTACCAGTTAAGGCAGAAGGAAGCAGGGAGGGTAGTCAGAATAGCAAAGGCCCAAACTGAAGAAAAGATAGCCAACTCAATTAAGAAGAGGATAAAACCTTTTATAGGTATATCAGGGTGTGAGAAAGACAAAGGGAGGATAGTGAGGCTGAATAGAATGGACAGTGGGTGGGCAGAGAGGGACAGTGAAAAAGCATGGATACTGAATGAATACTTCTGTTAAGTATTCACAAAAGAGGAGGTGGGGGAGGTACCTAATCCAATTAACAGAAGCACTCTGGATAGGGGGGTTGATCCCAGTCTTTTCATAGAAGAAAGGGTTCTGAAAGAACTCCAAAAACTGAAGGTGGACAAAGCAACGGAGCCAGATGGAATTCACCCCAGAATTCTAAAAGAATTAAGCAGAGAACTAGTGACACCACTGACTATCCTTTTTAACAAATCATGGGAGGAAGGTGTGGTACCTGAGGACTGGAGGAAGGCAGATGTGATTCCCCTTCACAAAAGTGGGACCAAGACAGAGGCAGGAAACTACAGACCTGTCAGTTTGACTTCTGCGGTAGGGAAAGTGATGGAATCACTTCTGAAGGAAAGAATTGTTGAGTACCTAGAGGCCAGTGGGACACAGGACCCAAGGCAGCATGGGTTCACAGTGGGAAGGTCATGTCAGACTAATCTAATTGATTTCTTTGACTGGGTGACCAAAGTAGTAGACCAGAGAGGGGCTGTAGACATGGCCTACCTAGACTTTAGCAAGGCATTTGACATAGTCACACACAAAAGATTAATAGTCAAATTAACCAGCCTGGGAGTGGGTCCCAGGGTGGTAGCCTAGGTAAAACATTGGCTGGACAGCAAGACACGGAAGGTAATTGTAAATGGAGTCCACTCTGAAGAAAGAGGAGTTACTAGTGGGGTACCGCAGGGTTCAGTACTGGGTCCAGTCCTTTTTAATGTCTTTATAATTGACATTGTAGAGGGACTGGAAGGAAAAGTATGCCTCTTTGCAGATGACACAAAGATCTGCAACAGGGTTGATACACAAGGAGGCATGGAAAGGATGAGAAAGGCCTTGGAAAGGTTGGAGGAATGATCAGAAGTATGGCAGCCTAGATTCAATGCAAAGAAGTGCAAAATAATGCACCTGGGAAACAAAAACCAAGGGGAAGATTACCCAATGGGGGGAGGTAGTAACAACAACAAAAATGGAAAGGGCCCTGGAGTAATCATATCAGATGACCTTAAGGTTCGCAAGCAATGTGAGAAAGTGGTAGGGAGGGTTGGGGGGATACTGGGATGTATAGGGAGAGGCATCACCAGCAGAAAACAGGAAGTTGTTATTCCCTGTACAGACAGTGGGTGAGACCACATCTGGAGTACTGCGTCCAGTTCTGGAGACCCCATCTCCACAAGGAGATAGACAGGATGGAGGCAGTTCAGAGGAGGGCAACTAAAATGGTGCAGGGTGTGCAAGAGAAGCCATACAAGGAGAGACTAAAGGAGCTTAATATGTATACTCTTGAAAAAAGGAGGGAGAGGGGGGACATGAGAGAAACTTTTAAGTACCTCAGTGGAATCAACAAAGTCCAAGAGGGCAGCATCTTTCAGAAAAAGAGATGTGCAAGAACAAGGGGACACAATTTGAAGATAGAGGGAGGATGGCTCAGGTGCAATGTGAGGAAGCATTTTTTCACAGAGAGGGTGGTGGACGCATGGAACAGCCTTCCTGAGGAGGTTGTGGGGTCTAAAACTGTGGGAGAATTCAAGAATGCATGGGACAGACATAAGGCAATTTTAGTGTGGGGTAGGAAGAAATAGGCTGTTGGTTAAATAGGATCTGCAGCTTATCCTCTAGGTAGGGAAATAGGCAGACTAGGTCGGCCAAGTGGTCCTTATCTGCTGTCAAAGTCTATGTTTCTATGTTTCTATGCAGCCCATGATGCTTTGCATTGTGGGGGCATGTGTGATTTTGTATTTCTTTGAAATTTGGCTTCCCGGCCAAATGCCCTTTGGGGTAACCTTTGCCTCAATGCTTGCACATAGAGGTTCTTTGTCTTTTAAATTGTTTTTTGTTTTAATTGGGTTCATCACAACATAACCCAGATGGACCATCTTATGGTAGCTGGTTCATTCCACTGGGGTATCAAACAGATGAGGCATGCTGATGAGTCCTGGTAGGACGAAACACGTGTCGGTCTTCTGTTGGCACCCTTTGCAAACTGTGTGAGAGGCCCTTTGGCACCATGCATTTCTGCTTAAAGTTGAACCAGTATAATATTCTGTGGTGATTTGCATATGCAGCCCATGATACTTTGCATTGTGGGGTCATATGTGATTTTGCATTTCTTATATATATATAGATATAGTTAATAACACATTAATACACTGTAATTGGCTAATCAATATCTTAATAGCTAACTGACTGCCATTATATATGGGGAAATACTAAGCATATGATGGGTTTTTCTATGTTGACACGGACCAAACATATATATATATATATACATTTGTTAGTGTTAAAGCACAAAATGTAAAAAGTAGCAAAAATAAAACATATTGGCTAAAGAACCCTGAAACCCTGGCAAGTCTTTGGTGTGCTGTTCTTCAGAGTTTGGTTGACCATACGATGCAATGTTGATATTATCCTAATATACCTAATAATACCTCTGTGGAAGCATTCTTCTCATTTACTTTCTGTAACAGGGCAGTGCCATTGTTAAGGTAATGCCAGCACTGCTCGACTGTCATATTCCCTTGCAATAGTCCAAAGCACTAACCAGTCATCACTAGTTCTCACCCTTCAGTAACTACTACTTGAGAGTGAGCCAACACTGCTGAGAAGGACATGATTTTGAGCATGCACTGACACCCAGCGCATAAATATGTCGAAGTGCACTAGGGAGGGGAAGTGGTACTTAAAAACAGGCCTCAATTCACACACATACATGCACACACACACAGACACACACACACACTCACACACATGCACACACACACATATATACACAATGTCTTCCCGCTGGGCAATGATCGACACATAGGATAGATTAAGAGATTGTATATAAATACATAGGTCTTGATTCTCAAAAGTTGGTGCAAGCTGCACCAAAGATGGGTTGCAATGATTGCCAGTGTGCCAGGGACCCTGCACCCAATTCTTGATTGGGGAGGGTCCTGGTGGCAAAGTCCTGTTGCTTGCAGCAACCATAGTGGTGCGCCAAACAGAGGGTGCACCTGGACAGGGTGCTGCAAGCCATGGACTGCTGTGTGGCAATGTCACCATGCATTCCCTGGTGGTCTAGTGGCCCACCCCTGGCCTGATACCTTGGTATTACAAATGAAACATCCCTGGTGGCCTAATGGGCCCCCCTCCCAGTCCCAAGTCCCATTTCATTAATATAATTAATAGATCCCTGGTGGTCTAGCAGATGCCCTTCCCAGCCCCAAGTCCTATTTTGTTAATATAATTTATAGATCCCTAGTAGTCAAGCAGACCCCACTCCCAGCCCGTGTCCCATTTTATTATTATAAATAGTAGATCCCTGGTAGTCTAGTGTACCCCCCTCCCAGCCCCATGTCCTGTTTCATAAATATAATTAATAGATCCCTGGTAGTCTAGCGGACCCTACCCTTCCCAGCACCAAGCACCATTTTCTTAATATAATTAATAGATCCCTGGTAGTCTAGTGAACCCCACTCCCAGCCCCAAGTCCCATTTTTTTATTATAAATATTAGATCCCCATAGTCTAGCAGACCCCCCAAGCCCTGAGCCCCCACTGCGAAAGATGAATGCAACATTGGTGGTCTAGTGGCCACCCATCCCCCTCACCCAGGGAGGCAGTGTCCCGCCAACCTGCTTCTCCCCATCCCCATACTGAGCCAGCAACTGGCACAGTTCACTGCTCACCACCATGGCCAACCACTGAATGAGCTCTCTGTGAGGGCTGTACTGTACTGAGTATGCACTCATTGAATGACAGCAAGCTATCATTCAATGAACACATACTGAATACAGTACAGCACTCACTGGCAGTTTAGTCAGTGGCTGACTGTGGTGGTGGACTGTGCCAGTTGGAGGCTTGGTTTGGGGATGGGGAGCGCGGTGTTGGTTGGGGTGGGAGTCCACTAGACAATCAATGATGTATTCATATTTCTTAATGGTGGATAGGTGCTTGTGTCGGGTCCGCTAGGCTACCAGTGATCTATGTTTATAATCATAAAATTGGACTTGGGACTGGGAAGGGTCTCTAGACTTTCTGAGGATATGTTGTAATAATAAAATGGATAGGGGCTAGATCGAAAGAAATCACTATTCAGGATCTAATATTATGTTAATAAAAAACATGAACCAGGGCTGAGATGGTGGGTCCCCTAGACAACCAGGGATCTCTTATGCAATAACAGGATCGGGGCTTGGGGGATTGTGGCACACTACCACAGATTGCCTTGCTCTCCTGAGGACAAAATCTAAGTACCCATAGACCATCCTGGCTGGGAAAGGGTACTTAGAAATTTGCCCTCAGGGAGGGTTTTGAAGAATCCCAATTGAGGGGATTTGGCAGCCTGCATCTGCCACAAGCCCCTAGTGCCATGCTGCAGCCCATTTTGTGGTGATCAGGCAGTGCAAGCCCTGTTTGATGCAGGGAGCCAGCAGTTGATGCAGGCTGCCTTTGAGAATCACTCCCGGTGCATCTTTTGGTGCAAGGGACACTTTGTGCCATCCTTGTGTTACAAGCCTCTTGCACCATGCTGGAAGCTATTTAGAACTGGGCCCATAGAGTGCACAGAAGGGAATGAGAGAAGGGGCATTAGTCACAGAGGGAAGGACAAACTTAACTCATATAAAGCAGTTTTGAATAACAGTAGGAGTCTCTGGAACAAAATGGAGAACCTGTAGGCAATAGTGGTGGAACCCCACATGGAGAGACAGAAAAATGAGCAATGCAAAATCACAACTGGGACATCACTGTCTCAGGATAAACCCAATTCAGAATGGAATGGGTTAAAGGCTGGGTAGGAGCGGTTGCACTTTACATTAGAAACAATACAAAACCAAAATCCTGGGAGGGTATGGGAAGTAGAAACAGTGTGGGTGCAGCTGGTAGTTGAAAATAGGAAATATTGCAGAGTGGGAGTGGGTTACAGGCCACCAAACCATACTAAGGAGAGGAACAAGGAAATGGGAAGTAAATCAAGAACTCATTAAGGGTACTCTTTTAGGGGTGACTGGAACCTGTCTGAAGCAGGTAAGTAAATGAAAATACAAGCAGTCCTTCTGGTTCTCCAGAGATGTTAAAGATACAGTCCAAGCAAAAGTGAGCTGCAATGAAAAAGTATAAAATACATCAATTTAAGGGTATAGAGTCGCATACTTAGTGGAAATGAAAGATGCAAGCAGAGTTGTCAGAAGGGAAAAGGCAGAGATAAAACTGAAGATAGCCAAGATGTAAGGGAAAATGAAAATGCCTTCCTATCAGAGAGAAGAGGAATACAAAGTAGGATATTGTAAGTCAAATAGTGGAAGGAGAGGATGGGGTGAACACTGATATCCTCAACAAGTATTTTCGCTCAGCATTCACAGTAGAGGTGTAGGCTCACTCCCTAACTATAGTAGTCAGGCTACAGGATGAGGGAGGAGGGAAATGAAATTGGCACATGAATAATGGGATGAGGGCATGGGATCATAACTCCACAAACAAAAATAGAACAGCACACAATGCTGCAAGAAAATGCCGAAAGGCAAAATAAAGTCAGTCAATACATTGACCCACACAAAATGTTACCCACAAAATGCAAACTCATAGGGTGACAGTAGAAATTATTTGTTTTGTGGGAGCTACACCACCAGTGCCCTCCATGTGGGGGGTTTCGCCCCTACACCCCTGAACTAAATATAATCAGCTTGGGGGGTGGACATCTGGGAGGGGAGAAACTTGGGAGGGGGGAAAATTTCTTTATTAAAAAAAACAATTCAGGCCCAGGAGATGGGAATCAAACCATGGTCCCTAGATCTCCTATACTGCTGTGTGCTGGTGCTTTAGCCACTCCACCACATGAGTGGCTCAATCAAGCACCACATCATAGCTCAATCAAGCACCACACTAATTGCAACTTGATCCCTTCCTCCTTTGAGTGGACAGCGACAGGAGTAGCAGTAATTCCTTAATGCTATTCTACCCCTGTCACTGTAAATTATTTTGGCATTCTCACAGCACAGTTAATACGCCACAGTTATTGCAGTGACATATTGACCTGCTACTTGGGATGAGGTACTGTACTTAGGGAACTAGGAACACTTAGGGTGGATAAGTCTCCAGGACTAGATGGGATACACTCCAGAGTGATGAGGGAATGGTGCAAGAACTTGCATGGCCCTTGATGGTCCTGTTAAACAGCTCTCTGAAAATTGTAGTTCTACAGAATCAGGTAGGCAGATGTGGTCCCCCTGCACAAGAGTGGGGGCAGTGTGAACCTGGGAAACTAAGGATCAGTTAGTTTGATATTTATAGTGGGAAGAATATCTAGAGATTGTCACCAAGGAGTATCTGTTGGACTTTCTTAAAGCAAATAGGCTCCAAGACAGGAGGCAGCATTACTTTGTGAATGCAAATTCATACCAGACTAACCTGATTGAGTTTTTTGACTCTGTAAGAAGAGCAGAATTCATAGGCTAGACAGGTAACGTTCTGTGCCCATATATCACTAAGTCCTTTGAATTGATACCTTATAGAGAAGACTTCTCAAGAAGCTGAGATTTAGAGGGTGGGGCAAAGTTAACAAGGAGCGGTTGCCCACCCGACAGTGACATTTTGCCAGCGAGGTCCCCCACAGTGACTACAGCACCCTGCCGCTGTGGAGAACCTGCTGGAACCTGGCGCTGTCTGTCAGGGGTCCTGCACCCCCCACAATCAGCTCCAACTCAGAGTTGATAATCCTAAAGTGTTGGGTGCAGGGGGCAAAGCCCCCCACATGGTGGGTTCGGGGGGCAAAGTCCCCCGAAGAAAACACAGACAGCCAGTGGAAACTGGCAGCCGACTACAGAATGCGGTCGACCTTCCGGTTTCGCTGAAGGGGCATTCAACAAATATTTTGTTGTGCACCAGTTGTGGATCCAACAAGGAGGATAGCAAATTGTCCTGCTAGAATGACCTACAGATTGATTGTGGGTGGGGATCATTCTAAGGTCAGAGAGGTCACAAATAATGCACACAAAGATGCTTTATGTGTTCATCTGTGACATACTGGAATGAATCAAGGGAAAATTTGATTCTTGCAAATTATCTAAATTGTGAGGAAGAATAAACTCCAAGAAGCAGCTCAGAGATATAAAGAATGACCTAGAAAATTGTGAGGAGTTGTCCAAAGTATGGCAACTGAAGTTTAATGCAAAGAAGAACAAATGAATGCACATAAGTAAAGGTAACATGAAGAAAAGGTTATTTGCTGTGAGTTGAAAGAATCAATCTGACCACTGAGGAAAGGGTTTGGGGGATCATATTTAGTGATTGTGATGCTTATCAGGTTTAAAAGAGAGAATATCCACTCTTGAAATAAGGTGCAAAAAAAGATTTAAGTTTATTTACCAGTCTGTGCCAGAAAATTCATACAAAAAAACTTCTGGAGCTGCATGGAACCAATAGAGGACATACACTCATGAGTTTAGCAGCAAATCAGTATGGTGCAGTGAGCTACAACACAGAGCTCTGCACTCTCTGGAGCCCTGAACTAGACTAAACTGAGGTTCACAATCTGAGGGGTTTTATAGTCCTCCCCAATCCTAAGAGTTTCATTGATTTGTTCACATCACTAGCCTTCATATGACATCATCGCATTTACAAAGGGTTTAAATAAACTACAGTGTTTATTTCAGTTTCTACACATTCATATAAATGTTTTCCTCACACAATGAACATAATGAGAAAACAAACAAAAATATTATCTGAATTAGAATTGTACCCAGTCTAGTCCTGAGAACAGCCCAGATTAATTATTCAAATAAAGGGATTAATTGTCCGACCTTTCCCCACAAGGTGACATGTTGAATGGAAGTAAGAAACAGGCCTCAGAGAGAAGCTAGGGGTATTCAGACACATATACCAGTATCTTGGTGTTTCAAATAAGTTATTTACAACTATGAAAATATCTACATACAGTACATACATAATGTACCAGTAACCTGTTGTCTGAAACTAGGCAGTAAGGATAAGAAATGGAGAAAGTAATAGAGCACAGAAAAGCATAGGGGTACAGAAATGACTCGCACACTTTATTCCTGCTTTCTCCCTCTAAACAGCTGAGCAGAGGGAGAGTCTAGCTGTCAGCTAACCTCAAACCACTCCTTCTTGCAGTGGTTCTGCAGAGTTAAGGAAATGTTAAAGATGGATTAAACCTAGACCTAAATGCAAACTTTACTGCAACCATGGTTCACACAGCATAGGCTCCTTGTGAACACCAAGAAAACAAAGTATATGCTGTTTGGCTCCAAGCTTAAGCTCTCAAAGTGTACTCTTAACAACACTAATGCTCTCAACATACTAACCACTGATGGTTCAACCCTGGAGCAGGTAAGAGACTTCAGATACCTGGGGGTCTCGCTTGACCCAGCCCTTACATTTGAGTACTACATCAACTCAACAATAAAGGTGAACCAGCAGATAGGAATGTGCTTTAGGCTCTGACACCTCCTGTCCCCTGAGGTAAGAGTAGCAATTGGGAGAAGTCACCTCCTCCTTATACTTGAATACTACTCCCCAGTAATAGCCCTCTCACCCCTCTCCCTGCTATATCACATGAACATAGCCTGTAATAAAATATGCAGATTCGTCACTAAAACCCCTTACCATACTCACCATTGCACCTCTGCAGAACTCTGGAATGGCTCCCCTCCCCTCCAATCAGAGAGACTTCATGCTCAGAGCATTCACATAAAAAACTTTGAATGTAGGGAAAGAATCACCCCTGGAGGGGTTGCTGATGCTAAAAAGAAACAGACGTGAACTGAGGTCCTCTGACTGCAGGCTACTGGAATGCCCCAGATGTAATACTGAGATGGGAAGGAGATCCTTCTCATATGCAGCACCCAAGCTATGGAACTCCCATTTCCCCCCATACATTTGAACGGAACCTCCTGGAAGCTATGTTAGGTAGAGCCTTCTAAAAATGCCATACACAGTGATGGTGATTGTCTGCTAGACCCCCAACTTATAGCATATGGCTTGCTCAAGCTACATAAATGAACTTATTGCTAAAAGTTGATTCCATGGACCGAATGTTTTGGAGCTAGTGATTAATGAACTTATGTATGTCTGCTATACTGCTACTGTATCTTCTTTGTGCTGCAACTTGGAGACTGTTTTGCTCCCCACTGTACATGTAAAGAAACTGTGTATTGTCATTTTATGTGCCACCTTAGTGACCTGGGTCATGCCTGAAAATGGTTCCTGGGATCAGAGCACCCACCTGGTAAACAAATAAATAAATAAATGAATATAAACAGGGTAGGTCATATGCAGCTACATCTGTTAGCAAGGCATGCTACTAAGGCTGCACAACATGCTACAGTTTCTTTCTCTTTCTCTCTCCTTGATGAGAGGCAGCCCATCTGGCAAGTGTGCAAAGATGGGAAAAAAAAAGAAAAACACTAAGGCAGTCATTTAACTTGCCAGCTTTACTCTGCAATCTCTCACACACATATAGACACACACTACAGCTGCTCTTTAGAGCAGTCAGAAAGAAAACTGGCCGTGCTGTGTATGCCTGTTTGGCACAGGCAAAGGCTGAATGAATATCAGCAGGCAGTTACTGCTCCAACAGAGATTGCAATAAGGGAAAAAGTAGATGGAGATAGTGAAAAGATAATGGTGGGGGGGATGCTGCACATAGCACAGACAACTGGTATTTCAGTAAAAAGATGTTTTTTTTTCAAGTGCACAAGTCTTATAAATAGGAAACATATCCACAACTTAAGGAACTTTTTCATAGTGGCTAGTACATGTATAAAATTACTGATACATTGCTCGTATTCTGGAATTCCAAAGCAGTTCATGCTACAGTATAAGCCTGCTAGTTCTCAGAGAGGCTGCTGCCAGTAGAGGGAGCTTCATCACAGCGATAACCTCAAGTCAAAGGTCCACAGCACCAGAACACTCAGAAAGGCAAACAGACTCCTGGGATGTACAGGCAATGCAAATTTTACTAGTTTGGCACCCTTTCCTGACGTATCAGGGCATACTATGACATAAAAACAAGCAATAAAACAAATTGTATCTTTATGTGGTAGCACCGGTGATAGTTTCATGCAGCTGTCTCCTTTTGTCTTTAGAATCCATCAGCACACCATGGTTCACTGTGTAAACACTGGTGAGAGATTTAGGACCAAGAAGAAACAATGCCCTGGTCTCTCTCAGTGTTGAGATCATGGAGCACTCTTACTGCAGCAGTCTCAGTACTATGATGGGGCCTTAATCCCAACTGGTGAAGCTCGTAGATGTTAAGTTGTTCCAGGTGAGCCTCAAGCAGTGCTGCAAGCACCTTCTCAATCACCTTGCCCAGAATGGGAAGGGTCAATATTGTTTCTTCAGAAGGGGGTTTGACGCTGCCCTCTTTAAAGCTGATGGAAAAACATAATTCTTTATGGAACACCCAACAATTTTGGTATAAACTTGCTCCAGCGATTCCAGGCCGCTAATAAATAGCCAAGTTAGCCCAATGTCCAGCACACAGTAAGAACAGTGCAAACCTGAGATCACCCAGAAAACTGACTCTTCAACACCTGGATTAAAATCATCCCAGGATGGCAAATCATCTTCACCCTGCTTTATCTAGGCACTGCTGATCCATAACAAGCTGTTTTAGGGGACCTGCACCATGAACACTCTAACATTTATCCCTTAATCTTCAGCCACCTCAGCAACTCACAGTGCCATGGATAGCTATGGTAGGAGGTCAATGGATTTACACAGTAAGGTCACAGTGAGTCCAAGGCAGCCATAAGATATGTATCATAGTGCTTCATGGCTTTCATGGCTCCTTAAACATACACTGTCATCATGCCTGAGATGTCTAGCAATGTCTGGAGTTCGCAAGGCTACAAATTCTGCTTCAGGTGGCAACGAACCATCTCCAGAATAGGGTATTTAAATAGGTGGCTACACAGAAGAAAGGCATGATGTTGTGATCTGATCAAATTACCACATCAGCCTTGACATCGCTTATGTCAAGCCCCAATGAGAAGACCAGGTCCGATGTGTGCCCATTTAGGTGAGTAACAGAGACAGCTGTCTGTGTAAGGCACAGTGATGACATCAACTGAAGAAGCTGCTGACTAAAAGGTGATGATTCATCATTGAGCATGAAAGCCACCAGCTACAAGAGGAAATTACTCACGTATCCTTGAGGATGGTATATGAGGATGATCCACCTCTAACAACCACACACAAAAAAGACCTTGAAGTTCCCATACAGCATGCTGGGAGTCCCAGAGCAGATCTATACTAGCTGTCCATGGAGCACCATCCAGGATTAATGACTCCAGTACTAGTCCAGAGTCATCACTTAGCCAGGTCACCATGGCACAAACAAGATCAGCTGAGGAATCAGTGATGAAAACCTCAATCACTGTTATCTTATTCCTCATTGATCTTGCATTACAAAGAATGGCCTGAAGAAGACATTCAGACTCAGCTGGACTGCTTACCTGTTGCTGGTTATTATTAATCTAAGCCCTAGAAAGAGGAACAAGAAAGGGGGAGTCTGTTATTATGCTACTTTCTCACTAGATTCTCTGTGTCCTTACTAACACTATCTTTTTCTCCCCATCAACCAACTCAGATCCTCATCTGTGGCCCATGTTTCATTTCCAGAGGATCCCAAACCCAACACGATGGCTTATGACTGCTAAAAGCAGGACCACTGGGCGCCCCCACCCAATGAGATGGAGCAGCTACAGAGGTTCTGAAGTATAGCTGAACCTTTTGACAGCATTACCTCTATACATATTGCCTAACCCAGTAACTTACAAAAGAAAAAAAAGAAAAACAAATTTCCCAATCAAAACAAAACTCACTCCCACACCTGTATCCTCAATCATACCACCATACAATAGGTTGATGGTTCTGCAGTAGGAAAAAATGGTGTTGTTGTCCCTTCTTGGAGCACTGGTTAGGCCACATTGGAAGTACTGTGGCCTGTTTTGGAGCCCATACCTAAAACAGTATATAAACTTCATGAAATCTATCAAGAGGCAAGCTAAAAATATGATACAGTGTCAGCAAGAAAAAGCATGTGAGCAGCATTTAGCCAGCCTGAATGTGTAGTAGCTGTAGACCAGGAGGAAGGGGGTTCCTGACAGAAACCTCTAGATATGTGAAAGAGTCAAACTGTGTGGAGAGTCATGGCCTGTTTGAGCATAGCATATGATCAGCAACTAGGGGATGTAAATTTATATTTGTGAGGGGTAGATGCAGGAAGATAAAAATAAATTACTTCTTCAAAGATAGGGTGCTAGATTGAATGAATTGTTTGTCAAGGAAAGGTGGGAAATGTCAAGACTGCAATCGGTTTTAAGAGAGCAACAAGACAGTTATAGGGTGATGAGCAGAGGAAGGAAGCAGATTAACTACCAAAGTCATTCAGCCAAGGGACAACCAATGGTAGGTTGGTTCAGGTAAGAAAATGGGCAGACAAGATGGACTATGAGTCTCTTTATCACAATAATTTATATGTTTCTATGCTTCACTACTGTTATGTGCCTTTTTTGGAGTTTTTTGCTTGGTTTATTTGATGTTTGTTGGTTTCTTATTTTCCACAGCAATGACAATTTGGCTTCAGCAATCAGTTTAACTAGAAATAAATGACCCCCCCCCCCAGTTCTGGGGATGGGGAACATTTTTCTAAATGAGCAGTTTGATAATCCCTAATCAAACCTCAGGAGAAACTGAAATTCTACTTTTGGAATTTTATAAGCTCCACTGATGTCTGTTGTTTTCCATTGCCTTTTCTGAGTCATCAAAAGAGTTTCCATGGAACAGAATTGCTTAAATCTGACCAGCTCTACATGAGCTAATGAATGTGGTAAGATTGAAACCTGTGATCTCATAGTTCACTGCGTTAGACACAAAACCACACTGCCTGCATGTAACACTGCCTTACAGTCCACAGTTACTTGAGGACTTGGTTGTAAATTTTGTTTCAAGGTTATACAACTAGTCATGGTCTACTCTTACTGGCATCCCAGTCTGTTGATGTTAAAATTAATTTCTCTGTTGTATGAATATTTTAGCTATATCTTGTTCAGACTAAGATAGTGACTTGTTTCCAGCATACAGATTATGGGCAGATTGCATTAACATTATGAACAAGGTGCCATAGCTCCAATTAAAATGTTTACAGTACTATCAAGAGTTATAAAATCAAAAGAGCACATACCAATTTGTAATGCATTCATGTAAGGTGCAGTCATGTCTGTGCAATATTAGTGGTTATATGATTATTAATTGCAGTTAAATTAATTGCTAAATAACTACCAAATCCATTTGAATCACTGTGCTTTTAGACAATGTTTACATTAAACTTTAAATACTGTTTATAGATGTTATTTAAACCTAAAAAATACTAGTTATTTATAATTCTTATTTAACCATTAATCAAAGAACATGTCAAACATGATTATTATTAAGTTTAAATTTGTTTGGAAATTATAATTACTTACTGATATATTCTATAAATTCATAGTGGAATGTAAGTACTTTAGATCCTGCTAATGAATAACTATATCTGATTTGGAAGTGTTCCTATAGCAATAAAAGATAATAAGATATGGCATCCACAATTAGGGTTTCACTTCACTTACTATAGAAGGTAAGTGCACAGATGGTCAGGCATTATATTAGAAAAAATGTTAAATGTGTGGCTTGCAAGAACATTTTGATTTGCAGATGGCATCAGAACATAAAGAGTTTCTTTGTAAAGATAAAATGCATGGTTTGCTTAGCTCTACCTTTGATAAACAAATAAGTGATGCATGTAAATTGTAAATTGAAACTGCAACCCTCTCACCTTCTTAAGTAAAATGTGTATTAACCTTATCTTTATTCCTCTTTGGCAGTTAAATGTGTTATAAGCTGAGAAAGTGAACAGCCTCAATAAGCTGGTGAAATTGCACAGTATGTCAAGCAACAGTAATTACAACCCTCTTATCTTCAAGGTCTTTATACTAAAAGGTCTAGAGCTACTGAAAAAATACTAAATATAAATTACATGAAAAATGCTCAAAACAGTTGAAAAGTAAAATAAATGACGTATTACAAGTAGAAGATATGGCCTTGTTAAAAATGTTGTTTAACAAGGAAATACAGCATGCCCTGTCTCATTGTGTGTAATGCTGTACTCTTTGAATAATCTTTTGCCACATAAACCCCAAATCACTGCTGTTTACCCTACTTCCAATATTCATATTTAAGGCAATTCTAGTAGGGTGGGCGGGGGTAGGAGGAAATAGGCTGTTGGTTAACAAGGATCTGTAGCTTGTCCATTAGGTAGGGAAATGGGCAGACTAGGTGGGCTAAGTGGTCCTTATCTGCCATCAAATTCTATGTTTCTATGTTGTAGGTCTTGGAAAAAAAATTATACAGAATGTTAACTGCCTTTACAAAATGGAGAAAAATGTCCAAATCCCACAACTTCATTGGTTAAAACACAACACCTGACTGCTAATTGCTTACCTAAAAACTACACAGTTTATAACAAACCTGCTCTAACCCATCTAGCAACAACCTAACAAAATGAAAATAAAATATTTTCTATTAAAATATTTTTCTCCACTTTTTAAACACAAAAACCCACAATGACATAAGTTTCTTCAAAATAAATGCAATTCCTACTTTCATTCATAGGTGTAAAGCCTTTGTTACCAAACATATCTTTTCTAAAAAACAACAACCTAACTAAAGTAAAATAAAATTATTTTCCAAAAACAAAATCAATTTTATAAGCACAAAGCACATCTGGATGAACAGAAAGTGACTCAGTTGTTAGCCTTCTGCCTTCCTGTTCACCATGGGTATGCATTAATTCTCTAGAAACGTGTCCTGTTGTGGGATACTGCTTACTTATAAAGCCCATGCTGTAATGTCATTCTCCCCCATAGATGCATGCTATACAGTATATAACCCTCCTCTTTGTTAAACTATTTAGTGAAATCTGATCAAGCAATTATGACATAGGTTCATAAATGTATGTATCATTTAAGATGGCTAAGTATGCAAAGCATTTTCTAGTAGTAAAGTAGTTGCATTTCACACAGCCATATTTCAGGCTGGAATTTACATTTCATTACAGCCATATTAAATGTGAATAAGAGTACTGAATAAATAATTACAAAACACTGAGGATCATCAACTTGGTCCCAACAGTGAAGCAGTGGAGGGGACTGTCAATTAAAGCACTTGCAATAGACAGGTGAACACATGTGCTAAAGGGCAGGGAAGAGAGATTCATGAATGACTGGGGCAAATTTCTGACAGTTCTCGCTCTGGGAGAGGTGCTGATGTTGAGGGAGGGTGGAACAGTATAGTCCTTGTGCAAGCTGAGAGGAGGGGGGAGGGTCTTAGGGAAAGTATACCACCAGAATACAGGCTGGGGGCAGTGATCGAATGTTAGTGGGATATGACCTAGAGAACCTGCACATCATAAAAACTGTGGTGACAAAGCAATATTCTGAGCAAAGAATCATTTCCTTTTTCTGCTTCCAGATGGTGTGACCTTAGTATATTTAGTTGAAACTGTTGTTTGTAGTCCTGTTAGGACTATTGTGTTGTTATTTTTTTGCATTTCAGCTTTGTTAAGGCTGAATAGGTATGTCAATTGTAAACCAGTAAGATCCTTATTGAATGCACCAATGTGACTAGCAAATAAGAAAAATGAATATAAAATGTGCATTTTTTTATATGTAAATGGAATAACTGAAATTCTAATACAAATATTATGCAAAAAAAAGTACTGCAAATTCATTCATTGATGGGTCGTACTCTAAATTCTGGCAGCTTTCTGCTCTACCTATTTCTATTCCTCTTGATAGCATCTCATGCAATTTTCTCTGATATTCTGTATATCTCACCTACCTTTTGAACCTGTTCCAGTTTTCTAACTCTATCAATAAAATAAAAAAATTAATACATGAATACATTTCAACATCATACTGTCCTCTGGAATTGTAAGCAGGCAAAAGTCCTCTCCTCAATAAAGGGGATCACTGCTTCACACTTGTGAACTATTACCCCATCTTATTCCTTCATTCATTGACCAAGGCACAGGAGAAACTTGTTTTCTCTCAGCTCTCCTCTTTTCTTTGATTATTCCTGATTCTTCTCTGACCTACCAGTCTTACTTACATGAATGCCTCTGTATTACCAGTTCCCTTTCTCTGGGTCACTACTCCATTCCTAAAGATATGACCCAGGCCAAAATTACTGAGGCCATATTCATTGACCAGGCTAATGCCCTTGATACTGTAATCCACCCTATTATCCTGCATTAACTTGGTAAATCTGGTCTGTTTGGCCTGCTCCATGTCAATTCAGTAAATCCGTTGCAGTGAATGCAATTACAGTGCATTAATTACAGTGCATGTATTTATAGTGATGGGTCACTTCAGTACATGCCATTTCAGCTACTAAAATCACAATAACAGACATAAAAAAAAATAAGAAAATGGAGGTAGCAGGGGTTTGAAAGAGTCTGTAGCATAACATTCTCTAACAGCTTTCCACTGAAGAATACGGTATATCTAAAAGTCCCAGTTGACTAATGGCTCAGTGAAAAAGGGGTACCTGAACAGTCTAACATAGTCCGAGAATCAATTAGATACAGTCCCAGCTGGAGGGGAGTTCATGGTGAGATCCTTGTTTAATAGAAGCGCTGCTTGCCAATCATCTTGCGGCGCATAACCAGCATTGTCAGAGCAGGCACAGTCAGGGCTAAGGAGGCTGGCATGCCAGGAGAAACAGCAACTGGCATGGTGAAAGTTTTATTGTTTTGCAGGGCTACTGTGCCCCTCAGACTCCTCCTATCTATTAGATTTTAACCCTGAGTCACACATTGACTCAAAGTATCTTGAAAATATGGTCGCTCTTATTAGCGGTCATTGTAAAGACATGATCACTAAAAACACAGTCGCCATATTGGAGTCACCCAAACTGATTCACTAAAAAGACTTTGCTACTTTGTCATGCTATTATTTGGTCTTGTTGTTGAGTGGTGTTGCTCCTAACTTACAGAGCAGCACAAGATGGTTCATGTTGTTTATGCCTTATATATCCCCCTTCTCATCAGATTTAGAATTCCACGGGACTCCACCCTGGGCCTCATTCTCTTCTTGACTCTCCTTAATGATCTTCCTTCAGTCCCTGGCTCCTAAATATCCATATGTAACTAGATGACACACTGTTCTTTTTCCCCTGGAGCCTCAATTCCTTAGTTGGCATCATTGTTTCAGTGTGACTTTGATAATGTCCAATGTTGTTTTTGCTCATACTAACATTCTCTTAATGGAGTTTGCATGCTAAAAGGCAGACCAGATTGTCCTGATGGCACCAGCCATGGCTTACTTACAAAGGTAAGCAGTAAGTTGAATGAGGTAGGGGGAGGGGGATTACCAGAATGACAAGCAGGGGGAGGGGCTAGCAGGGGCAGTGAGTCACAAGGTGACATCACAAAGAGGGGAAGGGACAGGGCAGGGGAGGCATAGGAAGGGATAGGACAGGAGCAATAGGGGAGGGGTAAGGGTCAAGGGTTTTTTATGGGGCTGCACAGGGATATTCATCCTCTTTTGCTGCCACTTCCTTGTTTTTTTGAAGAGATCAGTACATCGGATTGGCGATTGAGTTTAGAGTTACTCTTTGGTTTCACAAAGTTTTGGCTTTACTTTGTTTAGAAGAAAAAAGGTCACAGTATTTTGTTTTTCTTTTGCAAAAAAATATTATTGATGGTTTTAGACAAGAACACAAGTTTTTAGCTTTCCTGAGAGAACAGGTCTCATGGAGGCCAGGATCGCGAGGGCTGAATCGCAGTGGAGCAGGTAAGTGATGGGTACTAGGCCCACTAAGCAGAGAGAAGTCCATTCATGACTAGTTTCAATGTTTCATGCATCTGCTTGTGCATGCCTGGGTAATCACTCAAAGAAAATCCCTGGGGTCAGGCTGAAGCCCGGTTACTGCCCCAAAGGCTGAAGATGTTTTGGGGTGATAGCCCGGTTTTGGGGCTGGTGGTATCCGGCCATGCGACAGGAGCGGTGCACCTCCATCGGCGCCTTTAAATCTATATGTTTTGTATTCCTGATGGGACTTATGCTAAGCCTGAGAGGCTAGCAGCGGAGAAGATGGGGCAAGTCTGAAGAGGAATAGAGCTGATTTGGGGGTGGTCCATTCGGCTTTGGTTTGTTTGTTTGTTTGTTTTATTTTTAACTAGGAAATGGACTGGGCACTGCCCTTTTTCAGCCATGCCTGACACATTACAATACAGTTCACATAAATAAACAGTTAATCACATTTACAAACATTATCACAGTACAAAATGTTTAACAATAAATGTTAAAAGTGCAATACAGATTGTGCTTTCTGAATCAGCTCTCCATTCTCATTTAAAATAGAAGGAGCATACCAAGTAAATGCTTTCCTACTCATTTAAGTTTAAAAACATGAAAAACTATAAAGGGTCAAACAGTTTCTTCTTGTGCTCTGAAAATGTTCATTAATAGCCATTGAATTTGATAGAATTAAAGGAACTCCTGAATTTGTGATATGAAAAGCAAAATTAGCTTCCAATTCTGTGTATAACTGACAATGGTAGGTTCTAGATGGGGCATGGAGGACACACCTACAGATGTTATTGTAAAGAACTTTAAATTTAGACTCAAATATCTGATTAATATGCACAAATACAGTGCTACCATAGTCCATAGTTGGAAGAAGAACTTGCTTGGCTATGATATGCTGGGCCTCATCTGTCCAGGACTTGATGTTTCTATAAAGGAAACCAAGTTTCTGTTGTATTTTACTGCTCAACCTCTCTATGTGAAGAACCATGCTAAGGTTTGGATCTAGATAAATACCTAAATATTTAAATAATGTAATCAAGGGAAGGGGAAGCCCTCTAAGCCCCACGATCAGAATTGGGTCTAATTTCTGAAGCCTCTGTAAGGAACTGAACAGCATTACATTTGTTTTGGTTTCATTTATCACCATTTTATTTGACTGAATCCAGTTAGCAAAAACATTGCATTTATTTTGAAGGGAAGCTTGTGTATCATGACTGTTTGTTCCTGATGCCCAAATAACAGTGTCATCAGCGTATAGTAAACTATTTTCAGTGGTAAAGGGGTGGGGTAAATCATTTACAAAAACTGAAAACAAAAGAGGGCCTAGCACAAACCTTTGAGGGACCCCTGCCTTAATCCCCCTTGATTGTGATATAAAACAGTTAGTTCTTATTCTTTGACTACGATTCAACAAATAACTCCTAAACCAATCATGTTGAACATCAGTTATTCTGAGATTCTCTAACTTATAAAGTAATATATCATGATTCACTGTGTCGAAGGCACAGGCAAGGTCCAGGAAGACTGCACTGGTGGCCCTTCCAGCTTCTGTGGCCACCAGTACAGCATCTGTGATCCCAACCAGTGCCGTCGCAGTGGATTGGCCTGCTCTGAAACCATGTTGTTGGTCTATGAGCAATTTCTGCTATTCCAAGTGTTAAAGAGGGCAGAAATTTGTGTCAATTACTTCTAAGTATTGTCTTGTGATGTATTTAGCTATTCATTGTATGTGTATTTCTTGCTTAGAGTTTTTTAATTTTTTTTAAGTTTCTGTAATGTTTTCCTGCTTGATTTGAGTACTCGTTACTCAAAGCTCTAAAGTCTCACGAGTCACTAAAGTTCAACCGACGTCATTATGTGACGTGGTAGTTTGTGATTCATTCTTTCACACGTGACATAAACAGTGAGGTAGAGATAATGATGGATAAAGATTTTGAGTTCAAGTTTGATTTTTAATGTACAATTTAAATATGAAATTATTTCATCATACTTGTACCTAAACAGGTAATTAATGTGTGGTATCAATTTGTTTTGAATTATGCCATAACTTCTGATGGACTAAACCCAAACCTGCAACAACATCCCGTAGTCTGATCACTTCTTTACATTCATGCCATCATGGCAAGTTGTTGAGAGGGATTGAGAGCGAGAGAGAGAGAGAGAGATTATCTCAGTCAGTGCTGTCACGTATTCGGGTTTCCTAGAATTGAGAGTGTGAGAGAGAGAGATAGAGAGAGAGAGAGATGCCTGCTGATGCTTTTGATACACTGCCTTATAACAGGTATACAGAAAAATATTGTTACATTGCAGTGAAAGGACATGGTTCATTCACAACTGTCTAATTTTCATTATATGTCACTCACTATATATTCGTCTCTCTCTCTCTCTCTCTCTCCCCAACCCATTCTCATTGACAGTTTTTGAATCTCAGTGCTTTACCCATTTCTGCAATATCATAGCACCACGGAGACAGGACTCAACCTAAGTGGAAGGTAATCTGTTTTCACTTGCTAGGCTTTTTTCTGTAAAAAAATGTACATGACATATTTATATTTGTACCTCTCTCTGTAGCTCTTTTTCCTCTTTCCCCTTTAGTGTAGTGTGTCTGAACAGGACACATCAGTGTCTGAAAGGGAGTTACAGAAAAAGTGTACACACTGCAAGACATCTACTTATTTGAAAGTAAACTGTATCTACTAGACATGTGAGCTACACAGAAATAAATGTGTAATGTCAGCATCATTTTTAGGTGTGAAATAAGGAACTTGCCGTTATCCTTAGTTTTTTTTTTTTTTTCGTGACCAGTGGTTTTGTTCTGGTAAAGAGCAATTACTTCATATGCACAGACATAAAGTTACATACATTGCTAAACAATAACTGTGCTTTTGCATTATTTAAATTATTGGGTAAAACAGCAGGTTATGTTTTATACATTAAAAAAAAAAAAACGGAACACTGCTAAGAAAAAAAAAAATTTCCAGGCAGGCTTCAAACCCATTACCCTTGATGCTAGAGGTATACATCATCTGCACTGAGCCATCAGCTCTTGCTTGATGAGCTGTTTCTTTGTTTTTCTTTTACTTATACTTGGTAAATGCATTAGTATCTGAAAGGGAGTTACACAAGAAGTCTGCACAATTCAAGGCATACACTTGTTTGAAAGTAAATTGTATCCACTAGACATAGGAGCAACACAGAAATAAATTTGTAATGACAGCTACATTTTTAGTTGTGAAATAATGTGCTTGCTTTTACTTTATTTATTTATTTATTTATTTTACTCGTAACCAGTGGTTTTGTTCTGGTATAGAGCAATTACTTCATATGCACAGACAACAAGTTAAATACATTGCTAAAAGATAACTGTGCTTTTGCATTTTTTAAGTTATTGGTGAAATAGCAGGTTATGTTTTATACATTTTAAAAATAAGGAACACTGTTGGGGGGGGGAGGTTCTCTACCAGGATTCAAAGTCTGCTATTTTGCTTTTTGAAGTATACATCTTCCACATGAGCCATCAGTTCTAACTAGCCTATGTTTGACTTTTTCTTTTACTTATACTTGTTCAATGACCTCAGTGAAAGTAATAGAGCTTTTATTTCGTTTACTTAGCTGCTTGCCAACTGAGACATGAATATGCATAAATCATTCAGATTTAATTGTTCATTTTGCATGTAGTCACAGGGGTGAGAGGTACGTTGTGCTGCTTGTCTACTGGCAGTTGTCTGGTGGTGCTTAGATGAGTGCTTTGTGTGTGTGTGGGGGGGGGTACTCAATCATACTAAAAGGAATGCTTATTTTTTTACCATAATGTATCTGCAGTAGCCACAAAAGTGCTTGCATGTATATGTTGAGATGCCTGATTTGTATTTGTTACATACATATATATATATATATATATTAGAGGCAAAAAAACTCCATTTAATACTGCATCAGTTAGGGTGTTCCACATTGACAAAAGCAAAGAAATTTGATGTTAGGGTTGAAACCCCATTTGCACCCTCAACACCCCCCAACTGGAATGGGTGCACATTGGGGTCATCCAGCCCTAACTTGTCACCCATCACATGTGGAAAGAAGCTGAGGAATAGGAGAATGGGGTGACAGTTAGGACCGATGACCCCAATGCAGACCCGATTCTAGTTGGGGGTGGGCTGGAGGGGTGCAAAGGGGTTTCAACTAACATGAGATTTCCTTGCTTTTGTGGCTGAAACAACCCTGATGATGCATTAAATGGAATTTTGCCTCTAATTTCCCTTCTTTTGAGAATGATAATGAGAAATAGTGAATGTCTGCGGCAGCAGGAGGCGCAGAGCCAGCAGGGCCCCACACTCCCGCCCGTGATGTCTTGTCACATAGTAACATTGTGCCTGCAAAGCAAATCAGTAATGCACATGGTGACACAAAGCAAAACAGAAGAGAAACAGTACTGTAGACAGAAATGTTAAAACAACACAAACGCAACCACAAATGAAAACGCAAAGGGTAACGCACATGGTGGCGTAGACGTGAATGGTAAGTGAAACGGGTACGGAACCGCAAGCAGAAAAGGTAATGGTAACAGTAATGTAAGTGCACAGGCTGGTTTTCCCCAAAAGCTGTATAGAGAAAGACAGTGAGAAGAAAGAATGTATGCAAAATAATGACTCTCGGAACACAAAAATGAAGACTTGGAATAGTAAATTGCTTATATCTCAGTAACCGTACGAAATAGAAAAAAAAATTAAAAGTCATATGTATTATCACTTTCCTGGCTAGTTTTGTACTTAGACCCCATTGGGGATCTAAGGATTTTTCAATAAAAAGTCCGTATCTCGCACCATTTTCGAGATACGGGCCCTGAAAGGCGCGGCGAATGCCGAATGTTATCCTGTTTGAAAAAAAACAGAAGTTCGGACTGCCATAACTTTGCCTTCCTGTAATATTTTTTCAGCAAACCACTGAAAGGCACATCTGTGGGATGTTGGCTATGTTCCCTGCAAATTTCAGCCCAAAAGACCAAACTGTTATTTTGCAGCAGGGCGCCAAACGATTGCTGCAATGCGTCGTACACCGTAATGTTATCCTGTGGGAAAAAGCGTCAAATTTGGAGTACTGTAACTTTGCCGCCATGTAATATTTTTTCAACAAAACACTGAACGGCACATCTGTGACATGTTGGCTGTGTTCCTTCCAAATTTCAGCCCAAAACTCCAAACCGTTCTTTTGCAGCAGGGTGCCAAAGAATTAATGTTATTTTGAGCATAGTGTCGCAAAGTAGTATTGTGATTTGCGAAAGCTTTCGCAAAATTTGGCATACTTTCGTGGAGTTATAATTACTATGAAGCACTTTTTCCAGAAATCTGAAAACATATTTCTGGGTGTTTTACCCTAAAATAAAGACATGGCTAGCATCCTCAGGGCCCGACTAGGTGAATACAAAAGAATTAGGTTGCTAGAGGGTCTCAATTTTAAATGCCAAGCATTTTACGATCACTAACTGAAAACAAAATGGCAGATTTGTGTGACAGTAAAGGGCTATTTACGACAGTAAAAGTGCATTCTGAAAGTGTTGAACTTTTGTTAACTTTTCCCATTGACTTATAATGGGAACTTGTTTTTTGAATAACTTTTGAACTGTTTAATATTTTTTCACAAAATCTTTGAACGGCATGTTGGGGTCCCCGGCTGCACGTTCCCTGAAGATTTCAGACCGGTCGCGCAAACCGTGTGACCTGTAGGCGCAACCGTAGAATTTAAAAAAAAGCGTAAATGCACGCGCAGATTACGCTTAATAACTCCACAGCCGTATATACAGAAAATAATCATTGTAAGACAATAAACCCAGAAAAATGGTATAGCTACAAGGATCAAAACCTGTGTTTGCTGCTTCCAAGGTTAATCAAGTACCTACTATGCTAGCAGCTCTGGCTGAATGACTAACTTTCTTTTTCTAATTTTTAAGTGCATAATATTGAAATTGCACAGTTATGCTATAGTCATCTACTGTAGCACATTGCTTCATAATAATAGACATATATGGTATATTGTGAAATATTTCTATGCATGGAAATTCATTGCATGCAAGTGTTGCTGTACCATATCTACAGTTTTATGGAGTATCATCCTGTGGCGCAACAACATATTTGCTGGATTTGTCAGAGATGACCCAGATCTGAGGGCCAGTCAGGGGGAGAAGGATCGAGTGTCCCTCAGATGGCTTTCCTTCTCTGGAGGAAGGGTGGTGTGTGCTCAGTGCACAGTGCAACGCCCGGCAGAGGCTGGGTGCATTGCACAAGCACCAGTGCCTTAAATAATTCATGAGCAGGGCAGATGCTGGCCATCATTGCACATCTGCACCCCTTCACATCCCCTGGAAAGGGACCTGGGGGTAGTTACATCAGATGACCTAAAGGTGGGCAAGCAATGTGAGAAGTCAGCAAGGAGAGCCGCCGGGATACTGGGATGCATACAGAGGGGCATCACAAATAGAAAAAGGGAAGTGCTTATCCCTTTATATGGACAGTTGGTGAGACCCCATCTGGAGTACTGTGTGCAGTTTTGGAGACCCCATCTCTGCAAGGACATAGACAAGATGGAAGCAGTCCAGAAAAGGGCAACTAAAATGGTGCAGAGTCTGCATCAGAAACCATATGAAGAGAGACTGAGATAGCTTAATATGTATACCCTTGCCAAAAGGAAGGATAAGTGGGACATGATAGACACTGTCAAGCACATCAAGGGAATCAACAAAATCCAAGAAGGTAGCATCTTTCAGGAAAAGAGATGTGCAAGAACAAGGGGACACAATTTAAAGATAGAGCGGGGACAGATCAGGGTCAATGTGAGGAAATGTTTTTTCATGGAGAGAGTGGTGGACTCATGGAACTGCCTTCCTGGGTAGGTTGTGGGGTCTAAAGCAGTGAGGGAATTCAAACAAGCATGGGACAGACATAAGGCAATTATAATGGGGGGTGGGAGGAAGTAGGCTGTTGGTAAACTAGAATCTGCAGCTTATCCAGTAGGTAGGGAAATGGGCAGACTGGGTAGGACAAGCGGTCCTTATCTGCCATCAAAGTCTATGTTTCTATGTTTATATGAGCCACCACTTCTTATAAATAGACATAGAAACATAGGCTTTGACACCAGATAAGGACAGCTTGGCCCAACTAGTCTGCCCATTTCTCCACTTAATGGATAAGATGTAGATCCTAGTTAACGCAACAGGCTGCTTCTTCTAACCCCCCCCCCAACAAATTGCATTATGTCTGTCCCATACATTCTTAAATTTCCCAACTTTTTTTGACCCCAAGAACTCCTCATGAAGGCCATTCCATGCGTCCATAACCCTCTCTGTGAAAGAAATACTTAATCACATTGTCTCTGAGCTGTCCCTCTCTATCTTCAGATTGTCTCCCCTTGATCTTGTTCATCTCTTTTTCTGGGTTTACAATGAGTATTTTCTGTATATGGATATGTGTGTATATATATATATATCCTAGTGTGGAGCCTGTCCCTTGTGAATAGATCCTTGTCTTCCCATGTTTCTCCCCAGTCCCCTACCAACCCATTCTCCCTGGCCTAGCACCTTTTACAGAACCATGCATTTACATCCCTCTTTTTTTTTTTTTTGCTTATAGGCACCTGTAGAATCTCCTAGAAGTAGACTGAGCACCCCACATCCTGACAGACCCTGGCCAGCTCCCTAGACCTAGCCTGTATCTCATGCTCACTGTTCCTTTGTATATCATTAGTCCCCAAGTCAACAAATATGTCAGGGATCCCACCACACTCCTGTGATGTACAATGGATGTGTTGTTTTGCCTGTTGCACCATCAATCCAGGTATACACTGAGATTTGCACCAGTTTTTCACCCACTGATTGAATAATTACTGGGAAATTAATATGAATTAGTGTTATGGTATTTAGCTGTATATGGTAGCTATATCATTATTAATGTTTTTATTATTTTTTGTTTTTTCACAGATTCAAAAGTGTCTAATGTACTTTGTAATAATGTCTCTAACGTGGTATAATTAGAAAGTGAAACATTATCAGAGAAAACTTAGAAGTACTGAAGAAGGCAAAAATGAATACAAATAAAAGAGTTTTTGGCCATTATTGTATCACTCCTGATTGTAATAGCTCTTATACTAAAAATCAAGTAATGAATTTTCATAAACTACCACCACTGAATGAAGAATTATGCATGAAATGGGCAAAGATATTAGGAATTCAAGAAACCAACATATGTCATAGAAGTTTCATCTGTGGGCTCCACTTCCACGATAAAGATTATATCAGGAAGGGGACTTTTAACTCATGTGGTGAATTCATCAAGGTCAAGACCAATAGACTAAAGAAAAATGCTATGCCTATTAACATGAAGCAACAATTAATCTGCTTTTCTGAAGTTCAGTAGCAAACTGTACCAAAACAGACAGTAGTTGCAGATGATGTTCATGGTGATTCAGAATTTCCAGACTGTTATGAAGGTTGGCACAGAATTAACACACAGGTAAAGCCAATGTTGATAACCCTCTTCTTTTGGAATACTTTTTATCATAGCAATAAGCCACTCACATGAGTTAGATTAACAGTCAGTTAATCCCCCCCCCAGGGCAATATAGCACTCGGCTCCATCTTGTGACACAGTACACCCCTATGGTGTGATGTACAGACTGATAATCTAACCCCTGGTAATGCCATATTGCTTAATTTACATATTATCATTTACATATTTTCAGGAAAATGAATGCAGCAGTACAAAATTAGGATGTCACTCCTCATCAGAATCAATATCCAGAGAGTCACAATTATTGTCAGCCTATCAAAATGAGAAGTTATGAGCATAGTATGATTACAACCTTTGATGCACTCATGTCCATTTGGTTTCTGTTTTTTCAGTATGTAATCTGCCATGCTGCATTGTGTTCAAATGTTCAGATATTGTTTCCAGTTTTGTATTGAGTACATCATCATGATAAGCAAGCAATAACACACTCCGAGGTGTGGTTTATCATCTGATAAAAGCATGCCCAGTGGTGTACTAATGCATCATATTGGACAGGGAGTCATTTATCTTTGCACGCTGGGATATAGCAGAGAGGTAGCTGGAGAACCAGGCAAGGGGACCAGCGGAAAAGCTGAGTTGGTGGAGAGAGTCAAGCAGGAGTGGGTGACAACAGTGTCAAAAGCCTTGGAAAGGTCTATGAACACTGCACCAGCAAGGCTGCCAGAGTCATGAGCAGAGTGCAGGTATTGAGAGAACTCCAGGACAGCAGTAGTGGTACTGTGTCCTAGGAGGAAACCATGTTGTTCTGGTCACATTATATCATACTTGGCCAGGTACTCTAAGAGTTGAATATACATTATTTTTTCTAGGGCTTTAGAGAGTGGTGGGAGGATAGAGATCTGCCGGTTATACATAATTCCAGTTGTTTTATCTCTTTGTAATACTGTTATATTTTTATGACCTAGTTGAAGGTTGTTATTGGGTGGGTTGCAGGGAAATTCCCATAGTGTACTGACTCTTGAATGTCTCCGGGAGTGAGCAGGTCTCGATCCAACTCAACTATCCATGGTCATCCTACCATATATGGGAAAGCTGGTAGGGGAGGTCCCATCACCACATTCCTCGGGGTTCACATTGGGGTATCTATAGTTGAACAGAAATGAAAGTGAGAATAATATAATGATAGACTATATGCCATGGCATGTGTTCTGCAGAATGATGTTAAAAGTATTGATTAGTATTCATACGTTTAATAACAATTATCATACATATTGCCCTAGGTTTACAATTGTTAATGTCATAATAGCCTGCTTGCCCCACACTGGACTGTGAAAACTAAAGACGTGTTTACACAGATAGATACAGTTCTGATACTTCCAGTAGTGAAATGCAAATCAAGAACCACTCACACAGATATTATGCATTTGCTCATAAGTGCAACATGTAGGTCTGTTGGCACATTAACAGAAAACTTGACGTCCAAATATGCAATGACACATGACCATTCATATTGTGGAAAATCTATCAGTGATAAAGGAGTTTATGAAGCTGAATTAAACATGGAGATAGACAACACAATACATGGCATGACAGATGGATATAAAAATTTCATAGTTGTTCATCTGTAACACATCACAATGTTGTGTGCAGTGATCACAATAATGAGGATGGTTTAACAGACAGTGAATCAGACAATATACAGGAAGATGATTATGCCAACAATCCAAATTATTATCCAGATAGTTCTGACAGTGAATACTCATATGATAGTGATGAAAATAGTGAATCTGATAACTTTTCACAAACTGCTGATAAGTACTATTTCATATCACATGAGATGTTAATGCAGTTGTTTGTGAAATGTAACATTTCGATTTGTGACTAGCCAATAATAATGCAACCAACCATTTTGAAAAAGGGAACAGGTATTACTGTTAAGACAGAGTGCTTAGATGGTCACAATAACATTTGGCATTCCCAGTCAACCACTAACGGTGTTTCAGAACTTAATGTTATTCTACCAGCTTCAATTTTTATTTGTGGTGGTTCTTTCAGTAAAGTATTGGAAATACTCGAAACAGCAGAAATTGCATTTATGTCAGTACGGTATTGCAATAATATGCAAAATAACTTAATAATACCAGCCATTACGGATGTGTGGGACAAACACCGTAGTGAAATTCAATCAAGATACATTAACAGCAGTATTGTACTTTCCGAAGATGCTCTGAGTGACAGTCTGGGACATTGTGCCACTATGGGTACATACACATTAATCGAATGTGGCTCAAGTTTCAAAATAGATCAGCAAACTGTGAAAGTGAGGTGAAAAATAGTTACTTGCTGGAGCCAGAGGGTCTAACCAGGGCATTGAGCAAACTCAGAGAAAGGGACATTGGCATCTCGGTACTTGCCACAGATCGTCATATGGCAATTCAAAAATTATTATGAGAGAAATTTCCCAGTATTAAGCATGAATATGACCTTTAGCACATTGCCAAAGGTATCAAGAAGAAGTTAATTAATGCTAGTAAGAAGAAGGAATGCACCATATTAAGTAAGTGGCAGCAGGCAATTATAAATCATTTATGGTGGTCTACAGCAACGTGTAAGAAAAATCACCATGAACTTAAAGAGAGATTCACATCCATCCTTTATCATGTAACGAATGCACACAATTGGATATCTAAAGATATATTCCATGCATGTGAACACCCGGCATATGACACAGCTAGAGCAGCTCGCAAATCATGGTTACATGAAAACTCAGCTGCATATCAAGAACTACAAACAATTGTGACAGATAAGAAACTGTTGAAAGATTTAGAGAAGGTACTTTCTCGTATTTCATTTAATAACATTTCAATTTTTATTTTTTTTAATACTACGTTAATGAGATATACTAAAATAAGAGTCATTAGTTAACAATGTATGGGTAGCCCTTATTACCTACTGAAAATAAACTGCTTATAACCGTGTAAATCCCACAGTTGTGATGTTTGGTGGGGTAACTTCTCATGTCGAGTCCCATAGACCATAAATGACAATGCCTAATTTACAGGTGATAACCATGCAGTCTCAAGGTTTACTGATGCCCTGGAAACCATTCAGGTTGATTACACCATGGTTATCACCTGTACATCAGGCATTATCCTCTATATCACTGATGCACTATTTAGATAAGTGTTGATGGTAACTCATACTTAAGGTGAGGTTTGTATTTGGAGTTTATGAAAATAGTGAATTTTGATACGTAAGAACATTGAATAGTAGTCATAAATAAATAACAGACAACAATTGCTTTTTATGTAATTTTGTTTTGGATGATTTACCACAACCACAGACCAATGTTTGTTCTCTTTGGTTATTCATACATGTGTATGTTTATATGCGTGTGTGTGTGTGTGTGTATATATATTTTTTTATTTATTTGGTTCTAGGAATTAATACCTTTGAGCCAAAGGCTCTTTTACAAAGGTTCCATGTCAAATGAGTACAATACAAACATAGTTACAAAGTAAGGTAAATAAATTGGGTATTGTCACAGGCAAGGAGAAATAACACATTACCATAAAATATACAAACAAGTAAGACCAGGGAGAGAAAAGAAGAAAAGGAAAAAAATATATATATATATATGTATTCAGGTTACTGAAGGGATACATACAGGTGACCTGGAAAATGTTCACTCACTGTATCTGAAGTATGCTTCAAAAACAATAAAATATGATATACCTGCATACACATGCAGATTACACATTGCTGCCCTCGATCGCAATGAACATGTTGAGAGACAGCAACTTAGAAACAGGCATGGTGTTCTGCAATACAAACATCAGTACTCAAAGGCAGCAGGGAAATATGTCCTGAAAAAGTGACAAACTCCAAAGACATGTAAGTTTAGAAAAAACATACTTTCGAATATAATCCAGAGACAAAGAGAAGGTAAGATTGGGTCTGTACATTGTAGAGGCATCCATATGGTTATTTTATGTGTTTCCTTGTTTTTCTTTAACTAGCATGAAGACTGTCCTAACAAACTAAACCAAAAAAAAATAAATTTAAGCAGTAAGGCATGACAGGGTACACATTGTGGTTGGATAGTGGCACACCTCGGGTGTGGCATGAGGCATGAGACATTGACAAGTGCCTTCACTTCAACCACCTGAGCAGTGCTGTTAACCCAACACAATGTATGCACTGGGGTGTCTTTCTGTGATTATAAAAGTAGTCCAATATGTTTGTGGGAGGGGGATGAAGAAATGCACCAAAACAAAAAAGAAAATTGCTTATGAATTTTTTAAAACAGTCGAGTTATGAGATAATAACTATAGCATTGTTCTGGATAGAAATGTAAGTCATACAAGCAGGTTCATGCATTCAATTGCTTGTTATTTTAATTTTGGAAAACAATAAAGTTAATTACTGAAAGTGAAGTCGTAAACTAACATTCATATCTCATGTTTTCAAATTTCTAATTGATAACAGGAAATAACAGGAATACTGTTTCAACATTGTTTAACTATGAATCTCTACATGTACAGCTAGGAGACCACCACGGCATAACCAAGGAGTCAATTCAGGAAGCTGTAATGCAGCAAAAAACTAGGTTTGGTTCAAAACCATCAATGACCTGACACTTTGGGTTTCCAATGTTTTGCCAAAAACCCTGGGACCATAAATACAACTGCTTGAACTGTGCCTGCACATCGAGATATGAAACATACTGAAATAAAATAATTCAGTTGCATGATATATGACATGGCATTAGAAATATTGCAATAAAGAAGAAGTATAAGATAGTGCATATTCAACTCCCCCAGTCTTTTCTCGTATACCTTTTTTCTTCATAGAAAAGGTCTATGTAGCCTCCACCAGCCCTCTCCTTATTATATATTATGTCTGATCTGCACGCAGTATCCAGTACAAGGTCCTAAGTAGATAGTTTTGTGCTTCCAGAATATAAGGTGCTGGGTTTGAATCTCAGTGCTTCCATTAATTTTTTTTTTAATTGCTGTAGTGATTTTTCTACTTTAAAAAAATGACCTGTTGTTTCAGATCATAATGTACTTAATAAAAAAGCATGTTTTTTATTTAGTGGTGCAGGTAAATGTGAATATCTGCTGCTTAAGCTGCTGATTTGAAATACAATACCATTGGTCATGAGGACATAAATTAACCCTTTCTGCATATATTTGCAAGGAGGTTTATGACTATTGCTTATGCAGTAAGACAATTACATAATAAAAAAAAAAAAATCACATTCATTTTGGTAGTCATTCAAAAGACCCCCACTTCCAAATCACTCATCAAACACCCACAGGACACTGCTACATGATGAACATCACTCACATCCACAGCTACAAGTAAAATGAGCAATGAGGTATGAATTAGTCATGCTCATCGCTATCTAATTTGGCAAACAGCTATGTGAAAAAGGAGCTATTGCTTGCTAGAGGCAGTCAACAGCATAAGTAAAAGAAAAAGTGGGCTGTCTACAAGAATGAGCAAATGGCTCAAGCAGAAAGCTCGTTTTCCCCTCCAGAGTAAAAAGTGCTGGCTTTGAATCTCAGTGACTGCATTAATTAATTTTTTCTCAAAGTAGCATTACGTATTTATTTATTTATTAAAGAGATTTACCAGACAGGCATACTGAGCGGGGGACCGCTCGTTTCCAGATGCGACCTGGGGAGTTACAGAAAAACATAACCAGGACAAGTACATACAGGAATAATAATATAGGTACAAAGTAGTTACAAAGCTGGGCTCGTATTAGGTTCAACAGATATTACAAGGTTTAGTCCTAGGAACAGAGTATAAACAGGCAGAGAACATGCAGATACACAGCCATTTTGCTGGGTGTTTATAATGGCAGGATACATTTAGATACACTGGTATTTATTACGTTTTAAAATAAAAGTATGGTGTATGGGCAAGGCATGGAACTTGTGGGTACATTTGGTAGTGGACGATCTGGTAAGAGAGGTGAGGCAAAGTCAGAAGCTTGTAAGAAAAAAAATTACCATGCTTGAGTAAACTGCCGGGGGAGTCAGAATGTTGTAGTACTGTCAGGGGCACATGGTTGTACATCTGGGTAGATGGTAGCAGTTGCATGTGTCAGAGATATGGTCATGGAGGAGCGGTTGAAGGAGTCTTGGGGTGGAGGTGAGCCTGATACCAGCAGGAAGATCATTCCAAAGTTTGGGCAAACGATATTTGAAGGCGGATTGGCCCTTTGATTTGTGCATGAAAGGGACTTGGAGGAGCCAGGAGGTGGAGCTTCTGAGTGAGTAGACCAGGGAGGGTTGTGCCAATAAGGAGGAGATGAGGTATGGGGAAGGGAATTTGTCCAGAATTTAGCTATGACATTGGAGCAGTGTATCTGTCGATGGGAAGCGAGCGAGTGTAGTGCTAGGGAGCTGTATAGGTCACAGTGATGGGTCGTGGGGGGGCATTCCAGGATGCAGTGACAGAAGGAGTGAAAGAGGGTGTCTAGGCTGGCCAAGGTGGATGAGGGTGCTGAGCCGAAAACCACGTCGCTGTAGTCAAAGATTGGGAGAATCATTTTATACACTATTTCCCTCTGGACCGTGGTGGGCATGCACCCTCTGTTGTAATAAAGTGCACCCAGTTTGGGATGCAGTTTTTTGTGTAGCAAGTCAATGTGAGCATAGAATTCAAGGTGTTGGTAAAGCCAAACTCCCAGGTATCTAAAGGAGGTGCAAGACACCAGGGAGAGAACCCATCCAGGGTATGGAAGGCAGGGGGAGCAGCTAGGTGGGAGAGTTGAGGTTACATGCCGAAGGTTAGGGAGACGGTTCTCTTTGTATTTAGTAATAGTTGATTGGACCTGAGCCAATTCTGTATGGCATCAAAGTCCTGTTGGAAAGCAGCAGACACGTCCCCAGTGGAGAGGCCAGAGGCATACAGTACAGTGTTGTCTGCATACATTTGTATGGCTGAGTTTGAGGTCATTTAGAAATATAGAAAATAGTAGGGGCCCAGGACAGAGCCTTGGGGGACTCCCATGGTGACTGGGAGTTGGGGGGATACTTGTGTACCAATTTTTACCGATTGTTGTCTGCCAGTCAGGTAGGCCTGAAACCAACTAGTGGCAAGGCTGGAGAGGCCTGCATCTTTTAGTTTTGCAAGTAGCTTGGGGTGGGAGATGGCGTTGAAGGCCCTGGCTAGATCTATGAAAATAGCTGAGGTGATATGCCCCTTGTCCATCCCTGAGGAGATGTCATTTGAGAGTCTTAAGAGCGCGGTGATGGTGGAGTGTGACTTACGAAACCCTTACTGATAAGGGGTGAAGAAGGAGGTAGGGTCGATGAATAAAGTGAGTTGGGCAAGGGCAAGGTGTTCCTGAAGTTTGGCCAGTATTGGAAGAAGAGAGATGGGGTGGTAATTTCCAGGCACAGATGGATCTCCTCCCTTCGGTAGAGGGATAACAACCACCTGCTTCCAAGCAGCTGGAATTTGAGCCAGGAAGAATGAGAGCTTTAGGAGGCTAGCTAGTGGGGTGGCAATGCCGGGGGCTGATAAGTGGAGTAGTTTGGCATCTAGGCCTAAAGGGCATTTGCCTTTGTTGGGGTCTAGAGCGCATAGGGCATGGAGTACTTCTTCCATGGACACTGGGTAGAAGGAGAAAGTGGTGATGGGGGAAGTGCTGGGGTTGCAATGAGGAACTGGGTGTGGGTGGGGTGAGTGGGTGGTTTGTGAGGAGAGACAAAGCGCAGTTGGTAAAGAAGGTGTTGAAATCAGTGGCAACTTCACTAGGGTCTGAGACAGTGTTACCAAGGATAGATAGGGTTGGGGTAGGTGGCTGGTCTGGGGGATTAAGAAGAGTTTTGATGGTTTTCCATAAGTTTGATGGGTGGCTGAGTTTGGAGGAGAGAGCCGACTTGAAATAGTTCTTTTTGCCTGCCATATAGATTTGGTGCAGGAGTTGCGGAGGGTGCGGTGTCGCTGCAGGGATTCTAGGGAGCAAGTTTGCTTTTGTTTTTTCCAGGCCTGGTCCCAGGATCGGCATCTGCCGATGATGTCAGCGGTGACCCATGAGAGAGGGAAGCCCTTAACCCTATTGCATCTTGGGGGGCGTGGTAGTCCCATACAGCAAGCAAGTTGTTTCTGAACATGTCGAATGCATAGTCGATAGTGGGTGCCATCTGAATGAAGAACCAGTCGACGTGTGCAAGGTCATTTAGGAGAGAAGGTAAACATAGGGATTAATAAGATCTCGTGAGGAGCATCCTGGGGGGGGGGTTAGCAGGTCTGTGCACTTTCCCGACCATGTAAGTCATATGGTGATCGCCAGGCAGTCAGGGAGGAGACCGGCTTTAATAATCCTGTGAGGGTGGGTTGTGGGCCCAGTCCAAGAGGGAGTGGTTTTGCATTTTTGGGTTTAGTCAGGTGGGTTTATCAATTTGTTGGGAGAGGTTTAAGGAGTGAACTTTGCTCCGTAGTTTACAGCAGTCTTTTGTTAGCCAATTGTAGTTGAAATCCCCAAGGATGTAGAGCTCGCCAGCTATGGCAGTAGACTTTAAAGTGGCTAGGTGGTCTAGGACACTGGGCATGGGGGTAGCAGGGGTGCATTAAGTCCCTGCCACATACACCGGAGAGGAGTGAGGTAGAGCGAGCTTAACCAACAAGGATTCTATTAACGTGTAGGTCCGGGGATCTGGACAGGGGTGAACTGGATCCTGGTGGATATGTGCATGGCGATGCCACCTCCTTTCTTTTTGCCCTGTCTGTCCTGCCTGATCACTGAGTAGCCAGGGATGGCTTCTGCTGAGTCAGCATGGTGTGGTTTCAGCCACGTCTCAGATATAACGAAGCTGTCTGGGTGAAGGGTTAGGGCAGTGAGTTGTAACTCGGGTACTTTGTTCAGGAGGCTACAGATGTTGAGGTGAAGTAATCTGAGGCCCTTGGGGAGGGTTGGGGGCAGAGTGGGGCACTGGACCTGGATTGATTTTAACATCCCCATCCAAGAGGAGAAGCAGAGTGAGGTAGTGTATGGAGGCATTCCATGCATATCTGAACTTAAGATTGGAGTGGGTTGCTTGTGGGGTGGGAGAGGAGGACGAGGTAGCCAGATTGTATAGAACAGATAGTCCTGGGTAAAAGGAGGGAGTGAAGATGGAAGCACTTAGTGCCCATATAGGGGTGGGCATATGTGGCTGGAGCTGTGAGGTGGTGGTAGATGGGGGGCATAGGGGAGAGGACACGGTGTAGTGGGGGTGGAGGTTTGGGTCCCGTAGGGGCTAAGTTGCTGGGGGGAGAGAGGCAAAAGGAAAAGCCAGGGAGAAAAGTGGTAGTAGATAAAGGAGCATGATGCATGTGTGAAACTTGCGGCAACCAGCTGGGACTTGGTGTAGCAGCTGCTAGTGGTGGGATTATATAATCTGCTAATCTGAAAGTGTGCAGATAGGTTCTGGCCAGTCACCTGACAGCTGCTATAGCTGTATAAGTGACTGCCGACCAAGGGTGGTGGGGGGTGGTGGGGAGCCAGCACGCAGCACTGGTGGGGCTGAGAATCACACTCCAACTCCACAAACGCAGGAAGCTGCGGTCCTCTTCTCACTCTGTACCTTGCTATGCTCCAGTGGGGGGGGGCTTCGGCTGCTGAGTCTGATGGGAAGGGCGGTCAACTGGGGAGGCCCTCGCGGCCCTCTTGGAGATCCTGGGGAGGGCAGGCATCTCAGGTCCTTGCGACCCTGCTGTGAGAGAGGAAAGGGAGACAGAGAGAGAGAGAGAGATAGAGAGAAAGAGGAGAATAAATTTATGTGCTACTGGAGGGGTGGGTTTGTTTAGCAGGTGAGTGTATATCCTAATTATGCCTTTACACAGTACTGCGATCTGCTCTAAGGAGCCCGCCCGGTTAACCCTGGAAACTACTGTAATGTGAGCTGCACAGCCCCCGATATAACTGCAGGCAGTAGAAACATAGTCTGGAAGTCACCATACAGAGTTAAGATTTGTCTAGTCTAGCAACTCTCAAAGTGCATGCTACGAACCCTGAATTAATTAGGCAGAGAGTGCAGATGAGGCTCAAAAACAAAACTATCAGCAGAGCTACACCAATGTTTAAATCTACAGTTTAAAGGCAACTACACCAATATTAAAGCTACAGTTTAAAGGCATTCAAAGTTTCAGTTCGAAGTAATTTGAAAATGTTTTTTTTCTTTTTGGTGCCAAAAATCACAAAGAATCACACGCCGACTCCACAAACACAGGAAGCTGCAGTCTCCTTCTGCCTGACCTTGTTGTGCTCCGTGGGGGCTCCGCTGTTGAGTCTGATAGGGAGGGTGGTCAACTTCTGAGGCCCCTCATGACCCCTCATGGAGATCCTGGGAGGGCAGGCGTCTCAAGCCCAGTGACCCTGCTTGCTGTGCTCCAGTGGGGGGGGGGGGTCCGGCTGCTGAGTTCGATGGGGTGGGCGGTCGACTTTTTTTTCCTACTTTATAAAACATCACCTACTGTTTCAACTCATAATTGAAATAATTAAAATAAGACAGTTATCATTTAATGGTGCAAGTCAATGTTTGGCAATGAGCTGCAACAGCTGATTTAAAATACAATACTACTGAGTGCACATCCGTCTAAAATTAATATCTAGTACATCATTTCACAATCAAACAAGTTGTTTTTTCTACATTACACAGATGTGAATGTCTGCATAGTGCAAATACAGAGTAGATATTTTATATGAAGCACACATTTTCATTGCAGTGTGTGAGTCTTCTTTGCACTTCCCTGCAACACTTAAGTGTCCCGCGTGTCCACCCTACACTCAATGTGAAAAAGAGAGGTAGATGTAAGACACATAGAGGGACTACCATACAACTTTCTAGACAAGCAGATGACACAGACCGTATTCCACACATGGTGAGTCCTATCCCTGTGGTGACATGATATCAGTAAAAAAAATGGTACAGCCCTGCAAATCACACACTGTCACTGAGAAGACGAGAGAGAAAGAAAGAGAGAGAGAGAGAGAGAGAGAGAGAGAGAGACATGGGTACAGTGTGGGACAGCGATCGTAAATTAAAGAGTAACCTAGGGATCAGGTATTTTCCTACAATGTTTAGACATTGTCTGTCTGTCTCTCACCATCTATATTTGAATGATGTTAGACGCCATTTTGTCCAGATAGACCCCGCACCATCTATGACACAGACAGTGTAGTTTTAATCTACCACAGTTCCTCCCCTCTCTATCTCCAGACAACAGACTCAGGGTGCATGGATGAGGGGAGGGAAGAAGTAAAGCAAAGCTTAAGTAAACTAAATAACACTATCGCTCCTACCATCTGTTACACAATTTAAACCCTACGTCCAAAATCATAAGCACAGCAGCCTGCGTTAATATTAGGCATCTTCACGAGTCACATCCGACTGTGTTGAACTGTGTTACTGTGGGGAAGGGGAAGAAAGTGGCAATAGTAAATACACATAACATAACCAGTGTATTAAAAAAAAAAACTTGTGATTGTTTAGGTAACACAAAAGATAGGCAGACCTTATGAATGAAAGCAACCACAGCCAACTGACAGAATTTTACAACCAGCAATTGACACAGGGGAATGCACGCTCTGCTATGACAAGCACACAACAGCACACGTCATGGAAACAACAGTCATGCTCGGAAAGTAGTCTCAAAAAATGAAACTGAAACTGATAAGGTATATGGGCATCCATTTTGTTTTTTCCCATTTAAAAAAAAAAAGACAAATGACACATCTTTTGTTTCCATTAGCTTTATTATTTAAAAACAAAGTTTAATGGTACTCAGAATAAATTAACAATCATACACATTAGTACATCACTTATCATTTCCTGTCCTCTTTAAAGCATTTGTTGAAGAACACATTTTTCCAGAAGCTTGCTGACTTCAGACAATAGAAAAATAGGCCTATAGGTAGACAAAACAAGTCTGTCACCCCCTTTCTAGACACGTATTACAATAGATTCCTTCCATAAGGCAGGTACTCTATCTTGTCCTAATGAAAGGTTAAATAGATCTGTTAGTGGACCCTTTAAACAGAGAGCAGATAGCTGAAATAGAGTAGAAAAAATCTTGTCTATTCCCCCCTTCTTTTCCATCCTTCAAGTTCAGTAACAATTTTAAAACTCCAAGTTCCTTTATCTTAGAAAATTTAAAGCAGGGCAGCTCTCTATTCTGAAGGGTGGATTTGTTATTATCATGACCTTCCCCTTTTCTATCCACCTCTATATTAATGACACCAAGTGTTTTAGAGATGAAAAAATCATTAAAACAGTCTGCCATAACTGTACCACTTAAAATCAAGGCATGGGGGTGATTTCGCAGTGTTGATATGAAAAGGCAAAAGAAGGCACTCCGATGCCTCTCTGAGCTTTTTCCCAATGAAGGTTTTTTGGTCATTGGGGGGACCTAAGAAAATGAGAAGGAACAGGGGGGATATGTGACCAGGGGCCCAGTTATTTGGTTGGGCCTGTGAGCAGGCCATGCAGTGCATAGCATCTGACATCATCGCTGTGTGGTAGGTTGGGCCTCAACTGGAGCATCAGCTTTGTTGGTTTTTCCATGCTCCTTACTGCTTTCACAGGTGGCAGTGTTTGCAATAGTTCTTGCTTGACAAGGGAGCCCAAGGGAAAGAGACGGAATTGGGAGGAGATGTGACCAGAAGCCCGGTCAACTGGACAGGCCTGTGAGTGGGTCGCATGGGGGATGGCATCTGACAGCATCACCGCATGGTAGGCCAGGCCACAACCTGAGCAGCCACTCTGTTGTTGTTCCATGCTCCTCCTGGTTCTGCAGGCAGCAGTGTTTGTGATAGTTTTCAAAAAAAAAAAGAAAGAAAACAATGAAGGGGGAATATAAATAGATAACTAGAGGAGGGTGGGACAAGGAGCGATGGATCTATGAGAAGGTTGGACTTAAAATAAGGATACCTAGGGTTTCTAGGCCACAGGGTCAGGGGGATGTTGGATGGCTAGAGGGAAAGAATGGGCAATTTATGGTAACAAAGACTGGGCAAAAAAATTTCACTGTAGAGTTTGGGCAGCTTGTGAGTGGATGGTTATGACGCACACTATTTTAGGGTGAGATAGTAAGGTTGCTGGGTTATTTGGGGCAATATGCCACAGGCGTTTGCTGTAAGATGCCATGGGGCAGTCTGAACTGGTGCCATTTTGGAGTTCTTGGGGACGTGAGTGACCAAGTTACATCAAGAAGGGAAGCAGGTTGCCAAGTGGGTGGAAGTCACCCAGCGCAGTTGGGGGATTAAGGGGAGAACATGGAAGGGATTACCCATTTTAGGCATCAACCAGGCACTTTAACATAACCTGCTGAACAGAAGGTTCAGGGCCAGCCAAGACTGAGCCATTTTAGGACAATAGTTCACATTTAAAGACAGCAGCAGTGCTTTGTTAGGTAGTATGGTGGTAAGGAGAAGTGAGGGGAGCCTCATTTTGGTATACGAAAAACAAAAGGAAAAAAGAGAAAAGCAGAAGGGAGAGATGGCTGGCACATGGAGACTCAGGCCATGTGTTAACAAGGCAAGGGAAGGCCTCGTGGTTTGTGGGAAGGGGGGTGTATTTAAAAAAAAGGTTTTATCAGATTACTGGGGGCTGTAGTAAACAAGGTATTACAATTTTGTTTTGTCTCTCAGTTTTGTCCTGGCTTTATTTAGGGATTGTGATTAGACACAATTACAGTGCCATACTGGAGTTGGCAGACAGGGCAAACAAAGTATGAGAATTGGTGGAGGGTACAGAACCAAGGAAGCTGGGGGAAAAATGGAAGACTGAGAGAGGTGGTGGGGAAAGAAAAATGACCCCCAACTAGGCCAGCTAGCCCAGAGAGGTCACCTCTGACACCAGCAGGACCAGTCTGACTGGCTAGCTCTGTAAGGCCACACCCAAGTACAGCCATTTTGCCTCTGCCTCAGCCTGAGCATCTCCTACTCCCGACACCAGATCCCACCCTAGTGTTTCCTCCAGTGCCTAGTCTGCTGCCTACTCTGGCCCCAGCTGACCCTCAGATGCCAGGGCAACTACCAGCAAGACCAATAGGCCCAGGCCCATTAGAAATACCTAAGCCAGGACCAGCCCCGGAAGTGGCAACAGCCCCATAAACAGGTAATGGTGGTGTAACCCCCTTGTTCCTAGGGGTTACTAGAATCCCACTTAGAATCAGTGGCAGGCAGGGAGATGCAGCTTGTGAGATGCCAATTAAATGGATTTCACACTGTCACACTCTGTTTTCAGTCTCAGCTGAGCTGTAGTGATGATGTCACCTTAGAATTTTTGCAGCAGCATAAGCCACAATGGAATGCTAGCTGCAGGGGTAAGCAGTAGAATGCTGGGTTAGAGTGAGTAGTTTGAGATAGTGTCTGTAGAGTGAGGAGGCTGCAGAAGGCAGCTCCTCAGACTTATCTCTGACAGAGAGCTACCACTGGAGATTGGGTAGTGTGTTCTCACCCTAGAAGAAGAACACAGAAAACCAGGGAGTGAAGTGGTAGAGACAGTTCCTAGAGGGTTTTCGAGTGCCCCATTCCCAGAGGGATGGGGGGAATTCTAGGATTCTGGGGCAATCCCCTCGTCCAGCCTGGACTGTGTTGAAGCTACCTGAGATTCGTTTGTTCTGTGAGTACTTGAGACTTTTGTGTGGAAAAAGCCCTGGGGCACCTGCATTCCTGTGGTGAGTTTTTCCTCTGACAAAGGAACTCTGTCACTAAGACTGTTTCTGTTAAAAGTGTCTGCCTACTATGGGGTCTGGAGATAGACTAGCTAAGTACAGAACTTTTAAGACCGTTTGTGTTAAACGTGTCTGCCTATTATGGGGTCTGGAGAGAGACTAGTCAAGTACAGAACTTTTAAGACTGTTTCTGTTAAAAGTGTCTGCCTACTATGGGGTCTGGAGAGAGACTAGCCAAGTACAGAACTTTTAAGACTGTTTCTGTTAAAAGTGTCTGCCTACTATGGGGTCTGGAGAGAGACTTGCCAAGTACAGAACTTTTAGTTCGTGTCTGATTTAAAAGCATCTGCTAAAGTGGGGATCTAGTGTAAAGACATTGCCTATTATAGAACTTTTAATTTCATGACACCTCAGAGGTGTGAGAAGTAGAATGTTAAATGTGAAAGACATTTCAAGATAGCATCTTCAAGAGTTTTTACTGAGAAAGGTGTTATTAACCAGATGAATGGCTGAGTATAAATTTGGAAGCAAAAGGTGGGAGATCCCCTATCTGCAGTAACCATGTTTACCTCTCAGGGTTCAGTTTGGGCACCTTTGTTTTCTCTCAGTGCACTTGGTCAGTGCCTGAAGACAATACCCAGATGTGGGATTTTGGATTTTCTGTGATCCTGAGTGTGCTCATTGGTGGTAGAGGGAGCCACCAAGAATTCCTCATGAAATATGGGAAAGTTTCCTAGTACTGACCAAGGGTTCCAAGTCAAGGGAAGTGTACCAGTTTGGGCCATGTGTGCCTAGTTCCATTCAGAACCTGAGGGTTAGCTGTGTGTGTGTGCTCTGTACCCCAGTAGTCTGCATTACCAGTGGGAGTAGCCCTGTGGGGGTCTATCTTCGCTTTGTATTACTCTCTGTGTATGTGAATAAAAGCCACACTCTAGAATCCCAACCTGGTTTGGACAGTACTGTCATTGCTTCCATTGTGTCTGGATTTACTTGGGTGCCCCTGACCAGAAGTGCAAACCTAGCATAATACTGAGCAAACATTTTCTCCCAGGGACCCAGGTTAATGGCCATGCAAAATGGTCCCCCAGGTGTGAGCCAGGTAGCTTCCACACTTGGTTTGTCTTTCTGAGGATGGCAGGCTATGAAGTAGAAGTATTGGTAAACAGAACCATTCGTAGTGACCACCCCATCCCTCTTGTTGGTGCCATGTGAGAGAGAAGCAGCCCTGCTAGTTGAACAAGAGGGGACGGTGGGGGAGGTTACAGTGGGGTGAAGATCGTCGACAGCATAAAAGAGTATATGGAACAAATGATTAGTTCATTGGGGGGTGAGGGGGTTGGAGCAGTTGGAAAAAGCTTTATCTGATATCAAGGCAGGACAAGGACTGCCAGTGGGTGAGGAAAATCCCACAGAGGGGCTAGGAGTAGTGACAGGCACAAGAGAAATTGGTTCCCCAGGGATGAGGATAGGCAAACACGTACCAATGGCCACAAAAGAAAAGATATGGAAGGGGCAATATGTGGATATATATGCAATGGTCAGTAGGGAGGCAGTGACCAAATATGATGAGAAGGAGAGCATAGGGAAGAGTGAGATGACTGTAGTGGTAGTTCTGCTAAGAAGGTAAGAAAGAAGAGGATAAGTTTACTAACAGGAAGACATGGAATGCTTGGTTTGTTGGATTTGCCACATACTTGGTGACAGTTATGGAGAAAAAAAAATGGAGCTAGGGATATCCCTGATCACTTATTCCTTGAACATGCGGAGAGCAAAATCAAGGGGAGGGTTTGGATGGCTGTACTATGACAAAATTTTTCAGATAAAGGATGGCAACTTATGGGGATGTCAGGTGGGATATGAAGCAGCTTGATTTATGGATGGATTATGTCAATGATCAGGCCGCCTCAGAGGGGGAAGGAAGCAGGAAGGCTACCCTGATACAAAAATGTTGATGGGGCTATAATAGGGCTTTTTGTTCCTGTCCTGAGTGCAGATTCCAGCATGCTTGTTCAAAGTGTGGCAGTAGCCATCCATCTTCAATGTGTTGGATGAATGTGAGCCAAGAGGGCAACCCAGTGGGACACAAGATCAGGCCAAACAGTCCTTTTGGGGTGGGGCACAGGGATATAGGGGTCAAACCTGGGGTAGAGGTTTCAGAGGAAGGGGTTACAATGGAAGAGGAGGCCAGAGCTACTGAAGGGGTGGATGGGGATAGTATAGAGATGGGGGGTACAGGGGGATGAGTTCGCAAAAAGGGTGGGCAGAGCTAGATATATGGGGATCATCCAGAGTACAGCACTGGTACACAGTTTCCCATGGGCTAGGACCCCCATCAAGGTGGAAGCATTTAATAGCTGGCTATGCGGCTATCTCAATGGGTCAGTAGTGGAGTGAATCATAGATAGTTTCAAGAGAGGTTTCAATTTGCAATTTCAGGGCCCCAGAGAGGGCAGGGAAGTGAAAAACTTGGGCTCTGTAAAGGAAAGGGAGGATATTTTGAGGAGAAAGAGTCAAAAAGAGAAGGATGCTGGAAGGATAGAGGGACCATTTATGTGCCCTCCCTTGTAGGGTTTGAGAGTATCTCCCTTAGGTTTGGTTCTCCAAAAACACCCAAGTGAGTACAGAATCATCCATCATCTGTCATTCCTGGAGGGGGACTCAGTCAATGATAAAATTGATGAACAAGACAGCAGGGTGTCTTATGCCACGCTAGAGGAAGCAGTGCAGATTATTAGAGCCACCACAGAGGCTTGGCTGGCCAAGACAGACATAGAATCAGCTTTTAGGTTACTGCTGGTATGACCAGAGGACTGGGACCTGTTAGGCTTTAAAATGGATGGGCAGTATTACTACGACAAAGCCATGCCTATGGGGTGTTCCACAGCCTGTGCCATTTTGAACTATTTAGTACATGCCTTCAGTGGATTTTTCAGCAGAAGATAGGTTACAGGGCAGTCATACACTATTTGGATGATTTTCTACTCATAGGGAATGGGAAAAAGGATGCGGAATACATGCTGTCCTGTTTTCAAGATCCGTGTCAAGAACTGGGTGTGCCACTGGCACCAGACAAAATGGAAGAACCCAGTAGAACTATGGAATTTTTAGGGCTAGGGATTGACACACAACCACAGATGTTCTGTTTGCCTGACAACAAAGTGTGACAATTGAAGGTATTAATAGGAGAACACTTGGGCAGAAGGAGGATACAGTTAAGCCAAGTGCAGCAGTTGTTAGGGCACCTCAGTTTCACCTGCAGGGCAAATGACCCTGGGAGGGCATTCGCCAGATGCCTTGATGGGGTAACTAGGGGTGCTGCCAGGTCACACCACTAGGTGGACATTGCAAAGGGCATGAAAGATGACTTACAAATTTGGGACAAATTCATACAGCACTTTAATGGGAGTTTTTTTTGACAGGAAGACTGGGTCTACAACACGGACCTGGAGTTGTACACTGATGCAGTGGGAGGCTTGGGCATGGGGGGTATTTTCAGGAAAAATGGTTCTCTGAGCCATGGCCAGATGAGTGGATCAGCAGTGGTCTGACCAGGGGCATTACACTGTTAGAGATCACACTGATATGGGTTTGCACCTTACTATGGGGCGAAGAACTTTGTAACCAAAAGGTGCCCTTCTGGTGTGACAAAAGAGCAGTAGCGGACTTACTCAACAACACAGGGGTGACATCTGAATCAGTACTGAGGGTATTATGTCAGTTAGTGCTACAGGGCTTACAGTAAAACATGTCTTTTAGGGCTGGGCACATTGATGGGGTCCAGAATACATTAGCTGACAGCCTTTCCAGTCTGCAGCTGGACAGATTCTGGGTCATTGCCCTGAAGGCAGAGGGACAAAAAACACCTATTCAATTGAACATATGGGACATTGGCTAGAAGGAGACAAATTGCTGTTTCTCAACTCATGGGCACCCAGGACCTTGAGGACATATGAAGGGTCTTGACAGGCATTACAAGCATTCGGGGAGTTGCACTTCATGGAGGTAAGTGGGCTGATCACAGACTAGCAGATAGGAAAGTTCATAGTTTATCAGTGGGAATGGGGGCTAACACACACCATGATGGGAGTCCATTTGGTAGTGATCCGCATAGTATGTAGCCTAGAAGGTTGGCATGACCCGACTAAGAGCATGTTTGTTAGATGAATGTTGCAAGGCTGGGGACACCTAAAACAGAAGGCAACGGATGACAGGTGAATGGTTTCAGGCCAATTGTTGGGTAGGCTGGTAGGTATTTAACCCAGGATATGTAAAACAGCAGATGAAGACATTTTATTTCAAGCCATATACTCGGTAATGTTTTATGAGGCCCTGAGGGTGAGCGAAGCAGTGGGTCACAGGAAGAGAGATGATACCGTTGGGTTGGAGTGGGAGGATGTAACCTGGGAGATGAGACAGAATCAAATATTAACCAAGAGGTCCAAGATGGACCAAGAGGGTAAGGGGTGTTGGGTGACTCTGAAATTACACAATAATTCAGTAATATGTCCTGTGCAAGCATTGTGGGCTTACCCCACAATGAGGCACAAAAAGCATGTTCAGCTATTTACTCACAGGGATGAAAAAGGAGTCACGAGTTAGCAAATCACAGCCATCCTTAAAAAAGGCATGGAGTTTCTGGATGAGGATCTGAAAAGGTATTCGTCTCACTCTTTTAGAATTGGGGCAGCGTTACAGGCTGCAGCAGAAGGAGGGTCCATAGGCAGGTACAGGAGATAGGAAGTTGGAAGTCTGAGTGTTATAAGAGATATACATGACCTCTGAGTGAATAATCTATTAACCATTTTTCTCTTGCTTTACAGGTCAAACACCTTAAAAATAAGAAAATATGAAAAGGTGAGGCGGGGCGGGCACTAGGAGGGGGAGTATTTTTTTGGAGAGAGGTAGGACTCTACTCATATATCATTTTGTCCCCATACGAGGACACGGCCAACACACAGAGATATGGATATGTGGGCATTCCCATATGTACTGGGCAGAGAGGAGAGCTGAGAGGAAAGCAGTGGGCAAGCAGCTATATCAGGATGTTAGACAGTGTAGGCTGTCATGGAAAGGAAATCAGGGGTTGAAATGGCCACAACTGTTACCCACCCTGCGGAAGATGAGAGAAAGATGACCCATGCTGGATATGATCATTTTACATCTAGGCAGAAATGACTTAGGGGCCAGGACCTGGTTGGACATTTATTTACAAATAAAACATGATCTGGAAAAAATTAAGCAGTGGTGGCCTTTGGTACCTTTGGTTTGGTCCGACATGGTACCACAAAGAATGTGGTGAAACAAACATAGCCAAGTAGCTATTGAGAGGGCCAGAAGAAAAATGAATAGGAGGATAGGCATGCTGTTTTAGTCTATGGGGGGGCAGTTCATTCGGAGGGGTGTGGAAGAAGGAGTGGATGAATATTACCAACCAGATAGGGTCCATTTGTCTGAGCTGGGGGTAGAAATGTTCAGTACGGAAATCATAGAATGCATTGAATGTTGGTGGAGACAAGAAGGAGATAAGGAAAGGTGGGAATGCCTGTCATCTAACACAAGCTGGAGACAGATTGTGGGAAGGAAATATATATGAAAAGGGGCCAAGGGTAGGGGGTGTGGGGTTGGGAGAGAGCTGAATAAACTGGACATGAAGGACAGCAGCATCAGTTGAGAAAGCGGTAATGGTCTACACAGTTACCTCCAAAAGAATAGAAAAATAAGCCACCCAGGTTTTACACTTGGGAGGTGAGAAGAAGGAGAGAGTAGAAAAGGATGATATATAATTAAGATGGAAGTTTTAAAGATAAGGAGTTGAACATGGGGGAGGGGCCAGCAGGAGCAGTGACCAACAAGATGATGTCACAAAGGGGGAAGGGACAGGGCAGGGGAAGCATAGAAAGGAATGGGACAGGAGCAATAGGTGAGGGGTCAGGGTCAAGGGCCTTTTAAGGGGTTGCACAGGGATATAAAGCCTCTTTTGCTGCTACTCTCTTGTTTTTTGCACCACCCACCCATCCTGCAACAGGGTAGTAAGCTTCAAAAAAAAGTGGGGGATAGTTATGAACTGGAACTGCCGAAGGTGGACAGCAGCTGGCTACAATGAAAACAGAGGTGGTGGGACACACCACATTTTGATATGAGACAGCCAGGGTGGTCAGCTGAAAAGGAAAAGAAAAGAAGAAAAAGGTGAAGCATGGGAAAATAATTATATATAAAGAGGGAGCATGGGAAGAAAATGTATATATACATATATACATTATGGTAGCACGGTAGTGCTACCATAGTTAGGGTTGAGGAGCCATTTCCATGTTAAACCCAAAATTTTGCACCTTAATAACTTTGCAACCATTTGATGAATTTGCCTGAAATTTGGAATGTATAATCAAGACCCATAGGCCTTGGGACATGCCAAGTTTCGTACTGATCGGATATAAGGTTGCGGAGTTATTAAGCGTGATCTGTGCGCACGCTTACGCTTTTCTGGAATTTTATGGTCGCGCGTACAGGTCGTACGGTTTGCGTGACCGGCCCAAAATCTTCAGGGAACATGCAGGCAGGGACCCTGATGTGCCTGTCAAAGATTTGGTGAAAAAATATTAAACGGTTCAAAAGTTATTCAAAAAACAGTTTCCCATTATAAGTCAATGGGAAAAAGTTAACAAAAAGTTCGACAGTGTCGCAAATGCATTTTTACTTTCGCAAATGGGCCTGTTACTTTCGCAAATCCGTCATTTTGTTTTCAGTTGGTGATCAGAAAAATGGTTGGCATTTAAATTTGAGACCCTCTAGCAAAGTAATTCTTTTTGTATTTAGCTATTCGGGCCCTGAGGTTGCTTGCCATGTCTTTATTTTGTGGTAAAACACCCCAGAAATACGTTTTTCAAATTTCTGGAAAAAGTACTTTCGCAAATTACTTTCGTGCTCACGAAAGTGTCGAACTTTTTTGAGAAAGCTTTCGCAAATTGCGACAGTAATTTTCTAGTCTGTGGGGAAATGACAGCAATTCTTTGGCACTGTACTGCAAAATAACCGTTGGGAGTTTTGGGCTGAAATTTGGAGAGAACGCAGCTGACATCTCACAGATGTGCCTTTCAGTGTTGTATTGAAAAAATATTACACAGCGGCAAAGTTATGGCACTCCAAAGTTAACAGTTTTTCCCATAGGATAACATTACGGCGACCTAAGCATTACAGGAATCCTTTGGCACCCTGCTGCAAAATAACGGTTTGGTCTTTTTTCCTGAAATTTGGAGGGAAGACAGCCAACAGCCCACAGATGTGCCTTTCAGTAGTTTGGTGAAAAAACATTACAGGGAGGCAAAGTAGTGGTGCTCTGAACTTTTCTTTTTTTCCCATAGGATAACATTACGGCGTTCGCCGCGCCTTTCAGGGCCCATATCTCGGAAATGGTGTGAGATATGGACTTTTCGTCGGAAAATTTCTTAGCCCTCAATGGGGCTAAGACTCAAATTAGCCAGGACAGTTGTAAATATATGACATTTAAATTTTTTTCTACGTCATACGGTTCCTGAGATATAATGTATTTAGTATTCCAAGATCTCATTTTCTGCACCGATACTCATTATTTTGCATACATTATTTGTACTCACTGTCTTTCTCAATGCAGGTTTTGGGGAAAACCAGCCTGCATGCGCTTACATTACTGTTACTGTTGCCCTTTCCGCTATGGATCCGCTACCTGTTTACTTACCATTGACGTCCTGCGCCACCATGTGCGTATCCTTATCGTTTTCATTTGTGCTTATGCTTCTGTTATTTTTTGCCATTTCTGTCTACAGTACTGTTTATCTTACTGTTTCACTTTACATCACCATGCCCATTGACATTTCTGTTTGCAGGCACCATGTTACTATGTGACAACACATCACGTGGCAGACCATTCCCGTCTAAGCCACCATGTGTGTTACCCTTTCTGTTCTCATTCGTGCTTGTGTTACCATGTGCGCCACTGTTAGCATTTCTGTTTGCATTGCTGTCCCTGTTAGTATGCCACAACACATCATGTGGCGGAGCTGCCAAGAGGAAGGGGAGCGCGGGCCCAAAGGGCCCCGCTCCCCCGCTGCATTTACATTCACTATTTCTTGTTATCATTCTTAAAAATAAGGGAAATTAGAGGCAAAAACTGTGTTTAATGCATTAGTTAGGGTTGTTCCACAGCAAAAAAGTGAGGAAATTCGCTGTTAGGTTGAAAGCCCCTTGAATCCCTACCATCCCCAAACCGGTGGGGTGCGATTGGGATTCTGGTCCCACTCTCACCGCATTGTCCTATACTTCTGCTGTTTACATGTCATGGGTGAGAGTTAGGGCTGATGATCCCAATGCAGACTCCAATGCCACCATATGCGCCATTGTTTGCGTTTTCTTTTTTGTTTGCGTTTGTGTTACTTTTTAGCCATTTGTGTGCACTGTAATGTTTTGTTTTCTGTTTCACTTTGTGTCACCATGCCCACTGACATTTCAATTTACAGGCACCATGTTACTTTGTGACAAGGCATCATGTGGCACAGCATTCCTGTGTATGCCACTGTATGCATTAGCCTTTCTGTTCTCAGCCGCTGCATTACATTCACTATTTCTTGTTATCATTCTTAAAAATAAGGGAAATTAGAGGCAAAAAACTGTGTTTAATGCATTAGTTAGGGTTGTTCCACAGCAACAAAAGTGAGGAGATTCGCTGTTAGGGTTAAAACCCCTTGGACCCCGCCCATCCCCAAACCCGGCAGTGGGGTGCGCATTGAATTCTGGGTCCTAACTCTCACGCATTGTCTTATACTTCTGCTGCTTTACACATGTCATGGGTGAGAATTAGGGCTGATGATCCCAATGCAGACCCAATGCCACCATATGCGCCCATTGTTTGCGCTTTTTGCTTGCATTTCTGTTACTTTTAGCCATTTGTGTGCACTGTACTGTTTTGCTTTCTTTTTTCACTTTGTGTCACCATGCCCATTGACATTTCAATTTACAGGCACCACGTTACTTTGTGACAAGGCATCATGTGGCACAGCATTCCTGTGTATGCCACTGTATGCATTAGCCTTTCTGTTCTCATTCATGGTTGTGGGAGCGGGCCCCGCACTCCCGCTGCTGCATTACATTTACTATTTTTTTTATCTTTCTTAAAAAGAAGGGACATTAGAGGCAAAAAAGTCTGTTTAATGCATTAGTTAGGGTTGTTCCACAGTGGCAAAAGTGAGGAAATTCACTGTTAGGGGTGAACACCCACTTGTACCCCACTGCCCACTCCCCCAAGTGGCACTTTTAGCATTAATGCTTGCGGTGCTGTCAGTTTTATTGTGCCATAACACATCATGTGGCGGTAGCGCATGGCCTGTACTGCCCTGTCCACCCACCCAACCGGCATTGGGGTCTGCATTGGGATCGTGGGCCCTAACTCTCACCCCATTCTCCTATACTTCTGCTGCTTTACACATGTCATGGGGTGAGACTTAGGGCTGACGATCCCGTCTATGCCACCATGTGTGTTACCTTTGTGTTGGTGTGTTACTGACTGTATGTCATAGGTAGCAAACAAATAGATGGAGGTATAGTTGTAGCAGTATTAGTAAACATTGATTTGTATCCTTAAGTCATAGACACTTATTTTCATCTCAGTATGGTATTTAAAGCAATGAGTCGACACAGGTGGTTATGGTTTTAAAAAATTTATTGCCAATTTGTCAAATGGAGAAAAGGTCGAAACAAAAGTAAAATTTTGTTAACAGAAGCAGTCTCACAATACAATCTTTGTATGTGTGCAATCATTGCTTGTGAAATTTGTAAATGTGTAAGAATAATAATAAGTGTATCATGTGGATTGGACTAAGTGTGTGATATTATATGAAACTAATCAGATGTGTGTTTTTAGTTGTGCTTCAGTACTCACTTCTGTTTATATGTGTGGAAGTATTTTCTGGCATTTGAATTGTAATTTTAATAGTCAGGCTGAAGCTATTGCTATTGAATGTGAATGTAGTTTGTAAAAAATGTTACTTTTTTTAAAATGGTTGTATGTTGTAACTATGTGTAGTGCATTACTTGTCTGCTATGTTAATAAGGGAATGTCAGTTGGTAGTGAAGTGTGATTTGACACAAGATAGACAAGTGTTTTGTTGTAATTGTGTGACTGCTAATGTGTATGTTCCTGGGGTGGGCGAAAAACCATATGCTGATTGTCTAAGTAGTACAGTTTACACGATTGTAAGTTTCGTGACATTTGATTCTTACTATTAAATAATATGTCACTGACTAGGTGCAAATGGAAATTCCCACCTGACCTCAATTGAGGCGATCATAAATATTGTCAGGAACAGGTATGCAGTTTGTTGTGATCAGCAACAGTGCCTGATTTACAATTGTCAATATTTTGTACATATGGTACAGTTAGTTATGTGAGAAGTACAAACAAAAATGAATGTTTTACATGAACACAAAATGTTATCAATTCTTACATTGGCTTCTATGTAAATTCTTAACTTGTAAATACTAAAACTGTAATGGAATGCATTTTTTCACAAACTTATGCTTAGTTACATGTTGTTAGTATACTGAGTAATATGTAAGACATTCACTGTACTGTTGTGCTACACTGCTATTTTTAGTTTAATTATTAAACAAGTTATTAACAATGTACACTTGATAACAAATGTTTCTATTATGTACAAGTAGTTTTAAACAGTTGTAGAGTCACTAAACTAGATTGAGTAATTGGTTATTATTAACAGTTGTGTAAGTCAGCTTCTTGCATTATCAATAACGGTAGTTGCTTTTACATATGTACAATACTAGTACTATGTCTGAAAGCGTGATAGTTCTACACTGTTGCATGGTGATCTAATGATGTTCTCTATATGTGAAGAGTCACTAGAAGTGTAAAAAGACTATTTCTGAGACAGTGGAATGTTTGTTTAATGTTATAAGGGTAGAATCTTTCACAGACATGTAATCATGGTTTCTCTAGTGACTGTAAATATTGTTGGCGCCCGATTGAAGCCACTACAACAATTTCCATGTAGTCACTGATCTACACAAGATGTAACATGTCACAGTCTATGTAATATCTGTATTTGAATTCAATTTTGTTAAAATTGTATTGTTTATTTACAGTTGTAAATTGTACAACATTGTAATGAGTTATGACATTTTTGGGGACAAAGTACTCATGTTAAAATGGTACATGTTTTGTCCTATTCTTCTGAAATATGAAGGTTGTCATAATTCTTCAATATTAGAAGATATGCATTTTTTCAGGTGACGTGGGAGTCTCTGTTTAAAAGTAGTTGTAGAGTCGTCACACTCTAACCATCCAGCTGTGCACCTTAGTAACGAGGTGTCATGTCCAGAATGCATGGATTGACCATGGTGATAGATAATGCTGTGAGTGTCAAACAGTGATTGGTTGAAGACTATTCTACTAGCTGTGTAGTCTGTGATAGGAGTATCAACTCTGAGCCCATTGGTGTCAAATCTGTGCAACATAAGCAACAGATATTGAGATGAAGTCCTCAGGCTTATGGACTGAGTGCATCTGCCTCTGCACCTTCCACAGGCATGACTACATTCAGCATTAGTGAACAGCTGTCGAAATTTGACACTTTTGGCTTTAGGAACAAAGAGAGTTATCCACAGCATGTCTTGTGTCGTTTCACGCTGTGAATTGCCACATGAAACACATACATATTTTGTAATGTATGTTACTGTGAAGTACTGGCGGATTGGGGTGCCGTCTTCATCAAGGTCGTTTATCACAGCCATCATAAACTCAGTACTGTCTTGCTGTATGTCTGCAGCAAATGTACTGCATCAAGTATATGTAGATAACACCTGTCGTAGTGGTGTTAGTGAGAGTACATTGTTAGAGTGGTCAGAAGTCATGTTGATAATCTTCTTCAAAGCATTTGATAGGGGATTGTCTTGTGAAGCAGATATTGCTTGCACAAAGTGTGGCATGTGTAGAAAAACTTGCATAGCTGAGTTAGCATAGCAGTTTACTCTATTGCTGTTGTCAAACAGTGGTACAGCAGCTACACCAACTGATTTCTGATGAATTGTTGGTTGTGAATGTTTACTTGAGGTTGTGGCCTTTGCTGAACTCTTTTGTGTGAATCACTTAGTGAAGCTTGTGCTGTTTGTTGCCTCGCCTAGCTGTGACTGAATTGTGTGAGACCGATATATATGTAGGCAGTGGTATTAAAGACATTTGTGGCTGATGTAGAGTACATAATCTGTTGTACTCAAGAATACATCGTTTGTCAGCACGCATTTTCGAGGTGCTATACTAATGATGTGCAATCCAGAAAGGCTTCGTGACACGGAAAGTGCAACGTAGCTCATGCCATCTTTAGAAAATGTCTGTACCTCTGTTCTATCATTGCTGAATCCAAACTTAATCCCTGAGATTTGTGAATGGAGACAGCGTATGCAACACATAATGGGAACTGTTTCCTGTTTACGTAGATATCCTTAAAAACCTGGAATTTTACGCAGGTTCTATCTATGTGTACAGAGTGTTGCATGTTGTCAAACTGCACTACAAGTGTCTGAATAAATGTCTTCTGTACATTATGGATAAAGTCAGTGATGTTTCCCATGGCACCGTTTACCATGCCTTGTTCGACATCCAGATTACGTCGTAGCATGATACATGCATTCTTACAAAGTGTGAGAACAGCTTCTAGGCCAGCTGTTAGTGAAACATCTGACTTCAGTTCACTTAGTCGTTCAGTCATCTTTGCTACTAGCTTTCGACTAAGAATAATGCCATCAACTGTATCAATTACATGGAGAATGACAATCTCTTGGTTCTCTCTTTGTAGCATTAGATTGTTGAATTCAGTGCATTTCTTTAGTCGTGGCATAAGACACACTATGTGTCTGGCAGTAGAGTATATGTCGCTGAAGACATTACATGCTGTTTCTATGCATGTACTATCTGCTGTGATTTTTCGATCATTTAACATCCAAACATGTTCTGGTGATAGAGAACCTGTGCGAGCTTCATCTAAAAGTGATTTGTAAGCTAGGTCACCACTTTGCCGCATGTTCTCAGACAACTCAACATAGGTGAATAATTCCCATATGTTATAGCCTGTAATGCAACCGAGGATATTCTTAGCTTGCTTGGCAGTCAGAGTTGTGAATACATGCTCTGCATTGACTGGTGCAAGTTGTAAAAGGTCTCCCAACACAAGTATACTTTTGCCACCAAATGGCACTGCATCGTCAGTACCTAAGATCTGCTGTAGACGTAGATGAATACAGGCTAGCATGACATTGGAGACCATGCTGATTTCATCAACGATGAGTAGCTGCATCTTTGTGAACATGGGACGGAGCTGAGATGCAACCTCGAATGACAGTTTACGATACTCTCCAGTTCTCCCATGTTCGACTGGCAACATAAAGAGACGGTGTAATGTTACTCCACCAATGTTGTATGCTGCTAGTCCTGTGGGAGCAGTCACAGCAACAGACATTGAAGAGCCTGTCGCACTCCGTATTTCTGAAGTGATAGCTTCAATCAGGAAACTCTTTCCTGTGCCAGCTGAACCACTGACAAACATTAGTAGTGGTTTGTGCTGAGTGCAGTCACATTTTTTTGTTTCATGTAGTATGCCATGTTGGACAGCTTCAACCACTTTGGAGTGTACTGTATGCTGCAGCTGATTTAGTCTTTCTCTTACATCACCTGGGTTGACCATAGAGTGTGTGCCATGTTGCATGGCTGTCTCAATTTCTGAGATTAACAGTTCTGGGGCATTTAATGGCAGAGGGTCACCTAGAACACCTTGTCCTTCTGGATCAAGGTTGTCTTGTGAACTGACTGGAGTGTCTTCCTGAAGTTGCTTCTCTGCCTGCTCGAGCTGTTCTTTCTCAGCTTTTAGTCTTTCTATGTATGTTTGTGAGTAGTCGGTTTGGAAATTCTCATAAGTGAGATTGAACTGTTCTTCAAATGTGTCAGAGTCACCTTTTAATTCAGACTCACTCCTCCAGGGTCTAAATAGGAATAGGAGAGCAAAGTAGTAATGTTCTGTGCTCTCTGATGTGCCTAGATGCAGTTTGCAGTGATCTATAAGCCATGGCTTGTTCCTCTTCACAAGACAGCCATCTAGTCCATTGACCTTGTAAATGTGCGGTGTTGAGTCATGTGCTGCACCTGTCTTGTAGTCATACCACTTAGCCACCTCAAACAGACACATATCATTCATCTCGTTGTGTCTAGGTGGGTAGTATGTGTCTATCAGGTTATTCTTCAAGACATGTTTTGAAGAAGGTGTATTGACAGCAAGCTGCTCAATTTCGGCATGAGGAATCAGTACACGCTTCCGTTTCTCTTTGTAGTTTACACTGAGGAAACGTACAGCGTCAGACTTCCCGTACAGATGTGTACCCATTAAGCAGTCACTGGCTTCGTAAGCTCCACATTCTCTGTGTGAAAGAGTCTTCAAACCCAATGACCACAGCTGAGATGTCAGGCTTTTGCTTGAACTGGCAATATCTTCCCAAAGATCATGCAAGCTAGTCTGTTCATGTTTGGTTATGTACGAAGTTACATAGCGAACCAGGGCTAGTGAGTTGTCAGCCACAAACTGAACATCTATGTTTGCTTGCCACATTAGGAGAAGAGTTGGGTTGTAGTCATTGATATACACCTCTTTTTCATCTCTGGGTAACTCGTATACCCTCTTGGTTGATTTTGCCTTCAAGTGGTGTCGCATTGCTGAGAAAAGGTCATTCATGCCACCATTCTGACAAACTCTTCTAGGAAATCCAAAGCGACATCGCGTGTACCAATTAGATTTGTTCTTTTACTGCTCGCCGGCAATATTTTGTGCAAATATGTCGCTGGAACTTTTGAACCAACTTCCATAGTGTAGGACTGTCATACTTGTCTGGAATGTGACAAGTGATATATTTTTTTATGAATGATAGCACTTCTGCTGCATCATGTTCACCGATTCGTGGCACATCCTTGATCCATAGTAACATATGGATATGAGGGGCACCTCTTGCTTGATATTCTGTCCTCCAAAAGTAGTGTTCTACAATGCCTAGAGGAGGATTGTCCTTTGATAAGATGAAATTGAGAATGTCATGGAAGCGCTTATGAAAGTGTCTTGTGACAGACACAGGATCAAGTGAACACATTTCTCCGATAGTCATTGATGAGATGCCTTTGACATCGGAATTTGCCCACTTCAACAGTTCAATGAGTTCGTCCCAGGCATATTCTGCACAACTAAGTGTGACAAACCATGTGGCTGCACCATACTCTCGTAGCATTGTCATCACTTCCGAGTGTCTGCGATACCAATATTCTTTGGTGCCCCGCAGGCTTGAAAGTATGGAAGACAGATTCACTTGCACACTTTCATCTTTCTGTTTCAATTTCTCCAGAAATTGAGCAGCTGTAATTCCATCTAGTGGAGTTGTTAGCTGAATGGTATGTGCTATAGACGCAGACAGAATGCTAAGCTCACTTTCCCAGAGCAGATGGAACAGGTACTGAATGTTACGTCTGAATTTGCCATCTTTGCTCAGGATACGGCTGGTGCGGTACTCAGCACCCTGTACCCGTACTTCTCTTTCATCTAGGCGTCCACCTGACCCTTTTAGAAATAGGTCTGTGAAGCAGCGTGCTTCTAATGTTGCCTCCCAAATGCTGACAGGCTCACCTTCCACCTGCTTCATTTGATAGAGATCAATGTTGTCTCCTAATGGATCTCTACCATGTAGTGGGTGAATTGTGTACTGTTCATACACATTGTCACTTGTCTGTGTAGTGACTTTCTCAATGATTGGCTTACTTTTTTTCTAATAGATCATGTTGCACAGAGAGGCTGGCCATTTGATCTATGTCAAGGTCTATATAGAAGGAATTGTTCCTCTTTAAGTAAGCCAGAGCAAGCTTAACCTTTTGCAGGTTGACAACATCTTGCCAGATGACCTTGGCCTTTGTAGGCACACCATTTACTAGAATGACCAAGCTATTTTCTGTTGAGATAGCTTGAACATTTTCCTGTAGAGGAAGTGGTAGATACATCACAGAACCCTTTAGAGATCTAACTAGCTCTTTCTGTGGAATCTTCCGTGTCTTTGTGTTCAGACATAGAATCGTTTGGAATGGTTTCATTGTCTGAATTAGAATACGTTCAAACATATTCAATGTTGAAATCTCAGTTGGTGTAACATCTGTTTCCATGTTGTTTAGCACTGACCTTCCTGGCAAAGTGTTGAACTTCAGTTTTGAAAAACAGTGTTTGCATAGTACAATGGTGTCTTGTGGATGAAAGTCAGATTTCAGAAGCAAGAATGCTGTGAGGCGCAACCACATGTCATTGTATGATGACCAGGTTTCTAGGTTGACTGTGACAGTTTGTTTTGAGTAGCACAAATGGTCACATGACACACATACAGAATCAAACTTCTGATACTTTGCAATCTCAAACTTAGCAATTTCCTTTCCGTACTGTTTCAGAATGTCGTTTTCTAACACTGAAACAGATTTTTCTGTTGAAGTGTGACACTGGAAATTTCCTGTTTCTGGCTCAGAAGGAATGTGTTGCACTTTTTTCATGAAAGTGATGGCACCGTGCATGTCACCTGACTGCAGTAAGTCATTTAAACAAGTGTACTGATGCACAGCTTGCTGTACTTCATATACTCTGTAGACAAAGTTTTGCATGCCTGTCTGATGCACTGCGAGCATCCGCATGTTGTGAAAAAAACTATCACAAACACCAGTATCGAGACATGCAAGTGAGTGACCCATCAGTCCAGTATATGGCCGTATTTCACAATAGTCGATTTCAGTAAATAGCTTATGTCTCTCTTTGCGATCTGTTATTATGAATAGGTTAACAAACTGTTCTACTTTTTGAAATGATGATTGCCTACGGTTGCAGGTAGCATCACATGACCATGTAAGGCAGTGCCGTTTATTCAAGACTATGATTGAACCACAGTCATCATCAGTATCTAATTGATTGTCATCAGAGATACTGAGGACATTTCTAAGTTTGCCGGACTCATCGAAATTGAATGTCTGTTGTTTCGTAAAGTCATGATAAGACTCTTCCCAGAAATATGCTTCTGAGTGCTGTGTGTGCAGCCACTGTCCTGTGAAGACATGGCAGAAGTTGTCAACAGTCAAACAAGGATACTGTTGAAGCCTTTTTTTGATGCTATATACAAGTTTCCTGAATTGTTCAAGGACATGAGACATCTTCACACAATCTTTGTAGTACAAACAGTGCTCTGTTGACAAATGTTTGTACTTTCAGGCGTAAATTCATCAGAGAAGGTGACTCTTGATCTGTTTAGGCTGTGCGTACCGCAACAGTAATAAGTCTTTCGATCTTAGCTTTACTTGCTAGTGATCGAAAATACTTTCTTTTTCTAAGTTGTAAGTCACAATTTTTCATTTTACGTTGTTGATTTGAGCGTCTCTTGATGGTTACACTCAAGATAGTTGTGTTTCGTCTTACAGATCGACACAACATTTGTGATGTTATACATTTCTGTTTTTTTTTATGGATTTTTGTTTCTCTGTGCAGTGACTTGATGTAGGGATCACTGTTGCAGTAATGCTCTGTCGATGTTCATTTTTTTGGGTAACTTTACTTTTTTGTTTGTTGCTCTTATACAACAGTGTAGTACTATTATACCGCTTCGTTTTGAGATACACCTACGTCTGTATTTAGTTGGCATTTTCAGGTACTATGGTTGACAGTCACAGTAAGCAATCTTACAGAAGTATCAGGCACCTGCATGAGAAAGAAAAAAAAAGTTTTAGAATATGCTTCAGTAAATTTCTTATAGTAATGTGTATTAATAGAATAGCATGTTAACAATGTTAACAATTTGGTGAAAAGACAAGCAAATGATAGCTGTTATGAATGTGCATTGCACAGCTGCTATGTAATATCAGAAATTTTTACATTCTCAATATTTCTGTGGAGATTTGCTTGTTTTTTTCTTCACGTGTGTTCTTACGATTATGATGGCTGTTATTTTTTATTTGTGTACTAAGATGTGTTTAATGCTGTGTAGCGTGTTATGTGATAGTCAGTTTGATGATTAAGTATATGGTGGAGCAAGAAATTCAGAGTGACAGTGTGCATTATTAAATGTATAACAATTAGTATATTTACAATAACATGGAGGATATGCCTCTATTGCTGTTTGTGTGAGTGTGTGTGTGTGGCACAGTTGGTAGATATGGTTGCATGTTAGCGAGATTTCAATGTTGATGCTGCATTGTAGTAACATAGTGTTTTTTGTGCTGGTGTGTATTGTTATTCGAGCTGTGATTTTTCACAACATGGCAAAAGAATGTTTTTCTCTATATGTGCTGTGCAATGATGAAGTTCCTTGCAGAAATAACTGTGTGGAACACAGTCTGAAAATTACTGTGGATGCGTTTCTGAACAGATAAATTCAATGGCCCAGATATTCAAAAGGGTTGCTCCATGCGCAACAGGGTTGCGCATGCCAGCAAGTCCCTACATTGTGCCATTCCCATGCAATATTCAGCAGGGAGGCAGTTGCTCCACTGGCAACAGGTTGCTAAAAGAGCAATGCAAATGAATGCATGCTCAACGGGAGGAGGAACCATGCATAACCTGCGCAACCGATATTCAGTTGGGTTGTGCAGAGTTGTGCATCGCAACCCCAACCTAGCGCAGGCCAAAAAAAGGATCAAGTTGAGGGCCACCCACAGGTGAGCTGCTGTATTGCAGGGTGCAACACAGCAGCTGCCACCCCTGGCTGGCCCCCAACTCGGTCCCTGTGCCCCCCCACCAGCCCGATCACGGGCATAGAGTAACACATACCTCTCAACTGTCCCTGATTTTCAGGGATGTCCCTGATTTTGTGACAGAATATTCCTCTGTCTCTCGTAAAATTCATGTTTCTGTGACAGAACAGTGGGGACTGTAAGCATAAAATAATATCAAACATTAAAAATACAGACTAGTTCTTCTTCAGAAATGCATCTTATACAAATCCCCTTATTCTATCAGATTTCTGAGTGAATATTACCAATTGTTAAGATGTGTCCCTGATTTGGCATCTTTGTCCCTGATTTTTTTAAGCCTTGTCCCTGATTCATGACACAAGAGGTTGAGAGGTATGGAGTAACATGAACCCCCCCCCCCCACACATCTCCCACAGCCCGATCGCGGGCATCACAGTTACAAAACCCACACATATCCCAAAGCCCGATCGTGGGCATCACAGTTACATGAAACCCCCACATATCCCACAGCCCGATCGTGGGCGGTACAGTTATGAACCCCCACATCTCCCACAGCCCGATCATGGGCAGAAAGGCAACCTCCCCAACCTGACGTCACCCATTGGTGCAGAGCTACAGCCAATGGGCATGCAGCTCATACCAGAGCATGATAAAGTCCAGATTTGTGAATGATGTCATTCATAAATCTGACTGTCAAGGTACGGTATGGGCTGCATGCCCATTGGCTGTAGCTCTCTACCAATGGGCATGCAGCCCTACCAGACAGTCAGTCGGGGGGCAGCGGGCGGCAGGCGGTGGATGCTGTCGCCCACTGGCTGCGGGGAGCGGGGTGGAGGGCTTCGTGGGTGGGTGGGAGGGACACTCAGACACCAGGGAGATGTTTGGGGGTTGTGATGTGACATTCTGCCCGTGATCGGGCTTTATGGTCCACTAGACCACCAGGGAGATATTCGGTTGGGGGAGGGTTACATTCTGCCCGCTATCGGGCACTGGAGGGGGTTCATACACATTCTGCCCGCGATCGGACTGTGGGAGATGTGTGGGCGGGTTCATGTACCTGTACTGCCCACGATCTGGCTGTGGGATATGTGTGTGGGGGTTTCATGTACCTGTACTGCCTGTGATCGGGCTGTGGATATGTGTGGGGGTTTCATGTACCTGTACTGCCTGGCGATCGGGCTGTGGGATATGTGTGGGGGGTTTCATAACTGTGATGCCCGCGATCTGGCTGCATTGTGCATCGGTCCCGACTGCTGCTGCCTGGCAGGGTGGCCAGGAGCAAGTCCTCGGGGATCGGTGCACCTACATGCAAATGGCATGCAAATGGAGCCATAAATAGATGCAAATGGACCCCCTGCACCTTGCATAAATTATGGCCCCATTTGCATGTCACCTTTTGAATATCGGAAATTTGAGCATGGCGCAATGGTACTTACACCTTAGTTTAATGCTCAACTCTGGCAACTGCGGTGGTGCAAGTTCCACTCGCCATCGCGCAAGTGCTGAGTTGGGGTGATATTCAGAGTGAGTGCTCAACAGCGCAACTCCTTTGAATATCACCCCGGCCACACCCCTGCACAACTATTTTGAGCAGCGAAGGGGCTTGCGCCTCAGAATGGCGCAGTTTGAAAATCTGGGCCAATATGTTCAAAAATGTGTGTGAAAATTCTAAATATTTCTGATTACAAGCTTGTGCATTACAGTTCACAGGTACACTAGTAACTTTGTGTTGTGTCATACTTTTCAGTTCAGACTTTACTATTTTGCTTTTGAAAATGGGTCTGAAAATCCTAGCCTTCTGATTGGCTATGATACCAATCTCAGTGGCTTGGTATTTCTGAATAGATACCCGCAAAAAAGTTACTATTCGGGGTGCTGCATTACTTGTGCATTTGTAGCCAACCCGAGTCTTCAAGCTTTTCACCTGCCATTTTGTACCACTTGGTAAGCAAATGAATGAACAAGACCATGATGTCCCCCACGCACACACACACACACACACACACACACACACACACACACAGACAGAAAACCCAACAGAAGCACAGTACTCATACAAAAATTTCTAAACACTGACATCTACCAGCAAATAGCTAAGAAAAATGCCGTGTATCATGGTCTGTCAAAGACTGGGCAATCCATTACATGGCGAAAGCTTGCGGCATGTCTCCATTCATGGCCACTGTAAGTTATGAAAGTGCTGTGACTGTTGCCTGGCCCTATTCAGAAAATCTAAAAAACAAATGCCACAAGTCCCTCTACTGTATTTACTAATCTCACATGTGTCCCAAACTACTGGCAGGTACAGAGTACCTTACAAAAACAAAAAACATCTTCAATGAATGGTTACCCAGTATCTTGATCGCAGACTCAGAGCCCTCCCGTGTCTGGTAGCTTTAGTCACAAAGTGCATGCCAACAAAGTGCCCTGTCACATAATGGAGTCCCCAATAGTTCAGAAATCAAAACAGCCAGAGGGATTACTTATTCATAAAAGTTGTATGAAGCTCATTTTGTATTTTTATATATATTTTTAAATACTTTTTCCCTCCATTTTTTTCGTTTACAGTGCACATTTTCTAAGTGCAATAATATGCTCCAGGGGTGGCTGATATAGGGAAATACTGTACCTTCCAGATCTTATAAGCTCTTCCTCCTGTGTTGTCGGGTCTCATTACGCCTCTGGTTGGTTTGGTTTTTCCCTACACTATCCAGTCTGGAGGGTGTTATTGTTAACTTCAGACAACAATGTTCTGAAAAGTGTAGATTTTATTTGTCGCTTCTTGATGATGCTGTGTTTTTGTTTATGTGCTGCGTTTTACATGAGTCGATGTGAGAAATTACTATTCTGTAGAAATTTAACATATAAGAGTGTAATGTTATGAGCAGAGGTTGTGCAATGGATATATGAGGGCGTTTGAGTGTAAAAAAATACAACAAATAAGTGTTTTGCAAGTGTACGCTGCACAGTTTGTGGGTACGCATTAAGCATTGTAAATCTTAAATATCTGCACTGCGCTGAGTTTGAGGCAGTTATGTAGCAGATTATGTGTTTACAATTGATAATTAAGTCATTTTTCCATAAAATGTGAAACTGTGTCAATATATAGAAAGTTCTTGAAAAGTACTTTCGTGAGCATGAAAGTGTCAAAAAAAATACTTTCGTGCATTCGACAGTGTCACAAATTGTACTTTCGTGCATTCGACACTATGGTCAAAAGTACTGTCGAAGTTCGACACTTTCGCAAATTTTACTTTCGTGCTATCGAAAGTGTCGCAAATGTACTTTCGTGCATTCGAAAGTAAAGTAAATGTAATATTTGGGAGTGGCTGAAACATTCATTCTCAAATCATTAAATAGTCTGTTTGAGTGACAGATAGCTCTACCAATGAAATTAAAGATTTGTCAGGCCACTTCTGAGAACCAATCAGTGACGGACAACACTGAAGAAGAAGAAAACAAGATCCATTTTGAAAATTGCAGAGACAGAAGCAGTTCAAACTGTAAGTACAGTCTATGTTCACATGATATTTTCTAGTATTTAAAAAACTTATTAGAACATGTACATATTATTAATCAAAATGTTTTTGGGTGTTTAATCTGATGATGTTAATTGTTATTATGTGGCATGCTATTTTCTGAAGAGAAAATAGTTTAAAGTAAGAAAGAAGTTCAGTACTCACTTGTACAGATACAGCTGCAAATGGAGGGAGATAGGAAGGTGCACGTGGAGTTGTATGATGAAACGCAACCAATCAGACTTCTTTCTGATGTTGTAATTGTTTAAAACTGCCTATGAAAAGCATGCATTTTGTTTAGTTCTCAGTGGTTTTAGATTTTTGCAGGAACATAGTCTAGTAATACTGAATGCATGAGTTACATTGGTTCATGAAGCCAGAGCAGGAGGGAATGTTTTTTTATGTGTGTGTTTTGACTGAATGCAGTGAAGCTAGCTTGAAATAAGGAGGGAAAATATCAGTTTGATTTTCAGTGCTGTCTGGTCACTGCAGGGTGAACAGTCCTTTCTTAATAGCTTTCTGTGCAGTTCTGGGTAAAAACTTAGAATGGCAGAAAATAGGAAAAGGATTTTGTGGATAATTGGAAGCAGTTACATAAGACGAGCAGCTGAGTTTGCACTTCATAGTGATTTTGGAAGGGACCTGCAGCTCCCGAATTGCTATGTAAAATGGTTTGGTCGTGGTGGGATGAGATGGGAACATCTTATGCCAACCATGCACAGACTTTTGAGAACTCACTCTCCTCCTGACATACTGCTAATCCATCTTGGAGGCAATGATTTGGGTTTAAAACGATGGGTAGATTTAGTAACAAGCAAAATTGGACCTTGCTTCTATTATGTCTATGTTGCCTGCCTGTATTATCATATTTTCAGATATTACAGAGCGCAGATTCTGGCAAGCAGAGCATCATATGTATCTGATTGACAGAGCTCGCAGAAAAGTAAATGTACAGATTACTGCTTTTTTACGCATGCATGGAATGCATACTATACGTCACCCCGAAATTAAATTCTGTAATGATTGGCTATTCCTACCAGATGGTATGCATTTCTCGCATGCTGGCAATTGTCATTTTCTGGGAGCCCTTCAAGATGGAATCCTGAAAGTCCTTTAAGATTGTGAGACTGTTTGAGGAAATATGATAGTATACACAAAGGTTCTTTTCAGAACCATATTAATGTGGTCAAAAAATAGATTTAATAATATGCAGTAGCCTAGCTGCCATGGTGAACTGAGTGTCTGCCAATGTATCTGAATGCTTTGCTGTACTAATGGTTTAGTGTTTTTCGAAGTTTGTCAGGTTGTAGAAGAATATATCCTTACCTGGTTTACTGTTGAAGGATGTTTGCCAGTGATAACTGTTTGATAATACCTGTAACCTGTCACAGTATGATTCCTTTCACGGAATGTTAAAGTGCGTATGTGAATTAATGTAGTTTTACATTCTGACATGATGTGGCAGGGTACAGGTAAGGTATTGTACAAATGAACACTGGTAAACATCCTTGAACACTAGAGCATAAAGGATGTATTTGAATCACACCCTGTGACATTTTGTGTTTGCTAACTTCCCCTCATGAAGTTTCATGTGTAGGAGTTTTGGCTTTCCAGAACCATGTTAAAATATTTTATACCCCTTTCCGGTCCTGCTTGATGGATTGACTCACCCACATAACATTTTGGGTACCGTGTGTAATTTATTTACTACGCAGGACAGACACATGAGGAGCTACTAGGAGTGCCCTTAAGTTGCTGCCTTTTAAAGTGGCAGGTGGCAATTACTAAAACTGAAGTGCATATTAGTGGTCAGTGCCCACTTATTTCGAGTCCTGTGGTGCATCTTCATATCATGAGGTCCTGACATCCCTTTTTTCTATATAGAGTGCTGTGGTTGGGGCCTAGCAGCCTAATATGTGTGGAAAAGTTGTAAATCAGAAGTGCCTGCCCAAGGGAACAGGCCAAGAAAGTAAAACGCCTGTCCCAATGAAAAAACAGGTGTCCGAGCCGGGTGGAGAGTATGTTATTTCAAGGCCTGTGTACCAGTAATGTATGTTTGTGACTTCAATAAAACACATTTCTGTGATGTGTGGTTCATCTGTGTTTAAGAGCACATTACTATGTTATGCGAATATTTCACTGTGGTACAGATGGATATGTCATGGCATCCCAAATTTGATGTTTGATACAGTTACTCCAATGCATGAGACTAGAGCATAGCATGTTAGTGTACTAGCAGTTGCTTTTACTGTCAAGGTGGCTGTATCATGTTTTTTTTTGTTCTATTATGGTACTGATCTGTGTTTCTGCTATCTTGAAGGACAGGTGGTCTTTGATGTAATTTAATTACTATTGTATAGAAATTTGTTTAAGAAATGATGAATATTGTTACATGATACTAATGTGCATCTTTTTGGGTTTTGTATTTCAGAACTACTAAGAGTGATCAACTAAGATGAGGCAGTGGACCTTGCCAGAGGTGTGTGCACTGCTTGAGGCAGTCCAGGCCTGGGGGAATGCTCGTGTGCTGATGAGGAGTACAAACCGGAAGCTGGATGCAATGTGGAGGCGCGTGAATAGTTATTTATATATTGCACTAAAAGTGAAAACAAATCTGTAGTGCAATTAAAGAAGTGGAAGCTGTTGCGTCCAGCGATTCTACGTGATTGAAGGAATGGGAGGTGATACCGGACAATGACACGTGCTGGTACTACCTCGCTCATGAATTATGGGAGGCTGCTGGGAAGCCAAGTGCGGGGGAGTGCCTTACTCACCGTAAGTAAATCAGCAGAACTTTTAACTATAGTTGTGAATGTTTTCAGACTTAGTGAAAAACGTCTTATAGTGTGGACCAGATATTGAAAAGGGTTCCTCCATGTGCAACAGGGTTGTGTATGTGCATGTCCAACTTTAAACTATTGTGCGACATGTACCAGGAGGCAGTTATGTCATTGACAACAGATTGTGCAGAAGATCAATGGAAATGAATGCATGGTTAACAGGAGGGGGAGGAACGATGCAGAAGCTGCCCAACACAATATTCAGTGGGGTTGTAGATAGTTGTGCATGTGCAACCCCCAACATACGGCTGCACAACTTTGAGCCCCCCCAAAAAATGAAGTTGACGGCCACCTACAGGTGAGCTGCTGTATTGCAGGGTACAACACAGCAGCTGCCAGTCTTGGCTGGACCCGTAGTTGGTTCTTGTGCCCCCCACCAGCTGCATTGTGTGCATATAGTAACATACCCCCACCTGCACATCTCTTGATGCCCGCCTGCAGGAATAAAGTTACATGCCCCCCCTACAGATCTCCCACAGTGTGATCGAGGGCAATAAAGTAACATGACCTCCCCTGCTCACACATCTCCTGAAGCCCAATCATGGCCAGAACATGTATCACCTCCCCAGTGCGTGATAATGGGCAGAATGTGAAGCCCTTCTCAACCAAAATATCTCCCTGGTGGTCCAGTGGATTGTAATGTCTGATTGTGGGCAGAATGTCAAGTTACTACCACCTCAAAAAGTCAGCCTGGTGCCTAGTGCCCCTCCAGTCCTGTATGAAGCCCCTCTACCCTGCTCCCCCCTTTGCAGGCGGTGGGCGGCAGCATCCCACCCGCATGCTGCCGCGCTGCCTGCCGAATAACTGCCTGGTACGACTGCATGCCCATTGATGCCGAACTATAGCCAATGGACGTGCAGCCCATAATGTACATGACACTCCATATTTAAGAATGATGTTACTGTATTGCCCGTGATGGGGCGTTGGTAGCTGTGTGGGTGGGGGGGTCATGTTACTTTATTGCCTGTGATTGGGCTTCAGGATCTGTCTGGGGGAGAGTAAATGTCGACAGAGAGATAGTGTGTGTCATTGGGCTGCAGGGTGCATTGGTCTCCAACAGCTGCTGCCTAGTAGGGTGGGCAGGTGCAAATCCTTGTGCATCATGCACCTACATGCTAATGGAATGCAAATGGGGCCATAAATAGATGTACATTATCCCACGTTCGTCTTGTATAAACTATTATCTCATTTGCATGCCAGCTTTTGAATATCTGAAATTTGTGCATGGCGCAATGGTACTTCTGCCACTGCTAATTTTATGTTCAGCTCTGGCAACTTGTGGTGGCGCAAGTTGCAGTGCGACATGTCCAGTGGCTGTGGCTGGGGGTGATAGTCAAAGAAGTTGGTCCATAGCACAATTTGATTGAATATTACCCTGGACACACCCGTGCAAAATTATTTTGAGCAGCGCAGGGCTGGTGATTCAGAATGGCACAGTTTTCATATCTGTGCATGCATCAATAAGCAATGAGACATCAGTAGTGATTATTCAATGTTGTGTAAATGTGTGCTTACTGGTGTAATGTGGTATGAGGCACAGCTGAGTACTACATCAGTTACACAGTGATTAAGTGACCATTGGTATATACAGTCAGAGTGCCTTATTTGTATTATCATAGCAATATTTCGAAAATAGTATTGAACATTGTTTTGTATGTGCTTAGTCTCTACATATATATCAATAAAGCAATAATGCCCAACAGGGTGTGTGTCGTGCTGCGATAACGTCGTGCCTCAGGTGGTTGGGCACGAGGCCACAGTCCGAGTGTGTCCAACAACTGAGGCGTGACGTTATCCCAAACAACACATACCCTGGAGGGCATTATTGCTATAATGCAATGTTTCATTGTTATACAGAAAAAATAATTTTGAAGATGTTTTTGTGTGGAAAAATATTTTTTTTTAAGAGCAGATGAAACAATCAAGCAAATGATCAGCATGGTCATGCTGATCAGCAGGTTCACAGTAAGGCTGAGACTACACCCGTGATCTTGTACTGATTAACATCACACCTGTGATGTTGTACTGATTAACATCACGGGTCCAGCCCAAGACTAACATACTAACATACTAACATACTAAAATGCCAGCAGAATAGGCCTAACGGTCTTTCGTGTCTGCTCGTTTGGTCAGTCCCCAACCTGGGTGCTGACCTTGCTGTCCTCCTCGCCTTCTCTGGCTTCTCCCTTCCCAGTTCCGGATATTCTTGCTGCATTGGATTTTGCTTCCAGAACCCTTCCCCTGTACCTGTCCCACCCCCTCTTGAACCCCTCCACTGTCTCTGCCTCCAGACTGACCAATCAGAGCCCAGGATTTTTTCTTGCATTGTATAATCAAAGATTGAATACAGTAATGACGTTGTGATAGAAATTAGAAAGTAGTATTTTTAACAACTGTTGCTGTCAGTGTAAAAAAAATGTCTGATTTACAGCTAACATTCAAATGTTTTTGTTTTGGATTTATTGTAGAACATCGGAGGCGTTCCCCAGCTGCGAGCGAGGTAGTGCCAGCAGCAAGCGGTTGTGAGGTGGTCAGTCAGACACTGACAGTGTTATTGTGATTGAGTCTGACAGTAAGACTTTATTATTACAAAGTTCCTAGGTTGTTTTCAAATAAGAAATGAGGGTTTCTCATGACACAAGTGTGTGATATTGAAATTGTGGCATTGATACACGAAAGGTATTGTGTTGTGCAAATTAGCTGGACAGCTGTATCTCTGGGGCAATATTTGAAATGCGACATGAAATATGGTATTATCATCATTGCAAGATGCAGTGTGGGCACATTTGTATGTTGTTATGCTGTGATTTGCATGCTATTACCATGCAGGTCTGTTGTTCCATGAGAAATTGTGTGTGGTGGCGTAACAGGCTGCAGGCATGGGGGAACAATACTGCGGTGCAGCTTTATGATAGATAAAGGAATGTAACATATCCTGCAACACCCACTCCACCACGCCTATCTTCAGATGGGGGGTATTACGCTAACTACCAACAAATAGACATTTCAGTCAGTAGAACAGGACGGATATGTTCAGGACAAGGGCTGAGTTGTTTTACTTACTGGCTGCAATTGGGCATTTTGCTGCTCTTGAGCTGAAGGGATACATTTAGTAGGTTACGTAACATTATACAATGGCAAGAAAAAATCCTGGACTGTGATTGGTCAGTATTGGGTTGGACTCGTGACGTTAATCAGTACAACGTCACGGGTCTAGTCTCAGCCTTACTGTGAACCTGCTGATCAGCATGAGCATGCTGATCATCTGCTTGACTGTTTCGTCTGCTGTTAAAAAACAAAAATATTTTTCCACACAAAAACATCTTTAAAATTATTTTTTCTTCTGCATAAGAATGACCCATTGTATAATAGCAATAATGCCCTCCAGGGTGTGTGTTGTTTGGGATAACGTCACGCCTCAGTTGATGAACGCACTCGGACTGTGGCCTCGTGCCCAACCACCTGAGGCGTGACGTTATCCTAGCACGACACACCCTGTCGGGTATTATTACTTAATTATGGATGAGATCGGGCATTTCACGGCAGTGTAGCATCAGGGATACGTTTGGGGGGAGCTACAGTGGTGCATGGCGTTTGGTAAACTATCTTGAATATGCACCCAAAATACTTACAAAAAGGTGTTTACCAACTCTAATGATTGTGCAGTGCCACCATGGCAGAAGATCCTGTACTACCATAACAAACTGGTAGTACTACAGATGTGAGTGGAATAATATTCTTCATGAATCTGACAATGTATGGGTGTGCATAGTGGTAGATGTGGTTTTGTGGGGGGGCAGGTCTTCTCCTCTGCTAATTTTGTTGGAGGAGTTCAATGTACAATTAACAACAATGCCCGACAGTGTGTGCCATGCTGGGATAACGTCACGCCTCGGGTGGTTGCGCACGAGGACGCAGACCGAGTGTGTCCGACAACTGAGGTGTGACGTTATCCTAAACGACACACACCCTGTTGGGCATTATTGCTATTATACAATGGCTCGTAGTTATACAGAAAAAAAAATAATTTTAAAGATGCTTTTGTGTGGGAAAATATTTTGGTTTTTTAACAGCAGACGAAACAATCAAGCAAATAATCAGTATGATCATCAAGCAAATGATCAGCATGATCATGATGATCAGCAGGTTCACAGTCAGGCTGAGACTAGACCCATGATGTTGTACTGATTAACATCACGGGTCCTGCCCAAGACTGACCAATCAGAGTGCAGGATTTTTTCTTGCCATTGTATAATGAGTAATAGATAACAAATTCTAATGTTGTTCTAGTGTTGTAGGTGTCTCAGTGGAATTCAGTGGTGTGCTGCTAAATAATGTGTTGCGAATTATGACATGCCTCTTGATTGTATTTAGTTAATATTTATATATGTCATTCCAATGTTTCATTTTTATTATTGCAATAGTTATTAATGTGCATAATAGAATATCAACATGTTTGTTAATTTGTTTTTATGCCCCTGTAGGGGTAATATGGTTAATAACACATCCATGCCTGCTACATTTAGCTAGAGGGTCATTGAGTGAACAGTGACATTATCGTTGTGTTTGTGTTTTTTTTATTATAACTCACATTTTTAAACTATTAAAGGAACAGAGTGTCATATTATTAGGTATGCATGTATGTAAATTGAACATACATGTAATGTTTTTAGGATGTTCATGTGTCTCAGCCATGCATTATGACAATGTTATAAGTATTGTGATTCATGGTCAGGCACTACTTGTTCTGCACTGCATACAATATATTTGTGAGTAATGTTTCTTAAAATACGTTATTGAAGAAATTGATGTTTTTAAGAATAACACTTTGACCTTGATATTTCATCTATTAATGTGATCATTTTTTTCTTGTTTCCTTTAATAGAGCCCGGGGAAGCTGCTGTCCTGGAACGTGTGGAGGTGAAGCGGAAGCCGGCATCCACCGCGTAAGTGAAAATCTGTTGTTGATATTATCTGCATCCTTGAGAAGTACCATAGGGTTGTCAACATTCTGTGGTGATCAATGCTCCTGTTGAGAATTACACGTTGCAGTCCTACTGTATGATAGGGGGAGTGCACTGTCTATTGGATACTCACTGCTAATGTTAAATAGTTAGGGGTGTGAGCAACAGAGCTTCGTTGCTGAGGGAGTACCACTTTATTTTGTTTGTTGTGGGTGGGTGAATCACTGTTAACATAACTTACTTTACGTGTGATGTGACCTTATAAGGGTGGTAATGCATTGATCACTGCAGATACCCAACCACCCCAAAAACACAAACATGGTGGCAGGATATTGTAGTTACATAAATGTTGTGCACTGCATAAAGTGTACAATAATGCTTAATTTGTTTTTTTCCTCAATCTACAAGTTTAAAGGTGTGCCTTATAGTGTTCATGAGCCCTTTTCCCCAGTAAAAGTGAATAGCTGTGCAGTGTGTATGTCTTCAGCCTTGCCAGCCTAATGCTTACTTCTGCAATGTAGTGCGATGCTGTTCAGTGCACCTGGCATATGTGTGCATTTTTTAAAGGTGATCATGAACTGAGGGAATGTCGATAAAACTAATAATGCAGGTGATGATGTGACTGTTTGCGTTCACCCTATGAATATCGTATGTTTCTAAATAACACTATGGAAGTTGTCTCACCACACTTAGAAAATGGGGTTTTTATTTCATGGCATCTGATTGGCTAGTACCCTTCCCAGGGGGTACATTAACTTTCAATACATGCCCAGTGAATAAAAAGTATCAGCCCCAGTACCCTCTCACCCACTCAAGTAGCCCTCTGCCCATGCAGGTTGCTCATTGGCTAAAAACATCTAAATAAATTTGAAGTCACTGCCATTTTTTTTCTGTCACTTAGTGAGAGATATTGGCCCATTAATGACAAGCTGTCTCAAAAAGACACTGCCCCCCACCACACACACACACACACACTCTCACTGTTCCTCAACAACTTTTTTTCAGGCAAATTCATTCGGTGCAGAAGTGTATTGATTTAGATTTCTTTTAAAGATGTTAGTCTTTAAAACAGCGCTAGGACATCGTGCGCTCAGCGTACTTTAACACCTTTTCCATATTACAGTTTTATTGTAGCCGTAACTCCACTAGCGATGACTTTCAATTAAGCTACGTCCCCCGATGTCACTTACCCACCTGCCAAGACTGTGCTCCTGCATTTTTAGGATCGTCAACCACAGCAGCCACTGGTATTCTGACGGCGCCCTCGCAGCACTGATTCTGTTCCTAAATGAGACAGCACTAGCCGAAGATAAACTGCTCCTCGCTCCCTTCTCTATACCTCTGCCCTCACGCTCTACTGTTTCCTGCTCAGAAGCTTCACTCTACTTTTGTGGGATTAGTTTGGCCTGACTGGGAAGCTGTAGCGTCACGGAACGGTAGTGTGGCGCAGCTCGGAAATCACGTACAGCCTCTGCTGGTAGAAGGGAAACCGGCAGTCCGGACGCATTCGGACTGGGAATTTGTATTAAGCTCAGCATCACCAGGGTCGTAGCTGTGCGAGAGGGGCCAGTGCTGTGCTAGTGGTGGACAAGGAACAGACAAATTTATTAAACATATCTTGATTGAAGAGTCTGTAGTCCTGTGTGTGGTGGGGGGTGGTTATGTTAACATGACAACAGGCTCCAAAACCACAACTACAGGACTGCGACTAGGAGACATGCGGAAGAACTATTTTATTACAAAAGAAATAAAATAAAAACTGTTTTCACATTAAAACATAAAAATATTTTTTCTTTAATAAAAATAGTACCATGGCCCATTTTCTAAGCGCAATAATGCCCTTCAGGATGGGCGGTATTGATCAATACCAGACTGGCCAGGAGGTATAAGGCCATCCACCTGCGACGTCGGGCCTCATTATGCCCCTGGCTGGTCCGGTATTCCCAATACTGCCTACACTGTCGGGCATAATTGCTTAATTAAAATGCAGTACTATGACAGGTTGCAGTGGTGCAAATCCCATTACATTATATGGTCCATGTTTCTGGGTTGGTTGTTATGAAAAGAAGTTGCTGAGTAGTGAAACTGTCCTAAATATTGGCCCACATAGATAAGATTGCTAAATAGTTCAATGATGCATGGGTTAGCAACACACAGTGTCATAGTTTCAATGAGCAACTATTCTTTAAAACAGTGTTTTTAAAACGTGACTATATGATGGTGTGGCTGTTGTTCAAAATTACTTTTTGGGACATTGTAAGAAGATGACTGTGAGAGTGTATGTGAGTAAAGGTAGTAATATGTCTACTTTAAAACATTTGTTTTTAGATGAACATTATATGCTATCATAGGCTCAAGCCCTTCTGCTGTGCAAAACGGTTGTGCAGGAGTGTGTCCAGGGTGATATTCACAGGAGTTGTGGTATTGTGAAGTACTTTGAATATCACCTCTAAGCACATCCACTGTGCATGGCGCAGTGTAACTTGTAGCAGCACAAGGTTCAAAACTGCAGCGCTCTACTTGTGGTCACAAAATGCCGATATTCTAAAGGTAATATGCAAATGTGGTTGTAATTCAGGCAAGGCATGGGGTGGGGACATTCTCATCTGATTATGGCCCTATTTGCATCCCATTAGCATGCAGGTGTGGTGATCACCGAGGACTTGCGCTTGGGTCCTTACCAGGTAGCAGCCGTTGGGCAAGGATGCCCCATGCAGGCTAATTTCTGGCAAAAGAGCGTAAATCCCCTCCCCACTGGCCCGATTGCGGGCATACTGTTAATACACTCCCCCCCAAGTAGCCCAGTTGGGGGCAGCAATGTGTCTCCACGTTCAACACAGACGTGGAGGTCCAGTGGACCAATAACCACAATTGCGCTATTAAGTAATGAAACACCTTCCTACCTCCTGAATACATCCCTGGCAATACCAGTGGACTGATAAGCTGAATTGCAGGCTTGAGATGAAACCCCACCCCACCTCCCGATCATATCCTGAAAATCCCAATTGTGGGATGTAGTTAGCAACCCATCCCAACAAAAGACATGAGTGTTGGGGGGCAGACATTGCTGCCCGTGATTGCCTTGATGAGTGGGTGTAGAGTGCATATCTCTCAAGTATACCACATTGCGACGAATGTAACTCATTTAAATTCACTAAAGCTTCTTGTTGCAGATTGTGAGGATTTGTAACACGTTCAGTACTAACATTTTTTTCAAAATTCTATAGTAAATGATGATAAATATATCAATTTTATAAATTGCAGACTTTATGAACTTAAATGCAAACATTTAAACAGTGTTGTGGGCTTCTAATTGTAAAATTAGATTAAGTGTTCCATGCTTTTCCTATTTTTTCAACATTTAGAGAAGCAATGTTACACATTTTGGGAACAAACAGTTCAGACGTATGAGACACAGTGTTGAGGGCACGCACAGGTGGCAGCTGCTGTGTTGCATCCTGCAATGCAGCAGCTCACTTGTGGTTGGCCCTGAACTTGATCCTTTTTTTTCTCAAAGTTCTGCAGGCACAGCTTTGGGGTTGCGCCTGCACAACTCTGCTGAGCTTGACTCGATATCTGTCATGGTTTTGCATCGCATCTTATATTAGTGACTTATTTATTTAAAGTACTGATCTGTGTGATCTTGAAACACGGGTCAAAAGCTGTTCGGTTTAAGTATCATTAAACTTATCATGATAGTATCGCATGAAAAGTATTTTATTATACTGCTACTGTAAAGTACTTTAATTTCACTGAATACATGACTACACATTATAGGCAGACATGGTGAAGTAAACATTCTCACACTTGATGAGGATGTATTTCAACTCTATGGCATAACAGTGTAAATAATGCTAAAGTATGCACATACAGAATAGTTCTGAGTAGTGAAAGAAAATCTAAGAGTACCACTATAAGCCACAGCTAACTATACATTTTTTTATGTTGTGAGCTTATTAGATAATATAGATAGTCAAGTATGACAGAGAGACAAATTAGATACCTAAGCAATTTATCCCTCCAGGGAGTGGGTACACTGGAGGATTTACCACGGCTGGTGTGATTCGGTCACAAGTCGTAGCTGAGTGACCGAGTCACACCAGTGGTGTTAAATCCTCCAGTGTACCCACACCCTGGGAGGAAAAATTTTTATTATACAATGCAGAATGTTGTTTTTTTATGTTTTTTAACTGCGTTCTAACTCACTGAGGTCCCTACACTTCGAAAGAGGAGGTCATTTAGCTAAAAATTTTCTGTGGTGTTTTAGCGAAGTGGCAACGGGACAAACAGCGGCAGTTTTGTTTGAAGTGAATTTGAGCAGATTAGCACAGTATAAGGTTGGCTGGCACTTCTTCCAGTGGGTACACTGGAGGATTTATCACGGTGGTCATTGTGCCAGCCAACCACTCAGGATGCAGGATTCGGCATATCGGATTTACCACATTGTATAATAAATAGTTTAGCATCATAGTTTAAACTATTATCATTACTTTAAAATGAATGCATTTCTGATATTGTATTAGATAAGAAATATTTGAAGTGAAATATTTTACTGTTGTAATTGTTGAATTTGTGTTATATATTCATCATAACTGTTTTTTTTTTATCTTTGTAGGGCGCCAGCGACTGCGAAGATGCACAGGCCATTGCCGCTGCTACAGCTGGCTCACTCGCGAGGTTCGCAGTCTGCAGAAGGAGAACGCTGTCATCCTTGAGAGGCTGGACAAAATCCAGTCTCTCTTGGATGCACAGCAGCAGACTGTGAACCTCGTCCTTGAGCCGGTCATAGCAGTGGGTGATGGTGCTGTTGCACATAGCAGTGCTTCACCTCCGCAGCTACCAACTGTTCCTGCAGCTTCCCTGGGTGAGACTGGCCACCCTTCATAGAGGTCCGGTATCATCTCCCGAGGGCGCAACAGCTTCTACTTCTTTTTGCGCCTCCACATTGAATCCAGCTTCCAGCCTGGATTGCCTGATGCAGTGCACACACCTCTCGCAAGTCTTTGACTGAAGTTAAATTATAAAAAAAAATATTTTTATATGTTTTTATTAATATTATAAAAAAAATTTTTTATTTAATTTATATGTTGTGTATGATGTAATACACACCTTTTTTTTCGTTGTATGTATATATTCTTTTATAAAAATCTATTTTTGTATGTATAAAAAAAATGTTTGTCAGTTTTTATATTGAAAATATTTTCATAGTAAAATAAGTAATACTATACTCTCTTGTGTTTGGTGTCTTATTCATATTTAAGAGATAAAGTGTGACATTCAAGCAGCAACATTTTTTGGGCAATTGTCATAACCATATCATCTTAACATTGGGTATATGTGGCAGTATTGTTATCCCTAATATAAAGATAGTTAATAGAAAGGTTCATACAAATTTTCAAGGGAGTGGAGGAGGCCAGACAGTAAATAATAGGCCATAGCTGTTCCCAGCCAATATCTCTTATGTAGTCATGTTAGCTTACTTCATAAAAATTTCTATACAGCTGAGTTTTAAAAAGCATCTTTGATTTAGGACAAATAAGTGACAAGGGGACCTCATTCCAAGGGGCCACCAGTCTCTGTGTGACAAATACCTTCCTTCTATTGGTATTATACTTTATGGGTCAGATATTCAAAAGGGTTGCGACATGTGTAAAAGGGTAGTGCCTGTGCAAGTCAAGACTTGTTCCATTCTGCGATATTCAGCAGGAGGCAGTTCCACCACAGAAAACATGCTGAGTAACAGTACAATGCAAATGAATGCATGATGAACTGCAGGGGGACCAACCATGCATTAACTGCACAGCCTGACATTCAGCAAGGCTGTGTAGAGTTGTGAAGGCGCAACCTGCAACCTGCGCTTGCACAACTTTCAGGCCCAAAAAATGCTCAAGTCAACAATCACGTACAGGTAAACTGCTGAATTGCATGGCATGACACAGCAGCTGACAGCTGTGGCTGGCCCCCAACCCACTCCATGTCCTGTCGTGCAGCCTAATCGTGGTCAAAAGAGTGACAATTCCCAACACCACCCCACCACTGGGCCTATTGTGGGCAACAGCAGAAATGTTCCTCCCCCACAAGCCTGACCACGGGCTGCTCTAGTTTAAAAACAGTCCTCCTGTGAATACATCCCTGGTGGTCCAGTGTACTGAGAAGCTGATTTCAGGGTGTATCAGTGTGAAACACAACCCCCCCTCTTGCTGAACATAGCCTTGGTGGTGTAGTGGACTTAAAGTCCCATTCACGGGATGTAAACAGTAAAGCTGACCCCCAAACATGGCCCTGGTGGTCTAGTGGACCAAAACTCCCGTTAGAGGGATGTAAGCAGTAAACCCCCTCTGAACATACCCTGGTGGTCCAGTGGACTGAAACTCCCGTTCTTGGGATGTATGCAGTAAACCCCCCCCCAAACATAGCCCTGGTGGTCCAGTATATGTATTCAGTACAACAAACCTCTTCCACCGCTGTTCACATGATTGATGGTACGACCTCAGTTGGTAGTGGAAGCACTCTATGAAATCTCAAGTTACTATAGTAGCATATCGATTTGTTCAGTACATGAACTAATAGTGTCCATGTCATGTCATATTGTCTTTTAGTTATGCACATTTTCAAAGTTACGTATGTGCTCACAAACAAAATGATTAAGACACTGTAACATTAAAACTACTACATGGAACGAGAATGAGAAATGACAATTAATAAAGTAATTAAGACAATGACAGTAAATGCAACCACAACAGTTGAAATATTTCTGACACTGGAACATTGTTTTATATGTATGTGCACTATTCTTAGGACTATTAATCATGTAGCATGTGAGTGATACTTCTGAAAAAGACAGGATATTCATGGCAAAAAACTCCGTTTAATGCATCAGTTAGGGTTGTTCCACAGCGACAAAAGTGAGGAAATTCACTGTTAGGGTTCAAAACCCTAACTCCAAATTCACCCCCAGCACCACACACACACAGACACACACACACACATTCAAGTATGGGGGAGGACCAAGTCAACACAACCAATGACAGACATCCAGCAGCAGGTGACAGAAATAACAAACAATTGTCTAAATGTACTACGAGACATCCCCACCCACCTGACCAGGTACTGCATGCTCAGTGGAGATCAACAGCAAAACTGAGGCCATGTACACCAAACGTACACATCCCTGATTGCAGCTGCACACAACGTACTACACTTAGTAGTTGCATGGCCTTACCTACCGATGCCCACAACCACACCACTTGTGGTGGGCCATCTGAGCAATAGAGTTAAGCAAAACCAAGGAGTTGTACAGGTATTATATCTCTGATTATAACAAGGGTTTGAGAAATGCAGCTTTCTAAGTGACTGTAAACATTGTAACAGCCCTATGGTTAGTTTTTATTAACATACATGTAGAGCCTAACCATATGATGAACATGGTTTAATGTTGTTTAAAAAACAGTTTTATTATGATAGCAATAAGCCACTCCCAGGTATTATGTAAATGGTCAGTTTATCACTGTTTAGCGAGATGTGGTACTTGGATATGCCTCATTCAACATTAAACCCCTACAGGGTGATTAACAGACCATTGAACATTACTGTTGGTCATGTCTTATTGCTTAATTCTCTTTATGAGTAGATACTCTCCCTCTGCTAGGCACTGCGGCAGCTTTGCAACACAGTGTCCCACCCAGTTACGCCATACACTGTCTAGTTGCTGGAGAATGGCTGTGAATATGAACTCATGAAGATGAACAGTGTAACTTAATAATTACAGTCATCAAAACCCTAGTGTGATTATGACTGACAGACTCAGTGATAGAGGATAACCCCTGCTGTCCTAGTACATTTACCCCATTATGATTTAAATCAATACTAAGAGACATTCTGTTTATATCTACACCATACCTACTTGATTCCTGTTGTAGCAGAATTAACATAGTTATCACTTTGACAGCATGAGTGACAGAAGTGTGGCAAACCAAAACAGTAGGCATACAGCCTGAGTATGAAACAACTGTTAAAAAAATCACACTGTGTCCATAAGTGTCATAGATCACTCATTGCAACAATAGCAAATGTATTACTATTTTAATAAGTTAGTCATCACAGATGCAATGAGATTGTCTTTATCAGGTACAACATACTCAGTAAGTGCCTACAGGAAAATCTATCCTATATACATGTCCGAAACAGGTACATCATTGTTGGCTCAGTAGTGCTAGGATATTTAGAAGTTTCTTGTCCAGATCCATGGTATTACAATCTTTGTTACAAAGAATACTTACTGCATCTTTAATATTGAAACACACTGAAGGTCTATGTATTTACATCAGCAGTACACCTTCACCAGTAAGAATGCATGTGATACTGGCAGTACCAATTTATGATGTTGAACAGGCAATGCTTTCCATACGTTTACATCAGCCTCTCTATGTTGAGTAAACCATTGCAGTAAATGTACTACTATGTAAATCACCTATTAAATGTATCACTACTTTTATCTTGAGCATCCTAGTGTCTTGTAGTTAATTCATGTGCTTCTCTTAATTAATGTATACTCAGTAGTGTTAAACCTTTCTACAACTGTCATCATGCACCTTCAGCATTTATATTGAATAACGGCACAGTACCAGTTGTGAATGCGGTGTGGGGCATCGGTAGGTAAGGCCATGCAACTACTAAGTGTGGTACATTGTGTGCAGCTGCAATCAGGGATGTACGTTTGTGTACATGGCCTCAGTTTTGCTGTTGATCTCCACTGAGCATGCAGTACCTGGTCAGGTGGGTGGGATGTCTCGTAGTACATTTAGACAATTGTTTGTTATTTCTGTCACCTGCTGCTGGATGTCTGTCATTGGTTGTGTTGACTTGGTCCTCCCCCATACTTGAATGTGTGTGCGTGTCTGTGTGTGTGTGGTGCTGGGGGTGAATTCGGAGTTAGGGTTTTGAACCCTAACAGCGAATTTCCTCACTTTTGTCGCTGTGGAACAACCCTAACTGATGCATTAAACGGAGTTTTGCCATGATATATATATATATATATATATATATATATATATATATATATATATATTAGAGGCAAAAACTCCATTTAGTGCATTAGTTAGGTTGTTCCACAGCGACAAAAGTGGAAGGAGATTGATTATAGGGTTGAAAAGCTCATGGTACCCACCCCAACCGGCATTGGGGTGTGCATTGGGGTCATCAGCCCTAACTCTCACCCCATCACATGTAAAGCAGCAGAAGTATGGGAGAATGGGGTGAGAGTTAGGACCAATGACCCCAATGCACACCCCAATGCCGGTTGGGGGTGGGCAGGGATCCAAGGGGGGTTTTCAACCCTAACACCGAATTTCCTCACTTTTGTCGCTGTGGAACAACCCTAACTAATGCATTAAACAGAGTTTTTTGCCTCTAATTTCCCTTCTTTTTGAGAATGATAACGAGAAATAGTGAATGTAATGCAGCGGCGGGAGCGCCAGCCACGTAATGCGGCGGCAGGATGTCTTGAGGCATAGTAACAGGAACAGCAACGCAAACAGAAGCACTAACAGTGGCGCACATGGTAATGCAAGTGCGAATGAGAACAGAAAGGGTAACGCACACGGTGGCATAGATGGGAACAGTCTGCCACGTAATGTGTTGTCACATAGTAACATGGTGCCTGCAAACGGAAATGTCAATGGGCATGGTGACGCAAAGTGAAAGAGAAAGAGAAAGAGAAACAGTACTGTAGACACAAATGGCAAAAAATAACAGAAACGCAAGCGCAAATAAAAATGCAAAGGATAACGCACATGGTGGCGTAGACTTCAATGGTAAGTGAAACAGGTACGGAACCACAAGTGGAAAGGGCAATGGTAACAGTAATGTAAGCACACAGGCTGGTTTTCCCCAAAACCTGCATAGAGAAAGACTGAGTACAAAGAATGTATGCATAATAATGGGTATCGGAGCAGAAAATGAGGACTTGGAATACTAAATAGGTTATATCTCAGGAACCGTATGACGTAGAAAAAAAATTTAAAAGTCATATGATTTATGACTGTCCTGGATAGTTTTGTACTTAGCCCCCATTAAGTATTTTTATGACGAAAAGTCCGTATCTCGCACCGTTCCCGAGATACGGGCCCTGAAAGGCGCTGCGAATGCTGTAATGTTATCCTAAGTAAAAAAAAATGAGAAGTTCGGAGCGCCATAACTTTGCCTCCCTGTAATATTTTTTCACCAAACCACTGAAAGGTACATCTGTGGGCTGTTGGCTGTCTTCCCTCCAAATTTCAGGAAAAAAGACCAAACTGTTATTTTGCCGCAGGGTGCCAAAGGATTCCTGTAATGCGTCGGGCGCCGTAATGTTATCCTAAGGGAAAAACCGTCAAATTTGGAGTGCTGTAACTTTGCCGCTGTGTAATATTTTTTCAACACAACACTGAAAGGCACATCTGTGAGATGTCGGCTGCGTTCCTTCAAATTTCAGCCCAAAACTCCCAACTGTTCTTTGCAGCTCAGTGCCAAAATTGCTGTCATTTTCCACAGACTAGAAAACTTCTGTCGCAATTGCGAGAAAGCTTTCGCCAAAAATTTACGACACTCTAGTGAGCACGAAAGTAACTTTATAGCATTTCCAGAAATTTGAAAAACATATTTCTGGGGTGTTTTACCCCAAAATAAACACTTGGCTAGCATCCTCAGGATCCAACTAGGTGAATACAAAAGTAATTAGATTGCTAAAGGGTCCCAAATTTAAATGCCAAGCATTTTTCTGATCACTAACTGTAAGCTGCGTTGTTTAAAGATACGAACGAGACCAGGTCCGGTGACGGAAGAAATTTTATTTTTACCTACATACAATAGTAATGCTAGACACAGATCATTTCTTCAGTGTGACAATGGAATGCACAAGCTTATATACTGATTATTTAGGCATGGTCGTTTCCCTGGAACAGGTAATTATTAGCTTACTGGCACAAATGGCCATAGGTGTGGCAAGCATTCTTTGGGAAGTAACTAGGAGAGACCAAGCCCAATTATGGTCTGACTGGAATCAGCAATGTTTTTTTAGTCCGTCCTCCATTACGTGCTCTCTGCTTGCCCAGATAAGGGGACATGGCTTTATGTTTGCTTATGTGCTTGCTCTGTTCCTTCTTTTTATGACTCACTCAAACCACAGCTCAAGGCTACATCTAGTCTTACATTATAATATTACAAGGGTGCCAACAAAGGTTATATAGGGATAGGGCAATATGGGGACAGACTCCTCTGACCCCCATTACACTAACTGAAAACAAAATGGTGGATTTGCGAAAGTAACAGGGCCATTTGTGAAAGTAAAAATGCATTTGCGACACTGTCAAACTTTTTGTTAACTTTTCCCATTGACTTATAAATGGGAAATTGTTTTATGAATAATTTTTGAACCGTTTAATATTTTTTCACCAAATCTTTGAAAGGCACATTGGGGACCCTGGCCACACATTCCCTGAAGAGTTTGGGCTGGTCGCACAAATCGTGCGACCTGTACGTGCGACCGTAGAATTCCAGAAAAAGCGTAAATGTGTGTGCAGATCATGCTTAATAACTCCACAGCCATATATCTGACCAATACTAAACTTGGCAGATCCCAAGGCCTATGGTTCTTGATCTTGTATTCCAAATTTCAGGCAAATCCATCAAACAGTTACAAAGTTATTAAGGTGCAAAATTTTGGGGTTTAACATAGAAATGGCTCCTCAGCCTAACTATGGTAACACTACCGTGCTACCTTAATATAAAGGGACCAAGGTGTGGGTGGGGTGGGGTGGAGAGGGATGAATAAACTGGACAAGAAGGACAGCATCAATTGAGAAAAAGCAGTAACGGTCTACCATTACCTCCAAAAGAACAGAAGAATAGACCTCCCAGGTTTCACATCTAGGAGGTGAGAAGAAGGAGAGAGAGAAGAAAACGATTATATATAATTACAATGTAAGTGCTAAAGAAAAGGAGCAGAATGTGGAAGAATGAAATTTAAAATAATGACAATATTGAATGGTTGACATAGCTGAAATAAGGAATTTTGTAAATGTACATGAATGGATTGTAAAATAAATTAATTGTCGATCTAAGCACAACTAAAATGTTGGTATCTGTTATCACTGGGATGGGAAAAATCCAGGACAATGAACTAGTTGTACTAAAAATAGCAGCAGAAAATGTTATTAATTTTTGAAGGTAGTCTGTTTTTACTTTTTATTTCTGAAGAATTTTTCTTGTTCCATTTGCTAATTAGCAGATTTCTAATTTGATAATATTAGGAGTGATTAAAGAGCTGCATTGTTTTTCTTTCTCAGTAACATTTCGTTGAGTTTCATTAACATTGCAAACAAGATAAAACATTGAAAAGTTCATACTAATACACAATACAGCATTCACAGTAACAATAGCATGTGTTCAATTCTTTAACAATCAAAAATTAAAAAAAATAAAATACAACATTAAATTCGTATAACTATCGCATCATACTAAAAGGTAAAGAGCAGTACCTCACTTGGAGATGACAAACCTGTACAGTATCTAGTGTTGTCACTCTTCATACCTCATCAGCATTGTGACCTCACTTTATGTGACACAAGTGACCATTCTTGTTGCAAATGACTAGCTTTTCCTGTTCAGTTGTTACATATCAGGGCACTGTTCATGGATCTCAGAGTAGGGTCTTTGACCAGGTGAACCACTCTGTCCTATTGAAATGACTGATAGAATTGGGAATTCATCCAGAATAGCTTAACTGTTTTTTCTCATATTTAACCCTTAGACTGCCAACAGAATTACAACGTATAGGAATTCTGGACTGATGTATCAGCCCGTAGGACTGCAAGGGTTAACGCATTGTAAACAGTGTGTATCTCAGGGTAGTACAGTATCAGCCCTTCACAAAATAGACAAAGGAGTACCACATAGCTCAATCCTGGGTCCCCTGTTGTTTAATATTTATGTAAACAATCTTCCAAGAGAGTTGCTAAATTGTGAAGCCCAACTACAGTATGTGCATGACATGATGTTAGTGGCCTCCACTAACAGTCAAGAAAAATTACAATAAAAACTTTGCATAGCTTGAAAAAATGAAAGAGTGATTCACCAGGTCAGGCCTACTGTTAAACAGGAAAAATATCTACTGTATCTATTTTCCAAACAATTAAAGCAAAATGGCAATGGATGTTTAGTCCTTGTTTTTGGATCTGGACAGCAGGTGATATACAAATTGCTAAAAGTACTTATGCATTCTTATTGATAGCAGACTATCATTTGCTGAACACATACATTTCTTGGTACAGAAGATCAATCAAAAGCTGGGAACACTTTGTAGTTTAAATTTTTGATTACCACAAGATTCCAAAATTAAACTTCAGCAATTAATAATTCCAGTACTAGACTATGGACGTGTATTTTTTAGGAATTCTACCAAAAAAGAAATATTCAAAAATGATATGTATAATATATAGGATAGTGTATGACTAACAGTTAACAACAGAGCTATTCTCTCCCAGAATCGGTACTATGACAACTGATGACCTTGAGAGTGCAGCTCGAGAGGTCTCTCAGTCATCATAGTACCAATGAAGGGAGAGAATCGGCCTGGCATCAACCGTTAGTCATATACTTTTCTTTATAGTGTATAGTGGAATGTCTAAATAAAAAAAACATAAAAGACACAGCTTTTTTTCAGGGTCTTTTGGTTTTGCTGCTCCAAAATAAATCTGTCCCATTCAGATAGTGGCCTTGACATGACTGCCACAGACATCGCAAATTCAGGAAGGTACCTAACAACTGCTTTGTATTTATTATGGTTGCTATTCTACTACTGGCAATTTAACTACTTTTTTTTTCTTTTTTGACAGGCTGGTTGAAATGCTGCCTCACATTCCACAACTGTCTGATTTGCCACTCGAGGACACGCTTGTGTGACGTCCATAGTGCAGCAGAACAAAAAGTCATTCTGCTGCACTGCAGATGTCACTAGTGCAGCAGAACAACATTTTGAGAATGATAGAGTTTGGTGCAGAATAACGTTCCACTATACACTATGAACTTATAAGGTATGGATCATCAAGTAAAGTCGAGGCCCCACTGTATTTTGTATTGTTGTTTAAATTGGTTACAACTGAAAATTAAAAAAGAATTTAATTATTGGCTGTCTTGTATATGTAAATTGTTGAAATCTACTGTAGAACATCTCTTAAAAAATTACTGGTTCTCAAACACCCTAATAATGATTTCTACTTATTTTGACTGTCTGTCTGTCTATCTAGAATGGAATAAGGTACAGTAAGTCAGCCTCCAGGTAAACAACCATTCAACACATCACACCAGGCAATGTCAGGTAGAAGACCTACTAATTATTATTGTTTTTTTCAGTTAATAATTTGTAATATATGGATTGTTAAAATAATACTATCAAAAGTCATACAAAAAATTCCCTATAATACATTACTCCCTTTCTGATAATTCTACCCTTCCTCAAGCGATAATACTATTGGTTGTTGTTGATAATACTATCGTTCACTGCTGATAATACTATCGTTTCAGCTCTGAATGATAGTATTATCACTAAAACCCACAGCGCATGCGCCAGTTTATCCTGCCACACAAACGTGGTTGCCATGGTGCCACGTTCAGTCTGTACCCAATGTAAACGTGCAATGCCATTGGCACACTTTCTGAGTAGGCGAGGGCAAACCAAACGCGAAACATGACTGACGCTTACTCGCCGCTTAGCGCAGAGCAACCTCGAAAGGTGCCCAGTTTGTTTTTATATTTATTTCTCAGAAAAGTGGATTACCTGCCGGATGAACAAAGGATAAGCGGTAGGATTACCAAATTAAAGTAAAAGCTTTCCTCACAAATCCGGGCACAACTTCAATACTGTCTGTGCGTGGGTCAGCCGAGCGAGCACTTCTTCAGTGCAACAGGCAGCCAGCCCAGTTCACAGAATTTTAAGCAGCACATTTTTTGGAATGGATCCATATATTACAAAAATAAAAATGATTACAGTAAATTACTCGGCTGCCAATTCCATCTCGAGTTTGGGACATAGAAACCTCTCGAGTCAGCCTCGAGGTTATCTATGTCCCCAGAACCTCTCTATGGAATTACAGCCTTGTAATTCACTGTAACCTATCTATTATTCTATTTTTATTGGATTTTCTTGTGCATACATACATCATAAACAGACAAAACACAATGCAGATCATTGGCAGAGAAGTATCATTACAGTAGTATATCCATCAACTTATAGCATACAGCACACATGTAGGAAAAGTAGTAAAAGGACTAAAGAAGGAGAAAAAAGATGTGAGGGGAGACCCCCCCAAAACTCTCTGCCCTGCAGTGTTGCAAAGTCCAAAAACAAGTCCGAGTAAATATATGGTGATACCATATTATTACTAATGCACTATAAAATTGTGTAAATTGCTTCACATTGCATGGCTGACTAAACTGAGCTTGCGTCAGGGACCATCATTCCAGGAGTACATAAGGAGGAGAGCCAAAACAGTGACCACATATAAGCTCATTCCATCGCCATCCTATGCTTCAAGTAAGCAAGAAAGGAGGCCCAGCAAGCAGTATATGCTGCAAATTTATTGGCAGTAACATGTGACAAGTGATCAAGTGAGGCCAACAGTGTAAGAGCATGATGAAGCTCTGGAATGGAGGGGATTTTAGTTGACCTCAACCAACACAGGATAAGATGCTTAGCTGAAATACCGAGAGGGGCTAGCCAGCGGAGTTGGTGGGCCTTGAGGTCAGTTCCCTGAGGGGGAAGGCTCAGGATCCAGACTAGGAGGTCCAGCTGGGTTGCAAGGCCTAGGAATTGCATGGCTAGTTGGTTCACAGCCTGCCAGAAGGGGCCCAATAGACAGCATTGCCAGATAATGTGATACAGGTCTCCTGTCTGGGCTTGGTACCTCCAGCATAGGTTATTATCCAGAAGCTTGGCTTTAATATAGGACATATGGTGTTCTACACCAATGATGTAACAATTTGTTTTGGATAAGTCTACTGCAAGTGTCTGGATAGCTCAAGTGTGCCATTTTCCAGCAGAGGGCCAACTGAGTGTCTTCCAGCCACAGATTTAGTGCTTTCTCCCACTTCTGTTTGGACTACCTAGACTGCGAGGGAATCCTCTCTCGTATGTCAGCGTAACCTTTACTGGCTTGGCCCCTGAGGAGCTTAAGCCAGGTGGATAGTTTTTCTGAGGGGTGGTCGTATTGGATGGGCTCAGTTTAAGAAACTCGGCCAGAGATCTGCGCAATTGCAGGTATCTCCAAAAGTCATTGTTTCCCAATCCTTTCGCCTTAGCAAGGTCTTGAAAGGATTGAATCCCCAACCCTGTCTCTTCCAAGACATCTGCCAAAAATATAATACCTATGTGCTCCCACTGAGGCCAGTAAATGGGCTTGTTCTCCACCAATATATGTTTATTGTTAAAGATAGGAGTGTAGAGAAGAGGTGTGGGGTTGGCTTTGATCCAGTATGTACCTTGTGCCAAATCTGGACCGCCGGTGTAATCGTGGAATGGGCCCATAGAGGCTTAGATAATGGGTTATATATCAGAAGGGGAAGGCTATGTACCTGAGCTATGGATTTTTACATGAGGAGCCAAGAAGACCTACTAAAGAGCAAAAGGGAAAAGAAAAAATGCTTCAGACGTAAGAAGTTTTAATTCACTACCTATGAAATTCAATATTATTCGCTGGAAGTTCTCTGATGTTTTCTTGCTAAAAGACTGTTTCCATGAGTTTGGCACTAAGTAGAGAGTTGTCCAGCTCCATTCTTTCACTGTCTTAGAAACATTGAAACCTAGACAATGTCAGCAGAAAAAGACCTTTGGTCCATCCAGTCTGCCAAGTTTTACCCTACCCTACCCTACCCTGTGACCTATTGTTTTGACAGGGTTTTTGCCCTCACCTCCTCCTCTTTCCTGGTGTACTGCTAACCCCTAAGTAATTATTAAGCCCTTTACCTGTTAATGATTTTTACCCCCATCACATCTGCCAGTAGACTATTCATTGGCTCAATCACTCTCTCCAGAAAGTAAAACTTTCTTGCATCCCTCCTGAATCCACCCCACCAGCTTCCATTCATGTCCTCTTGTTTTTGACCTACTTTACCTGCTAAATAGTTCTTCACACTCTACCCTTTTTATTCCTTTCAGGAACGTGAAGATATCTATTATGTTGCCCCTCTCCCTTCTGGCCCACAGTGAGTGCATGTTCAGTGCCCTGAGATGATCCTTAAAGAATCTGGTGTGTTGGCCCCTAATCATTTTGGTTACTCTACACTGCACAATCTCTAGCCTGTCTCTGAATTTCCTCAGGTAGGGCTCCAGAATTAAGTACAGTATTCCAGATAAGGTCTCACCAGTGATCTGTATAAAACTAATATGAACTCTTTTTTCCTGCTATCGAAACCCCTTCAAATACACCCCAACATATTCTAGTTGCCTTGCAGTAGGCCTTGTTGCATTGACTAGTTTGTTTTAGAGAGTCACTAATGATAACCTCCAGGTTCCTTTCCTCTGAAGTAGTTTTCAGCTTAATCTCTCCCATCTAGTATTATGTCCTGGGGTTCTTGTTCCCTATGTGCATCACTTGCACTTTTTTGGCATTGGATTTCAACTGCCAGACATTGACCATCCCTGCAACCTTTACAGGTCTATCTGCAATTCCCATAGTCCTCTTCACTGCCTATCCATCCAGAGCTTACTGTCATCTGTGAAGAGATACATCTTGCCCTATATTCCTTCTCTGTGTTGCTGATGAACATATAGAAAATGACTGGTCCCAAGACTGACCTTTGCTGTACCCCACTTGTGACCTCCCTTTTCATCAATTTGACACTATTTACTACCACCCCCCCAAAGAATGTCCCATCAATATAACTAGGTCATTTGCTGCCCCCAGGCTTTGTGTGTGACACACCGTGGAATGCCTTGCTGAAGTTCAAGTAGAATAAATATACTGTTAGTGCCTTATCTACTGCCCTTCTTAGCCAGTCAAAGAATACTATCAGGTTGATCTGACAAGATACCCTTGCCATGAACCCATACTTCTTACTATCCAGGAGTCCATTTTTTCCAGGTACTCCAGTAGGTCCTTTTGACTAACATCTCCAGTAGCTTTCCTAGAATGGAGGTAAGACTGATGGACCTGTAATTTACTAGATCCTTCCTGTCCCCTCCCTTGTGGAGCAGCACTATGTTGGCTGTCCTCCAATCTCTCAGAACCACCCCGAACTGTAGTGAGCTATTGAGTAGCCCTGCCATTGGTTCAGCCAGTTCTGATGCCAATTCCCTGAGCACTCTTGAGTCATCCCATCTAGACTTGCAGCATTATCTATTGTCAGGACAGCATGCTTTTTCTAACCCTTTCTCCTGTAATTACCACCAGCTCCATTTATGGGATTTCAGTTTCAGTAGCCTTTATGCTGCTTTCCAGCAGAGGCCCACCATCCTCCACTGTAAATACTGAGCACGCATAGTCATTTTGGATAACCACATTCTGCTCCTCCTCCTCTATTCATCTAATTCCCCCTCCCTTTGTCAGCTTAACAATTCCCCTTCCTGTTTTTTCCCCCAATGTACCTGAAAAACAGTTTTTCCCCTTTCTTGATTCCCTTCACAGTACACTGTTCTGTGTCTGCGTTTGTGTCCCTGTCTGTCTTCTTGTTCTGTTTCATCTTTACCTGGTATTTGTTCCATTCCTCATTCCCTGTTTCTCCTTATAATGTTGCTAATGAAGGATGTTTCCTGCCTGTCACTGCCTCACTGACCTTCTTAGTTTAATCTCTTGTGCCCGTTATCCTCGCAACCATTCTCAGTCATGATTTAGTTACTTTGAGAATTTCCCCTTTTCAATCCCCTCAATTTTTCCACTACAACTAATTTACCCTTGACTACTGTAATTCCCTCATCTGATCAGTCTGCTTATTTTAAATCCAGAACCACAGCCTTTGAAGAGGGTATACTGGTACCTAGAGTAAGTTCAAACCATAGGTTGTAATGGTTACTGAACCACAGTAGTTCCCCAACTCGTACTCCATTTGCCATTGCCGAGTTGGTGAGTACCACACCGAGAATGGCAGCTTGTCTTGTGAGTTCCCTGACCAGCTGTACCAGCAGACATTCTTGCAATGTATCTAGCAGAGCCTGACTTCTGGTGTTCCTTGCTGCTGGAATGTCCCAATCTATTTCTGGTAGATTGAGATTCCCCACAACCACAACCTACAAATTGTGGACCTTTTCTCAGTTTCTGCCTTTAGTTCTCTATATCTCTTGTTTCCCTGTCCCAGCAATCTATAACCACACCCATGTGCAACTTCTTTCCTGATGCTGTCATGAGCTGTACTCACAGTGATTCTGTCTCCCCATTTTTGATGGACGCAACCTCTACCACCTCTATACTTTCCTTGATATAGATGGCTACCCACCTCCTTTTCACTTATCCCTATCTCCCCAATACATGTTTTCAACTTGATAGTGTCATGCTGAAGTTACACCCAACTTCATGTACAGTGGAGCCCACCTATATTGAATGCAGTGTCACAGATTCCTGCATGACAAAAAGGGATTAAAAGACGCTGAAACTGTACTATAGTGTATGGTAGAACATAGTTCTACACTGAAATGCGTGTCTATCAAAATGTGGTTCTGCAGCAGTAGTGGCATCCATACTGCAGCAGAGCAACATTTCGTTCTGCTTCAGTACATACGTCACACTGTGTTGTCCATGAGCACTACAGATGCCATGGTAACTATGCACAACAAACTCTCCAGCTGCAGAACTTATGTCTGCTTAATCCTTCAAAATGTATTTAGCCAATGCCTGCTAGATTGTAACAAGTTCAGCCTGGTGGTGCTGAGGGTTGAGGCACTGGACGTCACACCTCACACCACGCTGGGCGCCACGGGTTCGGGAGCAAGCTCAGAACATCGGGGACTGGCAGGGAAGGGACAGGATCAAGTATCCAGAGGATGACTCTCCTATCCCAGGTGGGAGGTGGACCTTGATCCTGGGCTCTAGGGACTTCTGGCAGAGGCTAGGGGTATGACTAACCCGAGATCCAGAACTATTGAGATTGGCTGTGGCAGCAACTCTGTAGGCATGCAAGGAAGCATGCATGCCAATGCTGAGATGTATTGCATGTCTGAGCCAATAGGGGAGTGACCACAAAGAAATACCCTTCTTCACAGTGATAGGCCAAGGTGCTTCTTTCTCCAATCCACACTCCCAAAGTCGGATGCTCCTCTCCGTTCTCTCCCCCGGCCCAGAGCTTAGCATTATAGATAGAGTGACCTAGGTGGATAGGACAGCCCTTTCTTGGAGGGTTCAGACCCAGGGGATGTGCTGGGATAGGGGGTGTGGAGCAGGTAGGTGTCACGATGGGAGGTAGAGATTGGGGTACTTGGAGGTTACTGGAGTTCACCAGGTGGAGGTGAATTAACAGAGTTAAAAAAAAAAGATCATAACAAGTTTCCAAGGAGGTGAGGGATGAAGGGTGAGGGGTGAAGGGTTAGCAGTGAACTGATTTTGCAGTGTTGGGTGGTGGTGAAAGGTCATGTACTGTAGATTGTTGTGATTTACTGCAAGTTGCCATGTGGGATTACTGTGAGCAGAACTAGATAATCATCAGTTATGTAAATGTCTAAAACTTGTTTTTTTCTTCTTCTTTTGTCTCCCTTTGTGTTTCTCTATAGTTTCCGAAGAGCTTTAGCCATGGCCCAGAGAACTGCAACTTGTAGAGCGCATGTGTTTTTTGTTTGATATGCAAACGTTGTATTTGCACACTTCTTAGATTTGTTGGCAGTAAATAATTTAAATGCAATCAATGTGTTCCATTGTTTGTTTTGGTTACTGAACAGTCTCTGTTGTTGAAATACCATACACTATATAGAAAAGTGTAGGGGCAGCAGTTCAGAACAAGGCTATTCTTTACACTCCTGGTTACTGTGGCAACCGCAGGACCTCTCGAGCTTTGTTCTAGAGGTCAGCAGTCACCAAAGTAAACACTCCTGTAAAGAATAGCCTTGTTCTGAACAGGTGCCCATACACTGTCCTATATGTTTCCTGCAGTAACTGCAGAAGTCTGCAATATTCTGCACTGCATTCTGGCAAGCGTCATTATACATAGGTGTGTGGCTGTATTTTAAGCTTGATTTCTTTACTTATAGTTATGTCATGCACACTCAACTTTGCCCCAAGCTTTGCACACTATATCACAAACAGACTTTCTCTCAACTGCAGTTTGCCAGGAGATCATCATTAAGGTAATAGTGCAAGTGTTTGACTACACAAATGCAGTCTGCAGTACTGCTTCCAAAACTGTCTTACACAGTCTGATCTAGTGGTGGGCGAAGTGGGCTCAATCCGCTCCGCGAGCGATTAGCGGAGCAAAGGCAGATTCGCAGAATGCTCCGCAATGTGAAGCGGAGTACTTCGTGTTATAATGAGGAATGCGAAGTCCATTGAAGCAATGACTTCACTTTACTCTGCCTCCCCAGACCACTACTCTGCCAAATTTAAGGTGAAGTGCATTGCAGGCAGTGCACTTCGCCTCACTTCACCTTGTTTTTGAGCACCAAAGGTGAATTTTGCAGTGATTCATGGGATTTCAGGTCATATGGGCTCTATATTGATCTGCAATGCCTCAGTTCAGGGTAGTATGAGTTGGAAGGAGTAGGAGACAGTGTGCTCTGATAGCTGACTATGATAGGAATCTTGTAAAAGCTGTTCAAAAAGCATTTTTGCATTTTTTTTATCCAACTTTAGTTCGTCGATTGTAGGAAACACTCCTGTGCTCATAACATCGAGCGTTTTTGTTTTTGTGTGGATTTTGAATGTTAATTTACAACATTGAGTGTATGTGGTGAAAGACAGTGAAAGTGTGCTTTGGGGGAGGTGCATATCTGTGGTGTAGGTAGATTTAAGTTGGAGAAATAGTGATTTCTTTGTTTTTTGGTTATATTTTTGTTATATAACTGACTGTGTTAATGTACACACAGTAATATTGTCAGTAATAGCAGAAATGTTCTTGCTGTTTGTTGTGTGGTTGTGGTGCAGCAGTTCATAAGCTCGGGTTGTTTACATTACAAATTTACATTACGTAAAACGGTATGGTACTGAACTTTTGCATTTGCTATGCATTCCTCATTCAGCATTGTACACAAACTGTTCTGTGTAAGAGTGTGTGTGCAGTGTTGCATGCATCAAATAATACACCTTTTATTGTGTCACAGACTAGTGTAATTGCAGGCGCAGCAGGGTGAACCTGCTATCCACTGCAGCTGCCTGATTTTGCACTGCAATCGTGGTATCTGTTCTTAGTTTTGCTGCTTGTAGTGTCGTAAAAATCAGCACTGTCTGCATTCAGTGCTCACCCCACCCCCACATTCAAAAGGTATGTTTTACCAGATTGGATTGTTTTTGTGACCTCATCAGCACCACTGGTTACTGAAGTTGTTTTAATTCTATGACAGTCTCAGACTAGTCTCTTATCTGTTGCTGAAGCCACAGTTGTTTATTTGGCTTCACATCCAGTGTCCCTCCAATCAGAGAGTGAACGTATCAAAATCTGAATCTGGTTATAATATTTGTGGTTGATCCCCAAAAATGCCTGCAAAGAGACGTGCAAGCAAAACTGTTTCTCGCCATGGCAATGTTGGCAGTAAGATGGTCTGTGGGCGTGGTAGTAGTACGCAGACGCAGAAGTGCATTGCTGATGTAAGGAAAGGTATTTCTCCTGCAATGTTTTTTACTGCACAATCAGTAGCTTCACTCATAGTTGGAGGCGATGATGTTTTCTCAGCCGGTGGTGTTAGTGTTCCTGGTCTTAGTGGTGGTGGAGGTAGTATTAGTATTGTTGCATCAAGTTCTAATTCCGACTAGTGAACCGTATCCAAAAATATTGAGTGTGAAGCGTTGCAAGTGAGTGGCAGCGTAGATGATGTCATACTTCCCAGTAACATCCCAGTAACTGAACCTGAGGATTCTGATAATCATGTCAAAGATAGCATATAATGTGATATTCCATCCACCATGGCATTTAACTTCACGCATTTTCCATGCAGTGATTCACAGTGTGGTGAAAAAATATCAGGTGATGGTGGTGTAGATGCTGATGATGAATGTGATGATGATGATGATGATGTTGCTGTTGTTGCAACATGCAGTCCACATGCTAGCATCCAAGCAGAAGATGTGGATGTGTGTGATGTTGATGAATATGATGATGATGTAATTGACCCCAGCTGGGAACCGGAGAAAAAGAAATTAAAAGTGGCTGTGTCTGAGTCTGTTTGCAGGAATCCCCCCCCCATAAAAACTTGTGATCTACCAGTTTTAATTGATGATGATGATGACCTAGTAATCAATATGATAGGTAGTCGTGGTGGTCAGTTGCAGTCCAGGTGTGCAGTGCCCACAACATCACGTGCCCCCCACTTAAGTGCTTAAAATAACAGACTTAAATAAGCCACATCATGGACATGTTAAAAGTAGAGCATCACAATCCCTTGTTTGGAATTTTTTTGTTCAAGATGCAAATGATGATTCAGTTGCAATCTGCCAGGTTTGCCATGTACGTGTGAGTCGAGGTAAAAAGGGGAGCCATCTGGGCACAGGAGGACAGCATACGCATCTTAAGAATAGGCACTTGGCACTGTGGACCCAGCACAAGCTGGCAGCTAATATCACAGTGGGGCATTCACCCATATCACCGGCAACCATAGCCAGCATGTTACCCCGTTCTATGACTGTAAAACCCAGTAGGAAATTAAACGTGTGCAGTAGTGCGGTAATAAGAGCAGAGGATTACTACAGGCATGATGAGGTGGAGGACCATAATGACTTTGAAATGTTGTCCAGTGCTGGTGAGAGTAGCAGTTTTTTGTGGTGGTGGTGAATGCAGTATGTTTAGTGCAAGTGGTACATCAACCCCAGTTGGCAAATCTGGCAAAATAACTGCATTTCTGGGTTTGTCATCATCTCCTGTGCAACCGTTTTTATCAAATGTCCACACTCCACCCCCTGCCAATGCCATTCAATACAGAGCACAACCATTTGTGATCAACACACCCCATGTAAAATGTTTGTCAGCCCACGTTACAGAGTGTTTTTGAACATAGCTGAAGTACCCCCAAATCATACAGTGTCACATCATGTGAACTTAATGCTGCTGTAGCGAAAATGATGGCAATTGATCTTTTGCCCTTCTCCTTTGTGGAGATTCTGGGTTCTGGCAGTTTGCTGCATGTGCCTGTCCAAAATGGAAAGTCCCATCCAGGACATACTTATCTACCTGTGCTGTCACTGAGTTGTTCCGCATTGTGTCCGACTCAGTAAGACATGCCCTTCAACATTCCTCCTCTCCATTCATCCATTTAAGTATGGATATGTGGACAAGGGGCAAAACAGCAGGGAGTTCATATATGTGTATAACTGCACACTGGGCACAGGTGTCTGGGGTTGTTTGTGATGTTGGTAGTGTGAATAATCAATGCAGTAAGGTGGATTGTTGCAGTAGCAATCTTCCAGGAATTCGACAGCATGCAACGATTGCTATGCGCAATGTGACCTGTTCACACACTGGTGAGAACATGTTGAATGTGGTACTGACTGAAATTGACAGATGGCTAAACCTTCTGTCCCTGAGAGCTGGGCTCATAGCAAGTGACAATGGGTCAAATGTGGTAAAATGCATCACATATGGTGGGGTTTTTTGTGTTCCATGCATGGCCCACTGTTTAAATCTTGTGGTTCAGGAATTTCTGCAGCACCCTGATAGAAAGGAAATGCTGACCGTTACATGACGTATCTGCTCTCACTTTTCAAGATCTGGAAAGGCCCGTGACCAGCTGCAGCAGTTGCAGATACAAAACAGCCTGCCTCAGCACCGCTTGAAGCTGGAAGTTGTCACCTGATGGAACTCCACTTTATACATGGCAGAGAGGTTGTATGAACAATACAAAGCCATCTCAGAATTTTTTGTTCTTCACACTAGCCATTACAGTTCCGGGGCCTCCATGTCTATGACCACCGAACAGTGGCGCCTCATGGACTCTGTAATAACAATTTTCGGCCTTTTTGAACATGCCACACAGGCAGTGAGTGGCGAGTCTGCCTCCATTAGCCAATCAATTCCACTGCTGCGGGTGCTGAGGCAGACATTGGTGAATGTACGGCATAGCCTTGATGTTGCCGGAGACAGTGGTAGCAGTATGTTGCTGCAACACATGCTGACAGTATTCGACCAGAATCTTCACATTGTGAGCATTCAGCATAGTGGCAACTTTGTCATATGAACAATGCTGGACCCATGATACAAACATGGAATTGCATCAGTACTGGAGGGAGGGCCTGAACAGGTAAAAAATATCAGTGGTCAACTGGTGCACTTGGTTCATGGGGCACAGAAGTCACTTGCCAAGGTCAGCCAGCAGCATAATCCAGCTGAAGGTGTACCTAGAGGACCATCAAGCATATCCTGCAAGAGGAAGGGGACTGCAGTTCCAGGTGGTCTGTCATCCAAAGTGGCTGGCATCAACTCACTTTGGGAGCCTTTGTCCCAAGTGGGTATTTGTGAAATAAATGATTCGGGAGAACAGGATGATGCATCAACAATCGGACTTAGTGCGGCACACAGAATGGTTGAGTCACATTTGTCTCAAAACAGGCATCTGACAATAACTGAAGATCCTCTTTTGTACTGGAGTGGAAAGGTCAGTGAATGGCCAGAGCTGACCGTAGTGGCACTGAAGTACCTCGCATGCCCACCCTCCAGTGTAAGTGTTGAGAGGGTATTCAGCTCAACAGGTGCAATAGTCAGGGATTGTCGGACAAACCTGTCTCCTGCAAATGTTAGTTTGCTAACATTTCTTAAAATGAATGAGAGGCACATACCAGCACAGACTGCAAACTCGGTATTCATACACCGACCTAGTCATGGTGCTCTTGCTGATGTGGAAATGGAGCATCCCAGTGGCACCGGCTGCCTGAAATGGCCTACCACTAATGTAGATGATGACATACAATGGAGAAAGAATTTCCCAGTGGTCAGACTTCAGACATCAATGACTGTGAGGGCAGCTTTCTTTATGAGGATGATGATGTGGTTAATGTTGGCAGGTTTTAACTGAAGTTTTTAAAAGGTGGTGTGCCTCCCCCAGACCACCACCACCACGGGGACTGATGTTAGCTACAGCCACCATGAGTCTGTCTGCCCCCCCAGACCACCACCACTGGGACTGATGTTAGCCACTGCCACCACCGCCACCATGAGTCTGTCTGCCTCCTGAACCACCACCACCACCAGGACTGATGTTAGCCACTGCCACCATGAGTCTGTCTACCTCTCCAGACCACCACCACCGGGACTGACATTAGCCACTGCCACCACTGCCACCATGAGTCTGTCTGCCCCTTGAACCACCACCACCACAGGGACTGATGTTAGCCACTGCCACCATGAATCTGTCTGCCCCCCTGACCACCACCACTGGGACTGATGTTAACCACTGCCATCATGAGTCTGTCTGCCCCCAAACCACCACCACTGGGACTGATGTTAGCCACTGCCACCATGAGTCTGAGTCTGTCCGGACCACCACATCCATCCACCAGAGACACAAAGCTTCTTAATATTTAAACCATGAAGTGAGTATGTGTACTCATGTTTGTTATGCTGCTTCACTTCCTTTAGTTGTATGTTTTGTTTTCTGTAGTTTTTCAGAGCTGCAGTGGTAAAACACATATGGTACGCTTTTTTGTTTCTTTTACAGGGTAACAGAAAAAGGCTCCATTGCTAAAACTCATTGGGAATGGTACTGTAGCTGTACCATACAAAGAGGAAGTGATGTAATATCTATGTGAAATCCATTCTGGTAAGTATGAAGATTTTATTTTATCCTTTTCATTGTTTTGTAAAGACTGCTGAAAATATTGCACACAGGTTGTGTTAGTTGACAAGATGTGGGTTTGAAATGTAACTTGACTTTAGATTGAGATTTGAGAACCAGGGAGGGACACATAATAATTAAGTTGTAAGAAGTCATTCATTTATTTTTCTAGGGAACTTCCAGATGCTTTGTTTTTCTGTCAAAGTGGCCTTATTCAAAAAAGTTCTTCAACATCAGGCATCCCCCTGCCCCGAGATTGGGCATACATGCAACATGCAGAAGTTGTTTTATTAGATGACCATGACCATCCTAACACAACCGGACTCCAGAAGAATGCTGATGAAATCTTTGAAGAAGTAACAAAATAAGAAACCATTTGAGACAAACCTGCATATATGATTCCCCCCACCACCCACAAAAAAAATACTTACCTTCATGTGCTTGAGCGTTATCCGTTTCCAATTTCAGCTCAAAAAATTCTCATTGAGCACTGGAATGTGCACACCAACAGTTTCTGTGTGACCTATGATGCAGAACAATACAATGAGTACATGTCCATGTCAACCCCTCCTCCTCACCTACAAAGTACACAACCATATATCTATGTATATATCTACTCACCAAGGCTACTGTTAGTGTACAGCCAAAGGGCACCCTTCAATCCAGTTGAGAGGATCACATTGCATTTGCTAGAATCATCTAGCAGAACACATTGGACCAGCAACACAATGCTCACAGTCGTCATTTTATACTGGGTTATGTGCTGAAACACTCTCATTCCACTGTGTTAACACTTGTCAATTTTCTGCACACAAGCAAGATGCATCTTGGGCAGGCAGAAAAAATCTGGTGACTCTGTGCCACCACTGTGCGCACGACTGAGTGCGCCATTAATTTGGGGGGACTCTGTATGTGCTGAAACAGTTTCATTCCACTGTATTAACACTTGTCAATATTCTGCACACAAGCAGGATGCATTTTGGGCCTGCAGAAAAAAATCAGGGGACTCTGTGGCACTTCTGTGCGCATGACTGAGTGTGCCATTAATTCTGGGGGACTTTGTATGTGCTGAAACAGTCTCATTCCACTGTGTTAACACTTGTCAATTTTCTGCACACAAGCAGGATGCATTTTGGGCCTGCAGAAAAAAATCTGGGGACTCTGTGGCACTTCTGTGTGCATGACCGAGTGTGCCATTAATTCTGAGGGACTTTGTATGTGCTGAAACACTCTCATTCCACTGTGTTAACACTTCCCAATTTTCTGCACACAAGCAGGATGCATTTTGGCTGGCAGAAAAAATCTGGGGACTCTGTGCCACTTTTGTGTGTTCTGTGATTGTTGCTGTGAGCTCATGATGTCATACTGACATTTTTACTATTAAAGCAGCATTGCAAGAATGTCCTGAGTCTCCTGACAGTTTTGAACTGTACTTTTTTTTGCTACTTTACATTGCCACAGCCACCAGTAGTTACCTCCGAGTTATGACTTGAATCATACGCTTCTTTTCACAATTTATGCCTGCTTTACTTACTTGACTACTTTTTTTCGTGTATGAAAAAAAAATGAGCATGCCTTCCAATATTGTTCGGACCAGGTTTGTATTTATTTGCAGCTGCTTTTCAATAACTATTGTTCCGTGGTGTCATAAAACACTGCCTGTTGCATGACTGTTAATTACAACCAAAGAAATATATAACAATTAATTGCTGTGATGGAGAAAAGCAGATGAAAACAATGACAAAGACCTGGTCAGCACCAATTTAAAAGGAATGCTCCTTTCATTATTTCATGCATGAAAAAAGGTAGTACAGCAGACTCAACTACTGCAAATTCGCGTATCATTCCAGTCAGCCAGGATGTAAGTAAAGGAAGTTGTAACATAACATTAAAAAATATAGGTCAGAGTTCTCAACATATTGTTGCGCTGCTGCTTTACAGAGATTCACCTCATTACATAGATATGGTGATGCACATAAACTAATATGTGGGGGCATTACTCCCACTGGAATATTTCTTGCTCCACAAAGTGTAATATATTTCTTTGAAAACTGACCATAATTTAATTACTGTGTGTCACATGACGGAGAAATTACCAATCAGAAAAGCCACACACATTCTGCCCCCTTTCTCAGCAACATTCGAATGTGATGCCAGGGGGAGTGCAGGTGCATGCTCCACTATTGTGAATGTCCGGCAGCTATCCCAATGTTTTCTTATGTTATAAGGTTGACTTTGTGGTGAAATGTGGGAATGTTTCCACTAACAAGGCTCTCCTTGCTGGAAATGTGTCCCCACATTTCACACAAACTGACAATTATAACATAAAGAAACATTCAGAAAGCTGCCAGACAATTGGATATTCACTGTAAGGAGCAAGCACAAGCACTCTCCCTGCCATCATGTCCTATCGTTGCTGAGAAGGGAGGCAGAATGTTGGCATATTTTCAGAATGGGAATTCCTCCATCACATGACACACTGTAATGAAATTATGGGCGATTTTCACACAAATGTATTGCACTATGTGGTGCAAGAAAGATTCCCCTGGAAGGGAAAATGTGAATGATTAAACAACAACAAAGAAAAAACACACAAAGACAGTACAACACAGTAGTGGTGTGGGGTGGGAGGGGCAGAAAACAATCCCCTAACTTACTGTGGTCATGGGATGCCATGGTGGTCCAGCAGCAGATGCAGCATTGAAACTATTTGCTGCTGCTATTGTTCTATTCTGTTCACCTGCTGCTGCAAAGCACCGAACTGCTCATTATTTTCTTCAAGAGCTGCCCACACCAGGGTGATGTCAGACTGTGTTGCAGGGACTGTGCCAGGGTCCACTGCAGCAGGGAGTCCAGGTAATGGTGGTGGTACTGGTGGCTGTTGTGGCGGTGGTGGTGGAGCAGCTGCTGTACTAGCCCTCCTCCTACTGCAGCAGTGATGAGGCACAACTCCCACCCCAGCAGCACCCTTGGCCACTGCCACAAAAGGGTCAGCAGGTGGACACCTGGACCCTGTCATGGCTGCCTGCCACTCTGCCCTGTGGTGGTTCAGCATGTGGGTGCACTGGCCACCAGTCCCCAAATGTGTCTCACGGGGGCCACAGCGAACCACCACACCACACAGATGGCACACCACCACTGTACTGTCTCCCCTCACAGAGTTAAAAAACTCCCACACTAGGGAGCCATGGGGGGACCAGACACAGTCCTCACACGAGTCCCACCAGTGTTTTCCAGGGCCATCTCCTGTGGCTGTGGTGGTGGTGGAGGGGGTGCTGCTGGAGCCTCTATAGCTGCTGCTACCAGTGATAGTGGTAGTGGCGGAGAAGGTGGATGCACAGCAACCACCAGTGGCACTGGAGCTGCTGCTGCTTCTGTTGCTTGAACATGGGGAGAAGCAACACCCAGGAGTCGGGAGCGGTCCAGCATGACATGACCACCTCACCCGCCATGGGTCCACACTCCCCTCCGACCGCACCCACAGGCCAGCGACTCGTTTTCTCCAGGGTCCAAATCCATCCCTCCCACACAAGTCCCCAGCACACACACATACACTCACACTCACACACACAAAACAAAACAACACTTATAGAAAAAATTAACTACCAAAAAAACAATCACAAACATAATATAAAAACTAAATAAAGATAGCTTTTAAAAAAGCTATTGTTTTACAAAGGCAATAAGCACTTTGTCACTGACTCCTACACTGCTCTCTCACAAGCCTTCTCCCTCTACGAATGCAAAAGAGAAAGTGAAACTGCTTCTCTGACTCACTTCCTTCCTGCCTGGCCAAAGCATGTGACTTACAGTACTGTAAGCCATTTGATGTGTTGGAGGTCTGCCTATTCTCTTCTCACTTCACCTTACTTCACATTAAGGCATAATGGCATTGCGAAGTGGCAATAATAATGACGTGAAAATTAGCACCTTGCAGTGTCCACTTCCCATTGTGCTCTGCGGATACGAAGTGTCCACTTCACGTCCACTTCGCCGGCGGATTAAAATTTCACTGCATCTCTAGTCTGGGACCTCTTTTCTACCCCTTTTCCTATTTTGCTTTACACAGTTCAACTCTTACACATCATTGCCCCCTCTATCTCAGACTTGATCTCCTCTCCCTGGTACCGGGTCAGTATAGAATGGACTAAACCACACATGAAGAACCTTGCTGTCAGTAGCACATATGGTATGAGAGCGACAGGGGTATATGAGTGATACAAATATATCGCTACCCTCAGTCACTCTGCAACAAAGAGGAAGTGAATGTAACCACTGCTGGTGGAGTGTTCTTTTTTGCTGATCCCATGGTGAAGCCACTAGAGCACCTGACCCAGCACTAGATGAGGGGGAAGACCAGGGTTTGAAACCCTGGTCTGGAATTTTTTTTTATGTTCCGCTGTGCAGCCACGACTAACGGCCGCAGTTGGCTTTTAAATTTGCCCCGCTGTCCACACCCCCGTGGAGATGATTATATTTATTCTGGGGGGGGTGAAGCCTCCATGTGGGGGGTATAGAGTGCGGAACCCCCACAAAAAACAAGTTGAAGGATCAGGTGTGCAGCATTCATGTGCAGATGGCATTATGTGCCACCGCTGCATTGCTGTACGCTGTTTTCCATGCACAGGTGTGACATGCGCGGTTTTGTCCACGACATCATGACCCCTTTCCCTCTCTCTCGAGCTTCAACACATCTCTCAGTGCTCCTTTTTCCTCTTAAAATTCTGGTACTCTGCCCTTCTTCCTTGTTTCTCAACACTCCCCTCCTCTCTCTCTCTCCCCTCCTTCTACTGTCTCCATGCGAATAATGTGCAATCCTTTTCATTTCCATCTGCAAAACCTCCAGTAGTAAATCTGACATTTTTGTCTGACTCCCAAACCTCTTTTGCAGCCTTCCCTCCCTAGTCACCTATCCTCCTCCCAATTTCCTTTTAAACTCTCCTTAGTTCCCACTGCACTCCTTCTTGCTCCAGTTTCTCCTCCTCATGCCCCTGTCCTATCCCCTTCCATAACCTGACCCTTTCTTTGCTACCTTTTTTCATCCTTTGTTAATCCTGACGACAAATCAGGGGCATTATTTAGGGGCAGCTAGAGACTGCAGTTTAGACCCCTATGATTTCTTTGCAACCTCTATTATGTCCCTTGAAACCCTTAGGAGCCCCTGAAACAAAGTTTCCCTAGGATTTGTTCATCCTAGTGTTGGTTGGAAGGGTACCATTGCAACTCCTATGATTCGGGTGAAATGATGCCACTGTTTTAAATGCTTTACACATTCTGTTTTTTTGTTTCATTAAGTGATACTGTAACAACTTAACTTGGCTGCCATGTGTTGCAACTTTATTCTTCAGTCATTGCTGCTGAGCTTTATTATGTATGCTATATATTATTTATATATGCTATGCCACATGTGAAGCATGTTTTATTTACTTTATTTCATAGCCCATACATATGTACAGTTTCTGCACTTTTCACTGACAGCTTTTGAGTTATATGTTTGTTTTCATTTTTAGTGTTTGTTTTGATTTTTAGCCTTTCTGCTCTGTAACTCCTACCCCTGGATTGCACCTGGAAGCAAGCTTAAGCTTAGAGAGTGTTTTTCCCTTCTAGCAATCTGTAAATACATGAAAAATAAATCTTCATCATTAAAATTATAACAGCATAACAAAACATATTATAGCTGAACAAAGTAAGATCCATTGTTACTGATATGGGGGATACAAGTAAGAACTAATTTCAAAGAGTCGATTCAGTTCATTGCTATACAGAAAAGTACAAGTGAGAATGTTTGTCAAGTTGTTGGTTAACCAAGCACTAAGCAAACAGGAAATTGCTGTGACATGCGGTTATTAGATGACCTGTTTCTGAGGGCATATGCTATGAACTACAGACTTGAATTTGCATGCTTTAGTTTGTATGGATATTGGATTTTATGGTTGCTCTTTGAAGTGCAGGTATCCCTAATACATTTAGTGGTTGCAAGAGTAATGGTAAAAATAAATAGATATTGATTATGTTGTAACTATAATACTATCTCAGTTTTTTGTCAGTGTTACACCTAGGTTTTCTGTACTGTACGTGCATTTATCACTGAACTGTCTCTCTGAAGCATCACTCTTACATTGTGTAGTGCAGTAGGGTTTTATTCAAGAACATTTACTCATTACAATAATATAAGATGTTTTAAATCAATATCAATTCATTTATTTGCTTAGATTTCATTATGTCATAACAACCATCATTACTTAAGTACTGTGCCAGATTTGAAATACTGAACACACAAACATGGTTTAATAGGCACTTCCAACCCACCTTGAACGTCAGTCTGTCCCTGATTGTAAAGTATATTGTGTGATTACTTACCTGCTGTAGAAGATAATGTGTTATTATAAATTTGCATCTTCTTTTATAGTAAATGTCAAAAACAGAATGACATATTTTGATGTTTGCATAAAAACATATGCTTTTTTTTCAATCTTTGATCGATACCCACTGCATCCGTCCTGCAATCAGGTATCATCCTCCATGCAACCTAGTCACTCATGTTATAATGAATGAGAAGACATTACTGCATCATGACTGACAAGACTGCTTTTTTCATGGAGGGGTTCTAATGTTCTTGAAGTACTGTATGCAATAAGAGTAGAACAAGGACTATAAACAAAATATATTTTGGTATGATTACACTAACTAGATATATATATATATATATATATATATATATTTTTTTTTTCTAAGACACCAGAATTAGCTAACAAAATGTACGAACAAAAAAACATGGTGTTACATCAGCATGTGGTCTGAAAACAAAACAAAATAAAAATATAAAATGCATGCTGAATATAGAAAAAGAGTTAAAATCGATGTTTCAACTTTAGGTCATCTTCAGGAATTGTCTAAAAGAGATAAAAGCAAAGTTAGTGACTTGCTTTTTTCTTAAGTTAGTGATCTGCTAACTTTGCTTTTCACTCTTTTAGATAATTCCTGAAGACCTAAAGTCGAAATGTCATTTTCAATTCTATTTTCTATTTTCAGTGTGCATTTAATATAAGCATTTTGTTTTGTTTTCAGAATTAGCTAAATTAAAAATAAATCTCTACCAAATGCTGCAGGTAAGTAATCATAATTCTTTTAGATAAAGATAGCGGCTCAATTTTCAAAGCCCTGATTATGAAGCAAGGTGCTTGCATCAAAGGGAACTGATGCAAGTGGCACCTTCCATAATACGTTGTGGCACTCCCAATTGTTGAACACAGGCTGCATTGAAAATGGGAGGCCATGTGTCAAACCTACCCTGTGCCACCCTTGCACCAAAATTGGTGGTGCACCTAGGCAGAAAGTGGATTGCACCATGGTGGGGCTGCATCATCTCCTTATTTGAGATTTTAAAAGCTCCACTGTGGCCACAAGTCGGGGTTGTCATTAGACCAGCTATGAGCTGGTCTAACAGCCCTTTTACAGCAGGTTGGGAGTGTGCTGCATGGGGGGCCAACATGGTACACTGAAGATGGATCTTGTGGGCAACCATAGTGGGTGGAGTGGGCATAGCAGGGTGTGGCATGGTACATTGGCTGCACCAGAACAGTCATGCTCTGGACTGTTCCACAGACCCCAGACAGCGTAATGTGAAGTATGTTGGTATGGACCATGTCCCAGTCCCCTGACACTACAAGCCCTGCCAGCTGTCCTGCATCATGCAAACACCCTGACAGGCAATGACAGTTCATGGTGGCACTGGATGAGGTGCTGCAGTTGGACAAGGATGTACCCGGGGCAGTGCCACCTGCCCCAATGCACAGCATTCTGTGTACTGCCATATTGCTGCTACAGGTCCCTAATAGTTATGGCAGGTGGGTAGGGCTTCCCAATAGGCAGGTGACATAATGAAGTCTAGCAGCTGGCATGTAATGGACCTGGTAACACATTTAACATAGTGTGAAATCTTTGTCCTTGCCACCATACCCTACCGTGGTGGAACAGAGTACCAAAATGGTGGGTTGGTGGTGTATACCATGCATGACCCATGTATCTGACAGTGCCACTCCCCTCTCTGTAGTAGATCATCAGCATGGCTCTGCCTGTACTGTTCTACCATGGTAGGGTACAGTGGCAGAGATGAAGCTTCCATACTCTGTGATATGTGTTACCAGGTCCATCTGCCAGACCTCATTATGGCATCTGCATAAAGGGGTGCCCTACCCACTTGCCATAACTATTAGCAACACACAGAGAGATCTGCACTGGGGCAAGTGGTGCTGCCTAGAGAACATCCCCATCCAACAACAGCACCTCATTCCATGCAATCATGGACTGTCACTGTATGTGGGGGATTTTTCATGATGTAGGACAGCTGGCAAGGCTGGTAGCACCAGAGGTCCAGGACACGGTCCATGCCAGCATACTTTGCATTACCCTGTCCGCAGGTCTGTGCCACAGTCCAGAGCACAACTGCCTCATGCCATGAGTGTACCCTGCCACACCCTGCTGTGCACTCATCACCCAATACAGCACCCCCCAGGTCTGACTTCAGTTTACCATGCAGGCTTCACCGCCCCAGCAATGTGGGTCTAGGCTGGTGTTGTGCCAGACAGTGGGGGATTTACAGGGCCTTCCGTCAAACCCCTCTGGTGCACCAAATGTTTGCCATAACACTCTGATTGTGGCAACTCTGAGGACTTTTGTGCAGGGATCCCCATTGTACTAAAATAGAGAGCATGGTCCCTGGCATGTTCCCCCAGAGTTTGCCGAAGCCGGGGATTAGCGCATCATGCACCGATCTTCTGGCTCTCTGAAAATCATGCCAAATTTGTTTAAAAAGTTTAATACCATCTCATTAACTCACCTACAGTAAAAATTCAATGATATAGGATGAAGGCAGGTAAAGTGGCACAACAGATAAGTGAACTGGTAAGGGAGGCTGGGGAAAACTGGACATGATACTGCATATTGGGACCAATGATATAGCAGGGGAAGAGACAGGGGTGGTTCAACACAGATTTATGGATTTAGTGGCGGCATGTAAGCAGATGGTGAAATCACTGACCATCTCTGAAATAATTCCAGTTCCAAGGGCTAGCACAGCTAGAAAGATAAGGATAGAGGAGTTTAATATATGGCTGAGTCAGTGGTGTAATGAGGAGGGATATGCTCTTATAGGCAGGTGGGGGAACAAATGGGTGGATAAGAAACTCTATACCAGGGACAGACTACACCTAAAGTGGGAGGGGAAAAAAGAAACTCAAAGATAAAGTAGGGGAGTACATGGAAAGGAATCTGGGTTTAAACTGCTAAGGAGGGAGGCAAAAAAGGGGAGGCCAGTGTGCCTCCCCCCTACACTAGTGGAGACAGGGAAGAGGGGGAACTGAAAATAGGGGGAATGCAAATCAGGTGAGACATGGTCAAAAAAAGAGCAAAGGTAAGGCACATACCAAGTGAAGGGTGGTGGTGCAGAATGCACAAAGTCTTGGGAACAAAGTGGCAGAACTGCAGGCTGTCTTAGCAGACAGCAGGGTAGATATTGCTGCCATCACAGAGACCTGGGCAACAGCAAACCATGACTGGGACATATCGATCCCAGGTTACTGGCTTTACAGAAAGGACAGGGAGCTAGGTGGGGGGGTGGCAGCATACATAAAGGAAGGCATTTTATGTGTAAGGGAGGAAGAGTTGGAAAGTGGGAACACAAAGGCCCTATGTCTCCAGCTCCAGACAAATACAGGAAGGAAGATAAGTATGGGGGTTGTATACAGACTGCCTAGACAGAATGAGGTTACGGACAGGGATTTATGCACACAGCCAACCAAGGCAGCAGAGAGAGGGGGAATTGTAGTGATTGAAGATTTTAACATACCCAAAATGGACCGGGTCATTCCAGCTACATCCTGCACCAGAAACCAGGTAATCTTGGATGCAATCCAAGATAGCTTCATGATGCAGTATGTGACCAGTACTATCGGGGGAAATCATTACTGGACCTGGTGCTCTCGAATGGCGAGCATCTGCAGTACATAGACATTGGGGATCCCTTGGGTGGAAGTGACCACAACACAGTGTGGTTCAATCTTGACATGGGTAAAGAGAACATCCCAACTAAGACAAGAATGCTGGACCTCAGAAAGGCAAACTTTCAGAGAATGAGAGAAATGGTTAGGGAGGACCTAGGGAACTTAGAGAGGAGCTTGGGTGTGGAAGAAATATGGGACATAATCAGAGGGGCCATACAGAAAGCCACAACCAGCTGCATAAAGATGAGGGGAAAGAAAACAAGATCCAGGTAGCCAAGCTGGATTAACAGGGAGGTGGCTAGGGTACTGAAGGATAAAAGGGCTGCATAGAGGAAAAGTAGAAAGACAATTAGGGATGAGGACGAGGACAAGTACCAAAGGCTGGCAAAACTAGCAAAGAGAGTGGTAATACAGGCAAAAGCTAAGAAGGAACTACAAATAGCAGAAGGCATAAAAAATTGAGACAAGGCCTTCTTTCACTACATCAAAGAAAAGACGGACAAAAAGGATGGCATAGCCAGGCTCAAGAAAGGGGGAAACTTAGTGGTGGAGGATGAGGCAAAATTAGAGGTTTTAGAATATTTCTGCTCCATATTCAACAGAGAATAAGGGGGTCCAATACCGCACAGTGAGAGGGGTGGGGGTGGAGCAAGTGAAGACTCAGTAGGAGACATAAGGATAGAATGGGTGAAGGAGGGCATCATGGCGTTGAAGGTGGAAAAATCCACAGGGCCTGATGGAATGCATCCCAGGGTAATAAAAGAGTTAGCAGAGTAGCTGGCAGGCACACTGACATTACTGTTTAATAAATCGCTTGACATGGGGGTGGTGCTGGTGGCATGGAAGACAGCGCATGTCATGCCACTCCACAAGAGTGGCCCCAAAGAGGACCCTGGAAACTATAGGCCAGTCAACCTGACCTTGATTGTATGTAACCTAATGGAGACAATATTGAAGGAGAATCTGGTCAAGTTCTTGAAGGATAATGGTCTGCAAGATGGTAAACAGCATAGGTCATGTCAGGCAGATCATGTCAAATGAACTTGATAGAGTTCTTTGACCGGGTCACTAGAATAGTGGAAAAGGACCAGCCAGTGGATATAATTTTCTGGACTTCACCAAAGTCTCTGACTCTGTGTCACACAGAAGGCTGATAATGAAGTTGAAGTACCTTGAGGTAGGGTAAAAGTTGGTTAGATGGGCTGATTACTGGCTGAGCGGCAGGGCACAGAGGATGGTAGTGGGGGTGTAGTTCTCCAGTACAAGGGAGGTCACAAGCAGGGTTCCACAGGGGTCAGTGTTAGGACCAGTGCTGTTTAACATCTTTATCATTGACATAGGGGAAGGCATTTAGGGGAAAATGTGCATATTCACAGATGACACCAAGCTATATGGCAGGGTGGACACCCAGGAGGGGATTTGGGAACTGAGGGAGGACCTGACCAGACTGGAGAGATGGTCGGGGATATGGCAGCTCAGGTTTAATGCTAAGAAGTGCAAGGTGATGCACATGGGGCGAAGAACCCAAGACCAGAGGACTACATTGGAAAGGTTCAGGTCATGCCATCGGAGGAAGAAAAGGATCTGAGGGTGATCATTACCAGTGACTTGAAACACCCAGCTCAATGTAAAAAGGCAGTTGCAAAGGTAAATAGGATGCCAAGATGTATTGCAAGGGGTTTCAGCAGTATAAACAGTGAGGTTATTCTGCCACTATACAAGTCTTTGGTAAGACCACATTTAGAATACGGAGTAAGATATTGGCATCCACACCTGAAGAAAGACGAACAATTGCTGGACAGAGTTCAGAGGAAAGCAACTAGAATCATAGAGGGACAGCAGGATAGATCATACAAGGAGTGGTTGAGGAACTTGTGGATGTACATACTGGAAGAGAGGAGGCAGAGGCAGAGGCAGGATATGATAGACACATTGAAATACTTGTAAGGAATTAATAGGGTAGAAAACGAGGGCCTGTCAAACAAAAGAGTAAACACCATCACTAGAGGGCACAACCTAAAACTAGTGGGTGGGAGGTCAAGAGGGATGTGAGGAAGCACTTCTTTAGTGAGATAGTGGTGACAGCATGGAACAAGCTGCCAATGAAGGTGGTGGAGACGAAGTCAGTGGGTGCCTTCAAAAGGGCATGAGATAAACATAAAGGCATGTCATGTGGCAGTGCCAGAGAAAGAACAAATATCGGGGGAGGGGAAGAGGGGGGTCAGGATCATAGGTGTAAACTTAGGGCTGAACTCAATCACTAGTACAGAGGTATTCCCTGTCTTGTCCCCATATTCAAGGGCTCCACAGTAATTGAGCAGGAGCTGAGGTCTTCCTCCGACAACCCATCCTACTCAGGCAGTACTATGTAATGCCAGATCTATTAAGAACAAGATAGCTATTATAGCTGATCTTGTTGGAACGGCAGATCTGACATGCATCACCAAGACCTGACTGGATGAAAATGCAGGCCCTGTATTGGCCTCTGCTGTTCTGGATGGGTTCTCGGTGATACACCACCCAAGATTGGATCATAGGGGTGGGGTGTAGCCATTATATTTAAGTTGGAACTGGGCTTTGTGAATGTGCCAGTGGGGCCCACCCAGATCTTTTGAGTGCATCCTGGATGAGGTTGTAGGTTGCAGGATACTCCGCATCTACTGTCCACCCGGTGATGGTGGAGAATTCCTGAAGGAGATGGCAGACTTCATCATCGACATGTCGCTGGAGTCCCCCAGGTGGTTAATTCTGGGGGACTTCAATGCCTGGGTTGATGATAAACTCTCATAATTTGGTCAAAATCTCCTCCAGCTAATAACTATGCTGGGCCTCAAACAGGTGGTTACCTCTGCTACCCATATAGGGGGTCATTCCTTGGATCTGGTGTTCCTCTTGGGGATGGAGATCACAAATTTGGGGGGAGGAACCAGTCAGTTGGTCTGACCATCATGCCATAAGGTTCAGTTTTGGGGATTCCCCCAATGGGCCTACCCCTACAGAGATGGTCCAGTACCGACCTTTGAGGGAAAGTTACCCCAGAAGGTCTATTGTCAGTGCTGGACCTATCAGGATTGTCGGGTGAATGCATTAGTCCAGTGGATCTTGTGCTGGCCTATAATAAGGCAGTGGGAGAAGCCCTGGACACAATTGCTCCTGTTCATGTTCGACCACTCACTCATCACCCAAGGACCCCTTGGTTTGATGGTTCCTTGAAGGAGTTGAGGCGAGTTGGTCGAAGGATGGAGATAGCATGGTGGAGGTCCAGCCTGTATGTTGACAGGCTTAAATTGATGGAACATTATAAGGTCTATCAATCAGAAATCACTGTAAGAAGGCAGAATTCCTGTCCAAGGAGATTTCTACTGTGCAGAATTGACTGGCTCAGCTCTTCCTGGACTGTTGACAGATTGTGCAATCCAGTTTGTCTCCAACCCGGAGGAGCCTTTTCTCAGGCCAAATGTGAGGAGTTTGTTCGATTCTTCGCAGATAAGATTGCCAGCATCAGGTCAAGCATTGGCCCGGCTCTCCCTATTAGGGACTATGGAGGTTAGTGGGAGGTGGTGAGCACTCGGTCTTTCTGGACAGGCTTTAGCTGGCTAGAACTCACAAACATTGTGAAGGTTGCCCAGACTTTGCACCCAATCAGTTGTAGTTGTAGTTTGGATCTGGGCACTACACCCCTATTAGTGGGTTGTGTAGATGTTATCCGCCTGAACATAGCTAAAATTGTCTGGAGTTCCTTGGAGAGGGGGGTCTTTCCTAATCCCCTTAAGGAGGCACAGTAGAGACACAGTATCTCATGAATTCAAGGCCAAAGGTAGATCTGAATGCCCATAAAAACATAGAAACATATAATTTGATGGCAGGTAAGGACTGCTTGCCCACTCGGTCTGTCCATTTTCCCATACTTACATTATCCACAGACCTTACTTGATCTTTTTCCCTTCCTCCTTCCCACTTTTCTTTCCACTATGACCCCCTTGTGCCTATCCCATGCATTCTTGAACCCCACCACTGTTTTCACCCCCACCACCTCTATAGGAAGGCTTTGCCAGGAATCCACCAATCTTTCTGTGAATAAGTACTTCCTCACATCTCCCTTGAATCTACCTCCCTAAATCTTCATAGCATGCACTCTTGTTCTTGAGCAGCTTTTTTCTGAAAAATATTTCCATCCTGTACCTTACTTGCCTACAAGTGGTATTTAATGGTCTCTATCATAACCTGAACAGGGAAAATAGCCCCACTACATAGTGTGCTACTTTAAAAATGAAACCACCAAGACAGGAAAAAAAAGAGTGCCACCACTGCCAATAAAAAGAATGGGCAACACAAAATAGCTATTATTGAAACAGCTTAATATTTATTTGAAAAAAACATACTATAAGCCCATATGTGTGGTTGCCCCTCATGGAGATGACAGCAAGGGTAAATGCCAACCTCCAACCAGTTTCATCCATTAGAACCATCATCAAGAGTGTAGACACAATAGAAACATAAATATTTAAGCCAAAGATTTAAAGTGCAATAAATAGTCATACAACCTTAACAAAACAGCAACAATAAAGCTTGTGAACGCATACATACAGCTGAGGATGTGAAACAATAAAAATCAATAACCTGCCTAAGAGAATTGTTACGCCCAATGGTCATATGGTCAAATAGCACAAGTTTACATTTTATATTGTGCAAAGGTACCACCAATTTTGCAACCCTTCCCAAAACAACAAACGCTGGTCAGAGCCAACAAGGCTGCATAATGCTATTTTATGGGGATTAGGCACCATCTACAGGGAAACTGCTTTTATATGAAACCTCAAGCAGCTCAATATTTCTGCCTGCTGATGACAATATTTCCCTGTGATTGCTGGTCCTGTTAAAGTTAACAAATTCTTTGGTGTCCGCAGGTACATCCCACCCTCTGACTGCCAGGCCCATTAATAAAAAAACAATTCCCTGGTGTGCAGTGGAGCCATCATTGTCCGATCACCTGCTGTGTTAATAAATAATTCCCTTGCTGCAGTATAATGTCAGTCTGGTCCGGCAGTAGGGAGAGAAGAGGCACTGTGTACCTTGACTCCCGCTACATCAGTGACCCGAGCTCAGGAACATACTCAGGTTGCCGAGGGTCGGAGAGAAGACTGAGCATTCATCAGATAGCTGTCCTGTCCCAGGGTGAGAAGGCATGCTGAATCAACCTTTGCTTCCCCCAGGGGAAGGCAGTAATCCAAGTGGAGCGGGAATGTGAAAGTGGCTAGCACAGGCTACCCACCTACCTCAGTCACGCACTACCACCTGGATGACTGGCTCAGTTCTAGATGTGAGTGAGTGATTGGGGGATGATGGCTCTCCCCTTCCTGGCCCTATCATGGGGGACCAATCCATGGGGAACTTTAGACTTAGTGGTCTAGGACAGGGAAGTGGCAGACAGGGGAAGAGGGGACAGGACTGAGAGCCTGCCTGCGTCAACTAGCAAGGCAACAATGTTTATGGAGGGGGGAAATGCTGCAGTATGTAGGACCTTAACACATAAACACAACCCTCCCACAACGGGAGTTACAGTAAATCTACCAAGTACAGATAATATGTATAGGGTCTCCTACCAGGGTTTTATGGAGCCAGTGAGAGGAATATTAAAGGGATGAGGTTTCTTAGATCTGTAGAATAAGGATCTGCAGTTCCTAGATGATTACTAGGAAGGATAAGAAAGGTTAGACATATTGTTATACTTATCTGATGGGGAAGGAGTTCACATCCTGTGAGACTGTGAAAGTAAAGAGAAAAAGGTTAATATGGAGTAAATGCAGTAGTAGGAGCAGTACAGAGGCTAGAGATACAAAACGGGTGAAGTATAGTGTAAAAGGTAAAAAAAAATATTGCTTTACATAGAAAGTTACAGAATTAAATGAAGTAACAGACATAGAGGCATGCTTAATTTAAGTAGTATACTAATATCATTATCTGTTTACCATGAGCATCAAAAACAAAACACAAAAAACAGAATAATGAAATGTTCGTAACCAAGTTACTCATGTGTTTTCAGCTTGACTTTCACATCGTTTTTAGTGTGTGGGGTATATCATTTTAAGAGATCTGTATATATGAGATGCACATTTGTATTCCTCAGACCCACCCCCTGAAGAATGCCCATTGAAGGGTTGAAGAACTGGGGCTAGTGGGTGCACACCAGCATTTTGCCAAAAACAAAATCTTGCACTGAATCTACACTATGAGTGATGAGCTTTCTTTTCTGATTGCAAGCTGGCTGCTTTACTCATGCACCACCTTTTTCCAGTGCACAGCACTACACTACTTAAACTATAGCCACAGCACTGACCATCACAGGACTAACCCTTCCACCCCCTACAGTTACAGGACTGTACCCCCCCGAGAGTCACATGACTGAAACCCTCCACTGTCAATCACAACACTGGACACCCACCCTTGACAGTCACAGTACTGATCCCTATTCCTAATAGTCCCAGCACTACACCCCACTACCATGACAGCACTGACTCCATACCCCCTAAAGTCACATGGATGACACTCTTCACAGTCAGTTACAGTAGTAATCTCATCCCTAACTGTCACAACACTGTACCACAGTCACAACACTGAAGACCATGCCACACAGTCTGGACTGACTCCTGCCCACCCCAAACAATCACTTAGTTTGGCACCTTATACGACCTTCCTGCTGCATGTACACTTCCAGCAAATACTTCAGTCCCTCAAAGCTGCAGAATTGTGCAGAAGCAGACCTCTCAAAAGTCACAGGAATGACTCTCACTCTGACAGTCACATAAGTTACACTGTATCCCTGACAGTTACTTATCCGACCCTCTTCCCGATAATCACCAGACTGTACCACCACTTTGACATTCAAAGTGCTGACACCCACCACCATCAGTCACAGCAATGACTACCACTCAACAGTCATAGGACTGTGCCAGCCAGCCCCAGTCACAGGATTGTTCCACCACCCCCACACCCCCCATAGTCACAGGACTGTACCAACAACCCCTCCACACACAGTCGCAAGACTGTAACACCCCCTCCTTCACAGTCATGGGGTTGTACCCCCCACCACAGTCTCAGGACTGTACCACCTCCCCACACTGAGAGGACTGTACCACCCCACTGACAGTCACAGGAGTGACAACCTCTACTGACAGTCATGACAATGACCACTCACCTCTGGCAGCTGCAGCCCTGTTTCACACCACTGAGAGTCACAACACTTTCTTGCTATTTCCAACAGTCACAAAACTGCCTCCCAAACCTTGTAGTCACAGCAATGATCATACACCCCTGACAGTCAAAGTACTGATCCCTATCCCCCCCCCCATAATAACAGCACTAGTGAAAGCACTACACCCCACCCCCATCTTATAGCACTGATTATCCATCCCCAACAGTCACAGCACAGCCACCTCACCCCCAAAAGTCACAGGACTGACACCCTCTACCATTAGTCACAGCAGTAATTTCCATTCCCTGATAATAACAGCACTAAGCCATGACACCTAATGGTCAATGCACTGACCACCCATCCACAACAGCCACAGCATTGCCCCCTCACCCACAACAGTCACAGGACTGAGGCCCACGCCAACAGACACAGACCTAAACCACCCCTTCAATAGTCACAGAACTAACACCTACCACTGTCAGTCACAGTGGCCACCTATCCAACAGTCAGTGTTGATCCTCATCCCCCAAAAGTGACAGGACTGTCCTCTACCCACAACAGTCACAGAACTACCCACCACCACCACTGTTAAATCACTGTCCCCATCAATCTGCAACAGTCACAAGGCTGATACCCTCCACAGTCACAGCAGTGACCAACACTTCCAACAGTCACCACACTGCCCTCTCCACTCCCAAAAGTAACAGCTCTGCCCCCTACCTGGCAGTCATGGCACTGGTCACAGACCCCCTCACAATAACTGGACTGGCTCCCCATGCTCGACCATTACAGCACCGACACCACAACCACAAAAATCACAGTACTGACCCCCACCATTAACATAGCACTGCCTCTGAACCTCTCACAACAGTCATAGGACTTACCTTCCCCCCTTACAGCAATGCACCTGACAGTCATAGCACTTACTACCAACTGCTGGAAGTCCCAGCACTGACCACACCTCAGTCATAAAATCTTTTAAAAAATTGTTTAGATACTGGCAAACCATTGAAGAGAGTGCTGGGGTAAAAACTGGCATTTTCTGGTAGATATTGTGTTAGACTAGTAAGATTTTCCTTTAACTAGCTCAAAAGACTTGTACTGGAGAGTGTAACCAATAAGTACATCAGCATGGCTAGTGGAAGAGTCTGTGGGGTTAGTGAATTTCCCCAGTCACTAGTCCTGCTGGCTAGTGGCTGAAAGACTTAATTTAGACCCCTGGAGTGGATCATGACATCCACAAGATGGCACCCTAGACATTATTGCCCTCTAAGCATCCTGCTAGGAGTCAGAAAACCCACATCCCAGTCCCCCCCTCCCCCACAACTGGACAACTCTTTCAGTGCCAGTTTCTTGTTTGTTATACTTTTACCTGGACACCCAAAATGATGGCAACAAAGATAGGTAGAAGGGACCTTGGTTTAATCCCTCATGCAAGGGACAGCACACCATGACAGTACAGCATTGCTCCATATACTATATTGTAGTGCCAGTCTTCACAGTATGACAGTGAATATCCTAATAATCAGACTGCCTATACGGTATAAGTTGTATGTCATACTTATTTCAGTTCTGGAGTATGTGGGACTCTTGAATGTACTGCAAATATTAGATAACCAACAAAAGAAAAAAGAGACAGCTGCAAGTACTTCACACTTCTGTTGTGTAAGATACACATAATATATAATGATTCTAAACATACACCGAGTGGTACAGCACATGGACAACAAGCTCTGTATATTACACTTTACATTGCTTGGCTTGTTAAACAGGGTTCCGGAATGTATAAATTCACATCTGCTTAAGTAAGGGATTTAGACATGTGCACAGCATGATGCTGGCATCACAGGAAAAAGCCTGGCTTTCTCAGTCCCAGGCCAGAATATCTCCTAGCAGCCACGTTTGTAAGACAGAGGCATAATCATTCTCTAATCATACTGAATAGCAGGACAATTAATAGCAACTGCTATCTGTAAATGGCTTTGCTGACCTATATTTGTGGATCCTGCAGTTCTGTTTACTTCTTGATACACTACATGCCATTCCTTACAAAGATTTCTTTGAAATACCATTGTAATACCTGTTCTTTACTATTGTACTACCACTGCGATTTCCAGTGTATTACCATTGTAGCTTTCATAAATGGTATCACAGTGGATTTGTTCCACTTCCATTGTGATACCATTGTAACCATTATGATACCATGCAGACAGTAGTAGTTCACTGGTAACACCACCTCTGCTGGTACCACAGTGGTAGCAATGTTCACCATTGTGATACCACTGTTTGCTGGTATCACAGTGGTTTTGTTCCAATTCCAGTGGGATACTATTGTGTCAATTGTGATACCATCAACACCCAGTGGTAGCACAGTGGCAAACTCTTGTGCAACTGTTGCACAGTGGTGAATTCCAGTGTGATACCACCACACTTTGTATCACAGTGGATTTATTTTAATTCCATTTCACTATTATTGAGACCACTTAGGTACCATGTGTCAGTGGTAGCACAATGAGTGCAGCTGCAGTGGAAATACAATGGTCTCATTCCATGCTTTATGCTGGTGGTAGCACAATGGTCATGGAGCATGGTATCACGGTAGCCTGCGTGTGTCACTGATAGTACACGGACCACATTGTTGGGGGAAAACCTGCCAGCAGAGTGATTCAAAAAAATAATTAAGGCACATCCGACAAGATCATACCTCCTAGGACTCAACCCCCTAATGTCTCTATTTCTATACTTTGTACTTTTTGCATTCTTACACTCTAATGTCTGCATTAAGATAGTTTTTCTAGGTAAAACACCTTCATTTTGTGATGGTGGAAACTTAGCAGCATAGTGGAACTATTTCAAATGTTACATCACCAACCACTTAACAAGTGAAAGCCTGGTGTCATAATACTTGGGGTAGTACTGTTATAGGTTAGCATCCTAGCCCAGATAATAGATGTCTTATCTGGTTCCTATGGAGCCTGGGATAAGGGTGTCTCAAAAGAACATGGTACCTGTAAAACAAGAACTACAATGGGGTCACTAAGGATCTACAGCTCTTTATGTACTATTATAAGCAAGGTAGGGTAAACAAAAACAATACTAATCTGAAATATATGGTCGGTGTCCTCCTCCTACATCTGATCAACATCCTGTCAGATCTGTAGATATAAAAGGGAAATGGGACAGTATAAAGAATGAAAATATTTATCAGCTATTGTAGGTCAGTTGGAAAGTACCTGTGGAGGTTGAAAAAAAGATGGCTTGTGTATGGGTGGATGGGGGGAGGGTTACTGCACCTGTACCACACCAATGACTTTGGTGTTAAAATAGACTGGTCACTCAGGAGCCATCATGGTGGGGAGGATTCAGTGTCCCTAGGACTGATCTCTGTTGGGGGTGAGGGCCATGCTGCTCCACCCATAAACCAACACAGGGCAGGATGAAGACAGCAGGTGCCCAATATTTAAAAATGCCGAAAGTGGAGTGCAATAATTAGTGCTGTGCTTTGTGATATCACATGTGTGCAAAACTGTTGTATTCAGATGGATAGCACATGGCATTATCCCTCTGAATACAGGGACATTGTGTCAAGGCATTATGCTACTTAGCACACCTGATAGTACACAAAAAGCTAGGTCCAGCAATGGCTTTTGTGTGGACACCATTTGCAGTATTTAAAAGTCCTCCTTCAAATTAGCCCATTGGGCATACAAGGTGCCAAGGGTCATTTCCATGCCCATTATGGGCTCATTTGCATGGGAGTGAGACTGCTTTGCCCAGCACCCCCCAGCTGCTCAACCCAGTGAGTTGTCCCTGGTGCTAGTGGCATCCCTCCACCCCTCCAAACCAAGTCTTGTGAAAGACAGATATATCCCTGGCATCCAGTGGTGCCCCCCCATATCCAGTCCTGCAATGAAAGATTTATCTTTGGCATCCAGTGATCTCTCCCCCCAGCCGACTGCAGTCCCATTCAAGTATGGTATATCCTGGCATACAGTGGTCCTTCCCCACGCCCAATCCCAGTCCATGTAGAAAAACAATTTCCCTGGTGTCCTGTAGTCTCTCTCCACACCCAGTCCCATCCTGGGAACACCATCCCACCCAGTTTCCAAATTCCCCCTTCCTGACAGTCACACTGTCCTTGCATGGCAAGGGCAAAAAAAGCACAAAGAACGAACCTCTACTGCACTGAGGACCATAACAGAAGTAAGAAGCTGGGTTGTAGCAATCAAGTAATTGACTGTTTGGTCAGGTCTTTCTTTCATATTTGGAATAAATTCAACGCTACTGGACTGAGGACCATAACAAAAGTAAGCAGTCGGGTTGTAGCAATCAAAGTAATTGACCATTTGGTCAGGTCATTCTTCTATATTTTGAATAAATTCACTTTGATTGTGACAGCCTGACTGCTTACTTTTGCTATGTTCCTGAGTGCAGTAGCAGTTCATTCTTTGTGCTCTTGTGTGTTGGGAAGGCTACCCTTCTAGCTACTGCACTGACCTGCTAATGCTGATCTCAGCACCTACCTCTGGGATTGCATTAGGAGCAAGGAAGTCCTTTCCCCCAACAAAGCCCTGTCCCAAACTGAGATCGGCACCCCCAACCAATACCCAGTTAGCAGCTAGTGGTCTCCCTGTCACCCTCGGCAATGACATCGACCCCCGGTCCCCCTTCCTGTCAGTCGGTGCCACAGTTCAATGACAGTGAGTGGCATAGTCCACTTTGCATAACCATGGCCACCTTCCATCTATCTGTACCAGGGAGTGCAGCCTATGAATAGGACAAAGCACATCACTGTGTCATATACAGTAAATAAACTGTGCTACCTGCTACAGATAGATGCTGGGTGGCCGTGGTCATGTGAGTTGGGCTGTGCCACTTGTCATTATTGAATTGCAGCAGTGACAGACTGGTAAGGGGACTGTAGGTGCTTTGGGTAAGAGGGTGGCCACTAACTACTAACTGGGTATGGGCTAGGGGGTACTGCTTATGGTTCAGAATAGGATTTTATTGAGGAAGGCAGGACTTCTTTATTACTGCCATGCCAAGGGCAGTGCCACTGTCACAGGGCATTGGCAAACTGAGACTCATTTCCAGGATAGGGATCAGCTGTGAGGATGGATCAATGAACACTAGGGTAACTGTGTTCCTACACTGACTGAGATCAGGTTGGGGAAGTGAACACTGAATGTCAGGGATATATCTTTCTGTAAGTAGACTTGGATTGGGCGGGAGGAGTGAGCACTGAACACCATGAATATATCCTACATTAATGAGACTGGGTTTGGAGGGACAGGGGAACCACTGAACAACAGGGATATATCTTCCTGTAATGGGGCGGGGATCAGGCAGGAGGAAAGGATCACTGGATGGCAGGGATACAACTTTCATTAATGGGACTGCGTTCAGAGGGAGTGTGCTCCACTTGTCACTAAGGACTACTGTCTTGGGATGGGAGGGCACCGACACACTACCTTCAGCAACTGCTAGGGCTGTGCCAGATTAAGGTGAGGGTTAGGTCAGCATTATCTTCTCTGCACAAGGTGACCATGTAAAGCACCCTAGCACAGAGAAAATACTGTGAGTATTGAGCTGTGACAATATTCTGGTCCCCACTTTGATTTGCATAATTTTGACTTGCATCCCCTCCCCGGTTTACCTAGCACAAACCTGGTTTGCATGCACTAACCGGTCTTTTAAATATAGGACAATGATGCAAAACCTAGTTTGCTTGGGTAAACTAAGATCTGGAGTTGGGCAAACATGTGAATATCAGGCCCCAGCTGTCATACTCCCCTTCACCATCAACAGGACTTCAGACCAAACTGGTAGGGAATCTTGGGGGGGGGTGAAGTTTTCTTGGCTGATGAAAGTCTATGGAAGGAGGATGGGGATGATGATCCTTCCTTTCCTGCCTCCCTTATGGAGGGAATAAATGGCTCTTATGAAGGCCCAAATTTAGTTCCTGGGATGGTGGATGATGTTGCTAGGTGGCTGGTGGCAATATGGTACTCCTTGGTGATGAATGGCCTGCAGAAATTGGGGTGCCATTCTGCCCTATCAGTTGCCATTTTCCCCTCATTTTCACACCCATCCATTTCTTCTAACACAGAGTGCAGTCTAGTCAGACCTCGACATACACATCATATCTGACCTCTACACCACTGAATGGTAGCATTAAACCAGCTGACAAGTTTATAAATTGTTTAACTGACCTGGATGGATCAAGTTGACCCTCAGGCCACTGGCATTTTTTCACAAAGGGATGCACTGGCTAAAGTGAATCATTTCAGTGAGCATTTAATGACATATTCTCAAGATGCAGGTGATGTAACCCAAGCCAGCGGGCCAGTATAGTTAGGGTTTGTGGGAGTGTTGAATGTAAAAGGGCAATGTTTCCTGGTTAATAACTTTAAATTGGTTTCACAGATTTTCCTGAAATGTGGCATGCATCATCTGCTGCAGTAGGTCTGTTGATGTACCAAATTTGGTGTGAATCCCTTTTGAAGTTTTTGAGATATGAAGTGTTGAAAATACAGAGATGTTCCTGGTTTTTGTTGTTTTTTCGGCCACCTGTATCTCAGAAATGGCTTTGGGTGCCGGGCTGAAATTTTCAGAGTAGAAAGCCTTGGCCTCAAAGATGGGCATTTTGAAGGTTTGGTAGAACAATAGTAACTCATTCTAAAGTTATTCAATCTTGAATTTGCCATTATTTCCTATGGGAGAAAATAGATGTAAAAGTGAAAGTGATTTTCACACACTGTTATCCAGTTTGGCATACTTTGCACCTAAATAACTTTGCAACACTCCAACAGATTTGCAGGAAATTTGACAAGCATCAGCGTAGGGTATAGGTCTCTTGACTTGACAAATCTGATTTGAATCCCTTGTTTGGTTTCTGAGATACATAGTATTGAACTAAACAGATTTTTGAGGGTTTTGCTGATTGTTTATTAATGTTAAAAGGCATTTTTTGGATCTTAATAAATGTGTAATTGTTAAAGCCTAACACTTGTCCTGCCCTCCCTTTAAAGACATCTTCCTATTTTCACCATCTGCTTATCTATCAGCTTTGTTTAGCACCTTTTCCACTATCTACTCTACAATTCCATACCTGAGCTTCCTCCTTTGCACCCTCTACATAGCCCCAATAATCTTCAAGTTGCCTTGGTGCCCTCCTGCCTTAGCTAAAATGTCCTATTTTAACCTACATTTTATATCTTAAACTATATCCACTGCCGCTAATTGGGCTTCCAGCTAGTGGCCATGGCTAATCCTGCCAGCTGCCTGCTTCTCCATCCTCCGGCTGACCAGGACACATTCATAGACAGATCCACTGCCCCTGATCGGGCTTCCAGCGAACGTCCGCAGTTAATCCTGCCAGCCGCCTCACCCCATCTTCCTGCCAACCAGGACACCTTCAAAGCTGAGGAAGAGTCCCGATTGCTCCAGGAAGGCAATGCACGGCTCTGATAGGCCACCACCTGCTGCCTCCCTCCTTTAATTGGACCGCTGTGTTCCGCTTAGCCACTGATTGGCCCTGCCTTTTTCCTTTTGGATTTTAAGTTTCTGGTCTTTGGCACCCACCTCTTTGCATTGACTTTTGCAGAAAATGTGTGCCCACCCCCCCACTCCTACCTTTAGTAAATAGACTTTAGCTCCACCCACTCAACTTTGGTATCCACCCTGCTTGAACATTATTGGGCTCACTTACTTGGGACCCCCCTGCTCTCTCCCTCTCCTTACTTCTCCTCCATGGGTGACTTTTGCCCTATAGACCATCTTGATTATCTTTACACATCTTCTAATCACTGTGGCTCTGCCTCTTCTGCCTTTTCATCTCATTCTCTTCTGCTCCCTGCTGCCACTGTTTTTCCTGCCTGGAACTAGATACCCCTCTCTTCCACTAGGCTACAGGATTGACCTTATCTACACCCACTCTGGTACCCTTCCAACTGAGCTTGTCTATACCCTCCCATTCTCCTCTGGGGATGGCTGGCAACACCTGAAGAACCATGATAGGGTGGTGTATGTTCACCTGTTGCTGTTCTTAGCACTGGCTCATATTACTTCACTTTGGAATCTAAGACAGAACCACTGCAATAGACTGTGCATGAAACAGGTAAACAAATCTGCCCTAAAACAATTAAGATGGTGCATTCTGAAGCTTCTGCTACTCCTGCTGCAGCTATCTGGGAATGTTCACCCAAATCCTGGGCCTAAAATTCCTTGCTTCGACCATCAATTGAGACACCCTGGGACACTCACCCTGGCATCTCTCAACATCTATAGCCTCCTGCCTAAACTTGATGCCCTGCAAATATTCACTAACCAACATAACCATAAAATCTTTGCAATCATTGAAATCTGGCTATCACTCAAAATTCCAGACACTGCTGTTACCCTGCCAGGATACAATGTCTTCAGACTTGACAGGAGTACAAAAAGAGGGGGAGGCTGTGTTATGTATCTCAAAGACACCCTCCTGGGTCACTGCTTACCTTCCCCCTTCTCGGTTTCTTCTACACAGATTCTACCTATTGAAATTATGTTGGGGGCTCACAACAAAGCACTGACTGTTGCTGCTGTTTACATTCCTCCAAAAGAACAAGGTAAAGGCTTCAACTCAGTCTTGGACCTCATCCGTGCCGAACCCCCTGACTTGGAGTAGCTCCTAATGGGTGATTTTAACATCAATTGGCTAGCCACTGACACAGGGAGCCTCAAGGATGCCATCTCAACAGCCAACCTGGCACAGATGGTAGTCTCCCCCACCAGACATAATTATAAAACTGGTGCAAGCACTCTCCTGGACTGGATACTGACCAGCCATCCCTCCCACATCTCGGATGTTTCTGTTCTTCCAGATACACCAAGTGACCATTCCCCAGTCAGCTGCAAATGGTCAAATACATTCTGAAAGATCCCCCACTAAATTAATCAATAGTAGAGTCCTCCCACGCGGTCAGTTGAAACACCTCAAATCCTACCTCTGACAGCTCGACTGGTCTCATATATTCAATGCTTCTGATGTCAACTCAGCCTTGGATTTCTTCATCAACTTCTTCAATGCTGCCTGTGACACCTATGCCACTTTCAAAAGGTGCAAAATCAAAGGCCTTTGCAATCTTCGGCTTTCCACTGAACTACTTATGGATCTGAAAGCAAGGGACCTCCTCTGGCTTCAGGCATGGGCCACTGGAAATCAAGCCGATATTCAGAACTGCAAACAGGTGCGAAATGACTGCACTAAATCAATCTGCCAGAAGAAAAATGCATACTATAGAGATACCCTCATGAACACTGGGGAAAAGAAAAATCCTTCCGGGACAATCTTAAACATGTAACTGGGAAACAGCCAAAAACTTCACCTGCTATGTTGGTTATTGATGGTGGCATAACTCTCGACACTAACACAATTGCAAATACTTTTAATACTGCATTCTCTGACCTTAGTAGTGTTCTCCCTTTGGACTTCATCAGTGATGACCACCCTCCTTCTCCTACCCTCAGCCCATAACCCCCTCCCTCCAACCACCCACCATTTTACTTTAAGGAAGTCAGGCAGCATGAGGTCCATAAATACATCTCTAATGCAATTGTCTAATCCAGAACTAGTGGGAACTCACTTGACCTCAAGCTGGTGTCCCTCACCCTTGATGAAGTGCTACTTCCACTAACAAACATTTTCAACCTCTCCCTCTCCCTCAGCCAGTTCCCTGACAGATGGAAATCAGCTACAGTAACCCCGGTCCACAAAAGTGGGGACAAGGACCTGCATGTGAACTACTGGCCTATCTCCATACTCCATCCCACCCAATGCCATTGAACGTATGGTATCTGACCAGCTAACAAAATACCTGGATAAATGCAACATCCTCTGCTCCCAACAACAAGGCTTCCATACAGGTCACAGTACTACATCGACCTTCCTTGAATTCACCGGTGCTATCCACAGCTCATTGGACAACAGCCTCCTAACTGGGTCGGTCTTCATAGACCTGACCAAGGCTTTTGACATTGTACATCATAAACTATTAATCACACAGCTACATTCTTCTGGGCTTTCACCTAAGTCCACTACCATGTTCAAGAACTACTTGGAGAACCACTCCCAAAGAGTGAAAATAGCTGATGTTCTCTCAGATGCATGTCCTGTTCACTCAGGAGTTCCTCAAGGCTCCATTCTTGGGTCACTTCTTTTTAGTCTCTTTCTGAATGATCTTCTACAATCGTGTCCTGCCCAAATCCTTCTTTATGCTGACGACATCATCATCCTCTCCACTCACAGGGATCTGGGCAACCTTCAAAAGAGTCTACAGCTTGCCTTCACCTCCATTGAAACTTGGTTTAGTACACATAAATTGGTTCTCAACTATAAAAAAATGAAGGCCATGCTCTTCTGCAGCCTACACAACAAACACAGACTCAATCCCATCATGATCAAAAACTGCCTTGGTGTAACTCTAGAACAGGTTCAATCCTTTAAATATCTAGGAGTTACCATCGATTGTAACCTATCATATGCTACACACAATGACAACATTGCCAAGGCTACCAATACTCGCATTGGCATACTCTTCAAGCACAGACAATGCCTTACCTCAGATGTCTTAAGGATTGCAGATCAAGCTCAGTAATCTCAATAATCGACTATGGCCTGATTGTCTATTTCTCTACCTCTGCCACTGCCCTCAGGTGCATATCCATTGCATTAAACAAAGCTTGCCATCTCATAACCGGTGCACATCATCTCACCCACACATGTGATCTCTAAGCACAGACTGGGTGGCTTCAACTTTCAAACTGGATCAAGTACCAAACATGCCTTATGGCAAAGAAAATAACACTAGGCCTTGCTCCCCCAGGTGTCCGAGCTCTCCTCTGCCCAGCATGGACTACTCACATCATCAGGGGCTCTGAATCCCAACTACTGCATATCCTGAGTTTCTGTACCACACAAGGGCAAATATCTTTTGCACACACACCTCCCAGCTGGTTCAATGGTCTCAACATTGACATCGCCTCAATGCCAAAGCTTGGTCCATTCAAATCCAGTCTCCATCATTTCCTGTCTGCATCTAGCTCCTGTGACTGTCCTTCCTAATTTTTCTCCTCTTTCATCTATGCTTTTTCCACCTAGCACTTAACCCCTTCCCCTCATCTCCCTCTCCCATACACCCACTCATCCTCCACTCCTCCCACCCACCTTCCCTACCCCCTTTTAGCATTTTAATTGATATTTGACAAGTGCCTTTGGCTGCAACCCACTAGTGTGTCTCTCTTCCATCCCATGTTAACCCTGTTACCAGACCTTCTTCTGGCATTTTTGCCACTGTATTGAATGTATAAAACTGTATGTAACTGCCTGTAACCCACTGTTATACTATTATTCAGTGTCTTGCTTGAATTGTACCTCATCCAACGTGGAACCTTTGTAAAAGAGAGTTGGATCAAAGGTACTTGCAATCCTAAACTCAAATAAATAAAATAACTAAAAAGTGATTTCTACAAAATTTAATAATAAGTGATAAAGTTTATCTCAATAGCTTTAGCCGTTTCTGAGATGCAGAGTGTTAAAAATAAAGTTCTGAGGGTTTGACACTTTTTTTGTCCACCTGTATCTCAGAAACGGCTTTAGCTTCTGGGCTGACATTTTCAGGGTAGAAAGCCTTGGCCTCACAGATGTGCCTTTTGAAGATTTGGTGGGAAAATATAAATTTGTTCCAAAGTTATGATGTTGACTTTCCCATTATTTAAAATGGGGAAAAATAGATGTCCCACACAACACAGGATTCTGCTTTGAACTAATATTCTGCTTTGAACTAGGATTCTGATTCAAACCAGGATTGTGCTTTAACCTAGGACTCTGGTTCAAACCAGGATTTTGTTTTGAACTAGGATTCTGCTTTGTATGAGCCCTATGGAAAGGGATTCTGCACTAAACAAGGATGCTGTTTTGCAGTACTAAATTCCTTTTGGCAGCCAGAATCAACACAGTGGGGGAAAAGGAACCAACAGTCAACCAACCCTGCCTATTCTACAGCCCCCAAGGCCCCACCCCAGGCTGCATAAACCCTAGAGGTTTTTTTTTAAACATAATCTATACTGTGGGGTGATCTTCCAGACTTTGTTTTCTACAACACTGTGAACTGAGATGTAAACTTACTGTAGGACTGAATGAAGTGCTGACCTTTTTGCTAGTTTTCCAGCCAGTGTTTTCAATTGAGTTTAACACCCTGGTAAGTGCACCTCATGCTTGAAGGCTAAAAGTTATGTGCCGTTGAGCTACTGTCTTTTGTGCTTTTTGCTATTTCAGTATCTTATCCGCCCCCACCACCAGCACAGTAGGACACTGCAGAGCCCACTCCCAGTGTCCCAGATAAAACACCCCTCTCCCCACTGTGGGATGCTGGGGAACCCACTTCCTTATATTTCTAGTTAATAATCTCTGTTTACAAACAAGAATATTATTTTTTTTTGGCAGTAATGTGTTCTGCCTGTTTTGTTGTTTCTGTTAAAGCAGCAGTGCAATAAACAGTTAAAGAGCAGGTGCGCACTGTCAGGTACCCAGCCCCCTGCAAACATACATGATAGATGACTTTGTCAGTGTTGATGGTATTAATAATACACCATGCGATCCCGTCTGTTTAAGTATGAACAGTCAGTACAGCTCTCAGTCCCCTATCCACAGCTTAATAATCCAGAGCAACAGCAGTAGAATACATGTCCCAAAAGTTTATTTTACCATCACATAGCTAGAGATGCCCCTCCCCACATAGCAATTCAAACACTGTTGTGTGGTACCTGTGCTGTGTCAAGGCTGAGGTGGTAAATAGTGTTATGTGGAATTTATCCTACTGCAATGATTGTGGGTCACTAAGCTCTGGACAGTGACTGAGAGCCATACTGACTGGCCTTCCTCTTCCAGTCAAACAGTTATAGCACCCTGAATGTGTTCCCACAGAAAAGCAGGCATTTCCTGAATCTGCTGACATGCCACCATGCAGGCAGGTACCCCCATGTTAATTTTGTGACATTAGAAAATGAATGGCGAGTGTGCACTCCATCGGCTGTATGGGTGCAATCTCTCTGCAGCTGTTAGTGCTATTTATAGCTACAGTTTAGAAAACTAAAGGTGACTGCTGTAGTAAGAGTGTCTGTTACTTCACTCCTGCGGTCCCTTTGATTTCTGTAAATATCAACACTAAGTAGCATGAGACACTGTAGAAAAATCATGCCCATACATGTCAGTGGAGTGCATACTCTCAATTCATTTACTGACATCCCCAAATTAACATGGATGTGCCTGCCTGGGGGTTGCGTCTGCTGGTTTCGGACACTGCTGTGTTTTTCTTTGGGTACATACACATTTGGGGTGCTCCAACTTTGTTACTGGACTGGATCACATGGTATTGTTAATGCCCCTCAACACTGGAACATGTCAGCTATAATATATGTTTGATGGGTACTAGGTAAAAATAATCACCTAACAATGAGCTTCTGCTCTTGAACAATTTTGACTTATACAGTTTTACTCTGTTTCTAATTGTCCCTTATTTACTGACTTGTTTGTATGATACCATTACTTCCACAATTAATGTTCCTCTGCATTATAAAAAGGTCATTAATTAAAGTTCAAATGTGATGACTTGCCATTTGGCAAGAAGTGTCACATGGTCATTCATTAATGCCCCTCTCAACCGACAGTTGGCATGCTTATTGTAGAAAGTTTTTTTTTTTTGCTTTTTACAGTTAGCCATCCCATTTTATAAGTGCGATATTATCCACTCCAGCCCATGGGTGTATCAGGGCATTAATGCACTTCCCAGCAGGAGTAAGTTACTCTGGCAAGCCTTCATGCCTCACATTGCACCCAGGACATGCATTAACGCCCTGACACATCCATGTTCTATCGTGGGTTCCTTGTAGCATGCTTACTCCCTTTTTTCAGATGTGAAATAACAGTAGTGCTCCTTTTAATGTTGTTCTGAACCATTGTTTTAATCAGTTTACCCAGCTGTTTTTGAACACCTACTGCTCCGTCATGTAATGGTGGTGTACCATGTCCTACTGGATTGCATGGTACTTCATTGTAGTCCCAACAGAAAGGATTTGAAATAATACAGTAGATGTACAAAAACTGGTCTGAATACTAATGAAAACCTGCAGCAAACAAGATTAAAAGGAGCGCTGTTTATTATGTCATATGTGAAAAAAACGTAGTCCAGCAGATGTAAATTGTGGAAATAAGGGTTTCATATAGACAAGTCAGTAGATAACTACTACCAATTGAAAACTGCATAGAAAAGTACAGGTAAAAATTGTCAACCATTTATTGCACTGCTGTGGTAGTTTTCATGCAATATATGTTGTTAGTTACTGTTGAATGTGTTCTGATTTTTCAGCATACCCACAACAACCACAATCAAAATACTCTACCATCACCCAACACAATTACTGTACAACCACCTCAGAAAAAAAAATGACTATGATATGTGAATATAGCATGCTTATACTGCTATCTTGCTACATCATTCAGCATGCAGTATTAGTGTCCTGACCCCAGATAAAGAATAATCATAGGAGAAAATGTGCTGAAAAGTCACACTTATTTCAGGACACACTGATTAAGGCATGTAACAAAAGCCACAACTCTGCATAAGTGTACCCACTAAAATGGCTGCTGTTTAACTGCCATGAAAAGGCCCGACCCCAGATGAAGAATAATCACATGAGAAAATGTGCTGAAAAGTCACACTTATTTCAGGATGTACTGATTAAAGCATGTACCTACAGTCACAACTCTGGTGCCTGCTGCTGCTGCTGTTGTACTTCTGTTTTCTGCTGCTGCCACTGACTGAGCTGATGCACAGTGTGTTGCCAAATGATGATAGCCACAGATGACCATTGGGTGAACCATACTGTGATGTTCTGGAGGACCATTAATCTGCTGGGCTGACTGAAATATACTGCCCTATGTCATGTATTCATGCCACCATTGGTAAGTTACTGTATGTTTCATGTTCATGTTTTTTCAGATACCCAGACATTTACTTTCTATATATGTAATCTTAATTTTTTTTTTCTTTCTCAGGTTTTTGAGTTCTACTTTGGTGGAGCACATTTTGGCTTGCTGCTGACTTTTGCTCTATGAAAACTGCCAAGCCATGAAAGGTAAGTATTTATTTCTTTTTGGGGGGTGGATGGGTGGGGCATAATTTTAAAACAAGCTTCAATAATGGTTTTGTCTTCTTTAAGGGTTTTCTGTGTATCCTCCAGATTCATACAAGTTGCACATGTTCTGATTTGAAGAAAGCACCAGTGACAGCAGACAGCGCCTAAATGTTACCTGCAAAAAGACAAAGAAGAAATTATTCTAAGTTCATTGCACTAAAACATTCTATTACAAGTTTGGCTGTTCCTGTCTGTTATATCAGCTTAAAGTACCAAGCTATTAGTAAGCCATTACAAGACCAACTAACAGGTTTAGTACATGTGACATGCACTGGCCCACTCTTACTGTACATTACATGATGTGTAGTCATGACCAGGATAAAACTTAGTACAACCATGGCGTGCTGAAGTAAGCCAGTGACAGATGTGCATGAAAAATATATTATCTGGCCTGTATGTCACCTCCGTTGTATGTTTTACACTGGCTTGAAAAAATGAAAGACAAAAAAGAACAGCTGAAGTTTGATACTTACCTGAAAATTATATCCTTTAGGTGGTTTCTGTACTACAGTACTCCAGTCCTTTTACACTGTTTGTATCTGGAACCCTAGAAAAAACACAAATCAAAGTCAGTTGCCGGTATTTGGTGACAAAGTCATCTATAAAATGGTTATGGAAGCATTCTCTCAGTTCAAGGAAAAAACATAATATGACAAATTAGTACCTACTCACTGTAAACTAATGATAATACAAAGCATGGTTGCTGTGGCTGGCTGCGGGTTCCTTCAGGGCATGGACACAGGTACACATTCTCTGTCTCTTAATCTCATGTAAATGGGTGGCTGTGGCTGGCTGCAGGTTCCTTCAGGACATGGGCACAGGTACACATTATCTGTCTCTTAATCTCATGTAGATGGGTGGCTGTGACTAGCTATGGGTACCTTTGGGACATGGACACAGCTACACATTCTCTGTCTCTCTCACTCTCATGTAGACGGGTGGCTGTGGCAGACTACAGGTTCGTTCATTGGGCATGAGCACAGGTACACACTCTCTGTCCTCACTCTCATGTAGACAGGTGGCTGTGGCTGGCTGTTGGATCATTCATTGGACATGGGCATGGGCACAGGTACACATTCTGTGTCTCTCACTCTCATCAAGACTGGTGGCTGGATATGGTGTGTTACAGTCTTTCATTGTCAAGAGGAGGATATCTGTCATTTAATCAGAAGGATTTAAGTGGCTACAACAACTGGACAGTTGTGTTTATGATGCTGACTTTGTTTCCTAATGACAGCACACATTCTGTTAAGTGCACTCTGAAAATCTACCAATGGGAAGGTAAAATAGAATGATGGGTCATTATTTATGTATATCTGTCATATGGAATGAGAGTCAAGGACACAGTTTTTCTTTTATAGAAGAAAAAAAAGTTAACATTACAGAAATGTGACAGCCTTTAAACCCATTACACACTACCAGCACCATCATCCTCATCCTTATCCTACTGATCAAAGAGGAAGCTGCCATCACAGTCGTTAAGGTCTGAATTGTGCACACTCAGGAATTCTTTTTCCATGACTGAATTATCAACCTCAATAGTAGACTGTTTGATGCTGCCACCAAGATGGTCTGCTTCACCCACATCATCAGCACAACCATCATTGTAATGGGGTACAAACACAGATGTGGTAGTTCAACTTGGTATGTGACCTTCATTCATCTTTATAAATGTCAGCATGCTGACATTTGTAGGTGAGAGTTTAGTACGACGGTTATGCACTATTGCTTCCGCAGAACTGAATACCCTCCCCACACTTACACTGGAGGGTGGGCTGGTCAGGGTACTTCAGTGCTACTGAAGTCAGCTCTGGCCATTCATTCACTTTGACACTCAAGTACAGCAGAGGATTGTCAAGTACTGACAGATGCATGTTTTGTGCCAAATAGGCATCAACCATTCTCTGTGCTGCACTCAGTCCTGATGATGAGTCATCCACCTGTTCACAGGCTTCATCGAGGTCACAGATTCCTACTTGAGACAAGGCACCCCAAAGTGGGTTAATGGCAACCTGTTTTGCTGACAACCCCCCTTGCCCTGCAGCCACCTTACAGGATGTGCTCACTCCAGAGTGACCTTCAGCCTTGTTTTTCTGTGGTTTGCAAAACTTTGCACATGACTTCTGTGACCCATGAGCCAAATTCACCAGCTGTCTAGTAAGGTCTTGAACCTGATCAGGCCCTCCCTCCAGTAAGGATGCAATGTTTGTATCATGTGTCCAGCATTGTTGCTATTCCAAATTCTACACTTTGCTGAAAAGTGGTGATGTGGTGATTGCAGTCAAATACTGTAAGCACGTGTTTAAGTAATGTACTGCTTGACCTATCTCTGAACACATCAAGGCTAGGCTGCAGATTCAACACAGTCTGCCTCAGCACCCGCAGCAGAGGAATGGCTTGACTAATGGATGCAGTGTCACCACTCACTGCCTGTGTTGCATGTTCAAATGGCCTCAAAATTGATATCACTGAGTCCATGAGGTGCCACTGTTCAGTTGTCATAGACACTGAAGCCCCTGAACTGTCACGGCTAGTGTACATTACTAGGTATTCTGAGATGGCTTTGTACTATTCATACAACTGCTCTGCCATGTAAAGTGTTGAGTTCCAGTGCATGACAACTTCCAGCTTGAGGTGGTGCAGAGGGAGTCTGTTTTGAATCTGCAGCTGCCTAAGTTGGTCACAGGTCTTTCCAGAGTGTGCAAAGCATGCACAGATGTGGCGTGCAACTGTCAGCATTTGCTTAATGTCAGGGTGCCGCAGAAACTCCTGTATCACAAGGTTCAAACAGTGGGCCATGTAGGGAACCCTCACAAACCACCACTGCTGATACATTTAATGACTATTGATCCATTGTAACTAGCTATAAAGCCAGCTTTGAGGGACAGGGGGGTCAGCCACTCATCAATTTCTGTCAGTAGCAAGTCTAGCATGTTTTCACCTGTGTGGGACCCTGCAATACTGCACATTGCAAGAATCCCATGCTGTCTAATCTCCTGAAGGTTGTTACCATGACAGTCTGCATTATTACACTGCTTTCCAATCCCGTCAGCACAGACAAACCCTGATACCTGCATCCAATGTGCAGTAATACACAAATATGAACTACCCGCCATTTTGCCACTTGTCCACATATCCATACTTAAGTGAATGTATAGTGAGGAGGAATGTTGAAGGGCATGTCTTGCAGACTCTGTCACAGTCCAGTATAACTCAGGTACAGCTTAGGTGGAAAGGTAGGTCCTGGATGGATGGAGACAGGCACATGCCTCAAAAAACTGGAATCTGGAATTCTCCACAAAGGAGAAGGGCAAAAGGTCAATTGCAAACATTTCCATGACAGCATCATTCAGTTCACGTAACACCGCATGATTTGGTGGGTATTTCATGTTTTGGGCATACAGATTGTGCAATGTGGGATGTGTTGTTACCTTTTTTCTACATGGTGTGCAAAATGGCTGTGCTCTGTGAACTGCCATGGGTGAGGTGCTTTTGCCGTGTGATGATGAGGGGTCCACAGGTGACAAGTCAACAAATTATGTTATTTTCCCTGTTTTAAGCACAGGGGTTGATGTTGGACTAGAAATACTGCATATACCACAGCCACTACTACTCTGACCACTACTTGCCAGTTTAAAATCCTCCTCCTCCTCATGTCTATAATAATCCTCTAGTGTTATTTCACCACTACTACTACTGACATGACTACATGGGTTAGTTACAGTCAAGGAAGGGGATACCATGCTCAATAAGGTGGATGAGGATGAACGCCCCACTATGGCATTAGCTCCACTCTGGTGCCAAGTACACAGTGCCATGTGCCTGCTCTTCAGATGTGTATGCTGGCCCCTAGTGCCCAGATGGCTACCTGTTTTACAGCACCTCACATGCACTTGGCAAAGCTGGCAGATTGCCACTGTTTCATCACTTGCATCTTATGCAAAAAAATCCCAAGCAAGGGACTTTGATGCCCTACTTTTCACATGTCCCTAATGCTGCATATTCAACTCCAGTTTTTTTAGACACTGAAATGGGGAGTGTACTGCATGATTTCTGCTGTTGGGCACACTTGGACTCTACTTGACCATCACAGTCTATGACTTTTACTGGATCATCATCATCAACAGACACAGCTACATCACAACTTTGAGGAGGGGGTGATTTACTAACAGACAGTTTACACACAGTCACCATTACTTTCTTTTTCTCCAGTTCCCAGCTGGGATCACTGAAATCATCATTATTATGATCGCATCCACAACTTCAGCTTGGATGCTCTCCTGTGGAGAACATGTTCCAACCACAGCTTCATTATGATCATCAACTGTTTTTTCTTTAACATTTGAATCGTTGGATGGCCCATGAATAACCTCAACAGCAAGGGAAAATGAGACTGTGACTGTAAGTCATTGTCAGGATTAGAATCATGTTCGACCACTGTGGGGAGTGTGACATCAACTACACTTTGACTCACGTCTTTAGACTCCACAATATTTTGGCAACCTGTTAACTTGTAACGGGTTGAACTTGGGTCAATAATCATGCCATCAGCAACTTCACTACCACCACCAGAGGAGACAGAGACAACAGCATCTCCAACCATCACTGAAACAACTGCTTGCACTGAAAAACATAGTCAGAGAAATCCCTTTACTGTCATCAACTATGCCCTTTTGCTGCGTACAACCATGCCCATGGCCACTCTTGAAATTGGCAGCAGTGCCATGGCCAGAAACATCTTTGCATGCATGTCTCTTTGCAGGCATTTTTTAGGATTACACACTAAATTAACATCAAATTTAAATTTCTGAACTTTGGGGTGGTTGGGAAGCCAAAAAGCAACAGATGGAGACTGGTCCATAAACAGATACAGATGCACAGACAGATGGAGATTGTGAACTTAAACGATGCAGCCACACAGGCACAACAACACCTTAACCAGTGGTCACACAAATCCAAAACTGGAAAAATAATACCTTTTGGGGGGGGGGGCAGCTGCAGTACCAGTCCACTAAGTAGATAGAATGAGGCAGTAAAATATACAGCAGATGGATAAGAGATTCAGAGTGCTGCGATTACGGTGTGGCACAATAAAATGTGTCTGACTTGATGGCACACACACACACATACACACTACAGGTAATGCACAGAAAATGTAACAGTTCAGTGCACTATAAACCAAATCTTTTAAACTGACTGAAAAAATGTACTGCACCACAGCAAACAGCAAAAAATTATCAACAATTACTACAAGTATTACTGTGTGTACATGAACACACAAATACTAACATACTAGCTACCCAACAACAGTTAGAAAGACTGCCTTTCTCACTGTGAATCTCCCTTCACCACAGATACATCCCTCCCCTGAAGTACACTTCTATAGTGTCTGTCAGTACAGATACTGAATGTACTAAATTAACATTCAATATGCACACAAAATCAATAAACGCTCGATGATATAAACACATGAGTGTTTCCTGCAATCGATGTACTAAATTTTGACACAAATTTTTGTGGCAAAAAGGCATTTTTTAAAGGTTTTTTAGAGGGTTTGAATCTCAGAGTTCTAAGAGCAAACTGTCTCCAGCTTTCCACTATGATGAACTGAGGTCGTGAAAGACAATATAGAGCCCATGTGACCTGCCATCCCATGAATCACCTCAAAATTTGCCTTAAAGAGCAATAACAAGGTGAAGTTAACATGAAGTCCATTCAAATCAATGGAACTTCACTTTAAAATTAAGGGTGACACAATATAAAAGGCAAAGTTAATGCAAAGTCCATTATAACCAATGGAACTTTGTATTAAAATGCTTCACACTGTGGAGCAATGGGTGAATTCCATGTTATACAAAAAGTACTCCACGTAACGAAGGTTAGGGACTTAGCCCACCACTAATTATAAAACATGCCCAAACCATGAATGAGGAAAATAGATCTCAATGCAATGTATGGGGCAAAACAACAAAGAGAAGAACTTTATTGATCTTACAAAATAAAATTCAAGTCAGTTAATCAACTTTGCACATCAGAGAATTGTAATTTTATAAAATCATATCACACAATATCGTGAAGCTCAATAGTATCATTCAAACCAGGTTTGGAGAGTGCACCTAACTCAAAAATGCAGAAGAATTTCTGTCTGGATATTTTATTTGCAATATCCACTCCCCTAGGGCTCAACTCAATCTTTTCTGTTCCACAGAAATTGAAATAATGTTAATCACCACCACCGACCATTTCAAAATGTCTATATAGGGCATTGTGTGTAACTCAATTTCTAATTGAGCTGGGGTGCTCACCTATACGTACTTTAAATGGTCACTTAATTTATCCTTCATAGAAAGACCTGCAAGTGCAGGTTGCCAAGTACATTACATCATTGGTGTTACAGTTAATGAATTTATTGATTTCATAATTCTTGCGATTACTGACAGAATTAAGTATCTTGATTTTCTGAATAATCCTACAATATCTACAGTGTCTACATTGGTAGCATCTTGTGGAAGCCTGTGGCAACCAGTGAATGGCAGGGGTCTTTTCAACTGGTAGGTAACTATGTATAAGCAATTCTGAAAGGCTGGTCCCTCCCCATGGACAAGCCTGGGGAGTGTTGATACAACATCAGATAAAGCAGGTTCTGCTGATAAAATGTGTCAATTTTTATTCAGAATATTCTGAATATCACGAGACCTCAGATTAAATTGTCTCAGAAATGAAACCCCACCTCCAGCAGTTTTATCTTTTACTGTGTACTCAAGCAGATGCTGTCTTGGGGTGTGTCTGACCTCTTCTGTGAGTTTACCAAGAAGTTGCCCCTTATAGGTCCTTTCTATGAGGTGCTATTGCATTTCTTCCAGTTTCATTTCGAAGGTTTCAATCTCAGGCAGTTCTCCTAACATGGAGAAACTGCAGTTTCAGTATATTGTTGATGGTATGGTGTGGGTGACAACTGCTTGAGTAGAGCAAGATGTTTCTGTCAGTAATTTTTCTATATACATCTGTGACAATACTTCCTGTTTCAAGTTTGAAAATATCAAGGTCAAGAAACTGAACATGTTGCTGGTGGTAACTGACAGAAAATCTCAACTTCCTATCAGGTTCTTGCAAAAAATTTAAAATTTAAGCAGTTTGTCTATCCAGTAGAAATTTTTATGTAGGATTAAAGTCTGATCCAACAAATGTATTTAAAAGAGAAATTGATGACTAACCAAGTTCTGCATTTGAGGCTGGGATGATTTTGAGTGATTTCCGAGAGCAAGTCAGACTTCCTGATATTTAAACATTCTGTTAGGCTGACAATTTATGTTTCACTAAAAGTGAAAAAAAGGATTCAGAATCCTCCAGGATGTCCAGTAGTTTCAGGCATTGGGTCATTGACTGAAACTTGTCCAGATTTGTGGATGAGCATGTAAAGGATATCGTGGCCGATCCATGAATGGGCACAGTGGCTATGAATGCAATTCCGTGGTGTGTAGCCACTCTGAACCCAGTGCACCCCTGTGCAGGATGGTCAAACAGGGGTACACAGTCCCTATGCACCCAATCCCCTGGCTACATGGATAGCAACATACCAGGGGCAGGCGGGGGGCATGTCAGGGGCATGCCAGCACTAAGCACCATGCACCAAGGTGAGTAGTGCTGCACACCGGGTTGCATAGGAGGGTACCCGTTATGCCAGGGAAGACCCTGCCATAAGTTCCCTATGCACCCTGCCCCCACAGCACAACAGACACTGGAATGTTCCCGTGGCAGGCAGGCATCCTCCCCACAAAGCAAGGGCCAGCCTGACCCCATATCCCAAAGCTGACACCCTCCCCACACACACACAGTGTTGCTCCATCCACCTGATGCAGTAACCCACCCATCCTAGTGCTGTGCCATAGTGGCCATGCAGCCCACCTCCCCACGCATGGCCGGCATTATGCCCAGTGAGGCACGGCATCCTCCCCACCCCACACAGGTTGACACCCATCCCAGTCTGCACAACCCTCACATGTGGGCATCTGTCTCAGGAGGCACAAGACATCCCCTCTCCACATGCACAGAGGTGCACAGTTTATCTCGACACTGAACCAACCTCAATTCGCCAGTGGTCCCCCACCCATCTGCAGCACCGGCAACCCCCACCCAATGCCCCGAACCATCCCGCCAGTGCTGCAGTCAGAGATGGCCTGGCTAGCAGCACAGCCCTTCACACACCTCCATGGCCACCAGCTGTCTGACCTATGTGGGCACACATTGGCTGCACACCCCTGCATATGTCAGACAGCTGGCGGCCATGAAGGTGTGTGGAGGGCTGCACAGCTGGCCATCTCTGACCATAGCATGGGTGGGATGGTACGGGGGCATTGGCTGGGGGTTGCCAGTGTCGTGGATGGATGGAGGACCACTGGTGAACAGGGTTGGTTTGGGGTTGGGGTACACAGGGCACCTCTGTGTGTGGGGGGGGATGTATTGTGCCACCCTGGACTGGTGCCATAATGTGTCTGGGAGGGCTCCACTGTATGGATGGGAATGGTTGGCAGTTCTGCTTGGGGGGTCATGGGTGCAGCAAGTACTTCCACGGAGGCAGGTTAGGAGCACACTGGTCCACTGGGGCTGATGGCATGGCAGTGTGGGTCTGTGCAACTATGGGTGCTGTTCACACACCCGGACCTGTGCCTTCCCATGTAAGGGATCCACTCTTTTACCCAAGACAGGCTTCCTATTTGATGCCTACCTGGGTCTGCTAACCCCCCAATGCCTTGCACAGTCCTGCACTCTAGAGGGCAACACGGCAGACAGGTGGTGGCCATTAGAACATACTGGCCTGCACACACCTGTCTACAGGTGTGGAGCTATGTGGTCAGGATACGTGCCTCCGGTGGGTAAGTCTTGCCTGGTCATGCATAGGTCCCAATATCACCACTTTGCCATCCTATACTAGACATACTACTCAAATATTGGGCATCCTGGGGGAACTGAAACTTGAACCAGATTGACTATTAGTGACAGTAGACATTGAGTCATTGTATACAGATGTGCCACATGATGGTCTGGGTGCACATAGAATATGTTTGGATTCATCAACGGAGTATAGTACATCATTTAAGAATTTCCTGTATTGGCTGTCTAAGTTTGTTCTAAAATGTAACACTTTTTTATTTCAGGAGCAATACATTGTACAGGTCAAGGGTATGGCTATGATGGCTACATTTTCCCCCAATTATGCCAATTTGTAACTTTGCCTGTGAGAAAAAGAGGTGAGGTACAATCCTGAGACCAATCAATTTCTTGACCAAGTGTACATCTGGTGTTCCTTAATCAACAGCATGTTGATGGTGTGCCATGGAGGGGTAGAGAAACTGTCTGAATTTGTAGATTTGTTTTCTTGAGTATAATATGAACTTGATATTTTCTGTCAGTTACCAACACCAAAATGTTCAGTTTCTGGACCTTGAGATTTTCAAACTTGTAACAGAAAGTATTGTCACTGATCTAGGTTGAAAAATTACTGATAAAAATACCATGCTCTACTCAGGCAGTTGCCACCCATGTCACACCATCAACAATTATCTGAAATTGAAGTTTCTTCTGTGTTAGAAGAAACTGTTCTGAGACTGAAACCTTTGAACTGAGATTAGAGAAAATGCAACAGCGCTTCACAGAAAGATACTATAAGAGGGAACTTATTAGTAAAGTCATAGGAGAGGTCAGACACACCCCAAGACAGCATCTGCTTAAGTACAGAGTAAAAGATAAAACTGCTGCAGGTGGGGTTTCATTACTGAAACAATTTAGTCTGAGGTCTGATGATATTCAGAATATCTTGAAAAAAAATTGGCACATTTTATTAGCAGAACCTGCTTTATCTGATGTTGTAGTAACACCCCCATGCTTGTGCATAGGGGAGGAACGAGCCTTTCAGATTTGCTGCGCATAGTTACTTACCTGTTGAAAAGTCCCCTACAGTTCATTGGTTGCCACATGCTTCCACAGGATGTTACCAATGTTGACATTGTAGATACTGTGGGATTATTCACAAAATCAACATATTTAATACTGTCAATAGTCACAAGAATTATGAAATCAATAAATTCATCAGCTCTAACACAAAGGGTGTAATTTACTTGGCAATTTGCACTTGCAGGTCTTTCTATGTAGGACAAACTACCTGCAAGCGCCCATTTAAAGTTCACATGGGTGAGCACCTTAGCTCAATTAGAAATCAAGACAGACACATTGCCCTATATAGACATTTTGAAATAGTCAGTGGTGGAGATGAACATCATTTCAATTTCTGTGGAAAAGAAAAGGTTGAGTTGAACCCTAGGGGAGGGGATATTGGCCCCTATGTGTTAATGGGGTGGAGTGGCTACACGTGCATATCTGGGGTCGCAACCGCTCCACACACTACATGCTCCCCACATGGGATTCTCTAAGGGGGGCACACAGAACATATGCTCCTGATCCCTCGGCCGTATGAAGAGCAATGAACCAGGGGTGGGTGAGGGGCTTGCCAGCACTATGCACCATGCTCCAAGGTGCGTAGTGCTGGCTGTGGGGGTGCAGATGGGTGCGCAAAGCTATGCTAAGAAGAACCCTGCCATAAGCCTGATATGCACCCCTCACACCCATCGGTGGAATGGCTGCCAACACCTGGGACAATGGAAGCCTTGCCCCCCCCCATGTCCGCCAGGTACTGCCTGGCCCAGTACACAGGTGTGTGTCCCCTCTGAGGTGTCACCTCTCACAGTGTCCCAGGGGCACAGGGGCATCAGCCTATGTATGGTGCCCCCCAACTGCACCACCATCCCACCCAACCCCAGCCCCTCTGGGCATATGGAGAGGTACAGCCCCCTGCTCCCACCTCCAGCCACACTACTTTGGTGCCCCATTGCAGATGAGCCGGTGGTGTACCCACCTCTCACCCCTGCAGCCACTGGCTATCAGACATCTGTGGGGCATGCTGCCAATGTGCACCCTGCCGTGCAAAGGATCCAAAGTGGGACCCAGTCTGGGCATCCGAATGGATGCCCAGCCGGACCCATGATCCCTCCCCCAGATGCACTGTGGAGTCCCGCACATTGAGGGGGCAGGGCTGCAAACAGGTGGCCGGCAGTCATGAATGCTGCCGGTGCACATCTGTCCACAGGTGTGGAGCTCCGCAGGGAGGTAAGGTGCCTCTGGCATGTATTATCCACCCATTGGTGCATAGTGCCCATTGAGAATAAAATACCCAGACAGGAATCCTTCTGCATTTTGAATTAGGCACACTCTACAAATCTGGCTTGACTGCTAACATTGAGCTTCAGTTTTTTTTTGCGATGTGATTTCATAAAATGACAATTCTCTGATATGCACAGTTAATTAACTGACTTAGATTTCATTTTGTAAGCTCAGTTAAGTCTTTGGGCCCAATTTTGGAAGTGTCAGGGATGACACAGGGTGTTTGCTTCAAAGAGAAATGATGTGAGGGACTCACTGCACCGCATCTTGTATCATTCCCAATCTTCCATTATAGCCTGCTCCAGCTGGGGGCCAACTTGACCAGCTGGGCTTACACCATCCCTGCAGTGTTCAAACAACTGTGCCATGGCAGATGGGGAGCTGTGCCACACTACAGCACCACCAACATTGGAATTTTCACTGACCTGAGTGCTGCAGAACTTGCTGGGGCTTAGACCAGCCAGAGCTGGTCTAAAGAACACCAGGGTCGATGCAGAGCACCATAACAAGAGAGTTTTGTGTATACCACAATATCTTCATAGCATATGAGCATGGAATGTTGGACAGGACAATGTGGGATCATGTGGAACACTTCAGTGTAATGAAATATTCTGCTCCTCCAAGCACAGACTCACCTTTTAGAGTAGTCAAGTTTCACATGTGTCACAGGATTCTAGTCTGCGGAAGTTTTGCACACATGTCATACTAGACTTGAAAGAGGTTCGGATTAGTGCCGAAGCCTTGGTGCTTGCAAACATTTTGTTGACCACGTTATTTATCTGAGAGTGAAATGTATGCCTCCAGTGAAACTGGTATGTGTGTGCCAATTATAACCAATACTGCTGTACTACAGTAACTCAGAATGCAATGCCACATTTGCTGGGAATTTAACTAAAAATATCAGGGGATCTGTACTGTTAAGTCATGATTTTTCTCAACTAAAGTTGATTGTATAACAGTGGGTACAAGACAGGTAGTTAAGCATTTTGCACCAGAATTACGTCTTTCTCTGGCTACTATATGGTTACAGTTACTGTACAATCATAGTCCAGGGGCTGCCAGCAGCCTCCATCAATCCCCTCACATGCACCATGTTTTGACACAGGAGTGCAATTACGGTGCATTGGGAACCTTGGCACCAGGACCCCTGCTGTACAGAAATCATATGCAGGATCCCAGGCGCACTAGGCTTCAATGTAAGCTGTACCAAACAGCAGCTTGCTTCAATCTCCCAGGCCACTTGAAAAGCAAGTCCCTTGTCTTCCTCTCGTGTCCTATATTTATCACTGAAACCTGTTTTCCTCTCTCTTGGTTCAGGTAATTTTATAATTGACAAGTACTGTAGATCTGATAGGAATACTATTATGAAAGGTGTGATATTTATCAGCAATTCTTATTTGAAGGTATTACCAGTTGTCTAACCAGTCTTGCTGATTTAGGATGTGTTACCGCTTTTTCTGTACCTTGGGGTCTATCTTTCTGTCACCTGATACTTCATTTGTTATGTAATTCTGCATATACTTGAGGCTGTGTGATTTTTTATGGTGACCCATTAGTGTAAAATACTGCAGAATTGATATTTAGTGGCTTTTCTAAAATTCTTTATGGTGTCCACACATGCCAGCACACCACCTCATAACTCCCCCCCCCATTCTGTCCCTGCATATCCGCCTGAGTGAAGTTTTATTTCTTCCCCTACTCCCCATAGTTTGTAACCTATCCATTATTTCTTTGCTTTGGATTATTATCAGGCATAATTTAGAGTATATAAAAGAAAGGGTAACTTGTTTAACCAGGAAAGGCACACTAAACTGAAGCTTGTTTCCAGATGCGACCTGAGAGCACAAGGAAGTTAAGTGACTTGCTCAGGGTCACACAGTAGGCAAGTGAGGGCTGTGGGATTCAACCCCAGGTCTCCAGGTTTATAGCTCAGACCCCTAAACCACAACACTATACTGCTGTCTATATATAGTCATTGCAAAAAACTACATTAATGCATCAGTTAGGGGTGGTATTAAGGCATCAAAAGCTGAGAAGTTTGACATTAGGGTTTTTGCAACTCTTACTCCCCACCACCACCCACAAGCAGCAAAAGCACAAGACCACACAAGCAACCACAGACAGTCATCATCAGGTAAGGCAAACAACATGCAACTATTTCTAGATGACACAAATGCAGTAGCACTGATGTGCTACCTTCATAATTTGTATCTGTGGCATGCAAACTGCAAAATATACACACTCACTTGACACTGTAGATAGGAATCCATGATATTGGTGGATGCCTGGAACATCCTCCCAGCATAGATTATGGGGGCAAAAACAGTAACAGGATTCAAGAATGTATGGGATAGGCATAAGGGAACATTAGTGGTAAGGAAAGGGGGGAGTTGGAGATCAAGTAGGGTCTGCGGTGTTACAGTAGGTAAGAAAATGACAGACTAGGTGGGCAAAGTGGTCCTTTCAGCCTTTCTGTAGTGTTGCATAGCCATGGACACCATAAAAAATACACGCAATTGATGGGCCTGTGCTTCTGAAGCTGCAGGTGTAAGACATACACACTGACCTCTGGATGCAGAAGCACAGAAACCATGAAATCAATGACATGAAAAGTGCAGCAGTACTTCTGTCTGCAGAAGCAAAGTCCCCTCAGTGTCCTGTGTTTCTTCAGAGGTTTTCTATACACAAGGGGCCTGCTCTTCTGGTGCCAGAAGTTGGTGTATGTCTTACACCTCTGGTTGAAGAGATACAGGACCCTTTTTGCTACAGAAAGGCTGGCCCCATAGGGGCATAGAGAAAAGAAGTATTGTACAGTAATTTGGATCTAATGGGTTTGTATCTGGCTAGAGGACCCTGTGCAGAAGTGGTGTGGTGATTTCAGTATAGAAACACAGAAACAGAATTTCACGGCAGATAAGGAATGCTTTTCCCACCTAGTCTGTCATTGTCCTACCTACTGTAACATTACAGACCCTAGTTGATCTCCGGCACCCCCCCCCTTTCCTTACCACTAAGGTTCCCTTATGCCTACCCCATGCATTCTTGAATCCCGTCAATTCCTAGCTGCAGTGACAAGTGAGTGTGTATATTTTGCAGTTTACATGCCGCAGACACAAATCCATGAAGGTAGTACATCAGTGTTACTGCATTTGTGTAATTTTGAAACAGTTGTATGTTATTTGTCGTACCTGATGATGGCTGTCTGTAGTTGCTTGTGTTGTGTTGTCCTTTTGCTGCTTGGGGGCTGGGGATGGGGAGTTAGGGTTGTAAACCCTAATGTAAAATTTCCCAGCTTTTGACACTTTAATACCAACCCTAACTTATGCATTGACATAGTTTTTTGCAATGAATTTTCTTATTATTTGAGCTAGTGTAATCATAGCCTTATTTGCCTGTGGAAGCACAGGGCAATTAGAAGCCATCTCCCCAAATGTGAGAAAGAAGCATGAGGCTTGCAAGCCTTTATGGGTTCTTGCATTCCTTTCATGGGGAGGGACAAGGGGAGATTGCAAGCACAAGCATGGTTGAAACCCTATATGTTGCCAATGCTATCTAATAATGGGGGGTTGTACAGACTAATTAGGAAAACACTTACAGAAAAAAATATTCTGTCGCAGATGACCTCAAAAATCTTGTAGCTCAGACTGTCCTCAGTTCTTCAGTTTCAACATTGCTGTCACTGCTAATCCACACATATTCTTACAATCATCCAGGAACAAACAAACAAAAAAAATACACTCAAATCAATTAATTCTGCATGAAACAGGCATCATATACAATGATGTGGTACACTAAAGAATAGCATCCTGTGATTGCAGAACATTACAGAAAATGTGTAAAAACACGCACCAAACCACAAAGACAGCGCTCCTCTGCCTCTGGGATGACGTTTTTTACTTGCCTGTCTATACTGGATTAGATCCATGAGTTCATTAGCTCAGGTTGTTCCTGGGGGGAACATTACATAACTGAATGCTAGTTTCTGTCATGACATTAGAAATTTAGCAATTAAATACATAATGTCAACATTTTGAAGTTAACAAGTATAACTCTCACAGAAAACTCTGCCTGCTTCCATCAAAGCTATGGTAGCAATCCTCTCATCATGTAACTTTGTGCTCACACTACAGTCCCTGCGCACTCCCCATGGTAATATTGAAATAATTTAATGAACAGACAGCAGTTATAATGAAGAAATAAAACTGGCACAACCAAACATTAAAAATATTACCACAGAATGATACACACTGACAATTTATGCCTCTTTAGTACCACAGATAACACAAAAAATGTTCAATACACTAGCTTGGGGCAGTAGCTAGTACAGGCCAAGCGGCTTATAATGGACTACTCTGTGTATGATACATTTGTCTGTTACAAATGGCTGTCCCTAATATCCCCAGGACAGTGTTTAGAGCACATTGCCAGCTACAGCCAGTCCCAATAGCACAGCACATTATATTTCTCACCACCACACACTGAGTTTCAATACTGATCTTGATGTTTATTAGACAGACATAAATTAGATAAATAAATCTATTACTGTCAAAATGGATTGTAATATATTGAAACCACCCACTGTGAAGCAAGCCTCGGTTTACTTTCACTTTTTGTTTTTTGGGCATTTGTGGCACTTTTATTCATTGTAAGGTGAAGCAAGTAATGTAGACTTACACTCAGGCACACTCTCAGTACAATTATTTCAGTAAAGTTGTTGTTTTAAAACTGAAAACTGAAGAGCTGCCTCAGGAACTGTTTCAGTGCTTCCGTGTTAAGAGAAAAAAAGAACATTTAAATTAATAATAAAGGAGAGAATAGTTGACTACCTAAAGGTAACCTGAAAAATTCACCCCAAACAGCATGGCTTCACAGCAGGGCACTCGTGCCAAACAAACGTGATTGATTTCTTTGAGTGGGTTTCCAGAACAGTGGACCAGGGTGGGGCAGTGAACATGGTGTACCTAGATGTCAGTAATGCCTTTGACACCAGTCCCCACAGGAGACTTGCAAACAAACTAGAACACACAGGAGATGGACAGAAAATAGTGAACTGGATTAGAAACTGGCTGCAGAATAGGACCCAGAGAGTTTTGGTCATTGGGGCATTATCAAGGGAGGGAGATGTGACCGGTGGCATTCCACAGGGATCTGTGCTTGGTCTAGTCCTCTTCAACATATTAATCAGTGACATCTCTGATGACTTGAAGGGGAAGATTTTCCTGTTTGCAGACAATACAAAGCTCTGCAACAGTGTGGAAGCACTATAAGGGGCATTAGGTATGGAAGCCGACCTAGGGAGACTGGAAGAATGGTCCAGAAATTGGCAGTTAAAATTTAACTCCAAGAAGTGTAAGGTAATGCACCTGGGGAAGCAGAACCCAAGAAAAAAGTATGTACTAGAAGGGACTCAATTACAGAAGACAAAGATGGAACAAGATCTGGGCATGATCATTACCAATGACTTAAAGGAAGGAAAACAATGTGAAAAGCAACGCAGCAGGCAAGTGGTATCCTCAGATGCAAATGAAGAGGTATTATGAGCAGAAAGCAGGAAGTTATCATGCTCCTTTACAGATTCTTGGTATCCAATTCTGGAGGCCTCACCTAACAAAATACATCAATCGTCTGGAGACTGTGCAAAAAAAGGTCACCAAGATGGTGCAAGGGCTGCATCATAAGCCATACGAGACAAGACTCAAAGAGTTCAATTTATTCTCTCTGGAACAGAGAAGAAACAGGTGGGACATGATAGGAAGATTTAAATATGTCAAGGGAATCAACACAACTCAGAAGGAAAACCTCTTCCAGGAAAAGAAGGCGGTGCGTACAGGAGGGTACAACTTGCGACGGTGGGAGGCAAGTTTAAAAGCTACTCTAGAAAGTACTTTTTCACCGAGAGAGAGAGTGATAGACCCATGGAACAGCCTGCTGCCAGAAGTGGTGGCATCAAAGACAGTAAGGGAATTCAAACTTGCTTGGGACAGGAAATGTGGGCAACTTAGGAAAAAAATATAATTGGGGGGTGGCCACCTTGGGCAGACTACTGTAGATGGACCATACGGTCCCCATCTGCCAACACATTTCTTATGTGCTTATATTCACCAGCTTCTCCATGCGTGGCAGCTCAGAAATGTTTTCTGTATTCATCATCTGGACAACTGATAATATTCTAAAAAAAAAAAACACTGTCTGTGCCTTACAACATTTCTGAGCAATCAAAGATGGATGTGACGTGGGGAGCCAGAGACTGTCACTTCATTATCATGCTAGCATTTGCTTGTAAAGCACTTTGGCATATTATGTGCATGAAAAGCACAATATAAATGCAGATTCTTCTTCTTCAATGTATGGGACTACCAGAAATCAGAATTTTACTGTTCGAACAAAAAAGCTTGAACTATTAATGAGCGCAAGTAGCTATTTACCATTTGAACAGTAACATCCAAACAGGAAATAAAAAATCCAACTGTAATTACTTAGTGAGTCATGGGGACATGATGTTTAGTAAAAAAACACACATTTGCCATGGAAATATACAAATTTTAAGACAAACATGGCACTAAGCATATCACTGAGACCTAAATACAGTTGTTGTGCTGTCTTTAACATGTAGTAGTTTTGTACAACACTATTTTGTAAATTGTTAGAAAAATAAGATGGCCAACAGCATGACCAGTAAATTTACAGTTCAAACAGTAAATTTACTGTTCAAACTGTTTTCATTTACCTGCCTGTGTCACGGCCATCACAACAATTGTTATAATTCAAAAATGATAATACATTTTTACATAAAACCATCCAAAGGGGTTTTATGTGATAACGGCAAGTTTTTTACAGCGCTGACCACAAATAGTGAAGGAAACAGCACCTGACATGAAAAGGCGACCAGCGTTACAGCTCGGAAGTGCTTGACTGAATACAGACCCATATCCTGCTTCAGCAAATGTACCTCAGTGCTGTACTCACTATACACTACTGCTCGCTACACTGTCAACTTCACTGTGCCTATGGGCGTTCAAACGGAGTTGCTCAAATTGAGTTGCTCAACTTAACTTGCCCACATCACATGCTACCATCCAAAGGCACACCCTTTGCACACACCACATCATCCATAAAAATGACAGAAGAATCTTTCACTCCATGTGGGCTTTAGATGATGGCAAAAAATCCCATGTTAACCTATAGGGAAAAAAAAATCACTTTTTTCTGTTTTTCACCACTTTGTATGTCAAAAACCATACAAGATGCTGTCACAAAACTTTCCAAATATTACAACACTGGCAGAAGACTACGTATTCCAAAATTTGGGCTATTTCATCAACAAATGCCAAAGTTTTTAAGCTGCAAAAAATAAGATTTAGCATTGAAGTGCCATACCAATCATAACTATAGGGGTGTGACTATGCCCCTATGAAAGAAAGAAAGAAAGAAAGAAAGAAAGAAAGAAAGAAAGAAAGAAAGAAAGATTTAATTTTTGTTTTGGGAAGGGTTGCACCATTGGTGGTACCTTTGCGCAATATAAAATATTAATTTGTGCTATTTGACCATATGACCATCAAGCATAACACTTCTATTAGGGTGGTTATTTATTTTTATTGTTTCACATCCTCAGCTGTATTTATGTGTTCACAACCTTTATTGTTGCTGTTTTGTTAAGATTGTATGAATATTTATTGCACTCTGTCACTTTAAATCTTTGTCATAAATGTTTATGTTTCTATTGTGTCTTCACTCTTGATGATGGCTCTAATGGATGAAACTGGTTGGAGTTTAGCATTTACCTTTGCTGTCATCTCCTTGAGGGGCAACCACACATATGGGCTTATGGTATGTTTTCTTGAATAAATATTAAGCTGTTTCACTGTTATTTTTTGTTTCCCGATCTTTTTTATTGGTAGCAGTGGTGCTCTTTTTTCTTGTCAAATTGGTCTCTATCATATCTCACTTCTCCCTCCTCTCTTCCAGGGTACCAGGGTATACATATTGAGGTCCTTTAGTCTATTCTCATAGGGCTATTGATGCAGACCCTGCACCATTTTAGTTGCCTTCCTCTGGACTACCTCCAGTCTGTCTATATCCTTCCAGAGATGTGGCATCCAGAACTGAATGTAGTACTCTAGGTAAGGGTCTTACCAGTAATCTATGCAAAGGCAACACTATCTCCCTCTTTCTGCAATGATACCCTTCCCTCTGTGCCCCAGCATCCCATTAGCCCTACTCACTGCCTTGTTGCACTGCCTAGCCAGCATTAGGTCATCAGATATGATTGCTCAAAGGTCTCTTTCCTGCTTGGTAGTTGTCAATACCACTCCACCCACTTTGTACTCTGCTTTTGGGTTTCTGTGCCCTAAGTGCAATATTTTGCACTTTTTTTGCATTGAAACCCAACTGCCACATCCTTGACAATGCTTCTTGTTTTCTCAAGTTTCTGCTCATCCTTTCCACCTTCCCTGGAGTGTTCACACTACTGCAGATTTTCTTTCTAGCTCCTTTGGAATGTCACTTATAAAGACATTAAAGAGGACCAGTCCCAACATTGATCCCTGAGGCACCCCACTGGTCACACTCCTTTCAACAGAATGAATTCAGTTTATCACCACCTTCTTTCACCTATTCCCTATCCAATTTCGTATCCAGTTTACCACATTTGGACCCACTCGTAAGTTTCCCAGCTTGCTTTCTAGTCTCCTATGTGGAATGGTGTCGAAAGCCTTACTGATGTCTAGGTAGGCCAATCCACTGGTCCACCATGATTTAATTCCTTTGCCACCCAGTCAAAGAAATCTATTAGATTCATTTGACATGATTTTCTCATTTGTGAACCCATGCTGTCTTGGGTCTTGTAACCTGATGAATTCAAGATATTCCACAATCCTTTCTTTCAGCAGTGATTCCATTACTTTCCCATCACTGATGTCTGGCTGAGCGGCCTATTATTGACAGCCTCCTCTCCTGCTACCATTTTTGTGAAGTGGGAGTACATCTGCCCTCCTCCAGTCCTCCAGAACCACTCCTGTTTCCAGTCAGTTGTTAAATAGGACTGTCAGAGATGTAGCTAGTACCTCCCTGTGCTCCCTTAATACCCTTGGATGCGCCACTTCTGGCCCACTGCTTTCTCCATTTTCAGATTAGTGAGTCCCATCAGGACTCTGTCCTCTGAGAAAGAAGTAATGTCCACCTCCCTCCCTTCAAAGCTTCTGTTGCTTTTTTGTGGACCCTCCCCTTCTCCATTCTCTGTGAACACTGAACAAAAGTATTTGTTCATGATGTCTGCCTTTTCTGGTCCCCCTATGCACATCCCCCCCCCTTCCCTTTTTCACCTTACAATCCCACCCCTGGTCTTCCTCTTTTCACTTACATATAGGGGTGGGCAAAAGTTGTGAATTCTGCTTTCACGGAACTTCTGTGAAATTTTGGAAATTTCATGGAAATTGCTAAACTTTTGCCATTGGCGAAACTGGGATTTTCTGCAGATTTTCACCGGGTTCTGCGGATTTTTTCTGTGAACTGTGGAAAAATGCATATAAACTGCAGAATTTATTCTATCCTGCAGTTTAATGTACTGTCAATGAATGAGCGCATGCTTGCACAACTATGCGGTCATTCACTGACAGTTCAGTGGGCCACCAGTAGTGGAGAAGAGAGGAGGGCTGTGCTGGTGGCCCACTCAGGGGCAGGGTGGGGGGAGTGGGCTGGTGGTGGATAAACTGTCAGGTTGGGGGGTTCACTAAACACCAGGGAATTGGGATTACTTTTTTATAAGGGATCAGGGATGGGGGGTCCACTAGACACCATAGAATACTGGGAATAGAAGGGGATGAGTCAGTGGACTGCTGGCTGTTTTTTTGCGGATTAAGGGAATCCAGGATAAAGAGGGGGGTCCACTAGACACCAGGGAAATAAAATGTTTTTGGGGCCATGATCCATGGTTGGGGGCCACTAGACACTAGGGATCAGGGATTTTTCACTTGTAATCCATGATCAGTGGGCGGGGGATCACTAGACACCAGAAGGGACTGAGGAAGGGATTGGGGTTTTTTATTTATTTATTTACTGGGACCCCTGATTAGCAGGGGGTGGATTAATGAATTAAACTGCAGTTAAAGAAAGCCTCAGAACTGACCACTGGCAGTGATCCATTTTGCAGATTTTTTTCCCACAGTTTAATAACTTAACCCACAGTTTATATATTTATTCTGCTGTTTTATGGAGAAATTTCCACAACAGTTTCGAAAATGATTTCTGAACTTTTGAGGAAGTGAAATCCGCACTTTCGTGGAAATTCTGCTGGCAGAATGTTTTTTTTTTGCATACCCCTACTTACATACCTATAATCTATTGCCCAGAACTGCGTGTATATTCATAAGAGGTCAGCTCCACTTGCTTATAAGAATATACGTTATTTTACAACCAATGACCAGTATACAAAATCGTTCATTTAGTTATTAGTATTTTATTATTTTTCTATTCTTTCATTTCTAACAGACAACTGTTTTCTCTGAAGAAGGAATCTGGAATTCCAGAATGTTACAATTTCAAAATAATAGACATATTCAGTGGGCAAATCTAAAGATTTTATTTGTACTCAGTGCAATATCATGAAACGGCATCTCTGCATGATTTAGATATACCTGCTGAAATAGTAAAACACCTGGAAATTGTTTATCTTACACATTAATTCTGAAAACACATAAGGACTTGTCTACAGTATGTGTACAATCACTTTCTGCCATTCAGACATCATCCAGCTGAGATGGTGAGCAGAAGGTTGTGCCAGTTTCTGTCACTAATGCCCTATTACAACATCAGTGACCAGGGCAGGGAGGGATGCAGGGAGAAGGGTCCTGAGCGGGTGGGTCAGGAGGGGATTAAACGCCCTTTCTGGGTGCCTGAGGGGTTCACCACACTACCAGGACCAGTGACATAGTAAGAAGGATGGGTGTTTGGGGTTCCCCTACATTACTAGGGCCAGTACTGTAAATAACAGCAAATGATGAAATAATGGGTTATCCAGGAGGAAGGCACAGCTGTGTAGGAATAAGGGTAGGGTTTTGACAATATTATACAGTGTTGTGATGGAGGCGGTTTAGAGTTGCTAAAATCTCTCACTATGTTGTTGTGCAGAGTGTGGATGAGGAATCCCTCATATGCATGGATGCGGTGGTATATTCTGCATGGTCACACTGCCAGGTCAGTGTAGCACATGGGGGAGCTTTTGTATACAGGGCTCTCCCCATAAGCAGGCACTCTTCATGGTTATTGTGGCTCTAACCCAGCTAGTGCCATGTCAACCGTTTAAATACTGGGGCCTATAACAGCAGCATTTCAACCTAAACAACAGAGACATTGTTACATTTCAAAAGGAAAATGATACGGGGTCATTATCAGCAAAAGCTTTACGTGGAGGAAACAGAGAAGGGTAACATATTACTAAGCACAGAAAACTATGCTTTGCTTCAAAAGAAATTTAATAAGCAAAGCAAAATATATACAGCCTGTTAATGCCTCTGTACAGATCAGTGGCCAGACCGTATCATAAGTTCAGTACAGTATGCTGTACAGTTCGGGCCCCCATATCAGAGGATAAATATCTACTGGAGTCAGACAGGATTAGTGCAAAGGAAAGTGGCTGAAAACTTGGAAAGAATGGGATATAATCATAGCTTGACAAAACTGGGACTGTTCACAGAAAAGAAAAGAAAAGATTCTAGAGCAGAATGGTTATAGCTGCTGTAGAGACTTTGTGAATTTAGACCTAAAACAGAAGTTGTTACAAAGTGTGAAACTTCACACTCTGTATAGATGGGACACTTTTCTTTTCCTACTTCACTCGACATTGAACTTTGACAATTCTTTAAATGGTTTTAGATAGAAAATGAAAAATATTACCCTCTCCCAAAGTCACCCATTGATCTCCCTCTTCCCACCACCTCTGACCATTTAAAAGTATTTTCTCCTGCCCTGCCACCTTCTGACTCCCTACTAACCTTCCTTCTTCCTCTAGATAAATGGAATAAAGCTGTGTGAAAAGTATGGTAACATAAAAAAAAAATTCCCTTGAACCCTGCCCACAACAAATGGTGCCAAAATCCTCCCACATCCACTCAACCCATACAGTATTATACAGAATAGATACCCAACCCACCATCCAGATCACTCACCCCGAAAACAGAAGGATAGGGTCCAAAACAAAGTTGGCACCACAGCACATATACCAGCACAACCCCATCTCTGCCCTAGCTGGCTGTCATCTTATTCTTTTTTCTCGTGTAAGATTAATTTGTGATATTTTCAACATTTGTCAAAATGTGTTTTTTTTTTTTGCCAGTTTATTTCACTGATTTGTTTTACTTTTTTTGTACATGTTGTATTAATTGATTTTTAGAACTCAAGTATCCTTTAGTATACAAATATGATAATTTTTCAACGACTAAAGTTACACACTGATATTCCTGGCATGTGTTATCCATAAAGACAACAATATTTACAAGGTAAGAAAACCTCGTAGATGACTAGAAGTTGTGCCATCACATCATTCAGTTTCCCCTCTACTTTCTCTTCCCTCTCACTCTTGTACCTGTCTCTTCTCTCCCTACATTTTCCTTTTGACAAAGCCATTTTCTGGCTGCTAAAGGTTTCAGTTATCATGAATTACTCTTTCACACTAATTAATTTTGCTCCATTGTTTGCTATTTTGCCATGTTTTTTCTCAATATAGCTTCTCTACCATTGTGTGAGTAAGCTTGTATATTCTTGATTCAAATTTTGTATCCTTGACATGGAACCTTTGCAAATGAACCCTTGGCTCAAAGGTAACTGTAAATCTGAGAAATAAATAAATCACTATTGATGCCTTAGATGAGCAAAATGTTGCAGCACTCTTGATGTTTTCTGGTAACCTTCCATTTACAGCTGATAAGATAAAATTTTCCACTATACTAATCAATGTAATTCTTTATTTCTCCAGATATTGTACTTGTCATTAGAATTTCTATTATGAGTTTCAGGATTTAGACCAGGGGATCAGCTTTTGAAGAGCCCTTAAATTGGCACAAGTTGCAGCGATCTAGGGCTGCAGCAATCTCGGGGTGCATCAGGGACCCTGTGTCGTATTTTATAAAAATGAGGGTCCCTGCACCTGAGACCTGTGATTTTCTGCAGCCACAGTGTTTCACTGAAAAAGTGGAGCACCTGAAAGGTTGGACAGAAGGATATATCAAATCCCCCCCCCCAGCTCAGTACTAGAGGGGCATGAGGGTGGGGGAAGGAATATATCTGCAAGATGGGGACCGGGGACAGAAGGAATACAAGGGGTGGTATAGGGAGTGATGGGGGCATGGCAGCAATGTAAGGGTGCTGACGTGGAACCCTATGGAGTGCTCTGCACAAGTGTAGGCAGCTGATTCACCTGGATACAGCGGTTTGGCAGGAAGGGACTGGGACCTGGCCTCTGGTGCATGCAGCCCTGGCAACTGCCCCATAGGTGCCAATGACCCCAATGCTACAGGTGGGAAGCAGTTACTGTAGGGTGCAGGGTGCAGATGGTGGATGGGAACAGTCTGCAGTCACCGTGACAGTGCCCTGGTACTCTGCTCCCCATGTGGGGGCAGGCTGCTGCACACCTATGATGTTGTGGTCATTGGCACCTATGGGGCAGGTTCCAGGGCTGCATGCACCTGAGGCTGGATCATGGTCCCTTCCTGCCAAACCACCATATCCAGGCCAATTGGCTGACTACACCTGTGTTGGGCACCCTTACAGGGTGCCACCTCAGCACCCACACAATGTTGCCATGCTCCAGTCATTCCCTATACTACCCCCTGTGCTCCTTCTGCCTCAGATCACCTTCTTGCAGCCCCCCCCAATCACCGCCCTGCCCAGCAGTGGCACAGGGCCCTTAGACCACCTCCTGACTAGTATAACCTGCGCCCCATTGGGACCACAGGGGGCTTCTAGAATGCCAAATAAGGGGATGGTGCAGCTCCACTTTGGCACAACCACCCTTGTAACCTATTACACAGGCGTTTTTGATGCAAGGGGTGGTACAGGGTTTTTTTGCGACACAGCATCCTGATTTTACCACAGCAGGAGTTAGAGAATCAGGATAGCCGCAAGCTATGAAGCAAGGTGCCACTTGCGTCATACCTGTTTGGTGCAGGAATCTTGCGTCATAGTTTTACTTTTGAAAATTGAGCCTCAGGTATCAGAATGTTCTCATTTGCAAAGTTATTTTACATGCCCGTTGTTGCATTCAAATCTCTTATGACAACTTCACCTTCAGGTGCTTTTCCAAATATAGTCATGATCAGTGTAAGTATTTAATGGTGGAATGTAAATGTTAACCATAATCATTGCTAGTAAGTCAATTTCTAAATGAAATATTAGCAAATGCTTTGAATTCAATAACTTTCCTATTATTTTAATTGGAGTTTCAACTCTCATATCAGTAATTAAACCCCTGAAAGCCTTTCAAAGCTATTGTTTCTTGGCATTCACTTCCAATATAAGGTATCCATTGTTTACTTTAGTCTACAAGGACCAAGTTTCCTGGAGACAAAAACTATCATGTTTAGTGAGAAAGCATAGGAACTCTACAGTGGAGGTACTTGTGGCTAGGCCAGCTAAATTCCAGCTTAACAGATATATTCTTTCTAGAGAATTAACAGGTGCAAGTTTCATCAAACTGAAAGTGATCTGCAGATTATTATCTGTGATGTCCTTCTCAATAGATATAATATTTCTTACTAGTTACTCATTTTAGAAGTACAATATGACACCCAGGGTGTTGGTTTCTCTTCATAAATACACTTCCATTCACAGCTCTTTTTCAGGTGTATTCAGGTGTGTTTCAAGAGAACAGGGAGATTAAATTGCTTGTTCAGGGTCACACATACAGTTTGGCTTTGAGGAAGTCATTTAACCTCCCTTCAACTGGAGGCTGTGAGAATCGAACCCAGGTGTGCTAGATGTACCAAACTCATTCTCAGCTTGTTGCTCTAACACCTAGGCTCTACTAATAGCCTTATTGATACAAGCTACCCTGCTGATGTGAAACTGAGAAGCAGAAATGCACTGGGCTCAGACTTCAACATATTTTCAGATTCAGCAGTGACAGAATCAATTAACTGTGATTAACTTACTGAATATAACTAGTGTGTATTATTACAAGTTTTAAATTTATTCAGCGTGAATCAATTGCAGTGAGGCTTATTTACATATTTATGCCATCCTGCACACATTCTATTTTATCACACTCAAGCTGCAATGTAATAGTACTGAACAATTTCATTCACATAGTTTCATATACATATACATATGCAGTTCCATAATGTAATATACAAAACACTATAAAAGAAGGAAAGAACATTTGCCCAGATTTAGATACAACAAGATTTTTGTTGTTGCTGTTATAAATTGGTTTTAAAACCATGCACCTGTCGCATACATTTTGGAATTCAAATCAAAATCATGGTTCCAGTTCTACAAAAGGCCTGGTCACCTATTTCACACTAGTTACTGACAGTGTACAAAAGGATTTAAAGAACCAGAAGATCTGTGGTCAGCAACTTATTTATTTGGTCAGTTCTGGAGAGCTTATCTACATAAGGACATTGACAGAATGGAGAAGGTTCATGGGAAGGCAAAAAAGATGGTACAGGGACTGCATCACATGTCCTATGAGGACAGGCAGAAGGACTTGAATATGTACTCCCTGGAGGAGGGAAGGGAGAGAGGGGATATGACAGAGACATACAAGTACCTTGCAGGGAGAGACAGGGTGCAGGAAAATGCTGTTGTCCATGGAAAAAGATGTTCCAGATCTAGAGGGCATGGCATGAAGTTGGAGGGAGGGCAATTCAGAGGAAATGTGAGGAAGAATTTCTTCACAGAAAGGGTGATGGACAAGTGGAACTCCTTGCCTAAGGAAGTGGTGGGGGCTGAAACAAGCAAGGCATTTAAGGATGCATTGGATAGACATAAGGGACTCCAGGCGGTCAGGGATAGGGGCAACAGAGTTTTAGAAAAAACTTAAAGTGATCTTACAAGCTCAAATGGGCAGACTGGGTGGCCCATGGGCCCTTATCTGCTGACAGTACTGTATCTATGTATCTATGTCAGTTTATTTATGCACTTTCATTTTTCCTTTCTGATGGAGTGATTGTGGTTTATGGTTATGTTGCATCAAGCCAACCACTGGCATTCCTAGTTGATAAAATTGAGCATAAAAAGTTGGAAAAAATGGGAAACATGGGATGTGTGGTCCTTCATACCTGAATAGAACACTAGGGTGTGAACTTCCTAGTTATTGCCATTGAGCCCTGAACACTACACTGAAGTGGATATGCTTTAAATGCCACTTTGTTATACAAATTCACATAATGTAATAACCCTTACATTTGTAATATAATGGCATCTGACTTTAGGTATGTAATAAGCCTTGATGAATATGCATCTCTTCTCTGTGTACTGGAATTTAATCTATGCACTTTAACAATGAGATGAGTGCATAGGTGCCAGAATCTATGGGTAAGGGGGGGGGGCAACCCCCTTCTTTTATGTATGAACATTTAAATTGCTTCTTTAATGCATACAAAGTCAGAAGGGAAGCAGTCATGCTCTCTTTTGTAATTACTACAGCCCCCCTCCACTTTTCCTCATGTTCTGGCACCCATGGATGAGTGGCAGGCTGAAGCACAACCTAAATGTTATAATGATGGTCCTTAACAAAAATGTGTCCACACAGTCATTACGCAACGTGAGAATGAAATTACCCTCACAACTGATATGTTACATGAATAATATTTGCATGAGTAGCCAATCACAGTGTGTACTAGCATACTGTATGACATCATAACAGAAAAAAGAACCTAGCAATACTGAAAGAGCCCCACTGAGCAGAGATAGAATGCTGAAATATGCACAGACCCATTTCTAAGTTCTTTTAAATAAGTAGTATTCTTTTCTTAAAGCACAGTCCGTAGCAAAGAACAGTAAACAATGATAATAAGACACAAGCATAATCCCATCATCCATTCTTGTGTAATACAAACAGAAAAAGAAAATGACTGACAACAGTGATACTGATAAAGTAGCCTACAGACAGAAAACTTTATCAGCACTACTACTGAAAGATGGAGGAGCACCAAATGTGATTAATGACAGTACCAGTAAAATAAATACAATTAGAAAATTGGCTTAAGCAATGTGACTGGCTGCCAGGCATGCCCGGGGGGTACATTAACTAGCAGTTTGAGCCCAGTTAATAATATGTGCCAGGCATGCTGACCCCATTACTTGTAACCTGGTGCCACCCTGGTTTCGAAATATTAGCCGACATTTTTTTCTGTCACTTAATGAGAACCGAGATACCCCACCTTTCCTTTTGACACACTCCCTCATTTCAGTTTTTAAACAGTAAAAATAATGCTCTGTACAGCATAACACATTCTACACGGTCATGTCATGATTGCCCCTGCCTCCACCGTCACTCCAACAGGCTGGTAACTCACCTCTGAAAAAGCACTTCCCCCTCGGCTCTCCTTTCCCAATGACCACTGAAAACCCTGCTATTTCAGCACAACATTTGCAGTCATAGTGGGTTTGGGCGTGTTTTAAATTTCAAACTGTAACACCGCTCTTTTAATGTTTGACAAAAAAATAATTTAGTCCACTGTCCGTTGCCCTGCCACCCCATGCTTTCTGCCCTATACTTCTTGCTTGTACGTGACTGGATCACGCAAAGTCACAACTTCCAAAAGAAACCAAAAAGGACTGTAGCAGGAAGGACAGATTAAGAAAAATGTTTGTTTTTATTTTTTTAAGAACTACAAGTATTGGGGGAAACTGCCAAAAATGTCATGCCTTGCTCAGGAAGTCATGGAGGAGAGGGTGGGGAGTACAAGAGAATGGCAATCGCTCTGTGGGAGGGGGGGAGACAGGAGATAGAACAGTACAGACACAGAGGGACTACTTTACTACAGAAACTCTTCAACTTAATTTTTTCCACATTTTTCTTTTTATTTCTTTTTAATTAAAGCCCATATAAAAATGCTGCAAGTAGCCCATTTTCTAAGTGCTGTTAATACCCTCCAGGGTGGGAGGTATGGGCAATACCAGACCTTCCAGGTGCTATAAGTCCCTCCACCTGCAGCGTCAGGCCTCATTACACCCCTGGGCAGTCTGGTATTGCCCAATACCACCCACCTGTTGGGTATTATTGCTTGCTTACTGGTTAGGGCTGATTACAAGTTATACTCTCAAACCAGTACATTAAATTCTGTATCACACATACTCCTTTATACATTGGTGTATAGAACAGATTCAATTTCTCTCAAACTTACTTTTCAGGCACCTGCATAGCTGTTTGTAAATCTCTTATCATGTAGGCTGTTACAATTAGCATGCACCCATTAAAATCTTGACACCATTTACTGCAGCAGAATGGCTCCTAACACTGAAATTGGTTTTCTTGGCATTGTTTTTTTTTTTCTTCAAAACTAGTAAGTATAAAAAAAATAACATTTTAGCAGTACTGTACCAATGTATTTATTCATTTATTTTTGCTCCCTTTTATTTATTTATTTAGTTTTGTTGACCGGGTAAGTGCACTAGACAAATTCTGCCTATTTTCAGGCACGACCCGGGGGAGGGGGATACAGATGAATGCCAACTGACCTTGAACCAGATTAAGCTGTTGGTGGTATTTTTAGTGAATGGCCCTTAAAGCCTGGCAGGTGGCAATGGCCCTACCTTGGAGGGACTCATCCTCTGGCCCGTGTGTCCCCTGCTCAGACCGACCCCTGGTGATTCCCTCATGGCTTACCCCTGTGGTGGAGCCAGGGAGGAAAGTGTCAGCTCCCCCCCCCCGAGCATTATCCAGAAGCTGGGGGTGGCCAGGGATGCAATGGGAAATCTGGGAGCCTGCCAGCTCACTTTTTCCACATTTTCTTCTGTCCCCCCTCCCACCGATGTAAGGATGCCGGTATGTTTCTCAAACATCCATACTGCCCTCAAGCCACTGCCAGAAGGCAGTCAATGAACGGGAACACAGGACCTCCCTCCCCTGAGAGAGGAGAGCAGTCCTCTGGACACTCAGTCCTCTCTCGCCCCTACTGACTCCCTAGTGGTCTGGGTTCATTCCCAAACATGGGTCACTGGAGTGGCGTGAGGTGAATCAACCAACACCTCAACCTCCAGTGCCACCGGGCCAGCCCACCAATATTTTTTTTTTTTTACACAACCTCAGTAAGTGGTACCTTAATAAACCATTCTACCACTAATCTCATGGTTTATGTGGTAGCAAACACCTTGTATGTGCCATAACCCTTATTGCAAACTGCTGCCCATTCATTATTCTCTATCAGAGATGAGTAAAGTTGTGAAACCTCTCTTTGGAAAATAATTAATGAAGATTACTGACTTTGTGATATACAAAGCAGCCACTTTGTGTTGTTCTTCGCATAGCCAAATGTGTCTACTTCGTTGAGTGAAGTAGCACTATTTGTGCAAAGACTTTGGTAATATTCTCTCTAGAGGCATATCACCAAAATTTCAGGACATATGTTCAAAATAGCTACTTCAATCTTGTATTTCACTGCAAAACCAAAAAAAAAGTAACCACCCCACCCTCTTTTTCAAGTAGATCACCCCCCCTCCCACCATGCCACATGTTTTTAAAAATAATCCTCCAACCTGTCTACAGCTACAGTTGGACCCCACTTCCCTACCTCCTCTGTGCCTAGCAAAGTATAGAAGACATGGACAGTTGTCATTCCACCCCTCCCCTGCCTAAAACAACAAGTTCTCCACCTTCCCTAACTGTTAATCTCTGTGATCACAGAACCCAACCCTCCCTTTACCATTCTCATACTAAAAATACCCTCCCCCAGAGCTCACAAACCCCAGCTTCCAGTGTAAAAGCTGTAAAAAAAGAAAACTGTCCCCCTTTGGGGTGAGCACATCCTCACTCTATGAAACATAGAAAGATAGAAACATAGACATTGACAGTAGATAAGGACCACTTGACCCACCCAGTCTGCCCATTCCCCTACCTACTGGATAAGCTGTAGATCCTAGTTTTATCAACAGCCTACTTCCTCCTGCCTCCCACTAGAATTGTCTTATGTCTGTCCCATGCATTCTTAAATTCCCCCACCATTTTTGACCCCACAACCTCCTCAGGAAGGCCGTTTCATGCATCTACCACCCTCTCTGTGAAAATACACTTCTTCACATTGCCCCTGAGCCCTCCCCCCCCCTTCTATCTTCAAATTGTGCCCCCTTGTTTTTGCACATCTCTTTTTCTGAAAGATGCTACCCTCTTGGACTTTGTTGCTTCCCTTGAGGTACTTGAAAGTTTCTATCATGTCCACCCTCTCCCTCCTTTCCTCAAGGGTATAGTTATTAAGCTCCTTTAGTCTCTCTTCATTTGGCTTCTGTTGCAGACCATGCACCATTTTAGTTGCCCTTCTCTGGACTGCCTCCATCCTGTCTATGTCCATGCGGAGATGGAGTCTCCAGAACTGGATGCAGTAGTCCAGATGGGGTCTCACCAGCTGTCTGTACAGATAGATGACAACTTCTTGTTTTCTGCTGGTGATGCCTCTCCCTATACATCCCAGTATACCCCAGCCCTCCTTACTGCCTTCTCTTATTGCTTGCCAACCTTAAGATCATCTGATATAATTACCCTCAGGTCCCTTTCCATTTGTATTATTGTTAATACCCCCCCATTGTATACTCTTCCCTTGGATTTTTGTTTCCCAGGTGCATTACTTTGCATTTCTTTGCATTGAACATAAGCTGCCATACTTTTGACCATTCCTCCAACCTTGCCAAGTCCCTTCTCATCCTTTCCACCCCTCCTTGTGTATCAACCCTGTTGCAGATCTTTGTATCATCTGCAAAGAGGCATACTTTTCCTTCCAGCCGCTCTGCAATGTCACCTATAAAGACATTAAAGAGGACCGGTCCCAGTACTGAACCTACGATACCCCAGTAGTAACCCTCTTTTCTTCGGAGTGGACTGTTTATTATTACCCTCTGCGTCCTGTTGTCCAGCCAATTTTCTACCGAGGTTACCACCCTGGGACCCACTCCCAGGCTGGCTAACTTGCTTATTAAGCTTTAGTGTGAGACTGTGTCAAATGCCTTGCTAATCAGGATTTGAAGGTCCACATCAGATGAAGATGGCCACTGGGCTGGCGCATCATCAGCTGCTGCGGCAGCCTAGTGCTTTTACTTTTAGTTTTAAGTTTTGTTAGTCTGTCGTTGTTTTATCTCTACCACTATCATTATTACTATTGCTATTACTGCCACTTTATTGACAGTACTGACCTTTTGTTCGTTTTTTTCCCCGAATATCCCTCCTTGGTGTCCTTGGTGGTTTTCCTGAGTTCCGTGGGAGCAAACTTTGCAGTGGAGTCTCCGAGTCTTGTGAGCAGTGCTGAGGTAATGTTGGGACCACCTCGAAGTGTGCACTGCGGCCTTCTTATCTTGGCCCACCGCCGCCCCAGTGCACTCAGTTTGCCAGGCCTGCTGCCTGTGCATTACACAGACTTTCTGGGATTCTGTTATTGAGTGATCTCCCTTCTGTCCCCCCCAGACTTGGGTTCTACAATGGCTGACATTTGTGCTGTTTTGTCAGCTTGTTTATTTTAATAATGAGCCAACAAAGAGTTCAGAAGGTGTCGAGTTGGGAAGGGGAATTGTGGGAAAAGGGTCCTGTTATTTTCAAGAGAGGACTGTGGATATAAGAGAAGACAGCAGATTTTTAGTGGATTATTTAAGTTTGGACTGCGATCAGCTGCCGGTGGATATATGAAGAATTAGCTCTAATTTGGAGCTGTGCATACTGGTCCTGATCCTGTGGGTGGGCTGACTATTGGCGTGCAGCTGCGCAGGGGTTCTGTGCCCCATTTTTGTCAAGAAGTCAACGATTTGAGCCGGTGTCTCTCTGGGATTCTCCACAGACCTACTGGTAGGTGGGCCTGGGTGGGGACCCATAGCAGTGGCCGTAGGCTTGTGATTGGCCTCCCAGTCTGGATATTTTGGTGCCTGCTCTGGCTTCAGAGCAACCATCTATGGAGAAACAACTATTCTGGACTTCCCTTCAAGCATGGTCAGACTTTTAATTTTATAACTTAAATTCCACTTAAGAAGGCAGGGAGAGTGCCTTCTCTTCCTTATTCCTGGGGCAGTGAGAGTGCCAAGAGATAGTAAAGTATTTCACCATATTAAAGTCCCCTTGACAGTGAGAGTATTTTGGGGGTCAGGGAAATCCTTGAGATATTTGACTTTTTGTCTGCCCAGGAAGTGATAGTCCCTGGGGGTTCCTTGGTCTCCTCTGGTAGTGAGAGGTCCATTGGGAACTGGGAGAAGTTGATTTCCCTTATGATTTTCAAGTAGTATTTTTAATTTCAGTTATTACTTGAAGGACAACATGAAGATATATCTCTGGCTGTTCGATCCATCCAAACTTGTTGTTTTGGACCTATTGACTGAGACATTTTACTTATTTTAATCATTTATTTTAGTTCATTTTTGTTATGAATAGGGCTTTGAGGTTGTTTTATATTTTATTTTAATTTGATAGTTTTATTTTCTTCATTGTCGTTTTTCCATTTTTCCCCCAAGTGAGAGTTGAGGGGGTATTTAATTTTTTTATTTTTATTCATTTGTTTTATTTTACTAGTTGTTTTTGATTGGGGTTGTTTTGTAATTGTTTTTTGCTTTCTTTGGTGGCTGATACATTTTTTGTTGTGTTTAAAATAAATAGGAGGCCTGCCCCCACAGTCGAGTAGCTATTCACCCTCCGCCCTTCCGCCCTCTACTCTTTATCTCCCCATTGCAGTTTGAAACCTATCAATGCTGTCGAGTGTTGGGCATCATTCACCGGGGCAGGGAGTAAACAGGGGAGGGTGAATGAACGAGCCACCACATTGGGGTTGTTAAATCCAGAAGATGCCCTGGGGCGAAAGTGATTGCAGATTGGGGTCCCCCATATCTGGTTTCCATACCCAAGGGCACCACTGATATAGGTGGGCAGGCAGTTCGGGCAGCCCTGGAAGTCCATCCAACTCAAGCAGTGTTATGCAATGCCAGGTCCAACAAAAACATGACTGCAATTATTGCAAATCTTTTTGGGACAGTGGATCTGGCTTGCATCACTGAGACCTGGCTGGATAAGAACTCTGGCCCTAAACTGGGGTCCGCAACTCCAGCCGGGTACTCGATGATACACTGCTAGAGATTGGATCATGGGGGGGGGGTTGCTGTCTGTTTCAAGACTGAACTGGGCCTCATGAGTTTACCAGTTGAGGAGACTGAGTCTTTTGAGTGTACTGTAGTAGCAGGTGAAGATTGTAGGATCACCCTCATTTACCATCCACCTGGGGATGAGAAGTGCGTCCTTCAAGAAGTAGCAGATTTTGTGATTGGCATGGCATTTGAGTCACCCAGGCTGATGGTCCTGGCTGACTTTAACACCTGGGTCGATGACGAACTCTCGCAATTTGGGCAGCACTTCCTCCAGTTGATGACATATCTGGGCCTTACACAGATTGCTACCACTGCTACTCATAAACACAGTCACTCTCTTGTCTTAGTCTTCCTCCTGGGGATCAAGGCCTCCGATTTGGGAGTGGAACCTGTTGGATGGTCCAATCACTGCACCGTGGGGTTCAGTTTTTGCACCCCCCCTTTCATAGGTCTACCCCTGTGGAGATGCTCAGGTACCGCCCTTTATGAGATGTAAATGCCGAAGGCCTGGTGGCAGTACTTGACCTATCGGGCTTTCCAGCTACAAATAATGACCAAGAGGCCTTAGTGATGGCCTATAATAAGGCCATTTCTGCAGCCCTGGATGTCGTTGATCCTGTCCGAGTTTGTCCTTTCTCCATTCACCCTCGATCCCCTTGATTTGATGGGACCTTGAGGGAGATGCGGAGATTAGGACGAAGGTTAGAGTATTACTGGTGGCAATCAACCCTTGATTCTGACCACCTTAGATTGATGGATCATTAACAAGCCTATTAATCAGCTTTCACCCATAAGAAAGCAGAGTTCCTGCACAGGGAAATTGCGGCTTCTAGAACTGACCAGCTCAGCTCTTTTGAATGCTGGACAGACTGTGCAACCCAGCCTGTCTACAGATTCAAAGAGCTTTTTCGCAAGTAGACTGCGATGAGCTTGCTCAACTCTTTGCAGCTAAGGTGGCTGACATCAGGTTGGAGCTCTAACTGGCACACTCTATAGGCGTTGCTTTTAATCAGCACTCTGCCACAGTCACTCAGTTTTCCTGGAGTTATTACGACCGGCCGGAGTTCATGGATGTCATGTGGATTGTCCAGGGTATGCACCCTACGTGCTGTAGTTTGAACCCAGGAACAACAGCCCTGATCATGGGATGTAGTGACATCATTGGTCCAGTCCTAGCATGGATAATCTGGTGCTTCTTGGAAACAAGTGAGTTTTCTAGCTCCCTGAAGGAGGTGTGGTGACACCCCTCCTGAAGAAAGCTTCTTTGGACCCAGATTGCCATGCTAACTTCAGACCAATCTCAAACCTTCCTTTTATATGGAAGATGATTGAGAAAGTAGTGGCCTTACAACTGGAGAACCATTTGACCATCCATGATATCTATGAACCTCTCCAATCTGGTTTTTGTAAGAGGCATAGTACGGAGATGGCGCTGGTTTGGGTGTTCAGTGATCTCCTGATGGCAAGGGATCGGAAAAAACATTCCATCTTGGTTCTTCTTGATCTCTCATCAGCATTTGATACTGTGGATCATGGTATCCTTGTCGACCACCTGAGGTTCATCTGTGGCCTGTCTGGTACACCTCAGGTGGTTTACGTCTTTCCTCACCAGAAGATCTCAGAGGGTGGTGTCGGGGATTCATTCCTCTGACCCAGTTCCTCTGTCTTGTGGGGTTCCTCAGGGGTCAGTGTTGTCCCCCATATTGTTCGCAGTTTATATGCTACTCATCATACAAAGGTTCATACAAAGGTTTGTGGGAGTTAAGGAGACCAGATGGTAAAGAATAGCCCATAGCCGCTCCCTTCCAATATCCCCTATTAGGTCATTTTACCCTTCTTCATAATATATTTGTCCAATTGAGTTTTAAAATGTTTCTTTGATTTAGAATAGATAACTGACAAGGGAAGCTCATTCCAAGCAGCCACCACCCTCTGTGTGAAGAAAGCCCTCCTTCTATTAGTATTATACGCAGTGTGCCTAAGCTGAAGAGGGTGACCTCTCATACCCTTAGTGTCTTCTTTGAATTGAAGGTTTAATTTATTTAATAAGTACTCATCCTGCATTATATCATAACAAAGTAGTAAATCCCCTCTAACTCTTCTTGTTTGTGAGGGCATAAGCTTCAAATACTCCGAGCGCCCTTCGTAGGGCATATTTTTTATATTAAATATTAATTTAGTGGCTTGCCTCTGAACCCTTTCGATATCATTCACTGCTCCTTTGATTATGAGTCCCCACACTGGGGCTCCATAGTCCAGGATTGGTCTAACATATGTTCTATATAGGGCATAATGACTTCCTTATTTCGACTTCTAAAGTTTCTCTTTATGTTGTGTACCACCTGTTTAACCTTTACAATCTGTTTATTTGCATGCAAGCAGAAAGTCAGTTTATGGTCTACAAGAATTCCCAGGTCTTTCTCTTCTGTGGAGCTTTGTAGCACCTTACCATTCATAATCATTCTCATGCACCATTTTGTTCCCCAAATGTATTACACAACACTTATCCACATTAAATGTCATACCCCTAGATGTTACCCAATTATGAATACTATTCAGATCAGTCTATAGGTATCTAGCTCCTTCTGGGTCTGTAACTATTGTAGCAATTTTAGTGTCATCCGCGCATACTTACTAATCCATCCAAAGCTATCCTTACCCATAGAGGACATAACGATTTTAAACAGCACAGAGCCCAGGACTGACCCCCACAGGACCCCACTGGTGACCCTCACCTTATCTGAATAATACCCATGTAAACACACCCTCTGGGTCCTCTCCCTCAGCCAGGCCATGACCCAGTGCACTACTCTATGGTCCGTACCTGTATCAATGAGACAGCGAAGGACCTGGGTGGTGAGGAACCTTATCAAAAGCCTTTACCAGATCCAAATAAACACAATCCACATCCTGTCTCCTATCCAGTGCCTCTGAAATTTTCTCATGAAAACAAAGCAGATTCGTTACACATGACCCCGCCCAACAAAACCATACTGTTCTCTGTCTTCCTGACCAGTTCTCTGTAAGTGAGTATCTATGACATCCTTTAATATGGATTCCATAAGCTTTCCATGGACCGAGCTAGGACTAATGGGTCTATAATTCGCACAGTCCACTCTGTTTCCCTTTTTATGCATGGGCACCATATTCACCTCCAACCAATCCCCTGGCACAGTCCCACTTACAAGGGACTCGTTAAACAGTATAGCCAGGGGCATTGCTACACTATGAGACAATAGCGTAAGCATTTTATCTGAGATATCATCAGGATCTGCAGAGTAAGTACTTTTTAGGGTTTGTATCTTTTCCAGAATTATGTTGGCAGTAATACTTATAGGTGTCTCGTCCTTTGGTTTAATATCAAGTTTACTTTGCTGTGAATCAGAAAATACTGTACCGAAGTAATCATTAAATATATTTGCTACTATGAGTGGATCTGAGATTATTTCATTTCCCTTTTTTATAGAGCGTACATTGTGATTAGCTTTTCTCAGGGAATTTACTTAACTATAGAACTGTTGCACGTTATCCTTATTGGCCAACGATGTCAGATTCCTCTCCATTCTTTTTTTCCTCATTCTTATGAGCTTTTTACATTTAGCCTGCAGTACTTTATATTTATTCCATATTAGTGGGTCCTGGCCATAGTTTTTATATGAATTAAACAAATTTTGTTTTTGTTTCAAGAGTTTTTTGAATATCCTTACTTAACCATTTAGGTTTTTTCCCCCTTGTATTATATAACTTTATCTTTTTCAGATGTTTATCACATGCTACGATTAATTTATGCTTAAAAATATTCCACATATCTTCTAAAGATTTATCTTTTACTATGGTAGCCCATTCTATAGACTCAAGTTCAACATTAATTGCATTGATTCCAGAGTGTTGAAATTTATATACGTCCCTACATCCCTTGGTAATAGGAATATAGTGTGCAAGAGTAAAGGATATCCCACAATGGTCACTATTCCCTAAAGGGGGGTGATTACACAAGAAGTGATGTTCATTTTCCTAGTGAACAGTACTAAATCTAATATATTATGTCCCCTTGTGGGGGGTTTCAATATTATGAGTCATGTCCATTTCCAGGCATAATTCTAAGAATTCTAAACTAAGAGAGGATCCTGCTTTGAGATCCTGCTAGTTTATATCCCTATAATTTAGATCTCCAACCACCAAGACCTTTCCCAATTCACATATTGTTTTTATTTCTTGGTTCAGTTCCCTGGATGTTTCCATAGAGCATGCTGGGGGCCTATAGCATACCCCTACAAGGATGGGTGTGCTCCTACCTGTTTCCAACCTAATCCAAATTGTCTTGGGTCCTATCCCCACATTGTAAGAATGTATGAGCTGAGGTTTCACTGCTATGCTGATGATACCCAGCTCTACCTTTCTTTTGCACCTGACTAGGATAGAGCTTTCTCAGTATTCAGCAACTGCCTCGCTGAAATCCAAGATTGGATGAATTTGAGCTGGTTGAGGTTGAACACAGAAAAGACAGAGGTGTTGGTTGTGGACCAGGGGCACCGGATAGAGGGGTTGGGGTGGGTTTGCACTCGCGGGACTTTTTCTTGGAGGCCTTCCACTCCCTAGCTCTGAATGGGTGCGTAACCTTGGGGTGATTTTTGATAAGGGGCTGACACTGCGATCGCAGGTGTCAGCAGTCATCAAATCCTCTTTCTACCGTCTGAGGAACATCTCCAGGATTAGGCAACTTGTTCCATCTGGCGATCTCCCTACGTTGGTCCATGCCTTTGTGTCCTCACACCTTGATTATTGTAATTCCCTGTACCTAGGGCTACCACGGGTGGATATCCACTGCTTGCAGCCGGTGCAGAATGCAGCAGTCCTTTTATTGACAGGGACCCCTTGGTCCTGTCATATTTCCCTGGTGCTGCACGAACTGTACTGGCTGCCAGTACAGTGGCAGATCACCTTTTAAAGTCGGACTTCTGACTTACAAAGCCCTACACAAACAGGGCCCAGAATACCTGAAAGAGCTTCTGATTCCTTACCTCCCTTGGCAATCGTTCCGCTCAGCTGATGATGGGTTCCTAGAGATTCTTAGGGTTTATTTAAAATCTTCAGGGGCCCGTGCATTTATGCACACTGCCCCAACCCTTTGGAATTCTCTACCCCTTCAGTTATGGGAGTGCACGACTGTGGGGGGATTTAAACAGGCTCTCAAAACTTTTTTGTGGAATCAGGCATATTCTGAGTGACTAAACTCTTTTTTACCAGCATTCTATTGTATTTATAAAGTGTGTATTTATTGTATTGGTGTTTATTTAATTGCCCTGTAAGGCACCTTGCTATTTTGAAACGGCGCATTATAAATAAAGATTAAATTATTATTATTATTATTATTATAAAGTCTAGGTAGGCCACATCCACAGCCCCTCCCTGGTCTACTTCTTTGGTCAGCCAGTTAAAGAAATTTATTTGATTCCTCTGGCATGACATTCCTGTTGTGAATCCATGGTGCCTTGGGTACTGTGCCCCGCTGGCCTCTAGGTATGCAACAATTCTTTCTTTCAGAAGTGATTCCATCATTTTCCCTACCACTGAGGTCAAGCTAACAGGTCTATAGTTTCCTGCCTCTCCCTTGCTCCCACTTTTGTGAAGAGGACTCACATCCGCCCTCCTTCAGTCCTTAGGTACCACACCCTCCTCCCATGATTTGTTAAAAAGGGTAGTCAGTGGTGCTACTAGCTCTCCCCTTAGTTCTTTTAGAATTCTGGGGTGAATCACGTCGGGTCCCATTGCTTTGTCCACCTTAAGCTTTAGGAGTTCTTTCAGGACCCTTTCTTCTGTGAATTGACTGGTATCGACCCTCCTATCTAGTATGCTTCTATTATTTGGTTTAGGTACCTCCCCTTCCACTTCTTTTGTGAATACTGAGCAGACATATTCGTTCAGTATCTCTGCTTTGTCACTGTCACCCTCTGTCCACCACCCCACCCTTGCCATTTATTAAGCCTCACTATCCCTCCCTTGGTCTTTCTTTGCTCCCTAATGCACCTATTATAGGTTTTATCCCCCTTCTTAACTGAGTTGGCTATCTTTTCTTCAGTTTGGGCCTTTGCTATTCTGACCGCCTTCCCCGCTTCCTTCTGCTTTAACTGGTACAGTTCTCCTTCTGTGTTTCCTTATACTCCCTGAATGCTATCTTTTTCTCCCTAACCTTCCCCGCTACCTCTTTTGAGAACCTTAGTGTTTTTTTCCTTCATTTTGTTTTGTTTATTTGCTTCACACAAAGGCTTCTTGACTCTGTGATGGCAGCTTTGATTTTTCCCCATTGTTCCTCTAACCCCGCCTTCTTGCCCATTTGCTAGTGCTTTTCTGAGGCACACCCCAATTTTACCAAAGTCAGCCCTCCCAAAGTCCAATACTCTCACCTTTGTGTGACATGACTCGATGGCTGTGTTTATCGTGAACTGCACTGTTTGGTGGTCACTTGTTCCCAGATGGCTATCCACTTCTAAATCTGAGATTCTCGCTACGTCCTCATTTGAGAGTATCAGGTCTAAGATTGCTCCCTCCCAAGTGGGTTCCAACACTAGCTGTCTGAGGCATGCCCCCTGTAGGGCATCGAGAATTACCATGCTCTTGAATGTGGCTGCAGCAAAGGTGCTCCAGTTGACATCTGAAGTCTCTGAGAGGAATGCATAATAAGTGATGTATATCCTAGTAATATTACTTGAATTGCTGCACTTTCACTTGTGCAAATGTTTCCTGAAAATTGCAATATTTCTAAACAGATCCTTTCTGATGGCCCTACAGCAGTCCTTCAGGCATACAGGAAATTTCTCTAGATACGTCACAGAAATTTCAGGAAATATCTCGACATGTTAATGCCTGAAGTGGTAAGAACATAAATATACAAACATATGAATTTGCCAGCAGAAACAGACCACTCAGTCTATCTAAGTCTGCTTGAGTATGCAGCTAGCACCTCTAGTTTGCAGCTGCCCAACCCCCTCCCCTTTGACATCCCAATGCTGCTCCCCACTTCCCCAACCCTCACTCTCGCCTACCCTCACTCTCCCTTGTCCCATGCCCTTTTAAAGCCGTTCACAGATTTACATGATACCACACATTCTGGTAGAGCGTTCCATTTTGCTACCACCCTCCCCATGAAACAGTGTCTTCTCATTTCCCTCCTAAATATTCCCCGCTCTATTCTTAGCCTTTGCCCCCTGGTGTCCCTCCCCCTCCTTAGCTTAAAGACACCATCTGCCCCATCCTTACTGATTTCCCTCAGATACTTGAATGTCTCTATCATGTCCCCCCATCCCTTCTGTTCTCCAGGGTGCACATATTCAGGTCTCCCAGCCTGTTCTCATATTTGCTCCCATCCATTCCATAAATCATCTTCATTGCCCTCCTCTGTACCCCCTCCAGTAATCTGACATCATGCTTCAGGTCTGGCCTCCAAAACTGCACACAATACACCAAGTGTGGCCTTACAAGAGACCTGTAGAGGGGCAAGATTACCTCTCTTTGCCTGGACAAAACCCCCCTTGCTATACACCCCAGCATTTTGTTTGCTGTTGCAGCCACTCTCCTGCACTGGGCAGTGTTATTCATGGTCCCTGTTACCATTACCCCTAGGTACTTCTCCTCCTCAATGATCCCCAGCTTAACCCCTCCCAGCCAGTATTCTCTTCTTGGGTTCTTTGCCCCTAAGTGGATAACCTTACATTTCTTTGCATTAAACCCCAGCTGCCACCTCTCTGACCACTCCTCCAGCTTGCCTAGGTCCCTCTGCAGCTGCTTACATCCCTCCACTCCATCCACCACTGCTCCCTTTTTGGTGTCATCTGCAAACAAACTTACCTTGCTCACCACCCATGAGCAATGTCTGATATGAAGAGACAAAATAACACCAATCCTAGCACAGAGCCCTGTGGTAACCCACTCATCACTGGCCTTGTAGTTGACAGCGCCCCTCCAACTAGCACCCATTGTAGCCTTCCACTTAGCCAACTAGTAATCTTGTTCACCATTTTTGCCCCTACCCATACACCAGTTAGCTTCCCCCCAAGTTGCCCATGAGGCATCGAATCGAAGGCTGTGCTGAAGTCCAAGTAAAGAACATCCACCGCCTGACCTTTATCCAGCTCACCTGTCACCCAGTCATAATATTGTATCAGGTTGGTTTGACATGACTTCCCCAAAATGAACCCATGCTGCCTCACATCCTGGAGGCTGTTGTCCTCCAGGTATGACACCAGTCTTTCCTTTAGTATCGTTTTCATGAGTTTGCACACTATGGAGGTGAGACTAACTGAGTGATAATTACCAGGTTCATCCCCTGGTCTGCTCTTGTGTAATGGCACTACATGGGCCATCCTCCAGTCTAGTAGCACACATCCTGACTCCAGTGAGGTGCTGTACAGATCCGCCAGTGGCTCCGCCAATACCTCCGCCATCTCTCTCAGCACCCTGAGGTGGATACCATCTGGTCTTGGTGCCTTGTCTACACTCAGTGCCCTCAGTCCCTCTAGGACTCTACCTCCCTCAGTTCTTCCATCTGTCACCTCCTCTCCCCTCGTCCCCACCCTCCCAGCCCATGGTGCTAGCAGTGCCCCCTTTTCTTCCATGAACACTGACCAAAAGTATTCATTCAGTGCTTCCGCCTGTTCCTCCCCCTTTTCCATCCTCTCCCCACACTTTTTTATCCTCACTATTGTCTCCTTGCACTTCCTTTTCTCTCAGATGTATCTGAAGAAGTCTCCTCTCTCATTTAATTCCTGTGCTAATCTCAGATCCCACTGATCCTTGACTGCTCTCACTTTTCTGGTCACCTCCCTGGACCTTCTTGCATACTCCTCACTGTCCCCTTTCTTTTCCATTCTCCTATACCTCTGGTGCACCTCTTGTTTTGCCCTCACCACCTCCACTACCTCGCTGTTCAACCAGCATGGTTTCCTGGCTCTGCTCCTCTTACTCTGTAGCTTGGTGCAGGCTTCCATTGCCTCTGTAATCCCACGTCTAATAATATCCCATCTCTGCTCCAGGTCCATCTCCTGCCTTATGCCTCCAGTTTCCCTTTCAGTACTTCCCGCATCCTACCAAAGTCCGCCCACTGAAGTTTATCACCCGGGTTAATGATTTCTCTGGCTTCCCACACAGGGTGATATTAAACCACACCATTTGGTGGTCGCTGTTTACTAGTGGGTCCACTACCATTATTTCCCTTACTGCCTCTCCATTCGACAATACCAGATCTAAAGTGTTCTTTAGCCTAGAAGGTACACTGACCAACTGTGTCAGGAGACCCTCCTGGACTGCATCCAGGAGCACTTGTTCCCTAGTACTGGAGGTGACCGGAATGCTCCAGTCAACCCCCAGCAAGTTGAAATCCCCCACGATGACCACCTTCCCTTTTCTACATACTTTCTGATTTGTCCCACTAATTCCCTGTCAAGCTCTGCAGACTCAGACAGCAGCCTGTATACCACCCCAGTCCTCAGTTTCCTACCTCTTGAGTCTAGGAGCTCCAGCCAGATTGCCTCTGTTCCCCTTTCTTCCCTCTTTTTCCATGTGCATTTGATCCTGTCCCTCATATAGACTGCAACCCCCCCACCATGGTCCTTCCTGTATAATTTGTAACCTGGGATTGCCAGATCCCAGTCCTGGTGCTCAGTTGCCCTCATTTTCATGATAGCTGCAATATCTATCTTCCACACTGCCAGGAGTGGCTGTAGCTAAGCTGATTTGTTGCCTAAGCTTCTCACATTCAGTGAGACCACCCTCCATCCTGCCCCCTTCCTTTCCTCACCCTCCGTCTCCTTCCTTCTACTACCCCCCTTTTCAGCCACTCTGAGTCCTTCCCTGCTAGCCTGGGAGGTAGACTGTGACTCCACTCTGTCAGATCACTGCATACCTGCTGTCCACTTGCCACCCCTCCTATTTGTTTAAATCCACCTTTGTCGCAATATACCTCCCCGGTCTTTGCTTTAATACCTCCTTCCCTGCCCCACTCAGGTGTAGCCTATCTCTTGCAAATAGATTGTTATTATCTGAGGTGCTGCCCCAGCAACCCACAACTCCATATCTCTTAGTTTGACACCATTCAACCAACCATGTGTTCAACTCCCTAATTTTCTCCTTTCTCACTGTGCTTGTGCAGGGTACTGGGAGCACTGCCAAGAAGGCCACATTCTCCACAGTCTCCTCGCACAACCTTTCCACTTCCTCAAGCCTCTCCCTTGTTACCTCCACCATTTCCCCAACTAGATCAGTTGTCCCCACATGTACCACAATGTGCAGTTTCTTTCTACCCCTCCTTGCACACCTTAGGATTGCCTGTCCTGCCTTGTCTGCCTTTTATCCCAGCATAGGATCCACCCATATCTGACTGTGCCTCTTCCCCCTTGCTGTCCCATCTGATCCCCTTGAGTATGGAGTCCCCCAACACCAGTACAACCCTCTCCCCTTTCCTTGTGCTTAACGCCACCAACCCACCTAAGTTCTCATTCCCAGTGCCCCTCAAGATGGTGCTTTTACCATTTGCCACAGTGTCTTCCCCCCTGCCCCTCTCAATTGAGACCCCTTCCCCTCCTCCTGTTTGACTGCCAACCTCCCTCTCCCTCCTCATCTCTCCGAGTATTATCTCTCCCCCTGCTATGCCATGCTCAATATCTCCACTAGTAACACCCCTCACTCCCTTGTCTTTGGGAGTACTATCCCTTGTGCAATATCCTCCTGTATCCTCTCCCCCCTGTGTCATTAGTACAGCAAACATGTTTCCTACCTTCTTTGCCATACAATGTGTTTTCTCCTCCCTCCTACCTAAATATGATTTTTTCAGAGTTCATAATGGAGCACTAAAAAAATAAAATTATTAAAAAATACTACATTTCTTAGACCTGCTTACCACAGGTAAGGAGTGCTACTGAAATCCCTCTTACTGAGTTAAAAATTGTACTGCCCTGTTGCCTTGGATGTCTGTTGCACTGATGACTCCCAACTTTTCCTCCTGGAGGAACTTAAATACCTTGAAATTACTCTGGTTTCAGGTTTGAACTTCTTCAATCACATCAGCATCATCACCAAATTATAATGCTACTTGAATATCAATGAGGAAAATTACTTCCCCAATTGTTTACTGCTCAGCTCATTGATCTCTTAGAAATTCTCAGTGCAGCAGCAACTTGGCTTACCATGCGTCTCATGCTAACAGATGCAGCTGCAATTACTTGCTGTTTTCTGACAGTTGAAAAACGTGCTTTAAATTAAAGAAAACATTTTATTGAATGTATTCTGCAACACCATTTCACAATGCACTTTATTTTTTCAAACACATGACTCTTTCTTTCCTGATCATGACCAACAGTAGACCTCAAATGGAACAACGTAAGCCGTACTCTACTGACTGAAGTGTGCAAGGCAGGCAAACAAGAAGCAACATTTTATCTTTCGCTATAATCATGTGACTATGGGTGCTTGCACTCCCTTGCTAGGGCTTCTCACCCTTACCCTCCTTGTTCAAACCTCCCCCCGATCTGAGCTCCCACCCACTACATCAGGCACCTCACCCCCAAGTTACCCCAGTATGACCCAGCCTTCTCCCACCTTGAACGCACCCCGAACTCCCCAGCACCCACTCCCTGCCTACAGCCCCACTCCCCCTGCTGTCTCGGGCATACCCTGGACCCACCTGTTCCCTGCCATACCCACCCTTTGGCTCTACCTTTCCCCTGCACCCTTATCACCAGGTCCTCGCCCAGGCACCGAACCATGGGTCCCTGCCACCACCATCCCTAATCAGAATAATCACATTGCTACTCTTACTGTCTGGGAACATACACCCCAATCCTGGACCTTTATCTGCCAGCCCGCCCAAGTCATGTACCACTACCAGTCTCCGCCTTGCATCCCTTAACATATGTCACCTATTATGAAAACTTCTGCTGTCCAGTGATGGGTCACCCAGCATCAACCTGATATTCTTGCTCTGGTAGAAACTTGGCTCTCTAAGTCCACCCCTGACTCCACTATCTCCCTCCTTGGATACACCTTATTCAGGGAAGACCGTGTAGGCAGACGCGGTGGTGGGTGTGCTATATTCATGCAGGACACCCAAATAGGTCATGCACTCCCTGCTCCCAAACTTGACTATGGTGCCCAAGCCCTCACGCTAAAAGTTATCCCTGACCCCGCTAGAGGCCCTCTTTTTCTCACTTTCTCCTACATACCCCTAAGGAACCAGAATTCAGCAGTCCAGTCCCTCATCAACTACCCCACATCCCTCCCACACAAAGTCGAGCAAGTCATCCTTGGTGATCTTAATGTTAACTGGCTTGCTTCAACCACCTCCCAAACCAAGGACTCCTTCGCTACTCTGTATATGTCCCAACTAGTCTCACAGCCCACCAGGTTCAACCGATCCAGTGGAACCAACACCCTCCTAGTCATTATCTTATCAAACCGCCAATTTAAAATCCAGGTCATCACTTTCTTCCCCAACTCACTTAGTGATCACTCCTCAGTCATCTGTACCTGGTCATCCTCCTCTCCAAAACCAGTGTCCCAGGATACACTGTGCCGGCGGCTATGCACTGGTGGCCTAAAGAAGTTGAAACAGCACCTAGCTCAGCTAGACTGGTCCCCTATCTGACATACCCAAGATATCGACTCAGCTCTTGACTTCTTCACAAGTGTCTTCTGCAAGGCCTGTGACCTCTTCGCCCCCCCAACAGGATCCATACAAAGAAATGCAACACCCCTTGGATCACCCCTTCCCTCATCCAGAAACTTGAGAATAGGGATAATCTCTGATGAATTGCTGTAGATTCAGGCAATCCATCTGATAGACAAGCCTACAATGCAGAGTGCAATAAGTGCACCTGGGCCATCAGATGGGCCAAGGCGGAGCAGTACCAAGCCACCCTCACCTCCACCCGGGCTCAGCCTGGACCTTCTGGGATAGCATGAAAGAACTAAATGGGAAGACCCACTCCTATCCACCATCTCAGCTCACCATCGATGGCGCTACCTCCTCTGATCCACTACCTATAGCTGATTGCCTCAACAACACTTTCTGTGATCTAAGCTCTGTCCTCCCCAGCAGATTTTGTGATCCAATCCCCTCCTCACTCCCCTTTCTACCTGCGCAGCCTATCTCCCCACAAAGCCAGGCCACATCTGCTACAAGCCCTTGGTAGTAATAACCCCAGCAGCGACCCCCTCGACTCCAGGATCCTCTGCCTGGTCCTGGATGTTGTCCTAGTACCCCTGACAGACCTACTCAACTGGTCCCTATGCCTTGGACAGTTCTCCAGTTCATGAAAAACTACTGAAATCACTCTAATATGCAAGAGCAGTGATCAATCCTTCCCCAGCAACTATCGACCAATCTCCATCCTCCCGCCACTGTCTCCTCCACTGTTTCCCCCACTGTCCCCCCCACTGTCCAAAGCCCTTGAAAAAGTGGTGTCTATCCAACTATCTTAGTTAAGTATGACATTATGCTCCCGGAGCAGCACGGCTTCCACCCAGGATACAGTACAACCACTGCTCTCCTGGGGTTCTCCCAATACCTGTACTAAGCTCTCGACTCCGGCAACCTGGCTGGTGCAGTGTTCATTGACCTCACCAAGGCCTTTGACACTGTCTGTCACCCCTTCCTACTCGACTCTCTCCACCAACTTGGTTTCTCTGCTGGTCCCCTTGCCTCATTTTCCAGCTACCTCTATGCTAGATCCCAGGGTGTAAAAGTCAATGGCTCCCTCTCCAACATTTGACCCGTTAGCTCCGGGGTCCCACAGGGCTCAATCCTGTGTCCCGTTCTCTTCAGTCTCTACCTCAACACTCTCCCCAGATCCTGCAATAGCAAGATTCTCCTCTATGCAGATGATGCAGTTCTCTTTGCCTCACACCCAGATCCCTCCACTCTTCAATCATCTCTTCAACTCACCTACAACCAAACAGAAAGGTGGTTTCTTGATCACAGACTAGTCATAAACCTTAAGAAAACCAAATCAATGCTCTTCTCTCACCACCAAAATAAAGCTAGAAGTGCCCCACTCCTGATTACCCCCAACTCTTAGCTCCTTTTAGAGCAAGTGCCCACATACAAATTCCTAGGCATCACTTTTGATACTGCCCTCACCTTCCACATCCACATTAACAATCTTTCCTCCACCATAAACTCTCGGATTGACCTACTTTACCATCATAGGGGTTGTTTGCCCCTCACTGCCCTTCAACTGGCCATCACCTCCCCTGTCCTGTCCCTAGTGGACTATGGCTTGCCCATCTATGCTGCAGCTGGTAACACCATCCTCTCTAAAATTCAGCTCTCCATCAATAAGGCCTGTAGGCTCCTGACCTGAGCCTCCAGCCACACCCACACCTGCCTGCTCTATTCCCCCATCAACCTGTTCAACTTTGAGGAACATCTTCAGTATCAGACCTGCCTTCTTGCTAAGAAATCCCTGCTCGGACTCTCCCCCCAGGAGTCTCTGCCTCCCTACCATGGTCATCCTCATCTATTTCCACCCTCAGCTCTGTTAAAGTCACCTTCAAAGTGCCCAGAACCAAGACCTCCCTCACCCAGAGGTCCTTCTTTTATCAAGCCCCCTCCTGGTTCAACTTCCTCCCTACCTGCATCACCATTACTGTCAGACTTGGTCCCTTCAAAACCGCCCTCTGGAACCATCTCTTTAATGTCCACTGCTGTAGGTGCAACTAACCCTGCCCCCCTAATCCTACTGCAGGACCTTTTCCTGCCTGGCCCTACTAATCTTGACAAGGTCCCCTGGACTGCCAATCCATCTTTCCCCTTACCCCTTTTTACCTACCCCTTTAAGTTTATACAAGGATGTTTTCCACTGCAACTCCAGAGAAATTGTACATCTTTAATTGTAAATCTGTATTTTATACCAACATGTAACTAAGAGTATTCTGCGTTCAATGTCTGCACCTGTAATGTTGTCCAATGTTGTATCTGCACAATGTTCTACAGCATTGTCTTTCCCTTCCTGTGACGAGGTGCCTTTGTAAATGAGTCCCTGACTCAAAGGTTGTAAATGCGACTTGTTCAAATAAATAAATAAATAAATGAAACATGAGAGGAAACTAAAACTTAAAACAGCAAGTTTTTCCTACAGTTCTTGCTCTTGATTGTTTAGCATTTTTCTCATGTATTTTTATAGTATTATGATGTTATTTTACTTATGTTAGACTTTTTTTTTTTTTTTTACACTTTCCCTTCCTTTGCACTTCTATGTTCCTTGATACTTGTGGGCTGCTGTACTTTTATCTGGTACACTATAAATAGTATGATTCATGGACCTGTCCTCTGCTCTGAGGAAGATAGTTTACAGCCAGTCAAAATGATGTTAGCCATGACCCTGCCCTTGTGTGGCAAGTCATCCATGCAGTGAGCCAGTCAGTTAATTTAAGACAGCAGCACATGTCACTTTACTTCTGCACTCTAAAGTCTTTAAGCACTTTGAATGATTCTTTGTTTGCTACATTCAGCAGTTTTGCTGTTGCCCTTTTGCACAACTGCAGGCCTCTGGTGGGATTTTCAAAAGCTGTGTGAATGCTGCAAGCTCCTGGTGCACCAAACATACTGTGCAGGGGGCTTGTGGCATTCTCACAGTATCAATCAGGATTTTCTGTCCTGTGCACCAAATGACACAAGTTAGACAAGTTCCTCCCAGTCTACCTTGTGCCTTATTGGGGACCCTTTTTACAGGACTTGTTCCAAATATTTGGCGCAAGTTATTGTAAAGTATGGAAACTGTCACAACTGCACCCAACGTACTAAAACTGGGTGCAGTTTTGTCAAAGAAGTTTGGTATAGTTGCATTAAAATATGGAGTCGATACATTCCCTATGTCAACCAGTGAAAATTGGGCCCACTGGATCCAAATTGTTGCTGCTTTGCTGACTGGAGAATTACCATCAAGTAAGTCTGGGGATATAAACAGGAAGTGCTGCTTGCAACTTCGTACACTGCTTTTGTATGAATTTGTGTAGATTCATTTTGCTTGTGTAGGGGACTTCATCAATAAAATTTGATTCATCATTAGCATAAGTTATCCAGAGGTGTGCTAGTCATAGCCAGCATGTAGCCTGTGTTATTTTTTTTTTTAATTTGTAGGGCTATACTTGCCTGATATCATCATGAATTTTACCTTGTCTCTGCCTTCCACTTCTTGGGGGCTCCCTTTTCTTCATCTTTTCTTCCTGTCAGGATGATGGGCAATCAAGCAGCTCCCTTCACCAAGAAAGACCAGTATTGAACTAGTGAGTGTTTGCAAGAGGTAGTGGGTGCAAGGCAACCCTCATCCTCCCCTGAGAAGGTGAGCATTTCCTTTTTATGAAGAGCTCTGCCTCTGCATGGAATTCTAGGTCTAAATGTCAGCTGGGTTCTATGCTCCCTTGGAAACTTTAATAAGCTGTTAAAATTAAAGTGGAGTCCATTTTATGTGAACATATGAACATACAAACATATGAAACACCAGCAGAAGAAGAAGACCCAAATAGTTTCTCAGGTTTGATTGTTGCGGAGATTGTGCACTCTTTGTTACATGCTACCTGCCCATGCCCCCATTATCCTAACCTACCCCTTGACTTTATTGCCCTCCCTTTATGAAAAAAAGCAACTGTTTTGTGATTATCTCCTCTGGTAGTGCATTCCACCATGTCACCACTTTCTCTGTGAAGTAATGCTTCCTGATTTCCTTCTTATACCTTCCACCCACCATTTGAAGCTGTTCCCTTTAGTGTTCCTATTTTTGCTGACACTAGAAAAATCCCCAAGGTTCACCTTGTTTATACTTTTGAGGCATTTGAAGGTCTCAGTCATATTCTCCCTCTCTCCTCTCCTTTCATCAAGTAGGTACATGTTCATGTTCACCAGTCTCTGTTCTTAATGGATGCCCTATAGCCTTCCCCTGCACCACCTCAAGCTGACTTATATCTATCCTGAGGTTGGAGTTCCAGTACTACAAACAGTACTGCAGATGTTATTGCACCATGGATCTGAATAGGGGCAGAATGACATCCTACGTCCTACCGGTGAACCCTATCGTAATACAACCTAACATCCTGCTTGCCTTGTTGACATCTTTTTGCATTGAATTGAAAGTCTCAGATTGCTTGTAATTGCTATCCCCAGATCATACTCCTCTGAGTCTGTGAATGTCACAACCTTATGTATGTACTCAGTTCTGGGGTTCTTGCAACCTATGTGCACTACTTTATTTGTTTATTTATTTAGTTTTTTACATTGAACCACAGTTGCCAGATTTCAAACCATCTCTCCAAGCTTGCCAGATCCTCTCTCAGGTTTCTAATGCTTTCTTCTGTGATCACCCTCCCACATAGCTGGGTGTCATCCACAATGAGGCATATTTTGCCTTTGATGCTGTCCCAAATGCCATTAATGAACACATTTAATAGACCAGACCAAGCAATGACAGCAATGGAACTCCACTGGTAATTCCTGTCTTCACTGAGTGCTCCCCCTGCCACCACCCATTGAGTTTTCCCCATAGCCAGTTTGCCACCCAGCTGGTTACTTTCTCCCTTGCCTCCATGTCCACTCTTATGGGGCACTGAGTCAAAAGCTTTATTGAAACTCAGGAACAATATATCTACTGCCTGGTCCCTGTCAACGGCCCTAGTAACTCAATCAAAGAAGCTGTTCAAATTTGTTTGGCAAGACCTTCCTAGCATAAGACGGTGTTGCCCGTCATCCTGTAGCCCATTTGACTCAAGGAACTTAATCAATGTTTTGCTTAGAATGGTTTACATCAGCTTGCCAATAACTGATGTCGCACTAACTGGTTTACAGTTCCTCAGCTCATCCTTTGCCCTGCTCCTGTGCAGGATACCACATCAGCTATACTTCACTTGCAACAGCACAAGATCTGTATCCAAAGAGTTGTTTAACGGGCCAGCTAGGAGTGCTGCAAGAACGGTCGCTGGCTCTCTTAGTACCCTCGGGCGCATGTCATCCATGCCTGGGGACTTGTCCACCTTAAACGCTTTGAGGTCTTTGAGAACTCTGTTCCCTGTTGATGCCTCCTCACGCAAGCTTACTGCCACCCCACAATCCCTCTCTTCCCCTGTGGAGTTGATCCATCATTCTCCTTTATGAAGACTGAGCAAAAGAATTCCTTTAATACTGTTGCTTTTTCTCTATCATCCTCAATGCACTCTGCCCCTTTCTTAAGCTTTACTATGCTTCCTTTGTTGACTTTTTTTCCTTGATGTTTCAAAAGAAGGTCTTGATACACTCCTTGACTCCCTCAGATATCCTCAGCTCTGTCCCTGCCTCGGCCTACTTACCAACCTGCTAGTTGACTTTAGCTTCTCTAAGTACTGAGTCCTGTCTTCTTGCCTCTGAGTCATTCTGTGCATTCTGAAGGAAGACCGTTTTCCTCTCAGTGAATTACCCACCTCCTCCTTGAACCACAGTGACTTCCTCATCCTATTCTTCTTATCTATGTTTAAGGCAGGGTGAGCTGACAGCCTGGACCCCCTCCCTAATCAATGACCACCTTTCTTCCAATCCCATCTATACCCTGAGGGCTGCGAGTCACTCCACCAGTATCGGCCACATATGCACAGTGTTTGCCAGCTTAAGGTCAGGAACACATGTTTTCATGTCTAACACTTCTCATCCCAAATTTATCTGAAATACTTCCTGATCAGTGATCACTCCTTCCCTGAGCCCACTGACTCTGATGCTTCTGACTTGGTCGATATTTATCAGTACTAGGTCTAGGGTGGCCCAATCTCTTGTCAACTCCATCTCACTCCTGGATCAAAAACCCATCCTGGACTGCATTTAGGAGAGTTGGGATCATGCTTCTGGCTTATGGAATGCTACAATCCACACTGGGCATGTTAAAGTCCCCTCTACTGCCACTTCCCCTGCCACCACAGCCTTTCTTATCTTATTTTAATTGTTCATCTTGGAATTGCCTTTGAGTCAGAGACTAATTTACAGAGGTTCTATGTCATTAACATGAATTATGTAGGAGAAAAAGCAACTAAAACTGAGCAAAGGAGAGAAAGAAAATGGCTACAGGTTTACAGTAATAAAACAAGAAGAGCTATAGGGTACAAGGCAACAGTTCCAATTCTCCTAGCTCTTGATCTGTGGTTTCATCCTGATTCAGAGGCCAATATACTACCCCCACCCTTATTGTCTTCCTCACCCCTGACTTTATTTGCACCATAAATTCTCTGTATTCCCTCCCCATGTCATCCCAGTTGACTAATACCCCCTCCCTAACTTAGATCACTACCCCCCCACACCATTTGTTCTATCCTTCATGATGAGGGTGTATCCAGGAATAATCAATCAATCAAAATCTTTATTTACCTAGGTGATCACCATTGAGCAAGCTCATTTACAAGGTGGACCTGCAGTTTGCAAGGACGAGGGTACAGAATAGAGTACAAGTAAAATATATATAAAACAACAGTAGCAAGACGTATACAACAAAATATATACAGTGTAGAAATAAAGGTAAATAATATATACAGAGATGCCTTTATAATCCTATCCATCAATAACATGTTCATAGCCTGTAAAGGAGTCCCTGGGATATGGAAAGTGCACACGTAGGAGGCAGGGATGCTGGCAGAAAGATTCTGGGATACTAAGCAGGTGGTATCAGGGCATAAGAGTGGGTGATGGGGGGGGTGTTGCAGTGAGTACATAGTACCGGTGGGACTGGAATGGACTGAGGTGAACCGGTAGTACCGGTGGGACTAGAATGGACTGAGGAAGGGAATAGATACCAGCCATGGCTCACAGTCACCAGTTGTTGGTGGCTGCCACCAGATCCACTTAGCCCTCCTTCATCATGGCCTGGAGGATGTCTATCCTGTTCCCCAGACTCCTGGCATTCATAAATATCACCCTCTCCAACCCCTGTTTTCCTCACCCTTCTCCCTTACCTGTTCCTTCTACTCCCTCTGGCTGTCCCCCCAGTTTCAACCCCTCCTTGCTATGACCCTCCACTTCCTTTTTCACATTCTTTTCACTGTGATCCCCATACTCATCTTCATGGACCCTTAATCCTTTTTGTTTAATACACCCTTTCTTTAGAGGGAGTTCTTCTTGCCTCTTCCTGTTGAAAACCTATGGCTCAGCACCCTCTGGTAGTTCCTCCTCAGTTTAAATTCAAACAGCAGATGTTGTACTCTCCAATCATGTCACTGAGCACAGTGGTTCCACCCCTGCTGAGGAGTAGCTCATCCAATGAATACAGGGATTTCTTATGCCAGACTTTATCCTAGTCACCCATGCAGCCAATGTCCTCCTCCATGCACCAGTCCTAAAGCCATGGGTTGAACTCAGAGATCTGATCTTCCTTGATTAACTGACCCACAGCACTGGTATCACCTCCAAGAATGCCACTGACCTTGACACCCACTTAATTATCCACCCTAGATCATTAAAACTATTCTGTAACACCCCTACTTACCCAATGATACTTAATTTATGTCCAGGTGGAGAATCACGTTGTGTTCCCCCTACTCCCAGCACTAGCAAGTGTAACACCCCTGTTCCGTGGAGTTACTAGAATCCCATTAGAGTTAGTGGTAGGCAGGAAAGGCAGCTAGTGATTTGCCAGTAAATGGATTTCACTCTGTCCCTCTCTGCTACTGGTCTCAACTAGGAGCTGGAGAGGTGATGTCAACTTAGAACTCTCATGGCAGCATAAGCCACACAGCAGTTGTTGTGATTGGGGAATTTAGAATTCTGTAGTCAGTCTTGTTCCAGTTTTTCTCACCCTAGAGGAGTACAGCATTTTCCGACTTTGCCTAAGTGGTGGAAACCGTCTCCAGGGATTTCCTGTTCTTCATCCCAGGTGGGATGGAGCAGACTGCCAGGATGTTAGGGGCAATCCACTGATCCTACTAGAACTTTGTGAAGCTGCCTTTTGGTAAAGATCTGTGAGTGACAGTTGTTTCTAAGTTTGCCCAGGAGTACCTGCTTTAGGTTTAAGGGTGAATTTCTCTGACAAAGGGACCCTATCACCATGGAAGTTTAAAAGTTGGCTGACCACAGTGGAGTCCAGTCTGTGACCATCCATGTGAGCAGAACTTTCACCTTTGACACCCCTGAGGTGTTTTGCTGATGTTAAGTGTGAAATACATTTGTAGAATGCATCACCAGTAACTTGTGGTATAAAGTGAGGTGTATTTTCCAGAGGGATGATTGAGTATGAACTTGGAAACAAAAGTTGGGAGACCCCCAATCTGGAGTGATCAGTTTTGCATGCCAGGTTTTGAAGGGCACCTATGTTTTATGTCAGTGCATGTGGCCAATGCCTGAAGAAACTTCTACCCCAGTGAGTGGGTTTTTCTCCAGTTAACTCATTCACACCACAAGAGCTCTTTGAGACTTCTACCACATGTACCCTGTATACTCTTAGCACTGCATCCTGGGCCTTTCTAAGCAAAATCAAGTCATAATCAGCATGCCACAAACAAATGTGAATACCTCTTGAACCGTAAGTGCTACACACAAAGTATGAGTGGCAAAGTTGTTCAGCACAACATTACCTTTCCAGTGGTGCTATGCAATCAGTTGTAATCAATTTAGTTTTTATTTTATACTAGCTGAAATACCTAACAACTGATTTTTTTCAGATTTATTCAAGGTGCTTAGGTGAGGCCTTGAGAGACAAATGTCAGCCATGCACACCATACCTTAAACAAATGCAAATAACTCCTAAAGTATATGAGTTAGACACAAAGTATCAGTGGCAAAATTGTTCAGCACAAAATAACCTTTCTAGTGGTACTATGCAATCAATTGTAATCCATTTAGTTTTTATTTTATAGTAGCTGAAATACCAAACAACTGTTTTTTTTTTTCAGATTTATTCAATGTGCTTAGGTGAGGCTTGAGAGACAAATGTTAGCCATGCACACCATACCTTAAACAAATATGAATAACTCCTAAAGTATACATGATAGACACAAAGTATCTGCAGCAAAATTGTTCAGATACCTTTCTAACGGTGCTATTCATTCAATTCTAAACAATTCGGTTTGTTTAATAGTTGGGTAAAAACTGCTGACTTCCTCAGACGTTTCTAGGCCTGAGGGAAAATCAGTTGAGTACGTCTACAGGCGTTATTGTCCTGAGTGGCTATGCTTTCAGACACCGCCTACAGACGTCTCTAGGCCTGAATGAGTTAAGCCTTTAGTGCTCTAACATGGTCAGTGTGCCACAATTAGTCCTATGCTATATGGGAATTGTTCAAATGCTGTCTGTGTGTGCCAAGTCCAGAAGAATTTGTGTGTTCACCTGTGGCTAGTCCACATTTTCTACAGTAATCCTATGCCATATGGGACTTCCAAGTACTGGCCATGTGTGCCTAGTAGAGGGAATTTACTTGGTGTGTTTTACCGGTGGCTAGTTCCACAATTTCTACAGTCATCCTATGCTATATGGTAAATTTGGAGTTCTGTACCTCAGATTTACCATGCATTTACCATGTGTGTAAACTCTTGTGTGTCCATCTTTGCTTTGTGTGTTCCTAATTTGTTACGGAATAAAGCCACATGCTAGAATCCCAACCTGGTATGGACATTTGTGTTATTGTTTCCATGTGGAGTTACTTGGCACCCCTGTTCAGAAATGCAAACCTAGCACAGCCTTGAGGAAACATTTTCTCCCCAGGACCTGGGTTTTGGCTACGGTATTGGTCTCACCAGGTGTATACCTTGTAACCACACTTGGTTTGTTTCTATAATGTCTACTCCATCTGCATATCCTACCTTGTCAATGGTGGAATTTTGTGACCCCCACCCCTCTCTTTTCCCCTAGACTGTGAGAGGTGTGCCTACTGCTTAAATAAGTGGATGGTGGGGGGGTTACAAAAATGGGGGCTTGTCTGACAATGTTGTTTAATTTGGGGAGAAAACAGGGAACAGTTTGTTTGGGGTATGGCTAGCATTTTGTCTGTCTGGCAGTGTGGTAGCCCAAAACTGGAAGGGAAGCTTTGCGCAAAAGGATCTGCATAGTATATTGCCAGCCGTATGTGCCTCTGTGTGCCTGCTGTTACAATGCTGCTGTGTGCTTGTGCCAACTTAACAATGGACTGTAAAGCCAGAATGTGTATGTCCTTGTTCTCTGCATCAAGACCGTTTACGGAACTTTAAAGATCAAGTTTTTAATTGCTAAAAAGTATTTTGGACTTTAGGAAACAAAGCAAGAAATGTGCCCTGAAAGTTTCATGTGCTTTGAGTGTAATTTGGGGAGTCGCTAAAGAAATAGCCAAGTTCTGAGTGATGTAATTGTCAAAAATGGTGCTCCCACCGTGAAATCGTAGCCGAGAAAAAAGTTCAGTTTGCAGTTTAAATTTTGCCCTGCTCGACTATCATCATGGAGAAAGAGTCTGAGGGGAGAGAGAGAGAGAGAGAGAGGTTCATTTGCATGGCATCGAGTGATTGGTGCAACTGCAATCAGTCCCACCCCCTAGCCAGCTTCAGAGTGCAGCCCAGTGTTCGAGAAGAAGAGACCGAGTGGTGTGCGAGCTAGTCAGCCAGGATCAACCATCGAGGGGTTTGTTAATGTTCTAATCTGTGAAATACAGATGTTTGCTGTTACAATTCGGGCTCAACCCATTATCTGACTGACTGGGAAGAAAGTGTGGTGTTCATGGTAACAATTGGTAAGATCACCAGCCCGTTTCACCCCAGAGGCCTTCCAGGATCGGCAGCAAGCTGAAAAATTTCCATTGGAGAAAGCCAGCTACTGATTCAGTGAGTACCATCCAAATATATGTACCTCAAACTGTGTGTGATTTAAAAAAAAAGCCAGCTGGATCTGTGTGTGAGCAGTGAGATTGTTTTGCAAAGAAGGACTGTGAGTTGGAACCTGAAACACAACAAACAAAAATTCTGAGCATAGACTATGAGCATTTATAATGGATTCAGCAACAGTAAAATGTTCTAAGCAAGTGAGAGACTGTAAGTTGTATATTAAGCTGCAACAAACAGGCAATCCTGTAAAGAAATACTGTGGCTTTCAGTGATTTTAAGCATGTGTAATTAGTTGATTTGTATGCTAATCCTAAAGTCCTGCAAAAAATCATATGAATGTGCTGAGAGGTGTAAACAGTTTAATCGATAAAAGTTTAAGCAAGAAATCAGTAGAAGAGAGGTTGGATGTGCAGTTTATTTGAGTCAGAGACAGATTTGATGCAAGTGGAGTGCTGCCACCACCATTACAGGGTGGGGCAGTAAATGTAAACACAGCAGCAGGGAGCCATTTTAAGAGACTGTTCAGAGTATTGTGAACCTGCAGTAACAACAGACTTTATGTGTTTATTTGCAGACATGGCTTCAGGAAAATTCCACTGCCTGGATCATGTCTGAGCTTTGATAGCAGAGGAGGTGGCCAAGCTAAAGGAAATGAAGCAAGTTTTCTATGGTGAAGGGTTGCCTCCCTATGTTGCAATACCCAACTACCCTGTGAGAGTATGCATAATGTGCCTCAAGGCTGGAAAGGACGTGTTTTTAAAACTTCATTGTTCAGGTTACCTAGAGAAGTATGGTCTGTCCAAGGCACCATGAATTCATTTGGCTCTCACCTGGACCAAAGTAGGAAACTCTGCAAGCAGCAGCACACAGCACCAGGTTGAACCTGTTGGGGGAGGCCCAGCAGAGTGTGGTACTAAGGAAGAAAGTATGGATTTACTGCAAAGGCAGACATCTTGTGATGTTTCCTCACCTGTGTCTTGTGTGGACAGTGCGGTGGAAGGGTCCATGGACCCATGGATAGAGGGTCCTAGTCCTAGCCTAGTAGGGAAGGATGAAGTTCGAGAAACTTTGGACTGGGAGGTGCCTACCTCCATGCCCAGTGAGGAGTGGACTGTCTCGGGAGCGAGGACGACTGCTCACTCCTGGGCCCAGATTCTAAGTGAGGAAGAGGAGGATGAGGATATGTATCTTCATGTTGAGGGTCCAAGTGAGCAGCCTCAAGCTCTTACCAAGGAGGAGCCAGAGAGAGAAGATGGTGACTCCACTGCCCCACCCACAGAAATGGTCGGAGATAGATTTTTCCATTCTCTATGTATGCAGCACTGGATGAACCAGGACTGCCCACCCCAAGCCATGCCATGGGCAGTGTACTTCTGAGAAGTAGTAAGGAGGAGACACTGGTTTGTAGGAGAGCCAACACCATATATGGCAGGTCCTTTTCCACCTTTCCTGGTAGAGTCTGGGAGGAAATTGAGCAGAACAGGCAATCCTGGTTATTGGAAGAAGCAAGCAAAAATCTGCATCCAAGTGCAGTACCATGTGTCAGAGACAGAGTCATCAGTGATAGACTGAAATTCTGGAAACTGGGCATAACATTGTTTATGGACACTATGCAAATTGCGGACAAAGTTACGGAATGAGACATTCCACAACATCAACTACGAAAGCCCAGATGGAGTCATAGTTCTTGCACCTCACCCAGAGTGGTACTACCCTTAATGATGCCACTATCTGTGAATATGCCCATGCCTACCCTGAGGGAAGCAAAGCAGTGGCAGCAAAGTGTCTGCCATACAGCAGTAACAGTATCCAAGGAAGAAGATGCAGCCTGACTGGTGTTCCAGGATCCAAGGTGTGTCCAAGGTTCATCAGCTCAGCAGTGTGCCTTCCCAGTTTCATTGCCTGGCATTCCAAGATGACCTCAGCCCAGCTGTTTTTCTGATTCATTGCCTGGTATGTCATATGACATCATCACAGCTGTTTTTCCTGTTCCATGGTTAAATTTCTGAGATAATATCAACCCGGCTGCTTTCCTATTTCATATCCTGTTTTCCAGAGGAAATCAGCTCAGCTGTATCCGAATGATGCCGCTAGAGGGGTAGAGTCTTCAGCTGGAGAAGTAGGTGATTCTGTTGTTCGGTCTTCAAGGAACTGGTAAGACTCATCTTTTCTATGTTTTAATTGACTTTGCAATACACATCCTACACCTGGCAGACTTCCAAACTGTTTGAACTGTCCACAAAGAATCTCCCTTTTGGACTACAATGCTCTTCAGGCCCTGACCTGTTCAAGGACTATGCTTCAGTGGGCTCTGGCCCAGGAGAGACTCTTTTATGGACCTTGCCTTTGGGCACCAACATTTTGTCACTAGTATGGGACATTTAGGACATTCCATCCCCCCAAAAGTGTATTGTGTATAATGTCAGTGTTTTTCTACTTTTTCTACTTTTCTACTTTTCAATATAATATTTTTGAGATTCTTTAGTGTTTCGATGGAAGGGTTATAATACTGTGGTATGCAGATTTGGGGTGTTTTGTTTGTGTTTTCTCTTTCAGGTCATCATGACGAAGAGGGAAGAGAAGAACCAAAGAGGATTTGGATAACTCATCATAGTTCCACTATGTTTTAGAGTTTTTGGGATATTGTGTAGTTGTTAACATATGTTAACCATTGTTGTTTTCTTTCACAGTTGTATGTGTGGGGGAGATGGAAGTGTAATACTTGGTATTGTATTGTTCCCTGGTATGTTTTTAGTTCGGAGGTACCCTGGGTTGGGGGGAGGTTCCCCCATAGGGGCCACAGTTCTGGTCTATTAGGGCATGCTTTTGGCAGTTCTTCCAGAGCCACTGATTCTCCATAGTAAAATCATAGAGTAGGGGCTGTCACCTCAGCCAATGGCTTCTGGGCCCTTAGTGTTGTCTGCCTGTGCCTGGCACACGGTAGGGAGAAGGTAACGCTACCTCCCCGTAGGCAACACATAGGCTAGGGTGGCCTGGAGCTGGGTAAGAAAATGACTGCAGACAGTCATTTACCTGGCTAAGGGAGAGTGTAACCTCCCTGTTCCGTGGAGTTACTAGAATCCCATTACAGTTAATGGTAGACAGGGAAGGCAGCTAGTGATTTTCCAGTCAATGGATTTCGCTCTGGCCCTCTCTGCTGCTGGTCTCAGCAACTGGAAGCTGGAGAAGTGACATTACCTTAGAACTCTCACAGCAGCATAAGCCATACAGCAGTTGTTGTGAGTGGTGAATTTAAAATTCTGTAGTCAATCTTATTCCAGAGCTCAATGTGAGCAGTAGTCTGTAGTAGCAGCTCTGATAGAGAGCTGCAGTGTTCTAGTTTTTCTCACCCTAGTGGAGTACAGCATTTTCCAGCTTTGCCTAAGGTGGTGGAAACCGTCTCCAGGGATTTCCTGTTTTAAATCCCAGGTGGGATGGGGCAGACTGCCAGGATGTTAGGGGCAATCCACTGATCCTACTAGAACTTTGTGAAGCTGCCTTTTGGTAAAGATCTGTGAGTGACAGTTGTTTCTAAGTTTGCCCAGGAGTACCTGCTTTAGGTTTAAGGGTTAATTTCTCTGATAAAGGGACCCTATCACCATGGAAGTTTAAAAGTTGGCTGACCACAGTGGAGTCCAGTCTGTGACCATCCATGTGAGCAGAACTTTCACCTTTGACACCCCTGAGGTGTTTTGCTGATTTTAAGTGTGAAATACATTTGTAGAATGCATCAACAGTAACTTCTGGTATAAAGTGAGATGTATTTTCCAGAGGGATGATCGCGTATGAACTTGGAAACAAAAGTTGGGAGACCCCCCATCTGGAGTGATCAGTTTAGCATGCCAGGTTTTGAAGGGCACCTGTGTTTTCTGTCAGTGCATGTGGCCAATGCCTGAAGAAACTTCTACTCCAGTGAGTGGGTTTTTCTCCAGTTAAGCCTTTAGTGCTCTAACATGGTCAGTGTGCCACAATTAGTCCTATGCTATATGGGAAGAGTTCAAATGCTGGCTGTGTGTGCCAAGTCCAGAAGAATTTGTGTGTTCACCTGTGGCTAGTCCACATTTTCTACAGTAATCCTATGCCATATGGGACTTCCAAGTACTGGCCATGTGTGCCTAGTCGAGGGAATTTGCTTGGTGTGTTTTACTGGTTGCTAGTTCCACAATTTCTATAGTTGTCCTATACTATATGATAAATTTGGAGTTCTGTATCTCAGAAGTCTGTATTACGATGTGTATAAACTCTTGGGGTCCATCTTTGCTTTGTGTGTTCCTAATTTATTATGGAATAAAGCCACATTCTAGAATCCCCACCTGGTATAGACATTTATGTTATTGTTTCCATGTGAAGTTACTTGGGCATCCCTGTCCAGAAGTGCAAACCTAGCATAGCACTGACTAAACGTTTTCTCCCCAACCTGGGTTTTGGCCATGGTATTGGTCCCACCAGGTGTGTGCCTTTTAGCCACACTTAGTTTGTTTCTATAATGTCTACTCCATCTGCATATCCCACCTTGCCTATGGTGGCACTTTGTGACCCCCAACCCCTCCCTTTTCCCCAGACTGTGAGAGGTGTGCCTACTGGTGAAATAAGTGGCCAGTGGGGGTTACACAAATATATCACTGATGTGATCCATTGTGCTATCATACCTCGGATGCACGCTACTCTCCTTCCACTGAATGTGATCTCACTCTACCATGTGGTCATCTCACTTTCTTTACAAATGAATCTTCTATGACAAGGTCCCTACTAGTTTCCCTGTTTTTGAATCCCCCTCTCGATGCACCTGTCATGTTATCCTTCCCTCCTGCTCCTAGTCCCCCCCCACCCATCTATAATTCTCTTTATGTGATCCCTGCCCAACCTGATCCCCTCTCAAATCAGCTTTATTTTTATAGTACTTTTCAAAGCCAAGGCGCTGAACTTAAAAACAGAATACATCAAATACAAATAAAGTTAAATAAGCATTTAAAACAGATCTGCCTGCAATCGGCCCCCTGTGCTCAGTTACCCTCCTGCTCATGCATAGTGCTTCCCCCGCTAGCTCGATGTTTCCCACTATTGTCTTTTCTGCTTGTCCAACCCTTGGACCCTCGCTTTATTTGTCCTATAAGCTACCTTACATGCCCCTTCTCCTGCCAGTTTTAGGTACATTCTCATCACCTCCCTTCTTCCCCTCTCTAATCCTTTACCCTGAGTTATCATCTGTAATCAATCTCGTTCTTCACTCAACTTGAGGACAGCTACTAGAGGGCTCTCAAAGGGTTAAGTCTGACCCTGGGGATTTATCCTCTAAGGTGCCCCTTGTTTGCTTGGTACAGGATGTGTGGAGGTTTGTGTCTTGAGTGCACTGACTCAGTCAGAAGTAGGAAACTGGTTTCATGTAATAACAGCTACTGAAAAACAGAGATAACAACAACAGCGAGCACAATATCATTGAAAGTAAAAACAGTGATGTCAATTACAGTGACCACTGAAAATAGCAAAATTCTCTATTCAGGGGCAATATACGTTTAATTTTTATGCAGGGGGTTATGCCACCCCCCCATAATAATTATAATCAACTCCTGGAAGGGACGGACATGGGAAAGGGGAAAATTAAGGAGGGGGGCTACTCGGGGGGGACAACCTGCAGGTGGGATGGACACATGGGACAGAAGAAAACTTGGGAGGGGGCTATTTGGGGTAGGCAACCTGCGGGCAGGATGGAACTGGGAAAAGGGACTTACAAACAAAATATTTATTGTACCAGAAAAAAAATCCCCACCTAGACCTGCACCCCGGGTGTACCAGCTTCACAGGCCATGATCTAACCCACTACACCAGACAGTCAACTGGGAACTGCTTGGACAAACACAGCCCTATACCATAATACAGCAAGAGTAGCTCACTGAGACACTCGCTGTATAGTACTGTCTCTATACTTTCGCAGTCGCTATTTTTGAAGATGCTCAAACTTGAGTCACTCAATTTGACTCACCCATATTTTGGGATACTGGGCAACTCAGTCATAAATATTCATGATTCTGCCATCCCTGATTGCCTATAAGAAGAAGAGGCAAGCAGCAACGGTTCAGCCTATTTGAACTCTTACAGTAGGAAGATCTTGAGCAAAGAGTCCAGACTAAGGCTTCGACTAAGGCAGGAACCTGTAGGCCCAGTGATGGTGGTAGGGTCCCTGGATCAGGGTGGCACTTGTCCCTGTCCTCATCTTCCAAGAAACATCTGCAGGCACCAGGAGGATGGGACTCCTAGGAAGGACTCAAGGAACCTAGAGAGATAAAGGACCAGATGGCAAAACAGTAAGAGTTGAGGGCCACCCCTCAAGTGTGGTCACCGGAATCTTGCAGATCCACTCCCACCATCCATACCAAAATTAGGTCCTTTCAAGCACAGGCTCCATCAGCATCTTATAACAAATAGTTCCTGCGACTGCTTCACCTAACGATACTACCACTTGTGCGCACTCCAGTTCCCTTTTCTCCACCTCAAAGCTTTACCTTTCCAACCCTTGCTATATCCTCCTACCCTTCCCCCACTCTTCCACCCACACCACCTCCCCTCCTACCTATTACCTGCACCCACCACTCTTTCTACTCCTACTGACAAGTCCTTCTGGCTGCTTCCCCTCTTCTTCTCCTTCTTACCCCCAGCTCCTTTCTTCTCCACTACTAAAGTTATTAATTCTAGATAATTAAAGTGTGTACTTTACTGTTTTTTAAACCTGGTCTTTGTATTACCCCCTCTATATGTTTGTTCACCCCTCCCCACTGACGTGGAACCTTTGTAAATGAGCGCCTTGCCCTCAAAGGTATTGTAATCCGAGTCTGAATAAATAAATGAAGAAATAAAGAAATAAAGAAGCAATGTATCAGACTTCCAGAGTCAGCATGGAGCAATCATTGAAATGGACAGGTGTAAGCAAGCCTTATATTGAAAATATCAGAAAATGCTTAGTTAAATGTAATGTAGTATTACCCCATGGCAGGTAGCTGAATGAATGGTCATTAAGTGGAGGAGGCCTGATAAGAGTTGTGATCAGTATGTCCCTGCATGATAGGACAGACACAAGAGTCAGTTTCTTTGGGCCACACTGTTGGAGGGAGGCAGGTGTATGGCTGAATCAAGTAATCAGTTTAGTAGTACTATCATAATGATGACATGCTGTTTCAAATTAGACTGTCCTGCAAAGATAAGGTGAAACAAGTGCAGGCATGCATTTTCCACAGGGATAGTGTTCACCCTTCCTGGGAGAGTGCCACCACACAAATGTTCTTGGGAGTGTCAGGGCTCCAGGGATCCCAAAAGAAGAGGTTAGGGATGCAAATACAGTGAAAATGTACTTGGACTTGTTTCATTGATAATGTAAATATTTATGATCCTTAAGTGCAGAGGGAAACCTGATAATAATGATGTGGAAGCATTTTGAGGGAGAATGAGCTTGAAATGGTGGGATGGAGATTGGAGCCCTAGTTGGAAAACAAGGGTGCTGGAAATAAAGTGATTGGAGTTATTTGAGCGTGAAATGCCCTTTTACCATCTTCTTTATTCATGTAAACACATTCAGATTGATCCCATCTCCATGTCTATTCTCAGTTTTTGTGTGATCTCTTGTTTATTGGAGGCCCAGTGTATTGGTTCATGGTGTCCCTACTCCAGTGTCCCAGGTTCGAGGTGCTACCAGTGTTTGGTACAGGTACAACTTCTATCATGTAAGGTGGGTGCTCCTCTGACAAGACTACCACCATATACTGTACCTCTAGGCAAAAGGAAGTAAATGTCTCTTATACGTCTATGCTAACCTGATGCCTCTTTCCTATGAAGAGTTGAGTAGCAGGTATTGATTTTGTACTGGTACCTCAATAGGGTGTCTGTTTTCTTCACTATCCTGTTCCCCCTCCTCTTCTGTTACCAAATGTTCACCAGTCTGCCTCCTTTGTCGTTTTCACCCTCTGTGGCAGAAGCACCCACAACCCTAGAAGCCTCTGCTTCTCTGTTGATATACCCACACCCCATACTACTTAATCCTTTCATCCCCCAATAGGCTTACTTATCCCAAATCCCTGTCTTCCTGTCAACCAGTTTAGTCCCCTTTCCCCTGGTTCCTGCTGCTCCACCATGTGTCCACCCATCCCTATCATCTGTAACCAGTAACCTGTTATGTCCTGACCAGAGCATTTGCACCTCAGTCATCATAAACCCCAGCCTCCTACACAAAACACATCTCCTAGCCTCCCAGAGAGTGCCCAGTTATACAGCTGCACACCTCCTGCAGCTCACTAATCTCCCCAATTCTGCTTCCTGCCTGATTATTCTGCCTGCACTTGTAGTCCTACCACAGATAGGTAGTAGTGACTTTCTGCTTCCTGCCCTTTTAGGTTTACTCTAGATAGAGTGCAGTGCCTTTCTGCTTATATGCCCTTGTTGGCCTACCCCAGATGGAGAGTAGTGCTTCTCTACTTCCCTACCCTTGTCAGCCGACCCCAAATAGGGTGTATTGTGTAACTGTTTTGCTGCCTCTGTAGGCCTACCCTTGATAGGGTATAGAGCCTCTTTCAATTTCACACCCTTGTCTACCAATTGTAGATAGGGTGTACCTCTCCCTCTACCTATACCTCTACCTCCTGACTTAGTGTGCTCTGTTTTCCACCCCAGCCCTACTCTTGTAGTTCTTATGCCTTACCTAGATTAGCAATATCCTCTGCTTACCTTCAGATAGCCCTGCAGATGCCTCTGCAAAAGTCATCCTCGTTCTCTGTGGTCCTCAATCTCTGGGGGTGCCCGCACACTGAGATTGTTTGCTGCACCCAGAAATAACTACTAACATCAAGTAGCCTAATTGCTGTTGGCAATCACATGCTCCAAACACTCACACGCAGAGCCAATCTCCTTTTTCAGCTAATCCCTGCTTCCCTCCTCAGACAGAAAACTCACAGGAAACTGTTGACAATGTCAGCATTTGTGTCTAGAAAATTGCTGCTAAATACAAGTTACTCACAATACTATTATGGACAGCAGAGGTCAGCTCCCAGTCCTCTCTCACAGCAGGTTCAAAAAGAACACACCAGAAACAGGGGTTTTCGAATCCCAGTCTTAAAGTAGCCTACTCGCTGTTTGCAGTCATGTGCTCTAAACACTTTTTACATTTTTTTATAACTAGTCCCTGCTTCCCTGCACTCTCCCTCCCCAGACAGAACCCCCCCCCCCAAGAAACTATTAACAGGTACAGCATTTGTGCCTATACAGTTGCTTCAATTTGAAGATTTGAATTTGAAGATGGGGGGGGGGCAGCTCAGGGGCAATGTGAGGAAGTATTTTTTCACCGAGAGAGTGGTGGGCACATGGAATGGCCTTCCTGTGGAGGTCATGGGTTCAAAACAGTGGGATAATTCAAGAATGCATCGGACAGACATAAGGCAATTCTGGTGGGGAGCAGGAAGAAGAAGGCTGTTGGTTAACTAGGATCTGTAGCTTATCAAATAGATAGGGAAACGGGCTGACTGGGTGGGCCAAGTGGTCCTTATCTGCTGTCAAAGTCTATGTTTCTATGTTTCTTCAAAATGTAGGTTACATACACAACTATTGCTGACAGCTGAGGTCAACCCCCAGTCCTCTGCCACAGCAGGTCCAAAAACGACTTTTGTTCTTTAACCTGCCACCCCATTTTCTTCCTTCCTTCCTTATTTCAGAACTCATGGTGTATGTTACAGTATTGTTCCATAGCCACAAGGGGCATAGGTATAGGTCTCCACTAAGAAATATAAAATCTCACATGCCCCCATAATGAAATGCATCATGGGATGTATATGCAACTTACTATGAAAAATGTAGGCTGGTCTCCACTAAGGCTTTGCTCAGTCCCACTCAGATGTATCTATTTATATGCAATTGGTAACCAGAAAAGGCATACTGAGCTGTGACAGCTTATGTTCAGGTCCAGACTAGGGGATGGTGTGGGCTATATGGGCATGTTTTATTGATGGTTGGATTATTGGCCCGAACACTGGGAGTTACCTCCTGTTATAAATCTATAAGGCCTCCAAAGGGTGTCTGTTATGGTGTAAGAGACACTGATCATGAGGTTTGGGCTAGAGGACTGCAAAGCAAAGCTGAGTGGTTTTGTTTTCTGAAATCTCATGAGAGGTGTTTCTTATACCATAAGATACACCCCTGGAATGGCCTACTAACTTATTATAAATCACTCAAGTTTAGCTCAAGTAGTTAATAATAGGACTAGAGCCTTTTTATGTTGGCTCGCGCATGCGCGCCAGCCAACATATTGCAGTAGTAGCAGAGCTGGAGGTGTGGTCACTGTGGGTGAATGCAGGGCAAGCATCAGTAGGTGTGTCCCTCATTCCCCAATGAGCCAGCATGCAGGCAATATGTAAAGTGGCCAGCGTGACCTTCCTGGTGAAGCATTCCACGAAACATGGCACTCCACAGTTCATGTGCCGATGGGGGAGCTCACTCCCCAATGGCATAATGGCCCCCCTCCCATTTCAATTGTGTGCTGAGGGGGTGGCCCAATCCCCCTCGGCATCATGCAGCCCCCCCAGTCTTTCTTTACCGACAGGGGCCCAATCCCCATCAGCTTCAGTCCCCATTCCCAGTTCAATCTGCCAATGGGAGAGCCCACTCCTCATTGGCATGATGTCCCCCCCATTTGTTGTGTTCCAAGGGGGGTGCCCAATCCACCTCTGCTCTTGCTCTCCTCCCCACTTGGTATGTGCTGAAGGAGGTGCCCAATACCCTGTCATCTACAGCCCCCCCAAAAAAACACTTGGGTAGCATGCTGGGGGCCCACCCCAGCGTGTCAAATTCCCCAGGTAAAAAAAAAAGTCCCATGACGGTTTCTTTTTTTCCTCCTAAACCTGTAAGCCAGAAAACAGTCCCTCATTGAGTCCAGTGGTCCTCCCCAACCCGCACCCACCCTCTGCACACCCTGCTCTCTGACACACACCCTCACTCCCATACTTACCTTCGGAGCTCGGCGCAATGATCTTTGGTGGACCTGGAACACATCTGCACTCTTTAAAGCCGTCCGCGAACTGAAGAAATGCTGGTAAACTGTATAATGGTATAAATTGGTTATTTTCAACTTCGGTGCATATCTCAGCCATTTTTTTGAATTTTGGCACCATATTTTCAACATGGGGTTATTGGGACCCCTCCTCATGAATTCAGTCACTGTCATGGTGTTATTTGGTCCTGAAAGGTGATTTAATGGTCACTGTGTGGAATCACCTTTTGGGACCAATTAATGAAATGACAGTGCCATTGTTCATGAGGTGGGCTCTGAAAAAGCCCGATGTTGCAAATTTGGTGGAAAAAATAAAAAAAAATGACTGTTTTACGAGTGTGCATTGTGCAGTTTCCATGCACGCTCGTAACTTCATGAATCTGTAATATTTTCACTCCAGATTTTCAACATTGGCATTTTCCCACACCTCCTTATGAACAGTACAGCTGTCATTTTACATATCCTGGCCAAAGTGTGTTTTTGCACTTCTGGCGCAGAATAGTGCGGTTGCTGTGGGAAATCAGTTTTAGAGACAGATTGAGAAAATGACAGTGACACTGTTCATGAGCAGAGGTCCTAAAATGCCTGTATTGAAAATTTGGTGATGAAAGTCCATAAAATGACTGCATTACAAGCGTGTTTTGCACAGTTTCCACATACCCTTGTAACTTCGCAAATTTGCAATATTTTCATACCAGATTTTCAACACTGGCATTTTTTTCACATCTCCTTATGAACAGAGTAAACGTCATTTTTCACATTCTGCCCAAAATTTGTTTTCACACCTGTGGCGCACAATGGCGTGGTCGCTGTGGGAAATCAATTTTTGGGACAGATTAACAAAATCAGAGTGCTACTGTTCATGAGGGGAGGTCCCAAAATGCCTATGTTAAAAATGTGTCTCTGCAGGGTGGGGCTGAGGTTGACCTCAGTTCAATACTTCACTGCCATTCCTATTATGCATCTCTAACTCCTGCACTAGCAATGCCAATGCCAGCGAGACAACATTCAGCATTAAAAAATGCTTGTTTTAAATTTACTCCGCCATCCTTCCTCCTGGTGCTAAAGTGGAATTCTCTCCCCTAACACTCCCACATGAGAGCACACTGTAAATGGCATAAGATGTGCAGTGATTCTGCATGCTTATTGACTGAAATTACATTAGTGATTCATATACTAAGATAAAAGCCATAGTACTATAACATCCACCTTGACAGCCACAAGAAGTAGGCAAACCTATTAGGGTTAACAAAATACTAGATGTAGTCCTTTCTAATTCAGAGCTAGTGGACACTACATCTGTGAGGGAACCCCTAACAAACAGTGACCACAACACTGTATGGTTCACTGTATGCCTTGGAGCTTCGTATTCCCAAGCTGAGAGAATTCACCGACAAGAGACTAGAGGCTATTATGCAATTTTCCAATGTCAATGACCTCTGGATAGTAATTAAACAAACCATCATGGATGCCATAACCACTTTTGCAAAGACAACAATCAAAAAGAACAAGTGTAAAAATCCAATATGGTTCAACACCGAAGTCAAGGCAACTATCAGCGAAAAAAGCAGAAACTTTCTCAACCATAAAACAAAACCTACCGATACCTGCTGGGAAGAATATCTGGAATTAAGTGAAAAAAGCCAAAAGTGCCAAAAGAGAAGCCAAGGCAAGCATAGAGCTAAGCACAGCTAACAACGTCAGTAATGGGAGCAAGCAGTTTTTTAGATAAATCTGGTAAAAAATGAAAATTTCTCAAGGGGTGGTGAAACTAAAGGACAGTGAGACAATAGTCGAAGATGGTATACAAAAGGTGGAAATTCTCAACAAATTCTTTTGCTCATTCTTTACCATGGAATGGGATGGGCCCATGCCAGTATGTGGCATTTCAAGCTAACCAGAAGTTATGGGAACTAAAGCTTTTACCACCAAAAGAGTCATGAAAGCTCTCGAAAGTCTAAATCAAGAAAAATCACCTGACCTAGATGGCATTCATCCTAGGGTCCTAAAAGAATTAGCCAAGGGACTAGCTGAACCATTGTAGAGACTATTCAACCTCTTCCTTCAGACTGGGGTATGCCGGAGGACTGCAAAACTACTGACATGATCCCCTTGCATAAGAGTGGGAGCAAAGAGGAGCCTGGAAACTACAGGCCAATTAGTCTGACCTCAGTGGTGTGCAAACTGATGGAAACACTGATTAAATAAGACATATTTGATTACCTGGGCAAGAACAACCTCCAAGACCCCAAGCAACATGGATTAACAGCAGGAACATCATGCCTGATAAATCTCATATCATTTTTCAATTGGGTAACCTCTGAATTAGACATAGGGCACCCAGTGGACCTGATTTATTTCAACTTCAGTAAAGACTTTGACTCCATTCCACACAAGTGTCTACTAGCTGAACTCAAAGATCAGTTTATCAAATCAAATCAAATCAACTTTATTTTTAAAAGCACCTTTCCAAAGATCAAGGCACTGTACAAACACATTATTAAAAGTGATGATCACTAGTGACCTGAAGCACTCCACGCAGTGCATGAAAGCAGCAGCAAAGGTAAACAAGATGCTGGGATGCATAGCTAGGGGGATCAGCAGTAGGAGGGAGGAGGTTATACTGCCTTTGAACAGGTCACTGGTAAGGCCGCATCTAGAGTATGGAGTTCAGTACTGGTGCCCACACCTCAAAAAGGACATTAACCTGCTAGAGAAGGTACAGAGGAGGGCTACAAAGATGATAGCCGGTCAGCAGGGCAAGGCATACAAGGAGAGGTTGAGGGCACTGAACATGTACTCCCTGGAAGACAGGAGAGAGAGAGGTGACATGATTGGGACATTCAAGTACTTGAAAGGGATAAATAATGTTGATAAGGAAAGTCTCTTTAAGCTGAGTGGCAACCATATCATGAGGTGGCACAGTCTTAAGCTGAAAGGTGGTAGGTTTAGGAGGGATGTCAGAAAGCACTTCTTCATAGAAAGGGTGGTGGCCACTTGGAATGCGCTGCCAGAAGAGGTAATCTCATTAAAGACAGTGATCAGCTTTAAGAGAGGCTAGGATAGGCATAGGGAAAGATAAGAATCATGGGTAGGGAGGAGGATGGGAGGAGTAGGGAGGGAGGAGGGCAGGGACATTAGCTCAAGCTGTGGACCCTGCAATATGAGCAGACTTGAGAGACCAAATGGCCTTCTTCTGCTGGCTTCTTCATATGTTCCTATGTTCGTATGTTCATATAAACACAAAAACAACTGAAATCAAAGATAATAAAATCGTACATAAAACTTACAATTCACAGCAGTACTAAATACTAAAATCCCATCAATTAGACTCATCAGGGAATGCTAAGCTAAACAAATGAGTTTTGAGGGCTGATTTAAAACAACTGGTTAAAAGCATGGCTCCAATGTAGAAGAAAAAAGGTGGTAATTAATGGAGTGGGTTCAAGGAAGGGAGATGTTATAAGTAGGGTTCCCTAGGGTTCTGTCCTCGGTCTTGTGCTTTTCAACATTTACATTAGCGACATAGGTAGAGACATAAATGGCAGATTAATGCTGTTTGCTGATGACACTAAATTGAGAGGAAGGTTGGATACTGCAGAATTCATCAGCAAACTTCAAGATGACCTAGGAAAACTTGAGAGATGGTCCAACCAATGGCAACTTGGCTTTAATGCAATGAAATGTAAAGTGATGCACTTGGGCAAAAAAACCTAGAATGGAATATTGGTTGAACGGTATGCAACTTAATACCTCACTAGAGGAAAGGGACCTAGGAGTGTTAATTCATGAGTCCCTTAAGGCAACCAATCAGTGTAACTCTGCATGTAGCAAGGCCAACAGAATGTTTGGGTGCATCAGCAGAAGCTTTGACAGCAGGAGTAGAAATGTCATACTGCCTCTTTATGGATCCCTGATGAGATCTCAGCTGGAGTACTGTGTCCAGTTTTGGAGCCCACCCCTAAAGAAGGACATTGACAGACTGGAGATGGTCCAGAGAAGGGCAACAAAGATGATAACAAGACTAACATGACCGGCCATACGAGGAATGCCCAAAAGAGTTGAAGTTATTCTTCCTGGAGGCCAGACTAGAGGGGGGAGACAAGATCGAGACATTTAAGTATCTGAAAGGCATCAACAAAGTGCCATACTCATAACTGTTTACTAGGTCCCACAACTCTAATACTAGAGGGCACAACTGGAAACTCAAAGGGGTCAGGTTTAGACATGATGTCAGGATGTTCTTTTTCTCCAAGATGGTGGTGACATCTTGGAATAGTTTACCTGCTGAGGTAGTGAAAACCAAAACAATCACCTCCTTCAAACTTGGTTGGGACAGGACATACATGCAACACAGAGTTGAGGGTGGGGACTCATCTTGAGTAAGGCATTGCCCAGCAGAGGTCCATGCAAACAAATGGGTAGACTAAATGAACCTTTGGCCTCCTTCTGCCTTTCTATGCTTCTATGTTTCTAAGAAATGGGCAGAAGGAACCTTAGTTTAGCATCTCATTTAAAGGATGGGATCTCAACAGTGTGACACTACCTTAGTGCAGATCTATGTGATAACGGCGATCGCCGATGAGTGATCACTGTTAAGGCGATGGAACATCGCCAAAAAAATATTTTGGAGATTTACTCCCCAGCACACAGCAAAATGGCACTGGGGAGTTGGGATTTTCTGCTTAATGTGAGGGGCTATGCCCACTGCACCCCCCTACTTAAGGATTCTCAACTCCAGTGGGGGTGCATGTCAGGGAGGGGATGCAAACATGGAAAAATTAAAAATTCGGGCCTGGTGCAACAAAAAGTACCTGCTCCCGGACCCAAACCCCGCACCATTCCTACCGCAGCCCTGAACCCACCCACCATACCACGGAAGCAGCTTGGCAGCTCACTGCAGCACCACCCCCTACAACCATTCTGTCCCCTCCCTCCCCATGCTTGGCATGCTCACCCCCCCACATGCACAAGCATGTAGTGACAGGATATTGCTATTTCATGCACCGCCCCATCTGGTCACCCACCTTCCCCAGTCACACCAATTATAGGTGCCGTGATTTAGTCACCCTTTTGGTAGGTGCCCAATCATGATTGCCAAAGTCACAGGATATCCCTTAGTACTGCACTATAGCATCAATATTAGGTAGCACTTCTGTCCAGCTTCCTGAAGCAGGACTTCAACACCATGACCATCTGATTCTTGGGTCCAGAGGCAAGCATGCAACATACTGAGCCACTGAGATGCCAGAGAATGAGCACAACATATTAATCAAATGGTCCCCATCTTGTTGCCCAATAGTCCAGCATACTTAAACTTGCACCTTATTACTCACAGGGTAGTCTAATTAACATGGTATATCACGCCATGTGTGCCTGTGACTTTAAGAGAAGCAACATTATCAAGGTGAAATCAAGTTTCAGTATTTGTATTTAAAACAGAAAGATGATGACTCAACACCAGTTCCAGTTGAGCAAAATCTAATTTACAATGGTTTCCAGATGTACAGAAGTTAATCATAGTACAAATATAGTATACAATATGTACAAAATATGCAAATATATAAAAATAAGCATATCATCATACAAGCAGAAAAAATAAGACTCCAAACAAGAGGCACACACAGCTTTACAATTATCCTTAAACCATGTTTTTAGACTACTTAATGACCTAGAACTCTTAAATTGGCTGCAACACCACCTTAGTGCTGCTGTCCAGTTTCCTGAAGCAGGAAACTGGACCCAAGAATCAGAAGGTCATGGGGTTTCAGTCCTGCTTCAGACACAAGGGAGCCCTGACTACAAAGGGCAACTAGAGTGTCAAAATAAGTCTATAACAAATGGGCAGACTAGATGAACCTAGAGGTCTCCTTCCGTTTTCAGCTTCTGTGTTTCTATTTTTCTAAGATTACAGGGGAGATTCCAACTTTTTGGCGCTTTATAATAAAAGTCCAACTGACCCATTAGACTGTGTACTCATGGTATAATATTTTCTACAAAAATAGATTACACAGACCCAACATGGCCCTGCCTGTTTTGCCTGTGCTGTTTTTTTCTGCTTGTTCTGTTAACAGACCTCATGGGCCTAACCTTAATTGTGCTTTTGAGTGTGGAACCCCTGTGGCTGAAATTTAAAAAAGGGACTATATTCATTTGAAACATAGAAAACATAGAAACATAGACTTTGACAGTAGATAAGGACTGCTTGGCCCACCTAATCTGCCCATTTTCCTATCTGTTGGATAAGCTGCAGATTCTAGTTAACCAACAGCCTACTTCTTCCTATACAGATAAATATATATATATATATATATATATATATATATATATATAATATTCTATTCTATTGGCTAATCTCATGCAATATTTGATTAGACAAGTAGAAATGAGTGAGTAATGTATGAAGGCATTTTATGCCTTAAACATTTCCACGTGAATGTCAAAATGTGCATCAATCATACCTGATTAAGCAGCATCCAGTCTAGTGTACTCAACCTGCCAGTTCCAACAAGTCAAGTACTGTTGCTTACATGGAATGCAAAAAAACTTGAAACCCCATGAAAATCTAAAAAAGTAGCTATATCACAATGTATCATAATATGACTACAGTCTGATCATTATAGTTTGCCAAATAGACAACTGAGTTGTATGGTGTTCTCTGGGCACATTGATAAGTTATGGTTTACCTCTAAAGCTACTACATTATAAGGTTCTGTAACATTTAATCTAGTCATACTTGTAGTAACATTTATTATACATGAGAGGAGAAACCCAGATAGAAGACTCTAATATCCAGAGATCTGCTTCTAACAAAGGAGGGTTTCATTATTAAGGGAGAGGAGTGTAACTTATCATGAAGTTTTCAAAGTGTTACTAAACAAGTGTGGTTGGAAGCAAGTCCTCTGCATGTTACTATGCATTGAAAAGTATGAGATACAAAATACACTACACATATCTGCACACTCACCAAAGGTTTTATTCATCTATATCCATTGTCAACATATCTACAGTTTCATTCTGTATCAAGGATATTTATGAATGGCCAGATTTCAAAAACACTAGTGTTTAGAAATCTAGTATACTGCATGTCCAAGGATGAAAGTGAGTTTCCTGGTAGCAGTATGACTGTGAGTAGGGAACAGAAAGATTTATAAATACTCAACAGAGTTGTGTGAAATTGACAAATTTTGTTACACAAAATATTTTGTGAAATTCACCCATTTAGCAAAATTTTTAGTGTAAACGATATTCGGAATTTCACCAATGGAAGGCAAAATTTTGCCCACGAAATGGCAAAATTTCCCTTCCGCTGGTGAAAGTTCACTGCTTTTCTGGTGAAAATCTGCATTTTGTACACCACAAAATATTTCATGTAATGGGTGAATTTCGTGAAATATTTTGCACAGCGAAATTGCTGATTTCACAGGAATTTCACAGGTGAAATATAATTTCACAACATCCCTAGTACTCAAAGAAAATCCTGATGCTGGGTTGTTGAGGCTGCCCACTGGAGTGCAGTCACAATGTTATGGAGAATTGTCAGGTAGTACTTATAGCACTGAGGATGAAAGAAGGCACAGCTTTAAAAAATAAAATTCCAGGTTAAATTTAAAACATAGAAACAAAGATGATGATGGCAGGAAAGGACCGATGGTCCATGCAGTCTTCCCAGATCAGCCTAATGTACTCCAGGATTTATTGTCTCTGTGGGGTCTTTTCTTATAGTGTCCCCCTTTTTTAACCATGTTTCCACCTCCCACTCCCTGCTGAGTAGCTAATATCCCCATGAATCTGTCCCAGCTGTGTTTGAAGCCATTTATGGTTTTGTCATGTGCCACCCTTGCTGGCAGATCATTCCATGGCTCATCCACTCTTTCTTTAAAATAATTCTTCCTGACATCATTTTTAAACCTTCAGCTTCAGCCTGTTAACTTCTGCTAATGGCCCCTTGTCATGTCATTTGTTTATGGAAAATAACTCCCCACAGTGCACCTTGTTAATTTCATTTCAGGAACTTGAAGATTTCTGTCAAATCTCCCTTTATCTTCCAATTTAGAGTGAACTCATGTTCAGTGGCATCAGCTGATTCTCCTATGATCAGACCTCCTGACACTGAATCATCTTGTTCAACCTGCCTTGTACCTTCTTTAGCCTGTTTCTGTCCTTTTTTAGGTGGGGACTCCAAAACTGGGCATGGTACTACAGGTGTGGCCTCAACAGGTACCTATACAGTGGTAACAGTACCTTCTGCATTCTATCATCAATCCCTCTCCCAATGTACCCCAGGATCCTGTTAGCCTTGGTGAAGATGTTGTTACATTGAATTGTTTGTTTAAAGGACTCACAAATGATGACTCATAGGTCCCTTTCCTCTGATGTTATGCCCAGCTTACCACACCCCCAAATTCAGCATTCTGTTCTTTTTTTTATGTAAGTGATAATGTAAATATTTATGATCCTTAAGCACTGAGAGAAACTGATAATAATGAGGTAGCAGTATTTTAAGGGAGAATAACCTTGGAATGGCGGGGATGGAGATCTGAGCCCCGGATGGATAATAAGGATGCTGTAAAAAAATGAACTGAGTCAATTTATTTGAGAGTGAAATGTCCTTTTACTGTACAACATAATTTTGCAGTTTTTGGCATTTAATTTCAGCTGCCAGACATTGAACCAGTTGCATGCTGTGTGCTCCTATCAAGGTATTGTATAAAACAAAATAACTCATATGGACTTAAAGATTTAAAAAGCCCTCACTGAAGATATAAAGTTATTTATCAATAAGCAGAGTATAATTCTTTGCAAGTGTTCTTTGGATCTCATGTTTTATTTATTTATTTCTTGAAAACTTTGGAGATTACCTTTGAGCATAAGTGCTCATTTACACAAGTTCCACATCAAATACATGGTCACAAAACAAAGAAACAAACAAAAAAAATTAAGAGTACAATAAGCAGTTCCAGAGGAAATGCAGTTAAGTCAGGCTCAAAGCCCTTAAGACACAAGTTTGAAATGTTTACTAGTTATTATTGAGGAACCAAGTTCAGGGACAGTGAACAGAGTGAAGAAAGTGTTATTCAGCCTGACCTTTTGAGAAGCAAATTAGTGGCAGAGCAACTCCAAATTACTCATGAATCTATCAACAAAACATTAGAGGAGTATACAAAGAAGTAATTGAGCAGGCAAATCATTGGAAATACAAATGAAAAACCTAGACTCACAGAGAAATGGGATGACATATTGACTGTTCAAATCCAGATAGTGCTTGTATACTGACATCATTGGTACAGGAGTTCTACTCAGAAAAGAGGTTGTACTGCATATTCTGTTTTTTAGAAGTCCCAGGGCTTTCAAACATCAGAACACATTCTCTCCAAAGAAACAACCACCAATATCAGAAGCTGGGAATAACAAAAGTTCCTACTTTCTGCAGTATGCCTTAAGATACCTCAGGCTAATTGGATTAACTTCCCATTAAAAACAATAGGTTCCTACAGTATTTAGTACCACACGTGCTGTTATACTACAACTGGAGTGACTTTTTTGTGCCTATTACTGCATATACTAACAAGCTTAATAAGGCTGGAGTAAACAGGGAAGAATCTTAAACATGCAAATGATCATCACAGTACTCATTAATTTGTTCAAACTAAATTTAAGACATTAGAAATCAAATCATCTGGCTCTTCTGTAAAATTTATAAGCAATAAGACATGACAGAGCATTGGTTGTCTAATGTTAACGCATGCCTAGGTGTATAACAATCTGTAGCACATTGCATTAGACAAACCTTTGTCTTTGGCCCCTCCCCTAAAACCAGGCCTCAGGTCAGTTGATAGGTTTCTGCACGTGGGGTGGGAAGTTGGTATGGTACCACCCATGGGAAATACTCCACAGTGGCTTCCAACAGGGTGGTGAAATCTGTCTGGTGTGGAGAGTGAGGGGTTAAACAGAGCAGTGGCCTCCTGCTTCCCCTCACTCTTATCTCCCACTTGCAAATTTAACTCTTCTCTCCCAGCTGAAGATTTTCCACTCCCACAAGAATTGTTAATGTTTGCCCTCCATTTCTGCCTGAGTTGAGTATCCAGCAGCAACTCAGTTTTGATGTAGATATTTCTGGTAAGATTTTACTTCGTGTAGACTTTGGGGCATTTTCCAAAAGCACATTCTTCCAAATCATTGATTGAATTATTGCTATTGTGATTGCCATGAGCATCTTGCTACAAGGTATTTTTTGGCTAATTGGAGCTATTAATGTAGTCCCCCACCCTCACTTAGCTTGCCATGAAACTACCTTTGTTCTGAGCTCAAGCTGTCTTTGTCCTGCCATGTGCTCCCTGTTCCATTATTGCAAAAGATTGTGCAGGTTTATTGGGTTAAAGGAATATCTTGATAGGGGGACTGTAACTGGTATCATGTTGTGCATGCTTTTGTATAAGAGGACTAAGCTCAAAATATAGGCTCTGTAACAGGCAAAATGTTTCTTTTCCATTGTGTAGAGGGTCACAGTGCACTTATAACATGGGATCTGTAACTGGTAAGATGTTGCATCTGCTTTAGTCCTCAACTCTGTGTGTGCTGTTGTTTAGAGGGCTAAGCTCTGGGATCCTAAACATGTGCACAAGAGTGTTGGGGGTATTTTAATTGAATATTTAGAAAATGTTCAACACTGGTTTGCATTTGGGGAATTTACCACCTGACCTATATTGTTCTAAGAGCATTTGCCTTGTCTGGGGGCTGCTACTTACACTACAGTCTGTTGTCTAATAAATGTGGCTACTAGGTCTCAAGTCCCCTCCCCTTCATTGGCTTGTTTCTTTTTTTTCTAAAACCATGCAGTATTATATTTATATTCTTCATTGCAGGGTGTGCGTGTGTGTGGGGGGGACAACAGTTTTCGTTTTTCCGAAAATCATATATGTACTTTTGGCCAATAAGTTACTTTGGGGAGCAACAACATATGCCATGCAGGGTGGGAGTTTCAGTGTTCCAATTTTGCTATCAAGGCAATAACTAAATAAATGAAAAGGTTTACAAACAATTTCTCATTAAGTGTCAAAAACTGTCTAGGACTTGACAAATAATTCCTCATTAACTGGCAAAGTTTGTCTATGAGTTTAAGGATAGCAGCAATTTGTACATTGTTTGAAGTTAATCCAGGCTTTCATACACTTAGTTTTTTTTTACCAGGTTCTGAGTGTGCGGTGGAACATCAGCAATGTTGCAAGTACAATTTATGGTGTCAATGAATTTTTATTAGAACGATGAAAACACTCAAGCAAGTACAAACAGCAACCAAAAACAAATATCTGAAGCAGCATGCACTGAGGTATGTAACTAGAGATAGCAGAGTCCAGACTCCTTAAAATGTTTATCAATCATGGTAGAGAAATATGTAGTAGAACAAGAACAATATCATCTTCCAGACACCATGTAGTGTCCATCCGCAAATCAAACATATCAAATAAATGGAATTAAAAGAAATAACTAACACTAACACCTGTCATTAGGGTGCCAATCCTAGAGGGGACCTTCAAGCTAGGCAGTGAGCTAACACTCTACCATTGGAAAAAGTGAGATTTGAGGCAGGAGTCACAAAAGTTGTATTGTTTCAAAGTGTGGTTGGCAAAACTCTGGTGTGTTGCTAATACAACCAGAATGAGAAGCCATTCATTTACTGAAATGACATCCCTTGACTGTCATCTGGATAAAATAAGCTATTTAGCAGCTACTCCAGTTGTTGTAAGCAGTTTGTGCCCATGATGCATTCCTAGGAGTGTCTTCTGGAATGCATCCTAGCAGTAAGGCTTCAGGTGATGCCAGAGGCCCATTACCTAATACTGAATTGTAGATTGTCTGGACTGGTTGCCAGAAGGACTTAAGGGATGGGCAGCTGAATAGAATATGCCCCCACCCCTCCGTCTTCAAATTGTGCCTCTTTGTTCTTGCACATCTCTTTTTTTGAATGATGCTACCCTCTTGGACTTTGTTAATTCCCTTGAGGTACTTGAAAGTTTCTATCATGTCCCCCCCCTCCTTTCCTTGAGACTATACATATTAAGCTCCTTTAGTATCTCTTCATATGTCTTCAGAGAGATAATGATGCCCCAGGAGCTTGACACTGGAAACAGAGGTTGTGATTTAATCGACCCATGAATTTAACTATTGTGGGTATGCAATACCATCTGTGTAAGGTTTTGTTTTGAATCAAGTGACTCCAGCCATTCTTACAAGCTATGTGGAGTCTCTCCCAGCAGATAATCCATTGTTCAGGAGAAATTTGCATGCCAATTCAGTTTGCCATGCTATCCTTGTAGGAAGGGAAGTATGTGGCTAGGCATCCCGGAGCATTATGAAACAAACTATCCCTCCATCTTTGTAATTTGGTGAACCACTGTAAGGGACAGACTTTTGCAGGTGAGGGGGGTGCTTTATCTTTGGGCCTAAATTGTTTTAACCATATCTCTGATGTGCAGAAATCTGCAGAAGTCTTGTCTTGGGTTCTGATACTGCTGCATTAAGAAAGTCCAGAGAGCTAAGATCCAGAGTCAGGAGATCTTTAACTAGACAGTTAACTTGTTTATCCATAATGGCCAGTAAATTGGTTGGTCCCCCATCAGCAAATTAGTATTATCCCCTTTGGGGGACTACATCCATGGGTCATGCTCATGGATACTGGTTTACCATGATTGATAAATGGCAAATTCTGTTTTGCAGATGGGAAAAAACTGTATTGTCACCAGTGTCTGCAATGTCAACATCAGTTTTTACCGGTGTTCTATCATTGTACCTTTTTGGTATGTGTATAAAATATTCAGAATACAAGAAGGCTGAGTATACATTAATTTAAATAAAGAAAAATGAAAATAGTACAGGAAATAATTTACATAAAATGCAATTTCTGAAGATTTACTGATCTGGTAAAACAATGGCAAATTCTGTGAAATGCTTTATTTTAACCTGTGTGTAGAAAGACAATATTCCAGAATTTTACTGGATGTTCTGGTAAAAAACAAATATCAGTGTCCTTTGGTCATGCTCTTCTCCCAGTCAGTTTTTCCAGGATTTATTGGATAGAGAGATGATGGGGAAAGAATGCCTGAGGGTCCATTCTTAGAATAAAGGGTAATTGCTGGAGAGTAATTTCCATATGATTCACTTCTAACTCTCTCTCTGAAGTACGCCTTTGCCATGAGTAGCCTGGAACCATTGGATGGGTTGTGTTGAGATGAAGGTTACATGATAACCCTGCACCAGGGTAGGCTCCATCCCCATCTGCTCCAGTGGCATTGTAGTTTGGCTTTGCTGAACTTTGGGGGTTTCCCAGAGGAAGTCACCCATGATCTTGGTCAATTTTGTGCAACCAAACCTGAGAAACATATAGATGAAGATGTGACAGGGTATACAGGAATTTGGGGGCAATAATCATCCTAATGGCATCAATTGTGCTTGTCAGGTATAACTGTAAGGCTGTCCACCTCTGCAACTCACATTTGGTAGAGACCAGTAAAGCCTCTAGGTTTTTGGCCACCATGTTGGGGGAGGTCCCTGTAAAGCTTGATGTCAATATAAGTGATGCCATTTGGTACCAATGGAAGACCCATAGTTTTGAAGATTCTGGTTGTACAGTAGTTATTTTACAGAAGGACTTCCATCTTGCCCTGATTGACTTTAAGCCTAGAAATTTTGAAAAAGGAGTCTAGTAGCAAAAACACCTGAGGGGTAGCCTCAGATGCATTAGTGTAGGTAATCAGATCATCTGTGTAGAGAAACATGGTATATTGCTTCCCCACCACAAGGTCCTGTATAAGAGGGTGCTCCTGTAAGACAATAGCCAAGAGTTCAATTGCCAGTATGAACAAGAGTGGCAAAAGTAGGCAGTCATGTCCTGTCCTCTTCAGCAAGGCAAATGGGGTCAAGCAAAGCCCATTGGCCAGTAGGGACACTTTTAGCATTGTGTACAAGAGGTGTACCCATTGATAGAAGAGTGTCCCAAAGCCCACTGATTGGAGCATTGTCTGAAGGTAGCACCATTTGACAGAGTTAATGGTCTTCTCAATGTCTATGGCCAGGGCTGCTGCAGGAGTTTTAAGTGATTGTGCCTTGTGAATGAGGGAGATCAGAGTTCTCAGGTGGCCAGACCCTATCCTACCTTTCACAAAGCCCTCCTGAGCTGGGTGTATGAGTCCTGAGGGGACCTTCTTGAGGTGGGCTGCTGAAACATTAGCCTGGATCTTGGCCTCTGCACTGATAAGCAAAACTAGGTAATAACTTCTGAGGGAGGTAGGGTCCTTACCTTTTTTTGGTAACACCATTATCACCACTCTCTCATAGAAGGAGGGAGAGTCCCATTTGCTACTGATTCAAGAAACACACAAGGAGGCAGGGTGAGAGTTCTCTTTCCATCAGACAGTAGAAGTCAGCAGGGAACCCATCCCCTCCTGTGGACCTGTGGAGATTCAGTACTCTTATTGTTTGGGATACCTCTAGTACAGTGATGGGGCTATTGAGGTCTATTATTTGTGTTGGATATAGAGAAGAGAGAAGCAAAGTCCCCAGAATGTTCGGCACTGAGGAGGCTATGGGGGGGAGGCAAAGTAGGACTCATAGATGTCCTTCATGATACAATTGCTGTCCTTAGGGTCATGTTTGTGACCCTCTGAGCATCCCTCAGACCCACACTCAGCTTACTGGTTTGTCTACATTTAAGGTGGTAGGCTAACAGTTTACTAGACTTTTCTCCCTTTCCCAGAATACATGGAATAGTCGATGGATGGCTAGCTATGTATTTCTGGTGTGCAGGGCATCCAGCTTGCATCTGTAATTGTTGACCTTCACAATTGCCTTCTGAGGCTGCTGACGTGGTGTGGCTTTGAGATCTAGTTTGATCTCCCAGAGTTCTTTTTCAGGTTGAAGTTCCTCTGCTTTTTTTCTGCCACCATCTGCGTGCAGCATAGGCTATAGTAATACCCTACAGAGGGGCTTTGAAGGCTTCCCACTTAGTGGGCGCTGAGACCCCTTCAAAATCATTGAGCTGCCAATAATGGAGGACCTCAGCTGTCACCCAGGTCTTGAAATCCTTGTCCTCTAGCAAAAGGGGGTCAAGTCTCCAATTTGAGAATTTCTGTAAGGCCCCAGAGAACTTTGATCTCTATCAGAGCATGATAAGAGATAATTACTGGATGGATGGTTGCCTCCATTACTTGGGCAAGAATCTGCAAACTCACTAGCCAAGGATCTAGATGACTGGAAGATCCCAAGACCAAGGACAAATAGGTGTAGTCCCTGGCACTCAGGTGATGGGAACTCCAAGCATCTGTCAGCCCATGTTTGGCCATCAGAGCTACTATGGCTTTTTGGGCCCCTATGTGAGGCCTCCCTGATCTCCTATTTCTGTCTATCAATGGACTGAATGTAACATTCAGATCCTCCCCCAACACAATGGGAGTACCAATGGTATTACACTATATGAGATGCTGACTAATAGAATGCAAGAAGGCAGGGTAATCCATGTTAGGTCCATACATATTGTGAAGGATCAGAAGGCCTGAAGGCATAGATACCATGTTCATATCCATCTACTCTCTTTATTTTCCTGTTGCGCTTCTACCCTTCCCCCACCCAAGGGATTTATGTAGAAGTATGGAGACTCTCTGTTTTGAGGTTGAAGCCACACTCTGGGCCTCCTATCCCACCCAGTCTATTTTTAATTTTAGTGCTTTCTTGGAGGAGATTCTTGTTTCTTGTAGAAATCCTATGTGTTCTTTAAGGCATTTAACATGGAACATTGTCTTCTTTCTTTTAATAGGGGAATTAAGTCCCCCACCCATTCCAACTAATTAGGCTGATCTGTATAGTAAAACAGAAAAGAGCATATACTGAACCCAGACCATGGATCACCACTTTCCTAACACCCTCATCCTCCCATCTCCTCCCCATCCCTGTAGTAATGACAGCCATATCTCTGTGTACATTAACATGTAGATATAACATATACATGGCAAACAGGTACATAAAAAACTTCAACAGGAAAACAGACCACAGGAAAAAAAAATTGTTCCCATCCCCCTTGCCACACAAAATAATGAAACTCAATTGAATCAGGTATTCACCCAGACAGAGTCACTATGCTCCCAATCCACTCAAGAGGGACAAAGCTCAATCATGCATATCCCATCACCAGAGGTGATATATCCACCTGTGTATAAGCTGTCAGAATTATAAATTAAAAAGTACAACTCAGCTGGTACCCCAGGGAGTCACAGACCATGTGGCAACAGGACTCCAGATTCGGCTCAGAAAGAAAACCTCTCCTGGGGGGTAGCCCATCTGTAGGATGCAGATTCCTGTGAGGCGTAGGAGCTGCTCCCCCAAAAAAGGAAAAAATAAACTTGTCCTCAAGTATTGCAGGTGGCCGAAGGAATAGAGCAGGAGATGTTACACTCTTTGTGGACCAGCACTCATAGTGGTGTTACCCCCCATTGAAAGTCCTGATTAAGTAAATGAACCTCCTCTTCACAAGAACAAGCTGTAAACAAATAAAAGGATCCTGCCCCAGTCCAATCAATGCACACAAAGTGGAGACTCTACATATTATAAGTTCAGCCCAAAACCAGTGCTCACTCACCCTGTGCTAGAGGAAATAAATGGCCACAATATTTCAAGCCAGACCAACCCTAATATGACTCGCCGATATACATGGTGGGGGAACTGACAGGAATACAGCAGCCTGGACATGGGTTGAGAGTCACTGGCAGTAGATCTGTTATCTGAAAGAAAAAAAAGAACAATGGTAAATAAGGGAGGGGCACCACTCTGGAGCAATATAAATAGAAAAACATTAAGAGAAAAAAGGGTTGCTAGGGAACCTGGGTGAACTACCCAAGACATGAGTATCCTTAAAAGGGTCAAGCCCTTTCATCTGTTATGAAGCCCTTGGAGGGGTCCCACAAACCATTGCCCATTTAAGCTTTGCCAAACCTTAATTGCTACATTGTCCTGATATAGCAAACATGGTTACCAAAGAAACCCAGTTGAATAACCTATCCAGTCCCCAGTGAGTAAAAAGTTCACATAAATAATACAGCCGCAAACACAGCATGTGAATCTATGCAGTATTCAGGCTGTGGAAGGTGGCGGTTCTGGCGTGGAGTCCTTGAGTTTTTTTGCTTTAAAGCAGTATGAGGACCTTGAAGATGAAGACAGGCTGCTGTGATGGTTTCAGCTCAGGACTGAAACTTGGAAGGAGAAGTGAGCAGTTCTGTGAGTGGTGGTTGTGGGCACTGGGCCACAGACTGTTATTCTTGAGACACCAGGGCAGTGTAGTTCATAGGCCCCTCCAACTTCATTGGTTGCGCTCAATGGAATCAGAAAGGTGCAGACAGAAGAGGGTGGCCACATCCAAACACCGATGTGGAGTATCTAATCTCCACTGCACTCCAGGAAAATAATGTAGGTCCGGTAAAAACTCAATTCCAAGTCATTATTTAATGCTCATCCATAAAACATTAAAACACAGCAGTGGGCCAAAAAACTCCAATCAAGCACAAAGAGTTTTACCCCAGTGCTTTGCCATTATGGCTTCATCGGGGGACAGAGACTGCCTGTCATTCACACTTCAGGCTATTTCAAAGTTCATTGCTGTACATTAACATTCCCATTGGAAACATGAACCATGGCACAGTGAAAAGTATTGTGTTCCTACAGCCAGTTTTGCTAAATGCAATCATCTGATTCTTAAGTGACAGGTCCCAATTGCTTGGTGATCTACAGGAATAAAACTTGGCCAGAAATCCCAGGATATCCTGAGGGGTCAATACCTACAAGGAAAATATAAAAATAAATGAATAAATATATAATTCATAAAAATTCTGTAAATGTTATTTCCCAGACCGTAGACTATAAGTAAAATTTCTTCAAGTCTGAGTTTTAAAATTCAAAATGTCAAAAACTCTGGGGGAGGAGAATGAAAGAGGGGATGGGGAACAGAATTTAACCAAAGGGGAAAAGAGGTGGGAGAAGAGTTAGGATGGGTGGGAGAGGGGTATGCAGGAATTGTTGGAAGTAAGGTAAGGATTTCAAGAAAGGAATTCATAAGGAATATTAGGAGAAGGGACATAGGTGAAAGGGAAGAGGGAAAAGAGAAGATAGTGGGGGGAGGAAAAAGTACAGGGAATGGGGAGGGAGAGAGAAAAAGAGGGGAAAGGGGGCAAGGGGGATAGAAGGGTGAGAGTGGCAGAAGAGAAGGGGCAGAAGTGACATGAGGGGTTTGGCTATAGGGTTTTCAACATGTGTTACAAATTCAAAAACACACAGTTTCATCTATCCTTCAGGAATGGCTTTAAATACTAGTACTCATGAAGCCCCCCTGGAGTAATGTACTTAAATTTAATAATACAGTAGATCTCTCTTATCAGTAAGAGGTTTAACCAGTCACTGCCCCTTCTGGGTGCTCTCACGTGTTCCAGTCCCATAAATTTCATTTGTCTGGGGTCACTCCTATGTTTCCCTGCAAAGTGCCTGGCTACTGGAGTGTCAATTCTTCCATTTTCTATAGTTGTTATCACATGTTCCTGTATTCTTTCTTTCAAAGCCCTAACAGTTCTGCCTACATAATGTAAATTACATGTACACCATAATACATACTGAAGATTACAAAATTCATGAAACATGATCTAAATTCCTTAATAATACACTCCCTTGGCATGTTACAGCACTCAAATTTCTTTTAATATATACCATGCTGGCACACATTACATCTTATGCACTGAAAGAACCCTTTTGGTTGTTGTAGCTGAGTTGTGTTCTATTTTTGAGGTATAGATTTGGCTATGTACCAGTTTATCTTTCAAGCTTGGTGCTTTTCTGGATGTAATCCTCAGTCTTTCTACTGCCATGCTGCCAGCTATGTCATCATTATGTAAAATGTGGCAATTTTTCAAGGTAATATTCCTAATCTGTCCAGCCTATTTATTATACAGGTACTTAGTGGAGAATGTTACAGGTCCCCAACCATTTGTGCTGTCCCTTTGTCTACCACTGTACGTGAGTAATTCATCCATTCTCCTTACCTCACTTCAACATTTGCCTTCTCCAACAGATTCACCCTATATCACCTGTCTAGAAATATTTTAGTTAATTCCCTAGACTGTGCATCATAATCTTCTAATTCTGAACTATTCTTCCTAATCCTAAGGAATTGTCCGTAGGGGATGGAGTTCTTAATGTCAGGTAGATGAGAGCTATCATACCTACAGTAAGAGGTCGTTCTGAAGAACAAATCTGCTGGCCCTGATGGTCTTATACCCAAATTCTTCAGACTTGCTGCTCCTCAAATTGCTTTTTCCATTACTAAACTCCTCAAGCTGTCCTTCTCAACAGGTGCAGTGCCTGCTCTTTGGAAAACCTCAACAGTCATCCCACTCCACAAGAATGGCAAGAAGACATCCCTTGAAAATTATCACCCGATCTCACTTCTCTCTGCTCTAGCCAAGCTGCAAGAAAAAATAATTCACAGCCAACTAGTGGATTACCTGCAGCAGTATGACCTTATTTGCCCTGAGCAACATGGCATCCAAAAAGGGCATAGCACCGACACTGCCCTGATAGAATTCACTGATGTCATCCACCATGCCATGGACAAAGGCCTTGTAACAGGATCTGTGTTTGTGGACCTGACCAAGGCCTTCAACCTGGTCAATCACAGGTTACTAATGAACAGGTTACTCGATCTCAGTCATGGACCTCCCATGCTCACTTGGTTCAAAGACTACTTGAGCCATAGAATGTAGGCTGTAAAGATGGGAAACACCCTATCAGGAGTAAACAACACCACCAGTGGTGTCACCCAGAGCTCTGTTCTAGGCCCTCTCCTGTTTACTATCTTCATAAACAACCTGCCCACAGTCTGTAAACTCATATGTACCCTCCTTTATGCAGACAATGCTGTTCTTTTCATGCAAAGTAACAATATTGATGTTATCAACTTATTGCTCATCTCCTGCCTCGCCAGGCTTCAGCACTGGTTTGTGCATAAGAAAATGGTCCTTAACCTCCCTAAAACTCAATCCATGCTTTTTGGGACACGGCACTACCTAAACATGTTATCCCCCATGTTCTACATCCTCCCAGATAACAGCTCATCCCTGGTAAAGACTATTTATTATGTTTTTTATTTATTTCTTTTACCAGGAAAAGACTCCATTGAGCAAAACTCATTCGAAGGAGGTTCTAGGGAGGACAGCAGATAATTCACAACAGAAAAATGCAATACAGCAAGACAATAGAGTGTAAGCCAAACTGAAGGCAGCTAGATAGTCTTACAACAATACACATTTCAGGGCACAGTAGGAATACTCCAACAGTACTATTATATTTATACCATGCTTTAGACAATTATGAAATAGATCCACCATGAACTCTGTGCATTTGGTTCTTCAACAGACCCTGAGGCACCATTCACTGTAATATCCAAATTTTAGAGACCATTGCAAGTGCACGTATCCTTGCAGACCCTGGCTAGTAATGTCTTAAATACATTGATACTCACTAGACTAGAAAGTCTAAGGGTTTGCTGCAGTTTGTTCCAGGCCCTTAGGATAACATGACCAATGGCAGTCTTACCATAGAGATTAGCAAAGCTAGGTGCATCCAGAGTGATAAGATTATTTTTTCTTAACATGTATGTAACACAAACTCCTGTGACCATAGATGTAATATACTCTAGGAGATTATTTATTAAGACCTTGTAAATCCAAATGTAGAGATTTTTTAATCTCCTGGTTGAGAGTGCTGTCCAACCCACAAGTGACTGCAGAGTACAGTGGTGTGTCCCGGAAGCAGCGTTTGTAATGAAGCATAAGGCACGATGGAAAAGCACATCTAGCTTATTTATGGAGAAGAGAGCACAGCAGCTATACATGTCTACATAGTTTAGAATGGATAAGAGGGTTGTTTGAACAAGACTTTTTCTGGCATCCATTGGTAAACAACTTTTGTTTCTGTAAAAAAAGCCAAGCCTACACCTGAGCTTTTTGCATAAGTGATCAATGTGAATGTTGAAGGACAGGGGCTTGTCAAGCCAGATCCCAAGGTCCTTTACATTATCAATCAACTCTAGCTGGTTCCCTAGGAGTGTAATTATAGTAAGTGCTAATGTAACTCGGGAAGATGGCATTAGGCGGTAGAAATAGCATCACTTTAGTCTTATCCGGATTTAACAGTAACTTAGACAGAAAGAGGTTTAATTGCAAATATTAAATTCTGTCTGGAGATTAGCTTGGACAGTGGTTAGGGTGGGTTTTGACACATACAGCACGTTGTCATCTGCAAAAAAAGTGTAATTTGGCATCTTTTATGCTGTTATTTATATCATTTATATAAACCATAAAAAGTAGGGGTCCTAAGATGGATCCCTGAAACATGCCCTTTTTGGGGGGTAAGAGTGATGAGTATTCACTGTCAGCCTTAATTTGCTGTCGCCTGTTATCTAGATAATTTCTGAACCAGTAAAATGCAGGAGTCCCAATTCCTACTTTTTTAGCCTTTGCAGTGGCAACTTATAGTCTACTGTGTCGAATGCTTTGCTAAGGTCTAAAACTACAGCACTGGTCACCTGTTTTTGGTCTATGGTCATTAGCCAGTCATTCACTACTTTTGCTAATGCTGTCGCTGTGCTATGTTTTGATCTGAAGCCAGATTGCATTGGGTATATCATATTGGTACTCTTTAAGTACTCTGTAATTTGTGTATTGACTAACTTTTTGAATGGCTTTGCAAGGATAGGTAATATGGAGATTGGTCTCTAGTTACTTAACAAGTATAAATCTCCTGATTTAAATAGGGGAATGATGTGAGTAGTTTTCCAGAGAGTAGGAATTTCACCACTTGCTAATGATAGAGTAAAGATTTATAGAATCTGAGCTTATAGGTACTGGTAGCAAATTTTTATAAATATGGGATCTATGCCATCAGCTCCTGCACATTTCTTTATGTCTGTTTTTTTTTTCAGAAGATCTTTAGTTTGTTTGTAAGTTACTGTTTTAAATGTGAAATGATTTGATGAAGGTTGGTCTGGGTCTAAGTTCACTGTAATAGGAATAGGATAAAGAGCAGCTAGAGAGGTATCAAAAGCAAGTCCGGCAGAAGCAATACATTCATTGAACTTTTCTAATATTAAATGTCTATCTGTGATTATCTCTCCTTTTGATTCTATTTTAGAAGGCAGAGAGAATGATAGAGTGTGACCCTCAATATTATGTACTAATTTCCAAAATTTAGATGAGTTATTTCTAGAGTCATCCAGCACATTCAGATAGAATGGGAGGGCTTAAGCCATTGTTCATTGGGGGGAAATAACTCCACTCCCCACCACTACTTTGGCATGCCTCCAGAACTCACTCAGCATTCAGTTCATTTTGGACTGAGCAGCAGTGTGGTTTCATGGCTGTGATTTCTAGCCCTTTGCTTCCCTGGTCATTGCCTTCTTCCTGCTATCCTCCTGCCTTGGGTTTAGTGTTTTCTGTTTCTTCCCCTCCTGCCAGTGGCTGCCAGCTGCTCCACCCTCCTCTTTTATTTATTTTTTCCCCTCTCTCGTTTTGGACTGTGCCTGCTCCCTTCCTTCATACTTGTGCTCCGGTCCCATTTCCTTTTGGGGCTCTCTCCCCTGCTGTCTTTCTGGCTTCTGGGCTGCTTTCTTGGCTCCCAATATTATTTCCTCTGGCTTCCGGGCTGCTTCCTTGGCCCTTACTCTCTTGTCCTCTCCCGCTTTTCTGGGTGATGCGTCATCATGTCACCACCTGGCTGTCTTCTGCACCTCTTCTGCTCCTCTCCCTGTTGTTTTGCAGCTACTGATCTCCAGTGCTCCCATCCTTGTCATTCTGGTGGAATCCAGGTGTTACTCCTCTACCACTCCTTGGGCAGCCATTTGTCTACAATCCTTCACCCCAGTGCCATCCTAGTTTTTGGGGCCATACCTCTCACTGCCACTACTATCCTCACTAAGTGTGTCTGCTGGACCTTTCGTTTTCATGCCAGGATTGCATTTAAATGCACAGCCCCAATATTCCTGGACTCTCATCTTTGGCCTTCTCCTGCTTCCCCACTATGGTGCTCACTCCACACAGCAGTGCCAAAGCTACACCCTAGTGCCAGTGTCTCTCCTAGGGCTACCACCCAGATTTGAGCCTCATCCAAGTATATCAGCCCACTGTCGATTGGCCACATCATACAAACTGGTCTCTGGGTATCCGCTTCACTCCTCATCCCTCAACGAGGATTGAAGGATTCTTGAGTCTTATGCAAGGCCCCCCTCACAGCTGCCTCTCATCTCTTCTAAACCTCTGACATCCAGGCTTTTACTTATTCTCCACCTCCAGTGAGAAATCATCCTCTGCCACCTAGTGTCCTATAATGGACCTATGCCACCGATGAAGATCTTCAGGCACGTTGCCTTTCGTCCACATCGACAGATCCACTATGCTGTTGTTGACTCAGATCCATCTTTTGGCACTTCTTATTCCGTGCCCAGTGGCTTTTGACTGGCTCACAATTGGGCAACCCCATGCCTGACCCTGGGAAGGGTATATCATCCTACACCATTCCTTTGCTGGAACTGCCGGTCCTTAGGAAACAACCTGCTAAGCCTACATACACCTTAGAGGACTGGACTATTCCCTATCTCATATCAGAACTCAAGAGACTGGAGGTTTCCCATTCACCATCTGCAAGGAAGCAGGACTTGTTGGACTTGCTCCTCTTGGCCAATTCCAGATCCAACATTGCGGCTCCTTCTGATGCACTGCCTGACCAGCCTGTGCTGGATGCCCTTGCTGAGCTCTATACTGAACCCCCTAGGCTTCTTCATTATCAGACATCCAGAATTGCCTTATTTCATTGGAAGCCTGCCTGTTCCTACCACAACAGCCTAACCCTGCTGTGTTGGACTTGCAAGCACACCTTTCCACTCTCAAGGCACGAGTGGATTGTCAGCCCTTACTCCCCGCTCCTGAACTACTTTCCTCCTTGCCTTCCTGTTCTTTCAGTACTTCTGCAATGTTGCCTCTCATCTTCTCCTCATCAATTGCTCCAGTGGCTTCAGCCTCACCTTTACCCCAAGACCAGCTTCATCTGGTGCAACCGCTCCCCTGCCTACTGCATCTGTGATTCACCTCATTCCAGGTCACCTATGAAAGGAAGTCATCAAGGGCAAGGACTTTAACCTAATTTCCCTCCTTATTTCATCTCATGATACTCTAGAAAATAGAGTAGTCTCCTGTGGGGATGTCTCAGTGATACACAAATCCAAGGATCCTCAGCTTTACCAAGAAATTAATGATCCCAGAATTTGTACTTGCATTTAGCCTCTACAGAGATATTGTCTACTCCACTTTTCCCCTGCCCAACACAAAGAGCTGGATTCCTACCTTTATTTATTGGTAGACCTGGGGGCCGGATATGGGGGCATACTATTCTACGACTACTACAGCTACTTTTCTGCCAAGGCAGCTGTTGCCTCAGCCCACTTTAATACCAAGATTGATTGGTCTACCCTGGACAATGAATTATTTTGCCACCACTTTGCCAGCCAACAAGCCATATCCTACCAGCTCTGCAGTGCATTTTCCCACTTCACTTTATTTTTGCTCATTATCACTATCTCATTCTACTGATCCAGCTCCATGACTCTCACCTGGGGACTCTGCTACAACCTCCATGGGCATTACCCACACCATAACCAATCCTAGAGCTCTTCCTCACACCAGCCATGACAGCTGGGGTCAGTCAATGACCTTCATAGGACACCAAACAATTTGCAATAACTACAATACCTCCAACTGTTCTATCTACGGGTGTCAGTACCTTCATGTCTGCAGCTACTGTAAAGAAACCCATACTAAGGCCAATTGTCCATGATTATCTCGACAACAGTAAACCTACATGGCTGCTTTCACCTTCCCTGCATCCTGGATTCCTCTCTTATAGTCATACAAGGGATGTCTAGCCAATTCCCACGTGGCCTTCACAGGATTCAGCAATATGTTCTCCTACTCCAATTCCTCCTGGCTGAATTTCACAGATTTCACTCCATCCAGCTCTTCCCAATAAAAGCCTGAAAAACACAGCAACACTCCTCTGGACCTTCTACCTCATAGTTCATTACCATCCATGGACAGGGACTTGTTTTACATCAGCAAACTGTTCAGTAGTCATCTCCCACAACACATGGATCACACACTCATCAACCACATTGAAGAAGATTCCAGACAAGAAGACTTCAATGAACCACATCCATCCTAGGTGGTCGCCTCCAAAATTCTGAGTCAGTATTTATATAGCATAAGATTACCTTCTCTTAGTATGCACACAGGAAGGGCAGTTCGACAGCTATGGTTCCTCAGAGGTTATTCCACAGGGGGGGTTTCCTTTCCAGAGTCCTGCCATTCGCACTCTTCGAGTTGGAGGAGGTCATCACGATATTTATTTTTAAGAATTGTTGTTGTTGTTGTTTATTTAGGTATAACCTTTGAGCTCACGCACATTCACAATGGTGACCTTATTACACAAATACATAGAAAACAATATTACAAAACTATTTCAAGCAGTTGATCATTCATTTCCATACAAGCCTCAAATATACAAAAAACAGAATAATAAGTTACCACAATCAATTAAAACATTCACATAAATGAATATTGAAAAATAGATGATTCTTTAAAACAGAATCTGGCAAGGGTTTAGAATAAGGATCCCTAAAATGGAAGGGGCATTTATACCAGAGTTTCGGGACCATAATACTAAAGCTATGGGAAGACATTTTAGTAATGAGCTTAGGTACTACTAACTGGGAAAAGTGAGAGTTTCTCAGGGAAGAATCAATTTTCCTGAAAGTCAATCTGTCCCCTAAGTACTTTGGAAGTAGTCCCAGGTCGGACTTATTTGCAAACAAACTTATTTATTTATTTATTTATTTTTATTGACCGGTAAGCCCACTGGGCCTAGAAGTCCCTTTTTCAGGGGTGACTGGGGGAAGGGGGGATACAGATGGTAAGCAACTGAAATTAAACCAGATTAAGCTGTTGGCGGTATTTTTTTTAGTGAATGGGACAAATTTGGCCAGGACATCGAGGAAATTCCCCTACTCTTTCGGTAGGGGAACCTCTGTCATCTTGGTTCCTGACCAAGATGGCGGCCACTGAGGTGCTGGTTGACTGTATGGATGCTACTGAGGCAGGAGCCCAGGTCTCTACTCCTGTCTCTCACTGTTCTGAGACCGTGATTCCTACGAATGTTTCTGCAGTATTACTATCTGGCTCTCCTGCTGTCTCTAATTTCTCTTCGACAGATTTTGTACCTGCCTCCTCTGAAGACCAGTGAGCATTGGTGAGTAGATCCTTTCCTACTGCTGCTCACCATCCTGACATTCACAATCTAGAACAACAATTGAGAGCTGAAACTGAGTGTTATACTCAGTGCCGTCAAGAACTGCAAACTGCCTTGTCTGCTGCATATTTGCTAGCTACTGCTTCCCTGCCCACTAACCTTACACAGTCTGCTGTATCACCTCCTGCTATAGTCAAGAATCCTCCTAGAACACTGCCCTGTTCTATGTCTTCTGCTGAATTACCCTCACCGGAGTTTGCTGCGAGCACTACTGCTTCCTCTGAGGTGTTTGTGGGTGGAGCGCCGGGAATGGCATGTTTAGATGGTCTGTCTAGTCTAAGACGCCCTCCCAATGGATTTTCCCCTCTTGCAATGCCTCCTCATATTTCTGCATCTCTTCTTGATGCAGGCTGGATTCAAACACAGATGGGGCAATGGGTGTCCGGTCTGACTTTGATTGTCACTTCTCCGGTTCCTCTGAAAGCTACGGTGCTTTCTCCTATGGACTGCTCTGCTTCCTCCTCTTCAGCCATGCTTCACACCCAGGGCATTCCTGACATGTCTTCTCCTTTGCATATACCTTTAGGATTACATTTGACAGACAACTCGGTTCTTGCTCTACATACTCAAGAGCTCCATAATGCAGTACCCATCTCTGTGAACCTGGTTGCTGAACCGGTTACCATACTACCTAAGTCAGACTCCATTCCTACCCCTTCTATGATGGCTGCACAGGTGGGGCCCCCAGAAGCATCTTTGAATATTCTACCTCAACCTACTATGAAACCGTATGCATCCCTATTTCATCAGCCTATCTATCTGGCCAAACTATATAATGCAGTTCATCTCCTGTATAAAGGAGGTATGACTGATTTTCCAGATCAAACTTTTGTTGCTAAAACTTTATTAAAGGGGTCAATGAAATTTTTTGCTAACGAGATTTACGCCCTCATCCATGTTTCAGGTGAGACAACATTTGATGTTAGTTTTAAATTGAATACGGGGTTACAAAGATTTTGGGCACAGTTTAACATCTTAAAACACACCCCTTTATGGACTCCTTTTAAAAGCTATCCCTTTAACTAGACCAGCTTATAAAACTGTGATGGTTCTGTTTAGGAATGAGGGGGTTAGTGTTACTGATCTGCAATATTGGTTCAAACAGTGCTGTTCAGTCATGGGGACCCCTGAAGCAATTTTTGATGCTGAACATATATGGACGGTGGGGGGGGGGTTGGAAGACAAAGGTTGTGCTCCATACTACTGATACAGGTCTCAGTCACCTACCTAATTGTTTTTGGGTTTTTTTGGGTTGGGATAGAAGTGTCTTATTTTACGTGGACAACTGAAAGCCTGTTATAAATGTGGTTCTTGCACTCATTTGAGTAGCCTTTGTGATCAGATGAAGTGTACTCTTTGTCAATCCTTGGGTCATACTAGTGGGAATTGTTTTGAATAAGCCACGTTGTAATCTTTGTGACTCTTTGGGCCATACCTATCAGAGCTGTAAGTGGGCAGCTCATAATCAATCCAACTCTTTGGATGCTGTTGAGCAGAGGCTTTTAATTGCTGTTGCCCAACATGACTCTTTTCCTCACCCACCTAGACAACCTGCCCCTCCTGATGTCCCCCCTCCACTGGCTCCTCCAGGGTCCCCACTGCCACATCAGGCTGCGGAATCCCTGCCTCCACAGACTTCGATAGCCAGTGCTAGTGTTTCTCCTGTGGTGGAGATGTTTCCCATTGAATCTTCATCTTCTATTATGCCCCCTCTTTTGGTCAGTAAGAGATCTACCAAAATGTCTCAAACTGCTGAACAGCCTGCCCCAAAAGTCTCAAAAACATCAGACTTGCCTTTGAGCAATCGTCATGATGTATTTCAATTCTCTGAACTGTCTGATGCGGATTCAGAGGGTTCTTCCTTGTGGTCATCTCAGGTTGATATTCCCTCTGAGACTGATGCTCAACCCCCCCCAAAAGGACCAACAGTGTAGGTCTCGTCGAACGAGGAAAAAGCCTCCCTGATAGATTGTTTTTCTTTCTGGCTTAATTTTTCCCTCTCTCCCTGTGGCCACTGTCCCTTGGCTCTTTAAATGTAAATAGTATGAAAAGCCTTAGAAAAAGATTGGTAACACTTTCTTATTTCTTGTCCAGCCCCTTGAAAATTATTTTTTACAAGATACCAGGCTTCACACTGTCTCTGAGTATTGTTACCAAACATTTGCATGATGTTCCCTCCTACTGGTCCTTGAGTCCTGAACCTTGTTCTGGGGTGGGAATTTTGTTCCGTTCTGACCTATATGTTTCTTTAATCAAATTGATTGATTTGATTCCTGGACATGTATTGATCTTGGATACTAAAATTGATAACTTTTATTTTAGTTTTATTATTGTCTGTGCACCACAATCAAAAGCGGATAGGGTTTCTTTGTTTAAGACCATTCAACCCTTCTTAATTTCCTCCCAGGCAATGATTCTTGGTGGAGATTTTAATTGCGGCCTTGATAAGCATGATAGAGGTTCTAAGGCTTCTACCACCAAAGTGTTTTGTGACATGTCCACATTACAAACAGTAATTTCCACCTCTCATTTAAAGGCCGCCTATATGTCTATCAATAAAAATGTACACCCCACCTTTCAGAAAGGTTAGTTGGCCACTAGAATTGATTTTTTTCATCTCTGATACACTTTCCATTTCCTCCAGTCGGGTTTTAGAAATCGAGTTTTCTGACCATAAATTGCTTTGTTTACATTTAGGTGCTGATGTGCACTTCCCACAAGGTCCGGGTTATTGGAAATTCAATTCTTCTCTCCTTTCCCAGACACTTTTTTTTACAAAATCTCCAGTACTTTATGGCCCATAAATGCTCAATTTTTGATATGTTTGGCAATCCTGCCCTCTGGTGGGCAGCTGTTAAATTGGATTTGAGGAAATTATTACAGTCGGAAAGTAGGAAATTTCATTTTAATACTTATTTCCGATACTTACAACAGCATAAACATTTACAAAAACTCCAGTCCTTGGCAAGGACTACGTCCCACGATTTCAAGTCACAGATTACTCTGCTACAGCATGATATGCAATCTTTTCATTTACACCTAGCTGCCAGTTTATGGAACCAACAAGTTTTTGGTACTCATGGTACGGCAGAATTCATCTGCCCCTATATTTATTGCCACAGTAGTGTTGATCATAAACGGATGGATCGTCTTTTAGATCTAGATGGCCATCTAGATACTGATAAGGAGAATATTTTTGGTATTGTTTCACAGCATACTGCTTCTTTGTTTTCACATCCATCCCCTTTATTTGATTCAGTTTCTGCATTTCTATCCATTACCCCCATTCTTGCCTGTCCTCCATATCTGTTGTCTGAACTTACTATGGATATCTCTGCTCCTGAGGTCGAACAGGCCATAAAGTCATTACAAAATAAAAAAGTCCCAGGTTTAGACAGGCTTACCCTGGAATTATATAAGGTGCCTGGACCTTTGCTTTCTAAGGAATTGGCGTCGGTTTTTACTTTTCTTTTGAAGTCTTCTTCTATCCCTTTAGGTATGGCACGAGGCCTATTGGTTTTCATTTATAAGAAGGGAGATAGGACAAATCTTTCCAATTGGAGACTGATTAGCTTACTGAATACCGATTTTAAAATCCTTGCTAAAATGTTACACACCAGATTATTACAGGTGGCTATTCATCTCATTTCCCCTACTCAAACCTGTTCTATCCCGGGGAGACGAATGAGTGACCACCTCATTCTTTTATGGGTATTGATTGAAAGGGACATTAGGGAAGGTTTATCTGGTTTTCTTTCCTCTCTAGATCAAAAGCAAGCTTTGGGACACACTTACTCAGTATGGAATTCCCGCCCCTTCATTCTGTGGTTCCAAGCATTGTATAAGTCAGCTACTGTATCTCCCCTTATTAAAGGTTGATTAGGGCCTATGATTCCTATTAAAAGGGGTGTTAGGCAAGGTTGCCCTCTAAGCCCTCTTTTATACGTTTTCTGTATTGACCCCCTTTTGCGAGTTCTAAATTCTACACCACTACTAAAACATATATCTGTTGACACTTATGAGATTCCCCATGTGGCTTTAGCTTATGCAGATGATCTTACCATCTTGGTCCGTGACTCAACCTCCGCAACTCTGGTAATGACTATTTATCAATCTTTTAGTTCTTTGTCAGGCATCTCTCTCAACATATCAAAATGTATAGGGCATCAATTTGGCAGGCCACCATCCCTTCTAGATACTATTGCAGGAATGAAACTCACCAGAGACCTGATTACTATTTTAGGGATACGTTTTGGTTTCCAAGATTTGGACATTTTAAACTGGGATCCAAACTTTCTCAAGCCCAGCGGGTGGTGACAGCCTGGAATTCCTGGCATATGGGAAAATTAAACTGGGTTCATGTAATAAAAACATTTCTTTTACCTATCTTTATACATGTTAGTTGGTTATTTCACCCGCCTTGAACTTTGGAAACCTCCATGTATAGTATTTTTTTTCAGGCAATCTGGGGCAGCCGACCGAATCCTATAAAGCGGAATGTTTTGTACCTTCAAAAAACCCAGGTGGGCCTAGGAATGATAAATCCAGTGGCCTGGTTTACGATTATGTATCTAGTTATTCATTTTAGACCTATTTTGACTCAAGTTCAAAGGCCTTGGATTCCCTTGTTTACCCTTACATGTAGTCCTTGGTTTGCACAATGGGAGGCTGCCTCTCTCAGAATACTACGTGTTTCATATATCAGTCCTCCTTACGTGAGAGATGTGTTTTTAAAACTTAAAATTAGGCAACTGTCTACTACTATGGTTAGTGGACAACACAGAAAACTTTTGTATAAACAGATAATTATCACCAAATTTCATTAATTAAATTCTTTCCCACATTGTCCAACTACTCACACTCAGGTTCTGCTGGACTTTCTTAACAATCCCAGGATCCCGGAAAAAATGTGGGATATCCATTGGTTATGCTGCCACAATCGGTTGAATGTTAAAGACCACCAGAAACACAAACAACTTTCTGAACAGTTTTGTTCTTGGCCTACTTGTTCTCAGCAACTTGAAACAACATTTCATTTATTTTTTTCATGCTCATATGTTTCACCCTTTTGGGCTATTTTAGTTGATTCCTGGGGTATGTCTCCCTTTCGTACTATTTCTTTAGAGGTTTGTTATATGTTTTTTTTTACTCTTCTTGGAGTGAATGGGATACTTCTACACTATAGGTTATTATTACTGTGGTAAAATGGTATATCTGGAACTCCAGATGTTGGTTCACATTACAACAGAGATCTGTACCTCTATCTGAGCTGCTGCAGAAAATTGTTTGGGAACTCAGGCAGCTTTACAGGCTCGAGTTTAAAACTCTACTAGCTTCCTGGGTTTTTCAATCTTGGAGGAATCTTCCTTGGGTCACTGACTCGGATGTTCCCATTACTTGAGTTTTACAACCGACCTTTTCATTATTTTTTTCATTAACTGTTATTTTTAGTGTGTTTTACTTTCAGGTTTCCACGACTGCTTGAGATATCAGTTTTTCTTTCCTCTTCTGCCTATTTCTGTATTAAGGATTGATGAAGTCCCCTACTCCTATTGGGGGGGGGAAGGGGGTTTTGTTGGATATGTTTTCTTTTTTTTACGTTGACACACTTGCATTTAGTTTGTTTTTATGATTTTGCATGCTGTAATACTTTTCTGTATTTTGTTTGATATTTTTGAATAAAAATTCCCCCTGCTCTTTAGTGGGGGGGGGGGCTCAGTTGGGTAGGGATGTTTTTGATATGATTTTGACATTCTTGTAAGCTGTAATATTTTTTTCAGGTTTTTGTTTCCTTTTATTATTATGATTTTGTATGCTGTACTCCTTTTCTGATGATTTTTCTTTCTGTTTTCCTATTTGACACTTTTGTATTTTTCTTTCTGGTTTTTGATTCTTTTTATTATGTGTATGTATGATGTAATACTTTTCTGTATTTTTTTGTTTGAAAATCTTGAATAATAAATTCCCCTACTCTTTTTTCGATAAGTGCCATGGGATCTTTAGCATCCACCTGAACTACCACCAATCCAGGCAGATGGGACCTCGGTTTAATGTCTCATCCGAAAACTTGCATGTATATTTCTCCTAACTGCCAGGGAAATCCAACCGAAGGAATGGTATAGGTGGCAATGATGTGTAGTTGTAGAGCAATTCAGAATTAATATGGCCAATTTGTTATAAAGGCTATCTAATTTAAGCAGTCTATCTAAAGAAGCATTGCCAAACAATATGTCGCCATAATCAATTAATGGTAAAATCTGGACTTGAATTATATTTTTCATAATATCAGAATCAAGACATTTTCATTTTCTATATAAACAACCCACCCTCATGCCCACCTGTCGAACCAATCTGTCAACATGTTCATTCCCAGTGCCTAGCTGGTCCAACCAATAGCCCAAATATTTATTAATTTTAACCGATTTCAAATGCAGAATGTACCAGATAAATCCAATACCTCTAGTGTAACATTAGATTTTATTTTGGATGGTGGTCCAAAGAGTAATATTTTTATGTTAGATGTATTTAACTTTAGTTTCAACTGATGAAAATATTTTTGCACTGACTGAAATCTAGCCTGAAAAATAGATTGGGTCTCCTCAAGTGAGCTATTTGAATAGTAAAGAATTGTATCATATGCATAGAGGTGATAGTTCACCCCCTCTGCGCTCTTACCAATGTCTTTTAAAAAAATCAAGAAAAGGAGTGGCCCCAACACAAAGCCTTGGGGCATTCCCATTTCCACCTTCAAAGACAATGAGTCCATAGCATTGACCCTAGTAAACTGGTGTCGCTTACTCAGATATCAGCAGAACCAAGACAAAGCAAACCTGTTCATCCCTATTTCAGATAACTGGTAGAGCAAGGACTGGTGGGCATCCATGTCAAAGGCCTTGGACAAGTCTTTCAGTATAGCTCCTATCTATTTCTGTTGGTCATTTACTCTAGCTATATCATCCAAGTCCCTTGACGTGGAGACCACTGTATCATGATCCTTGCAAAAGCTGGACTGAAACTCATCAAAGAGATTCTGCCCATTCAAGTAGTCAGCCATCTGAGCCACCAATATATGTTCCAAGATCTTACTAAAAATCAGGAGGAGATATATCGGTCTATGATTGGAAAGTAAACCTGGGCTGCCACCCTTAAAAATTAGGGACAACCTTAGTATACTTCCAAGCCTGTGGGAATATACCAAGAGCCATAGATTGTTTGAACAAGTGGGCCAAGGAATGGGCTATAATTAAAGCGGAAAATTTTTACATTTTGGCTGAAAGGCCATCAGGATCACTACCTCCATTATTTTGTAGGTCTAACAATTTATCCAGCACTACATGATATTCAATTTCTTTGAAGGAAAAAAAAGCTAAATTAATGCCCTGGTTCAGAGTATCTGGGACATGCAGTGGGTTGACATTATTACCAAAAAAGTTTCCAAATTCACAAAATAATCTATTAAATCTATCAGCATCATTACAATCTGGCTCAAATAATTCCTCAGAAGATAGTTTAATAGTATGCCTACGATTGAAAGTACCATTTAAGTCTTTTATTAAAAATCAACATTTAGATGGGTTACCTTTAGTCTCTGACTTTTTTGTCTAGAAACAGATTCTTTTTGCTCCTCTAACACCTGCCACATAGTTATTCCTCATTTTTGGATATTTGAGCCAATCTAAAATATTGTCAGTCTGTCTGGTGATGTTCCATGCTTTATTGTTATCTCTTTTTTCATTTTTGCAAAGAAGAAGAAAATCAGGCAGCTGAGTTTACTTTAACCCTCTTGGTTTTTACAGGCATATGTCTATTGCAAACCCTCAACAATTCATCCTGAAAATACTCCCATGCTAAGTTTGAATCAGGAATCAGTTCCAATCGGTCCCAGTTAATTCTCTCCAAGTCAAACATAAATTTAATTTTAGGGCTTGAGATGTAACATATCTAGCTGGTCCTTTTACTTTGGTATGCCCCCTAGTGCAGTATACCATATTGTGACCACCAAGCATGTTGACTTTGACACCTGCCTCACTATAAAAATGTGGAGAATTAGTTAAAATTATATCTCAGAGAAAAGAATATTGTGGTTTATTTATATTTACTTGAGTGGGTTCACATATAAGTTGAGTTAGACCTAGGTCTAATGCTATAGATTTTAAATAATTGGATTTTTGGGGGCTCAAGCAATCTTTGTTCAAGTCACCTAAGAGAAGAAGTTCATGTGACAACATAAAAGGGGAAAGAACAGCAGAAACAGATGACATTTGCTGAAATGGAAAATGAGGCGGTCTATACCAACCAAAAATTAATAATTGTTTCCACATATGAAGTTGTAGTTCAACTACCAAATATTCTCAGCTGTTGGGACCCACCTTAAAATATAGACATTTTGGGGTGAATTTCTATAAATAGTAAAATATTAAGCCCCTTCCCATTTTATTTCTGTCAGCCCTCATCATATTATATCTTTGTAAATCCAACATCATGTCATCAGTTTGTGCACATAGCCAAGTTTCTGATAATAGCACAAAATCATGATTATTATCAACTACAAAATCCCTAATAAAATCTATTTTAGGCAAAATACTTCTTACGTTTGCATGTAAGAAGGATATACCCTTTTTAACTTTAAAACATAGTGATGTGGGCCTGGGGTATGGGGAGACATACTCACATAAAAACAACCATAACAATATACTGGCCCTGGAAGGTAAGCTTGTTACTAAATGTAGCAGGTTAATAAACATTTTTTTCAAACAACACAACTTCTTGCCCAAAATACCAACCCAGGCCTGTCTTTAAAAAATGGCTTTTAGCTAGAAAACAGTATTGACACAGTAACTAGCTCAAGCTAGGATTAAGTTATCTTTATGGGGCAGACAGCAATGACTGAAGATATTCAAACTACAGTCAGTGCTTGTTTTCAGCCTTCCTAACACCAAGCCATTTAGCTGTACATCCCAGGGTGGATGACATAATTCCACCTGCCATGATATACAATTAACTGCCAGCACAGTAGTTAAAATGTAGAGATTCCCACCCATATTTAAAAGAAAATGATCTCTTAATCTAAACAATAATACACTCCTACTTACCCCATGTGTACTATTTAGAAATATTTCTATGGAGTGGCACTCATGCCACTCATGCTCATGCCCAGCACATGCGCTGTAATGCAGCTTGGACATTTAAAGAGCTGTGGCCCCTCCCCGATGACAACCCGCTTGGTAACTGGCTCATCACCGAGCCCCCTCATCCATGGGAAAACATAAATCACTGCACAGCTAATAGGGATTAAATGTCCAGAACAAGCATACAGTTCTCAATAGGCAATAATCAATGTCTCTGGATGTATTCGGCAGACAAAGTTTATGACAGGCAGAATCACTCACAGAGTTATGCAGATGAGTATTGCACCGTGTCCAGATAGCACACCCTCCGATGCTAGCAGGCTGAGTCGATCCGAGATGGTAGACAGTGGTAGGATAGTGGGAGTGATAACTCAAGCAGCTGTTGTCCTTCCCTGTCTCTCACACAGGTGTTTTTTCCCCCCAATCCCGGCCTTTCAACAAAAAAGGGTGAGAACACATAAGGCCAAAAGTAATACATAATCATAAGTTCATATAAGCACGTTATTCCCTCACATTGAATGGGCATTGTTGTTCAATGGGGTAAATAACTCCGCCCCCAGCTCTACTTTAACATGCCTACAGAACTCAGTTTATTTTGGACACCCTTCATTCTCCCCACCTCCTCCTACTCGACGGTCTTCTTACTCCTTCTCTGGGCTTTAAATTTTCCCCCGATTCTGACCTTTCAACAAAAAGGGGTGAGAACGAGTAAGGCCAAATGTAATACATAATCATAAGTTCACACAAGCATGTTATTCCCTCACACTGAACTGATATTTAGTCACTCTTATTAGTTTGGTGCGAGCATTTCTCATGGCCCTAAAAGCTGCCCACTCTGATTCAGATTTGGTTCATCTAGCTGTGGCCCAACAGATGTCTCTGGCATGGAGCGCTTTTTTTATTTCACTGGTGAGCCGGGGGTGGTTATTTTTTTATCCTCCATTTAGTTAGAGGAGCATGTCTAATTATAATATCAAGAATCAACAGATTTTGTAACAGGGCAGCTTCATGGATTGATTTAGTTATGTAAAATTGCTGCCAAATTATTGTACTTAGATTTTATAAGCAATTATGAGCATTAAATTTGTTAAGTTGCCATTTAATAAGACATTTAAGAGTTGTCTTAGGCTCAGTAGAGCCTCAAAAACATACCACTGCATTGTGGTCACTGACAACATTATGAAAAACTGTTGCATGTGTAATTTTGTAGGGCTTGTTTTTTTAATATGAGGTCCAGAATGGAATCGTTGGAGTGTTTTTTTTTTAAGTTAGGCTGTGTAGTTTCACTAATAATTTATATGCATTCCAATTCATCACAAAGTTGTTTTAAAGTATTGGATTTCAGTGAAATCTAATCCACGTTTAAATCACACAGTATGATAGTTTCACCTGAGTACGAGCTAAGCAGGATGCACAAATGGTTTAGAGGTTCAATACCACTATTGGGAGGCCTGTAGCATCCATTTTTATTCAATGCCTCTTTGCCAGGTAAAGTAGTTTTAACAAATAAACTTTCAGATTCCTGGGGTTGGTGTAATGCATTAATCTCAGAAGCATTAAATGTACAGTTTACATAAATAACAATTCCACTTCCTCTTGAGGGTCTATCAAATCTGAAAAGATTATATGATAGGAGGACTATTTCATGATCGGCTACTGCCCTGTTTATCCAAGTTTCAGTCAGGATAAGAACATCAGGATTGATATGGTGAACACAAACTGTTATGCCATCTAGCTTTTTTAATAGGTTATGCACACTAAGTAGTAGGAATTTCATTCCTTTACAGGAGGAAAACTCAGAGGGGGAAGTGAAAGTGAGATAGGACCAGGGTTTGTTTCTACATAACCTGAACATAATAATAATAAGATTACTTGTTTAACAATGTGATGTTTAAAATATAGTTTGTAACCCCTTCTAATACCTCTACTTCTGGGAACAGGGGGCAAGGAGCAGGTGCAAGGCACATCATACAGTTTCACTAAGCTTTAGGATTAAGATGGCCTTCATAGAATAAGGTGATTTGGTGATTAGCTGAATTGCAATAGTTGAAGTATTGCAATCCAGCTGAGGTCCAATAACACTATTTTTTAGATATCCAGGAAAAATGGAAAGGCCGGAGTAACTTTTTGTGTTAAAGGGGTGGCTTGGGACCCATAGTAGAAAAATGATATAAAGCCATATTTTCTGTGTTCATTCTCATCAGTGCTGTTAAATACTATAACACCAATTTGTAGATCTTACTTTTATATCCCAGTATGAGGAAATACGACCTGCCTTCCCATGGTGTACCCTTCAGTGAAAGGTATAAACTTATAATGGGTATAGTGTCTGAAGGGAGGATAGTGATCAAAAAGAGGCATAAAGGCAGTATTTGTAGTAGAGTGAATTTGGGTTGTTAGGTTAAAATGAGGTTATTGATCAGGGGAAGTGAACCAGAGAAGGAGTTCAGAGGGGAATGGAAAGTACTAACAAATCAAATAAATGAGGTGATAAAAGTGAGCTGTTTGGCTCACAAGAAGGTAAATGTAACAACACCCTGGGTGGGCAGAAGTAGGGGCAGGTGGATAACTAGTAGTATACCTTGTGGTGCAAGCTCAGGTGAGCACCTGTAATGCCGCCTGTTGATCTGCCGAGTGGGGAAGGCTAAGGGACCCTCATGACCTTGAGGTCCTCCAGGGAATGTGTGGAGAAACAATGGAGGAAGCAGAAAATGTATTAGGGTAGTGCCATAATCTGAGCTGCTGGGGGAGGGCAGGGAGCATGTCAAACAGGTATGCTAATGTAGCTCGCTACCCACTTGCAAAGACACACTACAGTGCTAGCAAACAAGTATCCCCCCAGTTCAAACAGCAAACCCTCTCAGCACAATCTTACACCCTACAACAATCAATGAATAATGGTAACTGTGCACAGCAGCAGAAATATCAGGCAAATTCAGTCCACAGGGTGCCGTCAAAAACTATAAGTTGCTGTCGGCTACAGTCCGTGCACAGGTAATGGTGCCAGATGATGAAAACCTTGTGGTACTTGCTCAGGTGAAAACCTATAATATTGCATGTTGATCCACTGAGCAGGGAGGGTTAAGGGACCCTCATGATCCTGTGGTCCTCTGGAGAATGTGTGAGGAAACTGCAATGCTGCCTGTTAATCCACCAAGCAAGGAGGGAGTACCTCAGTGTTCACCTCGATCCCACACTGTCCTTCGAATCTCATCTCCAGCATACCTCCTCACTTCTTCACCAGAAGCTAGGTATTCTCTACAGAGTTTGCCATTTCTTAACATCTGTTGCTAGAATCTGTATTGCAATGGCAAATATTGTCCTTTCTCTTGACAACTCAGTTGTCATCGAAGCTGCCAGCAAATCCACATTACAAAAAAAGTATACCTTATACTATAAAATCAACAAATTTGCCTCATGCAATAGGTCTAACGACCATCACTGTCTTGCCCTAAATTCTCTAAACTGGCTCCCTCCTGACTGCAGAGCCAATCTGACACTTACCACACTTGTCAAGAAAACCTTGCAAACTGGTGCCCCTGCTTTTCTGAAAAAACATATATCATTCATGGATCTCCTCTCATCCCACTCTGCCTCTAATAACAATCTAGTAGTCCCTATATTTCATACCGTCATGGGACAATGCTCCTTTAGCCACTGAGCTGTTTCTATTTGGAACTCCAACTCCCTTCTGTCAAAAAATCATCAACTGTATCAGCCTTTACTAAGCTCTTAAAAGTACATTATTCCTCAGCTCAAGTTTGTAACTGCTTCCACTAATCCCAACCCACGTGCCCACCTACCCTAACAAGCTATGCACTTACCCCCACTTGTTTTCCTTTTTCATTTTTCCTCTATCTCTCTCTCATGATCTCTACCTTTTTTCCCCTCCTCTCTCCTCTCAACCGCTTCCTCTCTCAGTAACTCTAATGACAGCAACCTCACATGCAACAGCAATGTTAATCACCTTTATTTCTTTCAATCCAGTGTATGTATCTCCATGACAAGCTCCAACTGTCCATTTTCTTTTCAAACTTATTGTAATCTCTATTGAAGTCATGTAAACTACTACATCATTGTTTCTTTTATGTATCCTCTATTTGATATATTGTGCATCCTCTATTGCCTGTGCTGCTGTGCCTGCCTCACATCCCCAACTCCGGGCAGACAACACCGGGGATCCATGGCTGACTTCATGAGAGGGATCGACCCTCTAATTTCAGACAGATGCCACCAAGGGAGGGCAGACCCCACCCCGGGGGGTGATCCGGGGAGCTGGGAAGTCCCTTGAGTGAAGGGAGATCCGTGAGTGGCCTGTCTTGGAGGGGAGTAGAAGGTCTACTATCAAGAGGGCACCTCTGAGAGATGCTTTGGTAGGCTGGTGAACAAATAAAGTTGTAAAAAAAATGAATAAATATTCATAGATGCCTGTTTCTATAGCCCTTGGTGATAACTATTCCCTCCCGATGGCTTCCTCCAAAACAAGGTCCAAAAAATTAAGTGTAACAGGATCAATCCAAGCAGTAAATCACAAATTCATGTCATTCTGATTAATCCATTCTTTTCTTCTCCTCCCCAGAGTTTCTGAAATTTTGAATTTTAAAACTCAGACTCGAACATGAAGAAATGTTACTTACAGACACGGTCTGGGAAATAACATTCATGAATTTTTTTTGAATTATGTATTTATTCACTTACTTTGATATTTTCCTTGTAAATAGTGACTTTCAGGATATCCTGGGATGTCTGGCCAAGTTTTATTCCTGTGGCTCACCAAACAATTGGGACCTGACCCTTCAAAATTGGTTGATTGCAGTTAGTGAAACTGGCTATAGGAACACGATAATTTTCATTGTGCCACACTTCATGTTTCCAATGAACATTGAAATAGCTTGCTATGTGTTTTTAACAATTGGTTTTGCACATGCAACCCTTACCCCAGCTAAGGGTAGTATCTTGCAACCAGGACCCCCCTAACTTGTACACAGACAAGGCAACAAACCACAAGTTGGCATAAACAAAGGTACCACCCCTGGCTTTATGGTAAATACCTGGTTCAACATCTAAGAGGTCGTGGGTTAGAGCGCAAAATAACATTTGTATTTACACTGAGTTCTGGAAGAGAGATGCTAGGGCTATGCTATGTATCTGGTCTGATGGGGCCCATAAACTATTTACATGGACTCAAAGATGGTTTGTCCAATACCAGAACATTGGTATAGCATTGTATGGCTTTATTTTCTAACAGATGGTAGGCAGAAAAAGGGTGGTCCCTCAAGTTTGGAACTGTCATTACAGAAACACAAAACTTCAAGACAAGAACCTTGCTTTCTCACAGAACAGGCAGTATTTGCATTTCACATGAAACGTCTCTACAGAATGAACTGTCCATCCCTCTTGCTTGGGATCTCTGGACTTCTTTACAGTGTCTAGTATGTGGGGGTTGCCACACACTTTAACTCTGAAAACATCCTCCAGGTGAGATGGACTAATTTGACACCTGCAGGGTAACCTGTACCTTTCAGGTAACCAGTTAACCCTGACCAGAGCTCCAAGTGAAAGTCTGCCCACCCTGACTCCAGGTAGCCTCTACCATTCTTTCCAGGACACACATTGGATCCTTCAATCCCATCTGGATTGCTAATTGCCTGGTAGCACGTCAATACAGTGAAGTCTTTTGAGCTAAGTCAATACAGCAAAATCTGTTCAGCGAAAGACAAGTTAGTGACCATGTCAATATAGCAACAATCAATTTATGTGAATCAGTCTTTTCAGCGATATCCCTGAGTCAATGTGTGTCTCGGAGTAGGAATCCTAGAGACAGGGAGGTCTGGAGGCACAGCCCCTCTTGTGGGGATTGGGGGGCTTAGCCCCCTGCAATTCCATAGCATTTTAACATTCTTGTTGTTACCTTAATTTGAGCCAGCTACTGTACATCTGTAAAAGGTGCTGTGTTGCATGGTGGGACAGCTTAATGTTCCAGGATGGCTGTCAAAGTTCTGAGGATCCAGAGAAGAATGCCTATGATCTTGTATGGAGGGACTGTGTATCTTAGGATAAGGAGGTGGGTCATAAGATCTAATGGTGCTGTGTTAGGTATCAGCGATTCCAATGCCCTGCGTGTGTGCACACGGTAGGAGTTAATTTAATTGCTGTTACCCATGTGCACAACCATGTAGCGAATGCTACTGCAGTGGGTGCATTTCAGTGACTATTTAATTGTGAATGCTAAAAATGTATATTCACTGAAATGTCCAGTAACTGAAAAAGTATGTGGTATAATAGATGCTCTGAAATTGCATTCGCTATTTAGGAATCGATGTAATGACATGGAGTCAAAGGCCTCCACACACAAATTACATTTACATTCAGCACAACTTTGTGGTAACACTGGGGTCCTGAGTGGTATAATCTAGCCTTGTCTTGGGAACATACACCACCAGATGACTCCCAAAATTCTCCCAATGCTACATAACTCATGGTTTGTTTGTCCATCTGTTAAAGACATCAGGCTTGAACAAAAAAAAAAAACGTTTCTTTCCTTGAATCCATAGCTTTTGTCATGAACTCTCTCAATTCCTGCTCTGGGCAGCTGAACAATCTTCTAGTACCTCAGGGAATTGCCCCTTGGACCTATCAATTTCTCAGTCCCATTTCATTTTCACAGAAATAACCCACTGGAGTCCTGTTGACACAGGTCTCCACCACTTCTTATTGAAAGGCAGTTGTCTAACTCTCTAGGGTGAAAAAAATGACCAGAGGTCCTTAACCCAGCCTAGGGGAGGCTGGCAGGCAACTATACACTCACAGCTCCACTCTTCACTCTGGACACTACACTGCTCACAGACCAACTGAACCCAAGATTCTAAACTCCTTCCCCTGCAGCTGGCAAAGGATTATGCTGCTGTGAGAGTTCTAAATTACATCACTTATTTTCTGCCTAGCCTAGCTAAGTAAACAATGAGCTGTGTGCAGAGGATTTCTAAAAAAAACCTCTAAAAGCTGCTCAGAAACCCTACCTGGTCTAATACTGATGGGATTCTAGTAACCCCAGGGGACTGGGTGGTTACACACACAAGAGGTTTCTGTATTGGGATAATAAGGGTACAACATGCCTGGTGTTCTTAAATTGTCACAGTGTAAGTGGCAGGCAGTCTCTGATGAAGCCATCATGGTGAAGTACTAGGGTAACACTCTCTGTGCATGATTAGAATTTTTTGGTCCACTGCTGTTTTTTAATGTTTTATGAATGGGCATTAAATAAAGATTTGGAATTGAGTTTTGTATGGACTTACATTATTTCCCTGGAGTGCAGTGGAGTGGAGATCAGGTACTGCATACTTGACAGGTCCCAGTGGCACCAGGGCAGAGCTGAAGGAGTCCAGCTATCCAGCATTGCAGCTCTGACAGTGAGATCAGTCATGGAGATCTCTCCTGCTTCCTGCCAGACCCAGATTTGTCATTTTTACTCCTTCTGTGGTGCTTTGGCAGTTAGCCATTTATCATCATTGCTAAGTGACATTGGTGCTGCAGGGCCATTTTTTTAATCAGGAAGAATGGCTGGAGGTGTGTATATGTCTAAGCTTGTAAGGGGGTTAATGACCAGTGAGTGTAGTCTATCTCCAGGGGATCATCAAGAAAAACTGGCACTGGGCAACAGGCAGTATATTTACTTCATCTTTATTTAAAAAGTAGTAAAAAAGTACACTTACAGTACAGTTCATAGTTGCTTACAGGCAGTCTGAAGACTGCTGGTGAACAACACCAATGACTCAACTGGTTTCACTAAGAGCTTTGTCAAGAGTCAGTTAGCCAGATCGTAGATCCCATTAAAAGGATTTGATTTAAAGACACAGTGCTATCACAGACTAGACCTTTGGAGGTGATATATAGATGACATATTGTTGGTGTGGAGGAGAAGCAGAGGGAAAGTGGATGAGTTTGTAAAGTTCTAGGAGAGCACAAACCCAAACTTACAGTTCACTACTCATGCCAGTCAGGAGGTGTGTTTCCTTGATCTGAATATCAGAAAGCAACCAGACAGTATTGTTAAAACTGACCTATTCCACAGACCCACAGACAGAATTACAATCCTACATGCCTCTAGCTGCTACTCCAGGCATGTGATTTTGAATATCCCTAAATCCCAGTACCTCAGAATCAAGTGAAATTGTAGTGATGTGAATGACTTTCAGGAGCAAAAGAGGTCTATGCGTGATAGATTGAACAGAGGGGGTATGAACCACAAGTCCTGGATCAGGCTGAGACAGAGGTGGATCAGGTTAGCTGAAACAGTGTACTAGTCACAAAGCCAGTAAGTGGCACTGGGGAACAACCATTGACTTTCATAACTACAAATGGGAGACAGTCTGTAACCATTAGGAGTATAGTGGCAAAAAAATGGAACATTATTCCTAGTGATCCAGTGTTGTGTAGTAGCTATCTACCACTCCCAGATTTACCTACAAAAGGTTGCATAGCTGGCAGACACCCTCACACATAGCTTACAAACTTATTTGAGAGTCACAAGGGATACCTGTTTGCCACCACTATCTCATGGCTGTTTCACTTGTGGCAGATGTAAATACTGTACTGCTCGGTGTCGGAATAAAATCAGTCAAATTGCTAGTGTAAATCCCAAGAAATTTTTCAGAATTAAACACTTCTCTAATTGTGATATGAAGCACATAGTATATTTGACAACCTGTAGCTGTGGAGCTTTCTATGTCAGAAAGACAAACCGTAGCTTTGAACTAAGAGGTGGAGAGCATCAAAGAGTTATACCGCATAAGGATTCCACCAATGCCATCTCAGTACATGCCAATTCCCAAAAGGACTAAAGTCTACATAAATTCAGATATTGTAGTATAGAAAAGGTCTTGGTTGGAAATAGGGAAGGGGACCTGGATAAACAAATGGGGCAAGCAAGAGAGAGAGAGAGAGAGAAACAAGGGCAGGAAAGGAGATTCATTTGAGATCAGTGGTACCCAGTGTATCTTCTGTGGCTGATTTATAAAAAATATTATTCTTGGACTCAGAGAAGGTTAGGCCAACATAGAAACATTTATTTGTCAGCAGAAAAGAACCACTTGGCCCTCCAGTCTGCCCAGATGGTCCCTGTCTAGTCTGTGTTCACAGGCCCTAACTGGTCTCTGGAGACTCTCCCACTTCCCTGCCTATTTACCAATATTCTCCTATGTTTTTTTTTCCCAATTGGTTAACCAGGAGAGACACACTAGGCTGAAAGTTTGTTTACAGGTATGACATGGGAGCACAGGGAAGTTAAGTGACTTGCTTAGGGTCACACAGTATGCAAGTGGGGGCTGTGGGATTCAAACCTAGGTCTCCAGATTTACAGCTCAGAGCCTTAAACCACTGCACTACTGCCTCCCTGTCCCATGCATGTTTGAAGTTCCCTACTGTTTTCACCTCCACCATTTCTGCTGGCAGCCTCAGTCTATTTCAGATGTCTACCACTCTTTCAGTGAAGTAATACTTCCTCACATTCTTCTTAAACATTTTTCCTTCCAGCTTCATCACATACCCTCCGGTCCTGGTGCTGTTCCTTATTCAAAAGAGACTCCCCTCTTACACCTTGTTCACCCTGTGAGGTACTTGTAGGTCTCTGTCCTGTCCCCGCTCATTCTCCTCTCCTCTCCTCCATGGTGTACATGTTGAGACTGATATCCCTCAGTCTCTCCTCGTAGTCCTTTTGCTCCAACCCCTGATTATTTTAGTTGCCCTTCTCTGGACTGCCTCTACCATATGTATTTTCTAAGGTGTGGCCTCAATAACTGGACACAATACTCCAGGCGGGGTCTCAGCAGCGAGAGAGACAGTGTGATATAGTGGCAACATCTCCTCCATCATCCTGCTGGTGATACTTCTCTCAGATTTGCATCCCAACATTGCACTGGCCCTATCCATTGCTTTGTCACACTGCTCTGCTACTTTAAGGTTAGATGACATGATAACCCCAAGGTTCCTGTACTACTTAGTGACTGACAACACCTCCCCAACCTACTTGCTGATCCCCTGATTTGGCATTAGCAGTAGGTGGCACCTGCTCATACATCTCAGTGCTTAGAGCACCAGTATGAACCTGAATATATAATAGTCATGGGTTTGAATTAATAAACTGGATTAATTGCCCTTTCTTGTTACATAAATCTGGAGTAAAAGCTGTTTAAAACTTTTTTTTTAACATATAGGCACCCTAATACATAAAAGTTCTAAAAGGTTTGGATAAGGTTTGGATATGTATTCAAACCTTTTGTTGCTTATCAGAACCTTATACAATCTCAGAGCCTTTTGAGGTTCTCCCATCACTAATTTTAATCTAAAAGATAATATGTAGTACATCCTCAAAACTGGTAATTCCATCCTAAATCCATCCACATTTATACCACAATGCCCATTTGTTTTCTATAAAAGAACATTATCTGAAAATTGTAGACAAGGATAACGATGATCCTGTGCAGTTCATCTCAGCTATAAAGATGATACCCAGCTGCCTTGACTTTAATATCAAAAAATGACTGAAGTTCTCCAGAACAGGAAAAAAAAATAGTTTTCCAATAACTGAGAAAGCAATCCAGATATGGAGCTTTGTTGGACAATATGCAAGCCTGCAACTGCCTGAGAGGGAGGTAATAAATGGGGCAAGCCCCTCCTCCCACTAACACTGTCATACACCATCCCTCCTCCCAGCTACTTAGAATCAGTGCCTGACCCAATCCCACCTCAACTACACAGCTACAGAGCCAGCTTAGTGACTAATAGATATGAGGACTAGATCACAGTATGTGTCATGCTACCTCATAGATTGTCAGCACAGAAATGTTCTTGGGAACGTCAGGGCTCCAGAGACCCCAAAAGGGGAGGTTAGGGATTGTAAATGCAATGTAAATATACTTGGATTTGTTCTAGTGATAATGTAAATACTTACGCTCATTAAGTGCAGGGGTAAACCTGATGACAATTAGGTGGAGTATTTTGAGGGAGAATAACCTTGGAATGGTGAGGATGGAGACTGGAGCCTGGACCGGATAATAATGGTACAGTATGATGCAGTTAATACTATACTGGAGAATGAAGTGAATGGAGTTATTTGAAAGGGAAATGTCCTTTTACTGTGTACCATCTGTAGCCTTTAAGTAAATGAATGAACTCAGCTTAATCTCAGCTCCATGTCTGGTCTCAGTTTGTATGAGGTCTCTTGTTTATTTGTGGCCAGTATATAGGTTCATGATGCCCCTTCTCCAGTGTCCCAGGCCTGAGGTGGTAGCATTGTCTGGTACAGATACATATTCTATCATGTAAGGTGGGTACTCCTCTGACAAGACTACCACCATATACATCTAGACAAAGGGAGTGCCCAGCTCTTACACATCAGTGGTAACCTGGATACCCCCTTCCTCTGGAGAGCTGAGTAGCAGGTGTTGATTTTATATTGGCACCTTTATGGGGTGTCTTTTTTCTTCTCTCTCATGTTTCCTCTTTCCTCTGTTACCAGTTGTCCTCTGGCATGCCTCCTATGTCCTTCTCACCAGAGGCAGAGGCAGAGGCACCCACAATGCTGGAATACTCAGCTCCTCTGTTGATATACCCATACCCCATATGTTTTGATCACTTCATCCCACTACAGGCCTACTTATCCAAACCGTCTGCCTTATTATTAACCTTTTTAGTCCCAAACCCTGAGTCCCATTGCTCCACAACTTTTCCACCATCCCTATTCTTGTATTACCAGTAAACTGGAAGTTCTGACCTAAGCATCTGCACCCCAGTGATCATAAATCCCAGCCTCCCACAGACAACACATCCCTTAGCTTCCCAGAAAGTGCTCAGTTGCACTGCCACCTCCTCCCTCAGCTCACCCCTCTCCCTTTTCCTGCCTCTTGCCTGATCATTCTCCCTACCTTTGTAATCCTAATCCAGATATATAGTTATGCCTTTCTGATTCCTGCCCTTGTAGGTCTACCCCATTTTCTACCCTTTGTCTCCAATTCCCCTCCCCAGCAGAACTCATAGAACATGTTACAGTATTGTTCCATAATCACAAAGGGTTGTAGGTAGTGGTCTCCAATATGACTTTATGGAGTCCACCCAAATTTATGTACAGTGTTTATAATGTAACTGGTAACTGGGAAAAGGCGCACTCAGCTGTGACAACTGATGTGCAGGTGTAGACTGGGGGAAGGTGATGGTTTTATGAACCTGTTTTATTGATACTTGGATTATTGGCCCGGACACTGGGGGAGATCTCCTATTATATGTTTGTAAGGCCTCCAAGGGCTGTCTGTTACGGTGTAAGAGACACTGAGCATGTGGGTTGGGTGAGAGGACTGCAAAGCAAAGCTGAGTGATTCTATTTGCCCAAACCTCACAAGAAGCATCTCTTGTACCATAAGCGACACCTCTGGAATTCCCTGTTAACTTATTGTAAATCACTCAAGTTTGGCTCGAGTGATTTATAATAGATATAGAGCCTTTTTTTATAATTTACTTAAGGTGTCCTGCCCACTGATAGTGAAGTGGAGTGCTCTCCAGCACATTGCTGACAGGTTGAGATGTACATTGGCTTTGCATGCTGGTTGGCTGAAATGATCTATGATTCATAATACTAAGAAAAATGCAATGGGTACTATAACTTCCACCTTGACAGCCTCCAGAAATGGGCAGAAGGGACCTCAGTTTAACATCTCATTTGAAGGCTGGGATCTCAACAGTGCAGCATCACCTTAGTGCTGCACTGCAGTATCAATATTTGGTCATGCTGCTTTCCATTGTTCTGGAGCAGGACTAGAACCCACAGCCTTCTGATGTTTGGGTCCAGAGGCAAGCATGCAACATATTGAGCCACTAAGACTCTGAAGAATGAATGCAACATATTAGACAAATGCCCCTCTTAATTGCCTGATGGCTCAGCAACCCTAAACTTGCACCTTATTACTCACAAGATATTCTAATTAACATAACTTACCACACCACGTAAGCTGGATGCCTGTGACTTTGAGAGAAGAAACATTATCAAAGTGAAATCAAGATTCAAGGTTTTTATTAAAAACAGAAGAATGATGAATCAACACCAACTGAGCAAAAGCTAATTTATAATGGTTTCCTGAAGTACAGCTGTTAATAATAGTACAAATATAGTACATAATATGTATGTAATAAGCAAATATATGAAATATGCAAATCATTGTACAATCACAGTACATTAGGACTCCAAAGTAGAGGCACACATAGCTTTACAATTATCCTTACACTAAGTTTTTAGACTTCCCAATGATCTAGAACTCTCAAATGGTTTGCGAAGGTGTCGGGAGATTCTAACATTTTGGCCTTTTATAGGGAAAGGCTAGCTGGATTGTTAGACAGTGGACACATCGTATAATATTTTCTTGAAAAAGCACAAACCAGCCCAGTGGCAAGGAGGGCAGAGGCATTGGTGCTTTACCTCCTGCCATGCCAGAGACCTGGGTTCGAGAATGGACTTGGGTGGTCAGGGGTTGGCTGGGGTGGGAGAGGATTGAGCATCCAATAGACTGGTCTCCTCTCTTGGGAAGGGGTGACTAATTGGCCCACGAATAGACTGCCACCAGGTGGAGGCCTGGAGGTAGTGCTGTGTGCGTGGCAAAATTAGGGAGGGGGCTGTGGATAATACCAGTCATGTGTACCTCCATGCATGAAACCTGCCACCCCACAGCAGAGGCAGGGAGAAAATGGAGAAAAAGGGATATGAGGGTCTGGATGAAGCTCTACCTGCTTGTCCACAGGTCCACATCACCACCCAGCAACTCACCATCAGTCTATCTGGATATGATGAAATGGGGGAGGATGGCCTTCCCCCCTCCAGCTCCACCATGGGGTGGTATTCGTGGGAGGAATAACTGACCAGGGTGAGTCCTGGGGGAAGCAGAGCTGACTCAGGGGAGCAGAAACAGAAGATGTCAGCTACCTCTGGATGTAAATGGCAGAAAAACCTTGATGAGAAAAAGATAGGTCCCACAGACACAATGTAGTCTTGCATGCTGAGGCTGTGCTACCTGATTTTGTCAGTTTGTCCTGCCACTTGACCTCAGGGGACCTTCCTTTGTGCATTTGGGTGTGGAACTCCTGCAGCTGAGATTTAAAAAAGGGAGACTACACTCGTTTGGTTTAATATATTGTACTCCATTGACTAATCTTAGACAATTTCTTATTAGGCATGCAGAGATGAGCATAATAATGCAGAAAGGCATTTTATGCCCTGAACATTTCCACATAAATGTCAAAATGCGCATCAATCATACCAGATAAAGTAGCATGCAGTCTAGTGAACTCATCCTGCTTGTTCCAAAAAGTCAAGTGCAGTTGTTTACATTGAATGCTAAAAAACAAAATCTTGAATAGCAGTATCATAATGTATCATAATGTGACCACAGTCTGATCATTTAATTTGCCAAATGGACATATGAGTTCTATAATGTCCTCTGAACACATTGATAAGTAATGGTTTTGTGCTAATGCTTCTACATAATAAGGTTCTGTAACATCTAGTCATACTTGTAATGATATTTATTATATGTGAGAGGAACAGCCCAGATAGAAGACTCTGGAATAATTAGAGTTCTAATACCAACAAAGGAGTGTTTTATTAGTAAGGAAAGAAAGAGTAACTTAGATTCCAGTATTCAGAATGTTATTAAACAAGTATGTTTGGAAGCTAGCCCTTTGTGTTTTTCTGTGTGTTGTAAGAAATTAAAAAGTACCAGATACAAAAAGAAAATACTAGAACTATCTGCAGACTCACCAATGGCTTTATTTATAGACTCACCAAAGATTTTATTTACCTATAAGCATTGCCAACATATCTACCTTTTTATTCTGTATCAAGGATATCTATGGATGGCCAAATTTCCAGAACACTAATGTTTAGAAATCTAGTAGTGGATGGTGGAATGCTGTTATGCATGGAATTCAGTGCCCAGAATATGCTTGTTGTGCTGCAGTAGTGACGTCATTATCTTGTTGTGCTGCAATAATGACATCACTACTGCAGTACAACAACTTAAACTTCTACCACTCAGCTGCTTTCCTCTATCCAGTTGAGCTGGAAGCTGTTTTTCTTTAACTTGAGCTTACAGAAACACCTGCAGAACACTGAATTAGTATTTTGAGCCTACCACCAACCTTTGGATGTCTTCCACAAGCTGCCAATTCACTGAATAGAGCCGAGTGTCTGAAATTGGAATGGATGACCATACACAATTAAAGATAATGCATGGGCATCCATACACAGACAAGTCTGCATCTTCACCTTGAGTTTTCTATGCAACAAGTGAACCTTTCAAGCTTCATTCTCAACGTTCCTGAGTAGTAGTAAAAATATTTATTTTTATACATGAATGAGATGGCATATACACACCATTAGGACTGGGGTCATATTTTCAAGGAGATTCTGTTAATTATGTAATAATGGGACTAAGAGTAAGATCAGCCTCTTCGCAGATGACACAAAGATCTGTGCCGAGGTGGATAATGTGGTAGTGGGTCAAGTACTCCAAGTTGATTTGACAAGACTTGAGCACTGGTCAGACACATGGCAGCTGGGGTTCAATGCTAAGAAGTGCAAAGTCTTGCACTTGGGTGCCAGAAACCTGGTGCACCCCTTTTCATTGACACCCCAACGGTGAAGCAGTATAAAAAAGACCATTACGGCGACATTCGCAGTAATGGTCCTTCTTCCATGTTTCACCTTCCCCCAGTGTTCCACCCCTTCCCCGGACCAACTCTGACCTGGAGTTGGAATTCTAAAGACCGGGGAGTGTGGTGGGCAGAGCCCCCCACATGGGGGATGTGGGGGTGCAGCCCCCCACAGAAAACACCCTTACAACAGGCTGCACAATACCTGCGTTGGTATTGTGCCATCGCTGTGGGGGAGGTTGGCATTGTAGCTGTCAACCAAACTTGGTGCTTCCCCAGAAACCCTGGGATTTGCTACTGGTTGGGGGGGGCAATTATCCACTTCATTGGAGGAGAAGGATCTGGGGGTACTAGTAGCATGGGACAGGACTCACTCGGCACCGTGCAGGAGGGCAGTGGCAAAAGGCAAATACGATGCTGGGGTGCATTGCCAGGGGAATCTCTGCTAGGAAATATGAAGTCATTCTGCTCCTGTACAGGACCCTGGTGAGACCACACTTGGAGTATTGCATGCAGTTCTGGTGCCCCTATTTGAAAAGGGACATCAAACTACTGGAGGAGGTCCAACACAGGGTGACAAAGATGATCCTTGGATTAGGGGACAAATCATATGAAAAGAGACTGAGGGAGCTTAACAAGTATACCCTGGAAGACAGAAGGGAAAGAGGGGATATGACTGAGACCTTCAAATACTTACAGAGCATGAACTGAGTTAATACTGAAGATATGTTTAGATTAAAATGGGGGAGGGACACCAGGGGACACAGTGTGAAACTGGAGGAAGAAATAATCAGGAGGGGAAATGAGGTGGCATTATTTCACAGAAAGGGTGGTGGCAAGGTGGAATGTGCTGTCTGAGGAGGTGATATCAGTGAAATCATTGGGACGCTTTAAGAGGGGGTGGGACAGGGTCAAAGGGAAGGTCAAAACTGAGGGTAAACTGGGGAGGGGTGATAGTGGAAGGGCACAATAAATCATAAGGGTGGGAAAGGGGTGGGGAGGGCAGCAGCAGTTTAATAGACTGGGTGTTGCACACTTGATCAGACTCAATAGACCATATGGGCTGTATCTGCTGGCATTGTAGTATGTTTGTGTATAAGTACAAAGAATATATGAAGTACAGTTTACATTTAGTACACTTATAGTAATTAATGAGTAGATATAGAAAGAGTCCTATATTTGGATTGATTTGGATGATATTTATTTGGATGATTGTCATAGAAATCTCTGGATGCAGACACAGGCTTGTGATGAATGGCTACCCATACATTAGCTTCAATATACTATACTGTATGTCCAAGGATGAAAGTGAGGTTCCTGGCATCTGTATGACTGCATGCAGGGACCAGAAAGATTAGTAGGAACTCAAAAAACATCATGGGGTTGGGTTACTGAGGATGCCTCTCTGTTGTCATAACAATATTGTTGAAGATAGTCAGATAGACATTTATAGCACTGAAGATGAAAGAAAGGAGAGCTTTAAGAAACTAAATTCTAGGTTTAATTAGAAACAGAAACATAGAAGATGAAGGTAGAAAAAGACGGATGGTCCACCAAGTTTGCCCATATTACAATATCATACCCCAGGATATATTGTTTTTGTGGGTTTTTCACTTTCAGTATTCCCCCTTTAGTTATCTGTGTCTCCACCCCATATCATCCTGAGTAGTTGATACCTGTTGACTTTATCCCAGCTCTTTTTGAAGCCATTTATAGTTTTGGCACCCATTACCTCTGCCGGCAGACCATTCCATGGCTCCACCACTCTTTCTGTAAAATAATACTTCCCCCACATCCTTTTAAACTGTCCACCTGTAAACCTGTGCTCATGACCCATTGTCCTACCATCTGTGTTTCTGGAAAATATCTCCTAACAGTTCATCTTGTTAATTCCTTTCAGGAACTTGAAGGTGTCTCTCATACTCCCATTTCTCTTCTGGTTCAAAGTGAACACATGTTCAGTGCCTTCAGCTGATCCACATAGAATCAGCCTTCCTTGCCCCCAAAATGTTTTGGTCATCCTATGTTGTACCTTCTCTAGCCCGTCCCTGTCTTTTTTAGGTGAGGACCCCAGAACTGGGCAGAGTACTGAAGGTGTGGCCTCAACAGTGACCTATACAGTGATAACATTGCTATGTACATATTGAGCTCTGTTAATCTGTCATCAGAAAACATATGAGGACAGATTAACAGAGCTCAATATGTATACTCTAGAGCAAAGGAGGGAGAGAGGTGATATGATCGAAACATTCAAACACCTTAAGGGTATTAACAAGGTGAAAGAGTCTAAGTGTTTATAGTGTCAGTGGCTCAGTAGGTAGCACACTCGCCTCTGAGGCTGGGAGATCAGAGGGCTGTGGGTTCAGTTTCCACATCTGGTACTTGGGTTAATATCCCAGTACTGACACTGTAATGCAGCATGAGATGGGTGCTGCACTTCTGAGGTGCCGTCTTTTGGGTGAGACGTTAAACCGAGGTCCCATCTACCTGAAGTGGTAGTAGTTCAGGTGGATGTTAAAGATCCCATGGCACTTATTGAAAAGAGTAGGGGAATTTCCCCAGTGTCCTGGCCAAATTTCCCTCATTCATTAAAAATACCACCAACAGCTTGATCTGGTTCAATTGGCATTCATCTGTATCCCTCTCCCCCGGGTCGTGCCTGAAAATAGGCAGGATTTGTCTAGTGCACTTACCCGGTCAACAAAAACTAAATAAATAAATGTTTCAACATAAAAAAAATAGCAGGACAAGAGGATAGCAGGACAAGAGGACACAGCATGAGATTAGAGGGAGGCCGATTAAGGGGTAGTGTGAGGAAGTTCTTTTTCATAGAAAGGGTGGTGGATGCATGGAACGGCCTACCTCAGGAAGTGGTGGATATGAATACAGTACAGGGCTTCAAACAGGCATGGGATAGCATCAGGGAGCAATACAGATGAGTATGAATAGGTAGGCCATTGACAGAGCAAAGGCCGATGGCACATTTATAAGGTAGAAAAAGAAATGGGCAGACTGGATGGGTCTTGCAGTCCTTATCTGTCGTCAACTTCTATGTTTCTATGTTTCCTACCATCTATTGTTGAACCCTCTCCCAAGACACCTCAGCATCCTGAAAGTCTTCTTAAAGGCCTTGTTACATTGGCTGGTTTGATTAAAGGAGTCACTAATGATGACTCCAAGGTATCTTTCCTTTGGTGTTGAGTTCAGCTTAGCATTACTCCCATTCAATTCTCTTTTCTGTTATTTTTTGTTTGTTTGTTTGTTTTTGTTTTTATTTCCTGAAGTGCATAATGTTGCACATTTTGGTATTGAATTTCAGCTGCCAGACTTTGGACCAGTTGCATGCTGTCCCTTCCTAGCTGGGTATTGCATACAATAAAATAATTTACATGGATTTAAAGATTTAAAAAGCCCTCACTGAAGATATAAAGTCATTTATTAATAAGCAGAATATAATTCTTACAAAGCATTCTTTGCATCTGACGTTACTGGTTAGTACTAATGAACCAAGCTCAGGGTCAGTGAAACAGTGAAGAAATTTATTTTCAAACTGGCCTTCTGAGAAACAAATTAGTGGCAGAGCAGATCCAATTTACTCATGAATCTGCAAACAAAACATTTGAGGAGTATACTGGAAAGTAACTAAGCAGACTAAACAATAAAAATACCAATGAAATACCTAGAATCACATAGAAATGGATATAAAAATGGCAGTTTAAATCATGATGATGCTTTGATACTGATATCACTGATAGAGATGTGGCAAATTGGAAAATTTTGTTACACAAAATATTTTGTGAAATTTGCCTGTTTTGTGAAATTTTTCATGGAAGCGTAATTCAGAATTTCATCTACGTAATGTGAAATTTCACCTGCAGAAGGAAAAAATTTCACTTGTGGAATGCAAAATTTCACCTGTGGAAGGTGAAATGTCACCTATAGAAGGTGAAATTTTGCATGCAGAAGGCAAAATTTGCCTTTAAAAGCAAAGTTTTGCCTTCTGCCAGCAAAACTTCACATTACACAGGCAAAATTTTACATTTCGCACCTGGCAAAATATTTTGCGTAATGGGCAAATTTCACAAAATATTTTGCATGGCAAAATTGCTGATTTCACTGGAGTTTTGCCAGCAAAATACAATTTCGTAACATCTCTAATCACTGATACAGTACTTATACTCAGTAAAGAGGCTGGGTTGCATATTCTTTTTATTTATATATTAGTTATAACAGGGACTTCAAACAACAGGTCACACACTCCCCAAAGAAAGAAACAAGAATATCACAGGCTGGAAATAAAATCCTTTCTCTCTTACTGCAGCATGACTTATGGTACTGTACTGCGGGCTGTTTGGGTTAACTTCCCCTTTAAAACAATATGTTCCTACAATATGTAGTACCACTCTTGCTGCTATACCCCAACAACAGGGAACTTTTTATGACCACTACTGCATATATAAGCAATATTTATAAGGCTCGAGTAAACAGTAAAAAATCTTAAACCTAAAAAATACCAACACAGTGGTGATTAATATGTCCAACAGAATATTCCAGTTTTAGAAATCAGATCATCTGGGTCTTCTGTGAAGCTTATGATCTCTAATACTGTGTTATATGTCTATTATTATTGATTGCCTGCACTGTTCTCTATTGTTCTGTTACTGATCTGCTGTTGTATCATTGTTCTCCTGTCCAAACTAAGCAATATGTGATCCTGTCATAAACTTTTGAAATGTTCTGTATGTCATTATGTTCTGCACTCTCCCCGGTCATGCCTGAAAATAGTCATTTTTCGGCTAGTGCACTTACCCAGTAAACAAAAACTAACTAAATAAATAAGCAATAAGACATGACAGGGAAATAGTTGTCTAAGGTTAATGCACACCCAGACACATAATAAACAGTCTGCTGAGCACTGCAGCAGACAGACCATTGTCTTTGGCCCCTCCACTAAAACAAGGCCTGAAGTAGACAGGTAAATTTCTGCACACAGAGGTGGGGATGTGCTCTGGCACTACCCCATGGGATGAGCCACTGGGTCTGCCTACAGGGTGGGGGCATCTGTTTGTGGAGGAGAGTAAGTGGTTAAACAAAGAAGTGGCCTGCATCTCCCCTTCACTCTTCTCTCCCAGCTGCAGATCTGACTCATCTCTCCCAGCTGAAGATTTTCTGCTCCCACTAGAAATGCTCCTTTACCCCATCCATCGCTATGATACTGATCAAGAAGTTAAATATCACCAGGCCAAGCACTGAGCCCTGTGGGACCCCACTGGTCATCATTCTAGCATCAGAGGATTCCCCCCAACCACCACCTTTTGGATTAATACAAGGGAAGGTGGGTGGACAGAGAGGGACAGCGATACTGAATGAATATTTCTGCTCAGTGTTCACAAAAGTAGAGGAGGGGAGGTACCTAATCCAACCAATAGAAGCACTCTGGACCCTGAGACCCACTCCCAGGCTGGCTAATTTGTTTATTAATCTTTTGTGTGGTACTGTGTCAAATGCCTTGCTAAAGTCTAGGTAGGCCATGTACACAGCCCCTCCCTGGTCTACTACTTTGGTCACCCAGTCAAAGAAATGTATTAAATTCATCTGACATGACTTTCTCACTGTGAATCCATGCTGCCTTGGGTCCTGTGCCCCACTGGCCTCTAGGTACTCAGCAATTTTTTCATTCAGAAGTGATTCTATCATTTTCCCTACCACTAAGGTCAAGCTAACGGGTCTATAGTTTCTTGCCTCTGTCTTGGTCCCACTTCTGTGAAGGGGAATCACATCTGCCTTCCTCCAGTCCTCAGGTACCCCACCATCCTCCCATGATTTGTTAAAAAGAGTAGTCAGTGGTGTCACTAGTTATCCCCTTAGTTCTTTTAGAATTCTAGGGTGAATCCCGTCAGGCCCCATTGCTTTGTCTACCTTCAGTTTTAGGAGTTCTTTCAGAACCCTTTCTTCTGTGAAAGGACTGGTATCAACAGACAGTAATAGTAAACAGAGTCCACTCCAAATAAAGGGGGGTTACTAGCAGGGTACTGCAGGGTTCACTACTGGATCTGGTCCTTTTTAATGTCTTTATAAGTGACATTGCAGAGGGATTGGAAGGAAAAGTATGCCTCTTTGCAGATGACACAAAGATCTGCAACAGGGTTGATACACAAGGGGGTTGGAAAGTGTAATAAGGGATAAAGAAGTGTGTCCCAATATTTCAGCCTAAACCTCATTTTGGTCTAAAACATAATATATCTGTGTAACAAATATTGACCTATGAAGCTGGATCATATAAAACTTGTAAAGCTACAAGACAAACGAAACCACAAGTTGTAATATTAAAGTGCCTTTTGATATTTGTGCTGACCATGTGAGTAATGGCAAACAGGTGTTTTATGTGTCTGCAAAGACAGAAATACAGGAATAGAGTTCAAGTTACCCTTCTGACTACAGGCTAAAAAGCTTGTATGCACATTCCTAAGTCCAAATCTATTTCTTCCTTCTAGATCTTAGTAACTGGTAATGATAATTATTACTAGCCTTATATAGTAATATAATTTACACTATCAATACATTTGTGCTGACCAAGAGATTAGCTCATACATGTACTAAAAGGAGAATTGCCTTTTAAGTTGATGTTTGTACTTGTCTTGGACCAATCATAGACAACCATAGAAACTAATGATACTTTTTTCCACTATATAAGCAAGCCAGAATACACTGTTAGTTTGAAGAATGAAGAATGAAGGATGTACCACTTGTAATCTCTCGCTGTGATTATTGTTATAATCATTAAATTCTTCCGCCTTCAGCCTCATCTCCGTTCGTCTCCTTTCTAAGTATTTGTAATGGATAATTTACTAATGGTAATTTTTTCCAACGCTACAGAAAGGATGAGAAGGGACTTGACAAGGTTGGAGGAATGGTCAAAAGGATGGCAGCTTAGATTCAACAAAAAAAAGTGCAAAGTAATGCACATGGGAAACAAAAACTCAGGGGAAGAGTACACAATGGGGGGGAGGTATTAACAACAACAAAAATAGAAAGGTACCTGCGGGTAGTCATATCAGATGATCTAAAGGTAAGCAAGCAATGTGAAAAGGCAGTAAGTATAGCTGGGAGGATACTGTGATGTACAGGGAGAGGCATCACCAGTAGAAAACAGAAAGTTGTTATCCCTCTGTACAGACAGTTGGTAAGACCCCATCTGGAGTACTGTGTGCAGTTCTGGAGACCCCATGTCTGCAAGGACATAGACAGGATGAAGGCAGTCCAGAGGAGGGCAACTAAAATGGTGCAGGGTCTGCAAAAGAAGCCATACGAAGAGAGACTAAAGGAGCTTAATATGTATACCATTGAGGAAAGGAGGGAGAAGGGGGACATGATAGAAACTTTCAAGTACCTCAAAGGAATCAACAAAGTCCAAGAGGGTAGCATCTTTCAGAAAAAGAAATGTGCAAGAACAAGAGGACACAATTTGAAGATATAGGGGGAATGGCTCAGGGGCAATATGAGGAAGTATTTTTTCACAGAGAGGGTGGTGTACACATGGAATGGTCTGCCTGAGGAGGTCGTGGGGTCAAAAATAGTGGTGGAATTCAAGAATACATGGGACAGACAAGGCAATTCTGGTGGGGGGTAGGAAGAAGTAGGCTATTGGTTAACTACGATCTGCATCTTTTCCAATAGGTAGGAAAATGGGCAGAGTAGGTTGGCCAGGAGGTCCTTATCTGCCATCAAAGACTATGTTTCTGTCCTTTAACCAGTTTTTGACCCATTTAGCAAGCTTGACCCCCACTCCCAGATCCTCCAGCTTCCAGACCAATCTTCTATGAGGCACAGAGCCAAAGGCCTTGCAGATGTCCAGATACAGGACATCAAATGCTTGCCTTTGTCCACTGTCTTGGACACCCAGTCAATAAAGTCCATTAGATTTGTCTGGTAGGACCTCCTCGACATAACCCCATGCTACTCCTCATCTTGCAGCCAAATTTTCCTTGAGAAAGCTCATCAGAGTTTTCTTGTGGACTCTTATAGAATTTTTATTTTTGTGTAAGTTGCACAATAATTAAATTTTTCCCAAGTAAGTTACACAGGGTACCTTCCAAAAAGTTTAGCAACTCTTCCCTTGGGATGACTGAAGCTAGACTGTAAATTGACTCCATACTGCCAACTGACTCTCAGTTATCCTCAGTCTCTCTAGTTCTGTCAGACTCACCCTGACTGAATATCACAGAACCCTCAGCCTCCTCTTTACTTGTGAGTATCTTCCGGTACTATTTTTCTTTCAGTGATCCACTCTGCACACAACTGCCTTGTCATGGATTAGTAGGACCTGTCTGAGATGTCACTGCTTGAGCTGACACAACAGATACTACCAGTGATGGGTGAAACACACAAACTACACATCGCCTAGAATTCATGGTGAACAAAAAAATGTTTTGCAAGGTTCACCCTTCATGCAAGGCACAGTCCACATAAAAACACCATGCATATTTGCCACTGTCAAAGAGCCATCTCAGCTTTCTTGGTGCAAAGTGTAGCAGCTGTTTAAAAAAGTGAACTCTCCCCTCCATATTTTCATCACCCCAACTCCCCCTATGGCTGAAACAATAAAAGAAAATCTACCTTTTCACTAGTTCACTTAGCACCCAGTCTCTTACTGTCCACCATGGCCCAAGTAATAAATATTTACACCACTTCCTGCAACCCTTTAAGCAGTCATCTACTCCTCCTCCGCCGATGGCCCTGATAATAAAATACTCCAATCCTCTCAAATTACATAGCCCCAACACCCACCTTTTCCTTCTAGGGTGCACTGACTTAAAAATGTTGCATTTTATCTTTGAGCTGGTGACTGTCAAAGCCTCTTTATATCACCTTGTCCAGCTCTGATTCTGAACGAATGAACGAAAGAATATGCTTGTAGTATGAGGTGATCCACAGGGGGCTATGCTGATCACCATTTATTTGGTAAAATGTAATCTTTTTTTTTAAATCAACACATCACAGGAAAGGTCAAGAACAAACAATGCAGACATTCCTACAACACTACTTGAATAAGTGTTTTTATTGTGGCATGTTAGCAATGCTTGTAGAAGGCAAAGTAACAAAAACACCAAGAGTGTTACAACAAGGTGACCAGGATAAGTCCCAGTGCTTCAAAGAGTGAATCCCATCTTTGTCAGAGGAAGGAGGGGGTGTTGAGTTGTTAAATGGGTTGGGAGAAGGGGAGTATTTATTTAAAATAGATAGGCATAAGGGTATCTTAGTCATTAGGAAAGGGAGGGATGAGACATAGATCAAATAGGGTGTATAGTATTTAGTGTTGTGAAAAATTGAAACATTTCACCCAGTGAAATATTTTGCGTAATTCCCCCATTTTGTGAAATGTGAAATCACCCCTGGAAATCTGAATTTGCATCCACCCATGAGTGAAATTCCGCATTTGAAAGCTGCCTGGGAGGATGATAATAAAAAAGAAAATGTTGTCCACCTCCTCTGCAGGCCAACATTAAAACCCTACATCCCTGGTATCTAGTGGCTCCAACCCCCCTGACCAATTGCCAGCCCATAAAGGATTCACTCACCCTCCCACCCACACACCCACCGAGATTCAGCCCTGTCTCTCAACCCCCATCCCATTCCATAATTTGCAATAAAACAAAATTTCCATGGTGTCTAGTGGTTCCCCTGGCCTATTACTAGCTGGCCCATGAAGTATTCCCCCTGCTGAGATTCAGCCCCATCCACAATCTGATTCCATGATTTGCAATAAAACAAAATTTCCCTGGTGTCTAGTAGCCCCTTCCCAGCCAATCACTGGCCCATGAAGAATTCCTTCCCCTGCTGAAATTCAGCCCCATCCCCTATCTGATCCCATAATTTACAATATTCATGTAATTAAAAAAGAAAACTTTCCCTGGTGTCTAGTGGACCTCCCATTCCCCACTGTGTAGTAACAATAACCCTACCCCACCCCACACACACCCATCTGGGACCCAAGGCTGGGCCACCAGCACAGATCTCCACACACCTCCATGGCCAGCAGCCCAACTGAGTGCTTTTACAATGAACCCAAGTTGTTCTGAGCCCTTTCAATAAATTAGCACATGAACGTGTGCTCATTCATTGAAAAGGCTCACTACAACTCGGGCTCATTGTATAAGCACTCAGTCTGGCTACCGACCATGGAGGTGAGTGAAGGGCTGTGCCAAAATCATGGGGGGGGTTACTGTTACTATGGGGAGGGAGTCCACTGACCAGGGGAAGGTTTTTTTTTTTAAATTAAAAGAATATTACAAACTATGGAATTAGATGGGGGATGGGGCTGAATCTCGGTGGAAGGGGGATTCTTCATGGACTGATAATCATCCGGGGGGACCACTAGACACCAGGTAAATTTTGTTTTATTGCAAGGCATGGAATCAGATGGGGGAACGGGGCTGAATCTCGGAGGGGAGGATTCTTCATTGGCTGGCAGTTGGCCAGGGGAGTGGAGCCACTAGACACCAGGGATGTGGGGTTTTAATTTTGGCCTGGATGGGACGGGAGGGGGAAAACACTTTTTAAAATTTTTTTAGCGGTGTACTTTAATTTCGCAACTGCAAAATATTCAGCGAAATGCGTGAATTTCGCGAAATATTTCACAAGACGAAGTTCCTGATTTCACCAGAATTTCACTGGTGAAATTAAATTTTGCTGCATTTCTTACAGTATTACAGTAGGTAGGGAAAATAAGCAGACTGGGTGGCCCAAGTGGTCCTTATCTGCCATCAAATTCTATGTTTGTATGTTTCTATAACCAGGTCCATGGAGGGAGTGGGAGTTGGGTGCTAAGTGGGTTGGGGTAGAGAGTGTTTGTTTATTACATTGGCCAGGGGGAGAGGAGGATGGTGTGAAATGGGGGGCTTGTTGGGTAGGAGAGAAGGAGGGTATTTTTTATTACATAAATCATGGTGGGGATATACAGTGTTAAGAAGCTGGGGGAAGGGTTTTAATGTTTTCTTTAATCGCCTGTTTCTGTGTATTCTTTCAGTGGGACTCTTGCATTTAGCAATGGGTCCTGTAAGTGAATTAAAGTAAACCTTCACTGGTGCAAGGTACATCACCACACTTTGAGAAGGTTTTGATGGAGTGCCATATTTGCTGGAACTTCACCCAATGCTCATCAAGTGCTAAGCTTGACCATGTCACGTGATATTCTCTGGCAAAGATTTACTTCACAATGTATCTAATGGTGGTTGGTTCCCACTCTAAAAGGATTATTCCTCTACTTTAGATGATGGATGCTGAAATAAATGAGTGGCTTTTGACTGGAACACAGGCAATATAGGTTTACCAGATCCATCAGGACTGGCAGAAAGAGGCACACTCTAGCAAAATCAGAAAGAGAATTTCTTGTCACTGACCACCTCATTTACAAAGTTAGGGATAGAGCTTAGTTCCTGGTGGCCCCTTAGTATTTTTTCATGCTCACTCACCATTTTGGGAATCGATGGCAGCTGTGGGTTCATGGGAGTTCATGGGTGCTGTACCTCAACTCTCCCTGGCATCCTGAGGTAATCACTTTAGTAGACACCTCTTGATCTGTTGTGGTGGCTAAATCAAACCCGACTGTCTTTATTCAAATCAGAGATGAGGACAAAGAGCACTGGTACAGTAGCATACGCACCTTGCATGGAACTGTAAGTCTCTGTTCAGTGCCTACTTACTACTCTGATAGAGACCACAACCATTGGTCAGTCTACTCATTCCCCACCATCAGTATCAGCAATTGCTGAGTCATCATTTGATTTGACAGTTGTACCAAAAACAAGCAAAAAATTACAGTACTCAACAGCATTGAGTTTAAATTTTATTAAACAACAAAGTCATTGCTGTGGTGCAGTGTAAACGCTAAATAGCATCCTACATATGGGGTTTCATCAGGAGGAGTGAGCAATGGTGCATACATACAATTTATATTCAACAAATTTACATCTTAATGAATTAATTCATAGAAGTCAAGTAAAACAGTGGAAAAAACATGAAAGTGCAAAGAAGGGCTTATAAATATTCAAAAGACTCATTAATAGGCATACTCCATTATAACTATTCAGATTGCAAAATTCAAAACGTATAGGTAAATTTGCTGAATAAAATTTAAACTCAATGCTGGCAAGTGCTGCATTTCTTTTTGTTTTTCCACAAGCTAAGCCTGCTTTACACTAACACAAAAACCCTTGGAGGTGGGTATGCCTTGACTACATTTAATGTCTTTGGCATCTGTACCAAGACAGGCAGAACACCATCAGACTGATCCTTCTGACTGAGTCCCTACCCATTCAAGTTCTTTAAATATTATTTGCCACACTGTGTATCAGGCACCTCCAGACCCAATTCATTTCTTCCAGTGTCCATGAGAGGATCTTGAGCAACAGTGGATTCCCCTCCATTAGGGCCTGAAGTGGCATCAGCAAACTGGATGTGGCGGAAGATCCAAAGGATAAAGTATAAGGTCCTGAGCTGCCTTATTTGATGTGAAGAAGAGCCAAACATTTTATTTTTGCAGATCACTGAGGCAGGAACAGCTACAGCAGGGTTACAGGAGGGACAACGTGCCTCCTCAGTGTCATCAGCCATAAGTTGTGACACTGCTTTTCAATTTATGCAGGCTTTTTTAGATATCTATAGTATCTCAAGGTTTATGTTTCAGTAAGAGGCACTGGTAGTGGTAGATTGGTACCCCCTCCTGGGGCCACATAACACCCCATCACTCTATCTTCCCCTAGCAATAATAAATTAGTTCTTACTTCCCAACAGACAACAAAGCATCCCCTTTCCCTTCTACCCATTCACCCTCTTGAATCTAAAAAACAAAATGCAAAATCAATGACAACTGACAACAACCTTCCACACTCCACCTTGGTTGGCCACTGTCTAAATGAATAAGAAAGTGCACTAAAAATGTATTTTTATGCTCTCTCTCATTCATTCAGATCATCGCTGGTTCATACCAAGGGTGGGATGGGGCTTTGAGGATAGCAGAAGAGCAACATGTCCATACAGAGAGAAAGTAACATTAATTATTAGTTGTGAATCTTACAGAGCCCCCAAAAAAACCCTCATGCCACATCTTGCAAAATTGTGTGAATTGCAGTCTTCTGTTCTACCTATCTCTTATCGGTACAAGGATACTATTTTGAGTCATGTATTCTCTGGTTCTAGGCAATAACATTGCCAACAAAAACGTTGCGGCACAAAATGCCACTACCAAAACATTGAGAGTCAATTTCAAAGTCAGTAAAAATGCAGACTACACAAATACCATAAAAACACAAAATAAAAGGCAGGATTTCTTTGTTTTGTGGTGGGCTCCACCCCTCACACACCCCAAAGTGGGGGGCTTCATCCCACCCCCAGAATTTTTATAATCAACTTTGACAGGGTGTGGACCTTTGGGATGGGGAGAAAGTCGCCGAGGCAAATGTCTTAAAAAAAAATTGGGGAAACAAGGAACCAAACCCTGGTCCCCAGGTCTTCACTCCAGCAGGAGCAAGTGCCTTGCCACTCTACCACAGGAGTGGCTCAGCCAAGTACCACACCTCCTTCTCCCTTATCCCTTCCCCACTACTACTCTCCCTTCCCCGTCCACACATACAATGACAGGGGTAGTCGTAACATCACAACAATGTAATCCCACTGTTGCTGTAATGGCTCCAGACATTGTAAGCTGCAATATTATTGCAGCAATATTTTTTAAATGATGTTCTGGCTGGATACCGTATTCTCCTCCTGGGAGCAAGTAACTATCTTATGTAAAGCAAAGCATCATTTTTTGGCTAAGGGAAGTTTCACCATAGCCTATGCTTGTGCAAAATCTTTTCCTCTTCTGAATGAGTCAGGTGCAACCTGTTCAAGAAGTCAGGGCATCTATGTAAAATAATGTCTCATGATACATACTGTACAGCTGGTACTTATGCCAAGTAACTACTGTGCCTGGATTAACTGGTACTCAAAAGTCTTCAATCCCCTCATTGTCAAGTTCACTATCCCTTCTAGTGCTGTGATCCCTTCATGCTTTAGTGCAATGGGCCTTTATTCCACTGTGGCCTCTATATTCTCTAGAATCATGAGTCTTATCACTGTAGCTACATTCCCCTATAGTGCTCAGGGTAAGTTTGAGAATTGGGTACACAGGGGCACTTGACAAGGGCCCCCAGGTTTGAAAGGGCCACTACTGTGTCAGAAAGTGTTGCTCTTTGATAGTTCTGCACACAATTAAATTCCATCAGTGGAGTTTTGCAGAATTACAGTTCTGTGTTCATGAAGTGTCATGAATATTTCTAAAACTGTTAGCAAATCTCACCTCCACATAAATAACCTGCAGGATGTTTCTAGAAACAAAAACATTACAGTAAAATCTGCAAAATTTAACACTTTCCAAAATCCTGCCACAAAAGATGCTCTAGTCAATGTTCAGGTGTCTAGGACTAAGGACAGCTGAGTTATAAGCAGTCTAATATTTTTGACGTATTCATAAAATGTCAACAATGTCTGTCATTGCACCTACTCATAGATTGAAAAAACAAAGAACTTTTTAATACAGAGTACCCATCTTAAAGTACAATAGCTGAGATGCTTGTGAAATTCTCAATGGTGAAATGAGAGAGGACCTTTAGAGATGGGTAAAATCCCAAAAACCTAACTTTGTGGAAACTATGTGAAGTTCACATGCATGTACATTGCATTAGGGATTCTTGGAATCAGAGGATTCTGATCCAGTTTAAGGATTTAGGATTTTAAGAACTTATGAATCTTAATCCAATTCCATTTCAAATCCAAAAAGGACATACAAATTAAATTTAGAATTCAGTTTTGAAATCCTAAGTCCCAAAAGCCAATGTAAAAATAGGTTTTAGGATTGAGTTTAGGCTTTAGGATTTTCGGACTGCAAATCTAAAATGCTAAATTTAAAAATAGAATTGGATCCAAAGAATTTGCTTCTGTTTGGTTGATTCCAAGAAACCCTACTTCACATAGAGTTTTGTGTGGATTTCACAAAGTGAAGTTGCCAATTCACACCGCCAGGTGTTATGTGAAGTGTCACTTTGCTTATGAAGTAGATGCAAAGTCTACAGTTCATACGGGGTAACTAGTTAAAGTGCCACTTTGTTTGTAAAGTGGCACTTAGCATAATTTTCATGCCTTGATAAAAATACAGTATACCTTTCCACCACCTTCACTGCCCCATCCTACCCTTGGCCCAAGCCATCCACAATCTTAATGGGTGAGTGAGAGCACGAAAATACTATTTTAGCATTTTCTCTTTCTTTCTTTCTTTCTTTCTTTCTTTCTTTCTTTCTTTCTTTCTTTCTTTCTTTCTTTCTCTCTCTCTCTCTGTCTCTCATTCATTTAGGCAGTGACCTGCCAAGGTGGTGTGTGGAGGAATACTGCCAGTTGCCATTGATGTTGCTATTTTTTAGATCCAACTTTGTACATGGGTAGAGCAAGGGGAAAAGAGTGCTATGTAGTCTGCTACGAAGAGGTGAACTAATCTATTGTTGCTATGGGAGGATAGAGGGATGGGGTGCTACTTGGCCAAAGGAGGGTGTGCTAATCTATTTTGGCTGAGGGGATTTTTTTAAATGCAAACAATTATGCTAGTGGAAATTGTGTATTTTGGGTAGAGCTGCAAAAATTCACAAAGTGCTATATTTAAAATGGATGTTTACAATGAGTGCTGAGTGGCTGAAAGCAAGGCCTCCTTTATTATATAGAACAGTTAAGAAGTATGCAGAGGGATTTTGAGTTGTGAAATGAATGATGCCCCCACCCTAATGTTGGACAGTTGAGAGGTATGCAGAGGGGTTTTCAAAGGTATGAGTGATGTATATGCTAATGTAGACATGGGTACATGTAAAGGAATACGGGGTGGGGGGGTTCTGAGAGGTAAAATAAGAGACTTCCATCTTAATGTGGGACAGTTAAGAGGTACAGAAATACAAAGAGGTAAAGTGAGGAATATCTACCCTAATGTGAGACAGTTCAGAGATATCCATTGGGGTTCATAGAGCTGAAATGAGGATAGAGGTGTGTGAACTGGGAAAAATTCACTTTGTGGAATAATTCAGGAATTTGCATCAATCCGCAAAGTTTTCAGCCCTAAAGTTGGAACGTTCCCTTTCTTAGCGACTTCGCAGGAAAAGTGAGATTAAACTTCTTGAGCAGAGTTAGGCACCAAGACTAAACTTAATTGATTCTCAAAGTCGTTACTTTGTTGGTGAAGTTTGTCTCCAAGGTGAAGTTTACACTGTAGTATGGGACTGGAGATCACAAGTTGTTTTGAGGAGCTCACATGATGCTGAACAGCCTATAGGAAGCTTAGTACATCATCCCTCAGAGTAGTGTTGTGAGAGAGAGAACAAAGTGAAGACTGTGTGCTTTTCCAGAGCAAGAAAACTATTAAAATTAATTTCTAAAACTTATTTTTGGAATCCAAAGTGCTCCACAATTGTAGAGGAGTGCCATGTGATCCAAGATTTCTGTATTTTACTTAAAATAATCTGTGATTCTGTACTTTGCAGTACTGGTTTCAGTTTTAAGAGTGAACTAGTGGTTTGTATGGGGGACTGCAGTAGGAAGGGCAGAAAGCTCTTCAGCTGGGATCCCTGCCATTATACTCTGCCCTGTGCAGTGTAGAAAAAAAAAAGGGTTCTGTCACTTTTGTCAGTGGCACAGTACCCCTGTTATTCCAATCCCTGTGCCTTGTATTATAAAATAAGGGTTCTGTTACTGTTGGCATGGTATGCCTCTTGTTTGAAATCCCTGTGCTATTATAAATAAGGGTTCTTTCACTGTTGGCATGGTACCCCTGTTGTTCAAATCCCTGTGCTGTGTGTAATATATATAAGGGTTTTGTCACTGTTGACATGGTATCCCTGTTGTTTGAAATCCCTGTACTGTGTATTATAAATAAGGATTCTGTCACTGTTGGCATGGTATCCCTGTTGTTCAAATCCCTGTGCTGTGTATTATAAATAAGGGTTCTGTCACTGTTGACACAGTACCCCTGTTGTTTGAAATCCCCGCGTCATGTATTAAAGCAGAAGTGTTCTGTCACTGTTTGATTATATGGGACCTCTGCCATTGTTATCCCCTCTGTTCAGTGCAGAAAAACAGAAGGGTTTGGTCACTGTTGGAATGGTACCTCTGTTGTTCAAATCCCTGTGCTGTGTACAAATAAGGATTCTGTCACTGTTGGCATGGTACCCTTGTTGTTTGAAATCCCTGTGCCATGTATTATAAATAAGGGTCCTATCACTGTTGGCATGGTACCCCTCTTGTTTGAAATCCCTGTGATGTGTATTAAGAATAAGGGTTCTGTTACTGTTGGCATGGTACCCCTGTTGTATGAAATCCCTGTGCTGTGTATTATAAATAAGGTTCCTGTCACTGTTGGCATGGTACCCTATTATTTGAAATCCCTGTGATGTGTATTAAAAATAAGGGTTTTGTCACTGTTGGCATTGTACCCCTGTTGTATGAAATTTTTTTGCTGTGTATCAAAAATAAGGGTTCTGTCACTGTTGGCAAGGTACCCCTGTTTTTTGAAATCCCTGTGCCGTGTTAAAAGAAGCAAGTTACATAGCAGAGAAGAATAACTGGGAAGCAAAGGTTAGGTAAAAGGAGAGGTGCCCGGGGCGGTAGCAAAGAAGAGTTCCAAATCTGTGGGACCAAAGATTACTGTAGTTACAAAAATAATGTCAGTGGGAGCAGCAGCAGAGAGGTTTGCAGAGTCTAGAGCTGCTACTAGCACAGGAGTAGTTTGTAGTGGTGGCATTAGTGTATCCAAATTTTTCTCTGCCACATCTGTGGCAGCCATGATGTTGTGGGATGTGACTCACGACAAAGGAAGTATCAGCAACAGCAAACAAGAAACAGTGGTTGAGGAGCCAGTTATTGGTGTCCACATGGGAACTGGTGGTGGTGGTGTTGGTGCTGAGTCTAAGCCTTATATTGTGGAGCCATTGGTCGAGAAGGCAGATTTACAAAAAATGGGTCATACTTCTCATGGTCATGAGGTGAGGGTCAGAGAGCTTGAAGACAGTGAGGTTGAGGAGGACAAACCTGTGGAGGAAGATGACAGCATTAGCTGTGCTGCTGCTGCTGTTGATGATGTGTCTTATCCCCTATGGGGGCCTGATTTAAAAAAGCATAAGGGCGGTGATACAGACAGTGCAGGGCATGTTTTGTGCTCTAGTGAGCCAATCACTAAAGCTCCCACTCCCACTATTCTTGATTTTCTGCAGTCATCCCAAAAAACATCAATTTCTATCCCTTCTCCATCCCCAAAAACATCAGTTTCTATCCCTTCTGCTCAGCTGTCCAAGTCTTGGCATCATGTTAAAACAAGAGAGATGAAATCCCTAGTGTAGGATTTCTATATATTTGACCAACTGATGAGACAGTTAAGCAATAAGGTACTCCCAGGGGTTATGTTAATGTTCTAGTTAATCACTCCCTGGGGGCATACTGTGTCACGAGGTACAGCTGAGTGCCATATTGCCCAAGGGGGTTATTAACATGAACATTAACATAATCCCTGGGAGTACCTTATTGCTATTATTATAATTGGGTTCAGTTTTCCTTGAAGTTTTCTAATAACAGGTAGTATTTATGTTAGCTAATCTTAATATTTGACATAAAATAGTCCTTATGCCAAAGGTTTACAGTAGTAGTTTGACAAAAAATAATGACAGGCACAAACAATATTTTTGAATATAAGATTCTAACATTTATTTTTGACTAACAGCACTATAACATTGTTTAATTAAGACATTTCAAAAGCCGGCAAAAAACAAACTGATACTAACTTACTCAGGCAGCTATGGCATTTGTGTTTTAACTTACTTTACAAAGTTTCCCTCACCACCCTACCCCCCCCACCCGAGTACATGGACTCCACAGTCTTGAACCATGATCTCAATCACAAAAACTCAAGTGGCTCAGCAGTTCAGTTCCACAGTAGTCTCTTTCCACCATGGCTATCACAAACCTACCCTATATCTCTTACATTTTGAAGAAATAACTGACCTGTGAGAATTGGCCAACATTGGACCATACAGACCTGTGCTCTGTAACATTCCTCTGACTCTTGGACCCTGTTGTTTTCCTTGATACAGCACTCACCGGGCTACGGAGATGGAGTGGTACTGCTTAAACATCATGTCCCTAGATGGCCCGATTAATGTGAGCATCTTCCTGTGCCATGGGGGGGCGTCAGTGGAGGCATGGTTCCACTGCTGCTATCAGCTGTGGTCTATTACACACTCTGCATCCACTGTGGATCAGTTCTTAGCCCTGGAGTTGGGGTTCGTGGGGGTGATTTTTGTGGCAGGAGTGGCAGCTCGAAGCAGTCCTAAAGTGCTACCATAGCAATACTTGTCCTCTGCCCTCACTGCTGCCCTAGGATGGGGGACCATGGTTGCTGTCAACTGGATTGGAGACACAGGACAGGATACTTTGTCTACTGTGCTTCTCTTGGAAACTGGATGCCAGTAGTGATTTGTGGTGCTCTGCCTGTTTTACAAGCACCCTCCTGGCTGGCTCACCCCTGCAGGTTGATTTATACATTTATATTTTAAGCAAAACACATTTCTCCATTGATGAGAGGGACTCGGTACCTTCAGTGGTGTGGGGAGGCACTGGCATTGGCAGCAGGGACTTGTGCATATTTAAAACTTCATTTGTGCTACTCCAGTCTACAGACTACAGGTACTTATTTACTCTAGTGCTTGCTTGTATATTTTCATGTTAAGCTGCAGACTACTAAAACAAAGAAATAGTTGGTTCTGGAGTTGTTGGATGGAATGGCAGGGAGAACACAGGAACACTTTGGTATCTTTACTTGCCAGGACTTGGCAGTGGACACGGAGAAGCACAAAGACTCTTTCATCAGGCAGTTATGTAGCAGATTTTTTTATTATTTAAATTGAGTTTAAGACATGCTGTGGACAGTAGTCTTTCAGAAAACAAACAACAGCAACAACAAAAAAACAACAACATGGTAACAGAGACAAAAAAATGGATAATTTCAAAATTGTTTATTAAGGGGATTACTGTTATGATTACTTCATTTTAAACGTTACACTGTCCAGCATGTCTACCGCTTATCATAATAGCAGCTCTACATTCTAACTGTGGAATCTGTGAAATTATAGCTAGTCCCAGACAGATTAAAGCTCTTGTCATTTGGCTGTACAAGTACATTAATAAGGAGATTAACATAAGGCTCTAGGAATGCTGCCAACCAATTCGATTGCAGCATTCCTGAGATCCTTATAATAATTGTTATTTGTCAGCTGCATTTTACACAAGTCATTAGGAGTAAGAAGGGCAGCCACCTAGGCATGGGGGGGGGACACACACACTTGAAGAACAGGCACCCGGCCAAAACCAGAAGAAAGCCAGTGCAGGTGGTCCCCGTTTCTCATCATCATCAGGCAAGACAGACAAAAGTGAAAGGGCTATAGACCAAGTGGACAGAGAGGCATATGAGGAGATATATGCAGTGGAGAATGAGGAAGATTCTGTTGGTCTGCCAAGTAGTGGGCAGAGCATCTCTTCTACCACCTTGAGTCAGAAGAACACAGTTACACCAATGCAGAAAATCCACAAAGGCACTAGTGTCAGTCACCCAGCAGCACATATGATTAGGAATATCCAAGAGGCAAAGACTACCCCACCAATGCTGCCACAACGACAAGTTCAGCTATTTGGCGCACCAACTGCAAGAATGGTCCAGCCTACGCTGCATAGCATGTTTGAGTGGCACTCCAAGTTCCCTCCAAATCATTCTACTGCACGTGAGCTAAATGCAGCAGCGGCAGAAATGCTTTCTCTGTATCTATTGCCATTGTCATTTGTAAAGAATGTGGAATTTCAGAGGTTCATGGCACGTGCCTGTCCCAAATGGCAGATTCCATTAAGGACATACTTTGGACAGTGTCAGACATGGTAAACCATGCCCTGAAGCATTCAGCCTCACCATACATACATCTCAGCATGGACATTTGGACCAGTGGTCAAACAGCTGGTAGCTCCCATTTGTGCATTGCAGTACACTGGGCACAGATACCTTGGGTACTCTTTGAATCTAGGTGGGGGGAAAATTGCAAGCAGCCTAACTGTGGTGATAGCAATATTCACAGTCTTCGACAGCATGCTACACTGTCAATGAAATGTGTATCTGGATCACACGTGGGTGAGAATGGGTGAGAAAATGTTGCAAGTGCTCCTCACTGAGATTGATCAGTGGATCCACACCCATTCTCTGAAAGCTGATGTCATTGCTAGTGATAATGGCTCAAATGTCATAAAATGCATCAGTGATGGGGTGTTTGTTAGGGTACCATGCATGGTACTCTACCTTTATCTGGTTGTGCAGCATTTTCTCACCAATCTGAATATCAAGAACATTTTGACTGTGGTCCTTCACACCTGTGTCCACTTTGCCCATTCCAGGAAAGCCCATGACCAGCTCCGTCAGCTGCAGATACTGAACAAACTGCCTCAGCACCATAAGAAGATGGATGTTATCACCAGATGGCACTCCACTCTGTACATACTTGAGAGGTATAAAGCAGTTTCCAGATACCTGCTAGTACATGTAAGCCATGACAGTGCTGGAGGATCCATATGTCTCACAACAGAACATTAGTGCCAAATGGATTGCCTGAGCATGATTCTTAGGCCATTCAAACATGCAGCACTGGCAGTGAGTGGGGACACTGCCTGTATCAGTCAGTCCATCCCACTTCTATGTCTGCTCAGGCAGACACAGCTGAATGTGCAGCAACAGCTGGAGGTAGGTGGTGATACTGTAACTTGTGCCTTAATGGAACACATGCTACACATCCTAGACTGTAACACACACATTTCTAGCATTCTACAGTCTGAAGAGTTTGGAATTGCAACTATGCTTGACCCATGCTATAAACATGGGCTGGCATCAATAATTCAAAGTGGGCTTCAGCAGGTACAAAGGTTAACTGAAGCTCTGACAAATGCCACAATGGACACATGGAGCAAAGGCACAACACAATACTGCACAGAAACTGGGAGTTGCTGCCCCCTCCTCATCACATGGGAAAGGGCTGAAAAAAAAACACCACATAAAAGGAAAAATGCCAAATCCCATTTGGGATGTTTTAAGTCAGGTGTGAGTTGCAGATATGGAGGAAAAAGAGGAGGAGGATGCTGATGAAGCTGCACATCTGTAAGCAGCACAATGCATGGTAGATGCATATTTGTCAGACACAAAGCGCCTTGCCATTGCTGAAGAGCCCTTGGTGTGTTGCAGCAGCAAGGTCAATGACTGGCCAGCACTGACCTCGGATTCTATGATATATCTTAGCTGCCCACTCTTGAGTGTCAGTGTGGAAAGTTTTCAGTTCGAAGGGTACCTCTGTGCAGGACAGGAGCACAAATCTCTCACCAAACAATGTTGGAATGCTAACATTTATTAAAATGAATGAGACGCACATTTGGCACAAGAGAATCATGTCCCTTATCATACCACTATATGACAGTGAAGATGAACAGGAAAGTGTTGTTGGCGGAGTCTGCTCTAGAAAGTTGTCTTGCACAATTGATGTAGATGAAGTAGTAATGGAGAGGGAATTTCAATTTGGTGACAGTTCTAGTCTTGAAGACTGTGAGGGTTGCTTCCTAGATGATGTAGAACCTGAAAGACTAAAAAAAAGATGTGATTGTTTCCTCCTTGTCCCTCAGTATAATTCTTTAGCGTATGTACAGTTTACAAAAATTATTTCATTTTCAATCATTTTACTGTTCCCCATCCACAAATGTGTGTTGTTATTACCTTATGCCTGAGTACCAGGCCACAACAATTATAGTCAATGCCTGCTCCAGCCATTAAGACACAGCGCTGCCTTTACCACCTCCTCTTCCTCCTCTTCCCCCTCTTCTCCTAGCATCCTATGGTCTGCTTGGATCCTACACAGCCACAATCAGAATAGGGAACCACTTCCGCACTGATGCAACATAAAATTGCAATTTTAATAGCTAGACAAATCCTGCCTGCTCCCACCTGCAAGACACAGTGCCACCTCTTATACCTCCTCTCTACTCCTCTTGCCTGCTTGGGTCATCACAGACAGCATGGTCCACTGCCCCTGCACTGATGAAATAATGGTACTACACCTATCACTAAGACAGCAAATGAAGTCAGCAAGACCTCAGCAACAGGAAGGCCTTCCTTTTCCAGCTTCAATGGTAAAACACTGTCACTGTTGTTTACAGTCCTTGTCCTCACTGCTGGTGGGATGGCTGTAGTCCTCTCAGACTCATAGAGGCAGAATGGCCTTCCACATTACTCAGTAAGACATTAAAATCTTTTCCTATCTGTCCTTTTGCCTCACTGCAGGTTTCACATGTTCTTCTTACACTAGGTCACTGGCACAGACACCATAGCACAGCCAGCAACATTAATGTGCTGGTAAGTATCATTATGATGTTCATTTGTTTTGTTTTTTGTTTATTTTTTCAGATTTTTGACATGTACACAGTTTGTGATGGTAAGTATCATTATGATTTTGTTTTGTTTTGTTTTTATTTTATTTTTTGTTTTCAGATTTTTGACAGGTACACACTGCTGTGCTATGGTGGACAAAGGGACACCAATTAGTTTTTGGAATGGAATCAGTGGCTATGCTGGGTAGCCACCACGGTAGTGGAATGAGGTAAATTAATTTCTCTTTCTTTCCCTCAAAGTCCCAGGTGGTGTAGTAGGATGGAGAGTCATATAACGGCTATACTGGGCATCTGTCAGTGGTACAGTGATCAAGTTAGGCAAAATAATGTCTCTTTTTTTCTTATCTTCACAGGTGATATCTGGTGTAGTAGGACGTGAACTCGACAACATGTATACAGTGTAGCCACTACCACAACGGGTTCTTATGTACATTCATTCCAAATAATCATTTCTTGTCTTCACAGGTCTCATGTGCTGTCTTGATGTTGTTTCCAGATTCTGCAGTCAAGCCATTGCCGTCTTCTCCATCTAGTCAACATACAGATTCTGGTAATTACCTGAAATTATAGCAACAGGAACAGAAAACATTTAGTGTAACATTTGCAAAAGTTTTCATAATGAAAAAAACAACCACCCAAACCAAACAAAATGGAAAAAATACTTACCTTCCAATACTACACAGCAATCCTACTAGAAAGCATCATGGACAACACACACCTCAGTCAGATGCAGTGAACAGAAACATACATAGAAACACAGAAGTTGAAGGCAGATAAGGACCGCAAGACCCATCCAGTCTGCTAATTTTTTTTACCTTATGAATGTGCCATAGGCCTGTACTCTGTCAATGGCCTATTTATTCATACTCATCTTCACTGCTCCATTATGCCTATCCCATGTGTGTTTGAAGCCCTGCACTGTATGCATATCCACCACTTCCTGAGGTAGGCCATTCCATGCATCCACCACCCTTTGTGTGAAAAAGAACATCCTCACATTCCCCCTTAATCGGCCTCCCTCTAATCTCATGCTGTCTCTTCTTGTCCTGCTATGTTTCTTATATTGAAACATGTTAGACTCTTTCACCATATTAATGCCATTAAGATGTTTGAATGTTTTGATCATATCACCGCTCTCCCTCCTTTGCTCTAGGGTATACATATTGAGCTCCGTTAATCTGTCCTCATATATTTTCTGATGCAGTCCTTGCACCATTTTGGTTGCCCTTCTCTGGACTGCCTCCATTTTGTTAATGTCCTTGTGCAGATGTGGCCTCCAGTACTTTATTCAGTACTCCAGATGGGGCCTAACCAGTGTCTTCTAAAGAGGGATTATTACCTCCCTCTTATGACTTGCGATACCCCTACTAATACAGACCGACATCCCTCTAGCCTTACCTACTGCTTTATTGGTCTGCTTAGAGGATTTTAGATCATCTGTGATGATGATGATGATGCCCAAGTCTCTTCCTTCCCTTGTGATTGTCAGCAACTCACCTCCCAACCTATAGGTAGCTTCAGGATTTCTCTTCCCTATGTGCATGATCTTGCACTTCTTTGCGTTAAACCCCATTTGCCACTCTCTTCTATGTGGAACAGTATCGAAAGCTTTCCTGAAGTCAAGATAGGCACCCTCAACTGCTCCTTCATTGTCCACCACTCTGGTTACCTAGTCAAAGAAATCTATGAGATTAGTTTGAAAGGACCTTCCTGTTGTAAACCTGTGCTGTCTTGGATCCTGTGCTCCTATGGATTCTAGGTGTTGCATTATCCTTTCCTTAAGGAGTGCCTCCATAATCTTGCCCACGACTAAAGTAAGACTGACTGGTCTGTAGTCCCCTGTCTCCTCTCTGCTACCACTCTGCAGAATCTGCAGAAATACCTGAAAGGATGCAGATACAAGAGATATTTACAAACACAATGATTTAAAATTCTCTATCAATACCACAGAATAACTTGACCCACAAGGGGAAAAAAAATGCTTACCTTGTCTTTTACCCAACTCACATAAAAAAGAGAAAAAAATACTTACTGTCTGAGGCTATGCAGCAAACCAAAAAGAAAAGCATCATTGCCAAAAACATCTCCATCACAAACACTGAATCTCCATGATGAATCTCTACAAGGAAACAGCCGCAAGAGATGTTTAAAAACAAAATGATTCAACATTTCCCTCTCAAAACCACAGAACCCGACCAAAAACAAACTACCTTATCATTGGTAGTGCATGAGTACAGCTGCAATAGGCACAAACTATCTATCACCAACAGCATATAGCAACAGCATGATAACAGCAAGCTATCCTTCCAAATGATCTCAACAGCAGCAGCAGCAGCAGTAGCAGAACCACCAGCACCTAGCTACAGCAGCACTTCGACTTCTCGCTTAAACTTCTTTTATTCATAATAATTTTTATTAAAATTTCAAGAACAGCATACAAAAAATTCATAAAACAGCATAAAACAACATTCATAGAAAGAATATAATCATTTGCATCAATAACATAAGCATCTCTTACCACATTCTTAACTACCCTTTATTGTGAATAGTCTATATAAGAGCTTATTTTGATCTGCTCTCACATTTAATATTAAAATATTATAAAAGAAGCATAGTCAGAGCATATCTAGATTCTTATTCCTTCTATCCTCTAAACAGAGCATTTCTATTTCAGTTTGACAAAAGGTGACCGTATGTTGGGAAAAATATCTAATCTATCATGCAACGAAAGGTAAATCCTCTCATTGCTGAATAAGTATTCCATTTGTGCGTACCATTCTTGTAATGAGGGTGTAATGGTACCCTTCCAGTTTTAACAGTTTTGGGCGTAGCCTGCAGCCGTCTTGCTGAAGCTGGAAAAATGGGATACCAAAGCACAAATTTTAGTACTTTTCAGTGTATCCTTCCATAAATACAAATCACTATGCCAGTTGAATGAAATACTCCCTTCTCTTTGCTGGGTTTCTGGAACTCAAGATCTGTCAAGTGCTTTTAACATAAATAACAATATAGCATGTAAGATAACAACTCTAAATTCCAACCCCCTTTCATGTGGCTAGCAAGCCTGAGAAACATAAGGGCTATCTAGCATGACAAACTTAATTAAGTTCCATTGCACACACAAGAGGTGCTTTGCTGTCTCAAGAAGTGTCAAGTGCTTCTAACATAAATATCTGATCCTTAAGATAAGGAGTCCAAATTCCAGGCCCCTTCCAAGTGTCATGGTAGCCTGAGATTGTGTTTCTTTGAATCTGCTGTGGTGCATGTTAAGGTAATGCTGCCAATTTCGGGAGGCACAGGCTTATTTCCTCACAAATGAAAATAAGGATAATGTTGCATTTCCTGCAGGGGTGCTGGGCACTAATGAAAGTGAGGAGTATTATTTTTAGTTATTTTATGTATTTGCATCTGGCTGTTGCTGTATTTGAAATCCCCCCAAGCCCCTCTAACCAGCTTACTTCTGACTGCTGGAGTTGTTCTGTATAAAACATGTTTTTTTTTGTTTGTTTTTTATTGTAGCCTATGTTTGTCTGTAGGCAGAGGTATTGTGAGGACTGGTACAGTGTATACTTACATCTGTAATGTATTTATTTCTGGTGAAAGGTGAGAGACTAACAGCCTTGGGAATGAAAGCCCTCTGTTTAGCTAGGATAGAGACAGTGCAGGCTTTTTCCCCACAGTGTGATGTATTTAGTGCTGGTGAAAGGTGGTAGACTGACAGCACTGGAAGGTAATGCCCTCTGTTTAGCTACAGGGACAGGGGTGGTGCAGGATGGTACAGTGCAGGCTTCCCCACAGTGTGATGTATTTAGTGCTGGTGAAAGATGAGCGACTGACAGCACTGGAGACTGAAGTTGTATGTTTGTCTTTAGGCAGAGGTGTAGAGAGGGCAGGTACAGTGCCGACTTAGGGAAAGTGAAAATTGGTTAACCAGCAAAAGCACACTAAGCCAAAGTTGTTTCCTGGTGTGACCTAGGAGCACAAGGAAATTAAGCAGCTTGCTTAGGGTCACATAGTATGCATGTTGGGGCTTTGGATTAAAACTCAGGCCTCCAGGTTTGTATGTCAGTTTCTTTAACCACTATTCTATACTGACTTCAACATAAGACTTAATCACTCTGTCGTGTGTATGTTGCTGGTTAAAGGTGGGAGGATAGCAGAACTGGAGACTGAAGCACTCTATTTATCTACAGAGAAAGTGCAGGCAAGTACAGTGTAGGTTGAGGCTCCCCACAGTGTGATGTATTTAATGCTGGTGAAAGGTGAAGGACTAACAGCTCTGGAGACTGAAGCCCTCTGTTTACCCAGAAGGACAGGTATCATGCAGGTCTACTCAAATGTGTGATAAACTAATGTTCACTCTATGTAGAATGTCTTTTATTTACTCTGCATTTTCTCCTGTGTATTGTATTATACAACTTGTACATTTCAGTGGGCCTACCTAGTCATCAACATTTAAATAAAATCAATACATACAAACATACATACATATATACATAATTACATACACACATACAGACATACAGACATGCATACACACATATATGCATACATACATAAATACATAACTAAATAATGTGTGCCCCCTGTGTGATGTATTTAATGCTTGTGAAAAGCGAGGGACTGGCCACTTGCAGCACTGGATATTGAAGATCTCTGTTTGTTTGTAGGGCCATGAACAGGGCAGGTACAGTGCAGATTTAATCACTCTGTGATGTATTTTATTCTGGTGAAAGGTGTGGAACTAACAACACTGGAGACTGAAGCCCTTTCTTTACCCAGATGGACAGGTGCCATGAAGGTGTGCCCACTTTGTAATGCATTTAATGTTGATGAAAGGCAAGAGATTGACAGCACTTGAGGCTGAAGCCCCTATTTGTTTTTTGTAGGGCCATGAACAGGGCAGGTAGAGTGCAGACTTCACCACACTGTGGTGTGTTTAGTGCCTTTGGTGCAAGGTGACTTGAGGGACTGATAGCACTGGAGACTAAAAACCCTCTGTTACTTACAGTGTGGGTGCAGATGCAGTGTGGAAGTGTGGAGGCAGGTACCAAGTGGGTCAGGTACAGTGTTGACAAGAACAGTGTGGGGCTAGGTATAGTGTGGGGGCAGGTACATTGCATGGGCAGGAACAGTGTGGTTGTAGGTACAGTGCATGGGCAGGTACAGCATGAGGGAGGTAGAGAGCAGGGCAGGTACAGCATGGGGCAGTTGCAGTGTGAGGCAGGTACAGTGTAGGCCAGGTAGAATCCAGGGCAAGAAGAGTACAGGGCAGGTACATTACAGTGTATCTGGGCAGATACAGTGTGGACAGGAGCAATGATCCTTTACTGCTCCTCTGGTGAGCCTGTGGGTGGGGAGGGAAGCACTATACTGAGAGAGTTTGTCAAGTTTTGCTTTGTCTGTGGCAGAGAATGCTCCCCAGCTGCCTACTATACCAGTTTACATAAAAACAGGAGCACAAGGTCATTACCTCCAGCCACTAGAGCACATGGCAGCCACTCAAAAACCTGCAGAAATGAGAAACATGCATGTATAAGGCATGCCATATGCACTGACAGTGCTAAGGAACCTCATCTCCTCCCTGCATGGACATGAAAGAGTTACATTCCTATGGTTAAAAAGAGAACAAAAGGGAACAGTTTGCCTAATGAAGAACAGTTTAAATCACTTTCATTTGATCCAGTGGCAGCTCAGTCCTGTGCCTCTTTTGAACAGACTGCTATGTGTCAGGATGTGTGTATGAATGGGAGGTCAGAGCCCGTGTTCCAATGCATGTATCACAGAATCACAGAACTCTGATGGCAGAAAAGGACCTCATCAGCCCATCGAGTCTGCCCCCCCACACTCATCTCCACTCTTATGGGTCCTCCCCTTCCTCCCACTTTCCAATCCCATATATCTGTCCCACACTGTCTTAAATCCCTCCACTGTTTTGGCCTCAACCACCTCTTCTGGTAGTTTATTCCAGGCCTCCACCATCCTCTCCATAAAGAACCACCTCCTCACATTGCCTCTTTATCTTCCACCTTCCAATCTTTGGCTATGCCCTCTAGTTCTAGCCCCCACCTTCCTTCTGAACAAGCTCATCTCCTTCACCTTATTGAGCCCCTTCATATACTTAAAAGTTTTAATCATGTCCCCCCTCTCCCTTCTAGTTTCCAATGGATACAGATCCAATTCCCAACACCTCTGTTCATATGGTTTCCCCTGCATACCATGCACCATCTTGGTTGTTCTTCTCATAACCCTTTCCACCCCATCAATGTCCTTGCATAGATGCAATCCCCAGAACTGGACCCCGTACCCTATGTGTGGTCTCACCATGGCCTTGTAGAGAGGCATCAGCACTTCCCTCCTTCTGCTAGTTATACTGCTCCCAATGTATGCCAACATTCCATTTGTCTTCCCAACTGCCTTGCTACACTGGCTACCCACCTTAAGTTAGGTAAGTAGGTAAAAACATTATTTTTATATGGGAAACACATTTCATTTGGACTTTCCAGTCCAGTTTGCAAGCCAGTCCTGTGTAATTAATCTATTTGTTACATAAAACAAAAAGGTATGAATAAAAATAGACATTCACATAATTTTACAATGCAATATACAGTACATGAATTGGCATCTCAATGACGACATTCCACGGTATTTATAATATATACATATGCTTTTGTTCTTCCTGTCAAGTTTATGTACATTCACAAGTATGATAAAACAAACTATTTACTGCCTGTGCAAAAGCCTGTTTTCCTTGAAGTGCACAAATTGTATGTGGGAGTTTATTCCATAATATTGCTGCCCTTGATTTTAATGTTCTATACCCATATTTATTATTTCTTTCCTCTTGATAAATTCTATTTAAGTGTACTAATCTCGATATGCCCCTCTTACTTTTTGTATCTTCTGAAAAAAGAATGAAAGAAACACCATGATCAGGATGTAAAGTCTTGAATTTATGAATTAGTTTTAACCATTCCCTAGTATAACTTATCTCAAAGGGCTGCCAATCCAATTTATTTATTAGTGCACAATGATGTGTTCTGTAACTGCACTGCAACACATACCTTGCGATTTTGTATTGTAATTTATCTAATCAATCTAAAAGTTGCTTATTTGCAGATTGATACAATACTTCCTCATATTTTAGGGCTGGCAGTATTAATTGTTCTGCCATCCTTTTCCTAATTTTGTTTTTAGACATTTTGTAGTTCTTCTTAAGGCTCCCAATGTCTTATTTATGTTTTCAATAACTGTAATGATGTGTCTACTGAATGATAATTGGGACTTAAATATGACTCCCAGATAACACTGTCTACTAAGTCTAGACCTACCTTATTATTTGTGAAAATCTGTAGTATGTCTTTACTGTCATTTTTTGATGCAAAGTGCATCTGTTTCGGGTTATTTTTGTATTCATAATCAGCCGTGACCTGATGAACCACCCCTCTACCCTTGTAAGGTCAGACTTCAGCTTGATTTGTAAATCCATAACATTATCCCCCATGACCACTATAGCAGTATTATGAGCATACCGCTTAATAGTGGTATGCTGTGTCACAGTTGGTAATTTCATTGCTAAAAATCAGGAACAACAGAGGTCCCGATATGGACCCCTGTGGACCCTCCTAGTTACCACAGGAGGCTTGGACAGACACTTCTGAATTTCTACCCTCTGAGTCTCTCCTGTTAAATAAGATGTCATCCAATGCAGAGGTCCATCCGAGAAACCCAAATCTCTTAGTCTCTCATAGAGAAGGGATGGTCCTCCAGATCAAAGGCTTTAGATAAATCTATGAAAACAAAAGCAGTTTCCTGACTGAAGTCCAGTGACCTACAAATCAGGTCACTGAATTCTAAAAGGGCAGTGGCGGTAGAGTGGCCCTCTCGAAAGCCTGATTGGTGAGGGGCTTATAGGTTATATTTATTCAAATGCTCTCGAATCTGTTCATTAACCAACTTTCAAAACACTTTGAAAGAATAGATAGCAGGGTAATTGGTCTGTAATTATTTACCTCTGCTGTATCCCCACCTTTATGTATGGGTATGTCTTTACTTTCCCTCCAAGGTTATGGAAAATAACCCAGCTGAAGACTCCAATTGAAGATGTATGTAATCACAGAGGCTATATGAGGTGCTGCTAATATCAACAATCTTCCCTCAGGCTTGTCAGGTCTTGTTGATTTCTGTGGGTTTATTTTTGTTAGTACCCTATTAACCTCTGACAATGTAAGCTTTCGAAATCTGAAAGGAGGTAACTGTTTTCCTGTTTTCCTTGTGTTTCTCAATTCTATCTCCACATCTGAGTCTTTTGAGGTTTCATAACCTGGGAGGTCTATAAAAAAGCTATTCAATGAATCAGAAGCTACTTCTGTTTTTTCAATAAAATCATTACCAACTCTCAGCCTTACATTTCTCTGGGTGACACTCCCACCCAGATTTATTAAATGTTTTACTGTATCCCAGAATTCTTTGTGGGCTGTATTGCAGTCCAGTTTTGTTTTTGTAATTAGAGATATTTGCCCTTTTTATCAGATGTTTACACTGATTCTGCTTAGTTTTAAATATTTGCCAGTCCTCAGCTAATTTAGTTCTTAATGCTTTCTTCCAAATTCTGTTTTTAACCCTTATTGCCTTAAGTATTTTGTCATTTATCCAAGGAAGCCTGGGTTGTCTATTAAGGTTTTTTTTTTAATCTTGGGGGCATTTAAATCACAGATAGTTTGAAAAGTATTCGTGAAGTATTCAACTGTTAAATCCAGGTCTGGGATTAACCTGCAATAGTCCCAGTCCTCGGTTGCTACACCAGTCAAAAATTTATTCTCAGAGAATCTTCACATAAGGTTGCTTGATACTATAATCCTGAGATCCCTCTCCTGCTCTGTTTTTTTTGATTTCTTTCCCTCTTAGAGTGTAAGCAGCTCATGGGTTTTTGCACCCCAGATGCATCACAGCACACTTTTTGGCATTGAATTTCAGTTGCCAAGTTTCCAACCACTCCTCCAGAATCTTCAGGTGCTGGCTCATAGCCTTCACCCCCCAGGATGTCCACACTATTGCAGATTTTTGTATAATCACAAATTGGCACACTCTTCCCTCTAGACCTTCTGCTATATCGCTGATGTATATATTAAAAAGGAGGGGTCCTAGCACTGACCCCTGGGGCACCCCACTCATTACCCTCTCACCATGAAATGCACCCCATTTACCACCACTTTCTGACTTCTGCCCACCAACCAGTATTCCACCCATCTAGTTATTAACTGTCCCACCTCTAAGCTTTCCAGCTTATTTACTGGGGACTTCTGGAGATGGAGGTTGGTGTGGAGCTGTCGCTAGAGGATCCCCCCACCCCTGGCTTCAACGGTTGAAAAGCTGCTGCCTTGGAGTGTCATCCTGTTGCTGAGGCCATCAGTTTAACCTGACCACCGGGAATGTGCGTGACTGGGCTACTGACTGCTGTCGGACCGCTTCCACATGGTGCATGGTTGATAAGGGCACTTCCGTGCAGATTACCTCAGGGCAAATGGCGGTCTATGGGACAAGTTGACTTGGCTGTCCTGTGCCAGAGTGAGAAATAATTTTGAAGAGACAAGATTCTGTGAACTGATGCAAGTGGCTGGCCCAAGGAGTAGGAATTATTTAATTTCCTTCAGCATGTGGGACTTCTGCCCCATGGATCTATCAGACAGGGGCCAAAGAAATGTCTAGGCATTGAGAAAATCTTTCTTGGGGTACAGGGACTGGTATGAGCATTTTCTGGATTTTTCCTTGGGTACACATCTTTTTGGGGGCATTTGAAACTGTTGGGCAACTGGGATTTTGTCCATGAAGGGCTTGAGCAGTGAAAGGGCCCAAGCAAAAGTGGCCCTGGCTGCTTGATTTACTGTATTCTGTTATTTGAGTTCTTGTACAGCAGTAATTGTTGGTCCTGTTCTAAAGGACACTATTGTGAGCTGCGGAATTACTCTCCTTAAATAAGACCTCTGATTCTCTGGGATCTTGTTCACTGGGTTTTTGTGCATGGTAGTTTTGGGTGGTAGGGGAGAGTTTTTGCTGTGTGTAAATGTATGGTGTGTCTGGCTAGGGTTTTTGTGGTTTGTATTGTATGATTGTGGAGTGTGGTTGGTTATTTGGGTCAGTGTGCCTGAAGTGCATACCTTGGCAATATGTGTCTGGGTTGGCATGGAGGTTTGGGGCAGGCTAGAATAGTATACAAGGTGTCCCTACTACTCAATTTGTGACCTTTATCCAGCCTCCCAGTATCTACCACCACAGCAAGGCACTGCCAGGAGGTTGGACTAACTATGTGCCGCGTTGATTGACAGTGGCAGGGCAGTTTGTGTACAGCAGCAGGGGGCAGGATAGAGGTAATCAGGTGCAGAAGGTGCCCTGGGTCTCAACGGGTCCAAGAGAGAGGTCAGACATGTTTACTACAGGGTTCCCACCAGACCGAGTGGGCAGGTATCCAGAGGGGTTGCATTGTCCACCAAACCCCTGAGGGAAGTGCTCTGCAATGCCAGATTGATTAGGAACAAGACTGCAATTATAGTGGACTTGATTTCCATGGTCAATCTGGCTTCCATCACAGAGACCTGGGTAGGTGATGATGCTGGCCCAGGTTTAGAGGCCGCTGTCCCACCTGGGTAATCCATAGTGCACTGCCCCAAAGAAGAATGCAGAGGCGGGGGGTAGACATCTGTTTTTGATCTGAACTAAGCTTCACCTGCACCCAGTGGGAACACCAGGTTCTTTTGAATGTGTGGCATTCCATGGGGTATGGGCACAGGCTGCAGGATTCTCCTGATTTACCACCCTCCCTGGGCAGCAGGGAGATTTCCTACAGGAGGTAGCTGACTTTGTCTTTGGTAAAAAGTTGGAGGCCCCCAGATGTTTGGTTCAATGATGAATCATCCAGGCTGGGTTACAATCTCCTCCAGATGATATCTCTGGGCCTGTCACAAAAAGTTTCTTCAGTGAACCATCAGGGTGGCTAGACATTGGACCTGGTCTTCTCACTGGGGCTTGAGATAAATAATCTCAAGACTAATCGGGTTGCTTGAACCAATTATTGCATGGTGGAGTTCTTGTTCAGGGCCTCCACCCATGAGCCCTCCCCCTGTGGAGATGGTCAGCTACTGCCCTTTAAGGGGTTTGACCCCCAAGGGTTTTCTGGTGGCAGCTGATCTATCTAGTGTGGGCATTGCATGCATTGGGGGTAAGAGCGCTGCAGTCACCGCCTAAAATAGGGTATTGTTTGAAGCACTCGACTCCCTTGCACCAGTCCGTGTATGACCAAAATCTTCTCACTTGAGGTCACCGTGGTTTGATGGGAGCTCAAGTTGCTGAAGATGAAGGGTCAGAGGCTGAAGCACTGCTGGTGGAGGACCAGGCTGGTGATGGTTAAACTGGCTCTGCGTGAACACTACTGTGCATACTAGGTTGCAATCAACCATAAGAAGACAGAGTTCCAGTCCAGGGAGATTGCCGCCAGGAAGAATTGACCATCCATGCTCTTTTGTACTGTAGACAGGCTTCTGCATCCGGCTTGTCTGCAGCAAAAAAAAGCATTTTCTAATGCTGTTTGCAAAGAGTTTTCTCAATTCTTCTTGGACAGGGTGTCCAATATCTGGCAGGGAATCTCACCAGTGAGCCACTATATGGCTGACAGTGATCACCTTAGGTGTTCTGAGTGCACTACACCTAGTTGGGGTGAGTTTAGACCACTGGAGGTGGCAGAAATCATTGAGGTTGCTATCAAGCTGAAGCACACTTATTGTGAACTGAACCCGGTGCCTACACTTTTCTTGATGAGATGTGTTGACTCTGCTGGCCCAGTGTTTGCCCTGATTGTCCAGTGCTCCTTGTCAGAAGGAGTCTTCCCAGATACCTTGAAGGAGGCACTGGTGAGACCCCTTCTGAAGAAACCATCTTTGGACCCTGATGTCAGGGCAAATTACTGTCCCACCTCCAACCTTCCATTTTTGTGTAAGGTTGTTGAGAAGGTTGTGGCACTTCAGCTGGAGAAGCACCTCATGACCCATGAGCTATACAAGCCTCTCCAGTCTGGTTTTCATGCGAAGCATAGCACAGAAACTGCATTAGTTCCGGTGCACAGTGATCTAATCATGGCAAGAGATCAGGGAGAAAGGACAATTCTTGTTCTCCTCGATCTCTCTTCAGCATTTGTTTTTGAGATTTGTTTATTTGTTGAGATTTGTTGACCCGTAAGCCCATCAGTCTAGAAGTCCCTTTTCTGGGGACGCACTGGGGGAGGAAAGATGGTAAGCAACTGAGATTGAACCAGATTAAGCAGTTGATGGTATTTTTTTTAGTGAATGAAGGAAATTTGGCCAGGACACTGGAGAAATTCCCCTACTCTGACAGTAGGGGCACAGGCCATCTGACTGCAAGATGGCCACTCGGAGTGAGACTCCAGTGAAGGAGAACATCCTTTTGGTGGGAGAGCTGACCTCCTTTCCCACCACAGCAATGCCTGAGGCTAATCAGGATTCTTGTCTAGAGGTAGATTCTGAAGAAGAACTTCATGATATTTTTATATCCACGGAGGACTTAAGTAAGCTTACTGAGCATCAAGAGCTCGAAAATATTCATCAACACAGTTACAATGGTAATTTACCTAACATTTTAGAAGAATCATCTAAACAGATGCAATTATCAGAAAACAAAGGAGAGATAAGAGATTTATCCTCGCAGACTAAACAAAATGCTGTTGCATTCCCTGTCAAATGCTTTGACCGGCCGGCCAGCTCACTGGATGACACAGCAACATCAAAGGTCCCGACGGTGCTGGGTGAGTCAGACTCTTTCACTTCTAATATTACTTCCCCTTCACAAAAGGATGATGTGCTTTGTAAGGCTGGCAGTGAAATCGTTGTTAACAATGAGTGCCTTAAGCCTGTAGTTATCCTGACAGAGGCCGAAGATTTTTCAGAAACCCGCGAACTAAAGTCCTGCAAGAAGGACATGAGGCGGCCAAAACATTTGCAGCTTCTTGCTTCTCTTCGGAAACAGTTATACCACTGACAAAATTGGCAGGTTTTGTGTTTAAAAAAACAGCTGTATCTTCTGCTCCTGAAGTTTCATCTCCTTCCATAATCTATCAGACTAGCACTGTATCTCAAAAATGTCTCACTACTTTTACGTTCAAAAAATCAGTTTCAAACAAAACTGTGAAAGAGAATATGAAGTTGGTTTCTACTTTAATGCCTATTAATCCTACCGCTAAATCCATTGGATATGCACCCCTAGGGACTATTAATCCTTCAGTTGCTATTCCTATTCTACCCTTCAGGCTTTGGTCCCCACAGCAGGCATTGTTAGGGGCAGGATGGCAACAATCAACAACGGGGACTTGGATTCCTGATCCTACCTGGGATTCTGACCTGAATCTTTCTCAGTCTTCACCAAATTGGAAACCGAGGGCTGAAATCAAAACTGACACTGAGATAAGGCCAGAGGATGTTAATAAAGTGTTGCCAGTGTCTGTTTCAAATAAATCAATGTTACCCCTAGATGGGGTTATTACTCCTTTGGATGACTTTTCTAAAACTCTTATCTATTCCAAAGTCACAGACTGGCACTCTTCCCTAAGATCCAGAACTCACAACACCACTGAAACAAAAGCCTCTTATGTCTGAACTGTTCTCTAAAGCCAAAAGAGAGGCAGCTCCTAGAAGAAATGCCATCCGCATCAGATATAAGGGAGGCCTGGAGGAAAGACCAGACAGATATTATGTTGGCAAGTGTATATTGAAAGATTCCTTACATTTTTCCCCCAACGATGTTTTTACATTTATAAACATATCAGGGGAAGATAATTTTGATGTAAGCTTCAGAACAGTTTATGCTTTGGATCTTTTTTGGGAAAGGTATTGGCAGGTTAAGTTTTCCCCTACATGGACCCCCTTTTTGGCTATTCCCCTCACAAACCTTTGATTAAATACATTACCATCATGTTTAGAAATGAGGGTGTCCATGTAGAGGACATTACCTATTGGTTGTCACAGAAATGTGATGTTTTTAGCGCACCAGAACCCATACTAGACTCAAAACAGTTTTGGAAGGGTGAATGGAAATATAAAGTCATGCTGAGACAAACTGATACAGGAATTGAGCATGTTCCGAATTCTTTTATGTTGGGCAAAGATCGAGGGGTTTGTTTTTAATGAGGTCAACCTAGGGCATGTTATAAATGTGGCTCAAGTACTTACCTCTCTAGTGTTTGTGATAAGCCTCGTTGTGACCACTGCAGGGAAATAGGGCATGTTACTGTGCAATGTGCTAATCATACCAAATGCAATCGATGTGAAGAATTTGGCCATGTGTTTAGTGAGTGTCCTTGGGCAGCTAAGAATAAGGCTTCATTTGTAAGCCCAGACCTCTTGATACAACAAGCACAGGATGCAGTTAAGACCCCCCTCCTGAGCCTGAGGTGACTCTTCCACAGATTTCTTCTCCTATCAACCTCCCCCCTCCCCCTTCCTCTTCAAAGGTGGAAGTAATGATTGCAGTGCCACTCCCTCCAAAGGAGGAATTGATTCAGTTGGATTCCTCTGATCCCTTGGCTTTGACTCCTGTATGTTACTGTATGTAGACCCTGTCGCTACAGACAATGATTTATCTGCTCCTACACCCACCTTCCTATTGCCCCGCAGAAGATCCTCAAGAAATTTAAAGCCCAAATCTCCCCCTTCTTCAACTCATTTGAATCAAGTTATTCTTATGCTGCTTTATTTACTACATGAGGAGATTCTGAAATGGAACTTGGTGATTCAGATTCTCAAAAATCCACTCAGGATCCTTCTGCATTGCCTGCAGAGGACTATAAAGGAAAGAAAAGGAAAAAGAGAAAAAAATGTGTATCTTTTCCATCTCTCCTAAAAAATGCTTAAGGCAGATAGTAAATGGGAATTATTAAATGCACACAGCTTATTGAATACTGCTAAAAGGCAGGCTTTATTTCAGTATGTTTATGAGGAAAAGATTTCTGTTTGTTTTTTACAGGAGACATGGGTGTATTCTTTGGAACAAGTACTAACATTTAAAAGGGACTGGCCCTGGGGACCCTCGTTTTGGTCTTTTGGCGCCGATAGCACAGATGAGTTGGGAATCCTATTTAATTCCTATGATTTCACTCTTTATAAATTAATAGACCTTTTACCAGGCCAGTTACTGATCTTAGATGGAAAATGGAACAATATGGACTGTAGATTTATTAATATTTATAATCCTGAAACAAAGGCTGATATAGTAGCATATATGAAAGCAGTACAGCCATATTTAGTAACATCTTTTATGATTTTTTGGGGCAGCGACTTTAACTGTAGTTTATTGAAGAAATCTCAATCCAATAATAAAAAGATTTGCTGTGATTCAAATGCATTGGACACCACAATTAAATTAGCTGGACTTATTGATTGTTTTAAATATCTCACACAAGGGCCTAGTTTTACTTACGTGCGAGGTAAATTTCAGACCACCATTGATTATATGCTGGTTTCACCTTTGGTACCTATTTGTTCCCTGCATGTAAAACCAGTTGAATTTTCTGATTATTTTTTTAATTTGTTCTCTTTAGACATTAACTTCTTATTGCCAGAAACAGAAAAGATGGAAGCTGAATACTTCCATTTTTAATAATCCTCAAGTTAAAATAACAATTATGACCATCCTTAGGGCCCATCTCTCAGTGACATTCTTATATCTGGATTTAGGTGAATGGTGGATAGACACTAAAGTTGACCTATGCATTTGGTTTAAAAAATATGGGAATACATCGAGGAACTTCAAATTCCTTAAATATTTGTCACTGAGAAATCAGTTACAGAGGCATATCACTTTCTCCTATACCTCTAGGTTGGATTATACTGAACAAATTAACTGCATTATAACCGAAATGAAAACATTTCAATACGATACAGCTCAGACTATTCAGGCTATGTTCTCCAACAGTATTCAGAAATCCCCAATAGGTGACCCCTTCAAGACCTGCAGAGTAATTAAAGATTCTATGAATATCGATTTTCTATTCGATATGGATGGTAATAAAGTGGATTCAGCAGTAGACATAGCATGTTTAATTGAAAAGCATTTTCAATCACTGGCCCCCAAATTTACCTATCTCACAGTTGAATATTGGAAAATATTTGAATTCTATAACTTTCCCATCCATACCACATGAGGCAGTTAAAATGCAAGTTCCAATCTCTATAACTGAAATAGAAATATAGAATAATGCATATGCAGGTGGTTGATATGGAGTTTTTTTACACACCCAAGATGTGTGATAATATAAAAACCTCGAGATCGTAGCTCGAGAGGTTTTTATATTATCACACATCGAGGGTATGTAAAAAAAACTCCATGTTAACCACCCTTCATATGCTTTATTTTATATAATAACATGCTATGGTCAATATCAGGTATGTTCAAATGACGTGCTAAAGAAAAGAAAAACCTCTCTCATCACTCCATAAAACAAACAGCTCTCACATTACTCCATATGCAGTGTTTATTATTTCAGTACATATTTTACTAAGAGAGAAATGAACAGAATGCAATTACATGTAAATTCGGTATTTGTTTTAATCTTCATTTCAAGGTTGCATCTACCAGATGTCTCAGGATAGTTTCAATACAAGGGCAAAGTTCATCAGACTGCGAAATATAAATTGACCAATAAGATCAGCAGGAGGCAACTTACTGTTTTTAACAAATTAATGTGCTATTCTTCAGTGAACTACATTTTTTTTAACTAAAAATAACTTGTGACTTGTAGAAATCCTAGAGCGTTGCTTCCTCAGATCCGAGGTGAAAGGTCGTCCAACCTGGGAATAGAGAAAGGGATAGCAGTGAAAGTTCATGTTTCAGAGAAACATTTTCTTGGTTTGTGATTGCAGTTTACAATGCTAGCTGTGGATTTTATGCTTTTACAATAGTTTCATTGTGCCATCTCTTTAGATGGGGAGTCTCCCTTGTTTATTTGTGCTGTTTTTTGATGGACGAACTGCCTTTGTGTTTTTGCCATTATAGAAGTGTCTCGCGCTGCCTGTAAGCTGATTTTTTTTATGATTCTTGGTGCGAGGTTGTGGAAGTCATCTCAACTTGCGGGTTGTTATGAGTTTTTTCGTATCAACCTGCGAGTTGATTTGACTTTTGAACAAGCCTGAAAATGAGTTGATATTGACCATAGCCAGTTATTGAAATGTACTTCAACATTTGAAGAATGATACATCACCAGGATTAGATGGGCTTCCAAATCAGTTTTACAGATCTTTTGCAAAGGAATTAGCTGCTTGTCTACAGCTGGTATTTCAATTATTTCTGGAAGCTGACTCCATGCCCCCTTCCTTTAGAGACAGATTAATTATTTATTTATTTAAAACTCGAGATAGACATAGCATAAAAAATTGGAGGCCAATTATGCTTCTACACTTGGACTATACATTTTTTGCTATGTTACTAAATAATAGCCTAAAAATATGCTGTACAGGTCATCTCACCCCATCAATTTGGTGGTATCCCAGATTGATGAATTCAAACAGCTATCATGATTATAAGGGATGTAATAGAGCATTTATCACTAGGGGGTAAGAATAATTGTATCATTGCTGCTGATTTAGAAAAAGCTTTCAATAGAGTTTATCTTCCTTACCTGTTTAAAGTACTGGAAAGCTTTGGGATTCCCATTCAGATACTACACCTTATTCAGCTTTTATATAGATCTGCTTTAGTTTACCCTTTTCTAAAAGGTGAAACAACAAGAAGTTTTTTACTACAGACAGGTGTTCATCAAAGGTGTCCTCTGAGTCCTCTTTTATATATTTTTTCATTAGAACCCCTTCTACGTTCTTTTACTGCAACACCTAGATGGACTGGTATACTAGGTTTTGAGCCACAGCAACAGTTACACTTGCAAGCATATGTGGATGATGTTTGCCTCTTTCTTTCTGATTATGAGCAATTACATGGGTTTCTTACCGAATTCGAGAATTTTTCAGTTGTCTTGCATGACAAATTAAATATTGGGAAAACTAAAGGATTGTTTATAGTGGCTGGGAGTGCAATGGAAAAATGTTACAATGGTATTTGTATATCAATGGAACCTTATAAAATTTTAGGAATCCTTTTTGGCCCACACAATCTTCCTACTGAGAATTGGGAAACTGTGATTACTAAAGTTGAGAGGAAGGTAACAAGATGGAAACAGTGGAAGCTTTCCAAACAAAAACATATACATATTTTAAAACAGTTTATAATGCCTTGCTTACAATATATTGCCATGATATATCCACTGCCACTTCACTTTGAGACTAGACTATATAGTATTTTTTTAGATGCTATGAGGAAATAGGCTGAACCCGGTTAAAAGGTGCTACACCTATTTAGATAAAAGAAGGGGGGTCCTGGAATGATAGAGCCAGTAATGTTTTTTACATGCCCTGTTTTTTTCCCAAACAATTAAAAGTGGTCTACCGGCCTCTGATGGAGGGGGATGGACTTGGGTAAGGTTGGTTTTGGGATGGTATTTTAAGGTTTGGCACAACATGGCCCCTAAATTAAATTCTCATATTCATTTCCCCTTATATTTTCGACTAGCAGTACAAAAGCTATATAAATGGCAGATCACTAAGGAAATGATACAAACAAATAATGTGCATGTTTTATATACAATCATAATGCATCGTTTTTACCCAGATGAACCTAGTTTTAAGAATTGTCCTACAGCACAGAATTCATTTATCCTAGCACAACTTAATAATTCCAGAATTCCCTCTTATATGTGGGAGACACAATGGTTAATCATGTATGGCAGATTGAATGTTAGGGACAAAGCTAAGTATAAGGAAAAAGAAGAAAGGAACGGCCCATATCCAGCTTGCATTAATGTAGAGGAATCTATGGAACGTTTCTTCTTGTATTGTTCTTATGCTAGATCTTTATGGGTTTACTTAGCATTGAAATGGAGATTTAAATGGTTCACTACTCTTACCTATGACATCTTGGTACTAGGTATATACCCTCCCCCCCAGTTTAGCTCATTTTCATCAGAGTACATTAACCATTTTTCTTGGCTGTGTTAGGTTTTATTTATGGCAGCCAAGATGCCAATGGGTCATTTATCAAAATAGATTGTCATGATGGTTATAGTCAATTAGTGTCCTGTAAATTGTGGAAAATTTATTTAAAAGAAGAACAGTTATTTACCTCAGAATAAGTTAAGAAATGGTGGAAAGGTTTTTCTCTCTTTATTAAGTATAAATGATTGACTGTGTATAACCTGAATTACATGCTTTAAGCCTGTTTGTTTTTCTTTTGTACTATTCTTTTTTGTTTTGATTATATTTCTTTATTGAGAGTTGTATCATATTTTTCTGTGTTGTACCCTATGTTTATTATTTCAATAAAAACTCCCCTACTCTTCCTGCAAGGTTCTTGACTTCCTGTGAGCAGAGTGTGGGCAGATAGTTCAGATGGAGAAGAAGGAGGGTGTGCAGATGGTTGTGGAGCTGGTCTCCCTTGTGACTGATATTGCAGTTGAAACAGAAGAGTTTTTTGATGCAGCAGGGAATCTGGAGAAAATCTTGGACAGACAGGTGGATTAATATTTCAGGACCTGCAAGCTCAGAAATGGCAAGAATTTCAGCAACCTGAACAATGGGAGTTACCAGGACTCAAAATGGACACGGTGAGTTACAAACAAAAATAATTACTGATTAAATTGTTAGCAGAAAAAGAGGACAAGCATATGCAGAGAAAAAAGGAACTATGTTTGCAATATGCATCAGAAACTGTTTTGACTGAGGCAAGTACTAGCAAGGATGTGCAGAAAAGTGTGCAGGATTTTAATTTTGCTATGTCTCAACAGGATAGCCCTACGACAGTGTTTGTGACTACAGGACAAGCTCAGAAAAGTGCCACAGTATTCTCTTTTGCAGCACAGGAGGGAAGAGTGGTGAAGAAACCTAGTCCCACACAAAAATCCTGTGCTGATTTCTCAGAATCTGATCAGGGCCCTTGGTCAGTCGAGCATTCTCTTAAAGCATCTGGATGGGTTAAAGAGCCAGATAAGGGATGTTGGATTTCGGGGTTTTTGCCTTTTAAGATTCCAGGGGTTCATTTGACTCTACCCCCAATTTCTTCTGGAAAAGAAAGGAATGTGAAAAATACATCTGAAAGTGTATAGGGTGTGGGCATGGCCCTAGATACAACACAGGGACAGGAGGTATTAGGCCTGCTCAGAATTAGAATTAGCACACCATCCCACCTTACATCAGCTAACAGAGGTGCAGGGAAATGGGAGAAAGGATGTAACTGTTCAAACTGATATTGAGAGACCAACTGCATCTGACTCTTCTGACTTGGCTACTAATTTAGTACAGGTCAATACTGGGCCTAAAACTTCAAAGGCCTCAGACAACAAGGCACCCCAAGGGGATACTGATGGAAGGACACCAAGACAATATGCTTCTTTTTTTGACAACCAGTCTATGCGGCAGAACGACATAATGCTGTTCACCTTGTATATAAAGGGGGTTTAGAGAAATTTCCTGACAGGGTGTTTGTGGGGAAAACACTATTGAAAGAATGTTTACAGTTTCAAATATCTGAAGTGTATGCTCTAATACATGTTTTTGGAGAGTCCACTTTCGATATTAGTTTCAAATTGGGATGTGGACTTGAAATATTTTAGGAAAGATATCAAAAAGTAAAAAAACACCCCATTATGGATGCCTTTTGAGGTAATACCCTTGACTCAACCTGCTCATAGGATGGTCACGGTATTATTCCGCAGTGAGTGTGTGAGTGTCACAGACCTGGTATTTTGGTTAAAGCAGCGATGCACTGTAGTGAAGAACCCCAAAGCCATATTCGATTCAGAGAGTATATGGACTAGTGTCTGGAGAATAAGAGTTATTTTACAGTCACAGGACCAAGGATTACAGCACCTGCCAAATTCCTTTTTTTTCAGAGAGAGACAGGGGGGTGTTGTTTTATCAGGGACAGCCCTGAACCTGTTACAAGTGCGGCGCTCTGGGGGCACATAAGCAGCAACTGTGATCAGCTTTGCTGCACTTTATGCAACTCCTTAGGGCATACTAGTGGGCAGTGTAAAGAAGTAACAACCTGCAATCTTTGTGGGACTCAAGGACATGCTTACACAAAATGTCCAAAAGCTGTGCACTACGCAACAGGGGCGGCAGACTGTGAAGAACAGAGATTGCTGTCCTCTCTAGCACAGAGACAACATACCACAGACTGACAGGGTTTGACTGATCCCAAACCTGCACAGGACACATCCTTAGTATTAGGGGTTAAAGCTGCATGATGTACTTCAACACCAGAGTTATGTCCCAGCACAGAGCCCATGGCTCTCCCCCTGCAGGCAAAGCCAGTTCCTAATAATGGGTTAGGAGGTTCCATGGGTGGAGGAGAACACCCTTTGATACAAAATGTTCCTGATGTACCCCTACATGTGCAAGACATGGACACAGTCACAATGCCCCCTCACCCCTGCCAGAAGTACAGCAGGAGAGCCTGAAAAAAAACATGCCTAGGAGGTGATCTAGTAGGACACAACCAGCTTCCAAAATGCCCAAAATAACTGAAACCCCCATCTCCCATACATTTCAAGCCTTTTTTGAACAGCAGGATAGGGGAGACATTGATTCAGATAATTCCTCCATTGACTCAGTGGTCATGGAAGGGACATCGGGGCAGAAATGAGTGATTCAGAATTCCATCAGGATAGTACTGCAGTACATAAGACTGTTGTAGCTAAACATTCCTTGGAAGTCAAGGCCAAGAAAAAAGGGAAACCCCCGTGAATGATTTTTCCCTCTTTTATTTATTTATTTATTTATTTATTGAATTTTGATGACCGGGTAGGCCCACTGGGCCCCGGAGGTCCCTTTTTCAGGGGCGACCTGGGTGAGACAACAAATTACAGGTAACAGATCAGTACAGTCATGTAATTGTAAAGTATTTAACAGTAAGAATACATAGGTTTACAGGCGGCAGGTAGTGTAAGACATGCAGACAGTAAGGACATAGAGGCTACACATAATGAGACCGTTTTATTTGGTTTAAGTTGTGCAATCTTTACCTACTCTTAGTATGACGTATCCTTCATCTATTCTTATTGTTAATGTCAACAGTATTAAGACGCATTTTAAATGGGGCTGTGTTTTTTCACACCTACGGGAAAATACTACAAATGTTTATTTTTTACCGGATACTAGACTACATACAGTTACTGAATTGTCTAAAGCAATACAAGACTGGTATACGGGAGTTTGTGTTTGGAAGTCTAAGTAATTAAACCTATTGATCTGGTTCCAGGGAAAATACTTTTATTAGATGTCAAAATCCATGTTGCATATTACAGATTAATCAATGTATACGCCCCCCCAAATGAAAACTGACAGAATTGCGGTCTTTACACAAATAAGGCCATATTTACATACATCGAAGAATATAATCTGGGTGGGGATTTTAATTGTAGCTTGTCAAAAAATGATAGAGGAAGGAAGACTATCACTCAGAAGGTGTTTTGTGGCATGTCCTATTTACAGACTGCTATTGGGACAGCTTCACTAGTAGATGCATATTTTTCCGAACATAGTAGGTCAGACCCAACCTTTCAAAGGGGGAGTACTGTGATGAGGATTGATTTCTTCTTTATAAATAAATCCTTGATTATTCAGTCAGCCATGGTGGAATCAGTAGAGTACTCTGACCATAAGGAACTATCATTACGATAGGTATTGGCAGACAAAAATTTAGCCCTGGCATGTGGAGGTTAAACTCCTCACTTATCCTGTTAGAACAGGTAAAGCAACAACTTTCATATTTTATTATCAACAACAACTCATTGTTTGTTTTCTTTGAGAACCCTGTAGTCTGGTGGGAGGGTACTAAGACACAATTAAGGTCCCTGCTCATCTCTGTCGGCAGGGGTTATAGTGATATTGACAATTTGACCTATCACAATAACAGGAGGTGATTACAAACTCTTATGAGTCTTGCTCATACCACTAGACATGATTACACCTCTCAAATCCAGAAAGTCAGAGAAGATTTGCAAGCCTTCCATTCTAAACAGATTGTTACTCTACATATGCAGCAAATGTATGGAATGCAGGGGGAAATGGGACAGCGTTTGTCCATTCCTCAGCTGTAAGAGCAGGGTGAAGAAAATGAGAATTAAGGAATTATATGATAAATTTAATCAGATACATAATACAACTGAGGATATTTTAAATGGAGTGTATGAGCATGCAGTGTCCTTGTTTCAGGCAGCACCCTTTGTGACCACAGAACCACTAAGTTTTTGCCCGTATAGATGTGCCAACTTGTGCTGCAGAGGCAGCACTTGAGATGGTGTGATCTATTACTGCAGGGGAGGTGGCTATTCATACTTTAAATACTGGGAAAGCACTGGGAAGAGATGGCCTTATGGCCATGCTATATAGCTTTTTGGGACCTGAGATTTCTCAGAAATTGGCAGACACTTTTAACCATCTACTAAATAACACTGAAGTTCCTTTTCATATGTCAGTGGGGGTGCTCACTATGTTCCATAAAAAGGGGGATAACAGACAGATTACAAATTGGAGACCTATTAGCCTCCTTAATTGTTATTTTAAAATTTTGGCTAACATTTTAAATGTAAGGTTGTTGAAGGTCACTCTGGAGTTACTTTCCACAATGCAGTCTTGTGCTATACCCAGTAGATCTATATCAGATCAGCTGATCTTGCTGAGGGATATTTTTCAGATGGATGCTCACTCCAGAGTAACCAGTATGGTGGTCTCCTTGGATCAAAAGCAGGCGTTTGATGCTGTGGGGCATGATTTTTTGTGGTTCACCTTACAAAGGTATGGGATTCCACAACTGTTTGTTGCATGGCTACAAATGCTTTATAGTAATGCTATGGTGGTACCACAAGGAAATGGATTCAGTGGCCCCGTGGTGGTTATAAAGAGTAAAATGTGACGGGGTGCCCTATTAGCCCCCTGTTGTATGTTTTTGCAATCAACCTCTTGTTAGAAGCACTTAATAGAACCACTGAGATTCTCCCTATTCATCTCCAAGTGCATGATTTGCCTTTTACGGCACTGGCTTATTCGGATGATGTATGTCTTTTAGTTAAAGATGACACATATGTCACCACGGCAGTACAGGTATGTCATTCATATGGTGCAGTGTCTGGGGCTGTGCTTAATATGGAGAAGTGTGTAGGATGGGAGTTGGGATGTCAGATTACTTTTTTCAGCAGATAGCAGGAATTTCCTTTACTCAGGACAATATTCAGATTTTAGGTCCAATTCCCAACAGGGCCATTTAGATTTGCTAAATTGGGATAGGAAATTGGATGAGGGGAGTCTTTTAGTTCAAAAGTGGCAAGGATGGAATTTTAGCAAGAGTAATTGGGTATTTCTGATTAAAACATTTTTATTGCCCATATTCCTGTATATTAGTAATATATTTCCTCCACCCGGAACCAGAGAGACACAACTATGTAACATTTTCTTCTAAGCTTTTTTGGGGAGTCGACTCAACCCAATTAAGAGAAATGTTTTATATTGTCCCCATAAAAGTGGAGGCCAAAATATGGTCAACCCTCTGTTATTTTTTTCTGCCAATTTCTGTATGGGAATTTCCACGCATTATTGCTGGATGTCCATAAAATATGGTCTGATATTCTGTTCTGCTTGATGCCAAACTGGTTCATGGCCTGGATCTCTCTGCCTTATAAAACGGGATTTCTATAATTATTATTTTACAGTTCCGGGGGGGGGCGCTAGACTATCAGGGATACGGGATCACTATAATTATTATTATATAGTTCGGGGGCCACTAGACTACCAGAGCTGGCTTTTTGCAGCACATGTGGCTGGAGACTTGTGGTTCAGAGCATGGGTGGGGGGATGGTAGCATGTTGGCATGTCTGGAGGTGGGTCTACAGGACCCCTGGGGGAGCAGCCATAGGTTACACCAGCTAAATGCTGGTGTAACTTACAATGCTGGATCTCCTCCGGGGGTTCTTGTAGAATATCAATGTGGGGACTTTGTGGCTGCCCTTCTAGAATGGGGCACATCTGCTGCCGTAAACCCCCTAGTGCCATGTTGCAGTGGGTTTATGTGGCATAACTGCTGTTCGAGGCAAGTGGCCTGCGACATGTCGTGGTCCACTTTGTAGAATCGTGCATGTCGCAACTGCTGGCATAAGTTGCTACATGAGCCATTCTACTTGGTACAACTGCTGTTACACCAGGCATAACCCTTCTAGAATATGGCCCATTTTTGTTAAAATAAAAATATGGAATATTGCTAGAGCTCATTTAGAAACTAACACAAAAAAACAAGTTTATGGACAAATTATTTCTACCCATTTTAAGGAGCCTGAGACATTTCTGAAGTGCTCCCCGATATGTGTTCCTGCTGTGCGACTTTTAGTTCAGGATTCTAGGATCCCTGCTAAATATCAAGATGCTTTTTGGTTGTGCTGCCATGAGCGCTTAAATGGAAAGGCAAATCAGAAACATAAGAAGCTGGATGAAAGTATTTGTTCCAGATAGTGTTGTGTACAGGCTTTGGAGACTATGGAGCATTTATTTGTTCTTTGTCCTTATATCACAGGTTTCTGGTCTTTATTAGCCACAGAATGGGAAGAGGGGATGTTTGCCAGAGTAACTTATTAGGATGCTTATATATATGGACACTATGGGGGTCTGGAGTAAATGGGATAGAGGTACTATAATTTGATTTTTGCTGTTATTAAGTGGTTTATATGGAATGCACAGTGTATCTTTACTCTACAACAAAAAGAGATTTCTACATTAGAACTGGTAATTAAGATCACTAAAGAACTCCAGCAGCTTTATTTGGGTGAAATGAAGTCTTTCAACAGGCAGCATTTAGATACTGTCTGGAGGAACTTACCTTGGATTATGGATAGTGATGTTCCAATTACATGAAGTATAGCTTTTGCTCTTGTTTATTTTTTTCCCCAGCATTACCTGCTTAATCTATACGACTTTGTATTAGTTTTGGTATTTGTGTTTGTAATGATTACTGTATATTTTTCCTTTTTTCTGTATGTTGACTGTATAAATTTCAATAAAACAAATTCCCCTACTCTTTTTTTTTCCAGTTATGGGAACGTTTCTAACACTAAAATCAATGTTGAGAAATCCTAGGGCCTTTTTATTGTCCCAGTTAAGCAATACCCGGCTACCATCGCAGGGATTACTGTCTCCTCAGGCCCTTTTAAGATACTTGCCATTTCCTTTGGCTCACAGAATTGTCCCGAAGAAAACTGGGAAACAGCCTAAAGGGGGTGGAACTAAAGGTACAAAGGTGGAAAAGTTGGAGACTCTCCAAAATTAAAAGAATATATATCATCAAAATATTTATCATACCATGTTTATTATATACAGCTATGGTCCACCACTCCCAATGGTTTTGAGACATGATTGTCTGCATGTTTTTTCTCTATGCAATGGGGCAGTAGGCTGAACCCCATTAAGCAATGTTTTACTTATTTATCTAAAGCACAAGGGGAACTAGGTATGATAAACCCCATTATTTTTTCCATGCATTATTTCTCTCTCAAAACTTGAATATAGGGATTCAGAACCCTGAGGCACCTCAACATCTATGGATTCTAAACAATTTACTCAGTTTCCTTGTTTTATGGAATACAGTCCCATCCAAACTCTCTAATCGCACCTATGTCCCAAAGTATTTCAAACCTTGTGCACAAAAAATATTAAAATGGGCCATTTCTAATACTATGGTGAGGGAAAATGCTTGGGTAAAGTTGTATAAGACAATTTTGGAGAAGATTTATCCTGTTGAACCAGATTTTGATAACTGTCCTGTTCTTCTTAAAGGGTCTGTCCTTAAGCAGTTAAATAATGATAGAGTTCCCCCACATATGTGGGAAGTATTGTGGCTAGTGGTGGGCAAAGTCGGCTCAATCTCTCTGAGGCAGTTAAGACAAAGGCGGATTGGTGGAGTGCTCTGCAATGCGAAGCGGAGTACTTTGCGTTATAATGAGGAATGCGAAGTCCATTAGAAATTATGACTGCGTGTTACTCTGCCTTCCCAGGCCACTACTCTGCCAATTTATTTATTTTTTTATATTTAGTACCTTATTAATTTTTGCCTATACATACAAAAGTAACTTAGCACAATCTAACATATAAGCACTATGTCAATGTATGGTTGACTGCTGGCAATTAAACAGAACAATGGTAAAGAAAATCACAAAATAAATCACTCAAAATTAATATTAATAATAATAACACCCCAATTACCTCTCTCAGTAACTCACCCTCCCAAACTCCCCCAATTCGGTAAATTTTCTTAAATAAACATCAGGGAGGTGATTTGAGGTTCATTGACAAAATAAAGAGCAACATGACAATCTTTGACTCATTCATTTAAGTCTCCTTATATAATTAGATCACATAGATCCAAGAAAAATATCTAGGAATTTACAATAGTTGGAGCTGGGAATAGAATAAGGACCAATGTTTGTGGAATTTAGTCCATGCACCTGTTGCCCATGTTATAGCTCTTTCTGCTGCAAAGGCTGTTAGTAATTCCTGGTACCATTTCAAAAATGAGGGGTACCAAGTGTCTTTCCAGTAGCACAAGATTATTAACTTACTAACTAATGCTATTAGGGCCATATTATATTTATATTGGGTTTTAGGAATTCACAAGTAATCCCCCAACAAGCATATTTCAGGTGTGAAGTATGGTAGTAAAGGGAAGAATGTCTTGCAATTTATTTTGTACAATTTGCCATAGCTCTTTAGATCTTGAACAAGACCATAGTTTGTGAAACAATGATCCGGTTTCATTTCCATATATATCACGCTGTTGCGATGGTGCTTTGCCCATCCAGAATAACCTAACTGGAGTATAATATAGGTTATGTAAAGTATTGAATTGGAGAAGGCGTAACCTATCTTGTTTAACAAGGTTGATTAGCATTAACCCAGATCTGTTGCCAGAAGGATGGAGATTTTTCTATATTTAGTACTGATTTCCAGTAAAAGGCTAACTGAGAAACTGTTTTCTGAATCTGAGGGTTCAATTCTTTATTTATTTCTGAAAGGGCTTTGGGCAAGTTTAGTTAAATCTTGAAACCATGTTCCTGCCTGAGAGGACTATGGAGTAGGGCCTAAGGGTTTGTCTACTGAGGATCTTATTTGTGTTAATTTAAAGAGCTCCTTTGAAGGCAGTTTAAATTTAGTTTGGATCCTAAATGGGGATAATAAAGTTGCATCTGAAGTTAGGTCCTGGATCACTGTCTCCGTCGGTAAAGGACAAAAGGCATCTGTAATTGACTTGCCAGCTATTCTAATGTTTGGATTATTCCTTAGTGGTTGCATGAGGTCATGGACTTGATTTAGCTCAAATCTATGACAGAGCTGTACATGTGCCTGTAGGCCCCAGCCCACAGATGTATCTTCAAGGTTTTTAGGAATACATGATTGAGTAAGATAAGGTGAAGCTTCCAAGGAGATGTTATGCTTCCGAAGTAGTATGTGCTCAATTTTTTGCCAGCCTGGTAAATACTCTAAGTCTGGATTTGGAAGGCACCTTTTTAAAAGTTTGGAGGTATGGATCGCAAGGTAATATAAATAAAAATCTGGAAGTTGCAAACCTCCCACCTTCTTATCTCTGGTTAGCTTTGCTTATGCTCTCCTTGGGGGTTTACCCTGCCATACAAACTGAGAACATATTGAATGTAGCCCTGTAAACCATTTGTTTGGTAATAGTAAATTAAGCATAGATAGTGGATATAGGAGACGGGGAAACACCATCATCTTCACAAGGTTGACTCTTCCCCACAAGGAGAAAGGCATGTTCTGCCAGTGTTGAAGGTCCTCTGTCAAGCTCTTAATTAGGCAATCTAGGTTAAGGGCTACTCTGCCAATTTTAAGGTGAAGTGCATTGCTGGCAGTGCACTTCACCTCACTTCACCTTGTTTTTGAGCTCTAAAGGCAAATTTTACAGTGATTTATGAGATTTCAGGTCACATAGGCTCTATATTGATCTTCAGAGCCTCAGTTCGGGGTAGTATGAATAGGAAGGAGTAGGAGACAGTATGCTCTGATAGCTGTCTGTGATAGGAATCTTGTAAAAGCTGTTCAAAAAGCATTTTTGATTTTTTGGGGAGATCCAACTTTATCAGTTGTAGGAAACTCTCCTGTGCTCATATCATCGAGCGTTTTTGTCAGTGTGTGGATTTTGAATGTTAATTTACAACATTGAGTGTGTGTGGTGAAAGACAGTGAAAGTCTGCTTTGGGAGAGGGGCATATCTGTGGTGTAGGTAGATTTAAGTTGGAGAAATAGTGATTTCTTTGGTTTTTGGTTATATTTTTGTTATATAACTGACTGTGTTAATGTAAACATAGTAATATTGTCAGTAATAGTAGAAATTTTCTTGCTGTTTGTTCTGCGAATGTGGTGCAGCAGTTCATAAGGTCAGGTTGTTTAAATTACAAATTTACAATACGTAACGTGGCATAGTACTGAACTTTTGCATTTGCGTCGTATTCTTCATTCAGCATTGTACACAAACTGTTCTGTGCTGTGTGTGAGCATGTGTGCCCAGTGTTACGTGCATCAAATAATACACCTTTTATTGTGACACGGACTAGTGTAATTGCAACTAAGCGCAGCAGTGTGAACCTGCTATCCACTGCAGCTACCTGATTTTGTGCTGCAATAGTGGTATCTGTTCTTAGTTTTGCTGTTTGTAGTGCTGTAAAAATCAGTACTGCCTGTGTTCTGTGCCCCCCAACCCCCACATTCAAAATGTATTTTTTACCAGACTGGATTGTTTTTGTGACCTTAACATCACCACTGGTTACAGAAGTTATATTAATTCCATGACAGTCTCAGAGTGGTCTCTTATCTGTTGCTGAAGCCACAGTTGTTTATTTGGCTTCACATCCAGCCAGCATCCCTCCAATCAGAAAGTGAATGTATCAAAATCTGAATTTGGTAATAATATTTGTGGTTGATCCCCCAAAATGCCTGCAAAGAGACATGCAAGCAAAGCTGTTTCTTGCCATGGCAATGTTGGCAGTAAGATGGTCTGTGGGCATGGTAGTAGTACGCAGATGCAGAAATGCATTGCTGATGTGAGGAAAGGTATTCCTCCTGCAATGTTATTTACAGCTCAATCAGTAGCTTCACTCATAGTTGGAGGAGATGATGGTTTCCCAGCTGGTGGTGTTAGTGTTACTGGTGTTAGTGGTGGTGGAGGTAATAATAGTATTGTTGCATCAAGTTCTAATTCCGACCAGTGTACCATTTCCAAAACTATTGAGTGTGAAACAGTGCAAGTGAGTGGCAACGTAAGATGATGTCATACTTCCCAGTAACATCCCAGCAACTGAAACTGAGGATTCTGATGATCATGTCAACGATAGCATACAATGTGATATCCCATCCACCGTGGCACTTAACGTCATGCATTTTCCATGCAGTGACTCACAGTGTGGTGAAAAAATATCAGATGATGGTGGTGTAGATGCTGATGATGAATGTGATGATGATAATGATGTTGCTGTTGTTGCAACATGCAGTCCACATGCTAGCATCCAAGCAGAAGATGTGGATGTGTGTGATGTTGATGAATATGATGATGATGTAATTGATCCCAGTTGGGAACTGGAGAAAAAGAAATTAAAAGTGGCTGTGTCTGAGTCTGTTTGCAGGAATCCCCCCCTGTAAAAACTTGTGATCTACTGCTTTTAGTTGATGACGATGATGATGACCCAGTAATCAATATGATAGGTAGACGTGGTGGTCAGTTGCAGTCCTGCTGTGCAGTGCCAGAAACATCACGTATCCCCCCCCACTTCAGTGCTTAAAATAACAGACTTAAATAAGCCACATCATCATGGACATGTTAAAAGCAAAGCATCACACTCCCTTGTTTGGGATTTTTTTGTTCAAGATGCAAATGGTGATTCAGTTGCAATCTGCCAGGTTTGCCATGTGCATGTGAGTCGAGGTATAAAGGGGAGCCATCTGGGGACAGGAGGACAGCATATGCATCTTAAGAATAGGCACTTGGCTCTGTGGACCCAGCACAAGCTGGCAGCTAATACCACAGTGGGGCGTTCACCCGTGTCACCGGCAACCATAGCCAGCATGTTATCCCCTTCCATGACTGTTAAGCCCAGTAGGAAATTAAACGTGTGCAGTAGTACGGTAATAAGAGCAGAGGATTACTACAGGCATGATGAGGTGCAGGACCACAATGATTTTGAAATGTTGTCCAGTGCTGGTGAGAGCAGCAGTCTTTGTGGTGGTGATGGTGGTGATGGTGAATGCAATATGTCTAGTGCAAGTGGTACATCAACCCCAGTTGGCAAATCTGGCAAAATAACATAATTTCTGGGTTTGTCATCATCACCTGTGCAGCCGTTTTCATCAAATGTCCATACTCCATGCCCTGCCAATGTTATTCATCACAGAGTACAACCGTTTGTGATCAACAACACACCACGTGTAAAACGTTTAAGTCAGCCCACGTTATAGAGTGTTTTTGCACATAAGCTGAAGTACTCCCCGAATTATACAGTGTCACATGAACGCAATGCTGCTCTAGCGGAAATGCTGGCAATTGATCTTTTGCCCTTCTCCTTTGTGAAGAATGCTGGATTCTGGCGATTTGCTGCATGTGCCTGTCCAAAATGGAAAGTCCCATCCAGGACATACTTTTCTACCCGTGCTGTCCCTGAGTTGTTCTGCACTGTGTCCGACTCAGTATGACATGCCCTTCAACATTCCACCTCTCCATTCATCCATTTAAGTATGGATATGTGGACAAGTGGCAGAACAGCAGGGTGTTCATATCAGTGTATAACTGCACACTGGGCGCAGGTGCCGAGGGTTGTTTGTGATGTTGCCAGTGTGAATAATCAGTGCAGTAAGGTGGATTGTCGCATAAGCAATCTTGCTGGAATTTGACAGCATGCAATGATTGCTATGCGCAGTGTGACCTGTTCACACACTGGTGAGAACATGTTGGACATGGTACTGACTGAAATTGACAGATGGCTAAACCCTCTGACCCTGAGAGCTGGGTTCATAGCAAGTGACAATGGGTCAAATGTGGTGAAATGCATCACTAATGGTGTTTTTTTCGTGTTCCATGCGTGGCCCACTGTTTAAATCTTGTGGTTCACGAGTTTCTGCAGCACCTTGATATAAAGGAAATGCTGACCGTTGCATGACATATCTGCTCTCACTTTTCAAGATCTGGAAAGGCCCATGACCAACTGCGGTAGTTGCAGATACAAAACAGCCTGCCTCAGCACCACTTGAAGCTGGAAGTTGTCACCCGATGGAACTCCATGTTATGCATGGCAGAGAGGTTGTATGAACAATACAAAGCCATCTCAGAATATCTTGTTATGCACACTAGCCGTGACAGTTCCAGGGCCTCCATGTCTATGACGACTGAGCAGTGGCACCTCATGGACTCTGTAATAACAATTTTGTGGCCTTTTGAACATGCCACACAGGCAGTGAGTGGCAAGTCTGCCTCCATTAGCCAATCAATTCCACTGCAGCGGGTGCTGAGTCAGACATTGGTGAATGTACAGCATAGCCTTGATGTTGCCGCAGACGACGTTATGAGCCTTCAGTGTAGCGACAACTTTGCCATAGCAATAATGCTGGACCCACAATACAAATGTGGAATTGCATCAGTACTGGAGGGAGGGCCTGAACAGGTAAAAAACATCAGTGGTCAACTGGTGCGCTTGGTTCATGGGGCACCGAAGTCACATGCCAAGGTCAGCAAACCTTAGCAGCATAATCCAGCTGAAGATGTACCTGGAGGACCATTAAGCATATCATGCAAGGGGAAGGGGACTGTAGTTCCAGGTGGGCTGTCATCCAAAGTGGCTGATATCAACCTGCTTTTGGAGGCTTTGTCCCAAGTGGGTATTTGTGAAATAAATGATTCGGGAGAACAGGATGATGCATCAACAATTGGACTTAGTGTGGCACAGAGAATGGTTGAGTCATATTTGTCTGAGAATTGGCATCTGACAATAAGTGAAGATCCTCTTTTGTACTGGAGTGGAAAGGTCAGTGAATGGCCAGAGCTGACTGCAGTGGCACTGAAGTACCTCACATGCCTACCCTCCAGTGTAAGTGTTGAGAGAGTATTCAGCTTAGCAGGTGCAATAGTCAGGGATCGTCGGACAAACCTGTCTCTTGCAAATGTTAGTTTGCTTATGTTCATTAAAATGAATGAGAGACACATACCAGCACTGACTACAGCCTCGGTATTTGTACCCCGGCCTAGTCATGGTGGTCTTGCTGATATGGAAATGGAACATCCTGGTGACGCTGGCAGTGGCTACCTGAAACGGCCTACCACTGACGTATATGATGACACAATGGAGAAAGAATTTCCCAGTGGTCAGACTTCAGACATCGATAACTGTGTGGGCAGTTTTCTTTATGAGGATGATGATGTGGTTAATGTTGGCAGGTTTTAACTGAAGTATTTAAAAGGTGGTGTGCCCCCCCGGACCACCACCACCGGGACTTATGTTATCCACTGTCACTACTGCCACCATGAGTCTGTCTGTCCCCCCTGGGCCACCACCATTGGGACTGATGTTATCCAAGTCTGCCACCATGAGTCTGTCTGCCCCCCATGGACCATCACCACCAGGACTGATGTTATCCAAGTCTGCCACCATGAGTCTTTCTGCCCCCCATGGACCACCACCACTGGGACTGATGTTATCCAAATCTGCCACCATGAGTCTGTCTGCCCCCCATGGACCACCATCACCGGGACTGATGTTATCCAAGTCTGCCACCATGGGTCTGTCTGGTCCCCATGGACCACCACCACTGGGACTGATGTTATCCACTGCCACCACTGCCACCATGAGTCTGCCCGGACCACCACATCCATCAGCCAGAGACAGAAAACTTCTTAATATTTAAACCATAAATTGAGTATGTGTACTCATGTTTGTTATGCTGCTTCACTTCCTTTAGTTGTATGTTTTGTTTTCTGTAGCTTTTCAGAGCCACAATGGTAAAACACAGTACACTTCTTTTGTTTCTTTTACAGGGTAACAAAAAAAGGCTTCATTGCTAAAACTCATTGGGAATGATACTGTAACTGTACTGTACAGAGACGAACCAATGTAATATCCATGTGAAATCCATTCTGGTAAGTATGAAGATTTTATTTCATCCATTTCATTGTTTTGTAAAGACTGCAGCAAATATTGCACACAGGTTGTGTTAGTTGACAAGATGTTTCTTTGAAATGTAACTTGACTTTAAGGATTGAGATTTGAGAACCAGGGAGGGACATATAACAATTAAGTTGTAAGAAGTCATTCATTTCTTTTTTATAGGAAACTTCCAGATACTTTGTTGTTCTGACAAAGTGGCCTTATCCAAACAAGTTCTTCAATATCAGGCCCCCCTCCGGGCTGGGGCGCACATGCAACATGCAGAAGTCATTTCATTAGATGACCATGAGCATCATTAACAACCAGACTCGAGAAGGATGCAGATGAAATCTGTGAAGCAGAAAGAAAATAAGAAACCATTACAGACAAACCTGCAAATATGCTTCCCCCACCCAAAAAAAAAAATACTTAGCTTCATGTGCTTGACAGTTATCCATTGCAAATTTCTATGCAAAAAGTTCTAATTGAGCACTGGAATGAGCACACCAACAGTATCTGTGACCTGTGATACAGAACAATACCATGAGTACATGTCCATGTCAACCCCCCTCACCTACAAAATACAGAAACATATATCTATATATACATATATACATATATATATATATATATCAACTCACCAAGGCTACTAATAGTGTACAGACAAAGGGCACCCTTCCATCCAGTTGAGATGATCACATTGCATTTCTTCATATCTCAGCACACATTGGACCAGCAACAGTTCGCTCACAGTCATCATTTTATTCTGGGGCACTGCGTGCATAATTGACTGCGCAATAAATTCTGGGGTACTTTGCATGTGCTGAAACAATCCCATTTCACTGTGTTACCACTTGTCAATTTTCTGCACACAAGGAAGATGCATTTTGGGCCTGCAGAAAAAATCTGGGGACTCTATGCCACTTTTGTGTGTTCTGTGATTATTGCTGTGAGCTCATGATGTCATACTGACATTTTTAAAATTAAAGCAGCATTGCAAGAATGTACTTTTTTATGCTACTTTACATTGCCACAGCCACCACTAATTACCTCCGAGTCGTGACTTGAATGATACGATTCTTTTCACAATTTATTTCTGCTTTACTTACTTGACTACTTTTTTCATGTATGAAAAAAAAATTAGCATGTCTTCCAATATTGTTCGGACCAGCTTTATATTTATTTGCAGCTGCTTTTCAATAACTGTTATTCCGTGGTGTCATAAAACACTGCCTGATGCATAACTGTTAATTAACAACAGAAGTGATATATAACAACTACTTGATGTGATGGAGAAAAGCAGAGGAAAACAATAACAAAGACCTGGTCAGCACCAATTTAAAAGGAATGTTCCTTTCATTATTTCACACATGAAAAAAGGCAGTACAGCAGACTCAACTACTGGAAATTCTCGTGTCATTCCAGTCAGTCAGGATGTAAGTAAAGGAAGTTGTAACATAGCATTAAAAAATATAGGTCAGAGTTATCAACAGATTGTAGTGCTGCTGCTTTATAGTCACTCAGCACATTACATAGTTATGGTGATGCACATAAACTACTATGTAGAGGCATTACTACCACTGGAATATTTCTTGCTCCACAAAGTGCAATATATTTCTGTGAAAACCACCCATAATTTCATTACAGTGAGTCACATGATGGAGGAATTCCCGTTCTGAAAATCTACCAACATTCTGCCTCCCTTCTCAGCCATGTTAGGATGTGATGGCAGGGAGAGCGCATGAGTGTGCTTCTTACAGTGAATATCCAATTGTCCGGCAGCTATCCCAATGTTTCCTTATGTTATAGTGAAATGTGGGATGTTTCCACTAACAAGGCTTTTCTTACTGGAAACGTGCCCACACATTTCACCACAAACTGACCATTATAACATAAAGAAACATTTGGAAACCTGTCGGACAATCAGATATTCAATGTAAGGAGCACGCACACGCACTCTCCCAGCCATCACGTCCTAATGTTGCTGAGAAGGGATGCAGAATGTGAGCAGATTTTCAGATTGGGAATTCCTCCATCATGTGACACACTGTAATGAAATTGTGGGTGGTTTTCACAAAAATGCATTGTACTATGTGGTGCAAGAAAGGTTCCTCTGAAAGGGAAAATGTGTATGATTAAACAATAACAAACAAAAAACACACAAAAAAGTACAACACAGTAGTGGGGTGGGATCAGGGGTGGGGTGGGTGTGGGGAGCAGAAAACAATCTCTGCACTTACTATGGTCGTGAGATGCCATGGTGGTCCAGCAGCAGGTGCAGCATTGAAAGTATTTGCTGCTGCTGTGCTTCCACTTTGTTAACCTGCTGCTCCAAAGCAGTGAACCGCTCATTATTTTTCTCGAGCGCTGCCCACACCAGGCCAATGTTAAACAGGGTTGCAGGGACTGTGGTGGAGTCCACTGCAGTGGGGAATCCAGGTAGTATGGTTGGTCATGGACAGAGTGGTACTTGTGGCTGTGGTGGTGGTGGTGATGGAGGAGCAGCTGCTATAGTAGTTCTCCTCCTCCTGCTGTGGTGGTGACTGCTGCAAGGCACATCTCCCACCCCAGCAGCACCCTCGGCCACTGCCATGGAAGGGCCAGCAGGTGGATGCCTGACCCCTTCTGTTGCAGCTTGCTACTCTGCCCTGTGGTAGTTCAGCATGTGGGTGTGCTGGCCACCAGTCCCCAAATGTGTCCTGGGGGGGCCACGGCGCACCAGCACACCATACACACACAGCATTCCACCACTGTCCTGTCTCCCCCCACACAATTAAAAAACTCCCACAATGGGGAGCGGCAGGGGGGAACAGACACAGTCCTCACACATCGGGCACGAGTACCACCACCACCTACAATTTCCAGGGCCACCTCCTGTGGCTGTGGAGGGGGTGCTTCTGGAGTCCCAACAGCTGCTGCTAGAGGTGGTGGTGGTAGTGGTGATAGTGGCGGAGAAGGTGGACGCGCAGCAGCCACCAGTGGCACTGGTGGTGCTGCTGCTGCTGCTCCTGTTGCTTCAAAGGGGGAAGAAACACTGGCCAGGAGTCTGGAGCGGTCCTACATCACATGACCACCCCACTCCCCACGGTTCCACACTCCTTCCCTCCTACCGCACCCATGGGCCAGCGACTTGCCTTCCCCTATGTGACCCTCCATCCTTCTGAAGTCCACGGGATGACACACACACACAGACAGTGGACACACACACACACAGTCAGTCACACACACAAAACAAAACAAAAGTTATACAATAAAACACTAATACAATACAAAAACTAAATAAAATAGCTTTTAAAAATAGCTGTTTTGTTCTGCGTTCTGGCACTGAAAAGTAATGAAAGGCAAGCAAACTCCTCTCCTCTCACATCTGCTTTCTCCCTCTACAAATGCAAAGGAGAAAGTGAAACTGCTTCTCTGACTCACTTCCTTCCTGCCTGGCTAAAGCATGTGACTTACAAGCCATGTGATGTGCCTATTTTCTTCTCACTTTGCCTTACTTGGCATTAAGCATAATGGCAACACGAAGTGGTAATAATAACACAAAGTGAGCACTTTACAGGGTCCACTTCATTTTGTGCTCCATGGACACGAAGTGCCCACTTCGCATCCACTTCACAGGCAGATTAATAATTCGCTGCACTTCTAATTGTGGCTTTTGGCCTATGGCAGACTAAATATAAGAGGAAATGCAAAACACAAAATGATGAGTGAAAGGCATTGTCCTTACTCACAGTGTCAAGCTATGGAGGAAACCATGGATCATTTTTTTGTTTAAATGCTCCTATGTGAAGGGTTTATGGATTTTTTCAAGACAATAATGGGGTTTTAAATGGCTGTTAAATCTGGATTATCAATCTTTTGTTTTAGGTCACTGTTCACAACTTATTATCATGGCACATTAGTTGTCTTTTTTTGCTGCTTGAAATTTTATATTTGGCAAGCTCATTGCCAATGGGTATTGCAACAGAAGTTTATGTCTTATGATACTTTATATATGTTAGTCATGGAAGTAATGAGAACTGTTTACTTAAAAGATAAAGGCTTTAATACTTCCAAAAAAGTTTTTCAGTGGAGGAAAGGGCTGTCCACCTTTATTAAATATAAATAGGAGTCATAACCTAAAATGAGATAAATATAGGCATTTATGTAGTTTATTTCTTTTCCCTTTTTTCCCTCCCTCCATATGTTTAAGGTTTCCTTAGTGCCTGTTAAGTTATAGGATTTTACCTTCAATATATGTTTAAATTTGATATATATGGAAACCTTTTGGAAGGTTTTTTTGCCATATGAGAAATTATGTGTTTGATGTTTTGTTTTATTTGACATTTTTGTTTTGATGTTCTTTCAATAAAAACTCCCCTACTCTTTCCAATAAGTGCCATGGGATCCTTAACATCCACCTGATCTACCACCAATCCAGGCAGATGGGAACTCGGTTTAACGTCTCATCCGAAAGACGGCACCTCAGAAGTGCAGCACCCTCCTCATGCTGCACTACAGTGTCAGTATTAGGATATTAACCCAAATGCCAGATGTAGAAACTGAACCCACAGCCCTCTGATCTTCTGGCCTCAGAGGCAAGTGTGCTACCTACTGAGCCATTGACACAGTGGACTATTGTGAGTTGCTTGACCACCTGAGGGAATTCTGCGAACTTACCGGCACTATCATCTGCTGGTTTGAGTCTTTTCTCACCAACAGGAGGCAAAGGGTAGTGATGGGGAATTTCTCCTCCTCCTCCTCCTCCTCTAGCCTTCCATCATGTGGAGTACCCCAGGGCTCGATCTTGTCGCCAATGTTGTTTGCCCCTGGGACAGATCATTAAGAAGTATGGTCTGGGTTTTCACTGTTACGTAGATGATACCCAGCTGTACCTTTCCTTTGCCCTTGGAATATCCAACATAGTAGACGTGCTAGATACCTTCCTTGCCAAGATCAATGACTGGATAGCCTCCAGCTGGTTGTGACTGAACCCCGATAAGTCTGAGGTATTGGTGGTGGAGTCGAACAGGGCACATGATAGATTGGCCTCTGGTGCAGAAACAGGGCTTGTTCTTGGATCTGTTCCATTGAAGACCTCCTCTAGGGTGTGAAACCTAGGCATTATTCTGGATAGTGGATTGACACTTGAATCTCAGGTGTCTTCTACTGTCCATACCGTTTTTTGCCAAATGAGGAATATTGCCAGAATAAAGCTCCTAGTTCCACCTCTGGACCTCCTTGCCTTGGTGCATGCCTTAGTGATGTTGAGGCTTGATTACTGTAATGCGCTGTACCTCGGGGTCTCTGGGGGATCCCTCCACTGACTGCAGCTAGTGCAGAATGCAGCTGCCAGGCTGCTCACAGGGCAGCCAAAATAATGTCATATTACACTGGTGCTGCTTGAGCTGCACTGACTGCCAGACAGGTGGAGGGTCCTCTTCAAAGTGGGTTTATTCACCTTCAAGTCTCTACATGGCCTGGGCCCTGGTTTTCTGTTGGACCTTCTAACACCTGTTGTCTCAGTCCACTCCCTGCACTCCTCTTCTAGGGGCCTCCTTGCAATTCCCAGGATGAGATTAAAAATGGCCTGCCACAGGGCATTTAGTGTCTTCGGCCCCATCCTGTGGAATTCCCTGTCTCCAGCTGTAAGGGAGGCCCCTTCTTTAGAGGTATTCAAGGCCTGCCTCAAGGCCTTCTTGTTCAATTGGGCCTTCCCAGACCTTATTGTCTAGTTCTGCCTTGGCCTGACTGCTCCAGAAATACACTAGGCCACCGAAATCCCAGAGAGATAAGTAATTATTGGCTGTCTCATTTTATCTATATTTATGAAACTTACAAAAACATTTTTTTATGATGTTTTATTTTACTGTTTTTTTAGTATATTTATATTGATTGTTAAATTGTGTACGGTGCCCAGAGACTCAGGGATTGGGCATCTTTTAAATAAAATTTGCCTTGCCTTGCCTTACTAGACTTCTGTGAGGGATGGTGTCAAAGGCCTTGTTGAAGTCCAGATAGGCCACGTCCACTGCCCCCCCCAATCAACAACCTGCGTCACTCAATTGAAGAACTCTATCAAGTTTGTCTGGCAGGACCTCCCATGTGTGAATCCATGCTGTCTTTTGTCCTGCAGACCGCTGTCCACCAGGTAGTCCACCACCCTTTCCCTTATTCGTGCCTCCATCACCTTGCCCACCACCAAGGAGATGCTGACCAATAATTTTCCACCGCTCCATACTGCCCTCCTTGTGCAGTGGCACCACATCTGCCCTCCTCCAGTCTCTTGGCACACCCTGTCTCCATGGACAAGTCAAACAGTGTCATCAGTGAGGCTGCCAGCTCCTTCCTCAGCTCCCAGAGTACCCTTGGGTGCAAGTAGTCCGGCCTTATTGCCTTGTCTACTTTTAACCTGTCCAATTCTTCCCTTACCCTGTCTATGTTGAACATACAAGGATCCACCTCTTTTGTCTTCCCTGCCCTACCCCCCATCTCTGGTCCCCTACCCTCTCCCTTCTCCGAGATGACCGAGCAGAAGTAGTTATTCATCTCCTCAGCTTTCCCAAAATCCCCTTCCAATTGTATTCCTTCTGCCCCCCTCAACCTTACTATCCCCTGCCTTGCTTTTCTTCTATCCCCCACATACCTAAAAAAAGTTTTATCCCCCCTTTTGGCCCGCTTAGCTATATTCTCATCAGTATCTACTTTAGACCTCCTGATCTTCTGTGCTGCCACCCTCCTGTTTTCTTCATAAGACTCCCTGTCCTCTCCCCTTTGTGTCCTCTTAAATTCCCTGAATGCTCTTTTCCTTTCCCTGACTGCCCCTGCCACCTCCCTTGTAAACCAGAGTGGTCTCCTTTTTTTTTATTCTTCCTCACTTTCTTAAAGCAAATTTCAGTCGCCTTTAATAACCCTCATTTGATAGCCCTCCATAGTTCCTCAACATCCCCTATATTCCCCTTCCCTGCTATTTCTTCCTCAAATTGCCTCTGCATTTTTTAAATCTATCTTTCTGAATTCCATCCCCCTCATTCTAGTCTGATTTGTCTCCTTCCCCATTTTTACCCTGAACCTCACAGTCCTGTGATCACTAGTAACTAGTCTGTCACCCATCTCCACCTTTTCTACACTCTCCCCCTTTGTGAGGACCATGTCCAGCAGGTTTTCTCCTCTAGTGGGCTCCCTGATCAGCTGTTGCATTAATGCCCATTGTAGCACCTCTAGGATCCCCCTTCTCCTAGCGATACCACAGCCAGTATCCACCACACCATGTCAGGGAGGTTTAGGTCTCCCACTAGCAGAAGCTCCCCCTTGAGATCATCTTTGTTACTGCCTGTATCAGCTGTCTATCCCCTTCCTCCCCATTCATCAGAGGTCTGTAAACCACACCTATCCTTAATGATTTCCCAGTCCGTCTGTCAAGCGTTACCCACATGAGCTCTGTCTCCACTACCTCCTCCTGCCATTCCATTGCCCTAATGTTGTCCTTGACATTTAATGCCACCCCACCCCACCATCCCTGTCCTTCCTAAACAGTCTGTAGCCAGGGATAACTGTCTCCCAGACATGATGTTCTCTTCACCATGTCTCACTCACCACCACTATGTCCAGGCCTTCATTCACCATGATGGCCTCCAAGTCTGCCATTTTGTTCCCTAAACTCCTGGCGTTGACCGATAATCCCTTCCATTAGGATCTCCTCCCCCTACTGCTCTCCCCCACTAACCTTTGCTTGTTCTTGCTTTCTTCCAGCACTTTATCTCCATCCTGTGTGGGTGGGGGAGGCTGATAGCCTCCCATTGCTCCTGATAGTCTCAGATCCCAATGATGCCACCTAAATTTATTTTACATGTGGACCTGAGGCTACCTTTTCTCCCCATAAAGATGTTATCCTCTGGCCAACTCACCCCCCCATGATTTCCTAGCCCCATCACCTCCCTACTGTACCTTCACCCAGTGCTGTGGGTATTCATTTAACATAGACACATAGAAACATAGACTTTGAAGGCAGATAAGGACCGCTTGGCCCATCTAGTCTGCCCATTTCTCTACCTACAGGATAGGCTACAGATCCTAGTTAACCAACAGCCTATTTCTTCCTACCCCCCACAAGAATTGCCATATGTCTGTCCCATGCATTCTTGAATTCTCCCAGAGTTTTAAACCCTGCAACCACCTCAGGAAGGCTGTTTCATGCATCCACTACCCTCTCTGTGAAATAATACTTCCTCACATTGCCCCTGAACCACCCCCCATCTTTAAATTGTGTCCCCTTGTTTTTGCACATCTCTTTTTCTGAAAGATGCTACTCTCTTGGACTTTGTTGATTCCACTGAGGTACTTAAAAGTTTCTGTCATGTCCCACCTCTCCCTTCTCTCCTCAAGGGTATACATATTAAGTTCCTTTTTACAATTTAAAATGTGGTAAGTGAGATAAGCATGCTGCTGACAGAAGGCTCATTTTCAGAAGTGACCTGGTGGAGAGGGACTTGGGTAGGAGTAAACAAGCTTAAATATCCAATGTAAAAATATGCAGAGCAAAAATAAGCAGAGTGTAATCAGACAGGGAAGGCAACATATATACAGTGGAGTCACGGTGCTAGAATACTTGAAATGTAGTCAGATCATCAGTCAAAAACATGTGTAGCCTCCCCCCCCAACCCCCCCCAGCCACCTGGCAGGGTTGCAGCTGGTAGCTGGACTTAATGTGGCACTGTCAACCTTTTTTTCATCATATTATTTTTAGAGAAAAAGCAACATTTTATGCTTACTTTCTCTAAAATTCATTGATGTTGCTGGTTGTTTCATTTTTATATTGTAATAAAAAAGAATGCATTTGCAAACTGGAAATTCATTGCAGTATAAATGTGTGTGTGTGTGTGTGTCTTTGCAGAACTCTGTCAGAAGCTCCTGACAACAACTCTTTCTCCTGAAAAAGTTCAGCCACTCCATCCCCCTTTACAGACAGAACTAAGATTTAACCCTTGTTCCTAAGGGCATTTATTGGGATCGGAGACCATTTTCATCTGTTGTTTTTTATATTTTTTCTATTCAGCCTTTGTATATTTGCTATCCTGTGCTAGTGAAAGGTGGGGGCTAACAACACCTCTGTTTATCCACAGAATTGGGTTCACTGCTGGCTTTTCCACTCTGATGTATTTAATGTTCATAAAAGGTACAGCTCAGACAGCACTAGACAGTAAACTAAAGCTCTTTGTTTTTCAACATGTACAGGTACAGTGCCCACTTCTCCTCACCCATCCACTCACTGTGATGGATTAAGTGCTGGTAAAAGGTGAGGGACTGATACCACTTGAACTTTAAACCCTCTGGTAATCCACAGAGACAGCTATAGTGTGGTGGCAGGGACAGTGCTTGGTTTCCACACTGTCTGCATTTAGTCCTGGTGAATGGTGAGGGACTGCCAGCACTAGGAACTAAAGCCTTTTGCTTATCTACAGTGACAGGTACAGTGGTGACTGGTGAACAGTAAGGGACTGGCACTACTGGAGACTGAAGCCCTCTATAAATCCACAGAGGCAGATGCAGTGTGTAGGACAGATAGTCCAGGGTTTCCACACTGTGATAGATTTAGTGCTGATAAAAGGTGGCAGATTGATAGCACTAGAGGAGAAGCCCTCTGTTAATCCACAAGGTAGGTACAGCGTGGCACAGGGGCAGTGCGGGGTTCTCACACTGATGGATTCAGTGATGGTAAAAGCTAAGGGACGAGGGCAACCAACATTGACTTGGCTCTGGCCTTCTTTGTAAGCACTTTCAACTTTGCCTGTGATATCTTTGCTCCCATAACTGCTAGGAGGTCCAAAGTGAAACATGGCCCTTGGATCACCCCTGCCCTACTGTGGCAACTTAAGCAACGCTACAATCTTTGGCACCTTGCTGTTGCTACTGGCTGTTCAGCTGACAGGCAGTCCTATGCTGCCGCCCGCAACCAGTGCACCTGGGCCATCCGCAAAGCAAAGGCGAAATACTACCAAGCCTCTCTTACCTCTTCCTGGGGAACCCCAGGTGCTTCTTGGGACAACATCAAGCAACTGAATGGTCCTCCCAGTCCCCCTCTCCTTCTTTTCTCAACATCAATGGTACCGTCTCCTCTGACCCTGCCCTCATTGCCTCCCACCTCAATAACTCCTTTACCGACCTTAGCTCAGTACTTTCTGGTAACTTTTTCAGTCCACCTCCTCCATCTGTACCACCACCCATTGCCCACCCCTCTTTCCACCTGCGTCGTGTCACCATGCAAGAAGCTAGGCCTTACTTGCTAAAAGCCCTAAAAGTTAACACCATCGGTAATGACTCACTTGATCCCTGACTTTTACGTCAGGTCCTGGATCAGGTCCTCTCACCTATTACATGCATTTTCAACAAATCACTCTGTCTCGGACAATTCCCCTCTGCCTGGAAGATTGCCACAGTTTCCCCTGTCCATAAAGGTGGTGACAGGACTCTTCCGGGTAACTACTGACCCTTCTCAATCCTCTCCCCCCCGTCTCTAAGGCGTTAGAGAAAATTGTGGCGTCCCAAGTCTCTGACTACCTCTGTAAGTACAATGTTCTCTGCCCTGAACAACACTGGCTCATAGCAGGTCATAGTACCAATACAGCACTCCTGGAATTTTCCAATTTCCTCCATGCCTCCTTGGACTCTGGTGCCCTGGCTGGTGCTATATTCATTGACCTGTCTAAAGCATTCGATACCGTTTCGCATCCTCTTTTGCTCTCCACCCTCGACCTAATAGGCTTTGCCTCAGGACCTGTTTCCTGGTGCACCAGCTATCTCTCCGCCCGCTCCCAATGTGTGAAAGTCAACGGTACTCTCTCTGAAACATGCCCCATTCACTCTGGGGTGCCGCAGGGCTCAATTCTTGGACCCCTACTATTCTCACTCTTTCTTAACTCCCTACCCAGCAGTTGTACGGGTAAGATGCTTCTCTATGCTGATGATGCTGTTCTCGTTGCCTCCCACAATGACCCCATGCTGCTACAGAACTCCGTCCAACTAGTCTTTGACTCTGCAGCTACCTGGTTCACTGAGCACTGACTTGTTATCAACCTTAAGAAAACAAAATCAATGCTCTTCTCCCACCCCCAAAATAAGTACAGCAAGTTTCCCTTAGCTGGCCACTCCACACCCAATCTCGTCATTGACCAGGTGCAGTCCTATAAATATCTTGGTATAACCTTTGACCCTGCACTTTCATTCCATGGACATATATCTGCCCTAAATTCTGTCACCAACTCACGGCTAGGCATTCTTTACTGGCACAAGAAATGCCTCCCTCCTGATGCCCTCCACCTGGCTGTCACCTCCTCTGTCATGTCTCTCATTGACTATGGCCTTCCGGTCTATGGCTCAGCAGATCAGATTGCCCTCAATAAGGTTCGCCTCACAGTTAATAAGGCCTGCAGACTTATCACTGGTGCTCCCAGACTCACTCACACATGTGAGCTGTACACCCTGGCTACCCTACTCAACTTGGAAGAGCGACTCATGTATCAGACATGCCAGCTCACCTTTAAAGCCCTGCATGGCCTATCCCCATAGGCCTATCCAACTCCATTCGCCCGTGCTACCGACCCTGATTGCGCGCAGCTCATCAAGAGCTACCTAGTTATTCGAGAGCAGGACCCTCTCAAGGTCAGAGGGCATTCCCTACCGTGAGCCCCACTGGTATAACTCCTCCCTGCCAGTGTCTCAAACTCACTAACCTTAGCTTGCTTTAAGCCCAGGCTCAGAAACTTCCTGCTTAGCTCTCGCAAATGCAACTGCCGCTAGCCTAGTGTAAAAAATATATATATATATATACTCTGTTTGACAATGCTCACTGAGCTGCCCCCTCCTTCCTTTCCCTACATTCCTCCTCCCTATCTCCTCCCTTTACTCCCACCAGCTCTCCCCGACCATAAGTTTTGCACCTTTTGTTATCTTTTGCTTCGTTGGAGATTGTATTCTATTGTAACAAAATTGTAATTGAACTGTAACTTTTCTGTTTGTAAGTACTGTGTCCCTTGTACTACTGTTCTGATGTCCTCGTTGTGACGAGGTACCTTTGTAAATGAGCCTCTGGCTCAAAGGTTTCTAAACTGATGTTTAACTAAATAAATAAATAAATAAATAAATAAATAAATAAGGGATGGGCAACACTAGGGACTGCTCAACTGTCTTCATGTCCACAGTCTCTATTGGCAGGTCATTTTAGAAGGCCACCACCCTCAGGGACAAAATATGATTCCCAATGTTACCCCTAAACTTACCATCTATGACCTTTAGAGCATGTCCCTGTGTCCTGCTGGAGAACATATCCATATTTTCAGTCCTGTCAATACACCTGAATATGGGAAGACTGCGATCATGTCCCATCTCAGCCTGCTGTTCTACAGGGAGATGATAGTAACAACTACAAGAAAACTAAAATGTGGATGTTATCTGTTGGATCCTTCCAGGTATTCCTGTTCTGAAAATGTGTCTTCTCCTTAACAGTGATATCTAAACAGAATGCCAACTAGCATATTTGTTTGATTTTTTAGAACTGAATACATTCTCTTTGCTGCTGCTGCAGTAAATGTAACTAGAGGAAATATGAAGAAACTGATAGAGGGAAGCTTACAAAGCATGTCAGTAGGCATTTTATGCAACTGCATAGATGTGCAGAATGTAAAAATACTACATAAATTCACTGCCACTAAGCAAGTGACAGACCGGGGGAGAAATTTGTCAACACAAAAAAAGGGGTTTGGTCTGCACTCAGAGGGGAGTGAGAAGGTCAGTTTCCCAATGTGGGACAGTTACCCACAGGGTGTAAAAAATTAGGGTTTATTGAAAATATGACAGTTCATAATGTCTACAGAGCCCATATTAAAGCAGCAGTTTTGTTATCAAGGGAGAAGAAAAGGTGGGTCAGAATTGACAACCATCTGACATTTCTCACAATCCCCCATTCAAAAATGAATGCAGACACAGTTTAACTTGATGCAGTATGACCGCACCAATGAATTCAGTATCTATGTCAAGCTGGTATTTCTCTGCTTGCTATACCTGTTGCATTCTTCCGGCATGGTCTTTAAAGAGTACAGTACCACAATAAATTTTATTGACCGCTTCACTTCTGTCTGAGTGCACTCTAACCCTCTTTCTGCCCTGATATCATGATATTCAGGGCTTGATTAAGTAAAGCTGCATCCAAATTTCCTCCTTGTGGACCATGTGAAACTTTTTCAATGCCAAAAAAATACTAGCAATGCATTCCCTATCCTTGAATAAATTTAATATGGGGTGGTATTATACTTTGCACATTCTTGTGTTTAATGATTCTAATATGTTCACCTATTCTCTGTATTAATGGGCATATAGTTTTTCCAGCACACGGCTGACTCCACGGCAAACAGTGCATGTGTGAGTATCATGCATGCACAGTACTGTAATTGCTGCAGTATTAATTACAACAGACTCCGGTGCGGTGAGTGAACTGCATATTCTTTTCCACACTCTTGCCACTCCTAAAAGCTCTCCACAGACATATCAGCTCTGACCAGAGTTTGTTTAAAATGAGGTGTTTGGCATTTAATGAAGTGTGGCAGACCCAAATCTTTTGATATATGTCTAAACCTAGGTGAACAGAGAATATTCCAAGTACAAATATCAATGGGGAGGAGGGAAATGGATTTTGGTGACTCTTGAGCATAGCATGTGCACAGAGTTCCAAAGGTCTTGAATTTTGGGGCAACCCGAAAACATGTGAGCAAGGTCAGCCTTGTAATTACTGCATTTCCAGCAACTAGGATTGTTCAAGTATCACATAACAAATAGTTTACTATGGCTTAGATAAAATCCATGTAGAATTTTAAGCTAAATCAGCCTATCTTGCAGCTCCTTGAAGCTTTGGTTAGCCATACTCCTTGAGGCATCCCATTCAGAAGGGGAGAGTTTGAGTGAATGCTCTTCATCCCGGGTATCCTTGGCCTTTTGTGTTGGACAAAAAGACCATGGGTTACTGAGTAGCAGTTTATACGTAAAGTTAACACCTCTCTTAAGGGACCCTAACTTGTTCAGTTTGTTCTATTCATCATTCCTAGGAAGAATGTAACCATCTGATAGGACATTCTTCCTCAGCAATTCTCTTAGCATAAATAGTGCTGGAACTGATATGTGTATATATATATATATATATATATGTAATAGATAACCAACTCTTAGGTGTGTGGTCACACTATGATATATGCACAACTTGGTGTGTGTTGTACGCAGGGGGCCACAGGCCGAGTGCATCAACCACCCATGGCATGCATATATCAGAGCGTGACTGCACAACCTAGAGTGGGTTATCTATCTTATAAAATAGTAAAATAATTTTTTAAGGGGGGTAAAAGTGCAGGTCTACGGTTGTGCTCTGATATATGCACAGTCATGTGATGTGTTTTATACAATCAGAACACTGGATTTGGAGGAGGATGTTCTGCTCCATTTTATAATATATATATATATATATATTTTTTATTAATTTTTCCATCTAAAAGCAATGCAGAGGAAAATAAGCAAGAAGCAATGGTACATACGCATCCTGGAATTTATATTTTTGTAGACCAAATTATCCCTAATCTCCTGAAATGAAATCAAAACCTGGGTGTCTTGATACACTAGATGGGCTGTTTTGGTAATACCAGATTTTGACCAGTCTAAATTTCAAAAGTCCTTCCCCTTCCTTTGTGATCATTGAATTTCCTCAAATAATGTACGCATAAAATGGTGGTGGATGTCAAGATGAACAACTCAGAGACTTGTAGGAGGGCAGCGGCAAAGGCCAACAGGATGCTTGGATGCATCGCTAGGGGGCTCACCTCCAGAAGGAGGGAAGTGAAACTCCCACTGTATAACTGCTTGGTGAGGCCACACCTCGAGTACTACATGCAGTTTTAGAGGCCACAATTTAAAGAAGGACACTTAACTTCTGGAGAGGGTCCAAAGGAGGGCAACTAAAATGATTTGGGGCTTGAGGGATAGGACCTATGGGAAGAGGCTCAAAGAGCTAAATATGTACACATTGAAAGAGACAAGGGACCGGGGGGGACATGATAGAGGTCTTCAGGTACATGAAGGGGATAAATAGGGGAGGAGCAGTCAGGGTGCTCTGAAGGAAGGGGGCAACTAGAGAGCATTGGTGGAAGCTGGAGGGGGAGAGATTCAGGGGAGAAAGGAGGAGGTGCTACTTCACTGAGAGGGTGGTGGAGCCATGGAATGTGCTGCCCAGAGGGCTGATGGAGGCAGAAATGGTGGAGGAGTTCAAGAGGGGGAGGGATGGGTACAGGGAAAGGGTTCTGGAAGCAAAAACCAGTGCAGCGAGAATATCCAGAACTGGAAAGGGAGAAGCCAGAGAGGGAGAGGGGGCAGCGAGGTCAGCTCCCAGGGTGGGGACTGACCAAACAAGCAGACACGAAAGACCGTTAGGCCTATTCTGCTGACATTTCAGTATGTTAGTATGTAAAAGGGAGAGTCATCTTCTTTGTATTAATAATATTATCATTATAACAGTGACTGCAGTATGTCTCTAATTCCATCAAGGGCTTGTACACACACACACACACACACACACACTGTTCTGGTAAGACTTCAACATTGGATGTTTTATGAACCTTGTATATCTGCACAGCATTCCTTTTGTGGCATTTGACCTTCACACTGAAACATTTCCAATTATTTTTTTTCTTTATTTCTAAGTTTTACACCCTAACTAATTCTCTGAAACTGGGCATTCATGGGTATAATGTAACTGAGTTTTTTAGAGAAGGCCTGCCATTATCTTTTTGATGAAGAACTATGTAAGTTGGAAAGCTTAAAGTTTTATCTATAAAACTTTGTTGGTCCAATAGAAGGTATAAAATAATTTATTTAGAAACATAGAAATTGATGGCAGATAAAGACTGCTAGACCCACCCAGTCTGCCCATTTGCCCTACCTGCTGCACTACTTGATCTCTGTCTTTCTTCTTTTTCCTACCACTAGGGCTCCCCTATGCCTATCACATGCATTTTTGAATTTCCCTACAAAATTTGCTCCCACTACCTCTGCTGGAAGGCTGTTCCATGCATCCACCACCCTTTCTGTGAAGAGATACTTCCTCATTTTACCCCTTAGTCAACCTCCCTTCATCCTCATGTCGTGACCCCTTGTTCTAGAACAGCTCTTCTTCTGAAAGATGGTTAACCTTTTGTACCTTATTAATGCCCCTGAGATACAGTATTTAAAGGTCACTGTCATATTCTTCCTCTCTTTCCCCTCCTCCAGGGTATATATATTGAGATCCTCCAGTCTCTCCTCATCTGACTTGGTGCAGGACTTGTACCATCTTTGTATCCCTTCTCTGAACTGTCTCTACCCAGTCTATGTCCTTACAGAGATGTGGCCTCCAGAACTGGACACAGTAATCCAGATGTGGTCTCACTAATGATCTGTACAGAGGCATCACCACCTCCCTTCTTCTGCTGGTGATACCTCTCCCAATGCACCCCAGTACCCCACTGGCTCTCCCCACAGCTTTGGCACATTGCTTGCCCACTTTTAGGTCATCTGATATGATTACCCCTAGATCCCTTTCCTGTTAGGTAGCTGTCAGTATCTCTTCCCCCAACATGTAACCCTCACCTGGGTTCCTGTGCCCCAAATGCATGATCTTACACTTTTTGGAATTGAATTTCAGCTGCCACATTCTTGACCATTCCTCTGGTTTATCTAGGTCTGTCCTCTTTTTTTTTTACCCCTCCTGGAGTGTCTACCCTGTTGCAGATTTTGGTGTCATTTGCAAAGGAGCATACCTTCCCTTCCAGCTCCTCTACAAAATGTCAGTTATGAAGGCATTGAATAGGACTGGCCCCAGAACTGAGGCACCCCGCTGTTTACCCTCCTTTCCTCAGATTGAGCCCCATTTACCACCACACTTTTTTTCTATCCCTCAACCCATTTGTAACCCAGTTTACCACTTTGGGACCCATTCCCAGGCTGCCTAGCTTGTTCACTAGCCTCATATGTGGACTGGTGTTGAAGGCTTTGTTGAAATCCAGGTAGGCCACTTCCACCCCCCATCGATCCACTTCCCTGGTCACCCAGTCAAAGAAATGCATCAGATTCGTTTGACCTGACCTTCCCGCTGTGAATCCGTGCTGCCTCAGATCCTGTGATCTGCTGGATTCCCTATCCTTTCTTTTAGCAGTGATTCCATTATTTTCCCCACGACCAAGGTCAGGCTGACTGGGCTATAGTTTCCAGCCTCCTCCCTGCTCCCACTTTTATGTGGAATGGACTACATCTGCTCTCCTCCAGTCCTCTGGAATGAATCTTGTTTCCAGCAATTCACTGAACAGGGCTGCCAGTGGTGCTGCCAGAACCTCCCTAAGCTCCTTCCGTATTCTAGGATGTATTCTTTCTAGTCCCATTGCCTTGTCCACTTTAAGTTTTGCAAGTTTCTTTAGAACACTCTCCTCCATAAATGTACTGGTGTCCATCTCCCTCCCCTTATTGCTCCTGCACTTAATGTTGGCCTTTTCCCTTCCCCCACTTCTGTGTTTACTGAACAAAAATATTTGATCAAGATTGTTGCTTTGTCCATGTCCCCTTCCTAACAGTCCCCTTTTCCCCCCTTTAGCCTTACAATGCCACCCCTTGTCTTTCTCCTTTCAATAACATGCCTATAAAACATCTTGTCCCTTTTTTTTTACTGCCTGGGCTATTTTTTACTCCATTTGCACCTTTGCTCTCCTGACTGCCTTCTCTGCCTCCCTCTGTTTATCCAGATAAACTACCCTGTCCTCCTCTTTCTGTATTTTCTTTTGGGATGCAGCACAATTACATTTCACTGGTGAAACTGTGGAGAAATCAGCAGTTTTGCTGTGTGAATTGTTTCACCAAAATGCTGTGAAATTTAGCAATTTTGCCAGTACACCAGTCTACTACAAATAGAGAAATTTCACCCGTGGGAGGTGAAATTTTACCCGGGGTGGCAGAATTTCACCAGAAGTGGCGGAATTTCACCCGCGGTGGCAATATTCCACCTTCAGGTGAAATTTCTCCAGTTTGGGGGTGCAATTTCACTCACAACCGTGGGTGAGATTTCGCTGGGTGAAATATTTCAATTTCACATATCTCTAGTTTCCTTGTACTTCCTGAATGCCAACTTTTTCACTCTTACCTTCCCAGTCAGTTCCCTAGAGAATCATCTATTTTTTTCTTGCCTTTGTTTATTTGCCTAATGCAATGGTTTGTTTCCTCCCCTGTGGTTCCTTTTAAGTGGGCCCCTCTGTTCCTCAACTCCTTCCCCTGTCCTTCTGCCCTGCTAGGGCTTCCCTGAGACATGCCCCCAACTTTGCAACGTCTGCCTTCCTAAAGTCCAGGACACTCACTTTCATGTGGTTTTACTCTGCCAGTGTACTCATAATGAATTACACTGTGTGATGATCACTGGTCCACAGTTATACACCTAGCAAGACATCTGCAATTCTGTCCCCATTGGTGAGTACCAGATCTAAAATCTAACCCTCACAGGTGGGCTCTAGCACTAGCTGCCTGAGGCATGCCCCTTGCAGGGAGTCCAGTATGTCTCTGCTTCTGTCTGAAGCTGTTACTATGGTGCTCCAATCAACATCTGGCAGATTGAAATCACCTACCAGCAACACTTCCCCTTTAGTTGCCATCTTATGGATGGCTTCCACTAGAACCTTGTCCAAATCTTCCCCTTGTGCGGAGGTCTGTAGAACATTCACGCCATGTGAATAGCAGTGCCATAGCCAGTCTCTAGGGTGACCTACAGGGCTTTCACCCCCCACACACAATCCCTGTACCTCAGTTGCTTTTATATCCTCCATTATGTAAAGAGCAACCTCTCCTTCCTTTTTACCCTCCCAGTCTTTCCTGAATAGAAGTATAGCCTGGTATAGCTACATCCCAGTCATTGTTACATCATACCATGTCTCTGTGATAGCAAAAATATTCAGGTCTGCCTCTGCAGTCAGTGCCACCAGGTCTGGGATTTTATTTTCCAGGCTGTGAGCATTCACACACATGGCCTTCCATATTATGTTTCTTCCCCTCTTGTCCTCCCCTTTTTAACCTCATGCCTTCCATCATTACCCCATGCCTTTAACAACCTTTCTTCTGTTCTCCGCCATTCTCCCATTTCCTAGTTTAGTTACCACTGGTGATTTCCCAACCCTAGGGTCCTCACTGCTGACAAAATGAACCTGTAGGTGGTGGGAAGTTTGATTCTCCCTGTTGCCTTCCACCATCCCCCTTGGCTAATTTAAATGTTTGCCAATGAAACATTTAAACTGCTCACTAAGGACCATGGTCCCCTCCCTGGAGGGATGCAGTCTGTTGCCTTTATACAGGTCCTCATCCCTCCAAGTGGGTCCCCAGTCCCCAATGAAGCCAAAACACTTGTTTCTGTATCACTTCCTCAACCATGTGTTGACATCCCTGGCACAGACATTCCTAGCCGCCCCCATGAATTGGACAGGCAGCACCTCTGAGAAGATCACAGAGCTTGCTACTTACCAAAGGCCTCTCCCCAACTCCCTGAACTCATCCTGCACACTTGCTATCCCTGCCTCACCCCTAGCCAGGTAATTTTTCTCCATCCTGCCACTGCGCCTGACTCCCTTCTCTATAGCCCCCCCTTTTCTCTCTCAATGCCGTGTCTCATCTACTCCTCCCTATTTCTCCTCTCCTTTTCTTTCTCCAGGTAAGTCGATATCCCATGATGCTGGCTTGGTGTGCTTTGAACAGTGTTCAAACCTTTATGGGGTTCTGTTTCAGAGGGTTAAGGCTTGCCTTTCTCCCTTCTACCCTCACCTCCTTGTGAGGGTAGATGGATGTGACTAACATCTCCTTCCTTATCACCTCATCTACCTTTCTACAGGAGAGCAGATAACCCATGACATTTACTGTGTGAGCAGTGGGCAGTGTCAGACCCTTGTGGAGTTTCTACTCCACAGGGTGAAAAAGGGCTTGCCATCCTCCCTCCCTCTCTCCTACATTGTATCTCTTCCTACAGACCTGGGCAACCAGTCCCTCTGGTTCAGGGTTGCTTCCAGCCAAGAATGATCCATGCAGGGTCTATATCCCATTGGGTCGAAGGTCTGCCCCCCTCTTACCCTATCAATACTCCTTTTGCCCCATCCTTCAGTCAGCCTGGCTGTACTCTCCTTCTTCCCCCAACCTATTCTGTCTCTGCAAAGGTTTCCTCGAACCTCAAGGGTTGAACCTGCAGTATTTTATTTCTACTGCTTGAACATTTTCACATAATAAGAAGGACATAGCTTTTCTTGTTTTGGATGTATATGACAGTACATGATTATTTATCTTGGTTTATACTATGCTTACTTGTCTCAAATGTGTAACACAGTATGTTACCAAATTCTGTTTTATTTTTATATTGAATTATGTATACAAATTGAACTCCCTTCCCCCCTCGCCCAGGATGTATCTGGAAACTAGCTATTATAGCACAGTATGCCTTTCCTGTTGAAACATTTTCAAATAAATAAATAAAAATAAATAAAATGTGTCCCCAGATGGACAATGACATTTAGCTCCTCCATCCTTGCTGCCACACTAGCAATCCTCTGGATCTGCTTTCCATCCCTCTGAGCTGTGCCTCCCAGCAGGCACTTTGCCTCCCTCTCCACCCCACTGCCTATCCCCAATTCCATTCCCTGGATTATGGAGTCCCCACCAGGAGTTGCTTCCTCCTCCTGTGTGGTTCTCTGCCACCCCCTTTGAGGTCTCCACCCTGAAGGACCTCCACATCCACCCAGACACTACTTCAGGTGCCTCTGTGGGATTGTCTCACCCTGCCAGTGTGGTGTAGGAGTTCCAAAGTAGTATGGGATTTGGGATGTGCCTATGACACACCACCTAACACTCCCCGAGCCCACTGTTGTCCATCCATTCCTCCTTTCTGGCATCCTCTGAGGAAGTGGAGAAGGACTTAATTTATTTTGTTACTACAAAATGCATGGGTTGGAGCTGCTCCAGCTACTTTTTTAGAAAGCCACTCATACTGCTGTAGATATAGCAGCTACATTTTACTGTATTTATACAGGCAGTGCCAGTGTTTATTTATTTATTTGAGTTTTGGTAACCTGGTAAGACCACTGAGACAAATGCAGTCCCATTTTCAGGGTCGACCCGGGTGTTACAAAAGCAAATATAACAGAACATTGCAACAACATTTGTAGATGTTAATAGGAGATTAAATTGTGTTTCACCTAGTATGGCTTCTTCAGGGGCTCACTTCTAAAATAATATAGGTAGTCCAGAGTCAGGCAACAGAAATGTTGCTGAGGTTGCACCAAAAGCTCAATGAGGAGAGACTAAGGAATCTCACCATGTAGACACAGAAATAAAGTAGAGAGTGGGGTCATGCTAGGCATCTACAAGTACCTTACAGCAGTGAACAGGGTGCAGGAGGGGAGTCTCTTTTAATGGAGGAAGAGCAATAGGACCAGAGAGCATGCAATGAAGCTGGAGTGAAGGAAGTTAAAGAGGGATGTGAGGAAGTATTTCTGTACTGGAAGAGTGGTAGATGCCTGGAGTTGACTGCCAGTGGAAGAGGTGGAGACAAAAACAGTAGGGGGCTTCAAGCATCCATGGACTAGACATGAAGGAATATTGGTAAATAGAAGGGAGGGGCCACCCATCGGTAGGTGGATTAGGTAGGTCAGGTATCAGTGAGTTTTTGCCGGATAGGGTAGTTTGGGTAATTTACTACCCTACCCGACATAACAGTGTGCTTTGCGGGTCAGGTAGTTTCAACACAGGTAATGGGTCAGCTAACAGGTACATTTAAACAAAAACAGGCATTGCAGGCAGCCTATGGGGTCTTGGGACTCTTTTGAGCTTGTAAACAGGCATGAAAGACAGCCTGTGAGGTCCTCAAGGCAAAAAGCCACACATGACACATGACTGACAATCTGATTGGTCAGTGCTGGTGTCCGTGCTCCATGTCTGCTCTGAGCACAGAGACAGCAGTGGAGTTTGGAAGATGAGGAAGGAATCAGCTCACACTCTGCATTAATCACAGTGAAATGAAAAACTGTTACCAAAAAAAAATGTCCATGAAGCAGCAAGGGACTGGGGACTGAAGGGGAAATCTTGGGATCAACCAGTGCTGTGCTTGGGAGAAATGGAGAAGGGGGGAGGAAGGCAGTCATCACTGGCAGCGTCTGCTTTCTCTGCAGTATAGTGAAAGCCATTTAGACTGTATTACACACTGTCTGTTAGGTGCCCTGAGCCCTGTCTGCGACATACTACAACTACTCTGTGTCTCTATGCAGTCCAGTGAAAGCCAACTAGGCTGTATTACTGTCTGTTAGGTGCCCCATCCCTGTCTGTGTGACATTAGTTACACTGTGTATGTGTGTCTCTGTAGTGTAGTGAAAATCATTTAACCTGTATTACACACTGTCTGTTGTTAGGTGCCCTGAGCCCTGTCTGTGACATAGCTACTCTTTGTCTCTCTGCAATATAGTTAAAGCCCTCTTAAGCAGCACCTCAGAACACTCAGGCACTAACTCTTCTTTCCTTTTCGGTGAAAACAAGTGCAGCCACCTCAATCAAAGGAATGGCAGACAGCACTTGTTCTGCCACTGGGAGCAAGGACCAGAAGAAAATCCGCAACCTAAGGGAAGCCACAACCAGCAACTCTCTCAGCAGTGCAGATTCTAGCATCTCCTGCTCTGGGAAGCCACAGCTTGGCAGCTCTATTGTTCAGGGATCTGGCTGCACAGTGACGCTGCAGCTCAGCAGCTCTGTTGTTCAGAGATCTGGCCACATAGTAAAACCTCAGCTCAGCAGCACTAGTGGGGATTGGGTTGCACAGTAAAGCCACAAATCAGTGGCTTTCTCGGTGATCAGTGTAGCAACTCAGGGGCAATTAAATCCTGCCTTTGCTGCACTGTAAAGCCACAGCTTGAAGGTTAAAACAGGTTTAACAAAAGAGTTGATCAGGAAAAGGGAAAATGCTCCAATAGGAGAAAGGGGCATATTAGAAAAGGAACCAAAAGCCATGCAGGAACTCCTCCAGTGGTGCCCTCTAAAGTGGCACCTCAGAATATTCGGGCACTAACTCTTTTTTTCCTTTTCAGTGAAAACAAGTGCAGGCACCTCAATCAGAGGAATAGCAGGCAGGACTTGTTCTGTCTCTGGGAGCAAGGACCATAAGAAAAGCCACAACCTAAGGTAAGCCATAACCTGCGGCTCTCTCAGCGGCACAGATTCAAGCATCTCCTGCACTGGGAAGTTGTAGCTTGGCAGATATGTTTTTCAGTGATCTGGCTGCACAGTGAAACCACAGCTCAGTGGCTTTAGTGGGGATTTGGCTGCACAGTAATGCCACACATCAGTGGCTTTTTCAGCCCTCCCACCTGCCCCAACCACACCACCCACCCTTTGCCAACGATACTTATATTGACATAAATCCAGTGAGGAGGAGCCCTTAGAAAAGCCACATGTCTCCAGCTACTCAATTGGACCAACATCCTGTAATACATTAAACATGCAGGAAACCAGTACTGAACCCCATCATAGCCTACAAAATATACCAACACTTAAATAGGGAATTTGATCCATGCTTCTTGTTAGGGAGAGCGCACCAGACTCGTAGAAACTCAGCCCTAAGACTTAAAAAAAATCTGTCACAATTTTTCAGTCCATATAGAGGTTACTTTTCTTCCATCCAGTAGGAATTTTCCATGGAGTACAGGGGCTGCCAACAGTGTGCGTGTGTGTGTGTGGGGGGTGGTATATGGCTCATCTACCCGTAGGGTCCTAGGGCAATGCCCCACATGCTGGGTCATATAGAACCGCAGGACCCAGCTCCAAAAGGCAAGGGATGATCTTTGCATGCTGCAGCATCAGCTGGATGTTATGACTCACTTTTGGGATCACGCCCAGCATTACCCAAACCCTACTAGGGTATACCTACCCAATGGACTCCTTTGGCATCAACCTCCTGGGGGTGACACACCCACAGGGGCCCAGTCACAACCCTGTCCCTGTGCAGGTGTCACCACAGCAAGTACTTTATTGTCAACCATGCCCTGAGTGAGTGCCACTTCTGCAAAAAAAAAAAGCAGTGGCAGGTGGATGGTATGTGATACCCAGGGGTCGTGGCCATTGTGGTTGGGTCCAGCCAAATGAGAGGGAACAAATGGCTCCCACAGCAGGGAGAAACAGGTTTTCACTGCTTCAAGAATCGGGCACTGAGCAGGCTGAGGTCACTGCAGGAGAGCAGTATAAGCAAACTGGAAACACTCAGACTAAAGGACAGAAAAAAAGAATTTCAGAAAATAAGGGTAAAAATAAAATAATAATCATGGACTATGCAATGATACAGAAAATAGAATCTCACCTGAGTGACAATGTCCCTTAGGAGGTAAATGTTAGATGCCTCTGGGGACCCATGATACAAAAAGACACCAAACGTATTGTAAAAAAAATTATGGAGCAAGAAAGTGACATAAAGGGCATCATCATTCATATCAGGACAAACAATATCACAGGAAGATCAGTGGAGGAAATCAAAACACACATCATGACACTCAGCAACAAACTAACCCCTTTTTCATCCATCCTAGCCTTTTTTGATGTACTGTCTATATGGAAGAAAGGGTACGGCTTACAAAAAATCAGGGAAAAGGAAAGCAACAAATTAAACTCATGGTGACATGCTTGATGCCTAGATAATGGGCACCACTACATCAGCAATTGGAATAATTTTTGGGACAGGAGGCTCTTTAGGTGGGATGGCTTCCACCTCACTAGGGAAGGGGCAAGAGCACTCTGTCAGAAACTCAGTGTGTTTGTGGGGAGTTTAAACTAGAGGATGGGGAGTCAGTGGCTAAACTGGACCTGCAAAAAGGAGTCCAGATCACCTCTCCCCACAACACAGACAAAAAATACTCAGTGAAAACAAAATACAAGGCTATGAAGAATAAAAGCAAGATAAACAAAACTGCATCAAAACCAGTAAGGCAGACATGGAAGGCAATGGTAGTAAATGATTGTAGTCTACCAAATAAAATGGTGGAGCTAATAGTCTTCATTTCAGATGCAAAACTTGACTGAACAGTGGTAACTGAAACATGGTTCAACATTAACCATGAATGGGTTATAGACATCCCAGGCTTTAATCTCTTTAGAATGGACAGGAGGGGAAAAAGGGAGGAGGGGTAGCATTGTATGTAAGAGAGAGCATAAAGGGGATAGAGGTCCAGGGAGCACAAACAGGGCCAAGGATCCTATGGATCATGATTGAAGAAGGCAAAGGCTCGATCACGTGGGTTGGAGTAGCCTACAGGCCTCCAGCACATGATGCAGAGGCAGACAAAAGCCTTCTAGAAAACATAGCTAACATGACCTACAAGGGGGAAGTGATCCAGGTGGGGGATTTTAATTTACCAGATGTAAATTGGAAATCCTTCATGGTCACTTCATCCAGGAGTAGGGACATCGTCAGAGCCCTTAGAGGAGTTGGACTTGAGCAAATTATTGCAAACTCCACAAGGAGGGACTCCATCCTGGACTTAGTCTTAAATAGTAAAAAGGTTATTGGGGTTGAAGTTGGGAGTCATCTGGGGTCAAGTGACCATAAAATGGTTTGGCAGGATATTAATGCATAAGTGGACCATAGTCAATGGAGAACCAAGGTCTATGATTTCAGGAAAGTGAATTTCACAGAGGTGAGTATGCACCTCTGGAGAGCACTGGAAGAAAAGCCACCTGGTGGAGTAGAGGAGAGATGGAACCACCTTAAAGAGGCATTAATCAAGGTGCCAGGAGGCTGCATAAAACTAGTCAGCAAAATGAAAAGGAGAAGCAACCTGATTTGGTTTACAAAGAAAGTACAAGGCGCAGTAAGGGAAAAAAATAAAGCATTTAAAAGGTACAAATCCACAAAAAAGGATGAGGAAATGGATCTTTATAGGACTAAATTGAGGGAAGCAAGTAGAAAACTCAGGGTGGTCAAGGTGCAAGCAGAAGAAAATATTGTGAGGGATACCTCGGGAAGTACCAGAAATTTCTTCAGATATATTAATGATAGTAAAAAGAACAAAGAGGGACTAGTCAGACACAAATCACAGGGAGGGGAGATTGTCGAGGGAGACACTGAAAAAGCAGATGCAATGAACAAATACTTCTGCTTGGTATTTACAAACAAACCAGAAGGAGATGGACCAACCTTGATAGCTGGAATCATACAGAACAAGGATGTTGACATAAGCCCATTAACTGTGGAAAGAGTTATGAAATAACTAGCAAAGCTAAAAACAGACAATACCATGGGTCCAGGTGGGATTCAGCAAAGTACACTAAGAGAGTTAAGAGATGTGCTAGCAGCACCTCTGACAGATCTCTTTAATTAGTCTTTACAAGAAGGGGTAGTTCTGGAGGACTGGAGGAGGGCTACGGTGGTCCCTATTCATAAGGGGGGACGCAAGGAAGAGTCAGGAAGCTATAGGCCAGTCAGTCTGACCTCTGTGGTGGGTAAGCTGATTGAGTCCCTGCTCAAGGAGAGGATGGTGGAGTTCCTGGAGACCAGCGGGCAACAGAACCCCAGGCATCATGGATTCATGATAGGCAGATCCTGTCTGACCAACCTGATTCAGTTTCGTGACTGGGTCACAAGGACAGTGGACCAGTGAGGAGCAGAAGACATAGTCTACCTGGACTTCAATAAGGCCTTGAATCTGTACCCACAGAAGGCTGCTAAAATAACTAATGTGGGTGGGAGTGGGGGTAGTAATGTGGGTTAAAACTGGTTGGACGGAAAATCTCAGAAGGTAGTGATAAATGGAGCCATATCTAGCAAAAGAGAAGTGATGAGCAGGGTGCCCCAGAGGTCTGTCCTGAGGCCTCTACTCTTCAACATATTCAATAGTGACATCATGGAGGAGCTCGATGGGAGGATGTGCATATTTGCAGATAACACTAAGCTCTGTAAAAAGGTCAACACATTAGAGAGGGTAAATCAAATGAGGGATGACCTCCACAAAATTGTAAAATTGTCTTCTGCATGACAACTGAAATTTAACGTCAAGAAGTGTAAGGTCATGCACCTCAAAAAGGGCAAAATCAGAGCCAAATACTACTTGGGAGGGGAAAAACTGACCACCTCATGCCAAGAGCATAATTTAGGGGTCATCATTTCAGAAGACTTGAAGGTTGGTAGCCAGTGTGAGAAGGCAGCACTAAAAGCAAACCGTATGCTGGGATGCATAGGTAGGGGCATCACTAACAGAAGGAGGAAGGTGGTCCTTCCTCTGTACAAGTCATTGGTGAGGCTCCACATTGAGTATGGTGTCAAGTTCTGGAGACTGTACCTGAGGAAGGATATTGACAGGGTTGAAGTCCAGAGGAGGGCAACTAAAATGATAAGTTGACTCCAGGAATTGAGCGATGAAGACAGACTGGGTAAGCTCAACATGTACTCTCTGGACCAGTGTAGTGATGGGGGTGTACAATATAGATCATCAAGTACATCAAAGGGTTAAACAGGGTCCAGACAAATGAGCTGTTGCAGCTGAATGCAACCACAAAGACACGAGGATATGGCCTGAAATTAAAAGGGGGTGGATTACAAGAGCAATAAGCGCAGGTTCTTCTTTATGGAGAGAGTGGTGGCACCATGGAATGGGTTACCTCAGGAGATGGTGGGAGCCAGGACAGTTATGGAAATCAAGAACATGTGGGATAGATATAAAGGAATTGTGACAACAAAGACAGGGGGATCTTGACAGGTGGGTGGTAGTCCGAAACATGGGCAGACTAGATGGATCACCGGTCCCCATCTGCCGACACATTCTAAGTATCTATGTATCATTTAGGCTATTTTACATTGTATGTTAGCCTGTTAGGTGCCTCAAGACCTGTCATGGCTACACTGTGTGTGATGTCTCCCTGCAGCACAAAGAAAATCATTTAGGATGTATTACACTGTCTGTTAGCCTGTTAGGTGCCCCTGGCTCTGTCATAGCTACACTGTGTGTGACATCTCTCTGCAGCATAGCGAACACCATTTAATTTATATTACAGCATCTGTTAGGTGCACTGAGACCTGTCATATCTACACTGTGTGTGATTTCTCTCTGCAGCATAGCGAAAGCCACGGCTGTGTCTTCTATGCCTCATAATTCCCAGCCTAACTCTACTAAAAAGAATCACAGTGCTGTTGCATGTGCAACTGAAAATGATGTGGACAATATGAATTCTAGCACTAATGAAGAACATTGCGACAATAATAATAACATCACCAGGACTGGCACTAAATGTCCTCCTGAACCAAAAACACATGTTAGCAATGAAATGATAGTAGAGTTTCAGAAAGAACTGCCTGGAGTTACTCACAGAGGAACTGAATGTTTTGTTACATGTGCCTTGATATTTCCAGCTGCTGAAGCAGCATGCAAGGACAAACAGGCATCCTCCTCAAATGTAAGCTCAGATGCTGAGGCAGCAAAAACTGATAAAGACGGTGGTGATAGTGGGGACTGGAAATGGGATAGCCCAGGCTAGTTCCCATCTGATGATGATGGCACTTCCAATTCTTCTGAATCCTGTAGCAATGTGGTCTGTAGTTTCGATGAGGGGGTAGGAAAGGATGACACTGTAAGGCATGAGAGGCAAGTGCAGTAAAATAAATCATATGCCAAATGTAAGAATAAGAAGATGAGCATGAATGTGAACAAATCATGTCAACAAGGAAATGGCATTGTAGAGTTCCCTCCTGGTCCATTGACTGTACAAGAAACAATGCTAGGCACCATAGTACAAAGCAGAAAAGGTAAATCTTTAGCATGGAATTTAGTTTATATTGACCTTGCAGACAACTCTAGAGTTGTATGTAGTCTGTGCAAAAAGAGCATCAGTCATGGTGGGAAAGCGGGACATTTTGGAACATCAGTAATGATACTACATGCAAAGATGAAATGCCCAGTTGAGTTGGGCAGGGCAAGGGACAGTGTGATTGGTATGAGTGGTAGTTGAGGTGGTTGTGGCAGTGACCACAGTGACAATGAACTGGAATCAGGAACTGACATTGAATCACTTGATATGTCCTTGCAGTCTTTTCAGACAAACGTAGATTGTTTTCTTCTGACACCATCAAGTACTGTAAAATCCCAAAGTAGTACGCCAAGTGAAAAAGGTGTGAAAAATACAGTCCCCAAAAAATTACAAATACCTCATCATTCTTGACAACTAACATTGAAAGAAAGTGTTGCGAGGACATCAAAATTTACCCACAAGCATCCAGTGTGCAAACTGTTAAATAAAGCCATTGCAGAGCTATTGGCCAATTGTCAACTTCCTTTTGCTTTTGTTGTCCAAATGTTTCCTCAGGTTCACGAACCAGAATGAACCACAGTACACTGTTCCCTGTCAAACAAATTTCTCAAAAAAAGCTGTTTCACAGCTGTATGACATGTTGTGCAGTCAATCAAGCAGTTGAATCTCTGAGGTGAAGCAGGTTCACATAACCACAAATATATGGACCAGCAACCAAACACTTGACTACATGACTGTGGCAGCTCACTGGGCAAGTTTTCAGTCAGAAAGTAATAATCCCTGCTCTATCGTAAGTGGCAGGATGTAGGCTACATTATGTGTCACCACTTCTGAAGAAAACCACACTGCTGCAAATGTTTTGTAGGAGCTACAAAAACAGTTCCAGAAATTTCTTACTCTGTATTGCTGATCTTTAATGTTCATAGTGTCAGATAATGGTACCAGGATAGTCAAACCTGTTAGAGATGACTACTACCAACGCATACTTTGTTTCCCACATTGTTTAAATCTTTTCATCCTTAGTTTCTTAAATGGAAACAGAAATGTTGAAAATCTATTAGGTCTTGCTATGAAAATATGTGGGCATTTCAGCAACTTTGTTAAATCACAAACAATCCTGAAGGGGTTTCAGAGGTCAAACAACTTGCCATTGCATACATTAAAGCAGGAAGTTCCAAACCACTGGAATTCAACATTTTACATTGCTTCTTGAACAGAAGAAAGCTGTACATGACTACACCATGCAGAATCAAATAGGTAAAGTACACATCATGCTCAGTTCCAGCAGCTAGACTCTACTTGAATCTTTGGTCACCTTATTGGAGCCGTATGAGGCTACCACATGTGATATCAGTGCTAACAGTGAAACTCTCAGTCAAATTCTTCCACAAATCAGAATTCTTCACATTTTTCTTGATGACATAAAGAAAGACTTTCAGTCAAAAGAAGACACCATAACTGTTATGCTGGCAGATGGCTTGAGTCTCAGGCTATTGACTGATCAAAGAATAAATGCCATGTTAAGAATGACACCTACTGTATGTGTTGGCTACATTGCTAGATCCCCTCTTTAATTGGAACATTGAAGCCATCCTTCCTGCAGGGGAAGACACTGAGTATTGGAGAAATCTTCTGCTAACCAAATGTGACATTGCCCATTGCCCTGCCAACACCATTAACTGATGTACAGCAGTCAAACCCTGCCTGAACCATCAGAGTGCACCTCTGGAATAGACAGTAACACATCTATTAATTCTTCACAATCACCAGTGTCATCAGTGAGGGAAAGGAAATCTACAGCTACTTCTCAGGCATCATATGTTCTGGGTCAGAAAGGCAAATCACTTCTGAGTCACCTGCAACAACATGGACTAGTATCCTGTAAAGAATGTGCAGCTGATTACCTTTGGCATAGCTACCTGTATAAACAACAGTTATAATGTCACAAATATTTGTGCATATAACTATTCAATTCAATTTCCATCACCAAGAAACATATAACATGCACAGATATGTAGTCACTATAATGTGCTAAGACCATTCACTGATTGATCAACTTCCTGCTGTGAACTTTGGAGCCTAAATAAGTTAAATCTTTTATTAAATGTATCAACTGCCATCAGAAGCTTTAGCATTTGGTCTAAAGGGTAAATTATATTAATTTAGTTTATTTCTACTTAGATAGTTAGTTTGAACTATTGTACAGTACAAGTGTAGCATTGAGTGAAAGTAATAAGCCCAGCCCTCTTTTAACTGTGACAGGATGACTGACATCAGCAGTTGCATCAGTACAAAGTTCACACTCACTAATGTGCTCAGTTGCAGTTGCCATGGCAATCAGTAATTACTGTTTCTCCAAAAATGTAACCAAACTTTCTTTTAATCCTCAAGCAATTTTACCCTATGGCAGGGATATTCCATCCGAGCATACATGCAGTGCCTGCAGTGAGATCTGGTTTTGGGAAGCTACTCTCAGCTGTTCCACACCCCTCTCTGAGTGCAGATGTTGTTATGGAGCTGACAAGTTGCCATGCCAACTTTGTGTGTAAGCTCATTTAGTAAGTGAGTGAATTGAACTGACATCACCAGTGCTGTCAGTCATCCTGTTGCAGTTACAAGAGTGCTGAGCTTATCTATTTCCCCTGCTGCTGACATTCCAGCATGTGGTAAGCACACTAGAATCATGAAATGAAAGAGCAAGATAACTCCTCACTATTAAATGTTGAAAAACACTTATACAGTAGTTAAAAGTAAACAACTTAGCTGAAACAAACTAAATTAAAATCATATTAAATGTAAGTTTAAATGTCAAATCTATTGTTAGCAGGTGACACATTAAGAAAAAGTATTCTTGACTCAAAAGTTTGAAGCAGAAAAATTGATCGGTCAATGAAGGTTTGATCTCATTTTGGAGAATAGATACTTATACTGTACATGTGTTTCTTGGTGCTGAAATTTTTGTTAAATAGTTCTTCATAAATATTTATAAATTGTAATTGTTGTATGTGCTAGTAGCCATGCCAAAGGTGATAAGATATGAACTTTAAGAATCATAAGAAAAAGCAACCATAGTGATAAGTATGTAACACTGGTCGGATGGATTGGCATTTACTTCTTTCTGAAATTGTATTTTTGATTGAAAATCATATAATCAATGAAATGGCTTGTAACACATTTTGTATATTTATTATGGTACTCCCTCTTTTATCTGCTAATCACCGTACATCCTAAATTTTGGTGCATAAAAGAAGGTGGCAGATAACGGAGGGTGGCAGTTAAGATAATATTGCTGGAAATTAGGACAGGATCTTACAGTGGAGGTAAGTGAGGGTGGTGGATAGGGGAGCAGGTAAATGACGGTGCACTGTGTATAAAACAAAATCCCATTAAGAAATTGTACTTGGCAAAACATTGTGATTGTCTGGAGAAATAAAAAAATGCAATTGCTATAGCTACAGCAGTTTGAGTGGCTTTGTTAAAAGCAGAATGAGCAGTGCCAACCCATGTACACTATTTAGCTTCAAATCAGCACCAAGGGACAACTCCAATCATAAAGTTTTGGCTATGTAAACCCTAATGCTTTCCACCAGAAACTCTCTGGAAAATGATGCATTTATTGAAAATTATTTTACCAGGCAAACATACTCAAATAAAACAGGAATCCCATTTACAGATGTGACCTGGGAGGATGTCATAGGGGTATGTTACCCAAGAAGAACAAAAATTATAACAATATAAGAGTACATGAAATTCTATACAGTAACATATATAGTACTGTATTTTACAATAAATATGTTCCAAACCAGTTAAAGTGTGGAGTATGCAAAATTATGAAAAGGATGGTCAAAATCCTCAAGTCTGATTGGCCGAGACCACATTCAGCTGGGAAGCTATCTTAGTACATAATCCTGGTCTGAAAGTAGGTCATGCCAACTGACCCAGTGGTATGTAGGGCAGAGGTACTGCGCACCTCACATCAGTGACCCAGGTTCAGCAATGGATGTTTGTCATATGGGGGATGACCGGGAAAAGAAGGCTGTAATGTCCCAAGGATAGTTTTCCTCTCTTGGTGGTGGTGTGTGTGTGTGTGTGTGTGTGTGTGTGTGTGTGTGTGTGTGTGTGTGTGCATCCCACTGGGTGGCTGGCATTTGGAGGTTCTAGGTGGTAGTGTAGCAGAACACCAGAGAAGGTGGCCCCCCCATTTGATACTGGGGGTGTCTTCAAGTAGGTGGAGTCTGCACAATGCATCTGATCATATGCAGAACATCTCATCTTCTTCCACGCTAGTGACCTGGATTCAGAAACAAATGTGGTCACTTGGGAGCCGGACAGGGAAGGGAGGAAGGAGCATTGCAAGGATAGCTCTCTTCTCTTGAATGGGGCTGGTCAGGAAGACAGGAGATAAAATACTAACTGAAATATGAGGAAAGTAGGTAATGCCATAGGTCAACAAAATCAAAATGGATCCCTTTCACATTTGCAATAGTACACTCCAAAGTGTGCAATATCATAGGATATCATCCCTTCTCAGGTGGTTGATGTCACAAACCCACTCCAGTGGGGCAGGAATTACCTGGGCTACAGTGAATCCCCTTGAGATCAGGATAAGGGATACCCCTTCTCTGTCCTTTTTGTATGCTAACTGTATGGCAACTGAACATATGCCAGAGGATCCCGAGGCACCCTCTCTCCATGCGAGGGGTACAGATACAGTCTCAAGTCTGTGTTCCTGAGACAGAACCTTCTCAGTCACTGCACAATGAACCAGAAAGCCACAGGCATATATAGGCCTTCGGGGAATGCTCTACACACCCTTTAGGTGTCTTCCCAAGAAATGCAGAGACCAGTTCAAACCTCCACAGATTTCTTCTTGATTCCTTTCATATTCCTCCCCTCCTTTCATCCACAGAATCCCTTGTGGTGCTTTACTTCAGTAGTATTTGGTCCTTAAACAGTCACACAGGTACAGTATCATTTGAACAAACCCTCCCAAAACAACACACACAAAAGACACTGGCAGAATTATCTTAAAATAAGTTAAATATTTTACTAGTTCATTACTAATTGCAGTAAATAACTTAGAGACAGATCATTTTAGACATTGGCTACAGGATATGGAAAAGATAATGGAAATATACAATAAAAAAACTCCACTTTAAAATTCTGAGTTTAAAGTTCTACTTCACCAAGTCCTTGGTTGCAGAATTTGAAGTGCAAAGTGTCTGTATTTTATAATTTAGTTTTTGTGTTTTAAGCTATGTCTCCTGTATTGATACTTGTTTGGCTCCCAGATCCATAGGGATCGGGTGCCTTATAAATAAAATTGCCTTGCATTGCCTAAGAAAAGTAGTTGAATCTTGGCTCTTGTGGTCTAGAAGACATTTTGGAAAAAGAAAATGTCTCTGCTCTTTTAGGAGGACAGGGTCCCAAGTGCAGTACTCTTTTACCAAAGTCCAAAAAGGCAAACTGCAGGAAACAGAAGCAGAAGGCAAAAGGCAAAAAGGCAGCAGACAGAAGCAGAAGGGAAAAGGCACTGAGAAAGTCTTGAACTCCTGTTTAAAGGGCAGGTCAAGTGGATACTGGCTTGCCTTGTGGTTGGCTAGCATTCCGTCTCCATGGCTATTGAACCATTCAGGTTTTAATATTTTATTACAAAAAACAAATGTTCAGTTCTGAGCATGAGACAGAGTTTTCTTTTTTTCTTCAAGCCAGTCTGAACCATCCTATGGTTAGCATTAGCCTTCCTTTAATTACTGTAATTAAGCTAAACCCAATATAGCAGTTTACCTAAATGCTAGTCTATTTAGCTGTAATTAGATTAACTCAGTCTAAACCTCTCAGGCAAAAGGTCCTCAGACATCTAAGCTCCTCTAGAGGCCTGGGCCTTTCACAAGCAAATTGGGATACCTGGCCTCCCAGCTATGCTTAATTAGCCATTTTGTTTCTTTTAAGTGGGTTAATCAAACTCCAGTCCTTGGCTAAACAGTTAACCATTTCTTCTCAGCAACAAGGGATTACATCATTTTAGGGCCCATGTTTTCTTTGTACTCATGATCCCTTGCAAGTGAGACTGGGCTGCCATGGACATCCCTGATGTATTACACACATAAAATAACATGAACTATTATTAGAACAATAAGGTACAGCTTTATCCTGCCACACTCCTCCCTGCTTAACAGAGCCTGAGGGGAACATGCCCGTTTTCAGTAAGGGTTTCCACGAGTTCTGTCCCTTACTTCAATTGGCAGAATAGGCCATCTGCATTGGCATTAGCAGCCGCTTACCTATGTTTAATGTCCAAGTTGTAGGCCTGTAGTGTAATGCTCCATCTAAGAAGTCTACCATTTGTCTTTCCCATTTGGTTTAGTCACACCAAAGGGTTGTGGTCTGTCTGTACCTCAATGCACCTCCCATAGTGTTATGGCTCTAACTTCTTAAGCGACCACACCTGGGCAAGGCATTCCTTTTCCACAGTGAAGTATGCCTGCTCCTGGGGAAGTAGCTTCCTATTTAGGTACACAATGGGGTGATCTTCCCCCTGTTGGGATGTCTGGCTGAGGACGGCTGCAATTCCCATATCCAAGGCATCCATCTGCACCACAAATGGTCTAGTGTAGCTTGGGCTGGCCAGCACAGGGGCACTGCACAGTGCAGCATTTAGCTGGTGAAGGCTCTATTACATGCTGGGTCCCTTTTTACTTTCTTGGGTTGCTTTTTCTTTAACAAGCTAGATAAAGGAGCTGCCAGTGTGCTGTAATTTGGTAAAAATTATCTGTAGTACCCTGCAGTCCCAGGGAAACTCCTGACCTCCTTCTGGGTCTCCAGTGTGAGCCATGCCTCAGTGGCCTCTATCTTGGCCTGATTTGGATATAGTTGTTCCCACCCTATTACATGTCCCAAATATGCTACCGAAGCCATGGCCACCTGGCCCTTTGTGGCTTTGACAATAGTCTTGCCTCCTGTATCCTTCCCAACACTTCCCTCAGATGGGTCAGGTGATATTTCCAGATATTACCAAAAATTGCAGTATCATCCAGATAGGCTACTGCATACTCTTCAGTATCGTGTAGCACCCGATTTACCAACTGTTGGAAAGTGTCAAGGGCATTCTTCATCCCAGAAGGCATCACCTTAAATTTAAAGGGGCCTATTGGGGTGATGAAGGCTGTCTGTTCCCTAGCACTGGCAGTCAACTCCACCTGCTAGTATCCCTTTGTCAGGTCTATATTTTGTTGGGTAGGTAGCCCCCCAACTTGTCCAACAATTCATCTGTCTGGGGCATTGGGTGGGCATCAGACTTCATGATTGCACTGAGTCCATGACAATCCACACAAAAGCAGGTAGACTCATCCGGATTGGGGACAAGGGCTATGGGTGAGGCCCTGGAACTGTGGGATTTCTCAAGTACCCATAAGTCCAGCAGTTCCCCCACCTCCCTCCTAATGTCCTTTAGGACAGCCTCAGACACTGGGTAGACTGTCCATCATATGGGCGCTTGTGTCCCCGTATCTACATCATGGGTCACTATGGGTGTTCATCTGGGCTTGGCCATCAATAAAGGGGAAAGGTCCTCTAAAACCTCCCTCATGTCTGACAGATTGATTGTCTCCATAGATGACTCCCACTTGCTTTCCTTTAGCAAGTCCCAGAGGAGTCTTCCTCATCCATCCCCTCCACAGGACTACACACTGCAAACACCATGTTGGCCTTATTTAGATATGGTTTCATCATATTGACAGTGTACATCCTGTGGGTATGCCTCCTGTCAGGCAGTTCCACAATATAGTTCACATCATTGACCTGTCAGACTACCTTGTATGCTCCTGCCCACCCAGCATGCAGCTTGTCCTTCCAGACTGGAATTAGAACCATTACTTCCTGGTCTGTGCTGTATGAGTAAGCTCTGGTTCTGCAATTGTACCAGATCTTTTGCTTCTGCTGGGCAACTGACAGGTTGCTTTGGCCAGTCGCATAAGCTGCTTCAGCTTCTCCTGAAACTTAAGGACATACTCCACCATGGGAGTTCCTTGGGTGGCATGCTTGCCTTCCTAGTCTTCCTGGATAAAGTGTAGTGGCCCTCACACACTATGTCCATATGAGAGTTCAAAGGAGTAGAGCCCTGCCAACTCTTGGGGCTCCTCCCTGTATGCAAACAACAGATGTGGAAGGTATTTCTCCCAATTCCTCCCATGTTGTTCAGCAAATGCTTGGAGGATTGTTTTTATGGTACCATTGAATCTTTCCGTGAACCCTTTGGCTTGTGGGTGATAAGGTGTTGTGCATCTCTGCACCACCCCACACTTCTCTCACAAACACTTCATCAGGTCTGACATGAAGTTACACCCTTGATCAGAGATAACCTTCCGTAGAAACCCAACACAGTAGAAAATCCCTAGCAAGGTGTCTGTCACTTTGTCTGATTTAATTTAGGACAGGGCAACTGCCTTTGGGTATAAGTTGACATAATCGACCAATGTTAGGATGTACTATTTCCCGGAGGAGCTTGGAGTACTCAAGGATCCCACATATCCATTCCTACCTTCTGGAATGGCTCCTCCACAATGGGCAAGGGAATTAGGGCAGCTTTTGTTTTACTACCTGCCTTCCCTATCTGTTGGCACCAGTGACAAGACTGGCAATATTTCTTCACCTGCTGGGTGAAGTTGGGCCAATAGAAATGTTGGACTAATTGCTGCATGGTGTGAGTGATGCCCAGATGTCTGGACATGGGGATATCATGAATGATCTTGAGCAACCTCTCAAGATAGTCCTGGGGAATGAAAAGCTGCTACTAATCATTGCCCCTCCCACTGTCTTCACATCCTGTATATCCAACAGTCTGTTGTCACAAAATACCCTATGTCTCATGTCACCTCCCTGTGTCCCATCAGATTCTGCACAAGCCATCAGCCTCTCCAAACTAGGGTCAGTGGTCTGAGCAGCTGCAAAATCTTTACATGTTCACAAAGTATGGGTCATGCCCCCCTCAGTTTCCAAACTAGGGTCCTTAGCTCTAGCATTGGAGCATTCAGAGTCACTGCCATCCCTGACATTCTGACCATTTGTTACTCTTCCCTCCTCAGAGCAGGGCACAGTGTTTTCTGCGATTCTGCAGTTGCAGCAACTGCTGCAGAAACAGAGTCCTGCCACAGAAACAAGCCTATTCCAAAGAAATAGCATTTTGTGGTGCGGTAAAAATGTCCATCACCAGAGAAAACCCCAAATAAATGGCAAAAATTATTGTGAGCAAGCTTAAAATGACATTAGTGTGAGTTGTTGGCATCTCCATTATACACCCACCCCCCTGGGTTGCAGTAGTCAGTTGGGCCACCCCTTTCCTATCCACTGGCACTCAACCTAAAGCTTATGACCAAAATGGCTTCTACAAACACTGAGGGAACTTTGGGAAGTCTATTTCATGAGGCAGAATGGTGGTTCTTTTTGCCAATTGCAGAACTGTGGAATGAAAAAGTATTAATAATTTTCGCAGACAAAAAATGAGAGGTTTTCTGGACTTTTGTCGAATGTAAAATGGTCCAGCTACTCTCTAGCCTCACAGTAAATCCTTACAGAGTGGGAGAGATGAAAATATGGAAGCCAAGTGGCATTGACACAAACGACACTACTGGTGTTGAACTGCACGAGCAGGAGGAATTAACTAGAGCAGTGCTACAGCACAAGCCATCACTACCAGGCTTCATGCAAATGGGTGGGAGGGAGCCATTGGAGCTGCAGTTTTGTAACCAGGCAATACTGGTCTTCATGCAACTGGGCAAGCAGGGGGAGAAATTCTCAGGAGCATAACTGATAAAGCAGCATTGGGCAGGTGGGAGGGAGCCACGGGACAATAAAACTGACAGCAGTAAAAAAATAAATAGCCCTTCAATTTCCTCTTGCCCTACAGCCAATACAAATCATGATGGCAGAATTGCTTTGCATAAGGCACTGCAAAGCAATTCTGCCATCATGATTTGTGCCTGTGCATCTGCCAAATTGTCCCATGCTGCCATTTTCTGAACATTCTTTTTGGGTAACTAGATTTTATTTTGGGGCTCTTTTGAGTTGCCAGAGAATGTAAAGCCCATCACAGAAATGCTGTAGAATTGCCACAGAATTGCTCATAGTCTGACTACAGGAAGCATGAGATCCTGCCTCAGAATGTAGGTCCACTTTGCCGTAGTGAACATGGGGCCCTGCCTCAGAGTAACGTTTTGTAGCTTTTTTGGGGAACAGCTACCTGGGGAAGTCTTAAATCTCATTCACTATCCTCCCTTTCAGGAGGCACAGGCTGGGGAATCAGCCTCCTATTCTTGTCCACAGGGGCTTCTGTGGGGTTCAAGGAATTACAAGTGGCACTTGCTGTCTGACTGCAGGTAACTGCACACACCACCCCCTGCTGGAGATTGTTCCCTATAATTACATCCATGGCGAGACTGCCTGTCATTGCCACCTTTTGCACCCTCTCTCCTGTTTCACCCCAATCAAGGAGAACACGAGCTAGAGGCAGGATTTTCACATCCTCAGTGAACCCCTCACAGTTACAAACTGATGTGGTATAAGTTGGTCAGGCTTAACCAAATCCCTTTTTACCAAGTAAGAGACACCCCAGTGTCCCTTAACCCTTGGGTCTGTACTCCATCTACTGTAACCAGGTGTATGTGCTCCCGCATGTTTACAAGCATACTCTCAGGGATACACAGTACACCCACCTCCTTTTGAGGGGCACTTTGTCCATTCTGTGCCTTTTTGGGACACTGTCTAGCAAGATGCCTTGGCTGCTTCCAAAACCATAATTCTTCACTTTTTTATCCAAGAAATCCCTTTTTGGTAACTTGGGGCTTCCTCCTTTCTGCAAAGGCAATGAGGGTTTTAGCTGCCCTGAAGGTGCACTTTTCCTTTTAATCCCTGCAGCACCTGCTCCACCACTTCATTTCAGAGCAGGCCTGCTCCTGGCGTAGCGATCTGAGAGCTCAGCACCTTGCTGTGCTGTTTTAGGATGTCAGTCCTCTAGTCAGGTTTTCAGCTCTGCTGGGCAAGCCCAAAAGAACTGTTCCAGTAACACAATCTCCTCAATTTTCCCCACAGAGATGGCTTCCACCTCCTTCAACCAATGTTTCAAAAACTAACATTGCTTCATGGTGAGGTCCTCAAAGCTCATTTCAGAGCTCTTTTTTAGCTTTGAAAATAAACTGTAGTCCTCAGGAGTTAGCTTATACTTTTTTAGTAAAACAGTTTTAAGTTTTTCATAGTCTTTACTGTCCTCATTGTTCATTTGGCCTAGCGCCTCATGCCCCTTAGCAGTAAGAAGTGGGGACAGATGAGAGCTCCATGCCTTCTTGGGTACCGTGGTCTGGATAGAGACCTTTTCAAACAAATTCAAAAATGCATTCATATCCTTCCACTCTTTAAATTCTGCTATTAATTTAGAATTTAATGTGTGCCCCAGCCCTGGAGTTTCAGGTTCACCCCTGTCACTTATCTGCTCTGGTGCTGGCTGTTGAAGCTTCAGCCTCTACAGTTCAAATTGTCTTTGGCACATTTTTTCCTCAGCCTTTCTTTGGCTTTGCCTTTCCTGCATCTTGATTTCAAACTTTCTCCGCTCAAATTTCCTCTGATGCTGGGCTTCAAACTTTCTCTGCTCCAGTTTCCTTTCTTGCTGCTTTTCTGCAATCTCCAATTTCCTCATCTCCAGCTTCAGCCTGATCATTTCCAGCTCCAGCTCAGTGGTGTACATCACCTGGGGCCAGTACTCTAAGTTCCATCATGTGTTGCTGCCCTCCTCCCTGTGACTAGACACTGTGATGACCTCTATCGCTCCCACACTCAAGGTCTGGTCCCTTTCAGTCACCTTCTGTGACTCAAGTTCCTGGGCAATGGCTTGCTGATTGGCTGCCACAAGAGCCTCCATTAAGTTATTTTTGCTTCTCACCTCATACTAGACAATTCTCTCCTGACACAGCTGTTTCAGTTCTTCAGCATTGTAGTCACTGTACTTGGAAGTCATCTTTCTTCCCTGCTCTGCCACTAGTCTGCCTTTACTTGCAGCAAAAAAAAATAAATAAAAAAATAGGGTAGGGAACTATATCTTGTAACCAATTTTCACTTTTACAAATTTCTGCCTTCTTTGGGTGTAGTTTATTCAAACAGTTCACCAATCCCACCACTGCCACCAAATCTGTCACAAGTCCACTTCGGTGGGGCAGGAATTTCCTGGGCTATAGTGAGTCCCCTTGTGATCGGTGTCAGGGATACCCCTCCACTGTCTTTTTAGTAGGCTAGCTGTTTTACAACTGAATATATGTCAGAAGATCCCAGGGCGCCCTCTCTCCATGTGACGGGTGAACATACAGTCTTGAGTCTGTGTTCCTGGGAGACAACCCTCTTGGTCACTGCACAATGAACCAGAAAGCTACAGGCATCTAGAGGCCTTTGGGGAATGCCCTATATACCCTATATGTGTTTTTCCCAGAAATGCAGAGACAGGTTCAAACCCTCACAGACCTCTTCTTGATACTTTTTGTATTCCTCCTCTCCCTTAGTCTACAGAGTCCATTGTGCTACTTTACTTCCATAGTGTTTTGAACATACACAGTCACACAGGTGTAGTATTGTTTGAACAAAATTCCCAAAACAAAACTCACAAAAGACATTGGTAGAATTATCTAAAAATAAGCCAAAGGCTTTACTGATTAATTAGTAAATGTGGTAAACAACTTAAATACATAATTTTATACATTGGTTACAGGATATGGAAAAGAAAATGGAAATATACAAGAAAAACCTACACTTTAAAATTCTGAGTTTAAAGTTCTACTTCACCAAATCCTTGGTTGCTGAATTTGAAAAGCAAAGTGTCCATAGAAAAATAGTTGAATCTTGGCTCCTTTAATACAGGAGAAATTCCTGAAAAAGAAAACATCTCATCTCTTAGCTAGACAGTGTCACAAGTGCAGTTCTCTTTAATCATAGTCCAAAATGGCAAATGGCAGCAGACAGAAGCAGAAGACAAAAGGAAGAAAGTTACTGAGAAAGTCCTGTACTCCTGTTTTGTGGGATTCTCAAGGGCAGGTCCAGTAGATACTGGCTTACTCTGTGGTTGGCTAGCATTTTGTCTCCGTGGCTACACGACCAATTAGGTTTTAATATTTTATTACAAAATACAAATGTTCAGTTCTGGGCATGAGAGAGAGTTTTCTTTTTTTCTTCAAGCCAGCCTGAACCAGCATTGAGCTAGCATTAGCCATCCTTTAATGACTGTAATTATGCTAAACCCAGTACAGCAATTTACCTAAATGCTAGTCCATTCAACTGTAATTAGATTTATTCAGGGTAGACCTCTCAGGACAAAAGGTCCTCAGACATCTCGGTTCCTCTAGAGGCCTGTGCCTTTCATAAGCAAATTAGGATATCTGGCCTCCCAGCTATGCTTAACTAGCCCTTTTCTTTCTTTTAAATGGGTTAATCAAACTCCAGTCCCTTGCTAAACAGCTAACAGTTTCTTCTCAGCAACAAGGGATTACATCATTTTATGGCCCATGTTTTCTTTGTACTCATGTTCCCTTTGCAAGTTAGACTGGGCCACCATGGGCATTCCTGATGTATTACACACATAAAATAACATGAAATACGATTATAACAATAAGGTATGACTTTATCCCACCACAGCTGAAGTCACTCAGCCTATGCCATCATGTCTCCCAACACACCTTAGATAGGATGACATCACATGATATCATACACTTTGTCCTGTTTTATTACTGAAATGTAGAACAAATAACACTTCAGTAGAAACTGTACAACTTTTGTAGGAGAATGAGTTGGAGAAAGGTGGTATTGGGAAGGCTGGTACAAAAAAGTTTACTGGTGTAGAACAGTGTCCTTCAGTAGAAACTGCAGACTCTTGCATGACTGGAAGAGGTGCAGGTATGTAACTTTCCTAGTTGAGGCTGTGAGCCAGTCTTGAAGAAGTAACAGTTCAGGAGGCAACACCCAGTAGAAGGGTGGAGAAGAAGAAGGTAGTCAGCATAGTACTGATAACTGGTCAATCTATGTTAAGAGGCATCAAGATAGTGGTGAGTGGAAAGGGAAGGGAGGAAGTTTGTCAGATGCCTACCATTTGAATTGCCAGAGAGGGATAGAGTCATGAGAGAAAGACTGGTTATTCAGATAGGGTAGTCTGAGGTTTTGGTACACTTAGGCACCTGGCAAATGAGGAACTGGAAGTACAGTAGTTAAATCAAACTTCCAGAAGTTGGTTGAAAGGTTGAGGGACTGTAATGTAAAGGTAATCATATAGGGCTAGGTTGTTTCTCCATCTGTAAGGACATGTTGGTGTGTTACCTTATTTCTCCTTTGTTTAGCTAAGACTGGGTATGCTGTATTCTGTGTAACACTGCATCAGCTTGCTTAACTTGTCTATTTTTGCATATTATGTATTCCACTCCTTGTTATTGTGGTGTATCCATTGCTAATATGTGCCATCTTACTGGTCTGGGTCATGCCTGAGAAAGGTCCCTGGGATCAGGTTAATAAACAATCAACTAACCAACCAGCCAACAACCAAATAAATAGACAGCCTTTCCAGAGATCCTGCCAGTAGTATTGTGTGAAATTAACACATTTCATTGCACAAAATATTTCATGGAAATTTGCACATTTAGCAAAATATTTTGCTGGTGTGAAATGCGAAATTCATCCCACAAATTTTGCCTGTAAAACAGCAAAATTCACCACTTGTGGTGAGTTTTTGCAATTTTTGGTATACCCTATAGGCAGCAAAAACACAGAAACATAGACACATATAATCTTATGGCAGTAAAGGACCACACGAACTACCTTGTCTGCTCATTTCTCTACTATTATATACAATTTGTTAATAATGTTACATATAATTTGTATGAAGGACTCTATAACAATAAATCACAATATACTCTATATCATGGTATTTGAAAATCAGTTTTGTATTGATATCATACCTCTCAACTATCACACAATGCAAGGGATGTTCCACAAGTTTTATATTAGTCAGAACTGGTCCTTCCCACATGGTGTTTACCATATAAACACTGGTCCATCAGGTATTGTAAACTCAGACTGCACAGCAAAATTAGTAATATTCTATGATGCTAACTCGAAATTAAAAACCAGTACAAATAAAAGCATTAGTTTCCATTGCATTCTGAGCATGCAACTGCATATCTAATAACTGACCCCCATTTTGAGCATCAGTGCCCCCACATTCCAGTGGCCAAGGCTCAGAGGCATTAGTACATGGGAGTGGAGGGGTGGGTGCAGGTAGGGATTACTGAGTCACAATTTATAATATGCCCTCTCTCTTCTTGTGGGTGAATTAGTGCCCCCACCAACCCAAGAATTTGGAATATTTTGTTGCTCCAATAAAAGATATCAAATCATCTACTTTTGCTCAAAGATCACTGGAAATCCTGGGCCATTTTGTAGAGATTTGCAGTGACGCAAAGATCCCCATACCATAAATTTTACAAAGCAAAATCACCCAACAAATGTTACACAAGAAACAGTTTTATTTATATAAAAAAATCAACTGTAAATCAACCCTTTGTTGCCACAAAACAATGCAAGTATTGCATATAATGATCCCTCAACACTACATCAGACCATATGAGAAAATATTTTAAAATCCCTAATGATGGCCAAGCCAGCTTCTGCTCATAGTATTATTCATCCAAATATCAGGCTAGTAAATGGAGATCTTGGCTACCAAACATCAGTGCACCTATTAATCCACATTTCAGTGTTAGCAACTATAAGAAAGCCAGAAAACAAGAAATAAAATTATTATGTACAACTCTGTCAGAATAGAACTCCTGCATTTATATATATATATATATATATATATATATATATATATATATATATATATATATATGTGTAGTATATAAAAGTTACAGATGCTGTTTTTAACTTTACAAAAATACTGACAGTGCCAAGCTAACGTTTCCATTTTGCACAGACTTTTGACTCGGTTCCCAAGTGCAATTGGACAGCAATGAAATAAAAGCATATTTTATTTAATTTTACAAAATGTATATACATCCTGTTAATCTTTCCCTTGTTGTTCCAAAGAGTCAAATGGGAAAATAAGGTTTAAAGGCACATCAAAGACTATAAAAATAAAAACAAAGTACTCAACAAGGTTTACATCAATATCCCCATCCCCAATGATACAAAAAATATTTCCCAACTCCCTGGTGTCTAGTGGACCCCCCAACCTGTCATCAGATAGTACACTCCCCTCTCCCCCCAAGTACCCCGAGTAGGCCACAAGTAGAGCACTCTGCTTCATTTCTGTCACCCTGCTTCCTTTATTAATTTATACCCTGGGTGGGTCCCTCTCCCCTCAAGTTATCCCTGCTGTCTACTTCAGCCTGTGGGTGGGGGCATCTTCTGCCTCCACAATGCCTTCTGCCACCCACATAGCTAGTTTAAATGTTCATCAATGTAACTTTTAAACCACCCACCAAGGACTGTGGTTCCTTTCCCAAATAGATGCAGGCCATTACCCCTGTATAGGTACTTGTCCCTCCAGATGCATCTCCAGTCCCCAAAGTAGCCAAACCCCTCCACTGTGCACCATTCCTTCAACCATGAGTTGAACCTGTTGGTGTGGAGATCCTTCTCCTCCCTCCTTTTAGTAGACAGAGAGCACTTCACTGAAGGTCACTGAGTGTGCTACCTGTCTAAGACCCCTCTCCAGCTCCTTAAACCCCCTCTGCACTATCCCAGCCCCATTCTTAGCCAGGCCACTGGTCGCAGGTGGACAATGACATACAGCTCTCCCTTCCATTCTGCTACCCTAGTGATCTTTTGGATGTGCTTCCCATCTCTCTGGGTTGTGGTGCTGCATAAGCACCTGACCTCCCTCTTCCAATTCCTGTTCACAAATGTAGCTGTATCACAATTGAGTGCCCAACCAGAAGTTGCTTCCTCCTCAACTGGGGGCTTCTACTTACTTCCTTGGGACTCCACTGTGAAGGACCACCACATCCTTCAGGCCACTTCCACAGGTGCCTCCTCCCAAGAGACCCACCACACCAGTTCAGTGTAAGAATTTTGTAATGGTACTGTTTCTGGAATGTGCCTCTGACCCACCATTCCTACCCTTCTAAAGCCCACTATAGTTCAGCCATTCCTCCTCCCTGGCATCCTCTGAGGTAACAGTGACAGACTTGGTGGCCTCTGGGTGGAGAAGGATGTCCCCCAAATCCTAACCAACTTGATCTGAACTCTAGCATCTTCCTCCACTCAACACAGAGTGGTGCATGCAGATGGGGTAGCACCATAGTCTCCAATAGCTCTCTCTGAAAACTGCAGCCTTACAGTCACCGCACCGCACCACTCCAAGCATTCCCAAGTCTTACTTTCCCTGTGTTAATGGTAATACTTACGTACCCTTGCCACTGATAGGGTGTTTCTGGTTCTTCCACTTCTGTTTTGAGTTATGCTTCTTTATGCACCCTACCCTAGATAGGGTGTTGCTCCTATTCCCAATTTTTGCCTACCCATTATGTTCCACCCATCCCAGCATTGAATGCAACAACAGTAATGAACAGGTACCTTACCTTAGTTGACCTACACAGTTCTCTGCTTCCCTGCTTCCTCCTTCCAATGCCTGCCAATGTCAAGATGCCAGTCTTATTCCACTCCTGTGCTGTTCCACTCACGTGTTTGGACTCGAACATCAGTGAGGACACATTAGGAGTACTTCCTTTTAACCTTCCATGGGGACCTCCCACTGGCATGAAATCCCACTCACTCCTTGTTGCTCCATGCTGGTCACCTAGCCCACCTTTACAGCTCCAGCCTGGTGCCAATACTGTCCTGCTGGTGAGACAAGAAATCCTCACAACACATTAGTTTGTAGTTTTATTTTTATTTACTCACCACTCAGCTCACAGCTGTTTATATTGTTTAAATGCTACTCCCACCCAACTTGCTGAGACTGTTTTGCTCCCTCCCAATGGCTGTTCTGTACTATTGGTAGTCAGATCATAAAGCGTTCAAAAATCAAACAGTATGATACAGTCCCTTTGGTATTCTACTTTGAGCAGCTCCTTTTGGACTTAACTAGAACTGGGAGGAGCAGGGAAAACTGAAGTAAGGTGCCTGCCTGGTGCCATGGCTTGGAGGGTCAGGAAGCGCATCCTCAGAATCATGAGAACAGCTACATGGGAGTCTGAGCTGGATGTCATTGTCCACCTGGGGACAAATGACTTGGCTCATCATGAGATTAGAGCAGTGCAGAAGGACTTTGTAGAATTGGGGAGGGGCCTAAGACAAGTAGCACACACAGTATCCTTCTCAGAGGTGCTGCCTGTCAATGGCATGAGTGAGGCGAGGGTACTTTGCACCATGCAGTTTAATGAATGGTTGAAAAATGGTGTGGAGCACAGGGGTTTGGCTTCATTGGGGACTGGGGTTCCACCTGGCAGAACAACAGCCTATACTGGCAGGATGGTCTGCATCTGTTCAGGAAGGGAACAAGTCTTTTGAGCAGTCAGTTTAAATGCTTCATTGGCAAGCTTTTAAACTAGTCAAGGGGGAGGCACTGATAAGCAGCAGGAAAATCCCAGCCTCTCCCTACAAAACAGGGTACTAAATGAGAAAAAGTCCAAGGTAGAAAGGCCAGTGGGGGATGCTGCAACAGAAGGTAAAGCCATCAAAAAATGGAGAGCAATGAGTACCAATGCCCATAGTCTGAGTAACAAGCTTCCTGAATTAGTGGCCATGATGGAGGAGCAACATCTGGATATCGTGGTAGTCACAGAAACATGGTACACACAAAATCATGACTGGGACGTAAACATACCAGGATACACTATCTACAGGAGGGACAGGAAGGGTAAAAGAGGAGGAGGAGTAGCTCTTTACATAAGGGAAGGATCCAAAGCAACAGAACAAAAGGGTAAACAGGGAGGAGAAGAAGCACTGAGGGTAAATTTGGAGACTGACAATGGCACCACAATCCGCACAGGTGTTGTATACAGACCTCCTTCTCAGGGGGAGGAAATGGACAAGGAAATGATATAAAGTATACTTAGAATGGCAGAAAAGGGGAGATATTGCTGATGGGTGATCTGAATATGCCAGATGTTAACTGGAGTGTAGTTGCAGCAGCCACTTCGAAGAGTGGGTTATTCTAGATGCCCTACGGGGCATGCCTTAGACAACTAGTATTGGAGCCCACTCGAGAGGAGCAATCTTAGACCTGGTTCTCTCAAATGGAGATGAAGAAGGATCACAGATGTAGAAGTGGGTAGCCATCTGGGAACTAGCGACCATCGAACAGTATGGTTCACAATAAACACAGCACTAGAGTCAAGCCATACAAAGGCAAAAGTACTGGACTTCAGGAGGGCTGACTTTGCCAAAATGGGTGAGTGTCTAAGGAATGCACTAGCAAATGGGCAGGAAGGAGAGGTGGAAGAACAATGGGGAATAATAAAAACTGCCATCACAGAGGTAACAAGCCTTTGTGTGAAGCAAATAAACAAAATGAAACAATGTAAGAAATCACTATGGTTCTCAAAGGAAGTGGCAGTGAAGGTTCAAGAGAAAAAGAAAGCATTCAGGAAGTACAAGGAATCACAGAAGGAGCAGGACAGAGAACTGTATCAGTTGAAGCAAAAGGAAGCTGGGAAGGCAGTCAGAACAGCAAAGGCCCAAACTGAGGAAAAGATAGCCAACTCAGTTAAGAAGGGGGGATAAAACCTTTTATAGGTACATCAGGGAGCGAAGGAAGACTGAGGGAGGGATAGTGAGGCTTAATAAAGGGGAGGGAGGGTAGGCAGAGGGTGACTGTGAAATAGCAGCGATATTGAACAAATATTTTTGCTCAGTATTTACAAATGAAGAGGGGGGGAGGTACCTAAAACAAACAGTAGAAACACTCTGGATACAGAAGTTAATACCAGCCCATTTACAGAAGAAAGGGTTCTGAAAGAACTCTTAAAACCGAAGGTGGACAAAGCAATGGGACCTGATGGGATTCATCCCAGAATTCTAAAAGAACTAAGGGTAGAACTAGTGACACCACTGACTACCCTCTTTAACAAATCATGGGAGGATGGAGTGGTACCCAAGGACTGGAGGAAGGCAGATGTGATTCCCCTTTGCAAAAGTGGGAGCAAGGCAGAAGCAGGAAACTACAGACCTGTTAGTTTAACCTCACTGGTAGGGAAAATGATGGAATCACTTCTGAAGGAAAGAATTGTTGAGTATCTAGAGGCCAGAGGGGCACAGGACCCAAGGCAGCATGGATTCACAGCAGGAAGGTCATGCCAGACAAATCTGATAGGTTTCTTTGACTGGGTGATGAAAGTAGTAGATCAGAGAGGGTCTGTGGACATGGCCTACCTAGACTTTAGCAAGGCATTTGACACGGTCCCACACAAAAGATTAATATACAAGTTAGCCAGCCTGGGAGTGGGTCCCAAGATGACAGCCTGGGTAAAGAATTGGCTGGAGAATAGGACACAGAGAGTAATAGTAAATGGAGTCCACTCTGAAGAAAGGGGGGTTACTAGTGGGGTACCACAGGGTTCAGTATTAGGACCAGTCCTCTTCAATGTCTTTATAAGCGACATTGCAGAGGGACTGGAAGGAAAAGTATGTCTCTTTGCAGATGAAACAAAGATCTGCAACAGAGTTGATGCACAAGGTGGGGTCGAAAGGATGAGAAGGGAATGGCAAGGTTAGAGGAATGGTCAAATGTATGGCTGTTAAGATTCAATGCTAAGAAGGACAAGGTAATGCACCTGGGAAACACAAACCCAGGGGAAGAGTACACAAAGGGGGGTGAGATACTAACAACAACAAAATTGGAAAGGGACCTGGGGGTAGTCATATCAGGTGACCTAAAGGTGGGCAAGCAATGTGAGAGGGCAGCAAGGAGGGCTGGGGGGATACAAGGGTGCATAGGGAGAGGCATCACCAGTAGAAAACAAGAAGTTATTATCCCTCTGTACAGACAGCTGATGAGACCACATCTGGAGTACTGCATGCAGTTCTGGAGACCCAATCTCAGCAAAGATATAGACAGGATGGAAGCTGTCCAGAGGAGGGCAACTAAAATGGTGCAGGGTCTGCACCGGAAGATATATGAAGAGAGACTTAAGGAGCTTAATATGTATAGCCTCAAGGAAAGGAGGGACGGGGGGACATGATAGAAACAGTCAAGTACCTCAAGGGAATCAACAAAGTCCAAGAGGGTAGCAACTTTCAAAAAAAGAGGTGTGCAAGAACAAGGGGGCACAATTTGAAGATGGGGGTCGGCTCAGAGGTAATTTAAGGAAGTATTTTTTTCACAGAGAGGGTTGTGGATGCATGGAACTGCCTTCTGGAGGAGGTTGTGGAGTCAAAAACAGTTGTGGAATTCAAACATGCATGGGACAGTCATAAGGCAATTCTAGGGGGTGAGGGTAGGAAGAAGTAGGCTGCTGGTTAACTAGGATCTGCAGCTTATCTATTAGGTAGGGAAATGGGCAGACTAGGTGGGCCAAGCGGTCCTTATCTGCCATCAAATTCTATGTTTCTATGTTTCTATGTTAAAGCAAGCTCTTATGCAGTATTAAATCAAGCAGTTCCTCCTAGTCAGACTACTCAAGCCCTGATCTGGTGGAGAAAGCAAGAAATATTTGAAATAATGCTGTACTGATTTAGAACAAGCAGCTCCTCTTAATTGGGTTGCTTGATCCCTGGCCTGGTGGGATAAAAAAGACAATACTTAAGCTTATCATTCCTGCTCTCTGTGTGGTTCCCATGCAGTTTCTTAGTACCACTCCCTTGTATACTTTACTGTATAAAATCTACTGTAAAACTTGAACTTTTCATTGTAACATAATTTTCACTATTTTCGCTGAAGCACTAATTTGCGCTAAAATTAATTTGCGTTAATTAGCACTTTTTCATTTTAGTGAATGTGGTGATAGTGACTTGGAGCTAAATTTAATTTACACAGTTATGGTTGCATTTGTGTTTGCACTAAAATTACTTTGTGTGAAAATAACTAGTTTTACAGTATCATTTTTTGTATAAATTTTAGGTTTCCCTTCCCAGCTTTAGTCCTAGTTGTCACTTAGCAGCACTAGCAGGTCTTCTTTAGGGGTGGATCTATGGAAGACCCATTTGAGGGTTGAAGTGTAGGGCTTGGTTCTCTGAAGTACCCTGCCAGAATAAATCTGCACCTTGCATTTATGCATTTTGAAATTTATGTGCAGAGCTTTCTTTGTGTTTATTGTTCATTTAAGCTGGCTGCTTTTTGAGCTTATGCACTACAATTTTCCTGAGCACAACTTTACAGAACTTTTCTAAGCATTATTATAGTATAGGCAGTACAGGCACTAAACACACAAGCCTCTACAAAGAACAAAAGAAGTAAAAATCTATATATGCAAATATATTATTTAAATGGTTTCAGGAATAGCTGATGTTCAGCATGTGCAATACTAGGAATGCTGTATGGTCATTTATAGAACTGTGCAGAATGGGAACATTGCAGATTCTCAGAATTTCAGTGACATTTCTTGAAATTCCACGAAATGTCATGTAATTTTGTCAGAATGTTGCAGAATTTTTAAATTTTAGTAATGTGGTCATTACCTGTCTGTTGTTTAAGCTAGAGTGTTGAAATTTGGCATGTGCACTCTGTGGAAAGAGGGCCAATAGAGAACTAATATCATTAACATCAGAGGGATACTATAAATATTATAGGTGTTCCAAATCTGGCATTTTATTTTTTGTGTGAAATTTCATGAACATTTTTATCTGAATATACCTCAGCCGTCTATTGGGGCAGAAATCTGAAATTTAGCATGATTCCTTGATGATAGGTGTTCTAACAATGTGCCAGATTTCATGACAATATGATGCAGCATCTCAAAATTATATGTGCTGAAAATCTGTCATTTTAGTTTTTGAGGGGGGATTTTATGAAAGAATTCCATCTGCATAAAACTCAGTCACCTTTGGAGCTAGACATGTGTAGATTAATACAACAAACCTTTTTGTAATGCTTATAGAATGATCTTAATATAGAGAGAACTGACTTGGAGATTTTTAATTTACAGGGTTTCAAACCTGTACTGTATAAATAATTACAAATTCTGTGAAAACTCTAAAAAATGTGGATGTTTGTAACTTCTCTGCATTTTCAGGCATATACTTAACATTTGACATGCATATCCATAGTCTGTGTATCCTGGTGTCTAACACAACTGGATACATTGGTTTTGCAATTTTTAATTTGTAATAAAAATATATATATATATATATATATATATATATTGGTAACATTTTCTCACATATTTATGGTAGCATATACATGAAGCATCCAGAATTCTTCTTGTTGATTTTAATATTAACAATGCATGTATCGCAACTTCATTTCATAAGCTGGGCTGAGCTTTTTGCAGCCCTGTTGTTCCTCTCTGGGTGACTGCACCCCCCTTCTCTTTTGGCATAACCAGATTGAATCGGTAGAACTACTGATCCCACTGATATTCTCTTTATTTTTTACAGGGACAAACTCCCTTAAAACATGAGTCACCTACTCCTTTTCCTGTTAACCTACCCTGTTGGAATAGTCAGAATGCTTCCTTCCTTCCTGCTGCTCAAGACATTGTCTTCCCCACTACATCTTTTTGAGTACCTCTAAGTCCTATATTTGAATGTACGTCAGGCTCACTGGATCATAAATTTACAGAATGTGATCCTTAAATATCCTGCATTCAGGTTGGAATTGTTGACACTCTGTGATTCCTTGCTCCAACCTGGGGGTCGACCACTTTTGTGCTACCCAGCTCAGTTGTCCATTTCTTGGTGAAATTGTGCATCTAACTGCTAATCCTGGTAACCGCCCTGCACTACCTGCCTCTCATACCCTTATCATTTAATTAGAATCCCCAGATAAGGCTGAGTGAAATTAGCAAATTCCAGTTTTATAGAATTGTTCATGAAATTTTACAATTTTCACAAAGACTGATGGGATTTGACTTTAAGTACAGATGTTGTTTTGCAGTTTCCGGTAGCAAACAATTAATACAATTGGCACACACAGTCTCCTTGTAAGGTCAAAGAACCTGCCACATTTAATAAAATTGTATTCTGTAGTTTTAAAGAGTCAAGGGTTTATAAATTTGTAGTTTGCATTCTTGCAAAATTTAATATTTTAATGTTGCATAAGTTTGACTACTTTTAATGCAATAATATTCAAATCTGCAAATATGAACTTTTTCAGTAATTACCATGTGGTATAGTAGTTTAAATATTTCAGCTCTGGTTAAATTTGGATATGTTGTTTTAAAATTAGAGGGGAATAACAGAAATTTATATTTTGGCAACATGTTTGGCAGGCTATAACTCAATCCAATTTGAAGCTAGAAATCTGAAACTATGAACATATAGAAATATAGTGATAGCATGAATACCTGTCAAATTGTATAACATTTCAATGAATACTATCAAAATTGTACTAAAATTACTGAAATCTAAATTTTGGCTAAATGTTTGGCCACCTATAACTCAGCTCCCATTGAAGCTTAAGACTTAAAACATGGTGCGTATACTCCACCTTTTTCAACCTATGACTCTGGTACACTATTGTAAGCCATTAGCAACTGTTTGCATCCCACATTTTGTGTGATGTGGTTGTGTGCATTTACAATTATAGCGAAATAACTGAAATGCAAAATTTGACAAGAAAATGGTCACTCCATGGGCATTGCACAGGTGGAATTTTATATTCCACACAGCTCTAGTCATTTAAAAACTGGGCAAAGTGTAATCTTGATGCTGATTGGCTAAAAAACATCAATCAGCTGGCCTGGTATGAGACAAAAGAGACTGGGAAATAACGAGTCCCAGTCTCCATTGCATCTTTTCCTTCCAATAGTACTGTGCCAGTAGAATGTTTTAAAACACAAATACCACCATGTTTTCTTTCTCACTTAGGGAGCGAGAGCACCACCCGACTTGAAGTGTCACAACAACACATTCATGGCAGTCACCACATCCAAGACACAACACCAAAAAAAAAGTCAAAATACAAGCTGCCTTATTTTTTATAGTGCTACCTTATAGTAGGGAAACTGCCTTCATGGAAACCAGTCACACTGCTTACCAACTACAAATAAACACAGGTATCGTGCTGATGGAGCTGATCCTCTGGAGTCCCCTAATACACAATATTCCCGACTACAGATAAAACCAAATTCAAAGAATACCAAGAAATTTGTGAAAATAAACAAAAAATAAAAAATAAAAAAACTCATCATGAAACAAAGCTCCACTATCAATGAAAGGGTTGGGGTGGTTGTTCTGGCATGAAAACACAAGCTTGTCATCATACAACACTCACCATTCTGTCCAGCCAATTTAGCTGTTCAAAAGCAGCATTTGAACATAAATGGACATTGTTTTTTCTGAGCCACTGAACAACAACCACAACAAAAAATGTGTGATAACTTTCTTATCTCTCTCAGCCTCATAGAAACTACTGAGCTTGTGGACCTCTTCAGAAGCACTGGAGATGACTATCGATAAAAAAAAGAAAACAGACACTGCCACAACCCAGAGAAGTGGCTCTGTAACATCCCATGAGCTTGGTTGCCTTGAAGCTGAACACAGTGAGCTCAACATTGAAAATAATATAGCTTGGGCAGTCTGAGTCCTGCAAGATTGAGCCAGTACTAAAAACATTCATATTCAGTTTGAAACCATACCCCTAGAAGAGCTGAACAGTTTATTCAGGAAATACTGTGTTGAGGTATGGCTGGACAGCAGAGAGCACTATTCTGTCTCTGGTTGCTTTGCTCTGTGCATCAGCCTAAACCATCACCTCAAATCCCAGCTGTAGCTCATGGCATTAGTATTATAAGCTACCCCATGTTTTGTTCCTCTAACAATGTACTTACCAATATTTTAAAAACACTGCAAAAACAACAGAAAGACACCATCAGTTATCACCCTACAATTAGTGGTGAGCAAAGTGGGCTCAATCCGCTCCACAAAGTGATTCATGAAGTAAAGGCAAATTCAAGGAGTGTTCTGCAACGTGAAGCAGAGTAATACGTGTTATGATGGGTAAAGCAAAGTCCATTGAAAACAATGACTTTGCATTATTCCACCTTCCCAGACCACTGCTCCACCAGTTTTAAAGGTGAAGTGCATTGAAAACAATGTAATTTGCCTTACTTCACCTTGCTTTTAAGCTCCAAAGGTGAATTTTGCAGTGATTCATGTGATTTCAGGTCACGTGGGCTCTATATTGATCTGCACAACCTCAGTTATGGGTAGTGTATGTAGGATGCTGTAGGAGACAGTGTGCTCTGAGAGCTGTCTGTGACTCAAACCTTCTAAAACATAAAAACATAGAAACATAGAATTTGATGGCAGATAAGGACCGCTTGGCCCACCTAGTCTGCCCATTTTCCTACCTAACAGATAAGCTGCAGATCCTAGTTAACCAACAGCTTACTTCCTCCTACCCCCCCACTAGGACTGCCTTATGCCTGTCCCATGCATTCTTGAATTCCCCCACTGTTCTTGACTCCACGACCTCCTTAGGAAGGCTGTTCCATGCATCCACAACCCTCTCTGTGAAAAAATACTTTCTCACATTACCTCTGAGCTGTCCCCCCTCTATCTTCAAATTGTGCCCCCCTAGTTCTTGCACATCGTTTTATCTGAAAGATGCTACCCTCTTGGACTTTGTTGATTCCCTTGAGGTACTTGAAAGTTTCTATCATGTCCCCTCTGTCCCTTCTTTCCTCAAGGGTATACATATTAAGCTCCTTTAGTCTTTCTTCGTATGTCTTCTGGTGCAGACCCTACACCATTTTGGTTGCCCTCCTCTGGACAGCCTCCACTCTGTCTATGTCTTTGGGGAGATGGGGTCTCCAGAACTGCATACAGTACTCCAGATGGGGTCTCACCAACTGTCTGTACAAAGGGATAACAACTTCCTGTTTTCTACTATTGATGCCTCTTTCTACACATCCCAGTATCCCCCCAGCCTTCCTTACTGCCTTCTCACATTGCTTGACCACCTTTAGGTCATCTGATATAATTACCCCCAGGTTCCTTTCCATTTTTACTGTTGTCAGTATCTCACCCCCATTGTGTAAGCTTCCCCTGGGTTTTTGTTTCCCATGTACATTACCTTGCACTTCTTTGCATTGAATCTGAGCTGCCATACATCTGACCATTCCTCCAACCTTGCCAAGTTCCTTCTCATCTTTTCCACTCCATCTTGTGTATCAACCCTGTTGCAGATTTTTGTGTTGTCTGCAAAGAGACATACTTTTCCTTCCAGTTCCTCTGCAATGTCACTTATAAAGACATTAAAAAGGACCGGTCCCAGTACTGAACCCTGCAGTACCCCACTAGTAACCCTCCTTTCTTCACTGTGTACTCCATTTACTACTACCCTTTGTGTCCTGTTGTCTAGCCAATTTTTTATCCAGACTACCACCTTGGGACCCACTCCAAGGCTGGCTAACTTGTGTATTAATCTTTTGTGTCGGGCTGTATCAAATGCCCTGCTAAAATCTAGGTTGGCCATGTCCACAGCCCCTCCCTGGTCTACTACTTTGGTCACCCAGTCAAAGAAATCTATTAGATTCATCTAACATGACCTTCCCATCATGAATCCATGCTGCCTTGTGTCCTGTGCCCCACTGGCCTCTAGGTACTCAACAATTTTTTCCTTCAGAAGTGATTCCATAATTTTCCCTACCACTGAGGTCAAACTAACTGGTCTGTAGTTTCCTGCCTCTGTCCTGCTCCCACTTTTGTGAAGAGGAATCACATCTGAATCAGCTGTTAAAAAATCCTTTCTGAGTAATTTTATTTGCTCAAACTTTAGATCATCGATTGTAGGAAACCCTCCTGTGTTCATATCATCGAGCATTTTTGTTTGTGTGCGGATTTTGAATGTTCATGTACAACATTAAGTGTGTGTAGTAAAAGACAGTGAAAGTGTGTTTGGGGGAGGGATGCATCTGTGGTGTAGGTAGATTTAAGTTGGAGAAATAGGGAGTTCTTTGTTTTTTGGTTATATTTTTGTTATATGACTGTGTTAATGTACACACGGTAATATTGTCAGTAATTTTTGAAATTTTCTTGCTGATTGTGTGTTGTGTGGATCTGGTGCAGCAGTTCATAATTTCAAGTTGTTTATAATGCGTGGCATATTACTGAACTTTTCAATTTGCTATGCATTACTCATTGTAGACAAATTGTGTTTGTGTGTGAGTGTGTGTGCAGTGCTGCGTGACATCAAATAATACCTCTTCTATTGTGCCACAATGTAATTGAAGGTGCAGCAGTGTGATTTTGTACTGCCATCATGGTATCTGTTCTTTGTTTTGCTGCTTGTACTACCTTAAAAATCTGCAGTCAGTGCTCCCCCCACCACCACCAGCAAAAGGAAATGTTTTCCAGATTGGATTGTTTGTGACCTCAGCACCACTGGTTAGTTAAGGTGTTGTTGTCACTTGTGAATTTGCATCTCTATCTGTTTCTGAAGCCACAGTTTTTTGGTTTTTTTTGGCTTCACATCCAGCATCCCCCCATGTAGAGTGAACATTCAAAAATCTAAGTTTCTTTTGAGTATTGTTGTTGACCCCCCAAAATACCCACAAAGAGACATGCAAGCAAAGCTGGTACTCGCCATGGCACTGCCGCCAGTGATAAGATAGTCTGTGGGCAAGGTAGTACATAGACGCAGAAGTGCATTGCTGATGTGAGGAAAGGTATTTCTCCTGAAATGTTTTTTCCCACCCAAACAGTAGCTTCACTCGTACTTGGAGGAGATCATGTTGTCCCAGCCGCTGGTGTTAGTGCAGTTGCTGGTGGTCGTAGCATGAGTATAACTGCATCAAGTTCAACTTCTGACCAGTGTACCATGTTCAAAAATATAGTGGAGTGTGAAGCAGTCCAAGTGAGTGGCAGTGTAGATGATGTCATACTTTCTAGAAGCATCCCAGTAACTGAACCTGAGGATTCTGATAATCATGTCAATGATAGCATATAATGTGACATTTCTTCCACCACAGTTCATGTCACACATTTTCCATGCAGTGATTCACAGTGTGGTAAAAAAATATCAGGTGATGGTGGTGTTGATGATGATCATGAATTTGATGATGATGATGATGATGATGTTGCTGTGGTTGCAACATGCAGTCCACATGCCAACATCCAAGCAGAAGATGCGGATGTGGGTGATGTTGATGAATATGATGATGATGTAATTGACCCCAGTTGGGAACCAGAGAAAAAGAAATTCAAGGTGGTTGTGTCAGAGTCTGTTTGCATTAATCCCCCCCAATAAAAACTTGTTATTTACCAGTTTCAGTTGATGGTGATGATGATGATGATGATGATGACCCAGTAATAATGATAGGTAGTTGTGGTGGTCAGTTGCAGTCCAGGTGTGCACTGCCCAAATAATCATGTAGCACCCCTCTCACTTCAGTGCTTAAAAGATTGGAATTCAATAAGCAGCATCATGGATATGTTAAAAGTAGAGCATCACAATCCCTTGTTTTGGATTTTTTTTGTTCAAGATGCAAATGATGATTCAGCTGCAATCTGCCAGGTTTGCCATGTGAGTGCGAGTCGAGGTAAAAAGGGGATCCATCTGGACACAGGAGGACAGCATCTGCATCTTAAGAATAGGCACATGGCACTGTGGACCCAGCACAAGATGGCAGCTAATACCACAGTGGAGCGTTCACCTTAGTCATCAACCATTACGAGCATGTTATCCCCTTCCATGAGTCTTAAGTCCAGAAGGAAATTAAATGTGTACAGCAGTGAGGAAATAAGAGCAGAGGATTACTACAGGCATGATGAGGTGGAATGATGATTATGAAATGCTGTCCAGTGCTGGTGAGAGTAGCAGTTTTGGTGGTGGTAGTGGTGGTGGTGATGGTGAATGCAATATGTCTAGTGCAAGTGGTACATCAACCCCAGTTGGCAAATCTGGCAAAATAACTGCATTTCTGGGTTTGCCATCATCACAAATCTGGCAAAATAACTGCATTTCTGGGTTTGCCATCATCACCTGTGCAACCATCTTCATCAAATGTCCACACTCCATCCCCTGCCATTCGCAGAGCAGAACCATTTGTCATCACACCCCATGTAAAATGTTTACGTCAGCCCAAGTGTTTTTGCGCATAAGCTGAATTACCCACCCAATCATACAGTGTCATGTGAACTTAATGTTGCTGTAGCTGAAATGCTGACAATTGATCTTTTGCCCTTCTTCTTTGTGGAGAATTCAGGCTTCTGGCGGTTTGCTGCTCATGCCTGTCTAAATTGGAAAGTCCCATCCAGGACATACTTTTCAACCCGTGCTGTCCCTGAGTTCATAGGTTCATAGGTTCATAGGTTTATACGGGCCGAGGGTAGATAAACCTACCCTATTAGGCTCGCCATCCTTTACTAATTTAAAAAAGGAATTTACTTTCTCCAAAATATAAATCAACCTCGTTTTTAAACTCATTCATTGTGGGACTGTTAACAATTTTGGTGGATAAATTATTCCATACTCCAACAATTCTCAGACTATACCAGTTTTTCCTAAAGTTATGCGCCCAAATTTGGTGACATAATTGTGTCGCATGTTTCCTTAGTACTGGTCCTACCCTGATTAAATCTAAATCCCAAATCCTGAATTAGTTCAATGTCCTTGATATTTTGTACAGAAAACATAGGTCTCCCTCAACCTACGATAGTACAATGAATAAAGGTTTAAACTAACTAATCTATCATGATAATTTTATTTTTTAATCCTCTTATTTGTTTAGTTATTCTTCTCTGTACTCCTCAATAGAATATATATCTTCCCTATTTTGGGGGACCATACCTTTCAGTACTCAAATGGGGTCTAACCAATGCTACATACAAAGGAATCAAGACTTTTGCTTCTCTGCTAGCTATATGTTTCAAAATGCAATTTAAGATCCAATTGCTTTCTTAAGTTGATTTCTACAATGTACTCTAAATTTTAGGTCATTAGTAATTGTAATGCCCAGGTCCTTTTCCTCAGTAACTACCCTAAATTTATTTTGTCCAGTGTATAAACAACTTCCTCATTATTCTTACCCAGGTACATGACCTTGCATTTAGATTTGTTTAATTCCAACTTATTAAGATTTGTCCAATTATTAATTAAATCTAGAATTTGTTGAAAAGTTTCTCTCTGTTCCTTACTGTTAGAAACTACACCCAATCTACAATCATCAGCAAATTTATATAGCCAGATATTCTTGTTGTTCTGTACTGTGTCTGAATCAGTAAGACATGCCCTTCAACAATCCTCCTCTCCATTCATCCATTTAAGTATGGATTTGTGGACAAGTGACAAAACAGTGGGGAGTTCATATTTGTGTATAACTGCACACTGGGCACAGGTGCCGGGGGTTGTTTGTGATGTTGGTAGTGTGAATAATCAGTGCAGTAAGGTGGAGTGTTGTGGTAGCAATCTTTCAGGAATTTGACAGAATACAACGATTGCTATGCACAGTGTGACCTGTTCACACACTGGTGAAAACATGTTGGATGTGGTACTGACTAAAATTGGCAAGTGAGTGAACCCCCTGTCCCTGAGAGCTGGGTTCAAAGCAAGTCACACTGGATCAAATGTGTGAAATGCATCATGAATGGTGGCTTTTTTCATATTCCATGCATGGCCCATTGTTTAAATCTTGTGGTGCAGGAGTTTCTGCAACATCCTGATGTAAAGGAAATGCTGACACTTGCACACCTTATCTGCTCTCACTTTTCGTGATCTGCAAAGGCCCGTGACAAACTGCGGCAGTTGCAGATGCAAAACAGCCTCCCTCAGCACTGCTTGAAGCTGGAAGATGTCATCCAGTGGAACTCCACTTTATACATGGCAGAAAGGTTGTATGAACAATACAAAGCCATCTCAGAATATCTTGTAATGCACACTAGCCATGACAATTCTGGGGCCTCCATATCTATGACAACTGAACAGTGGCGCCTCATGGACTCTGTAATAACAATCTTGCGTCCTTCTGAGCATGCCACACAGGCAGTGACTGGTGAGTCTGCCTCCATTAGCCAATCAATTCCACTGCTATGGGTGCTGAGGCAGACATTGGTGAATGTACAGCATGGCCTTGAAGTTACCAGAGACAGTTCTAGCAGTATGTTGCTGAAACACATATTGACAGTATTCGACCAGAATCATCACATTTTGATCATTCAGTGTAGTGACAACTTTTGCAATGCAACAATGCTGGACCCATGATATGAATGTGGAATTGCCTTAGTACTGGAGGGAGGGCCTGAACAGGTAAAAAATTTCAGTGGGCAAATGGTGCTCTTGGTTCATGGGGCACAGAAGTCAAGTGCCAAGGTCAGCAAACCTCAGCAGAATAATCTGGCTGAAGGTGTACCTGGAGGACCATCAAGCATATCCTGTAAGGGGAAGGGGACTGCAATTCCAGGTGGTCTGTCATCCAAAGCGGTTGGCATCAGTCCACTTTGGGAGGCTTTGTTCCAAGTGGGGATTTGTGAAATAAATGATTCCGAAGAACAGAATGATGCATCAACCACTTGACTTAGTGCGGCACAGAGAATGGTTGAGTCATATTTGTCTGAAAACAGACATCTGTCAATAACTTATGATCCTATTTTGTACTGGAGTGGAAAGGTCAGTGAATGGCCATAGCTGATTGTAGTGGCACTGAAGTACCTCACATGCCCACCCTCCACTGTAAGTGTCGAGAGGGAATTCAGCTCAGCAGGTGCAATAGTCAGAGATCGTAGGACAAACCTGTCTCCTGCAAATGTTAGTTTGCTAACATTCATAAAAATGAATGAAAGGCACATACCAGCACTGACTGCAAACTCAGTATTCATACCATGGCTTAGTCATGGTGGTTTGGTGATGTAGAAATGGACCATCCTGGTGTCACTGGCAGTACCAGCATGAAACTGCCCACCACTGATGTTGATGATGACACAATGGAGAAAGAATTTCCCAGTGGTCAGACTTCAGACATAGATTACTGTGAGGGCAGCTTTCATTATGATGATGATGATGTAGTTAATGCTAGCAGGTTTTAACTGAAGTTTTTAAAAGGCGGTGTGCCCCCCCGGATCACCACCTCCACCAGGACTGATGTTAGCCAGTGCCACTACTGAGCCTGAGTCTCTCCATCCCCCGGACCACCACCACCAGGAATGATGTTAGACACTGCCACTACTGAGCCTGAGTCTGTCTGCCCCCCGGACCACCACCACTGGGACTGATGTTAGCCACTGCCACCACTGAGCCTGAGTTTCTCTGCCCCCCCGACTACCACCACCAGGACTGATGTTAGCCACTGCCACCACTGAGCCTGAATCTCTCCGCACCCGGACCACCACCACCAGGAATGATGTTAGCCACTGCCACCACTGAGCCTGAGTCTGTCTACTCTCTGGACCACCACCACCGGGACTGATGTTAGCTACTGCCAGCACTGAGCTTGAGTCTGTCTGCTCCCTGGACCACTACCACCAGGAATGATGTTAGTCACTGCCACTACTGAGCCTGAGTCTGTCCACCCCCGGAACACCACCACCAGGAATGATGTTAGCCACTGCCACCACTGAGCCTAAGTCTGTCCGGACCACCACATCCATCGGCCAGAGACACAAAGCTTCTTAACATTTAAACCATAAAGTGAGTATGTGTACTCATGTTTGTTATGCTGCTTCACTTCCTTTAGTTGTATGTTTTGTTTTCTGTAGCTTTTCAGAACTGCAATGGTAAAACACATGTGATACACTTATTTTGTTTCTTTTATAGGGTAACAAAAAAAGGCTTCATTGCTAAAACTCGTTGGGAATGGTACTGTAGCTGTACCATACAGAAAGGAAGTGAAGTAATATCCATGTGAAATCCATTCTGGTAAGTATGAAGATTTTATTTCATCTGTTTCATTGTTTTGGATAGACTGCAGCAAATATTGCACACAGGTTGTGTTAGTTGACCAGAAATGGGTTTGAAATGTAACTTGACTTTAGATTGAGATTTGAGAACCAGGGAGGGACACATAATTAAGTTATAAGAAGTCATTAATTTCTTTTTTTAGGAAACTTCAAGATGCTTTGTTGTTCTGTCAAAGTGGCCTTATTGAAAAAAGTTCTTCAACATCAGGAACACCCCTTGCCCAGGCTTGGGCACACATGCAACACGCAGAAGTCATTTCATTAGATGACCACGACCATCATTAACAACTGGACTTCAGAAGGATGCTGATGAAATCTGTGAATAAGTAACAAAATAAGAATCCATTACAGACAAAACTGAAAATATGATTCCCCCCACCCCCCCAAAAAAAATACTTACCTTCATGTGCTTGAGAGTTATCTGTTTCCAATGCCAGCACAAAAAAGTCTCATTGAGCACTGGAATGTGCACACCAACAGTTTCTGTGTGACCTGTGATGCAGAACAATACCATGAGCACATGTCATGTCAACCCCTCCTCACCTACAAAATACACAACCATATATCTGTATATATATATATATATATATATATATTCACCAAGGCTACTATTAGTATACAGCCAAAGGGCACCCTTCAATCCAGTTGAGATGATCACATTGCAGTTGCTCAAATCATCTCGCAGAACACATTGGACCAGCAACACGACACTCACAGTCATCATTTTATACTGGGGTATGTGCTGAAACACTCTCATTCCACAGTGTTAACACTTGTCAAATTTCTTCACAAAAGCAGGATGCATTTTGGGCCTACAGAAAAAATCTGGAACTCTGTGCCACCACTGCGCGCATGACTGAGTGCTCCATTAATTACGGGAGACTTTGCATGTGCTGAAACACTCTCATTCCACTGTGTTAACACTTATCAATTTTCTGCACACAAGCAGGATGCATTTTGGGCCTAAAGAAAAAATTCTTCAGGAGTCTGGTTGTTAATGTTGGTAATAATGGAGTTCATTCACAAATCTGGACTGTCATGTACGGTATGGGCTGCAGGCCCATTGGCTCTAGCTCTGCACTCATCGGGCGCAAGTAGCCCTACCGGACAGTCAGTCGGTGGCTGGGCGGGCGGGCAGGCGGGTGGGATGCTGCCGCCCATCGGCTTCCAGGGGAGCCGGGTGGTGGGGCTCGTGAGTGGGTGGGGTGGGGTGGGGACACTAGACACCAGGGAGATTTTGGGGGTTGTCATTGGACATTCTTCCTGCGATCGGGCATTACGGTCCACTGGACCACCAGGGAGATATTCAGGTTGGGGGTCTTTACATTCTGCCCACGATCGGGCACTGGGGGGTTGTCATGATCGTTCTGCCCACGATCGGGCATTGGGAGATGTTTGGGCGGGGGTTGTCATGATATGTTCTGCCCGCGATCGGGCACTGGGAGATGTTTGGGCAGGGGGTTGTTATGATACGTTTGCCCGCGATCAGGCATTGGGAGATGTTTGGGCGGGGGTTGTCATTATACATACTGCCCGCGATTGGGCATTGGGAGATGTTGGGGGTTGTCATGATAGACTGCCAGCGATCGGGCATTGGGAGATGTTTGGGTGGGGGTTGTCAGTATACATTCTGCCGAGATCAGGCACTGGGGGTTGTCAGTATACATTACGGAGATGTTTGGGGGTTCTTTCACGTTCTGCCTGCAATTGGGCTGGTGGGGGCACAGGGACTGAGTTGGGGCCAGCCACGGGTGGCAGCTGCTGTGTTGTTCCCTGCAATACAGCAGCTCACCTGTGGGTGGCCCTCAACTTGATCCTTTTTTTTTGGCACAAAGTTGCGCAGGCGCAGGTTGGGGGTTGCGCCTGCACAACTCTGCACAACCCGACTGAATATCGGGTTGTGCAGTTTATGCATGGTTCCTCCCCCTCCTGTTGAGCATGCATTCATTTGCATTGCGCTGTTGCTCAACCTGTTTTCAGTGGCGCAACTGCCTCCTCCTGAATATCGCAGAATGGCGCAATGTAGGACTTGCACATGCGCAAACCTGTTGCGCATGGCGCAACCCTTTTGAATATCTGGGCCTATGTGTTTTACCATTGCAGCTCTGAAAAGCTACAGAAAACAAAACATACAGCTAAAGGAAGTGAAGCAGCATAACAAACATGAGTACACATACTCACTTCATGGTTAAAATATTAAGAAGCTTTGTGTCAGTGGCTGATGGATATGGTGGGCCAGACTCAGGCTAAGTGGTGGCAGTGGCTAACATCAGTCCCGGTGGTGGTGGTCCGGGGGACGGACAGACTTGGGGTCAGTGGTGGCAGTGGCAAATGTTGTTCCTGGTGGTAGTGGTCCGGGAGGTGGAGAGACTCATTCTCATTGCTGGCAGTGGCTAACATCATTCCTGGTGGTGGTGATCCGGGGGCAGACAGATTCAGGCTCAGTGGTGGCAGTGGCTAACATCAGTCCTGGTGGTGGTGGTCTGGGGGGTGGACAGACTCAGGCTCAGTGGTGCCAGTGGCTAATATCTTTCCTGGTGGTGGTGGTCCGGGGAGGCTGAGAGACTCAGGCTCAGTGGTGGCAATGGCTAACATCAGTCCTGGTGATGGTGGTCTGGGGGGGCAGACAGACTCAGGCTCAGTGGTGGCAGTGGCTAACATCATTCCTGGTGGTGGTGGTCCAGGGGGCAGAGAGAGACTCAGGCTCAGTAGTGGTAGTGTCTAACATCAGTCCTGGTGGTGGTGGTTTGGGGGACGGACAGACTCAGGCTCAGTGGTGGCAGTGGCTAACATCATTCCTGGTGGTGGTGGTCTGGGGGGCATACAGACTCAGGCTCAGTGGTGGCAATGGCTAATATCTTTTCTGGTGGTGGTGGTCCGCGGGGCGGAGAGACTCAGGATCAGTGGTGGCAATGGCTAACATCAGTCCTGGTGGTTGTGGTCTGGGGGACACACCGCCTTTTAAAAACTTCAGTTAGAACCTGCCAATATTAACCACATCATCATCCTCATAAAGAAAGCTGCCCTCACAGTCATTGATGTCTGAAGTCTGACCACTGGGAAATTCTTTCTCCATTGTGTCATCATCTACATCAGTAGTGAGACATTTCAGGCAGCCACTGCCAGTGACACCTGGATGCACCATTTCCACATCAGCGAGACCACCATGACCAGGCTGGGGCATGAATACCAATGCTGCAGTCTGTGCTGGTATGTGTCTCTCATTCATTTTAATGAATGTTAGCAAACTAACATTTGAAGGAGACAGATTTGTCCGACGATTCCTGACTATTGCACCTGCTGAGCTGAATACCATCTCAACACTTACACCGGAAGGTAGGCATGTGAGGTACTTCAGTGTCACTGCAGTCAGCTCTGGCCATTCACTGACCTTTCCACTCCAGTACAAGAGGATCTTCAGTTATTGTCAGATGCCTGTTTTCAGACAAATATGATTCAACCATTCTCTGTGCTGCACCAAGTCCAGTTGTTGATGCATCATTCTGTTCTCCGGAATCATTTATTTTACAAATACCCACTTGGGACCAAACCTTCCAAAGCGGGTTGACACCAGCCACTTTGGAGGACAGACCACCTGGAACTGCAGTCCCCTTCCCCTTGCAGGTTATGGTCCTCCAGGTACACCTTCAGCCAGATTATGCTGCTGAGGTTTGCTGACCTTGGCACATGACTTCTGTGCCCCATGAACCAAGCACACTAGTTGACCACTGATATTTTTTACCTGTTCAGGCCCTCCCTCCAGTACTGATGGACATAACACAACCTTCAACTTGGTTTCAGTTCTGTAGGGACATGGTTTCTTAATCATAAACTGGTCCTCAATGACAAGAAAACCAAATCTATGCTCTTCTGCAGCTCTCATAACCCACACAAGCTACACCACTTGGCTATCTCCACCACCCAGGGGAACACTCTATATCAGGTGCGGTCCTTCAAATATTTAGGGATAAAGCTTGACCCTAATTTCTCCTGTGGACTTCATGTAGATAATGTAGCTAGATCTGCTAATACATGGCTTGGTCTCCTCTACAAACACAGACCACACCTCATGCCAGAAGCTTTGAAGGTTGCAGTCCTGAGCTCTGTGATCTCTCTAATAGACTATGGTCTCATCATTTATGGCTCGGCCACAACCACAACCCTAAGATGCCTCTCAACTGCCTTAAATAAGGCATGTCGGCTCATCACTGGTGCTCATCGTCTCACCCATACATGTAACCTGTACACTCAGTCTGGCTGGCTCCAGCTATCAAGCCACATAAAGTTTCTCACCTGTTTCATGGTGAAAAAAAATCTACCTTGGCCTTGCACCTTCTGGGGTCTCAACTCTGTTACAACACCAAATTAACAAATGGTGCCTTAGGAGATCCATGCTACAGCTACTGAATGCCGCCCACTGTCACACTTCACAGGGACAATGCTCTTTTGCTTATCGAGCACCACTCTGGTTCGATAGCCTCAGCCCAACCATCTCCTCTGCCCCAACAATTGGTATGTTTAAAACTAGGCTCTGGGACTGTCTCACTACCAACAGCTCCTGTGACTGCCCAACTTAACCTTGTTTCTCCACTTCCCTTCCTGCTCTAGTGGTCCCCCCTCATCTCCTCACTGGATTCTACCCTCACATCTTGGTATACCCAGTGCTGCACTTTTCACCCTCTCCCCACTCTTCCTACATTCCTTCTCCCCCCCTCCCCTCTTCCCTCTCCCTATGACTCTGGCACTTCTTATCTGTTGTCTGTTTTCTCTGACAAATGCTGCTGGCTGCCTTGTTACAATGCTACCCTTGAATTGTATTAATCTGTACTCTGTTTGCAATGTCCACATTGTTGTATTGTCTGTCTTGATGTTCCCCATAATTTGTATTTCTCTGACGTGGAACCTTTGTAATAGTACCAAGGCTCAAAAGTATTTGTATTCCTAGACTTGATAAAAAATAAATAAATAAAAATAAACTGATGGAATTCCACGTTTGTATCATGGGTCCAGTATTGTTGCTATGGCAAAGTTGTCACTATGCTGAATGCTGATAATGTGATGATTCTATTCGAATACTGCCAGCATGTGTTGCAGCAACACACTGCTACCACTTTCTCCGGCAACATCAAGACTATGCTGTACATTCACCGATATCTACCTCAGCACCTGCGGCACTGGAATTGATTTGCTAATGGAGGCAGACTTGCCACTCACTGACTGTGTGGCATGTTCAAAAGGCTTTAACATTTTTATTTCAGAGTCCATGAGGTGCCACTGTTCAGTCGTCATAGACATGGAGGCCCCGGAACTGTCATGGCTAGTGTGCATAACAAGATATTCTGAGAAGGCTTTGTATTGTTCATACAACCTCTCTGCCATATCTAAAGTGGAGTTCCATCTGGTGACAACTTCCAGCTTCAAGTGGTGCTGAGGCAGCCTGTTTTGTATCTGCAACTGCTGCAGTTGGTCACGGGCCTTTCCAGATCTTGAAAAGTGAGAGCAGATATGTTGTGCAATGGTCAGCATTTCCTTTATATCAAGGTGCTGCAGAAACTCCTGAAACATAAGATTTAAACAGTGGGCCATGCATGGAACACGAAAAAAACACCATTCATGATGCATTTCACCACATTTGACCCATTGTCACTTGCTATGAAGACAGCTCTCAGGGACAGAGGATTTAGCCACCTGTGAGTTTCAGTCAGTACCACATACAGCATGTTCTCACCAGTGTGTGAACAAGTCACATTGTGCATAGCAATCTTTGCATGCTGTCGAATTCCTAGAATATTGCTACCATGACAATCCACCTTACTGCACTGATTATTCACACTACCAACATCACAAACAACCCCTGGCACCTGCGTCCAGTATGCAGTTATACAAAAATATGAACTCCCCACTGTTTTGCCACGTGTCCACATATCCATATTTAAATGGATGAATGGAGAGGAGGAATGTTGAAGGGCATGTCTTACTGAGTCGGACACAGTGCGAAACAACTCAGGGACAGCATGGGTAGAAAAGTATATTCTGGATGGGACTTTCCATTTTGGACAGGAACGTGCAGCAAAACACCGGAACCCAGAATTCTCCACAAAGGAGAAGGGCAAAAGATCAATTACCAGCATTTCCGCTACAGCAGCATTAAGTTCACGTGACACTGTATGATGCGGGGGGGTATTTCAGCTTTTGCGCAAAAACACTCTGTAACATGGGCTGACTTAAATGTTTCACATGGGGTGTGTTGATCACAAATGGTTGTGCTCTGTGATGAATGGCATTGGCAGGAGGTGGAGTGTGGACATTTGATGAAGATGGTTGCACAGGTGATGGTGACAAACCTAGAAATGCAGTTATTTTGCCAGATTTGCCAACCAAGGTTGATGTACCACTTGCACTAGACATACTGCATTCACCACCACCACCACCACCACAAAACCTGCTACTCTTACCAGCACTGGACAACATTTCAAAGTCATTATGGTCCTCCACGTCATCATGCCTGTAGTAATCTTCTGCTCTTATTACCACACTACTGCACATGTTTAATTTCCTACTGGGCTTAACAGTCATGGAAGTGGATAATATGCTGGCTGTGGTTGCCGGTGATGAGGGTGAATGCCCCACTGTGGTATTAGCTGCCCGCTTGTGCTGGATCCACAGTGCCAAGTGCCTGTTCTTAAGATGCTTATGCTGTCCTCCTGTGCCCAGATGGCTCCCCTTTTTACTTCAACTCACATGCACATGGTAAACCTTTCAGATTGCAACTGACTCATGATTTGCATCTTGAACAAAAACAATTCCAAACAGGGGATTGTGATGCTCTGCTTTTAACATGTCCATAATGTGGCTTATTTACAGTAAATCCATTATTTTAAGCACCGAAGTGAGGAAGGCACGTGATGTTTCAGGCACTGCACACCGGGACTGCAACTGACCACCATGACTACCTATCATATTGATTACTAGGTCATCATCATCATCATCATCAACTAAAACCAGTAGATCACAAGTTTTTACAGGGTGGAGATTCCTGCAAACAGACTCAGACACAGCCACTTTGAATTTCTTTTTCTCCAGTTCCCAACTGGGGTCAATTACATCATCATCATATCCATCAATGTCACAAACATCCACATCTTCTGCTTGGATGCTAGCATGTGGACTGCATGTTGCAACAACAGCTACATTATTGTCATCATCACATTCGTTATCAACATCTACACCACCATCACCTGATATTTTTTCACCACACTGTGAATCACTGCATGGAAAATGCATGACGTTAAGTGCCACGGTGGACGGAATATCACATTGTATGCTATCATTGACTTGACTACCAGAATTTTCAGGTTTAGTTACTGGGATGTTACTGGGAAGTATGACATCATCTATGCTGCCACTCACTTGCACTGATTCACACTCAATATTTTTGGATATGGTACACTGGTCGGAATTAGAACTTGATGCAAAAATACTAATACAACCTCCACCACCACAAACACCAGTAACACTAACACCACCAACTGGGAGAACATCATCTCCTCCAACTATGAGTGAAGCTACTGATTGGGCTGTAAAAACATTGCAGGAGAAATACCTTTCCTCACATCAGCAATGCACTTCCGCGTCTGCGTGCTACTACCACACCCAAACACCATCTTACTGCTAACATTGCCATGGCGAGAAACAGCTTTGCTTGCACGTCTCTTTACAGGCATTTTGGGAGATCAACCATAATATTAAAAACAAATTCAGATTTTGATATGTTCACTCTCTGGAGGAATGCTGGATGTGAAGCCAAATGAACAAATGTGGCTTCAGCAACAGATAAGAGACTTCTGTGAGACTGTCACACAATTAAAACAACTTCAGTAACCAGTGGTGCTGATGAGGCCAAAAAAGCAATCCAATCTAGTAAAAAATACCTTTTGAACGTGGGGTTGGGGGGGCACTGAATGCAGACAATGCAGATTTTTATGGCACTACAAACAGCAAAACTAAGAACAGATACCACGATCGCAGTACAAAATCAGGCAGCTGCAGTGGATAGCAGGTTCACACTGCTACGCTTGCAAATACACTTGTCTGTGGCACAATAAAAGGTGTATTATTTGATGCACCCAACACTGCACACACACTCACACACGGAACAGTTTGTGTACAATGCTGAACAAGGAATGTGTAGCAAATGCAAAAGTTCAGTACTATGCCACGTTACGCATTGTAAATTTGTAATGTAACAACCTAATCTTATGAACTGCTGCACCACATCCACACAGCAGCAAGCAAGAAAATTTCATTTATTACTGACAATTTTACTGTGTGTACATTAACACAGTTATATAACACAGATATAACCAAAAAACAAAGAAATCACTATTTCTCCAACTTAAATCTATCTGCACCACAGATACACCCTCTCCAAAGCACACTTTCACTGTCTTTCGCCACACACTCACTCAGTGTTGTAAATTAACATTCAAAACCCACTCAAAAACAAAAATGCTTGATGATATGAGCACAGGAGGGTTTCCTACAATCGATGAACTAAAGTTGGATCCCCAAAACAAAAAACACAAAAGTGCTTTTTGAACAGCTTTTATAAGATTCCTATCACAGACAGCTATCAGAGCACACTGTCTCCTTCTCTTTGCTACTCATACAACCCTGAACTGAGGCTGTGCAGATCAATATAGAGCCCAAGTGATCTGAAATCCCATGAATCACTGCAAAATTAGCTTATGGAGCTAAAAAACAAGGTGAAGTGAGTCGAAGTGCACTGCCTGCAATGCATTTCGCCTTAAATTTGGCAGAGTAGTGATCTGAGGAGGAGGAGTAATGAGAAGTCATTGTTTCCAATGGACTTTGTGTTCCTCATTAAAATGCAAAGTACTTTGCTTCGCATTGAGGAGCACTCCGTGAATCCGCCTTTGCTCCACAAATCGCTTTGCAGAGCGGATTGAGCCAACTTCGCCCACCACTAATTTTAATTAATTTTTTACATTTTTTTGCTGATTGTTGTGGTGCAACAGTGCACATTTTCAGTCTGTTTAAAATATTTTTATGTTGACTCATGCTTGCACAGCCAACATCTTGCACTAGTAGCAGATTTGGAGGTGCAGTCACTGTGAGCGAATGCAGGGCACGCATTAATAGGTTCATCCCTGATTCACCAATAAACCAGCAGCAGGCACTGACATCACGTGGCCTCCAGATCTAAGAAAAGGACCACTGCAATGAGAGCAAAGCTCTCATGCAGTGGACCACAACACGCCTTCCTATGTGCAGGCAACATGATGGCAGTGACTGCTGCTGCTGCCGCCTGTTACAATAATGATGGGGAGCCCACCCCCCCATTGGAATTAAGACTCAAATCCCCCTTGGCATCATGTGCGCCCCCTCAACAGTCTTTCTTTGCCAACAGGGGGCCCAATCTCCATCGGCTTCGATCCTGCTTCCCCTTTATGTTGCTGACAGCATCAGCAAAATGTCCCCCACCCACCTTTGCTGTATGCCGAGGGAGGTGCCCAATCCCCTTTGGCTGTTGTTCCCCCTCTTTAGTATGTGCCGATGGGGTTGCCCAATCCCCCGGCGGATAAAGCATCCCCCAAAACACTGAGGTGGTAGGCTCGGAGCCCACCCTAGCATGCCAAATTACCTGAAAAGGGAAAACTGTCCTGCAATAAAGTTTTTTTTAACCCCTGTAAAAAAGAAAATGGTTCCTTGTGGTCTCCCTGCCCCCTCCCACAACCAGCACCCACCCTCTGCACACCCTGCCTCCCCACACCCCCCTCACCCCATACTTACCTCCAGAGTCTGGCACAATGATCTTCAGTGGACTGGAAACATGTCTACACTCTTCAAAGCTGACCGCGAACTAAATAAATGCCAGTAAGCTGTATAATGGCATAAATAGGTTTTTTTCAACTTTGGTACATACAGGTATCTCACCCATTTTTGGGAATTGTGGCACTAAATTTTCAACATGGGTTTTTTGGGACCCCTCCTCATGAGTTCAGGCACTGTCATTTTGTCATTCAGTCCCAAAATGTGAATGACCAAAATCACCAATAAATGACTGTTTTACAAACGTACGTTGCGCAGTTTTTACGCACACTCATAACTTTGTGAATTTGTAATATTTTCACACCACATTTTCAAAATTGCAATTTTTCCACAACTCCTTATGAACAGTAAAGCTGTCATTTTACATATCCTGGCCGAAATGTGTTTTCGCACATCCGGCACGGAATTGCGCTGTCGCTATGCAAAATCAGTTTTTGGGACAGTCTGAGGACATGACAGTGACACTTTTCATGCGCAGAGGTCCTAAAATGCCTATGTTTAAAATCTGATGACGAATTCATAGTCGACTGTGTTAAGGCAAAGCTATGCAGTTTGCACGCATTCTTGTAACTTTTCCAATTTGCAATATTTTCTTGCCAGATTTTCAAAACTGGTATTTTTTCATACCTCCTTATGAACAGTAGAGCTGTCATTTTTCACATCCTGCCCTAAATGTGTTTTCATTCCTGTGCCGCTCAATGGCGTGGTCACTGTGGGAAATCAATGTTTGGGACAAATTAACAAAATCACAGTCAACTGTTCATGAGGGGAGGTCCCAAAATGCCTATGTTAAAAATGCGGTTAAAAAAATTCCAAAAATAATTGGGTTATGGACTTGTGTTGCACAGTTTCTATGCATGCCAATGACTTCACCAATTTTTCATATTTCACTCCAGATTTTCAGCGTTGTCATGTTTTTACATGTCCTCATGAACAGTCCAGTTGTCATTTTCCACATACTGCCCAAAATGTGTTTTCGCCCCTGTGTTGCCAAATGGCATAGCTGCTGTGCAAAACCACCTGTCAGCTAACAAACTGATAGTGCTGCTGTTCATGAGGTGGGCTCACAAAAAGCCCATGTTGAAAATTTTGCAGTGAAAATACCAACACATGCCTACCGTGTTATGGATTCCAACTGTAACACCCCACCCTGTACAGACTGACAGGCTTCAGGGGTGCGATTTGGGATCATCGGCTGTAATGATCACACCATTCCACACCCACCCCATCCCTGCAGCTAGTGTCAGGCATCGTGGTGTGCCTTGCATTGTTTGGCCACAAAGTTCACCCTATTCTCCTATACTGCTCCCACCTCAGTGTATTTCCTTATGGAATGGGGTAAGTATAATTCTCAAGACCCCAAAGCACGCCACACTTGTCAGTGTCTACAGGGTAGGGTGGGGTAAAATGGCATGAGCATTATAGCTGATGTCCTAAAGGCACACTCCAATGCCTGTCAGTCTCTGCAGGGTGGGGATGAAGTTGGCGTCACTTCAGTACTTCACTGCCATTCCTATTATGCATCTCTAACTCCTGCAAGACCAATGCCAATGCCAGCGAGTCAACATTTGGCATTGACAATACTTGTTTTATATTAAGAAAGTTTTTAATTTGCTGCATGTGTGTTACTTGTAGTGCGTGTGTGAGTGCAAGTGTGTGTGTGATGTGTGCCATCAAATCAGACATATTTTATTGTGCAACACAGTAATTGCAGCAGTGTGAACCTACTATATCCACTGCACCTGCATGACTTGTTTGTGTTGCTTTGTTGTGGTATCTTTACTGGTAGTGGACTGGACTGTTACTGCAGTGCATTGCCCCCCAGTCACATCACGAATCAGGATTCACATATATCACATCACCAATCACAAACCTAAGTTTTTTTCTATTTAGTTGCATGTAAGCCTGCTTTGTAGTATCTCTCGAGGCTTCACCACTGTAGTCAATGTCATTGATACGGGGTTTTAAATTGGGGAGTTTTGTGATACAGATCATTTGGGAAGTACAGCTGTAGGTATTCACATTCCATACAGTTTAATATAATTGGTTATCTCACAACAGACACTCATCACAACTCCAACTCCGAGAAAGATTAATTCACATTCTTCATCATCACGGTCACACATGTGGTCACAATTCAAGATCATTCACGTCATGAATCACAAAATTAATTTTTTTACTAGTTAGTTGCATGCAAGCCTGTTTTGTAGTATCTCTCAAGGCTTCACCACTGACTGTAGTTATTGATATGAGTATTTAAATTGGGGAGTGTTGTGTGATACAGGTCATTGGGGAAGTACAGCCATAGGCGGCTTGTGACTTACAGTACTGTAAGCCATGATGTGTGGGGGCCTGGGGGCCACCAACATTGGTGTCACTCCACCTTAATTTGTGTAAAGGTGGAATATCAAGTTGAAGTGATAATTACAAGGTGAAGTGAGCCTTTCATGTTAACCACTCTGTGTAGGGGAATGGCAATGCGAAGTGCCCACTTCACAGGCACTTCATCAGCGGAATTTAAATTCTCTGCATCTCTAGTCATCATGGACCATGGATTTTTGCATCTCAGGAATATTGCTTGGCTCAAGCCCTACATTCTCAGGATCTGAAGACATTGGTGCATGCCTTTGTGACATCAAGACTGGACTATTGTAATGCGCTTTATCGTAGGTTAGCTTCAGGTTTTATGTGCCATCTGCAGCTGGTGTAGAACATTGCAGCTCTATTGATTGCCATGGTGTCTTACTCCAAGCATATCTCTCTGGTTCTGCAGACATTGCAGCTGGCTGCCAGTGAGTTGGAGTGTCTCCATCAAGATAAGCTTGTTAACATACAAAGACTTACATGATCTGGGCCCAGGCTACCTAAAACAGCTCCAGTGCCCATATGCTCATTACTGCCCTGTCCATTTCTCTGAGGTGGGCCTTCTGAATGTTCCCAAATCATTGTATCTGAAGCTTAGCCCACTTACACTTAAGTTCTGTACCAGTGAATAATTAAATATTGAAATATTGTATATAATTTATTGACAGTGCTGCTGTATTTGTGTTTTATATATGCTTTGTAAGGCACCCAGAGCATGTGGGATCGGGTGCCTAAGAAATAAAACTATTACTACTACTAAAAAAACTTCACAAGCTTTAAGAGAATGCAAAGAATGCACAAGATAACATATACAAATATATGTGCAGTCAAGTAAATAGGCAAAACAGAGTTTAATGTGTGAAAACACTTTTTTGATTAAGCTAAATATAAGCACTTTTATGGCAGAGTCTCATTGTGCATATTAAGTTGTTAAAAAATATAATGAAAACAAACATACTTATAACTGGTTTGTTCTCAGAATAACACTGTGCTGGTTACTTAGGCACGGGGTCATAATGTCGCAGGACATTATGCCGCATTGCAAAATCGCAATATGATTCTTGCCATGCAGCATATTTCTTTTTCTGAGGGGGGCTCTTCCACTTCCAACTAGAGATTCTCAACTCGGGGCAAGTCGGTGAGTGCACAAAGTTTAAAAAAAAAAATAAAAGTTTCTGGGACTGGGAATCAAACCCAGTCCCAGAAGCACTGTCTGGATTACCTGCTGCTGTGGCTCAGTCCATTGAGATACAGCAGCTGGTCGGCAGAACCTACTCCCAGCAGAGGTCTTATCCTCTGCCTGGGAGAGTGAGAATGGTGCTATACTGCATACAGCAGCATACGCGGTATTGTACCATTCTCTCACTGGTGCAGTGCTGTACTGGGTTAGCCATGATGTCATACACTATTAAGCATGCAACATTATGACCTAGTATGGGCTACTTATAGTGTAAAGATAAAAGAGCCATCTGACAGACAAGTAGTGCAAGGTATGGCACACAATCTGTATAAATATTGAAAGAAAGTAAAAAAAAGGTTTTCTTTTTTTAAATTGCTATGATTGCTTTGGATGATCCTACCCATGTACTGTAGGTTTCTGAATTGCAAGATTGTTTATTGTAACCCTGAAACACATTGTTTTATGTCATATTGTATTGTATTGTATCTGTTTTTTTTTTTTCGACACAATTGAAAAAGAGAGGATTCCTTTCAATTTGCTTTCCAATAAAATGAAATTAAATTAAATATATCACCTGTAATATCTGATGCACAGTATATTGCTTTTATATAACAACTGAAAACTGAATTATATCACATTGAAAAGGCAATTAAAGGGGTGAAAAGTTAAGGTGAAGGAAAAAAAAATAAATGAATATCAATCTAATTAGAGCCATTGTGAGGCTTTATTTCAAAAGCACAGATGCAGCCTCACCACCACCTGGAACAGAAGAGGTCAGGTAAAGGCATGGCATAATTCCATCTTCATGGGCAAAGTTGCAGGACTTAGTTTGAACACTTTGCTGAAAACTTTGCAAAGTAGGCAATTCACACATCACAAATATGGCAGACTTTGAGAATTAATTCACAAAGCAAAGTTTACCAACTTACACATCTTTAGTTGACACATTTTTAGCACTTCAACATGCTTTATTTTACATGCAGCTTTGATTGCAAAATGTATAGCTACAGTATAAAAGATAGACCCGATTAAATTTAGTTTGGCAGTTGTGTTTAGTCACAAATATTTTTGAATTTTGAAAACTAAACATAGCTGTGATTTGAAAATTGTACATTCTACATCCTAGCTTTGACATACAATGTATAGAACTTGCTGTCAACATAATGTTTGTACATTATAGGTCAAGTGAACACTCCAGACCAGTTGGCTCCATTCCTTTGTTCACATGACACTCTTATTTTGTGAAGAGTGTCTCACACACACCCCGGAAACGGGCACATTCGGGGAAGGTTTTTTTAAATGTTAATATATTATTAATCTCACTCAATAATATATTAATACCTGTGCTGAAATCAATCCTATATTTGTAATAGAGGTCTTATTTACATACTTAGGCTATCAGAACCACTCACCTTCAGTTTGCTGTTCTTGTACCTAAAGAATGCATTTGAGACCACTCTTACAACTGTAAAAGTTGTCTCAGCAGTGATGCAAACATACAGAACAACAAATTGCATGTAAATACATACAGTATAGGCTTTTAAAATCCCCCTCCCCCATTTACTTCTTGTCTTCAACCACCCCTTAATTGGGCACATGTCACTCATAGCTAACATTACTGTACTTCAATGATTGACTCTATTGGTAGTGAGCATTGTTGAGGCCTCTCTGCCAGAGATTGGGTTCTTTAGTGGTTTAAAGAAATCCATATTAAACACTGGTGTTATTTAAAATTAACAGCCTATGTCTGATGTTGCAAAGGAAAACATATTGATGTTTGTGCACATTCAGAGGCACTATGCCTGTAACCACAGTTCAACATAAAGACTAGTATGGTACACTGAGTGACTTCACTAGGGTTTCTAAGAAACAATGGTATTTTTATGGATATTACTGTTCATTACCTTTAACATTCCCTAATGCATGTTATTATCATTACAACAAAGCAATTTCAGCTTTGAAATAATTCTTGAGCACTTGTTATTCTTCTTGTGAGATATCAGCACTCCAACTCTGTCATCATCCTATTTTATAACACCCCCATCAAACTCTTTAAACCATGATTCCTACAGACATGACATTTCAGACATTTCCCCTGGAGACTGAGTGCGTGAAATGTCTTGCTTCTAGGTCTTCCAGATTTTGAGTTATGTTTAAAAAAATGAGTTTGTATTGGAACCCAAATCTACCCTCATTATACACTGGCAGGAGTCACTAACAAAATACTTTTATAGTGTGGTCCTATAAAGATATCTCACCAGCCTTAATAGGATGAATATTCTAACTTTTTAGCAGCAACAGAGAGTTATAATAATAGAGAAGATTATCGTGTCTGGGTAGACAGGGCTGAGTTATCACTCCTATGATAAATCATTATATTTTATGGCTTGTAAGTGCCATAGTATGGACATAGAAATTGACATGTGCACACTTCCTGACGGAAGATACAAACCAGCCAAATGTGGTCAAGTTTTATTCAGCAGTTTTAAAGTTAGAGGGGATCAAATAATGAAATTACCCAATTTTAAGAATATATTTTTGCTTGAGGAAAAAAATTGTAAGATTTGAAACCAAAATATTTCAGGTTCATGCAACCTCCATGCCAAGGTAGCACTTTTTTTGTTTGTTTTTGGAATAAAATTCATTAAAATAACAAAGTTTGAATTATTTTAAAAGCTGACAGCCAGGCAAGAGCAATTTACTTCTCATCCTTTTTCATAAGATATTTTCATTCATGCATGATCACTTTTCAGTAATTATGGGTGTAGGCACACAGACCAGCCAGTGGTTACATCTCCTTACCAACTGTACTTCAGTAGGGTACCAGCATCCAATACTTGTTCCTGATGTAATCCTCTGACACTCCCAGTTGTTAAATGAAACACTAAGAGCCTAAGCCCTAAACTTCTCCATTCTCTCCAAACTTTTGTTGAGACACCAGTAGCTGGGCCCATATGTTGCAAAAATGGGTCTGATGCCCACCAAAGGTTGCAGAAGTGGTACCCTATCTCAGGTGTCATGTAACTGTCCCATGCTATGTCCACAGACCATTGTACCCTTTTGCAAAAATATTCATTAATGCACCAGTTAGAGTCACTTAACCCACAAAAGTAAGGGAAATGTGGTGTGAAGGTTTCCAATCCTAACTCCCAACCCCCACTCGCAAAGCAGCAAAAGAAAAAAAAAATTAGGGTTTTGGGTTTCGAGAGTCTTGGTGAATCAGTGGTGGGATCTTCCTTGGGGTTGTCAACCCTAATGCTTACCCCTCCTCCTGGCCATAGGTTCCAATTTGAAGCAAAAGGTGTAGCTCTAAGCCACTGCCTAATAGTGATACACACTTCAAAGGTAGAGAAGCATGTCTCACCACAAGTTGCCAACACAATTTGTTGTAGCTTTCTTCACACAGGGTCCTGTGGACATTAGGGATGACAAACTCAAGGAAGATCCCACCACTTATTCACCAAGACTCCTGAGACTCAAAACCCTACGCTGTTTTCTGTTTGCTGCTTCAGTGGTGGGGTGGGTAGCTAGTGTTAGAAATCCTAATATCACATTACCCTACTTTTGCAGTATTAAGTTAATCAAACTGGTACATTAACAAAGTTTTTTTTTTTTTGCGAAGAATTTCCTTTCTTTTTGAGATAGTGGAATTGTATCCTCATTGACACAAGTCCCTTTGGGACCTGTGTGAACAGGTGCAGAGGCACAGGTCCATTTGGGGCATGTGCCACTGGAAGACTCTATTCACCTGCAGAAGTGCAGGGCCTGGCACATTCACTTTTTACAAATTCACTCTTCATACATTCACTCTCATTTGTGTGTCCCCAAGTTTTTATAATAGTCATTTTATGACAGCCCTTATGACATGTAGCATTTGTAATATATTGAACAAACTGTCATTTCACACCAGAAGTGCAAAAAGATATCTCACCCAAGATTTAAAATATAATATCTATCACGTTTATGAGATGGTGTAGAAAAATAGCTATGTTGAAAGTTTGGAGTCAAAATATTGAAAATTGTTGAAATTGCAAGTCAACATTGAAATACTGCAACATTCAGTCATAACCAGGGTGTTTTTCCATATCTTTACACTAAATTGTCAGTGTAGCCTTCTTATTGCCCCACCTCATGAATCAACTAGGTGAGAATTTTCAAATCCCAGTTGAAGCATCATTGTGCTTCACCAAAATGTCATTTTGTGCCATGGGGCAAAAACAAATTTTGGCCAGAATTTTAAAAATCACAACTGTCATGTTCATGACGTGATGTGGAAAAATGGCTATGTTGAAAATTTGGGGTCAAAATATTTAAAATTAATTAAGTTATGAGCAGGTGTAGAAACATGTCAAGATACACTCATAACTTTGTCATTGCAACATTCTGTATTTTGACCCCACATTTTCAACATAGACTTCTTATGACACTACCTCATGATCATTCGTAGGGAAAACTTTGAAATCTGGCTCAAAAAGTGATTTTGACAAGCAACTGCAGCATTGCCTTTTGGGCTTGATTTGGCAAATTCCACCATCATTGGTCATAAGGTCTGGTCTCAAAAAGGCCATGTTGAAAATCTGGAGTAAAAATATGCAAAAATGACAATGTTTTGCACCAATGTTCAAAACTTATTTTAATACATGGAAAACTCTCTTATCTTAATTTCTCATATCACTGTACTCAGTTCAAGCAGCAAGATGCATCTTTGATCAGAGAATGGATCTATGCCATGGGACATATTCAGGTGAGTGATAGATAGATAGATAGATAGATAGATAGATAGATAGATAGATAGATAGATAGATAGATAGATAGAAAGATGGACAGACAGATAGACAGAGAAAGAGAAAGACAGATGGACAGACAGAACAGTGGATTGGCGGCTCACTGCTCTCACTGTAGGATGCAGCATGACTTCCAGCTGTGGCTGCAGAACTCATGAAATTCCTGCTGTGGTCATACAGAAAACATGGGCGAACATCTCTTCTTGCTAATCTGGATACCCTGGATTTTGGGGTTCCCAGAAAATGTATTCCTGGAAAGTTTTTAAAAAAAACAAACAGCTGAATCTTGCTAAATCAGTCTCATTTAATTAGGTTCAGGTGTTTTCCTTTTTTTTGAAGAGATAATTTTAGTGCATTTTTTAGGAAACATCAGGGATTTTGCTGCTTTTTGTCATCACCTATAGCTCAGATGGTTTGGAATTTTTGTTTGGAATTTTCAGAGTAGAGAAGATTTGCCCCAGAATGGTGCCTTTTGTTGGTTTGGTGCAAAAATATGAATCCATTCCCAAGTTACAAGGATTTGAAACTTTGGTTGTGAGCATGCTCAGTTGGATATCAAACACCTATTCAAAAGACCTTACTGAGCATGCTCAGAACCAAAATTTCAAATCCTTATAACTTGGGAATGGATTAATATATTTTTATCAAACTGATGAAAGTCACCATTTTGGGGCAAGCCCTTTCTACCCTGAAAATTCTAGAACAAAATTCCAAATGGTCTGGGTGCTAGATAATGCCAAAAAACAGCAAACAACAAAACCAAAAAAACAACAAACAACAAAAAGACCCTGGCTTTTCCTAAAAACATGCAATATGGATCTTGGAATCCACTAATCTGATCAGAAGGAAACTTGCCACATCAAGAGACTTACCCCTGAGATCACACATGCAATTTTGTGCAAATCCATTGAACGGATGCAAAGATCTTAAAGTGCAAAATTTGAGGCTTAAGATAGAAATCCCTGCTTAATCCTAACTATAGTGGCACTACCATGCCACTATAATATATACAGCCCAGGCAGTTTCAAATTTTGGTCAAAATTTTAAGAATAGAAAGGGCTTGCCCCAGATTGGTGCCTATTATTGATTTGGTAAAAAATAATTAATCTATTCCCAAGTTATAAAGATTTTAAATTTTGGTTCTGAACATGCTTTGTAGGGTACCAAACTTCTATCCAAAAAACCCTACTAATATGACTCATATGACTTTTGGTACAGCCCCTGCACCATTTTTGTCACTCTTCTCTGAACTGCTTCTACTATGTTTATGCTCTTCCGGACATGCAGCCTCAAGAACTGGACAGAGTACTCTAGAACAGATATCACCAGTGTTCTATACAGTGGCATCACCACCTCCTTCCTTCTGCTGGAGATATCTCTCCCTATGCACCCCAGCATTACACTGGCTCTCCTCACAGCCTTCTCACATTGTTTGGTAACCTTGAGATCATCACATAGGATTAATCTCAGGTCCCTTTCCTGTTTGGTGGTCAACAGCACCTCCCCATCATGTACTCCTCCCTCCCCCACATTTCTGTGCCTCAAGTGCATGATCTTGCACTACTTTACATTGAGTCTTAGCTGTCATACCCTTGACCACTCCTCAAGCTTGCTTAGGCCTCTTCTTATTTTCACTACCCCTCCAGGAGAGTCAATCCTTTTGCAGATCTTCATGTGGTCTGCAAAGAGACACACCTTCCCTTCCAGCCCCTCAGTAATATTGCTTATAAAGACATTAAAGAAGACTGGTCAAAGTACTGATCCCTGCAGGACCCCGCTGGTCACTCCCCCCCTTTGGGTTGAACTCTGTTCATCACCACCTCCGTGTCCTATTACTCAGCCAATTTTTGACCCAGTTTACCACCCTGGGACCCACTTTCAGGCTGCCCAGCTTGATTTCTAGCCTCCTATGTGGGACAGTGTTGAAGGCCTTGTTTAAATCCAGGTAGGCCACATCCACCACTCCTGCATAATCCACCTCCCTAGTCACCCAGTCAAAGGTATGTATCAGATTTGTTTAACAAGATCTTTGTGCTGTGAATCCCTGCTGCCTTGGATCCTGTGTTCTGTTGTATTTTAGATATATCACTAATATTTCTTTTAATAATAATAATATTTTTATTTTTAAGGCACCTTTCAAATATCAAGGTGCCATGCAAATTAAAATCAAAACAAATCAGAATAAGAAACAATCTTAAAATCAAAAAACAAACATCATAAAATAACATTGCTCAAACTAATTATTCACCATATGCCTGGTGCCACAGAAAAGTCTTTAGGGCTGATTTAAAAACCTCTACTGCCATGCACTCCCGTAACCAATGAGGTAGAGAATTCCAAAGTGTGGGAGACAAGAACATAAAGGATATGGCCCCCGAAGATTTCAAATGTACCTTATGAATCTCTAGCAACCCCTCACCAGCTGAGCGGAGCAATCGCCTGGGGCAATAAGAAACCAGGAACTCTTTCAGGTAGTCTGGGCCCAGTCCATGCAGGACATTGAAAGTCATCAAGCCAACTTTAAAGGTGATCAGACACTGTACTGGCAGCCAGCACAGTTCACGCAGCACAGGCATAATATGACAGGACCGAGAAGATCCTGTCAGAAGCCGGGCCACCACGTTCTGCACCATCTGCAAGTGGCGGATTTCCACCCCAGAAAGCCCTAGGTATAGGGAGTTGCAGTAATCGAAGTGTGAGGACACAAAGGCATGGACCAGAACAGGAAGGTAGCTGGACGGAACCAGATGTTTAACCCTGGAGACATTCCTTAGATGATGAAAGGATGATTTGATGACAGCCGACACCTGCTGATGCAGGGTCAACCCTTCATCAAAAATTACCCCCAGGTTTTGCACCTGGTTAGAAGTTGGGAGAGAGACACCCCCGAGAACAAGTCCAGAGGGCAACCCACCTCGCTAACCCCCTGTCCAGTGACCAGGTTCCACAACCATCACCTCAGTCTTGCCGGAGTTCACCTTCAGCCAGCTTGAATCCATCCAATCCTGGATTTCTTTGAGACAGCTATTAAAGACCGAGAGAGCTCGATCCTGGTCGAGCATGAAAGAAAGGTAGAGCTGGGTATCATCGGCATAACAATGAAACCTGAGCCCATACCTTCTTACAATGTCTCCGAGGGGCAGCATGTACACCGTGAACAACATGGGTGACTAAACCAAACCCTGAGAGACCCTACAAGACAGAAAAACTGGGTCTGATGAAAACACTCCAGACACCACTCTCTGAGTTCTTCCAGTGAGGAACGATGTAAACCATCTGAGGACTGTTTCCATCAGCCCACAGATGCACTTCAGATGGCTAAGTAACAACCCATGGTCCACAGTGTCAAACGCTGATGAGAGATCCAGAAGAACCAAGATGGAGCAGCTCTTCTGATCTCTAGCCATCAGGAGATCATTGAGCACCCGAACCAGCGCTATCTCGGTACTATATCTCTTTCAGAAACTGGACTGGAGGGGCTCATAAATGTCATGGATAGTCAAATGGTCTTCCAGTTGTGCTGCCACTACTTTCTCAATCACCTTCCCTAAGAAAGGGAAGTTAGAGATTGGCCTGTAGTTGGCATGGCAGTTTGGGTCCAAAGTAGCTTTCTTCAAAAGTGGTATCACCACCGCCTCTTTCAGAGAGTTAGGAAACTCTCCAGATTCCAAGGAGCACCAAACTATCCATGCTAGGACTGGACCGATAACATCAAAACAACCCAAAATCAGGGAAGTTGGTCCAGGGTCCAAACTACAGCATGTAGGGCGCACACCCTGGATGATCCGCATGACATCCATGAAGTTGGGATGGCTGAAGGTACTCCAGGAAAATCAAGGGACAGTGACCTCATGCTGATCACAAACAATACCCAGAGAGTGCACTGGTTGGAGCCCTGCCCTGATGTCGGCCACCTTAGCAGCAAAGAATCGAGCAAGATCATCACACACTATTTGCAAAAACACTTTCCGAACCTGAAGACAGACTGGGTTGCACAGTCTGTCCATAGGTCAGAATAGCTGAGCTAGTCGATTCTGAGCTGCCACAATCTCCCTGGACAGGTACTCTGCCTTCTTACGGGTGATTGTGGAATGATAGACTTGATAATGGTCCATCAATCTAAGGCAGTCGACATCAAGGGCAGATTTCCGCCAGTGATGATCTAGCCTTCGTCCTAGACACCGCATCTCCCTCAAAACTCCATCATACAATGGGGCTTGAGGGTGAAGGGAAAAAGGATGAACTCAGACTGGAACAATAACATCCAGAGCCCCCGAGACGACCGTATTATAGGCCATCATGAGGGTCTCTGGATCATTGCTTGCCACAGAGAGGGATGATAGGTCAAGCACTGCAGATAGGCTCTGAGAACTTATATCTCATAAAGGGCAGTACCTGACCATCTCCACAGGGGGAAGCTTACAAGGGGGTTGCTAAAACTAAACCCCACAGTGTAATGATCAGACCATGCAACTGGTTCCACCCCCAAGTTGCAGGCTTCGATCCCTAGGAGGAAAACCAGGTCAAGAGAGTGTCCATGTTTATGAAGAGCAGTGGTAACCACCTGTGTGAGGACCAGAGATGTAACTAACTGGAGGAAGTGCTGTCCAAATTGTGAGAGTTCTTCTTCGATCCAGGCATTGAAGTCACCCAGAACCATCAGTCTGGGTGACTCAAACATCATGTCGATGACGAAGTCTGCCACTTCCTGAAGGAATCGCTTCTCATCACCGGGTGGATGATAGATGAGGGCGATCCAACTTACACCTGCTACTATGGTACACTCAAACGACTCTGCTTCCTCAACTAGTACCCTTGTAAGGTTCAGTTTGGTCTTAAAACAAACCGCAACCCCCGCAATCCAATCGTGGACAGTGTATCACCGAGTACCCGGCTGGAGTTAAAGCCTCCAAAATGGGGCCAGAATTTTCATCCAGCCAGGTCTTAGTGATGCAAGCCATGTCCACTGTTTCAACAAGATCCGCAATAATTGCAGTCTTGTTTTTAATGGACCTGGCATTGCATAACACCACCCAAGTTGGACGAACCTCTTGGGCTGCCTGAACCATCTGCCTACCATAATCGGTAATGCCCTTGGGTAAAGAAATGAAGCATGAGACCCCATGCTATGGGTTCCATTTCACCCCAGGGTGTCTCCTGGATCTTACTACCCAAATGTGGTGGCCCCCTCTCATTCACCCTCCACTGTTCGCACCCTTCCCACCTTCTCCAACTCCTACACGTAATACCCAGGGCCCTACAATGTTGGTAGGTAGCAAACTGGAGAGGAGGAGGAAAAAAGGGGTGAAGGGCATGAAGAGCAGAGGGCAAATAGTGCATGACTGCTGAGGCTAACATCCCAGCCATTCAAATAACTCAACACAGTGAATAATTAAATAAATATCACAAACAATTCCAACAAAATAATCCTCATACAAACACCCCAATAACAATATCTAAATAATAAAACAGTTAACAATAAATATTACAAACCTCAAACCCCAACATGTAATAATTAAAATTAAAACAATTCTAAACTTTGAGCTATTCAGTCCAGCAATATTCTAAATAACCAAATCTCACTAAGAGACAACAGTTAAAAACCAAAAAACATTCAGATCCCAAGGTCCTCTCACAACACAGGGAGCTAAAGAAAAGATATATACTCAAAGTCAGATCACACAAAAGAGCCAGCAATTCTTTAAAAGAAACAAACTTTAGATGCAGGGAAGAAATGATTGAAGATATCCAAGGCCTCTCACTGTTTGGAAAATAAACAAAGCATAAGCACTCTCACTGATGTAGAATCAAAAGATAATGGTCCAAGTCACCGAAGGTCAGTAAAATAAAATGGCTGACCATATTTGATGTTTGCAGGGTGCAGGGAACCATCGACTAATTTTATTCCTTCCAGGTCGAAGTCCACACAGGAAGCCTGAAAGGATCAACCACAGACAGGTACAAAAGGAAACCTTTGTGCCAGGGCCTGATCCAAAATAATCACAGCGGCAATATAGAAACCACCACTGGGATCTATTAGTAGTGGTTCCATTAGTTTCCCCACTACTGAGGTCAGGCTGACTGGCCAGTAATTGCCAGCCTTCTTCCTGATCCCACTTTTGTGGAGAGGGACTACATTTGCCCTCCTCCAGTCCTTTGGTAGCACACCTGTTTCCAGGGAACTGTTGAACAGGGCTGTCAATGATGCTGCCAGCACCTCCCTGAGTTATATTAATACTGTGGAATGTATCCCATCTGGCCCAATTGCCTTGTCCACTTTCAGATTAGCGAGTTCCTTTAAGAGTCTCTCCTCCTTAAATGAACTGGCGTCCACCTCCCTCCCAGTGGTACTTCAGTCACCTAACTTTGGTCCCTTCCCCTTCTTCTGTGTATACCGAACAAAAATACTTGTTCAGGATTTTTACTATTTCTTGGTCTGCCTCTGCACACTTCCCTCCTTCCCTTTTCAGTCTCACAATCCCACCCTTCGTCTTTTTTCTTTTATTAATGTACCCAAAGAAGTTCTTGTCCCCTTCTGTTATTGCCAGAGTTATATTTTCTTCTGTTTGCACCTTTGCGCTCCTGACTGCTTTCCTCACCTCCCTCTGCTTTTTCAAATACAGTTCCATGTCTCCTTCCCAGTGTGTTTCTTTGTACCTCCTGAATGCCACCCCTTTCTCCCTTGTCTTCTGGGACACTTCCTCTGAGAACCATAGTGTTTTGTTCTTTGTCTTTTTTAGCTTACTTGCATAATGAAATGGCTTGTTGCCTCCACTATGGCTCCCTTAAGAGTCTCCCTTTGTTCCTCCACCTCCCACCCTTTCTCCTTCCTTGCCTGTGATTTTCTAAGTCATTCCACCTTCTTTGCAAAGGAGGCCCATCTGAAATCCAGGACACTTGCTTTCATGTGGTTTGACTCTTCTGCTGTTCTCACGTTGAACCACACCATTCTGTGATTGCTTGATCCCAGAAGGCTCCCCACTTTTATGTTTGTAATTTTGCATGTTAGTGAGTACCAGGTTCAAAGTCATTCAATCTTGTGTGGGCTCTGTTACTAGCTGTCTTAGGCATGCCCCTTGCAGGGCTTCTAGGATGTCTCTGTTCCTGGCTGAGACTGCAGCCTGGTTACTCCAATCCACATACAGCAGACTGAAGTCTCCTGCCAGCAGCACCTCCCCTTTAGCTGTCATTCTGTGGCTGGCTTCTACAAGTACCCTGTCCAGCTCTTCACCTTGTATGGGAGGTGTGTAAATCACATCAGTGTGAATGGCAATGCCATTTCCCATCTCCAGGGTGATCCTCAGTGCCTCCACCTCTCCCTGCATTCCCTGTACCTCATTTCCTTAATTCCTTCCCTGATGTAGATAGCCCCCCTCCTCCTCCTCCTTTTTTACCCACCCTATCCCTCCTGAATAGAGAGTAACCTGGCATTGCCATATTCCAGTCATGGTTCACTGTGAACCATGTCTTGGTAACAGTGACAATGTTCAGATCCACCTCAGCCATCAGGGCAACTAGGTCCTGGATATTATGTAAATATTTTTTGTTCCTGCCCTATCAATGTTGTATTTGATTTTTTGAGGTCTACTGTACTGTTAGCCACATTGTATGCACTGTTATTCATGCCTAGCTCATATTTGCTCTACATGGACTATTGTTTAATTGTATTATAGCAACATTTAGCTTATGTGTCTTTGTTATGACCTTCCCAGGTCCACCTTGCAAATTAGTCTGCCCCAATGAAGTTTTGCCTGGTAAAAAAAAGATGATTGATTGATTGATTGTTTCCCAGACTGCAAGCATTTGTGTACATGGCCTTCCAATTTTTACTGCCTCCTTTCTTAATTCCCCTCCTCTCCTATCCAGTTGTCTTTCCTCCATACCTCTTTTGTCTTTACTCACATTTTGCCTTTCTTCTGCATTTTTACCTATTTAAGTTTTAGTTCAATGTGCTTACGCAACTGGACAAGATATGTGATAACGACTGAGTAACTTGATTACTTTTGTGGCTTTCTGCCTCTCTATCCATGGGATGTACCACCCTGTAGGGGTATGATGCAAGGAACCCTAGAGGAGGGTTCTGTCTTGCCTAATCGAAGAGTCACAAAGGAATAATCACACTTGGCATTCACACATTAGCACAATTTATTGCAAGCAAAAGATAATTACACTTCATTTAGCAGCAATGTCACTATCAGCATTAATGATTACACTTTAGCATTCATTCATTAGCAATATTAATATCAGCATTAATATATACTTCAATTAAGCAAAACATGATACATCACCGATTCAATAAAGCATCATCCAAGCCTTTTCCCAGTAGCTGGGAAGCCCTAAATCATCTCACAGCCTGGCCAGGAGTTTTGAACCGGGAGAAAGTTCCACAGCGATGCGTCCACCCTGCAGATGAGGCTTACAACCGGGCATTGAGAAAGCTACATTTATATCTTATTCTATGCTAAAATAACCGTGCAGCCTTTATTGTTGTTTCCCACATTCTAGAAGCTGGCTGGGCTCCAGGATGTTGCTTAATTCACACGATAAGGACTGCTCAGAATTCCCACACTCAGGTCACTGTGCTCCAAACATTGGCTGGTGCCTAGAACACTATGAGCTAGCAGAAGTTTAAACAAAACTGCAAAACAGGTTGCCTGATAATATGCGACCTTCAAGTCAGCAAAATACACTGTCTGAAGCAAAACATAATAATGAGGCTATCTAAAGAGCAAAACACCAATTAAATGAAGCAGCATGTAAAATGGAGTCACACAATACAAAATGGAGTATAAAATGACATACATTACATGAAATAGCATACAAAATGGAGTGACAATAATCAACATATTATACTATCACTGCATTCGGTCCTTTGATTATTGTAAATACGATTTGTATGATATTGGTACCATAGCAAAATTACTACGAATATAACATGATAAGTAACAAGTCCAAATAAGCAAGATAATTGTCACTACAGCAATGATTATGATAGGATGTATCAAAATATTTAACACTTTTGTAACTGATGGAGACCATCCTGTAAAAATATCCCACAAATAATGAGTAGTCTCTTGTTGAATCTTGGAACTTAAATCAATCATTTTATTTTTAACTACTCGTAGTTTGCACCTGACTTTGCACTAATGATCTATTTCTTATTGCCAATGAGCCTGCATTACATCTGTTTCTGAATTATCTGTTTAATTTTATTTAATGAGATACTCAATCTTGATTGATCTAAAATATTGGCTGCCAATACAAAATAAGCTTCTGCTCATTATCAGGACAAAGGTGTAAGTAGTATTTTCCCACCACAAATGAGTCACATTTCTTAAACAACCTGAAAAGGACGGTTAAGTTATACATCCTAACAGTATTCTCCTGATTAGTTACTATACAAACATACTGGGGTCCTATTTCTGTAAACATGGTAAGGTTATGGGTAAAATTGTCCATTGACACAAATTTATCGAATGCTCCAGTAAACAAGGTTCATAAAGTCTGGAATGCTGTCCACATAGTATTCCATCAGCTGTTTTTGAACACAGACTTAAGTCATGGGTGGTGTTCTGACTATCTATATAATCTCCGTTAAAATGTGGTAACCAAAACTCAGGATCAAATAATGGGGGACCAAAAATTACAGGTAATATTACATATTTACACATTATTTCAGGGTCACTAACATTATAATGTACCAATTGCCCTGAACAATAGGTATCTGTGCATTTTACTGTGGTGGATGACATTACAATCCAATGATTACTAGGAATCCATGATTTGAACATGGTCCTCCACACATATTCATTATTACTCATTAAATCACTCTGGGCCTTATTTCTTTGCATTATAGAATACATATGTCGCATTGTGCATTCTGTCCAATCAATAAATCGCAAAATATTTTCTGCTACTCCCATTCCCCATACCTGTGAAGCATTAAATAACTGCAAGAACTCAAAATCATAATTCAAAGTTAATCTTTGGGGTAAGAAAACAGTTGGCATCCATTGAGCTTGTAAGTTAATTAAGCTAAATACATCAATTCCTACTGCCTGAAGCCTGTTAGTCAGTGTTTCTATATCAACACTATTTAAAATTCCATGCCTGCCCCTGCTCCACCTAATAGCGTATCATACCAAGCTCTTTATATTTGCATTTCTACTAAACATAAGCGTTATGTTAAAATGGATTACATTTTTCTGATACCGCTGCGCTACTGATGTACATGTGGATGGAACCTTAACTATACTATCATTGCTAATTACAGGATGATTTTTCAACACTGTAATGTGATCTGCCCAAGTAGTTCTATTAGTTATTGCAGTAATCATGCAGAATAACGTGTCTATGTCAATCAAAGTAATACTTGCATTGAAAATGTCTGTTTGATTCATGCAGCAATCAAGTCTATGTTGTACAGTCACCATGCAACTATTCGGTAAGTTGCAGCATCTAATAGCAGTCTGGTTCTGTAATTTAATCCAATTTGTGTCCTGCATAGGTTGGACATATAATTCGTCCTGCCATTGTCTCAACTGGTTTCCAAATGTTCACATCTGGTGAAAAGTAATGTTCACTATAGGACATCCTTGGTTTTCAGGGCAAGTAAATTGTCTTGCACCATAAACTGGTAGAAGATTTCCAACCCTTTGTACAAGTGGTGTCGTCAAGCTTCAATATTCTTCACCAGGGGTAATAGGCTTTACCGAATGGACCGTGAGAGAGAGTGTTATTCCTTTTAGAATCCATTGAAGAACCTAGAAAATACACAGACTGATTATTCTCGAAGATAACATGTGTTAGCTGGGACATATTCCCATCTCTCTTTCCTGACCTGATAATTAACACTGTGTTGTCTCGTCCGGTGGCTATCACCTCAGCTGGTTCAGGAGGGCCATTTGGGTTTGTAACCATATTTTGGCACCATTGTTAAAACCTCCTGTAGATCTAAAACCTTTATCCCCTTGCTGTTAAGAGTGGGGTTTGTCCCTTTATAGGGGTCACTTTGTTAACTGGAATAATTAACAATTGAGCCACTCTGTCATACTGTTGAATTAACAGATTTTGTTCTCCACTATTCAACAAAATTACTTTCACTTCTCCTTGGTAATCACAATCAATCACCCTCCCAAAATTTGTATTCCCTTGAGGGCTAGTTCTGATTTAGGTGCTATCCAACCAAAATGTCTCGTGGAATTTGTATTCCAATACCAGTTTCTATCACTTGAATGTTTCTGCTGTTTATTCTGTATTCTTCAAGGCATGTAAATCAAGTCCAGCAGCTTCTGGGGGTTGCTCTACAGGAGACAGAGCTCCTGGTGTAATTTCCTAATATAACACTGTTTCTGTAGTTGAGTAAGCCTGCACTTGCAAATTAGGAGTTATCATTCGCATTAAGGGGGTCTCAGATTCTCCAATTGGTCTATTATTTAAAATCTGTAATGCTTCATGCAAATTCTCTTTCCATTTTCGTAGGCTCTCCCCCAATTTCCTAAACTGTTCTTCAGCAATCCATTCATTCTCCTCAATTAACCCTGCTGCTCATGGGTAATAAGGGATGTGAAACACCACTGTATGTTATGGCTTGGCATATGCTTGTACCATTTTCCCTAAAATGGGAACCATTGTCACTTTGTATCTGCAAGGGTATTCCATAGTACAACATAATTAAGTCAATTGCCTTAATGGTGTTTTTCTGTGTAGCTTGTTTACAAGGGTATGCCAATAAATACCCTGAATATGTATTCACAACTGTGCAAGCATATCGACATCCTCCACTAAGGGGTAGAGGTCCAATGTAATCAATCTGCCAAATTTGTCCCGTAATTTCCCTCCCAATTGTCCTTTCACAATATGAGGGACTGGTCTTTGTTGCCCATGTTGGCATATAGGACACTGAGCAATAACAGTTTAACCAAATCCAATGTTAGGTACACCCCTACTATATGCCCACCTGTAAGTGGCTTTCTCTCCCAAATGTCACATTTTTGATGTGCCCATTTTGCCAGCCCTGATAACTGCTGACTTTGAGTTTCTTCAATATCCACTGGAAGAATCTTAGCTCTTTCATCTGCAATAGAATTATACCATCGTTCTAGTGTATCTGAAGCACAATGAGCATCAACATGAAATACAGTAGTCTGAGTATTTTGCACCATAGTCCATATTTCCTGCCACAGTTCTTTTCCCCATATTTCTTTTGAATAAATTTTCCACTCATCCTTAGCCCAAGTGGGCAGCCAGGTTGTTAAACCATTGGCTACAGACCATGAATCAGTATAAATATGACATGTACCTGGGTTTTCTTGTCTCAAAGCCTGATATACTGCATACAACTCAGCATATTGACTGCTTTTCCCTTCTCCTGATGTTACCAAAACTTTTCAGTGTGTGGACAATAAGCTACTGCTTTCCAGTATCTCCTATTTCCACATATTTGGCTGAGCCGTCTGTAAACCATACATGTGCTCGGTCAGAAGCGGGCAGCTCATCAAAGGTTTGCCCCATTTCACAGGTGATTCTTGAATTTCAGGCATTTTCCCTCAACCTTATTCCTCTAGAGGAATTTCAGCTACCTTCTCATGGAGGCTGCTATTCTCAATTCCTTACCTTTGCTCGATCCTGAATATACCATTTCCATTTGATAATGCTAGCTTCCTGAGCATGTCCTATTTGTGAGTTCTAGGGAGCTTTTTACCCATTGCATAATGGTATCTCTGGTCTCAATGCTACCTCATGACCCACTGTAATTTGTTCTGTCTCTATCAGAGCCCAGTAGCATGCTAGTAGTTGTCTCTCAAAGGTGAGTATCTGCTGCCTACCTCTGGGAGTTTCCTATTCCAAAAACCAAGTGGCACTTTCTGTCTCCCTTGCTTCTGCCAAACTCAGTTGCATACTGCCAATTCTGGACACATTTAATTCTATCTCCCCCTCCTGCAGGGAGCCAAAGGTCTAAGGCTTGCTGCACTGCTTCCTTAGCCTTATCAAATGCTTTTGTTGCTCATCCCCCATTCAAACTCGTATTTTTTCTGGTCACTTTAATAAGGGAGCTAGTATTTGCCCTAAATGGGGTTATATGCTGTCACCAAAATCCAAACAAACCCACAAATCTTTGTGTTTCAGTTTTGTCTTGTGGAGTCGAAAAGTCCAGTATTTTCTGTCGTGCCTTGGGCAATATTTCTCTATGCCCCTGTTCCATTGAATTCCCAAAATTTTACTGTTTGGGAAGGACCCTGTACCTTGTCTGGATTAATTTCCATCCTTTCTTCCTCATATGATCAATGGTCTCATCTAGTAACTGCTGTACTTTATCTTGATCAGCCCCTGGATCAAGATATCATCAATGTAATGAGAAATCTGCATGCCATCTGGCAGCTTCAACTCATCCAGTGTTCTGCCACCATCCGGTGGCAGATGAGTGGACTATGTACATATCCCTGAGGTAATCTAGTGAAAGCATATTGCCCTCTGCCATGTGAAGGCAAACTGGTCCCAAAACTTTTCCTCAATCGGAATAGTAAAGAATGCATTAGCTAAATCAATAACTGCATACCATACCCCTTTGTGCCTTTGTATTTGCTCTATCAGGGTGACGGTGTCTGGAATGGCAGCCGTCAATGAAGGGGTGTACTTGTTCAATTCCCTATAATCTACTGTCATCCGCCATGACCCGTCACTTTTCTTGACCGGCCACACAGGATTGTTCCAAGCTGTTGTTGTGGGTTTAAGCACTCCTGCCTCTAATAGATCTTTAATAGTGGCAGTTATCTCCTCATGCCCTCCTGGTATTCTATACTGTTTCATACAGATAATTTTTGTAGCAGGTGGAATGGCTACTGGAGGCATCTTCACCTTCCCCACTACTACTGGTCTTGCTGAAATGTAAGGTTTTACTCCAAATTGATATTGTCCATCAGACAATTGCAACATCATCCCCTTTAGTATGTCTATTACTATAATGTATTCCGGAATCGGAACAATCATTACACAATATTTTCTCCAGGGCAGCTGACCTATTTTCAGTTCCAAAATGGTCTGTACTGCCTCAATTTGTTTACCTCCTAATCCTGTAATTACCACTCGCTGACCTTTGTGTTTTGCTGAGTTCCCATAAATTAATGAGGCCTCCGCCCCAGTGTCAATTAAAGCTCGTACTTTTTGGGGTGAGCCACTCTTCCAATTAATTTCCAATTCTACATGAGGTCTAAAATCCCTCCTAGCCCACCCTTCTACTGGGGCTTGGCCTTCATTTCAGTCATATTTTAGGTTTTCAGTTGCTGCAACTCCTAACCGGTACAAATCACTAGGATACAGATCTGCATATTCCTGCTCCGGTCGGGTGACTCAATGGATCCCTGGTGGGAGCCCCCACCGGATATACTTTCATCATCATCAAACTCTGCCGGGGAGCAATTGGACTTACAGACTCCCTGAAGAGACATGTACATCTGTCTTTAACTTTGAATTGGTCTGCTTATTTACTCGCTTCTTAGTGTTCAATCCTCTTTTGTACATTTCCCACATATAAGGGTACTGATCCCATCAATGTTTTCCCTTGCCACCCCATCCTTTAAGAGAGCCAGGAACATATCTCCTAGAAACTCGACCCTCAGGATTGGACCGCTATTTATCCTGTCCTGAAGAATCATATAAACTAGACCCTTTGGGCCCCAATCTCCCAGTTCCCTAACTGCCGTATTGCCTCTAGCACTACACCTACTGTTTCTCCCATCTGATTAATCAACAAAGTCATCATTACCTTATATGCAGGTGGTGCAGTTTTGATAATCTTATTACGTACAGACACTGGCACAACAACACTCATTAAATCAGCATGGTCTTCTGTGGAGACCACAACTTTCATCATTTCCATTTTAATGTTTTGTATACAGTCCTTTAAGGTAAACCATGGTTTACTATCCTCCGGCCAGTCACTCACTGTCAGATACTTGTGTTTGCAAGCCATAGCCACCACGTCCAGCATCATGGCATAGCCCTGCCCCTGTATTTGGAGGGTCCGAAATGCCTCCTTCACCACAGGGTCATAGCTTAGTGACAGAAACCTAGGGGCATCAGTTTCATCTAAGCTTACTCCATCCACCCCTGTGTCGTACAACCTCACCAGCCATCTCAACAAACTCTCCCCTGGGTGTACCGCTCCAGGAGGTCTGATACCTCCTGTTGAGAAAAATCCTCCACTACATCTCGATTCCTAGGATTTCCCTGATCCAACACTTCAGTACGTCTTCTAGACACTGGCTGTGCATGCAGTATTGGAACCTTACGTCCCTCAGCCTTTTCTTCTTTATCTGAGGCTGACCTTTCCTCATCTGTAGAAAACCAAATATCTCCATCCCATGTTTCAGGATCCCAGTGGGCTCCTGCCCTAGCTATTGCTAGGCTTACCTTTTTCCTACTAACTCTGCCCCTCCTCTTTTTATACTTGTACTGTGCCACTCGGACAGCTGCATTTTCTGCAACTGTCCGATAGGTATCCAATTTATCACTCAGCAAATGATTTTGACATTGTAACATCACAGCTTTACTTTCCAAATCACAAACCTTTCGTTCCAACTCTGCCTTTTCACTAAGAAGTCCCACTACCTTTTCATGCATCTTCCTATAGGCAGACAATAAAATCCACCCCCTGCGCCCCAAGGCAGCACATTCTTTCCCTTTTGCCACAGGCACTCTTTTCATACATGTAACAACATCTGCAGGCTCAGAATCCTTTAAACAGGATTCCCAGTGTTCACTCAACCCTGCACAACATGACCACTCAGTGACTAAATCAGCATAAGGTTGGTTTTCCCAACCAGGAATTTCCACTTGTGCACATGCAACATTAGACTCTTTCCTTTTAAACATTTTTACTTCACCTTGGTGTGTACTTTCCTTATGAATCCTGCCGACCACGCCAAAATTGTCTTGCCTAATCGAAGAGTCACAAAGGAATAATCACACTTGGCATTCACACATTAGCACAATTTATTGCAAGCAAAAGATAATTACACTTCATTTAGCAGCAATGTCACTATCAGCATTAATGATTACACTTTAGCATTCATTCATTAGCAATATTAATATCAGCATTAATATATACTTCAATTAAGCAAAACATGATACATCACCGATTCAATAAAGCATCATCCAAGCCTTTTCCCCGTAGCTGGGGAAGCCCCTAAATCATCTCACAGCCTGGCCAGGAGTTTTGAACCGGGAGAAAGTTCCACAGCAATGCGTCCACCCTGCAGATGAGGCTTCCAACCAGGCATTGAGAAAGCTGCATTTATATCTTATTCTATGCTAAAAATAACCGTGCAGCCTTTATAGTGTTGTTTTCCCACATTCTAGAAGCTGGCCGGGCTCCCAGGATGTTACAAATTCACACGATAAGGACTGCTCAGAATTTCCACACCTGCTAGGTCACTGTGCTCCAAACACTGGCCGGGTGCCTAGAACACTATGAGCTAGCGAAGTTTAAACAAAACTGCAAAACAGGTTGCCTGATAATATGCGACCTTCAAGTCAACAAAATACACTGTCTGAAGCAAAACATAATAATGAGGCTATCTAAAGAGCAAAACACCAATTAAATGAAGCAGCATGTAAAATGGAGTCACACAATACAAAATGGAGTATAAAATGACATACATTACATGAAATAGCATACAAAATGGAGTGACAATAATCAACATATTATACTATCACTACAGGTTCCCCCCTACAGGTGCCGGAAATGAATGCATCGGCTAAATGTAGCTTAGGAAAAAGCCCACGGGTAAGAGGGACAAGCTGCTGGAGGAGGAGAGGTGGATGGTGGCAATGAAAATGAATCCTGGGAGAGTCCAGGATGAGTGATGTTTTGAGGTCAATGGAGGAGTGGCGTTGTTGCTCTGCCCATCGAACCTCGGGCTTAAAGCCCTCCCATTCAATGTGCATATGCAACTGGATAAGATATGTGATAATGATTGAGTAACTTGATTACTTTTGTGGCTTTCATCCTATCTATCTGTGGGATGTACGACCCTGTAGGGGTACGATGCAAGGAACCCTAGAGGAGGGTCCCCCCCCCAGAAAGTGCTGGAAATGAATGCGTCAGCTAAAGGTAGGTTAGGAAGAAGCCCAAAAAGAATACCCAAAGATGGCGAGCATTGAAGATGTGAGGATGATGGACAAATTCTATGGAGAGAAGGGCTAACTTCCTAAGGATAGAGGGGAAAGCTGAGCCACCATCCACCTCCATCCAACAGCGGAACCTAACTAACAAGAAGAAAATGTATTTGTTTATTTATTTATTTATTAAGCATCAGTTTACAACCTTTGAGCCAGAGGTTCATTTACAAAGGTACCTCGTCACAAAGAGGACAATACAGTGATAATAACTTGGTACAGAGAAACAGTGTACAGTTTTTTTTGAGGCTACAGGAGGACAAATGAGATCAACAATTTACCACATACAGGATTGGTGAAGTTAACATTGTTCAGGGAAATAACTAGAACATCAAAAAAAAACCATAGGATATCAATACAGTGTGTTTTAGCAGAGTCAACAGGGAGGTAACAGGAACCAAGGGTAGAGAAGGTAGGGGATTTGAGCAGCCAGCAGGGGTTTTGTCAGACAGTGAGCAAGATAGCTTAGAAACAGCAACAGCTGCGAATAGTGAAAAGGTGGTTCCGGAGGGTAGTTTTAAAGCAAGAGATTGTGGGGTACTGAGATACTGGCAGGGAGGGAATTGTACTAGGAAGGGGCATGGTAGAGGAAAGCCCATTGTCCATGAGAGGTCCTTGCCCTAGGTTCCTTCAACTTGGTTTTACAGGAGGACCGTGTTGAAGCTAGTGAGTTTACTTGGTGGATAATGGCAGTCAAACCAGGAGGTGAGAACCCAAGGAGAGTTTTTTTTGTAAGGATGCAGGTTAGATACCTAAGACGTTCATCAAGATTGAGCAGATTTGCCTGGAATAAAGATGGCAGGTATGTGTAAGTCTGGGAGCACCTAATATTAGTAGACAGGCCTTATTTAAGATGAGGCAGATTTTCTTTAGTGAGGTCTGGTCAGCAGCTCTGTAGACTGGTAAGCCATAGTCAACAAGTGACAGAATAGAGGACATAACTGCAAGTCGGATGGCATTGGGGGGAGACAGTGTTTGTGGTGGAAAAGGATTCCCAACCTCATATTGGTGGTGGAGGCTAAGGTGTAGATATGGGAATGGAACCTGAGGGCAGGGTCAAAGGTTATCCCAAGGTACTTGTATGTGTAAACTTGTTCGAGTGGGAACAAAGAGCTGGCAAAGATGTGAAGTTGGAAATTACTAGCTTTGTTTTGGGGGGTGGGAGAAGATCACAGATTTGGTCTTTTTAAGATTGATAACCAGTCTATGTTCCTTAAACCAGGCTTCCACGTCTTTATAGGATATTTGCAGGGAATCTTGGAGGGTGATGGGGTTATGGTCAGAAGCGAAGGTAACAGCATCATCTGCATAAGGAGGAGGTTACCAGTACAGCACCTGGCAGGGTGTTGAGATAAAGGAAAAGAGCAGGGCCCAAGAATAGAGCCCTGGGAACCCCAGATCGGATAGGGCAGAGGTCAGAGAGGTGCCATTGATTTTCCACGCTGGGACCGGGCAGACAGATAGCTGGAGCACCATGAGACAGGTCCTGCAGCAAAGCCAGCATGGCTGAGTGCATCCAGCAGGAGAGGATGGGATATGGTGTCAAAGGCTTTTGACAGATCGATGAACACTGCACCAGCAAGAGAGCCTGAGTCCAGGGAGGAATGGAGGAAGTTAGAAAACTCGATGAGGGCGATATTGGTGCTGTGCCCAGCATGGAAGCCGTGTTGTTCATGGCAGAGGATACTGTATTTGGTAAGAAAATCAGATATTTGGGAGGATACCACTTTCTCTAAGGCTTTTGAGAGTGGTAAGAGGATTGAGATGGGATGATAATTACCGGAAAGGGCCCTATCTCCACCCTTATGTATAGAGTGACAGTGGCAGTTTTCCAGGCTGATGGAAATTGCCCTAGACAGAGTGATTTGTTGAAGAGGCTAGTGATTGGGGTGATGACCTGGTCCAAAGTCAGGCAGAGGAGTCTGAGTCCAAGGAGTCACTGCCAGTGGTGTTGCTTAGGGCCTTGGTCAGATATGGTTCTGACTTCTTTGACAGTAACCCAGTGGAAGTGAAAGATGCATGTGAGGGAGCAGGGTCAGGAGAGTAGGGGGGGCCAAAAAAGTTGCTAGGGAGTACAGAGCTAAGGTCAGTAAAGGATTTATTGAGATGGTTAGCAATGAGGGTAGGATCAGTAGAGATAATACCCTCAATATTGATTTGAGAAGGCAGAGGAGAGCATGTACCACCATTTAGTTGTTTGATGTTATCCCAGAAGGTTCTAGCATTCCCCCAGGATGAGGTGAGTGAGGCCCGATAATGGTTGGCCTTTGCTTTGCATGTGGCCCAGGTACATTTATTTTGGGCAGCAGCATATGCCTGTCTGTCAGCAGGGCAGCCAGTTTCCATAGCTAGGTGCCACAGGTTATCCCTGTGCCTAAGGAGTTGGTGTAGGGAAGGAGTGACCCAGGGAGTATGCTGTACCTTGGAACGAAGTTTGGTTAGGGGTGAGAAGATATCACAAGCTTTGTTAAACATTAAGATGAAGAAGGCCAGGGCCAAATCAAGGTTGGGGGCAGTCTCAATGGGAGACCAGTCAACTTGGGCTAGAAGTTGCTTCAGGCCGCTCAGTCCACCCGGTTGCAACCACCGCCGTAGGGTGGCCTGAGCAGTGGGTTTGGTTAGGGACGTAATCCAATGGAAAAGAATAGGGGAGTGGTCACTGATTCCATCCGGAAGGACTTGTAGATTGCAAACTTGGTTAGGTCAGTTGGTGAGGACTACATCCAGAAGAGTGCTTGACCCCTTTGTGGGGTTCACTCTTGTTGGTTGAGTAACAAGTTGCCTTAGGGCAATAGCAGTAAAGGAGTTGCAGGTGGAGGAGGATGCAGGGCTAAGCCAGTTGATGTTTAGATCACCCATGAGAATATACTCAGGGGAATGTGGTAGAGAGGTGAGATACTCTATTAGAGGGACCAGGGCCTGAATTTGATTTTTTTGGGGAATATAGGTGGAGTTTAGAAAGAGGGGGCCTTTAGAGGGGTCAGGGGTAAGTTTTAGGGTAAGGGCCTGGGCCCTGAGGTTAAGGACAGGGGCTGGGAGGGCTACTCCAGGTAGGGAGTCTTTGATATAAATAGCACAGCCTCCACCTCATCTCCCTACACAGTCTTCTCAAAAGAGGGAATAGCCAGGGAGTGAGACAAGGGAGTCAGGGGTAGAGTCAGATAGCCAGGTTTTGACTAGGGAGATGATGTCAGGTTTGTGGACAGTGACCCAACATTGGAGCGAGTCGAATTTCTTCAGGAGACTGCAGATATTCATAGAAGCAATAAGAAGCCATGGGGATCTAGTCAAGGAGTTATTGTGGGTTGGGCCAGGGTTGGGATGAATGTTCCTGACAAGAGTAGGAGGAGAAGCACAGCCCTGATCAGGGGTGTGGAAGGCATGTTTGTGCTTGGAGCGAGAGTAGGAGTGGAGAGCTTAGAGACACAAGGGGTGGGCAAAGAGGTACAGATGGGCAGGCTAGTACAATAAGTTGCCCAGAGGCAAAGGGGAAGCTAGGTGGGGACTGGGGGAGGGTATGAGTAGGTTGGGGTGCAGTAGATAGTAGAGAAGAGGAGGCGACTCCGGGGCCCCAGAGTAGGGGACCTGTGGAGCCATGGGGACACCTGGGTTAGATGGAGGCCACATGAGAAGGAGGAGGGAGAGGCATGACAAGAGAAGGTGGGCAGTCATCTTAGGATGGGTATGCAGATAGCAGTAATGAGATAGGTAGCAGAGGGTGAAAGGTCTACTCATAAGTGTAGATGCCACTTTGGTACAGTGGTAGAGCCCCTGCCTCAAGTGCACAGGGTACCAGATTCAATGCTTGCCTAGGATGATAGAAAAGGTCCCAGGATGGTGGCGGCAGCAGCAGTGTGCAGGGCTCAAAGCCTGCAGTAGCACTCAGAAAATATTTTAGCAGACTATGAGGGTTAGAGCCTTTTAGAGTCTTAAAACCTATCACAAACAATAATCAGATGTGATAGCTGAGTGGTGGAGCTGCTGAGTGAAATAGCAAGGGTGCAGGGTTCAATGTCTGCAGTGGCACTAAGAGAGAAATGGTGAAATATTTTGGCAGACTGGGGGGGGTCAGAGACTATGAAAGTCTTAGAAAGTAAGCATAAGATAGCCAGATACAATGGTTGAGTGGTAGAGCTGCTGACTCTAATAGCAAGGGTACTAGGTTTGAGAACAGCAGCAGGACAGAGAATAGGTGTTTTATTTCTAAGAAAGAAGGGTTAAAACCTTGAAATTAGACTTAGATATTGGCTTGGCAGTTGGGCTGCAGACTTTGGAGTAAGGGGTACAAGGTTTGAGGCTTGCAACAGGCGTAGTGGTGGGCTGAAGGGAAGGAGTGAAGAAAGAAGACAGCAGAAAGGATTAGGAGGGAACTGCAGAGACCTCTAGTGGACAGGGATTGCAATAGTTGCTAGGAAGGAGTAGAGAGTGGTTAGTGGTGCCAGAGTGGAAAGTGCAGCAGCCCCTAGTGGTCAGATCACTAACTCTAACTAATATGATGACCATTAGCACGGAGGAGAGGGAAAAACACCCTTTGAGGAGGAAACCTTTGGGGATCCAAGGCCTAGGTCACCTTCCTTCCAGACTGACAACGTTTGAATTGAGGATGTATATTTTTAAAAGAAAGGGTTCAGTAACTAGAGGGATACGAGTAGTGAAGATGATGATGGAATATGGAAGATCCCTAAAAGAAAGCACAGATCGAAGATGGAACATGAGGCTGTGCGCAGATCAAATGCGAACATGAGGCAAAATTAATACTGATGGTGATGATCACTGCAGGAAGTCGGCGGGTTGATGAGGTAGCATAAGATCAGTAATAGGTATGATTGATTGAGTGAGGTGAGGAAGTAGAAACTGAGGTCGATAAGGCATGATGTGAACAATTAGAGCCTGTTGTTTGGGTCAATGAGTAGCATCAGAGACAATGATTGAATGTTCAAGGGAACGAAACTAGATAAACCTTATTGGAACTAAGGAGAGTATGCTTGAGTAGTAATGTGAGATAGTAGATCTAGAAGCAAGGCTAGGACAGAGCAAATCCATTTATGAGTTAGAGCGGCAAGGGATATCCAGATGTGCTCACGAGAATATTCCAGACGAGACAATGAGGAGACCGATAATATTGTAGACTGGCTTGATGGAGCGATGCATTTGAAAGAGTGATGCAAGTGAGCAGACTCTGAGGTTGAAGAGGCATTCTTGATTATGTGATGTAAACGATTAGACCCTGAGGTTGTATTCAATGATGTAGAATGGTATTGAATGATAGGAATGTTAGAGTACGTGATGTAAATGGATGAGCTTTGAAGTAATGCTGAGTGAAAGATGACTGGATTCATGAACTCGATATGACTGGAGTTATGAACTCAATGCATTCAGCAGGATAGCCTCAGCTGATAGGTGGCATAGGAACTATGATAGGTACGCCCAAAAAGAATGTCGAGAGCAGGCCGAGAGTGGAGGGAAGCCTGGATATTCAGAAGTGAACTGGGAGAGGAGGAGATGAGAAAGAACCAAAAATGAACCGGCACGAAGGAAGTACACCAATCAGGCACCTTAAAGGAGGTAGAGTCCAAGGCCAAGAAGGGAAATCTGGAATGAGGCAATTCAGATGAAGCGATCGAGGAGCAAAACTGGACAAGGTACGATGAGGAGTGAGCAACATTCGGCAAAATATGATGTCGAGTGAGGAGAAGAGTGGAGGGAAGCTTATGATAACTGAATCCTGAAGAGTAGGTATGAAACTGGAAGAAGAGGAGACAGGAATGAACAGGAACATAACTTGAACGAAGGGATCAGGCACCAGGGAGCGAGATAAATGATGAAACTCCTCAAAAGGAGATGGACACCGAGGCCAATAAAGCGCATCAGGAACCAGAGGAGCTGCGAATCAGAGGGCAAGCATAGGACGGTGATATTGGGGAGTCAAATCGGACAAAGTACAATGAGGAGGGAAGCCATGAGTGTAAAGAATCCATGACAGGCAGGACGAGAATAAGTGCTAGGCTGAGGAAGGGGAACTGGAACGGATGAGGTCCAGTGAGAGATTGATGCCATGAAGGCAGTTACTGGAAAGCGAGGCATGAAATGATGAAGGACAGTAGGGAGGTCAATAGGGTAGCATAGGACCCAGCTGATGCAGGAGGAGAACAGCACTGGGGTGAGCCGAAGTAGGTGGTACACGATTCAGGAGAGGCATGGCCAGATGGAGCAATGGAACAGTGCAGACTGGGCAGCAAATCATGCGAAGGCATGCCTAGAGGGGTGGTGAATGAGATAAGCATGTTGAATCCAAGCATGGCAGAGCCAAGGAGTTAAGGAAAGGAAGAATCATTGACGGTGGATGACATGAAGCAAGTACACTCCATAGAGGAGAAAGACCCCTCAAGGGGGCAGGCAGGAAAGTGAACTGGATAAGGTGGCACAGAGGTCTGGGTCAATGGAAGGTTGGATGGAGTCAGCCATAGAAGGCCAGAGGACATGAATGGCAAAGCAAAGGAATGGAGAAATCATGGCATGATGAGATAGAAGCCATGCCCGGATTGAAACCAGGATGGCTGGGTTTGCTGAAACAGCCAAGGAGAGGGAGTGGAATGAGGGCACGTGAAGAAGGAGCAGTGGATGGGGAAAGAGAGGCAGGAAAAATGAAGCTCAGAGTCAATGGAAGTAGGTGAGCACTGGATGACCAAGGCGATAGGCCACAGAGGGAACAAGAGCCATGCAAAAAATGCTGGAGATATGCAAAGTATATCCGGGAGTAGGCGTGGTGGCACGCTGAGAGTGTGCAGAGCCAAGCAGGGGCTGGAGAAGCCAGGACCGCATCCGCTGCCAGTCAGTGCAGCCTGAAACCTGAAGCAGGGAGCAGAAAATCAGTTGAGAGGTACGCCTGACTGAGCAAGGTGAGGAAGTAGACACTGAGGTTGATAAGGCATTAACAGGGGACATAAATGAGGAGATCATATTATTCAATACAGAGATGCAAGGAATGAGGCTCCTCAAAAGGAGATATATTCCAAGATCAAGAAGGCATATCAGGGACCAAGGGTAAGTGATCTAGAGGGCTGATACACATGATAAAGCAAATATGACCAAGTAGAGTCCTCGAAAGGAAGCAGAGCCGAAAATAGAAGGAGCAATGTGATGAATTAAGCTCCTCAAAATGGATAGATTCGGAAAGGAACATGAAAGAAACAGGAATGATATTGGATAGCCCCCAGCCAGCCCATAGCAAGGGGCGGTGGACAGGAATGAATGGCCAGGAATGGAGATAGAGTTGAATCAAGGTGACCGACACTGCAGGCTATAGGGAGGCAGCCAAGGCATATCGATGGAGTGATTGAAAGAGATGAGCAGGTTGAGGTGAGATATGGAGGAATGCGAGCAAATCGAATGATAAGAGAAACCAGGACTGGAGTAAATTCAAACAGCCGATGACGGAATGTATCCAGGAAGGGAGGCTCGAGGAGATAACAATAGGGTAATTGAGAACTGGAGTCAGAAACCAGATACGTGGGCAGGAGGGCCTCGGATCAATGAGTTAGCATGAGAGGCATGAGTGGTATCCTTAAGAGAAATATCAAATGCAGGTCAGGCAGAATCAGAGGGAATAAGAAAGGTACCAGGATGAGGAAGGTAAAAATAGGAAGCTTATGAGGTACAACTGCAATTGGAGGAGTCGCATGAGGCCAGACAGAGACAGTCTGCTAAATGGAAGAGTACGAGGAGGGAAGGTGACGGAAGGAAGGAAACCCCCCAAAAAATGCACAGGTTATGGGGAGACGAGATCCCGGTGATGGAAGTGAAGAGGCAGACCCTGAGGGCTGAAACCGAATGGAAAAGCACAAGGCACACAGTTGAATGAGGAAGGTCAAACGGCGCCACTTGCTGGACATTTCTGATATAGGTATAAGCAGACAGTTATCAGACTGGGATGAAGAACAGTCAGGGTGAGCAGCACAATGAGACCTGGAAAAAATCCAGCAGAGCACACCAGAGAATCAAAGAAGCAACACAGAAATAAGAGATAGAGCAGAAGAAGTAACATAGATAAGGGAGCCCAGACGTATATATTATGGAGGGAGGTAAGGGACAGATCTTGCAGTGAAGACGATTCCAGCTGGCAAAATAGAAGAAGTCATACCCAAGGAATTGAACGGTCCTATGGACATAAGTATAGAGGTCCCTACTAGCTAGCATGAGGAGATGGTGTAGGAGCCAGAAAAAAACACGGCCCAATGGAGAGGTACAAGCAGGCAAGAGCCAAGGGAAGGTGCATGTAAAGGAATAGATGAAATGGCTATGGGAGGCCCAATGAATAAACTGGGGGAACCAGGTGGGGGATGGATGGTAAACCTGGAAGTTCGGAGGGGGTTCCTTAGGAAGACAGCTCAAGTTCGCCATCAGCCCCAGGAAGAACAGATGAGACCTGAACAATAAACCAGGCAATGGGACAAGTGCAAAACACTGGATAAAAACAAATGATGAAGCCCAGGAAAGAGAAGGGTGAGGAGAAACGAGATCACAATGATTGAAATACCACAAGGAAGAAACGGGCGGAGCACATACACCTGGTGGATGTAAGCAGAGATGACAGTTGCACAGGAGTAACAGGATCGATAACCAAAACCACCATAGAACAAAATACACTGCTGAAATAGAAAGTAATAAAAAGATACTCAGTGGACAAAGGACAACCAGGAAATGCCTGCTACAGGTGGTGCTATGAACCAGTTAAATACCTTGCAGAAGAACAAACCATAATATCCCTGATGCAGGTCCACAGATGCCAGGAGCAAATGGATTTCAAAAACGAGCAGGGCACATCGGGAACGGTACTGTAAGACCGAAAAGAAAAGCGGATGAAGGTAAAACAGCAGTGAATGGCAACACTCCGTCTCCAGATAATCATTCTCAGAGCTGCATGGATGGCTGCAGTATAGCAGGGAGGAGCAGGAGCGATATGAGGAGCCGAGAGTGATGGATGGGGATCGAGGCCAAGGCATACAACCACATACTGCCAGACACCCCCCTACCTAGCCACAGTTGCACACGCTGCCAAAGGGAAACGACAGAATCAAAGGCAGCAGCGGAGCGGGGGAATAAGCTGGGAGAAAGTGGTGTTTGAAAGTGCCAGCAGAGAAGTGGCAATCTGCCATGAGTGAGGAGGTGGAAGGAAAGGACTGCAAAGGTGGAGGAAGGGAGAAGGAGGGCAGCAGATGAATGCCAAAGCTCGAGAAGGAGAGAAGAGTTGGAAGAGGGAGAAAAAAATGTGAGCATGGAAGAGGAAGTGAGCGGGTGAACCCAGAGCCCAGGAGGGGCTGAAAGACAAACAGCAGCAGGGGAGGGGGCTAACAAATGGCCAGAGGTGACTGAAGGAACAGGAATGGGCAGACAGCAGCAGAGCAGGGCAGAGGAGCGACGCCTCCGGCAAAAACGAAAACGAATCTGGGAGAGTCCAGGATGAGTGACGTTTTGAGGTTGATGGAGGAGTGACATTGTTGCTCCGCCCATTGAACCTCGGGCTTAAAGCTCTCCCATTATCTTTGTCAATTTCTCAACCTTAGGATCCTCTCTGCCATCTGTACCATTTTGTGGGAGGGGTGCTATTTGCTTCATCCAGCTTATTTCTGTCACTCCCTTGACTGGTTTAAATGCTTGCTGATGAAACATTTAAACTTCTTACTAAGGATCCTGTTCCCCCCCTGGATAGATGCATGCCATTACCCCTGTACAGGTTTGCATCCTTCCAGGTGGTACCTCTGTCCCCAATGAAGCCAAATCCTTCTGCTCTGCACCAGTCCATCAGCCATGCATTAAATCTCTTGGTGCAGAGTGCTCTGTTGTCCCCTTGCCCTCAACAGGTAACACCTCTGAAAAGGTTACAGAGTGTGTCACATGTCTAAGACCTCTCCCCAACTCTCTGAACTGCTCCTGCACTACACTAGCCTCACCACTTGCCAGGTCATTCATTCCCAAGTGGACAATAATGTCTAGCTCATCCTCCCATCCTTCTGCCACAGCAAACCTTAGGATGTGCAGTCCGTCCCTCCAAGCTGTGGTGCTGGACAGGCATTGCACCTCACTCCTTCCCCTCCTAACCCCAAGTGTACCCCGTGATGATAGGATCTCCCCTCCACCAGGAGTTGCTTCCTCCTCCTCCTCTGGGGTCCTCTGTCTCCCCCCAGGGTCTCTGACATGGAGGACCCCTACATCCTCCCTGGTTACCACTGCAGGTGCCTCTCTGGGACAGTCTCACCCTGCCAGAGAAACATAGTAGTTATGGAGTGGAACAGTAGGAGGAGTATGTCTCTTCACCATCACCCTCACCTTTCCTGAGCCCACCATTATCCAGCTGCTCCTCTTCCTTGGCAACTGTTAAGGCATTGGGCATGAACTTGGTGGTCCCTGGGTGGGGGAGGAGGTTCCTTGAATCCTAGTCAACTTGGCCTGGAGACAAGCAACCTCTGCCCTTAGCCCAGAGAGGAGTCTGCAGATGAGATAGCACCACAGCCACCAGAAAGTCTACCTGAAGACTGCCGCCCCACAGCCGCTGCACTGTACCACTCCCTTCATGTCTATAAGTGTCCTTCCTGCTTTAGGGTACTTTTTCTCTGTCTCACTCTTTCTCTCCTCCCTTTTCTACTTCCCTTCAGTAGAGGAACACCCTTGCTTAGTTGCCTTTGTGCCCATTAACTGTTTCTATGTGTTCTGATGAACCATCTCTTCCTGCCTCCACATGAAGTACTGTATTTATCTGCTTGTCACCCCTAGAGCCTTTGAAAGTGGACCTAGCCCTGGGTGGGTGTGTGGAGATATGGGAAGGAGGGCATTAGAGTGAGTGTGCGTGTGTGTGTGTGTGTGTGTGTGTGTGTGTGTTGTTTCCTATCTTGCCCTTATGTCCCTTTGCTGCTGCTAGCCAAACACCCTCTAGTAATTAATTTTTAGAAGGCACTAAGCCTCTCTCCGCTCTACCCCCAGTTAAACACCTAATTCACAAGGCTTTCTGAATCTTTAAGGTCAATCAAATCCATGAACCCTCAAACTGCCAGGGGTGCAGTAGAGGTTCATTTCATGGACCTGTGACCTGTAATGACTGTGGCTCCATTCAGCAGTCCCATGGTTATGGAAGCAGTCCCCTTCTGAGTCCCCTTCCCCCTGGCACACATGCAAAGTCCCCAACAGGTATCAGTCAAGGTGGCCCTTCCACACCCATTTCGAGTCTTACCCTTTGGTTTATCCTCAGCACCATGGGTATTTATCAAATGCTTACTGGCTGCAGTAGTGGCTCTTTGCAGGGGAAGGCATTATATATTTTAATTTTTGGACAACTGGATCCTGACGACCACATCCAGGGAAGAGGTTCAGTAATTATTGTCCTGAATGATACAATAATTAGATGAACTGGGTGTTATGGTCAAGGCCACAGATTTGCAGTGATTAAAATAATGAAATTTCATTTTCAAGACCTGAAATTCTGGGAATCACACCAGTGATTGTTAGTCTAATTTCCACATTTTACTGGGATTCTGTTGTCATTCTTTTAGCATGTGCATAAATGGTCAGAATAAAAAAGGCTTAATATACAGAGCATTAAATGAAGCAAATTGAAAACAGCACAGGAAGCAGCTATAAAAAATACAAGTTTTGTAGATTTACTGATCTGGTATAAAATGCCAAATTCTGTAAAATTTCTTATTTATACTGATGTGTAGGCAGTCCCAAAGTCCAGAATTTTACCATGTTTTCCAGTAAAAAACTAAAATCAGTGGCCTCAGTTATGTTAAACATTCTGAATTCTATACTAACTCCTTGTCAGTGCCTCCAATATATTATTAGTGCAGTGCTAGACACAGCAATAGGCTGTCTTCCTGCCTGCATACAAGGTGTAAACACTTGTTGCCCTGGCCCAGCTGATACATAGGAGTCATTACATATTGTCTAAGACAATGCTACACTTCCTGGGACTAACAGCTGCTGCCATAGTGAAGATTCCTTTTGCCTGTCTCTATATGCACATACCCATGTTTATTTTTTTGGAAACTGGAATCTGCAATCTACAGAATCTGCACTCTGGAGTCAGCTCTCCATATCAATGTAGTGGAAATGTTTGCTGTTCTGCTTGGTCTCCAGAGCTTCCAGGAGCAACTCAGCCCCTTTCCCTTTCTGATGTGAACAGACAATGTCAGTGCCATTCAGTATATACAGTAAACATGCAATAAGGGACTCACTCTTACCCTTGTACAGGGAAACAATGAGAGTGTGGTACTGGTTGATGTCTCACAGCCTTCAGATAGCAGTAGTGTTTCTCCCAGGTGTCCAAAACATTTTGGCAGACAGGTTAAGCTGGTCTTAGTCCCTGATACACATACAGGAAATAACTTTTATGGTAAATGACCTGTTCACAAGATAGGGTCATCCAGCATTGGACCTTTTTGCATCGCCACACAACTCAAAACATTTCTGACATTTCTGCTGACTCACTCCAGGATCTAACTATTTTTTGGTGAGATGGGTTGTCCCTCTCTTGGAAAGTCAGGTTACCTTGTGCATTTCCTCCAATACCTCTCATTTAAAGGGCTCTGCTCAAGTTGAAGGCAAAGCATGTCACCCTAATAATGCTGACCTCACCAGATCTGGTTTCCACTTCAACAGCATCTAGCAGTGGAGTCCCCAGTTCAGCTCCCACTCTGTGAGGACCTGCTGTCGCATGATAGGGGATCCCTGGTCCATCCACACTTGTGATCCCTGTATCTGAATGTATGGCTCCTAAAGACGTAGTCATTGCTCATTTTAGGGTTCATCTCAGGTGGTTAATGACTTGCTTGCAGCTAGAAAGCCTTCCATGACATGCACTTATTCTTTAAAATGGAATCACTTCTCTATATGGTGTGCTTCCCATTCAGAGGGCCCATTTACAGGTCCTGTCAATACTGTTTGGTCTTACTTCTATCCCTGTAGGACTCTGGTCTCCAGTACTCATTCAATATGGTGCAATTGCTGGTAATATTGGTATTCCATGCCCCTGTTGCTGGGAGCACTGTGGTTCAGCTAGAAGTATCCTGGATGTTCCTAAAGGATATGCTGCACAATTTTTCTCCGATTTGTAAACTGGTTCCACATTGGGACCTCAATTGTATACATCAGAATTTAACTCTGGCTATGTTTGAGCCTGCAACAACCTGCAAAATAAATTTTCTTTCATGGAAAATGTTGTTTTGTTTGCAATATCTTCTGCTCCTAGAACTTCAGGGTCTTATACATGAGCGTCCTTACTTGATTCTCCTCAGGGACAGGGTATCTTTGTGGTCTAATCCCTGCTCCCTACACAAGGTGGCCTCTGATTTCACATTGAATCAGACCATAAACCTTCCTGTGTTTATCCTGAGCATGCTAACAAGGGAGAAGGATTGCTCCATATGCTTGATGTACATAGGACACTGCATTTCTATCCTGATCATATTTAGGACTGCAGAAAGTCCTCTCAGTTCTTTGTATCATTTACCCCTAGTATAGACGGCATCCAAGCAGTGCCTGGCTCGCTGTACTTAATTTTGTTATAAAACATAGTGTATGGAATTTCCAGGTGCTGTGTGTGGCCACTCTACACTTGGTATGCCCAATTCTTTTGCCTGCTTTCAGAATGTTTCTGCAGTTGACACACTGTATGTGTTGCTGCCACCAGGAACTCTGTGCATACTTTAACTAAGCACTATAGTCTAGACGTTGTCTCTCACAGATGTGCTGGCTTTGGTCTTGTGGTAATGCAAAGCAGTCTGTCCTGACTGCATATCAGATTCTGCCATCATCCCTGGATACCATGTGCACTGCTTGACAATCATTCCAAAGGTGTGGCCCAATGGAGGAAATATCCTTTATGATGATAGAACAGGTGCTTACCATAACAGTTAATTTGCAAGAGAATCTCCTCCATTTGGGCACAGTGCACCACCCTCCTTTCCCCCTCTTTCTGAACTATTTGCTGAGAGGTTTGTCCTGTGCTTTGCTTGCAGGGGTCTATATGTGTCTTATGAATAGATACTGTTTACCAGTCCCCTGCCTCTCCTTGTGTGCCCATACTTTTTGGGTCTCCCAATTCATCATGGTAAGATGCCATTCAAGCTTGCCTTAGGTGGAGAACTGAGGAGTAGTGGGCCACCCATGTTATATAGATTCTGACATTACACATTATTGTGGATGGCCCCCAGCTAGCAAAAGTTTACAGTTGGTCCTGATGCCAATATATTACAGTTCCAAAGGTGTGTGGCCCAATGAAGAAGATTCTTGTAAAGATCTGCTGTTAAACAACCAGTAACTGTTATTTCTGCTTTCACATCAGTTACAAAGAATTCAGTTATATATTCCTCATTCTTGTAATGACCTTCCAATACATACTTTCCTACTATTGATAACTTGCCACATTCATATGGTATTATTCTGACAATTGTATCTTTTCAAATTTTATAGCTGAAATAGCCTGTAGATGTGTTCTGGCTTAAATGTATTTGTGCTCCGGTACTTATGCTGAATTCCTGAGTTTTATCATTTATTGTCAAATTCATGAACCATTCATCTTTAATTTCTCTCTCTCTTCAGTGTCAATAAAGTATTCACATAACTTTTTCTTTTTAGTGTCACTGACATTCTTATCCAAACATGGAACTTTTATTGATTTACTGATGTCTTTGAAGGCATTCTTTCTGTTACATTTCTGACAGTTTTATCTTTTTCCATAGTCAAGACATCACCTGGGTCCATGAACGTTGCCATATTTGCTACATTTGTAACTAGTTTGCTTTTTGCTTGCCTCTTCACATAGTGATCTGACTGTGCCCTTGATTTTTACATACAACAGCACTTGTCATTTCATCCTAATTTTCTTGTGAACATTTTAATTTTATTTTTTGATATCTCAGCCAATCTTCACAAGCTTAATGCTTTCGTGAAGTTCAGATCTAGCTCACTCAGAAAATGTTTTCTTGCCACATTGTTGTTTAACCCACAAACTATTCTATCTACAATTAAAGATTCACAGAATTTACCAAACTTACTGTACAAGTTTTGGTCATGTTCTGAAGATCAGTCACATTTTGATCGATGCTTTCTCCAGTGGCCTGAGATCTTGGACGAATCAATGTATCTCTATGGTAATATTTCTAGTTGGTTTTCAATAAGATTTAAACTTCTGTTTCATTACCAGGATTTTATCTCTTTTTCTCATCTGCAACTTTGAAGGTGTTATATCTTTCCAGAACATCATAAACAATCTGATGGAGATATGTTTCACATTGTAGATCCTGTGGTTTCCTCTCCATTTTCTGAGGCTTTCATGTGCAGCATAAATTTCAGTATCTACTTATTCCAGTGTTCAGCTTTGTCTCTTTCTAGGGATGAGGGTAATATTGTTCTCATCTGACATATTGTGAGGTGTTACTTTTTCTCCAGTCAAAATATGTTTTTGTATTTCACTCTCCCACACTAGGGCTGTGCAGAATGTGAAATTCCATCAGCGGAATTACTATGGAATGGCTATTCTGATTCTAAAATGCTTTGTGGAATTTCTTTTTAAATTCTGCGGAATTTCGAAAAGCATTTCTATGTAAACTGTGGAATCATTTTCCATGAATCATGTAAACTGCAGAATGATTTTCCACAGATTGCGGAAGAAGTATCTGTAGTTTATGTGAACTGTGGATTATTATTCGGCAAAAATCATTTCACATGAAGAATGTCAAAATTCTGCAAGTGATGGAAATCTGTGGAATTTTCTATATGTCCCCAGAATCTCATTCAGTTGGAAATTCAATATTCCACACAGCCCTATCCCACAACATAGTATGTCTTTAAAGAAACATACCATGCAACTGGTCCAACTACCATTATTGTTTCTCTCCAGCCTCAACCTACAGAATGATTCCTAAGAAGGGTTGTCTTAATAAAAGACAGACACCCTTGTTCTAAGCCCTGAGACAATGAAGGTGGGCTCAGAGAAGGATAGATAGAAGGGTGGGTGGATAAGGTAGGGGGGAGGAAGAAAGAAGAGGGGTTATGACCTAGAAGAAGGAGGCAGAGACAAGGGAAGGGGAAGAAGGCTGATTGCCTGTAAGGGGGAGGGAGAGAGGATTAGAGTTAAGGGGAGTGGCTTAAGTCCTTGAAAGGGGCTGCACAACTGCAGCTCCCTCTCATTTTGCTTTTGGTCAGCACATCAGTCGGTGAGAGAGGAATCTAATCTTGTTGTCTCAGGTAAGTTGATCTTTGTTTTTCTAGCATGAGTGCCCAAGAAACTATGAGTATTGAAAAAAAATGTAAAATAAATATATACATTTTGTTTTAAGAGAGCACAGACATTGGGCTAGGAAAATTACAATTTTCGTTTAGAAGGTTACATTTCAGCCTAGCCTGTTTATTGTATTTTATAGCCAAGAGTTTTTAAGGAAAAGAGAAGTTTTTATTTAGTTACTGCTGGCTGGTTTGTTTAAGCTAGCCTGCTAGCGAGCAAAATCAAGTGAACTGAGATATACATATTCTGTGGCCTGTGTAGTTTGGCTAGGAGGCTAGGTCAGGGCCTTGGTTTGTGATGGCATTTGTCTGGTGCTCCTAGCTAGGTGCCTGGCCTTAAGCTCTGAGGTCAATGTGCTCATTTGTGTTGTTTTTTTTCCCCCAGAAGAATAGATTGAGAGTATAGGTGGGGGTGAAAGATCCTTATTAATCACTAATTTGTTTGGTGCTGGTGGTTTCCAAGCATGAAAAAGGCAGAAGAATGCACGGTTTAATTTTTGTCTGGCCAATTGGTCAGTGGTCACATGGGGAGCACGAGCCTGATGACAGAGTAGTTGGGCATGCAGCCGATAACAGCCATGGAGGAAAAGGGGTGGGTCTGGCAGCTGGGAGAAAATAAAATAGTAGGTTTTTCTCCTGATAGCAGGAGGCGAGCAGCAGAAGAAAGTTGTGGATAAACTGGGAAGTTCTGAAGCTTGATTGCTTGACTCAGCTGGGACTGTCCATGTGGGTGGGGACCACGTGGGGATGCAGGGCCTGCACAGAACCTTGGGAGCACATCCAGGATCAGCAGCAAGGGACTAAGGCAAGTCACAAAGGAGAACGAGAGTAAAGAAAGCGTTTCTCCCTTGCAAGAGTGGCATAAAAAAATATATATGTATACGTAAGCCACGCTGCATTTGCGAGTGGATACAAAAAGAAGTGTAGAGGAAGCAAGCAGGCAGGGGACAGCTTTAGAGGATAGTGTTAAGCCATTTCTCCTCATCCATACAGATGCAGGAAAGAGGAGTGATGTTTTTTGTTGGCTCACATGTGGGCTGCCCTAAAAAATGCCAAGTTTTTGGTGGTTTAGCAGCATACGCAGGCCTATGGTGGGCTAGCCAGACCTGCACAGTATTGCTGGCCAGGGGAACACCATTTTAGACATGACCATTTGGCAGCCACCATTATGTGTATGACTGCATGGTGGCCACCATTTTTATTTATTTATTTTTATTTATTTAGTTTTTGTTGACCGGGTAAGTGCACTAGACAAATCCTGCTTATTTTCAGGCACTACCCGGTGGAGGGGGATACAGATGAATGCCAACTGACCTTGAACCTGATTAAGCTGTTGGTGGTATTTTTAGTGAATGAGGGAAATTTGGCCAGGACACCAGGGAAATTCCCCTACTCTTTTCGATAAGTGCCATGGGATCTTTAACATCCACCTGAACTACCACCAATCCAGGCATATGGGACCTCGGGTTTAACATCTCATCTGAAAGCGGCACATCAGAAGTGCAGCACCCACTCATGCTGCACTCACAGTGTCAGTACTGGATATTAACCCAAGTGCCAGATGTGGGAACTGGAACCACAGCCCTCTGATCTCCCGGCCTCAGAAGCAAGTGTGCTACCTTCTGAGCCACTGACACTGACTAACTGACTTTTAGATGGATGGGTGCACCACGGTACGGTGCCATCTTATAAGAGGGGGGATGAGGTGGTGCCTAAGTGAGTCTCAGCCGCAGTGGCACAAGGAGAGTAATTGCAATAAAAAGAAATATATTCAAATGGGGTACAATGAAGGGGGAGAGCCTGTACAATAAGATGGCTGAGCCTGAGTAGCCTTGGGGGGGCACTCAAAAGGACTGAGTCGATGGTTTTCATAGAGTTTAATGTTTTGTTTGAAAGTGGGAGGTTGTGAAAGATGACAGTTTGGCACTAGCAGTTTGGGCTCATTAACTTAAAAAAAAAAACACAATAAATAGGAAAGACATGGGTTTAAGGGTGGACCTGCTTGCTATTCTTGCTATTGAGATCAGAGGAGTCCTGGGGAGATAACTAAGAATGCAACAGGTAGAGGGGAAGATTGAGGAAAAAAGAAATACACCCTGCAATTTGGATGGTCTACAAGAGGCCAAGATGTACATAGGGATATAAAAAAGGAAAAAGGAGAAACTCAAAAATTAAAGAGTCACTGTTGTTATTTATTTTGCAGATGAATCTCACAGGCACGATGAACACCAGTGGAAAACATTCTATGAAGGAGGATTCCATTAAATTGATCATGGTTCTGGTGGATAGGGCACATCAGGTGCTAGACACCATGGAAGAAAAAAAGAAGAAGAGGAAGGACAGGGTGAGTGCTGAGAAGAAGGGCAAGAAGCCGCCCAAGGGAGGATTCCCTCTGGCACCAACTCTAAAGGCACTTAGGCCTTGGTACACTCTTCCAGGGTCACTGCCCAAACTGGTACTAGCCTAATGCCAGGTCCTTTACCACTACCATTTCCTTCCCCGCTCCCTGTACCTGATTCTTTGCTGCAGCAGCTACCAGGACCTAGTCTGGTGCTGGTCCCTGCACAAGAGCCTGTCCCTGTGCCACAACCCTTACCAGCTCCACCACCAGAGCCACTGATGGTGCCAGCCCTGCTGCCTTATCTGATGCAGACCCCGCAACCATTACTGGCTCTGTTACCAGCACCTATTCTGATGCTTGAGCCTTTCCCAGCACCACATGGGCCTGTGGGGCCACAACCAGAACCTGTGCCCACTCCAGAACCACAGCTAGGAACTTCCAATGTGCCCCAATCCAACACAGGTACAGGCATAATCTCCATGGAAAGTAGTATTAAGGAATATATTGAACAATTGTTGGGACGTATGGAAGATGATGAGATTGGTAAAATGGAGAAGGTTTTGGTAGAGCTGGAAAAAGGTAAAGAGGGGGAAAAGGATATGGTCATGGGTGGGTGGACAAGACAGATAAGACTGAGCGGGAGATAGGCACTCCCGGGGTAAGGATTGGGGATCATGTCTCACTGGCCATGAAAGAAAAGATCTGGAGGGATGAATATGTAGACATCTTCACCCTGGTAGATAAAAAGAAAGCAGAGAAATATGAGGAGAAAGAAAGTTTTGGCAAGAAAGCTATGGCAGCAGCAGAGGTCTTGGTGGGGAAGGGGGAGGAGCCAAAGGGCACAGGCCTAAAAGGGAAAACATGGGATGCATGGTCAGTAGGTTTTACTTACTATAGCAATATTGTTCAGGAAAAGAAATCAGAGTTGGCCACCATCTTGTTAGCATATTTTATAATCATTCAGACAGCATACAAGATGTGGGGAGGGACCATTTTGATCCAATATGATGAGATGTTCAGGCAACAGATGGCAACCTTTAGTAGGGATGTCCATTGGGACACCTGGCACTTTGACATATGGTTTGAGACCATGACGGAGCTGGGGGCGCTGAGGCCATATGGTCAAAAGAATCAGGTGAGTATAAGAAATGTTGTTGGGGATATAACAGAGCCTACTACTGTTTCCCCAATTGCAGGTTTAGACATGCCTGCTCGACGTGCGGTGGATCACACCCTGCATCAAAGTGCAAGACCTATGGAGAAAATGCTCCGGCAGGTAATTACAGAGGGCAGTTCTTTCAGGCAGGCCACAATGGACATAGGGGATATTGGGATAACTGGAGGAGGGGAAGGCATACTTGGGAGGTAGAGGTTATGCACAGGGGGAAATATAAAAAGAACAAGGATGGAGGGTTTTGTCTAGCGAAAATCCCCATCAAAGTGGAGGTAGTGAGGGAATGGGTAAAAGGGTACCCAGATGCAGAGGTGGAGCGGATGCTGAGTGAAGATTTTCGTAAGGGTTTTAGTTTAAGTTTTCAGGGTTGAAGGTAAGTAAGTGGGTTAAGAATCTAGGTTCTGTGAGGGCAAGGAAGGAATTTTTGTGGCCAAAATCAAGAAAGAAAAAGAAGCGGGTAGTATTGAGGGACCATTCACTGACCTACCCATGGAGAACCTCCAGGTGTCGCCTTTGGGTCTTGTTCCCAAAAATAACCTGGGCAGTACAGAGTGATCCATCACCTGTCTTATCCAGATGGGGATTCTGTTAATGATTACATTAATGAGGAGGACAGCAGGGTCTCCTATGGCACACTGCAGGATGCCATTCAAATTATCAGGGCCACTAAGGATGCATGGCTGGCAAAAACGGATCTAGAGTCTGCATTCCGCTTGTTACCAGTTCGAAGGGAAGATTGGTAACTTTTGGTTTTCCAGATAGATGGTTTGTACTGTTTCGGCAAGGCCATGCCATTGGGGTGTTCGGTGGCATGTGCAACATTTGAGTCTTTCAGCACTTGGCTACAATGGGCTTTCAAGGTTAGATATGGACACGGTTCAGTCATCCATTATTTGGAAGATTTTCTCTTTGAAGGGGAGGGGCGAGATGGAGTTGGTAGGATGCTTAGAGATTTTCAGACATTATGTCAGGAAGTAGGGATTCCATTAGCTGTGGATAAAATGGAGGGCCCCAGCTGGTGTCTGAAGTTTTTAGGCATAAAAATCGATGCACAAGAAGGCTTATTCAGGTTGCCCATGGGAAATGTACAGAGATTGACTGGCCTGTATGGTGAGGTGATAGGGACAAGGAGGGTGACTTTGCAGATGGTTCAACAGATTTTGGGACATCTAAATTTCACCTGCAGGGCAATAGGGCCTGGATGTGCATTTACACATCACCTGGCCTGGGCCACAAAAGGGGCAAGGCAGCCTCACCACTGGTTTGACATCACAAAGGTGGTAAGGGAGGACTTGGAGATTTGGGAGCAATTTTTATGTTATTAGAATGGGTTTGCTTTCTGGCAGGATGATTGGCTCTTTAACATGGACATCGACCTGTATATGGATGCAGCTGAGGGCCTGGGTGTGGGTGCATACTTCAGAGGGCTTTGGGTGTCCAAACCTTGGCCAGCAATATGGAAGGACACGGGATTAACTAAGGACATTACTTTGTTAGTGATATTCCCCATATAGGTGGCAATTGTGGTTTGGAGGAGGAGCTGTGCAATTACAGGGTAACTTTTTGGTGCGATAAGGCTGTGGTCGACGTGCTGAATAAAAGGGGGGCTCTGTAATGCAGGTTCTTGGCAGCTAATCCTCCAGGGTTTGCATTTAAACATGAGTTTCAGGGCAAGACACATGGAATTCAGAATACTGTGGCTGACAGTATCTACCATCTACAGATGGAAAATGTCAGGCTGTGGCACCAAAGGCTGCCAAGACAGAGACACCAATACCACCAGTAATGTGGGAAATTGGTTGGAAGGAGCTAAATTTCACTTTTGGAACTCTTGGTCTGATAGGACTATCAGAGCATATGAAGGGTCCTGGAGTGTTCCAGGCATTTCAAGTAAGTCAAAACATGGAGGTAAGTAGGAGAGTCACTGAAGAGCAAGTGGCCCACTTTGTGGTTTATGGGTGACAGACAGGTGTAGCGCATGCAACCATGGGGGTGCATTTTGCAGCTATCAGATGGGTTAGCAGTTTATGGGGATGGGGCAGCCCAGGGCGGGGTCAAATTAAAAAATGCATGATGCAGGGCTGGCAGAGGGTAAGGTGTAAGGAGCCGGACAAGCAGCAACCAATATCAGAGCGCATGCTTGCCAGATTAGTGGGGTAGTACATAGGTATGTTATTCTAAATATGAATCTATATTGTCTGGGCCCTGTTCACGACAATGTACCATGGGGCATTTAGAGAGGGGGAGTTACTAGGCCAAGGGCAAGGATTGGATTAAAATGGTTTACAGTGGGAAGAGGTGCAATGGGCCAGGGACACTGTGACTATTCATTTACGGAGGTCAAAGACTGACCAGGTGGGCAGGGGCACATGTATTAATCTGACATGACAGGAGGGGGAAGTCATATGTCCAGTGCAGACTTTATGGGCCTTTGCAGCAGTGAGATCTCAGAAAGAAAGGCTGACGTTTATGCATGAGGATGGGGCTGTGGTATCAGGGGACCATTTGTCCACAGTTTTGACTAAAGGGATAGCGGTCATTGGGGAGGACCCAGGGAGGTACTCTTTACACTGCTTTAGGATAGGTATGGCTTCTGAAGCTGTGGCTAGAGGAGTCCCTGAGGAAGGTTTAAAAAGCATTGGGAGATGGACATCTAACTGTTATAACAAATATGTAAGAAGTATCAAGTAACTAATGGCTGTTCATTTTCTTTTACAGGAAACCACATGTCTATAAGACTAAGGGGATGTGACCAGTGGGGGGGGGGGATGGGAAGGGGAGGGGGAAAAAGAGATGGAGAGAGGGATGGTTAAGACCCCAACTCACCAGTGGTATTTGTATTTTAGGTCATCCACAGCTGTTGGAAGCATGGATTGTGGGCCATTCTTTCATATAGTGGACTGAGCGCCAGGTGTCAACAAAGACTGGGGGCAAGCAGTTATATTGCAATCACAAGAAACTGTACATTCTATGGAAGGGACTGAGAAACATAGAAACATAGACTTTGATGGCAGATAAGTACCTCTTAGCCCACCTAGTCTGCCCATTTCCCTACCTACTGGATAAACTTCAAATCCTAGTTAACCAATAGCCTATTTCTTCCTACCCCCCACAAGAATTGCCTTATGTCTGTCCCATGCATTCTTGAATTCTCCCACAGTTTTAGACCCCACAACCTCCTCAGGAAGGCTGTTCCATGCAACCACCACCATCTCTGTGAAAAAATACTTCCTCACATTGCCCCTGAGCCATCCCCTCTCTATCTTCAAATTGTGTCCCCTTGTTCTTGCACATCTCTTTTTCTGAAAGATGCTACCATCTTGGACTTTGTTGATTCCACCGAGGTACTTAAAAGTTTCTATCATGTCCACATTCTCCCTCCTTTCCTCAAGGGTATGCATATTAAGCTCCTTTAGTCTCTTCTCATATGGCTTCTCTTGCAGACCCTGCACCATTTTAGTTGGCCTCCTCTGGACTGCCTCCATCTTATCTATATCCTTGAGGAGATGGGGTCTCCAGAACCAGAAGCAGTACTCCAGATGGGATCTCACCAATTGTCTGTACAGAGGGATATCAACTTCCTGTTTTCTACAGGTGATGCCTCTCCCTATACAGCCCAGTATCCCCCCAGCCCTCCCTACTGCCTTCTCACATTGCTTGCTAACCTTAAGGTCATCTGATATGATTACCCCCTGGTCCCTTTCCATTTTTGTTGTCGTTACTACCTCTCCCCTCCATTGTGTACTCTTCCCCTTGGTTTTTGTTTCCCAGGTGCATTATTTTGCACTTCATTGCATTGAATCCAAGCTGCCATACTTTTGACCATTCCTCCAACCTTGCCAAGTCCATTCTGATCCTTTCCATGCCTCCTTGTGTATCAGCCCTGTTGAAGATCTTTGTCTCATCTGCAAAGAGGCATACTTTTCCTTCCAGTCCCTCTGCAATGTCACTTATAAAGACATTAAAAAGGACTGCACCCAGTACTGAATCCTGCTGTACACCACTAGTAAGCCCTCTTTCTTCAGAGTGGACTCTGTTTAACATAGAAACATAGAAACATAGAATTTGAAGGCAGGTAAGGACCGCTTGGCCCACCCAGTCTTCCCATTTCCCTACCTAATGGATAAGCTGCAGATCCTAGTTAATCAGCAGCCTACTTCTTCCTACCCCCACCACCTAGAATTGCCTTAAGACTGTCCCATGCATGCTTGAATTTCACCACTGTTTTTGACTCTACAACCTCCTCCGGAAGGCCGTTCCATGCTTCCACAACCCTCTCTGTGAAAAAATACTTCCTTAAATTACCTCTGAGCTGCCCCCCTCTATCTTCAAATTGTGCCCCCTTGTTTTGCACACCTCTTTTTTTGAAAGATGCTACCCTCTTGGACTTTGTCGATTCTCTTGAGGTACTTGAAAGTTTCTATCATGTCCCCCCCTCCCTCCTTTCCTCGAGGGTATACATATTAAGCTCCTTAAGTGTCTCTTCATATGTCTTCCGGTGCAGACCCTGCACCATTTTAGTTGCCCTGCTCTGGACAGCTTCCATCCTGTCTATGTCTTTGCAGAGATTGGGTCTCCAGAACTGCACGCAGTACTCCAGATGGGGTCTCATCAGTTGTCTGTACAGAGGGATAATAACTTACTGTTTTCTACTGGTGGTGTCTCTCCCTATGCATCCCAGTATCCCCTCAGCCCTCCTTGCTGCCCTCTCACATTGCTTGCCCACCTTTAGGTCATCTGATATGACTACCCCCAGGTCCCTTTCATTTTGTTGTTGTTAGTATCTCACCCCCATTGTGTACTCTTCCCCTGGGTTTTTGTTTCCTGGGTGCATTACCTTGCACTTCTTAGCATTGAATCTAAGCTGCCATACATTTGACCATTCCTCAAACCTTGCCAAGTCCCTTCTCATCCTTTCCACCCCACCTTGTGCATCAACTGTGTTGCAGATCTTTGTGTCATCTGCAAAGAGACATACTTTTCTTTCCAGTCCCTCTGCAATGTCGCTATAATGACATTGAAGAGGACCGGTCCTAATACTGAACCCTGCGGTACCCCACTAATAACCCTCTTTCTTCAGAGTGGACTCCATTTACTATTAATCTCTGTGTCCTATTCTCCAGCCGATTCTTTACCCAGGCTGTCATCTTGGGACCCACTCCCAGGCTGGCTAACCTGTATATTAATCTTTTGTGTGGGACTGTGTCAAATGCCTTGCTAAAGTCTAGGTAGGCGATGTCCACAGCCCCTCCCTGATCTACTACTTTGGACACCCAGTCAAAGAAATCTATCAGATTTGTCTGGCATGACCTTCCCGCTGTGAATCCATGCTGCCTTGGGTCCTGTGCCCCTCTGGCCTCTAGATACTCGACAGTTCTTTCCTTCAGAAGTGATTCCATCATTTTCCCTACCACTGAGGTAAAACTAACAGGTCTGTAGTTTCCTGTTTCTGCCTTGCTCCCACTTTTGTGAAGGGGAATCACATCTGCCCTCCTCCAGTCCTCGGGTACCACCCCATCTTCCCATGATTTGTTAAAGAGGGCAGTCAGTGGTGTCACTAGTTCTATGCTTAGTTCTTTTAGAATTCTGGGATGAATCCCATCAGGCCCCATTGCTTTGTCCACCTTCAGTTTTAAGAGTTCTTTCAGAACCCTTTCTTCTGTAAATGGGCTGGTATCAACTTCTGTATCCAGAGTGTTTCTACTGTTTGTTTTAGGTACCTGCCCCTCTTCCTTCGTAAATACTGAGCAAAAATATTTGTTTAGTATCTCTGCCTTTTCACAGTCACCCTCTGCCCACCCTCCCTCCTCTTTATTAAGCCTCACTATCCCTCCCTTGGTCTTCCTTCACTCCCTGATGTACCTATAAAAGGTTTTAACCCCCTTCTTAACTGAGTTGACTATCTTTTCCTCGGTTTGGGCCTTTGCTGTTCTGACTGCCTTCCCAGCTTCCTTTTGCTTTAACTGATACAGTTCTCTGTCCTGCTCCTTCTGTGATTCCTTGTACTTCCTGAAAGCTTTCTTTTTCTCTTGAACCTTCACTGCCACTTCCCATGAGAACCATAGTGGTTTCTTACATCGTTTTGTTTTGTTTATTTACTTCACACAAAGGCTTGTTACCTCTGTGATGGCATTTTTTATTATTCCCCATTGTTCTTCAACCCCTCCTTCCTGCCCATTTGCTAGTGCATTCCTTAGACACTCACCCATTTTGGCAAAGTCAGCCCTCCTAAAGTCCAGTACTTTTGCCTTTGTATAGCTTGACTCTATTGCTGTGTTTATTGTGAACCATACTGTTCAATGGTCGCTAGTTCCCAGATGGCTACCCACTTCTACATCTGTGATCCTCTCTTCATTTCCATTTGAGAGAACCAGGTCTAAGATTGCTCCCTCTCAAGTGGGCTCCAATACTGGTTGTCTAAGGCATGCCACCTGTAGGGCATCTAGAATAACCCAACTCTTGAAGTGGCTGCTGCAGCTGCACTCCAGTTAACATCTGGCATATTCAGATCACCCATCAGCAATATCTCCCCTTTTTCTGCCATTCTAAGTATACTTTCTATCATTTTCTTGTCCATTTCCTCCCCTAAGAAGGGGTCTGTGTACAACCCTGTGCAGATTGTGGTGCCATTGCCGGGTCTCCAAATTTACCCACAGTGCTTCTTCTCCTCCCTGTTTTCCCTTTTGTTCTGTTGCTTCGATTCTTTCCCTTATGTAAAGAGCTACTCCTCCTCCTCCTTTTTTACCCTCCCTGTCCCTCCTGTAGATAGTGTATCCTGGTATGTTTACGTCCCAGTCATGGTTTTGTGTGTACCATGTTTCTGTGACTGCCACGATATCCAGATATTCCCTCCTCCATCAAGGCCACTAATTCAGGATGCTTGTTACTGAGACTACAGGCATTGGTACTCATTGCTCTCCATTTTTTGATGGCTTTACCTTCTTTTGCAGCATCCCCCACTGACCTTTCTACCTCGGTCTTTTTCTCATTTAGTACCCTGTTTTGTAGATAGAGGCTGGGATTTTCCTGCTGCTTATGAGTGATTCCCCTTCACAAAAGTGGGAGCCTTTTGTGTCTTGTTGTCCAGCCAATGTTTTACCCAGGCTAGCACCCTGGGACCCACTCCCAGGCTGGCTAATTTGTTTATTAATCTTCTGTGTGGGACTGTGTCAAATGCCTTGCTAAAGTCTAGTCAGGCCATGACCACAACCCCTCCCTGTTGTACTACTTTGGTCACACAGTCAAATAAATTGATTAGATTTGTCTAACATGACCTTCCCACTGTGAACCCATGCTGCCTTGAGTCCTGTGCCCCACTGACCTCTAGGTACTCAACAATTCTTTCCTTCAGAAGTGATTCCATCACTTTCCCTACCACAGAGGTCAAACTGACAGGTCTGTAATTTCCTGCCTCTGTCTTGCTCCCATTTTGTGAAGGGAATCACATCCACCTTCCTCCAGTCCTCAGGTACAACACCATCCTCCCATGATTTGTTAAAAAGGGTAGTCAGTGGTGTCACTAGTTCTCCCCTTAATTCTTTTAGAATTCTGGGATGAATCCCATCAGGCCCCATTGCTTTGTCCACCTTCAGCTTTAGGAGTTCTTTTAGAACCCTTTCTTCTGTGAAAGGACTGGGATCGACGCTCCTATCCAGAGCACTTCTGTTAATTGGACTAGGTACCTCCCCGTCCTCATCTTCTGTGAATTCTGAGCAGACATATTCATTCAGTATCACTGCTTTTTCACTGTCCCTTTCTGCAAACCCACCATCCATTCTATTCAGCCTCACTATCCCTCCCTTGGTCTTTCTACACTCCCTAATGTACCTATAAAATGTTTTATCCCCCTTCTTAACAAAGTTGGCTATCTTTTCTTCAGTTTGGGCCTTTGCTATTCTGATTGCCTTCCTGCCTCCTTCTGCCTTAACTGGTACAGTTCTCTGTCCTGCTCCTTCTGTATTTCCTTATACTTCCTAAATGCTATCTTTTTCTCCCTAACCTTCCCTGCCACCTCTTTTGAGAACCATATTGGCTTTTCTTTCATTTTGATTTATTTGCTTCACACAAAGGCTTGTTGCCTCTGTGATGGTAGTTTTGATGTTTCCCCATTGTTGCTGCACCTCTCCTTCTTGCCTGTTTGCTAGTGCTTTTCTAAGGCACTCTCCCATCTTATCAAAGTCAGCCCTCCTGAAGTCCAGTGCCCTCACTTTTGTTTGGATTGACTCTGCAGCTGAGTTTATCTTTAACCACACTGTTCGGTAGTCACTTGTTCCTAGAAGGCTACCCACTTCTAGATCTGAGATCCTTTCACTGTCCCCATTTGAGACTATGAGATCTAAGATTGTTCCCTCTGAGTGGGTTCCAGCACTACTATCTGAGGCATGCCCCCTGTAGGGGATCGAGAATGGCCTTGCTCTTGGATATGGCTGCAGCAAGGGTGGTCCACTTAACATCTGGCATATTCAGGTCTCCATCAACAGTATCCTCCCTTTCTCTGCCATCATAAGGATGCCTTCTATCATATCCTTGTCCATTTCTGCCCCCTGAGATGGGGGTCTGCATACAACCCCTGTGCGGATTATGGTGCCATTTCCAGTCTCTAAGGTGACCCACAGTGCCTCCTCTCCTCCCTGTTTATGCTTTTGTTCCATTGCTTTCTTCTCTTCCCTTACATAGAGAGCTACTCCTCCCCCTCTTCTACCCTCCCTGTCTCTCCTGTAGGTTGTGCACCCTGGTATGTTAACATCCCAGTCATGGTTCTCTGTGTACAATGTTTCTGTGACTGCCACACTATCCAGGCATCCCTCTTCCATCAAGGCCACCAATTCAGGGAGCTTGTTGCCCAGGCTATAGGAATTGGTTCTCATTACCTTCCATTTCTTGATGGCCTTACCCCTTTTTGTCCCATCCCTGTCCTTATTGCTTTTGTCATTTTCTCCATTTACCCCTGCCCTTCTCCCTATTGACATCTGTATCTTGGTGTTTACCTCACTTACTACCTTGATTTTTTGGGGGGGATTAGGATTTCCCTGCTCCTTTTCAGTGCATACCCCCCTTGGCTATTTTAAATGCTTACCAATGAAGCATTTAAACCTGTCATCTAGGATCCTGGTTCCCCTCCTGGACAGATACAGACCATCGTACCAGTGTAGGCCTGCATCACTCCAGGTGGACTCCCATTCCCAATGAAGCCAAACCCCTGAGCTCTGCACACATGTTTCAACCACTGATTGAATCCCATGGTGTGGAGCACCCTAGCCTCATCAATGCAATAGAAAGGTAGCATCTCCAAGAAGGTTGCCATGCATGCTACTTGTCTAAGGCCCCTCCCCAACTCTACAAACTCTTCCCACACTGCTCTGATCCCTTTCCCAGCCCGGTCATTTGTGCCTAGGTGGACAATGACTTCCAGCTCACTCCCCCATGCAGCTGCTCCCCGATCCTGAGGATTCGTTCCCTGTCCCTCCAAGCCATGGCCTAGACAGGCACCTTACCTCCCTCTCCCCTTCCTCCCCCTGTTTTACCCTCCTAACAATGGAGTCCCCCACCAGGAGTTGTTTCCTTCCCCAGTGGGGTCCCATGACACCCTCCTTTTGATCTTGTTTGTGGAGGTTCCTAGCATCCTCCTTGGTCTCCACTGTGAGTGCCTCCATAGAAGAACCACACTTTCCCAGAATGGCATATGAACTGTGGAGAGGTACAACTGGAAGAATGCACCTCTGCTCCACCACACTCACCATCCCTGAGCCCACTGTGATCCAACCACTCATCTTTCTTGGCAACCTCTGAGGCAATGGCAGTGGCCCTGCTGGTCCCTGGGTGGGAGAGGAGGTCCACCAAATCTTGGCCAACTCAGCCTGGAAATGAGCAACCTCCTCCCTCAGCCCAGAGAGCTGCCTGCAGTTGGGACAACACCGCATCCTCCAGAATGTCTCCCGCTAGACTGCTGCTCCACAGCCACTGCACTTTACCACTCCATCATGTCTTATTTCTGACCCTGTAACTGTTGTTTTGAATACTTACTCTTTCTTCTGTTTATTTATTTTATTTATTTATTTATCTTTCTCCCTACTTACTTACTGCCTCTGTGGCCTTTAGACTCCTGATCTTCCTGTTCTGAGACAAGAAGTTCCTATATTTCTCAGTAGTCTCCTTTCTTGCTCAGAGTCAGACCTCCAGCAGCTAGGCGGAACAGAGAGAAAAAGAGAAACGTGCCCACAGATGTACATCTGGGGGAACTGGACAAAGAATGATGATGATGGAGATATAAATAAAATGGGATTGAAATGTCTGAATAAAGAGAACACTGTGTAAGTAATTATGGATGGAAAAGACTATTTGAAAATGTAATGGTTTGATGAATAGAAGTTGTAAATAAATATTTTGCCAACTGAGCAACCAATCAAACAAGGTGTGGTGTTTTTTTTTTATTGGGAAGGGTTTCTAAAACAAATAGTGAAAGGCTCTTATCTTTGCAGTAATCAAAACATTTTACCAGATGATAGCTCTAGCAATCTCTTTATAAGTATGTGATAACATGAAGACTATAAGAATAAAAATATCGCTCATGCACCGGGAAACTAGCCTGTGCCCGTCGGCTCCCTGCCCTCTGGAATTCAATACCCTTCACTGTATGTAGCTTGCCTACCTTGCTATCAAACAAAAAGTAGTTCAAGTGCCTTCTTCCCTCCCTCTCCTTGCCAATGCTTCCATCCTCCGTAGCTGCCAGGTAACTCTGGCTACTCTGCCCTTACTCTTCTATCATCTTACCTACACCAGCTCTTATCTTTCTTCACTGGTATCTCTTACTAGCTACTAGGTTTCCCTTATAACCTCAGAGTTTTTAATTTCTGACTGCACAGTATTTGTGCACTCTTGTCTGTTCCAAAGCAACTAGCATTGTTTCTTAACTGATGTGTTGTCAGTTTCTTGAATTAAATTGTCCACTATTAGGTTTATGCTAGGCCCAATTTCATGTACAAGCTGTAACTTCTGCTTTGTTTTTTTTTTCTATCTTGTATGCTGCATATCACATGACTTTTATTATATAAATCTATATATTATGTGTGTACCCTTACCCCTGCCCCAGGTCACACCTGGAAACGAGCCTTGGCTCAGTGTGCCTTTCCTGGTTTTCAACTTTTAAATAAATACATTAAATAAATAAATAAATTATTTTTGATAAGAGATGCAAAACTCAAACAACTAGAACAATTCTACATGAGGAACCCTAGGATGTTTGGAGCATGAAGACCAACAAAACATGTAGTTTGCTTTTTACTTTTTATAGGATGTTGCAGCCAGTTAGTAGCATCTAGGGGCACAGGCAGCCTGCCAGTATACACCCAGTTGCTCCCCACTGCCCAGATTACCACTACATTTGTACAGCTCAGGATACACAATGCTATGACATGAACCCCAAGAAGCTGGGAAAGTGAAAACCGAAAAAAAAAATATATATATATGTATTTTTTCATTATTCTGTTTTTTTTTATTTTTGAAAGGATGTTGCAAAGGTGTCAATAAGCAGCACCTGGGCACTGGCAGGCTGTCATCTGATGCTCACTTTCTGCCAACTGCCCAGAACACACAACAACTGCATGGCTCAAGATGACACACACAATATTAGAGGAAAAGCCCCATGGAGCTGGGAGTATAAAGACCAAAAGAAAAAAAGTTTTGTTTTTTTTTTAATTATTTTTGATAGGATGCTACAAAAATGCAAACTGTAAGAGTCTTGTTGACAAACGGTTGCTAGCTAACACTTGCTTCCTACTGCACAGATCACACTACACTAGTACAGTTCAGGAGGACAAACACAATGCTAAAGTAAGGAACCTGGGAAGTTGGGAGTGTGAAGACTAAAAGAAAATAAAACATTATTTGTGTTTTAGTTTTATTTTTTAAAGGCTGCCACAAACATGCCAACTAGCAGAGGCTGGGCATCAACAAACTGCCAGCAGATAATCACATGCTGCACACTGCCCTCAGGACTCAAGGATGCCTTCTGTATTATGTGCATATATTACTCTGAAAATAAGTGCTGTAATTAAAAAAGGCCATAGAACTTAATCTTCTAGTTTAAGTTTAAAAAATAAAAAGTCTGTTTTTATTTTGGGTAGATGAGGATTGCCAGCCTGTCAACCCATATACACATGCTGACCACTGCCCAGTAACTTTCCAGACCAAAGAGTGACTGTACTATTCCCTGCTTATTCCAAAACAATTGCAATCTCTGCCAAGAATTTGCTGTAGTCCATTATAACTCCTTGAACTTCTTGTAAAAAGTAAAAATGAAATGACTGTTGTGGGAAATTGGCAACTAGCAGACCACTGCCACCTCATTCACATGTTGCCAGCTGGCAAAGCACACTCCCTTCCCTCTTAAATTCCCATTTCATACAAGCCCCTGTTGCTCCTTCGTTATGCCCTTATTATTCCATATATGTCTTATACTATATCTTTAGTCTATTATACTGTGATATTGCTATTTTGCACTAACATCATAGATTTAGCACACATCGTATAAGCATGAGTGCTAGGAATGTGCTCTGCTGCTAATATATGCTAATGTACTATGCATGGTTCATTTATACTTCATTATATTACATTTATCTTTATTATGTTTGTTTTTCATATATATTCCATATATAATTTACCTAATCACTGCTTAGATGTATTTGAAGGATCATCAGTGATTATTATGTACTTATACTCTCATATAATTATATGTATGTACACTCAGGCACATATGCCAATGTGTAATATAGCTTTGTAAGCAATTCTGTATTTATACTAACAAGAGACAGATCCCTTGTTTAGTCTATCATCTAAGCACCTGTAGATTGGGAGTGTCAGCATTTCTCTTTGTCTAAGGTTTATGCTCTAGAAGCATTATTTTTTATACGCATTAGTATTCTGTCTCCTAAGTAATTATCCAATAGAGAATGTATTGTGTAACAATGTTTATAGTTTAGAACCAATACATATGGTTTTGTGTGTCAGTAAGCTAGTTCTTATCTTAATATATAAAACACTGTCTTGCCAGTTTCTCGCGCTTTAGAAGCATTGTACATACAAATAGACTGGCAAGTCACCCTTATCTGTGAGTTATTATCCTGCTTGGCTGTGAGTATAATAAAAATACTTTATTTACAACTACTTGAGAGTGTTATCTCTGGCTAACATTGTAGACATAGAACGAATCTGATGTATTACTTTAGCAGTTAGTCTTCTAACTGACACCCGCAGTCCAAGATGCCTGGTGCTTTTCAGTGTCTGACAATTTTTTCTCCAAGTTTTCCTTCTACTAAATAAAGCATGACAATCCTCTGCAGCAGCACTTCTGCTGTAGGCTTTCATTTGTGTGATTTGCTGAAGAAAGTGTACAGTTTTAGCTTTTGGGAAGATTTTCATAACTAATCTAGCGACATTCTCTTGCATGCTCTGCCTAAACTACCTAGCAAACTGATACCAAGCAAACAAGAGGCAGGATTCACAAAGCTTTCTGAAGGTGCAAAACCTTCCTTAAATCCCCAAAACAGCTATGGAAAAAAGGGGATATTGCTCTGAGTGCTATTCACAAAACGTCCACAGCTGCAGAAAAAATACACTTCGGACTGTGGAAAAAAGTGCAGCTGTGGAGGTTCCTGAGGAAAAAAGGTAATTGATAAGTATGGCACATCCCCTCAAAGACTATTCTCAGACAGGTTTTTTCTGCAGTTGCAGAAAAAAATGTTGCACACATTGGAGTGAGGCATAATACTCTCTCAGCAAACTGCAGTAGTGCCCCAACAATTGAAATACAATTATAGTGGAGGTCAGGCACAGTTAATAGCAATCCAGTGGGTATATCAGTGGTTGATGTTACAGCAACATTAACACCACACATTGCCATGGAATGGCAACATAAAACAACCACCAGACCCAGTGCAGCCCATGAAGGAGCCTCACAGGCAGTAGAGCCTGAACAGCCTGCAGTGCATGCTACTCCTGCAGACAACAAGAACACTCCAGGGAGGAATGACCCGCAGTGACAGACAGTCACTGTGGTGCCATTGTATTGCTGGTACCTGTGGTGCTGCAGTGGTCCCAGTTGAGGGACTGGTGGCTGGTCTCTCTGTGGGTGCTTTCATTTACATGCTACAGCAGAACTGTTGAAGTCCGGGAGCGCCAGCTAATTAGGTTCACTGGTGTTGTGCCTCCTATGCTATTTCTGCTGCTGCATATCTGCAATTGTGAATTTGCAGCGCTTGTGCAATTTCCGCAGCTGGTGACTTTCTGCACCTGTGGAGCTTTTTGCAGAATTCCACACTTGCACAAGTTTTCTATGAGAATATAGCGCAACTGCATTTCGACAGTGCTGCAGGCCTTTTTCCCGCAGCTACAGGATTTTTGGCCTTCTTTGTGAATCCTGCCCAAGGTCTCTCTCTTTCTCTCTCTCTCTCTCTCTGTCTCTCACTCATTGTGCTGCACCATTGAGCTGACTCTGACATGAAACTGAGGATATCACTTATACTGCCTAATTAGCAATTTCAGGTATAGGCTGTGGTTTGTAATTTGACAGATTCAGCTTATCCATAGTATGTAAATTAGGGCTAAACTGTCACTCCACATCCAAAGTCCAAATTTTTGCCACAAAGGTTTGCAGCAGCCCACAAGAATTGAACATCTGAACATTGAGGTGTCCAAATCTTTGGTAAAACCAAACTTGCAGCTTGACTTGAAACTTATACAAAGTGATGCTCAAGTATGGTAGAACTAGACAAAATGTGTCTGACCTCCCAAAAGAAGAATATGGCATAAGTAGCCCATGGAATTGCTCAAGAACCCCCACCACCTGTGATGACTTGCACCATCTCATCAATCACCTCCTTGACAATCTGCTTTGGATAACTTTAATATGAAACTGTTGGAAGCAGTGTGTTCTAGATGTTAAAGCACCAGTGTGTGAACTGAGCATCCATGGAATCAATCCCCACCAGTTTCAAACACTCTCTTTGTGACCTTGAGCAGTCTACTTAACCTCCCTGTGCTCCAGTCAGCCCAGCTGTGGAGCTGGGCAAAAGAGAAGTTCACTGAAATGTGTTGTGTGTGAGCTGGATATCTGCAGTTCAGAAGTAACACCTGATAAATCCTTATTCCTAGTGCTGGGCAGAAACTGTGAATTTAAAATGTTGTGCATAAAATCTTCGAACAGTTCCCCAAATCATGAAATCTATGTCCTCTGAATGTATTTAGTGATTATTCGCCCCATTCTGTGAAATGTTCTGCCCAAACTGCAGACTGACACACATCAAGTACGGAATGACAGTTCTGCAGAATTCTGTTCCATAAATCTATAACACATACAGTCATTCCTCTGATCTAAGTTGGAATCTCATGAAAGTTGTCAGAATGCATTCCAGAATTTCACAGATCAGAAATTTGGACTCCTGTGGTAATTTCACTGGCAGAATGTTTTGGTTTTTTTTGCTTTGTTCTCATCACTACTTGTTCCAGGAGCAAATTAGTGCCTGAAGCAAATTACAGTTGTATTTCAATGTACTTAAAGCAGAATGCAGTAGACAAAAAACTTGTTCAAATATTCAAGCTGAGAGATACTGGTAGTAACAGAATGTGTCCCTTGCAAACTACAACCCCTACTGGGCATATGAGGTATGGCTCCAATTGGGAGCAATAGGGATGCAGGGATCAAATGAGCTGATAACACTTGCAAAAGGCAATTGCATCTTTGGTGTAATCTGCCATAGTCGAATCTCCCAATGCAAGCTACCCAATCACACAGGCAAAGCACTTTGGGTCATTTGCATCTCAGTACAGACTGAGGAGCAAACAGTCAATCCCTGGATAGCACCCTTGCTATCAACAGCACCTGTGCCATGACTGTACAACATCCCAATGCCCCCATCCATCCCTGTTCCATTTAACATTCTCCAGAAGACCTGGAAGTCTAACAGCCTTCCACCTGATCCATGTGCTATTTAAGTTACTACACGAGTCCTGGTTGTCTAGTGGTCCCCCACTGGCTACCTGTTCTGACCTCACTTCCCAATCCCCAAGCAAGGGTACTAACCCTTCTTCATTTCCCAAAAATGGAGGCTTGCCCTTACCCACAACTCACCAGCAATGCCTGCCACCCTCTGCCACAAACAGTGTTTGCAATAGGAATTATATTCTAATACAGACATATAACACATGTACATAGACTTAAAAATGATTTCTGTGCACTAATGTACTAGTCATATGTTTCACACCATATGGACAAATGGCATCAAACTTCAAGAGTACCTTCAATACCATCCTTTTCCTGGATACATAAATGGGACCACTGGCAACCCTCCCCAAAAAATATGGCCCAGAGAGTCACCTGTTCGCTCCCTGAATGCATGTTTCAGGTGGGTGTTCAAGGGCCCTACTTATGTGTCCGGGGGATCTAAGATATCCCACATGTTTGTGCTACTCTGCCATATACTGCAAAAGATATGGCTGGTATACCTGAGTTTTGAAATAATTTTTTTGACTGTGCACATGTGTGGTATGTCTGCATTCATCTTTGAATCCCACTGCAAATGCAATGTGCACTGAGGGTAGCTGGCAATGGTGGAGAGTGGTGAATAAGTGCCTGCCACCATCTCAGTGCCTCACAATGAAGGATCATATCCTGAAGTGGGGAATGGTGGGGTTCCCTAGACTACCAGGACTTCTGGAGAAAGCTAAGAAGAAGAATTAGCATTTATGTGGTACTTTGTATAGACACTGTATCCCAAAATGCTTTACAAGCAATGAGAGACTGGTAGTGAGGTACAGTTGACGCCACTTATAGCACCCACTGTTAAACTGGGAAGTTGGTTTCAGCAGGCAGATTTGGAAAACCTTTTGCCAGTGTCATAGAAGACAATACAAAAGATTAGTTTTGAAACAAATGTTATGTGCCTTGTGTTTCATCCATTTTTTATCTTGTTAGCACTACTCTGGTAGTTATTTCATAGTACTGTACTGTCTTTTCAGCCTACATTTCTAATTGGTTACAGTGTTTTTCAGTGGCATGTAATTTGCACCTAATTGTCACTTCCTCACTTCTGTAATTGACTGCAGCTTACCCCTAAGCACATAAATGCAACTAGTTTTCAGACATCAATCATCTTGCGAGTTTGTTCACAGCAACAATGGCAACTGGAGGAACAAAATGCAAAGCTCTTTCCATGGCTGAGAAGGTCGAGGCTCTTAACAAAACTGAACATCTACCTCATATGAGTCAGCCCCTAGACCAGGGCATAATTTATTCTCTTAAACAGCAGTAAATTTGCTGCATGCACTAGAAAGTGATTGAAGCAATGGACTTTGTCAGTGAGCTCACTGCTAGCCAGTGTACGAAAAACATTACATTCCTTGACTCAGTCCACTTGTTAAAGCAGTCTTGGGACCATGTAACTCAGACCACAATTCTGAACTGCTTTTGTAAAGCAGGATTCTGGAAAGATAACCTGCCAGCAGACATGCCTGAAGAAATGAAGGAACCAGAAATTGAACCACCACCAGGACTGACCAGAGCTGAATTTTCCCAGCTCTGTCACCTATGTGATGGTCTACAGGAAGAGCCCTTGGACAACACTGTGTGGTGTCAGCTATGCACACTGCGGAACCAGAAGAGGAACCTGAAGAAGAAGGGGGACGAGGTAGACATGAAGGAAAGAATTGTTACCCATGTTGATATCCAGGCTGCTCTATGAACTTTGATGAGAGTGGTGGAGCAGAACAAAAATCTAATGCTTAACTGGGATACGGTAGCCACAATGGAGAATATGTGACAACCTTACTGCAAAGCAAATTCTGTACAAAAAAAAAATAAATAACCAACGTCTTCAGCGAAGGAGCTGGGTCACAGTAAGAAATACTAACTCTAATGTTTTTTATCTACTGTAGCAGCACTGTTTTTTTCATTTGCGCTCAATTTACTTTACTACTGAAAGTGATAGCTGTTTGTTTTAATTTAAACTTATAACTTATAACTATCACTGTGTTGTTAATAAAGTTTAATGTGCACTACAGTAAATGTTTATTTCCTGTACTCTGTATATATGACTGCCAAGTAATGTTAATTACAGTTTCAGTTAATCCATACATTCTGTATTGCAGGCAGAATGGAAAAAGATGAATACATCCCACTAAGCGGCTTTAACTGTAATTGTAAGCATGTAATGGTAGCCATTTCACTCATCAACACCCATGTACAGCCCTGAACAATTGATCAGGATAGCGGGTGAATGCATATTAAAGGGCCGCTGTCAACCCCCTTCAGCTTCAAAATGTCCCTAGTTTAAAAAACACAGTTTATGATTGTTCACATTCTATAGAGACTGCTGATGTAGCTGGTTATTTGATTCAGATTTTTTTTTTCTTTTTAAAAAGTGAAAAACTTGAGTGCCCACCATATTGGTGTTACCACACCAAAATATGGTTGTTTACATTTCTTGATCAACTACCACTGCATCTTTCCTCGACTCAGGAATGCTCCAACACAATCTAGATACTCATTATGCAGTGGTAGTAGAGGAGACTATAATATCATGAGTGCCTGCACTGTTTGAGGGTGTTTCTATAGTTCAGGAAATATGCAGTAAGCTTAGTTCAATGATTTGGAGCAAAACAAAGCTGGGTATAACTATACATTCCCCAGAATTTCAGTTCTAATAAACAAGGAGGCAGATAAAACAACCATCAACATCAATGAGTTTTAGAGAAGGTAAAAAAATCATAAAATGTAGGGTTTTACCTTGAAATAATATGATGCAAAAAAGGTTGACGGTGTCCCTGTTATTATGAAGATATGTTGCTGTTAAATTATGAATTCATAATTTACTCTTTTTCCTTTTTCTTTTATTTTAGAAGACTACTGTTTCCTTGAAAAAGTGGTGCTAACCACAAAACATAATTTTTTATATGCTGGCTTCTATGAAATAAATTCAATTGACCTATAATTTGACACTGCTGTACGTAGGACTTGAGCTCTTTTTTGGTCTTGTTTAATCTGCATCCTATTTAAAGTATGTTGCAAGAGATGTTTTCTCTCACAAGACAGTTTCCCCATTTATAAAAGGATAGAGCATTTAGAGTCCCCCCCTTGCATTTTGACTTTTAGTAATTCCCCTGCTTCCCAGGTATAAAACATGGTTAGCGAAGCAACAACCCTGTCGGCACAGCATCCATTACTTTGAAAATCCAGATCATGGTAAACAGTTCAATAGCTGCTTGTAATAATAAAATTCATATTACAAACAGCCAAAGTGACAAGTTGTGGGGCAGTACAAGTCACCATCTAAGGTGAGGGGGTTAGGGTTGCTGGACACTAAGGACTTTTTGTGTCAGGATGAGAAAAGTGGCTACCGCTGGATAATAGGAACTGGATGGGTATGAGAGAGTAAGGGTAGTGGTGCCACTGGATGAAAGGGACTGCTTTGCATGGCATGGGGTGAGGTAATGGCAAGGCAAGGCAATTTTATTTGTAGGGCACCCAATCCCGGAGGCTCTGGGCACCTAACAATAGTTAAAACAAGACATAATAAAAATAGCATAAATAAATACTACAGTAACAATGCTAAGTGTAAATATGGCAATTTAAAATAGATTAAAAAGGGGATTCAGGATATTGCAGCAGGGACTAACACAGGATGTGCTCAAGAAACTGGGAAAGCCAGGGCAAAGAGGTGGGCTTTCAGCCTCTGCTTGAACACCTCAACTGAGGGAGCCTCCTGGAGAGAAGGTAGTAATGAGTTTCACAGGGTCGGCCCAGAGACACTAGATGCATGATCTCCTGAGGTTTTGAGCTGAACCCTGGGAATGTCCAGGAGGCCCCTCAAAGAGGAGCGGAGGGAGTGAGCAGAGGTCACCAGTGTCTGGAGTTCTGACAGGTAACCAGGACCCAATCCATATAGGGCCTTGAAGGTGAGAAGACCAACCTTGAAAAGGACCCTCCACCTGACTGGCAGCCAGTGCAGCACCCGCATGACCAAAGTCATGTGACTGGACCTCGAAAGGCCCATCAGCAACTGGGCCGCTGAATTCTGCACAAGCTGAAGTCTGCAAAGGGTCCCTCCTGTGACCCTGAAGTAAAGACAGTTGCAGTAGTCCAGTCTGAAGGTCACAAAAGCATGCAGTAGAGTCAGCAGGTCTTCAGACAGAATGAGGGGCTTAATCCAGGCAACATTCTGCAGATGATAGAAACCATTACTGACAACAGATAACACCTGATCTTCAAAAGTCAATTTGTTATCAAGGACCACGCCCAGATTTTGCACTCACAGAGCAGCCAACAATGGAGTAGAGCCCAGAAAAAGCCCTGAGTCAGCCCCAGGTGGCAGCCCATCATGTCCGTGACCAGGCTCGATCACCAGTACCACCATCTTAGTCGGGTTAAGTCTCAGCCAGCTGGAAGCCATCCAGTCATTGATTTTAGCCAGCAAGATGTTAAGCACATCAACCACTCCTGATGTTCTGGGGGCAAAAGACAAGTACAGCTGGTTATCATCTGCATAACAGTGAAACTCCACCCGGTACTGTCAAATGATCTCATCCAGGGGCAGCATGTACACTGCAAAAAGCATCAGCAACAAGATTGCACCCTGTGGCACTCCACAAGAAAGGGGCATTGGGGAGGAGGAGAAATTCCCCATCACTACCCGCTGCACCCTGTTTGAGAGATAGGACTCAGACCACCTGATGACACTACCGGAGAGTCCACAAAACTCACAGAGCCAATCAAGAAGCACAATGTGGTCCACAGTGTCAAATGCAGAGGAGAGATCAAGGAGAACAAGAACTGACTTGTCTCCTCTATCTCTAGCCCTGAGCAGGTCATTATGCACCCTCACTAGAGCTGTTTATTTGCTGTGTCTAGCCCAAAAACCTAACTGAAATGGCTCATAGATGTCTGAGGACACCAGGCAATCCTCGAGCCGATGTGCCACGAACTTCCCGACAACCTTGCCCAGAAAGGGCAGGTTGGAAATAGGACAGTAATTTGCCAGAACATCAGGGTCAAGGGAAGATTTCTTAAGGAGGGGCCTCACCAGTACTTCTTTCAAAGCCACAGGGAGGACCCCCTCCACCATAGAGCACCTGGCCATCCCGGCGAACACTGGGCCAACAGCCTTGACACATCCCATTAAGAAATGCATCGGGCTGGGTCCAGATCACAAGAGATGTGATTAAGCTCTAAGATCACCCTAGTCACTTCAGACACCTCCACTGGCCTAAACTCTTCCCAGATAGATGGAGTGCCTCTGAGACCACCAGCCTGACTACTGTGAGGTAAATGCCTTCCTGGCGGGATCCCCAACTGGATGACCAACACTCTGTCGGAGAAAAACAGAGCAAACTCCTCACACAAGGTGGATTACAGTGCTTTTCTCAGCTGCAGATAGGCAGGGTACAGAAGCCTGTTTACAGTCCAAAATGGACTGCTTTTCGTTGTGGCAATTTCCCTGGACAGGAATTCTGCCTTCTTAAGGGAAATTGCCCCCTAGTACTCCACATAGTGGGCACGTAAGGCCAGCCTATCGACTTCCAGCCTGATCTTCCGCCAACAACAGTCCAACCTCTGACCCTTGATCTTCATCACCTTGAAGTCCCCATTGAACAAGGGGCCCTCAAGTGAGAAAATCTGGGTCATATACAAACTAGTGCAAGAGCATCCAGGTCTTCGGAGACCTCACTGTTATAAGTGGCCATTGCCTCTCCGGCACCCACTGCACATGACGCATCAACCCGAGATAGGTCAGCTAGCACCAACAGTCCCTCAGGGCGCAAGCCCCTTAAAGGGCAGAAGCTGACCATCTCCATGGGGGGGACTACTGAGGGGGGCCCAAATGTGAACTCCTTGGTACAGTGGTCAGACCAAATGACCTGATCAATCCTGAGGTTATCAACCTCAAGACCCAGCTAGAACACCAGATCGAGTGTGTGGCTGTGCTGGTGGGTCGCAGAAGCAACCGCTTGTGTCAGGCCTAGTGACTGCATCAACTGGAGGAGGTCATAACAGAAACATGAGGATTCGTCATCGATCTAGGCATTGAAGTCCCCCAGGATTAAACACCTGGGGGACTCCAACACCTGTTCGACAACAAAGTCCACCATCTCCTGCAGGAAATCTCCCCCTGCCCAAGGAGAGCGGTAAATTATAAGAATTCTGCAACCTGCACCTGTGCCCCCATGCACCGCAATGCACTCAAAAGATTGTGTGTCACCAACCAGGCTGGCTTGAAAACAATGGCCACACCCCCTTTCCTGCGATCCTTACTCAGGCAGTGCACTACAAAGTACCCAGTAGGGACAGTGGCCGCAAGAACTGGGCCAGCATCGTCACCGAGCCAGGTCTCTGTAATGCAACCAGATCAACAGCGGAAATCAAGTCTGCAAAAATAGCGGTCTTGTTCCTTAGTGACCTGGCATTGCATAGCTCCATCCAAAGAGGATAAGAAGATGCGGCCAGACCTCTAGCTGCCTGCCCACTCGGTCTGGTGGGAACCCTGGGTACGGAGACCAAACACGTCTGGCCTCTCCCTTGGCTCTGTTTACACACAGGGTGTCTCCTGGACTGGACAACCTCAATGCAGCTCATCACCCCCTCCTCAACTGCCCTCAGTTCCCTGCAATTCCTTCACCTCCTAGTAATTCTGACCTCCCTGCAGTGTCTGTCACTTGATGGATGCCACTTCATACAAGGGATTGCTAGGCATGGGGCAGAGTAAGAGAGGGGGCCATTGGACAACAGGGATTGTGTAGCATGCTGAATGGGGTGATGCAGAGTGTGCCACTTGATGGTATGGACTGTGTGGCATATGCAGTAAATGTGGCAAAGGGACTGTCATTAAATGCCCTGGACTATATAGCACTGGGCATAAGGGAGATGGATTTCCACTAGATATCAAGAACAGTGTGCCATGGCTAAGGGAGAGAGAGGGTGACAGCACTGGGCATCCTTCCTGTCACATAACTAGTGATAAAGCCAGCTGACTCCAATAATTGTTAATAAATAATAATATGCATCTGTTGTTATCATACAAAGAAAGGTGCAAAACGAAGCAAAATGCTACCAGAAACACCCCACAGAAAGATTGTCTTCTATGTCTTCCTTACTGCACAGTTACTTGCAACATATAAAGAAATTCACAAATGAAAATGAAAGAATCTAAATGTTTACAAATGAAACTCTTACAGCATGGAAAATAACCTGATCTATTCAGTATTTGAAAACATTTAATAAGTGGAATAATACATTATATACAGAAAATCATTGCTCATAGCAATGTCCCTCCTGGTGTTTATATCTCTTGGCTGATGTCATCAAGAAATGACCACCAGTTGGGCCATTACAGTACAGTAATTCCCTGTTTCTCACTTGTAATTCTGTTCTTACTGATTTGTGCAGTTTTGAAATAGCTGATACATCAAAATCTGCCTAAAGATGCATTTTAAGTAATCTGTTAAATAGAAGGTTCAACAAAATAACTGGATAGGTGTGTTTCTAACCAGTTTTTGCAGTCTCTATACTGTCATTATGCACAGTTATGACATCACAAATCCAGTGTAAGTTGCAAAGTCACAACCATGAAAAATGACCTTTTGGAATGGCAAAAAAGGGTCTTCTAGCATTTTCTCTTTGTCTACCATTTTTCTCCTATGGCACCGGGCACCTTCCCCCCCCACTCACCTTTTCCACAGTTGTGGTGCAGTGGGTGCATACAGCGACTGGCACAGCCCTCCTCACACCTCCTCGGCCTGCCTCCATGTGTACAGTGATGGAGCATGCCTCTTATTTATAGGACTGGGCCCATCACCCTGTCCTGTAAACCTGTAAATAAGAGGTGTGCTCCTTGACTGTGTACAGATGCTAACTGAGTGTGTGGTACATGCTCAGTCATGTCCACTACATGGCTGTGAAAGTGAGAGATGGTGTCTGGTGCCACCGGGGACCACTGGACACCAGGGAGGGAGTGTGTGTGTATATTGAGGCTGGGATTGAAGCAGAGGAGGGCACCACTAGCACCAGGGAGAATTTATTGAAGCAGATGCTGGAATCAGAGGGACAGAGATTACCACTGGCACCAGGGATTACTGTTTTTTAGCAGGGGCTGGTGTTGGGGGGTTACCATTGGCACCAGGGATTACTGTTTTTCAGTTGGGGCCAGGATTGGAGGAAGGGAGTTATCACTGCAAAAAGGATTGCTGTTTTTCAGAAGGGGCTGTGATCAGAGGGGGGGAGGGTACCACTCGTACCAAGGATGAATGTATTGAAGAAGGAGATGAAGATGCTTGGAGGAGTTGTCACGGTAATAGGAGGATGGAATTGCCGTCACTCTCACATTGGTGAGTGTTACTGATCCTTCCTTTTTCAGTCATATTAAATCTAAAATATTGTAATATGTTAAGAAAATTGTAAAACTAAGCATTGAGGCACTACAAATTTTGAGGCGGTGGGGTGGTTCTCTTGTAATAGCAGGCTGTGTGCACCATCCACTACAATGTGCACCATACAATGTACTAGAGCTGCCTACATTTTTGGCCCAGTGAGTTGTTATTTGTGCTCCTGGTATGATCTTCAATTTCTGTTCCATTTGTCTGAGTTGCCAACAGTCCAGCTGAACAGCACTTTGTGTGCCATAGTCCAACTTTTTGTCGGCTTGAGAGTGGCATGGTGTGGGGTTCAGACTCTGGTTTCTTCTAATGTCTTCTTTTACTCCTGTATTCTAAGATAAACATATTTGCTTTTATAAAATACTATATTTTTTTTATTTACTCTCCCACATACCATCCACCCAGTCAATGTGCCTGGTCCTGTGCTCCATGGAGGATGTCCCAGTCCCATCCCCTACTAATATCAAAGTCCATTCATACAGTGTTTTCCACAGTGCAAAACTTAGCTGAAGGTTGCCCTTTTTCTTTAGTTTTCCATTAGGTTACAGCCTTTAAATCAGGCAAAAATTGACTTTAAACTTTTCCCCATTCCACCCCTAAACCACACCTCTTTTGTGGCACCACCTCTTTCAAAACAAATGAGCAACTTAAACCACACGAATTTCATACTGGAAGAAACTAGGGAACAGAACCACAAACACAACTTACAGTTTAAGTATCAAGATTGTTAGACATTCACAGTTAAAGTTTTTAAACACTTTTACATTATGTTCTGTGAAAAATGCACAGATGAGAAAGAAAATAAATTACATTATTAGAAAAACATGTGTCCATTATACCCGGATAAAATTAGTATACAACTGCTACCTAGAAAATGATACCCAGCTCACCAAAGTCTAGCAGGGCAGGACACAAACAGGAAGACTTGGGGTGGGGTGGGTCAGTCACGAAGACTGAGCTTCACTGCTCCTGATTGGCAGAAAATGAAAATAACCAAGCAAGTAGAAACAGATAACCTGATTGGTCAGACTTTCAAGTCTGACTGCTGCCAAGAAAATCCTACAAGGCTCCTTGAAGTGCAACTGGGCATGGTCCGAAAGGAAGACGGGGGGGGGGGGATTGAGTTTAGCTTGACCACACCAATCTGACCTCTGCTGCATAGCATTGCACCTTGCTCCACACGCCACAGCAAATGCAGACTTGTTTTCTTGTATAATACAAGTCAAATGGATTTTATTTTTGTAATACACTTAGTTACACTGCTGTGGCTGGCAAGGCAGTTGTAAATGTTGGTTGACAAAGGAGCAGTGAATTAGGAAGGTATGCTTTATCAGATTTACTTAATTTTGGTTTGCCCAGGAATCGGGGAAGACATTTAATTTTTTTTCTTCAAACTCCACTCTCCGCAAGTAATGGACGGTCTGCTGTAGCTAACTTTCTGTGACTGAATCTTCTTTTTTTCTGCAAGTCAGTCTATAGCTATTGCAGTATACTGACTTGCACACAAAAATAGATTTGCAGCCCAATATAAATATGAACTTTTCCCTACCTTTTCAATTTCTCAAGCCTGAGGATGTTTTTGCTGGTGCTGGCTGTAGAAGTGGACAGGTAGGTAAATGGTTGTACTCTTGACCCAAATCCCTTTGTAACCTGTTCCGGTCTAGACAAATGTTTCAAAAAAATGAGTACATTTAAAAACTGTTAAAATAAAGACAGAAGTGTATATTATACTAATAAAGGTTCAGGGTTTGGTTTACCTGTGTCTGACTTTATCCTAATTAAACTTTCATTGTCTGCTTTCCAAACACACACGCTCAGTCAGAGACCACAGCAGCAGACATGCCACATGGCACGTGATTAAATGACCTGAGGAGAAAGATAAGAGACATGCTGGAGTAGCTCTTTACCATGGCATCATGGTCTGCCAACTGACTTGAGGGTGAAAAAATGGAGCAGTAAAGAGAAAACCAGAGAACTGGACAACAAGATAAAAAAAAGTGATCTTGTCTAAAATTGGGTAGTTGGCAACCTTATTTTTCACCCATCCAACTCCAGAGGGTTCCTGTTGGTGGCCACAATCAGCCACTTGTGAACACAGAAGGAAACCAGTTGTAATGTTAATTCCCCCCCCAATATGGCCCACCTGTGTAGCTTTGGCATAGGAAACTGGCACCATCCTTACTACCTGCCTGGCAGGTCTGCCATGTGTCAGTATAAGCCAAGACCTCCTCCCAGGTTTCCACATGCAGTCCAGCCAGTTCAATATACAGTAAATTGATTTACAGTAAGTGTAAAAAATGTTTACATGTTGTGATGTATTGTTGCCATGTAGTCAGTTACCAGGGGGTATCTGTACTGGTTTTAGTGTGATGCCTGGTGGCTGGATAGTGGGTACTGTTGTTGACATTATTGTGAGCAGTCCCAGTAATCCACACTCCCCTCCACCATGGGTCCTTTGCTGGACATACAGTGAAGTGGAATATGATGCATTAAGCAATGTTCCACTCAATCATTCCTTCTGTCTGCATGACAATTTCCCCCAACCAGTATTTTCATTTTTGTCATTATATTAGATATCATCATGAACTTGATGTGAAGAATGTATCACATTGCTTTGTTCTCGTACATTTTGTATATTCTTGGAGTAGTGCTGTTGCCATGTATTACATTTCAGAGTTTATTGTGTTATTTATACATATTTTAATCTGCTGTGTTGCCACCTGAACAGACTAGTATCAGTGGTTCTGTAGTGAATCTTCTTTTGAGTCAGGTTCCTCTTCCCATGTACCATTTCCCCAGGTCACATCTAGAAATGGGCCTTGGCTCAGTGCGCCTCTCACAGTTATGATCATCATCATCATCAGTTTCTAAATAAATAATTATGGGAATGATGTGATGTTGCTGTTAAAAGGATGAAGGACTTTGTTGAAGTCTATAGCATATCATCTCAAGGTGGCTGTGTGTGGGTGGGGAGCAACACATGTAGACAGATGCCTGAGTGAAGCCAAACATATAAAAATGTTCAACAGAATATAGTATTGTTTTCACTCTACTTACAGAGCAGCAAAGGAGCAGAGCCACCATGCAGCCGAGTGGCTGAAACAAACTAAAAAGGCATTTGATGCCCAGATCTGGGAAGGACAAAGGCAGAACAAAGATGCTAGTGGTCTAGCTTGAGCACGTACCCCCTACAGCCTTCTGAAATGCTGCCTCATCCAGCAAACATTTTTTGATAGACTAGTGCATGTAATGCAGGGAAAGAGAGGTGAAATGTGCCCCCATTTGCTGTACACATTTTTAAGGGAACTGACAAGAGTGGAGGGGAAGCACCATAAATGCCAGGAAACCCTGAGCAGCAGCATCCACCCCACAACCACATCCACCCTAGTATTGTCTCTGTGTTGGAGACAGATTAAACCAGCTCACTATTAGCTTACTGGCTACTTGTAAATAGTTTGTTCTTTTTAAATTGTTTTATAAAAAAAATTGTTTTTTTATAGTTCTAATTTTGATTACTAGAAGATTTTATTCAAAAACCTGACTGCTTCTTGTGCTGATTGTGATTTTCATTGCACTGATATGAGTGCACCAGGAGATATGGCACAGATTGTAGGAGTAGGAGGAGGTATAACATTAGGACTGACATTGAGAAAGACATCTGAGTTTATATAATTTCAGTGCGGGGAGTGCACTTAATGGTGTCACTTGCTGTAGGAGATGATAGACAAAGTGACAGTGCAGTTTAGTTTAGTCATGCTTCTCCAGACTGCTGGTAACACCATAGAAGATGATGGAGGAGGAGACTAACTGGCACTGGAGGAAAAGAAAGGAGCTACAAGGCAGGGAGGCAAACATCATAAGAAATCAATATTGATAAAAAGACACTGATCTGTCAATGAGCCATGCTCAGTTTGGGGCCCGTGACCTAGCAGTATTGTAACTGGTGAACTCTGAATGCAAATAAATAATTTTCACTTGGTAGTGCAAGTATCTATAAGGTTAAGCTGATACTGTACCAAATTTGCATTTATGAATGTGTCAAAATCTGACACCGCTATCTTCTATTTGGGCAGTCAAACATTCATGTCACTTTAGGAACACTTTGACCCTCAACCAGTTAATTAGTAAAACACTGTAGCCCTTCCCAGGTGTCCAGGACTAGCCCCTTGACCACCTCTTCACCCACTCCAGTCATTTTCTCCCAACTCCGCCTTCTCCCTACAAAGACATTATTTTATTAAAAGGGTCTGGCTCCTGGCTCTGTGCCAGGTGCTTAGTTTTATTATAGTAATCTTGCTGAAGGATCAGGACAGAGGGACAGAGGTTGGAATTGACTGGAGTGGGCGTGAAGTAGCAGAGGGAAGACTCTTATCCTTAGTTATAGTCTCCTAACCCTCAGTATCAAGGAACCCAAGGGCCTTTGGCCTAAGTGTCAAAGCCTGACCAACAAGCTGTGGTCAGAGTCGATATGGCTGTGGAGAGCTTTTGGGATGCTTTTACCTATTATTTCTAATGAATTTGCACAATGCATATCTGCTGAGAGGCAGTTTCAATGTGGTCTTCCTTTTATACATTTTTACAATGTGTTTTCCTAGAATATGCCTGCTGATTGCTATATATTTAGTCTGGATAGTTCACAGAAGACATGTCATTTTGTTTTCAGTGGGGCTCTACAGCTACACAATACTTTGCTGCATTACGTAAAATCAGAGCACATTGAAAACAATATTTTACATCTGGACTAGGCTACCCTGAACAAATACATTATAAAAATGGTAAACTCATGACCCCACTGAAAACAAGGTACTGCATCTAACCCAGGACATTCTGAGTAAATAGTGTACACAAATGTGTAAAATGAAGAATCCCTATGGCAATGAGATGTACCATCTCTCCAGCGCTATCCAGGATACAAAATATAGGATAAGAAATATTTAAAGGAAATCTACAGCAAACTGAGCATCATTATGTTCACTGACATAAACAACATACCTGTATTAGATTGCAGTATTTATTTCAAATGTTGTGGCCATGAAGATGGTGTATACAGTATGTGTGTATTTGTGTGTGTGTGCATGCAAGCATGCACGCGTGTGTGTGTGTGTGTGTGTGTGTGTGTGTGTGTTTGCTGTAGCTCAATATATTTTTTCCCAAAAAGCATAGTAAAAAATACCTGCTGATTGATACTGTATATATTTAGCCTGGATAGTTCACAGAAGATCTGGCATATGTCTGAGACAGTGCTAATCAAGGGGACACAATTTGAAGATAGAGGGGGGACAGCTCAGAGGTAATGTGAGGAAGTATTTCTTCATGGAGAGGGTTGTAGATGCATGGAATAGCCTTCCTGAGGAGGTCATAGAGTCAAAAACAGTGGGGGAACTCAAGAATGCATTGGACAGGCATAAGGCAATTCTAGTGGGGGGTAGGAGGAAGTAGACTGTTGGTTAACTAGGACCAGCAGCTTATCTGTTAGGTAGGGAAATGGACAGACTAGGTGGGCCAAGTGGTCCTTATCTGCTGTCAAATTCTATGTTTCTATGTTTATCAGATAGTGCCTTAAGAGGTTAAAAAAACAGTGTAAAAGTTTTTAGATTCTGCTGGGAAAGGATGACATTTATGAGGTATGAATCTTTCTTGAAAGACAATACCTGCCCAACCAAAGCTAGTAGTAAGAAAACATTTAAATGCTAAGCATATAAATGTGCAAGTTGTTGCATTTTAAAGGGGGTAAACAAATCTCCATTTTAATAGGCAACCGATATTTAACAAGGTGTTTCAGTTTCCTAATGGCCATCTGATAAGCAGCTTGGAGTGCTGTCTCCAACATTCCAAACAGAAAGAAGGGAGTATTTTATTTCAACTGGAATAGTGATTTGTAGTTGTGGAAGGATGCATTGAAAACACCAAAAATGTGTTCCACAGTAAAATATTTTTCCAGCTACAGATAACAAGATGGCTGTAGGCTTAGCCCACAGCAATAAAAACAGATGGTCTGAATTAATGCCAGATGGAAGTTGCCAATTTCTACATTTGCTCACCCTTATGCATGTGGCATTCCAAAGTCCTCAGCACTTTAGCATTTTCAGTAAGACTTAATGATGCATGAAATAATACTGCTTGTCATGGAAACACCTGAAAAAATTAAAAGATCCATTAACATGAAACATATTTTCCAGTGGGACTAGCTGGGCAACAAAAAACAATTAAGCAATAATGCACAACATGGTGTGTGTTATGCTTTTTCAATGTAATGCCTTAGGTGGTTGGTTAGAATGCAGAGGACAGAGCGCATCCAGTGTCTGAGAAGAGATGTTGTTTAGGCACAGCACAATCCCTGAATTGCAGTATTACTATTATACAATGGTCCTTTGAAGAAAAATAGAAACAATTTTCAAGAAAGATATTTAAAAGTATTTTAAATGAATTTTTTGCTAAGTATGTACACATATAAAAAACATAGTGCCACTCTATATTTTTGGCCGAGCAGTGGTGGTGTTTTCTTAATACTGTAGGATTGTTTCTCTCCCCATAGACACCCGCACACAATTGTCTTTTCATTTCATTTCATTTTATTTTATACTGCAAAATCATGTGGGCAAAGTGCCCATTTTCACAAGCGTCCAGTTGTCCAGTAGTAATAGAGGTGGATATATATACAACTTGTAACAAATAAATGTGTTTAAATATATGAGTGACAAATGTATGAAGCAGACAATAAGGCACAAGCACAGGGTGAATTATATAAAATGTAAGACAATTTCATACAAAGTAGGAAGAGTAAAAAGCGGCTTATGCACAGCATCCACAATATTATCAGCAAGTCAATACAATATGTATAATATATACATATGAAAACCTAACAGGAAAGAGGTGAGAGAATAATCCAAAGAAACCTAAGATGGGAAGGGAGACATGGAAACAATCAGTTGCTAAGGGTTAGAGAAAATGTGGTAATTCGAGAAAATGAGAGAAAATACTAGTAGAAATTGTAGAAGTTATTAGTGCAGGTGCCCTTTAGGTCTGACTCAGAAAGTAGTAAAGATATACTACCTAGGACAGTTGCAAGGGGTTTATTGAGCAGGTGTTCCTTCAGTATAACCTTAAAAGTAATGAGTGAGGGGCTTCCTGCTAGGTTAGAAGGAAGGGTGTTAAAAAGCTTGTGACCTCTGTAGGTAAGTAGTCTCTGCCCCAAAGAGGTGTTACAGTAAGGGACACAAAAAGGGGATGTGGAAGTGCTCTTAGTGAACTGAGTGGAGCAGGCCTTCTTGAAAAGAGAGGTGACACTGTGAGGTAGAAGGTTGTTGAGGATTTTGTAGAGAAATGTAGAAGTCTTCCAGGTGAACCTGTTCTCTAGGGAGAGCCAGCGTACTGTCTCATATAGTGCACAGCTGTGGGTATGGATGTGTGTCTGTGTAAGTCTTATGTTTGCTACCTCCTCTCAAGTTGAATTGATCCTATCCTGCTGCATGTCCTGGGAACAGAAGAAGATGTGTTTTGTTTTCCATGTACCAAAACTGCAAACTGCAGAAAACGCACTTTGAAAAGGAAGCCGGGTGAAGACTTCTAGTTTTGCATTCATGGTTATCGATTAGTAAGTTGGCAATACAGGTTGTTGGGAATAGTGAGGGACTGAATTATGTCTGTTTAAACAGTAATTTGAAAAACAGTTGCTGTGGGCAGCTTTGCAGAGTAATGCCTGTGCAGTGAGTAGCGAAGCTGCCTTTCCTGTAATCTTGCACTTCTTGTCTGAAAAGACCTTGCACTGCAAGCAAGCCACTCAAAGTGACAGATACACTTTTCTTTTCCATGAAGTTAATGTGGGAAGAATTTAAACTTTGGGCTGTGGGAAAGGGGAGCTTGTGCCGTGTGGGGAATGTGATAAGGACTTATTAACTAGGGGAAGTATATTAGAACTGTGGTGGCTGCTGGCGAGTGTGTAAATATTGGGTTGCAGTGATTTTTTTTTCCTTCGCACAGATCATGTCAGTGTTGGACCTTCATAATGTAATGTTGTGCTCAGATAACATCACTTGAGAATGTGAGCGCTGAGTAATCAGAGAACAAGAAATTTTCTTGCCATTATATAATAAATAAATAACCTGATAAGGGATATAGAATTAACATGTGGATTGGACTATAATTCACTTGTAGTATTATTGATATATAGTAATCCCACACATAGATCAAAATATAGCACATATTAATATAATTTACAAAGCAAGCTAATCGAGAAGCAGATGTTGTTGAATCCAGACACGCACACACACACACACACACACACACGCACACACACACACACACACACACACACACACACACACACATATTGACAGACACATACACATGTATATACTTTTGTGCACACAAAGATGCTCACAACCTCACTACTCAGACCCCAACACTTACATTTTATACCCCTGCCCCAAACCAAGTGTTGTAGCAGCAGCACTTACTGTACTTGTGGCAGTGGGTGTTGTGAAGGAGCACTGGTATTAAGAAGTGCCCCTACATCAAGGTACTTCCTCTTGGGCACTGGGTAAAGTAAAACACAAAGCATAAGTGGAAGTACATACATGATGATCAGGTGTAAGCTATGTATGAGTCTAAATTCTAGTAAACAAAATTCAGTTAAACTACAAATTTGTCTTTAAGTTGACATTGGCATAACTGACTGAATAATGTGTCACCTCCTTACAGCCTCAGACCCAATGACTCAAAATCCTTCAAGATGCCAGGGGACCCACTGGCCAGGTGCAAGAGAAGCTATATTTCTGCATGCCCCCAATGCCGGTGACCCTGGTTTAGGAACGGGAAGGGTCTCTCAGTGGGATGACATGGTGAGGGAGATTGAGTGGCAGCTCTAATTATTGGGGGAAGGGGACACCAGTTCTCACTGCAGAGACTGTCACCTGTCAGAGGCCAAGCAGCAGCACAATTGGACAGCACAGGGAGGGGAAGAGCTGGAGAGTGGCACGCTGGCAAACATGTCCTTACTTTCTAGCTCGGGGGAGAAAACCAGGAGGCAAATACCAGGCAGCTACTTGCCGGCACCCTCAGCAGGCTCTCACATGACTGACACGGCTTGACACCCAACAAATAAGTGTCCTGTGCAACAGCTGGATAACCAGTAAGTCTGTGAGAAGGTTGGTGACAGGGGTGGGGGGTGTCATTTGACACAACCAGGTGACAAGAGAAAAACATACTGATAGGAAAAAAGAGGAAACCACTATAGTTCTCAAAAGAGTTAGCAGAGAAAGTAAGGGCCAAAAGGTTGGGTTTTAGAAAGTACAAGGAAATACAGAAGGAAGAGGATAGGGTGGTGTGCCTAAATTGTCTGAAGGAAGCAGGGAAAGCTGCTAGGAGTGCAAAGGTGCAGACAGAGGAAAAACTAGCACAGACAGTGAAGAAAGGGGACAAGACTTTCTATAGGTACATCAGTGAAAGAAGGATGTCCGGGGGGGAGGGGGATTGTAAGGCTCAGAGGGGATGAAGAAGAGGGTGTAGAGGAAGAACTGAAAAAGGCAGAAATACTGAATAAATACTTCTGTTCAGCATTCACTTAAGAAGGGGAGAGGCAGGGACCACAGTTGGGCACCAGATACAAAAGGGGGATGGAGGTGAACATCAGTCCATTTAAAGAAGAGAGCATCCTGGAGGAGCTCACAAAGCTGAAGGTGGACAAAGCAATGGGGTCAGGTGGCATACATCCTAGGATTTTGAAGAAACTACAGAGGGACCTAGCTGCACCACTGACAACCATGTTCAGTGAGTCCCTCAACACAGGAGTGGTTCCTGAGGACTGGAGGAGGGCATGTGTAGTCCCTCATCACAAAAATGGTAGCAGGGAGGAGGCAGGAAACTATAGGCCATTTAGCCTCACCTCAGTGGTGGGTATGATTATGGAAGCACTGCTTAAGGAAAGGATTGTGGAACACTTGGAATCCAATGGGGCCCAGGATCCACGGCAGCATGGATTCACAGTAGGAAGGTCATGTCAAACAAATCTGATATATTTTTTTAACTGAATAATGAAGTAGGTGGATCAGAGGAAGCAGCAGATGTTGCCTACCTCGATTTCAGCAAGGCCTTTGACACTGTCCCACATGAAAGACTGGTGAACAGGTTGGGTAGCATGGGCGTGGTCCACAATGTGGTGTACTGGGTTAGAAACTAGTTAAAGGACAGGAAGCAGATGGTGGTGGTAAATGGGATTCAATCTGAGGAGAGGGGGGTGATCAGTGGGGTACCTCAAGGATCAGTCCTGCGGTCAGTCCTTTTTAATGTATTTATTGGTGACATTGTTGAAGGACTGGAGGGGATGGTTTGACTGTTCACAGATGACACAAGGATCTACAACAGATGGACACTCCAGACGGGGTTGAGAAAATGAGGAGGGATGTAGAAAAGCTGGAAAAATGGTCAGAAGAATGGCAACTGAGGTTCAGTTTGAAGAAGTGCAAAATCATGCACCTGGGGTGTAGAAACCCAAGAGAGAGTTACAGGATGGGGGAAGTTGCTGTCAGTCACCAGGGAAGAAATGGATCTGGGGGTTATCATCTCAGAGAAACTAAAGGTGGCCAAGCAGAGTACAAAGGCTGTAGGGAGGGCCAGTGGCATGTTTGGGTTCAAAGAAAGGGATATCACTAGGGTGATACCACTTTACAAAACACTGGTGAGGCCTCATCTGGGATGCTGTGTACAGTTTTGGAGACCACATCTTTGTAAGGACATAGGGTGGAGACAGTTCAGAGAAGGGCAACCAAGATGGTACAGTGCTTTCAACAGAAGGCATAGAAGGAGAGATTGAAAGACCTCAGTATGTATACACTGGAAGAGAGGAGTGAACAGGGAGACTTGACTGAAACCTTCAAGTATCTTCAGGACATAAACAAGGTGCAAGTGTGCAACATCTTTCAGCATAGGAGAGGTACTGGAATGAGGGGCATGATATGAGATTGGAAGAGAGCAGAATAAGGGTAAATGTGAGGAAATTTTTCTTCATGGAAAGGGCGAAAGATGCATGGAATAGTCTTCCCCAGGAGGTGGTGGGAGCAAGTACAGTGGGAGAATTTAAACATGCATGGTATAGACACAAGAGAACCATAGAGATGGAAAGGAGAGGCTAAAGTCGATGACCAAGTAGGGTCAGCAGCGGTTAATAAAGGTAGGGTATACAGGCAGACTGGCTGGGCCTAGCAATCCTTATCTGCTGTCAATTATTATGTTACTATGACAGGGAACCTTAAAATCAATAGGCTAAAAATTCTATTGCCTTCCTCGCAACGTAAACTTGGAAAAGTAGCACACACCTCCAACTCAACTCAGGCCCCTCAAAATTTAAATGCTTTCTGAATTCTTTTTTTTGTAATGCATTGTCTTGTATGTACAGAGTGTATGTATGAACACACACACACACACACACACATGTACACACACACACACACACACACACACACACACCCTCACACACACAGAGAACAATTATGTATGTTAATATGGCCACCAAGACCACTCTTACGGTTGTAAGAATGATCTCAAGTGCATCTATTGGGTATGAAAACTGCAAACCGAAGGTGAACAGTTCTGATGCCCTATGGATGTAAGTGAGACCACTCTTGTAACTGTAAGCATGACCTTGGTGGCTTTATTAATATACTACTGACCAAGTTCGATCAATAATATATTAATTTTTTTAAACAGCCTTACCCAAAATACCCATTTCCAGGGCAGCTGCTCATGAAACACCCTTCACAGAATGAGTGTCTTATGTGCAGAGAAAAGGACTAGTCCAATTGGTCAGGAGCATTCCTTTGATCTACTGTATACTGCAAGTACACAGTCACACACACATAGCACCATAACACACACATTTACACAGCACAATCACACAAAGAGCAATTAAACAGTTACAAACGGAACAAACATATAGAAAATCACATAGAGCAAAGTCATAAACATACACACAGCCCAGTCTCACACACACACACACACACACACACACACACACACACACACACACAATGAAATTATGCAAAGACACATTCTGTACAAAGAGGTATGCGAAAAAAAAACCTTCTGTTGGTGGAACCTCAACAAAAGTCAAACTTTCACTTCCACAGAAGTTCAGAAATCCATTTCCAAACTTTCACAGAAATTCCACCTGCCCAGCACCCTACAGTACCAAATTACTTCCCTAGTGTCTAGTGCCTGTCAGTCGCTGATCACCGCCGGATGTAAAAATAATAATTCCCTGGTGGCTTGCGGTCCCCCTCTCCTGATCACCCACCTCATATGTTAAAAAAACATTCCTGGTGGCTAGCGGTCCCTCCCCCCACCTGATCACCCACCCTATATGTTAAAAAAAATCCCTGTTGGCTAGCAGTCGATCCTCCCAACCTATCACCTGCCCTGTATGTTAAAAACAAATCCCTGTTGGCTAGTGGTCTCTCCCTCCACCTGATCACCTGCGTGACAAGGACAGCTATCCAGTGTAAGCATCCCATCCTGATCCCCTATGTAGTCCAAAAAATAAACATTTCCCTAGTGGTCTAGTGAACCCCCCTTCCTATCACCAATCTCCAGTTCATAAATTCAGATAATATCCCTGGTAGTCTAGTGCATCCTCCAGTCCCCACGCTGGCATGCAATTTCCCACTACCCCACTCCCCGTCATACTGATCGAGTGCGGGTATGCGGCACAGCCCTACTATCTCTGCTTTGGCTGGCCTCCCACTGAGCTGTCAATGAATGAGTGGGTGCTTGTACAAAAATGTGCTTATTCATTGACAGCTCAGTGGGTGGCCAGTTGTGGAGGAGAGAGGAGGGTTCTGACAATCACCTGCACAGTTGAGGATGGGGGGGAGAGGGCTAGTGGAACACTACCTGCCAGGGTGGGGGCCAGGGGGATTCACATGACCACCAGGGATATTATCTTAATTCACAGACTGGGGATTGGGGATATGGAGAGGGGTACTCTAGACCACCAGGGAAATGTTTATTTTTTTAACTATATGGGGGATCAGGATGGGCGGGTACACTAGAGAGATGTGCTCAATGGGTGGATGATCGGGTGAGGGGAGGGACTGCTAGTGATCAGGAATTTTTTTAACATATAGGTGGGTGATCAGGTGGGAGGGACTACTAGCCACCAGGGAATTATTTATTTTTCAGGTAAGGCTTCAAGTGTGGGGGGGGCACTGGACACCAGGTAAATAATCTGTCTATATGGGACAGGGCAAAAATTCACCCAAACACATTCAAAAGTTTTCCGATCCACCACAGGTGGAAGTTCAGAAATGTGGGCAAAAGTTATGAAATTTCTCGGAAGTTCCTCTAAGGCAGAAATCACAACTTTTGTTCACCTCTAACTGTACACATACAGCACAATAACACTTATCACACACGTAGCGCACTCAGAAAGCAGTCACACAGGCCATGCACATCACACACATATAAGCATTAAGCCATGACGAAGGTGGCATCTAACGGGGAATTAATGCATGGTTTGGGGAGGGTGTGGCACAAGCCCAAAGGCTGAGTGCCTACAATGACCCAACCATGCATTAATTCCACATTAGATGCCACCTTTGGAGTGTCTTAATGCTCTTGTAACATGGTTTTGTTATAGTTCAATTTGTTAGAAATGCACATTATATAATGTGAACAACAGTATGTAGAGAGAGTATTGTTTGTTTAGAGAACTGTATTGCACTTTTGGAACCATGAAGAACTGTTTATTTATATGCTGATGTCAAACAAATTATGTACATATTCAGAGACAACGGCTTTGTTAATATTATTTTTGATATATTTTCCAAATGTTAATAGCAATTATTGTCTTACCCTGTGTGGGAGGTTTATGATTTTGTGCTCTATTTCTTCCGTTACTTAGTTATCTGAGTAATTAGCATATTGACTAACCATCTGTTTAGTTGATGCACGTCCGTCCAATATCACACCGTGCAATCCTTTCCTGTTTGTCTATTCAGCCTGTTGCTGGTGCCCATATATTGTGAAAGGGTCCAGGCGGCATTTTCTTAGGCTCCACGGTATGCTCAGCACTACAGTAATTCAAATTGATGGTTCTGTGTACCATGAAACTGCTGCTCTGGAACTGTTTATGTTTGTGGTTGTTTCTGTCTGTGGTGTGCTGCTCTCTGTCACACTACTGCTGGTTCCGGGTGTCTATACTGCGCTTATGTGTGCCTCGACAGTCACGAGCATTTGGGTGGGTGGGAAAGACAGGTACTTTTTGCTCAGCTACTGTCCTATTTGTTAGACACTGCTCTTTTTCTTGTGTGGCTTTCAATGGTAGTTCACTTTTAACACGGCATTATTGGTACATTAATGCCATGTTGAGATCGGGACATGTGACTTATTTTGTCCAATAGTTTTTCTGCTTTAGGTAGTTGTTCATTTTGCCATGTTACAAAGTGCAATCACATACATACAGCACAACACACACACACACACACACACACACACACACACACACACGCGCACACACACACACACATTTACTTCAATTGTGTACACACACACACTGCTAATGTAATCTGAAATGTGCATCATACCTTAAGAGTTTTGGACAAATCGAGTATTTAACTATGTTTTTTTTTTAATTCTTAACTCTTGCACTTTTGCTCAAGGCCTAAAATTAATTTCTGACAAAAAGATAAACACTTTGACATCCAGCATGTTTTCAGTTCGAAAGTGAATCAGAAAAGACCCAGTTTTCACCAGCTCAATCATCCCCAAGAGTTTTGAGATCCATAAGCTACTGTACTCTTACTCAGTAGCTTTAGAGAGTTTATACACTTGGCTGACCATTGAATGACACTTTATTCATAGAAATTATTATTATTATCACTACTAAACAGTAATTTAGTTGTACCCCCCCCATCTAATAATGCTAGAAAACATACAGTGGCTACCTTTTCGTGTCTCTCACAGCAGCTCACTGCATTGTCATTTCCTTAGCCTTTTCAGGACAGTAGTCAGGACCAGGGAGCACTTAGCAGCACACCAACACCTTTTGCTCATGGAGCACTCAGTCTTCTACAGTCACTGCTGCATGATATATCTTCTGCTCCCCCAGCCATCACTGACTGTAATGCTGCCTGGAATCCCAACTTCAAGTTTGTAGCCACGTGAACATAGAAAGTGAACTGCCACAAAGAAATCCCCCCAAAAATAAGAACACAAACTTGGCTACCTGCCATAGAGCTAGAAGGGAGCTCCAGAAGACAGCTGTACAACTGTATTTTGGGGCCACAAGAAACAAGCCCCAAAAACCCTTGCAACCACAAAGCTTCACTTACAGCAGACAAAGTAATTTCCATAATGGAAACCATATAAAGAACACCTGCTAGTGTTCAGAGATGTCCCACCTTCCACCCTGTCCCAGTGAAGAACATTATGACTGGGTGAGCATGCAGTGGATGTCCACAAGCCACAACAAGGAAAAGCCAATCTGCAGCAATACTGTAGGTATCTAAGGAGCAAAATATAAATTTGTGTCTCACAAAACTGATTGCTCCTGTCATGACCAATTTGCAGTATTCAAAGTTCCCAATGTAACTGACCTCGTAACACAACTAAGGTACTATGGAGAAATTTACATGAGGAGGAGTAATGCTCTGCTCCTTGGAATGTGTGCTGCTCAGGTGTTCTCCTGTAGAGAGCTTGTGTGTCACCCTACTCTCCATCCCTTTGGGTAACCCGTGAACAAGGCAACCGCAATTGAGTGCTTACAAAAACAGCAACTCAATTACGGCTCCTGTGTTCAGGGTTACCTGGCAAGGGGGCAACCGAATACCTGGATGGGTGAGATAGGACAACAAGAAGTACACTCACACATGCACGGGGGGGGGCAAGGAAGGGAAGATATGTGGGAGAGGGTGTGGTGTGCAGCTGCTGAGCTAGTCTGCTAGCATGGTGGGGAGGGTGGTCAGTTGGGAGGTGCAGGGTGCTGAGTTCAGGTCTGGCACAGCGTGTTCTTTTTTTGCCTGCAGGCAGCTTTTTTTTGTTAAGTATTCACTCCCCTTGACATGCATCACCCAGGAGTTGAGAATCCTTTAGTGGGGGTGTGTGGGGGGCACCACCCCCACATGAATAGGAAACTCGTAGATCTTGGGCTCTCTTTTCTCATTTGCTGTGAGTGTACATCGCCAAAATTTATTTTCGGCGATGTACACTCACCCTATCAGCGATTGTTATACAGCGATCGACATTTTGACATAGAACCATCCCTTTGCCAGCAAGAGCTGTTGTCCAGTTCATTGGATCCCCACTATCTCCTGAGCTTCCTGAGGTTTCAGTAGCCCCTGTGCTCCCCAACTCCATATCATACATGAAAAAGTGGTGATTCAATTTCTCCCTCTACCTGAATTTGGCCCTAATTCCAAAATAACATTTATATTCAAGCAGACACTGCAGTGACCCCATTCCTCATACAACTCCTGACCACTCAATGTTGCACAAAAGCAAATTTTGTAATATCTTCCCTGGTGCACCTCATAATACATCTGAGGTACTGGACCAGGGTCATATCACTGCTGCCATCTTTATAGACTTGGCTAAGGCATTTGACTCTGTGTTCCACTCCCTACTTCTAAAAAATCTAGCCTCTGCTGGCTTGTCAGACTCAACAGTAAACTGTTTCTGATCCTACCTTCCTGACTGACAACTATCAGTTCAGGTGGGAATTGATCTCTCATCCCCTCTTCCCATCCTTGCTGGTGTCCCCCAAGGGTCCATACTAGGCCCTATCCTATTATCCCTCTTCATAAACAATCTCCCCTCTGTCTGCTCTAGCTCTCACATCCACATGTATGCAGATGATATTGTATGCTATTCCACCGGACCATCTTATGCAGACATTCACTCATCCACTTCCCTCCCTGCTTTCTAGCACCTGCAATGGCTCACTCCTGCATCAACTTTCTCTTGCCTTTCTAACTCTTTAGTCCCCCCTTCCTCAATCTCCCTAGCCCTCCTTGATGCTATGGCTCTCCCTACCGACACTCGACAGCTCCTAGGCACTGTTTACTCCTCTACTGTTCCATTACTGTGGCCTTGTGATGGCCTATTGTTTTAAGCACTATGATTCAAATTACAGTTTATTGACTGTTGCTGCCTTGTTACTTATAATTTCCCTTTTGCATTAATGTCTGGATTGATGTCTCTGCCCTCTGTCTGAATTTGTAACCCATGCCTTCCTAGGTCGCACCTGGAAATGAGCCTCGGCTCAATGTGCCTTTCCCGGTTACCACCTTTTACATAAATAAATAAATAAATAAATAAGGCAATTTGAATCAGAAAGAATAATCCTTTGCTAATAATGTGTGCTGGGCATGAACTCTTCTGTATAGGGCTAGTGTTACACCCTGCCCCATTTGTGGTCACCCACAAAACCAGTAACACCCCATGCCAGTAACAAGTCCCTACCCCAAATCTGGTCCCAGTGCCACAGTGCCATTCATTCTGACAGTTTACTGTGATAGCTGTCCTTCACTCCACCCTGACCACTCTTATTATGCCAAGAAAATCTGTAAGTTCCAGAGCCAGGATGCCATTCACTATGGAAGTCTAATGACCTCAGTCACTCACCAGACCACCAACCACTATGTATAGTACTTGAAAAATCTGTATATCCTGGTGCCAGCATACCATTTACCCCAGCAGTCAAATGACCCCACCCCCTCACTTGACCTCCAACCACTCTGTGTTGCACTGAGAAAGTCCCAGTCACAGGATACCATTCACCTGAGCATTCTAGTGCACCCCCTTCACTTGACCCACAGCCACTCCATGTTGCCTAGAGAAAATGGACAATATTAAGTCTGGTGTCTAGTGTACAGTGCCTCCCTGATGACCAGAACTTCCTCTATGCTCATCATCATGGCTGGCCACTGACTGAAGTACTGTCACCTTTTTCATAAGCAAATGTTTCAAGCTGTCAGTTGGTGGAAGACATCGAAGTAAGTAGAGGTGAAGGTCTGGCAATAGAAGAGACATGAGTATATGATTGAGGGGGTCAACTAGGCACAAGAGTTGATATTACAGATTTTCTCGGAAAAATACTGAGTGGTGGGGAGTTGGGTGATGGGGACACTAGCCTGCTAGTGTGAATGATGTTCTAGCATTGGGCCTTACAGATTTTTCCTGGTGTAGTAAGAGTAGTCAGGGATCAATGATGTAGTGATGTCACTAAATTGCCATGCTGAAAGATATCCTAGTACCTGAACGTACAGATTTTCTCAGTGTAACACAGTGGTTAGGAGAGGGAGACGGTTCACTAGACTACTAGGATGAACAGGATCCTGGACTTGGGAGTTACAGATTTTCTTGCTGCAGAGCTGAGTGGTTGGGGTGAGCTGAGGTGATGGGGGGGGCTAGACTGCCAGATTGAATTGCATTGTGACATTAGAACTGGGTTTGGTTAGTTAGTTTGTTACTGGCTTGGGGAGGTTGCAGGTGTGGGGTTGATGACAATAATGTTATAGTATGGGAGGACGTTTACTTGAGACACCTGTGCTGTACATGGAGCCCATGTGCCTGACGTCTGATACTGACATGGATTGGTAGTGAAATGCATCAGAAGAGACCCTTTGTACTCTATATAGAAACAAGGCTAATGTGTTGAAAAGCAGGCAAATCCGTTTACATTTGGTTTCCATTTTTCTCTTAAAAAAAAATTTAGGACTCAAGTATGAACACAAAAGCACTAAAACTGGACACAAAACAAGACAGAAAGGAAACTTAAAGCAAGAGGGAAAACACACACACACACACACACACGCACTCTTATAGATCTCTATACAATCTAAATGGTTTGTAGCTTATATTGCAGTAGGCATGCCACTGAATTCTTCCATTGGAATGGTTAAAACAGTGAAGTTCACCTTTTCTTATTTTGGCCAATCCCAGCAGACTGCTAACAAAAAATCTGCTATTGGCTTTGCTAAGCAGCCTTAAAAAGGAAGAATAGACAGTGTATAATACTTACACATGCTGAATCCTGATTTGATGAAGTATGGTTGAGCAGAGTTGTCTGGTGCACCTGCAAGATGGGGTGAGAGAGAGAGAGAAACAATTATGCAAAAACTAGCTTTCGTACAGGATGTGTATCCCATGTTCAAATGCAGTAGTCTAATATCCTTGGGCTGAAGCCAATTTAAGCATTAAGAAAATACAACAAATTCAGCAGTAATGCTTCATAAACATGACAAACCAAGATTAAAATGGAAGGAAAATTGGAACTCATGTCATTATTTACAATTACAGTGCTCCATTGCCAAATCAATCAGTGGAAGAACTGAAGGTGGCTATATCCAGGTGTCATCACTTCATTAGCCATAAGCAGTCAGTTTGCCAAAACCATGTGGGGTGGATCTGTCCCTCATCAGAGCAGGAAAGACATCAAAAAGGTAACTTTTTCAGCAAACAGCTAGCAGCATGACAATGAACGACAATAGTGTATCACTGCCTCATCATCAACATGGTGGACAGCATGGCAATCATTGCTAGCCTTTTTCAAACATGGTTTTATGTAGACTAAGCAATTGCATTTAAATCAGCACATACAGTATGTGTTAGAGAAACCAATGGCACCTGCCTAACTGCTTGCATGGGACATAACTGAGAATCCAGTGGAGAAACCATATTTCAAAGCATTGTGGTCATGTTTGGCTGATGATATACTAAAGGCATCATTTTTTATGCTGGAGCAAAGTGCAGGGCAAAGCCCCCTACCAGGAGCAAAATTGGCTGACATGCACAGAGTGGTATAGTCGAACAAGTGCAGAGCCAAGTTTTCACAGGCAAAGTCTTTTCCATTTTACCTCCAACGCCGTAGGACAATAAAGGAACTAAGTGCTTCTAAAGTCTCCTGCTGGGCTAGGAAGATTGGCAACTGCTGGAAAGGCATAGGCAGGACTCACTTAAGCAAGCAAGCATTTGTACAGGTTAAAGTGGTTTGCTCCTGAGACACACAGCCCGATAATGGAACCATGGCATGCAAATGATCACATGTCCCATGGATGAGGCAAACAGAACATTTGCATGTAATTATAACCTCATTATAATGCGAATAACAAACATTTGCTCATCTGAGTGCTCCATTCTGCAGCCTGTGGTTGACAGTGGTATTTGTTTCAGCAAAGGATACAGCACACAGCACCACACCTCTCAGCATTGACTCATTATGGGAATATCCCTTCATTGTCTCCCATAAAAGTTATCCATCCCACATCTGCTCCACATGGGAAAGGTGCTGCTCATTTAGTGTAAGTGCTGTCAAATCAAACATGTATAGCAGAATTTAATAATACATCGATATGCCAAAACAAAGCTAAACTGTGTACAACATATGTGTGATTGTAGCACACTGGGCTGCTTCTTAGGGAATACTCACAGGAATAACACTGGACACCAGTTTAAATTAATTAAAAACTGCTTTACTTTAAGCAACAAATGAACAATCAAAGAGCTTGCAGTCTCCAACATTATCAAACCAAAAATAAACCTCGCTGTTTTTCTCTTATTCACCCTCCCTCTTTATTGGGCTCAGGTGTTGCTTGTTAAAACTATCCCTCCAACACCCCTCCCCCACCTGAGGAATAGCCAGAATTTAAAGTATGCAGAACACTGAGGACAGCATAATGGAAAGTTTTGTTTAGTGTAAAGTGTGTTTGCACAGTGCAAACACAACTTTGACTGACTTTTTGCCCACAAGGTCATAACGGAAGCATATAATTGCACAGAGCAAGCCATTTTCCCACTTGTAAAAAGGGAATAGTTTGCCTGGCAGACAAGGGGGGAGTCATGTTTACCATACACAAACACATAATGGAAATAGGTTTGGATGTGCAAAGAGATTGTTAGCACGGACAATATAAGAAGAGTTATAAACACTCTTAAACAGTGCAATGAGTATGGGCAGAAGCAGTAATGAACACAGAAGTGTCAAAACAAACTGGTAATGACCTTCTACCTAGCAGTACAGTGATGAAGCATGTGTCTGTCATGCTCCCTATGCCCATCAGCCCCATCACAACCCCACAGCAGGAATGATTTTGGCAGGGGCTGGAGGGAGATTTGAACCAAACCTATCTTGCTTTAGAGCTGGACACATTAAGACCTCAAGGCAGCATTTTTGAAGTTGGAGCAAAGCATAGGAGAAAGCTTCCTACTGGAAACAAAGTTGCCTGCCATGTGTAAAGTTGTTTAATGGAACAGGTGCAGAGCCAAGCTTGCAAACGCAAAGTCTGTTCCATTATACTGCCATGAGAATGCAGCGCAATGAAGGAACAAGGTGCATCCAAAGCCACCTGTCGGCCTAAAAAGAAGGGAAGTTGATGGAAAGGCATAGGCAGGCCTCTCAGTAACAGGAGCAAACCAGTATTTTCAGAGGGCAAAGCTGTTTACTGCTGAGACACACCACACCATCCATAATGGAACTATGATATGCAAATGAACGCTTCTCCCATTTATGGGGCAAAGACGACATTTGCATGTTATTATAACCTCATTATAATATGAGAAGCAAACATTTGCTTCTCCAGACTGGTGCTAGTCACTATGCCACACTGCAGCCTGCAGTCAACAGTGGTACTGGTTCAACAAAACACACAGCACACAGCATCATAACCTCTCAACTTTCCATTGTTACGAGAGATGTCCCTCACTGACTCCTATAAAAGTTCCTCTATTCCAAATCTGCCACACATGAGAAAAGTGCTGCCCTCACAGAGTTGGTGATGCTAATGCAGATATGTATAGTAGAACTTAAAGAGCTTGCATTCAGCTTTACAAAATAGTCCTTGCAGTTCAGTCTCAGGCTTCTTTAAAATCAAGAAGAAACCTCTTTGTTTTTCATTTGTTCACTATCTCTCTTTATTGGGCTTTTGCTTGTTAACACTTTTCCTCCAACACTACTCCTCCCCCAGTGGGAAAGCCGGCAATTAGAGCCTTCAGAACACTGAGGTCTTAATGGGGCCAACTCTAAAGCAAGAGGGTGCTGGCTCAAATTTCCTCCCAGCCACTGCCAAAACCTGTACTGCTGAGGGGATATGATGGGGTTGACGGGTGTAGGGAGCATGACAGCCATATACAGTTCTCCAAGACAGTAGTGCTAGGTAGAAGGCCATTGCCAGCATGGCTTGGCTTTTCTGTCTCCCTTTCTGCTTCTGCAGTGCACTAGAGATGGACAAAGTTGTGAAACTCTGCTCTGCAAATTAATCTGTGAATTTAACACAATTCACAGATTATTTCACAGATGCGAAGTGAGACGTTCCACTCGCGAAGTATGGAATTTTGTCTGCGAATGGCAGAATTTCACTGAGAATGGTGGAACATCACCATTCTCAAGTGAAATTATGCTGTTTGTGGGTGAAATTTCACTGTTCGTGGGTGAAATTTTGCACTTCATGGCGAAATTCCACCAAAAAAATGGCGAAGTTATGTAGGCAAATTTTGAGTCTAATTGTATAAATTCAGAGATTGCTCTGTGGAGGCATATTTGCCCACTTTGCTGGAACTTCACCAGTGAATTTAATCTTCTCTGCATCTGTACCATGTACTGAGTTAATTATTAAAAGGTGTTAATGCACTTCTGATATCGCCCAGGCTAGCAACCACTTTGCACATCCAAATCTGTTTCCATTATGTGTTCAATGTATGCATGTCACCACCCCCTTGTTTTCCAGTGAAAACTATTGCCTTTGCTCTAGAGTGCAAATAGTTTGCAATGTGCAATGACATGCCCTCCATTATGGCCTTGTGGGTGTAAAGTCAATAGCAGTTGTGTTTGCACAGTGCAAACACACTTTGCACTGTGCAAATCATTCCATCATTCTGCCTAACATGTTCTGAAAGATCACCAGTTTCTATTAAGTTTATAGTTTTTGTAAGAAAGCTTTACTTCTCTATAAAAAAATTAAAAACAGATTTGAAGTTTCCCATTGGCGTACACTGCCAGCCTTGCCAGTAAAGATTTTCTCACATCATAATACAATGATTATATTAGATTCTTTATTAAAGCACTGTAGTTGACAAAATAAAAATAAAATTATAAAAAGATAAGTAAAGAATCAAATAAAAGCAAACAAAAGGATTACCAAGGCTTCTCAGGGCCCAAACCTTCATTCTTTAAGACATACATCCTTATAGGAACTTAGCTCTTTCAGTAGTTACAGTATTTGTCCTCTATGTAGTTCAGACTAATTTGCCTTTGCATTTTCCTTTTTTTTTTTTAAACTTTCTTTATTTTAAAAGGTTTTTTTCTTGTGGGGACATTCACACATATACAACAACCATATTATATTCAGGAGTCATATATAAATTTTACATCATATAAGTAGGCAAGGACAATCAAGATATTAAGCACTTAGGAGTCACAATTTCATGTTTTTCTTGGGAGATCAGGAACCACTCACATGGCCCTAATTCCATTGGGCACCCCCTCCACATGCCCTTTTCTGTTGGGCCTGAGCCCGTCTCCATTCAGTTATAATTTTAAACATCTCAGCTTTCATTACTAATTCTATCCCCTATTCCATTATATAAGAAGTTTAACAATTCTATATGACTATAAAGTTTGTTATGGTTCAACCCAGCCTCCCTTATAATTAATCCCTGGCGGAGCCCCAGCAGGTCCAAGGTCTCATCGCCCCCCCGAGCTAGGGGCGTCCCCTCAGGCTATAAATTTTAATTTGTTTTTATTAGTTTCAGCCTTTAGGCACCATTAAGGAATGAAATCCGAAGATTCATTTGACATATAGATTACCCATCTCCTCCAGATTAATTCAAATTTACCATAATTCCTGTTAAGTGTTGCCGTCATGGCCTCCATCCTATAGGTAGAAATCATGATTTCCTGCCACCTCTGCAAAGTGACTTCTTTTTGCCATAGCCAGTTCTTTGTTATCACTTTTTGTGCAGTTAGGCAGGCTATTTTTAGAAATTTACTAGTATTGGGGTCTCTACACCCTTTGGGATATTCCATAAAAAAATACAACATTGGAGTTATTTGTAAGTCAGATCCCACTATGATCTGTAGGGTCCGCTGCAGCCCCGCCAGAAAGTTTTGCAATTTTGGGCATCCCCAAAAGATGTGACCCATTGCTGCCGGAGAACATCCACATTTCCTCCAGCAGACTGAGGCCCCTCCTTGGTATTTCCCTTGTACTGCAGGTGTCTTAAAAAATCTAGTAAACATCTTCCATGCAAATTCTTTTCAGCTTATAGCAGACATTCCCCACTGTATTCTCTGTGTCGCCCAGGACCATTGCTCATCATGTATCTGAAGCCCCAAGTCTTCTTCCCAAGCTTTCTTAATAGATTGGATAGAGTCCCCCCTCCATTCAAGCAGAGCATTATATAGAATCGAAATTATATGTTTTTAAGGGGGATCCCCTTCTATTGCCTTTTTTAGAATTTCTGCAATCTGGGGAGGTGGTTTTCTCCAATGTAAAATCCGTGTTTGAAGTGATCTGATATAATAAGCCCTAATCTGAAAGTAGCGGAATCTATCCTGCCATGAAATCTTGTATCTGGCAACTAACGTTTGAAAGTCCAGGATCTCGCCTCCTTCTAAAAAGTGCCATATTAAGTATAGTTTATTCTCCTCCAATTTTTTATATCCCCTATCCCATCTGACAGGAGCAAAGGATGTCAGGTATGGTATTGACCATAATAAGTATCTCTACTCCTTGGCTCTTTTGTCTGACACCACCCTATGCCAAATGCGCAAGGTGGTCTCTGTAAATGGATTATTTCTCTCCTGTAAGTATCTGTTCCCCTCTTGTGAGATTAAAACTTTTTTTATATTCATCATGCCACCTCCATAGAGTTCAGCTAATTTCCACCTGGCTATATATGAGGGATCCATCCAGTATATGGCTGTTCTTAATTGAGCTGCTTGATAGTACGTTAGGTAAAGATAGACCCCCTCCTCCCTCCTTGGGATCTGAGCGGCAGAGAAACGTATTCTCGGCCTTCCATGGCCCCACAAAAAGCGGGAGACCCTTCTGTGTAGTGTCATGAAATATGAATCAGGGACAAGCAGGGGCAGAGTCTGGCTCAGGTATAATATCTTAGGGAGTAGCACCATCTTAATTGCCTCTACTCTTTGTACCAAAGATATAGGGATCGGGGCCCATCTCTCCAAATCTTTTCTAAGTTTGTCTAGGATCAGGGTATAGTTAAATGTGAATAGCTGACTCGTATCAAAACTCAGGTAGACCCCTAGATATTTCACACATGTAAGATCCCATTTAAAGGGAAAGGACTTAACTATTCTGTCTGAGGGCATATATTGTTTTTTTAACACCTCTGTTTTATTCGTGTTTATTTTGTAACCTGACAAATCTCCAAATTCTGTTAGGGTGCACCACAAAGGTTCTATAGATTGTTCTGGGTCAGAGAGGAATATAAGTAGGTCGTCTGCGTACAGGGCTAATTTATGTGTTTCTTCTCCTATCTCCCAGCCCCTCACCAATTCCTCCTGCCAAATCTTCTGAGCTAAGGGTTCCAAGTACAAGGCGAAAAGGAGAAGAGACAGGGGACAACCCTGCCTAGTACCTCTGTATAGGGTTATCGGAGCCGAGACCCGGCCATTAACTTTTATATAGGCCCTGGGATTTGTATAAATGTTGTTTATCACTTTAATGAAAGTACTCGAGAAGCCAAACCTGTCCAAAGTCAACTCCAGAAACTTCCACGCTACCCGGGCGAAGGCCTTCTCTGCATCCAAGCTCATCAATAAAAAAGGGGACCTCAACCGGGCAGCGTGGTGTAATACCTGCAAGGATCTTTTAATATTATCCTGTGTCTGCCTTCCCCTAATGAAGCCCGTCTGATCCATTGCAATTATCTTAGGCAAGACATTTTCCAACCTTCTTGCCAAAATGGCCGCATATATTTTATAATCAATGTTAAGAACTGATATAGGGCCGAAATGATTTACATTGTGTAATGTCTTTGTCCGGTTTTGGAATACTGGAGATGACTGCGAAATTCCAGCTGTCCGGGAGAGACTCCCCCTCCTGCACTGCCCTGCATGTCTCCAGTAACTGGTGACTGAGTTCTGTCCCGAAAAACTTAAAAAATTCTGGGGTATACCCATCTGAACCCGGGGATTTTTTTGTTTTAAGCTTTTTAATTGCAGCCTCTACCTCTGACCTTGTGATGGGTTTCCCCAACGAATCTCTAGTTTCCGATGATATTCTCGGTAACCTAAGCCCCTCCAGGTATTTTTGAATCTCCGGTTCACTTGGTTTTTTTTTTTTTTGGGAGTGTATAATGTCTGGTAAAAGGCTTTAAAGCATGACAAAATATCTTCCGGTGTTCTTGCCATCCTCCCTGTTATACGGTTTTTAATCTGGGTAATGGTGTTTTGTGAAACTTGTTGTCTCAATCTATGGGCCAACAGCTTGGTGGCCCTAGGGCCTATTTCATAATATCTCTGACGCATTCTTTGTAGTGCCTGTTCTGTTTTAATATCAATTAGTTTTTGTATTTTTTGTCTTATTTCTTGCATGTCCAAAGAGACTGAATCATTTCCGGCTGCGTGTCGTTTTTGCAGGTCTGATAATTGGTTTTGGAGATTTTCCAATTGTTGACTGTGTTGCCTTTTAAAATTCGCGGCATATTTTATGCAGTCTCCTCTAAAGACTGTTTTTATCGTGTCCCAGAGTATACTCCGGGTTATGTCCGGAGCTTTGTTTTCCTGTATTATCTGTTTCAGACTGGCTTTTGCCATGTCTGTAAACTCCTTCACATTCAACAGATAATTGTTAAATCTCCAAAGGGTATGTCCCCTCCCAATGCTCCATTCCATCTCCATCAAAAGGACGGAATGGTCGGATAATATGGATGGGATATGACGGCACTCTGTCACCAAGTTTTGATTTTCCCCTGATATCAACATGTAATCTATTCTCACATAAGATTTATGTGGATAAGAGTAGTGTGTGTACTCTCTCTCCCGAGTTCTCATGTCTCAGGCATCCACCCAAAGGCAGTTTTCAGATATTCCTGAGTCATTTTACTTGTTGGGTTTTGTCTGAAATTTGAGGACTTAGAAGTGTCCATCTGATCCCAGACTTGATTGAGGTCTCCCCCTATTATCAGTCTCCCTCTCTGCAATTCCACAATTTTTTGTAATAGTGACCTAGCAACCTCCTTCGGTGACCCAGGTGGTAGGTATATCAAGGCCAAGGTATTAGGGGATCCCTCCAGGTTCCTGGAAAGGACCACCAGGCGACCCTCCGGATCTGAATATGATGAAATTGTTTGGAGTTGGATGCCCCAGAACACAAGAACTGCCACCCCCCTCCTCTTGTTTTGCCTATATGAGGACGATACCACTTGACCAAATCCCAGTCTCTGTAGTTTTTGGTGCTCCTCCCTGTTCAAATGAGTTTCTTGTAGTAATACAAAAGCAGGTTTTTGCCTCTTGATTTCTGTTAGGACCTTATGTCTTTTAACAGGATTATTAAATCCATTAACACTTTTGTGATACAAATCGTATCTTATCTTTACCTGCCATTTACGTGCATACTTATGTTGCTTGTACTGTTGTGCCGTTTCTGCTACTCTCCTCCCTTCTCCCCACCCTGATCTCTCCCCAGCGCTGCTCTCAGTTTTAATCTTGTCCTTTGCCTTAAATTATGTTCTCCATTAGGATAATAAACTAAATGCGTGTCCCCACACTTTATCCTTAACATACTAACCTCTGCAAACAAACAACAGAATAACCCCAAAAATCCCCCCTCTGATGCCCCTTTAATAACTTTCCCAGGTGGGAATAAACTATGTACATGTTGACCCCCAAGGTAGGGGAACAAATTCGCATGTTTCCTATGTACTCGGGATGTGAATGCCTGAGATGAAGGTATGGAGACCAGCATGCTGACTCGATCCTCCCAGGCCCTGAAACTAGCGGGCCCTGGCCTGATGTTTTGGCCCTTCGTCACTATTTTTGCCTCTATTACATAGACTGTATTTAAAACAGATTCCTTTTGCTTGCTTAATAGAATAATTATGCCTATCAAAAGAAACAAAAGAAACAAAAGAGTAGAAAAGCCTATCATTTACACCCATATAAAACTTCCCAACTTCCCCTCCCACTAAAGCATGCATATTTTGGAAAAATCGAGAAGAAATCCGAGCAAGTCTCAGTCATATCTGCACATTCTTCCCCCTGTGCCATCCATGACCCCTGAGGAGAGCAGGGGGGATTGCAGTCTTAATTCCCCACAATAAGGGAATGTAGCTGGGCCATCTTTAGAGGAGAATGTGTCTTGATTCCAAGACTCAGTAGTAACTGTTTAGCTTGTAGTCTCTCGCTGTTGTACCCCTTTTAGTCTTAACATTATTAAGGCTCCAGCGGAGAAAAAAAAAACAAAACATTAGATTGTTCAAAGTCCAACTGAAATTCATGACCCAGATCCTTCTCTGAGTCAGTGCTTCTGCGGACAGACATAGACTTTATCTGGCTACCCAAGCTCCTGCTATAAACCAGAGTTCAATGACCGCGCAGGGCAAGAAAGAGAAAATGTACAGACTCCTGTCTAGCATGGCCACTTTCAGTCTCAGGTACTCACGTCTCTCTCCTCAGTCCTCTCCTCATCTTCCTTACATGTGTAAATTTATGCAGCATCTTTTTAATATCCTGCATGGTATTCGATGCTAGGAGCTCTCCTGCTTTCTTACTGTTCCTGCTCGATGAAGCCAGCCTCCACTGTGTTCGGGTGTTTGTCGACTTCTCCCTTAGTCTTAGTGTAGGTAGGATATCATGTCCCTTTTTTTGCATTGCATGTAGAGCCTCGTCATAAGACTGATATAGCTCTGTACCCGACTCCCAAAATACTCGGAGGTGAGATGGATATGGGGTCTGAAATCTGATTCCCACCGCTCTCAATTTACGTAGTATAGGTGCGTAGGCCATCCTCTGCTGCTGTATACTGGGCGGGTAGTCTTGATCAAAGAATAGTTTGGTTCTGTTGTATTCCACTGTTCTTTGCCTCCATGCCTTTTTTAGAATTTGCTCCTTATCCCTGAAGCTCGAAAACTTTGCCACAATAGATCTAGGCCTTGCACTGGCCGAGGTAGGTTTGGGTACTAGGGCCCGGTGTGCCCTTTCGATTTTAAACTTGAAGGCCTGTGGTAAATCCAGCACATTCCTCAAGAGGTCTCCCAGAAAGTCACACATGTCTCCTGTCTCAGTTGTTTCTGGCAACCCATAGATTCTTAAATTGTCCCTCTGGGAATCTGGCTTCCAAGTATAAACACTTTGCATTCAGGGATTCTTGCTGTTGGGCAATTAATTCGACTGCCTGAGAGAGGTGTATTAGATCATCTTCAGCTGTTGAAATTCTCCCCTCCGCTGTTGAAATTCAGTTCTCCAGTTTAGTAATATCAAGGTGGAGTTGTTCAAACCCTTTTTTTGTATCTGCCTGAATTGCTTTATTTCCACCAGAATTGTTTCAAATCTTGTTCTAGATAGTGTTTCTAGTTCCGATTCTGTGTCCGCTCCCGCCATGTTCGTAGGGGGGTCTCTCCCATTGATTGTTGAATCGACAGAGCTCACTTTGCGCAAATCTGAGTCAGGGTTTGTTTTTTTTGCTCGAGATCTCTTCTCTGGTTTGCATCCACTATGCGACTTTTTCATTTCTCCCAGTGAGTGCATTTCACAGGCTTGTGTGGAGTTTATTTTAATCGAGAGGTAAGGGAGCTTCTGAATTACGAGGCCATCACTCTGGTGATGTCACCGGAAGTCTTGCCTTTGTATTTTCCAAGTGTAATTCAAAAGTTTGGAAAGGCTGATAATTCTAATTATTATGAAACGGGCAAACAGGAATGTGCTCTCTAACTAGTTAGCTCAATTCTTTGCTGATAAGGTGGCAAACAACAGGGCCGAGATCAGTCCAGCACTCTCTATGAGGGGTGATGGTGGTCCTTGCTTGGTCCCTTCTCCTCAGTTCTCTTGGACATCTTCTGACTGACCAGAGATTGTTGATGTCATGTGGATTGTCCAGCATTTGTGGCCAACATGCTGTAGTTTGGGTCTAGGCCCAACACGCCTCTTATCGGGGTGTATGGAATCTATTGGCCCAGTCCTTGCAAAGATTGTGTGGTGCTCCTTAGAGTTGGTTGAGTTTCCTAGCTCCCTGAAGGAGGCGGTGGTGACACCAGTCCTTAAGAAAGCTGCTCTGGCCCCTAACTGCTTTGTTCACTACAGGCCTATCTCTAATCATTCCTTTCTTGGGAAGGTGATTGAGAAAGTGGTTGGGCTACAACTGGAGAACCATCTTACGATCCATGACATCTATGATCCCCTCCAATCTGGTTTACAGAAGAGATACAGTACCAAGATCACTCTGGTTTGGGTGCTCAATGATCTCCTGATGGCAAGAGACCAGAAGTGTAGCTCCATCTTGGTGCTTCTTGATCTCTTTTCAGCATTTGACACTGTGGACCATGGGGTGCTGCTTGAGTGCCTGAGGGTTATCTATGTCCTGGCTGGTCCAGTTCTCAGTTGGTTTAAATCTTTCCTCTCTGGCAGATCTCAGAGGGTGGTGTCAGCTTTTTTCCTCTAGCCTATTCTCTGTGCTGTGTGGAGTCTCTCGGGGCTCAGTTATGTCCCTCATGTTGTTCACAGTGTACATGCTGCCCCTCTGAGACATTGTAAGATGGGCTGAGGTTTCACTGCTACACAGATGATACATAGCTCTATCTGTCTTTTGCACCTGACCAGGATAGTGCGGTCTCGGTCTTTAACAACTGTCTAGCAGAAATCCATGACTGGATGAAATCCAGTTGGCTGAAATTGAATTCTGAGAAGACTGAGGTGTTGGTGGTGGATCAGGGTTGCCAGATAGAGAGGTCAGTAGCAGGGTTTGCCTCAGGTATTTGGCTTTGGGGGTGCCCAGATGCCTTCCTCTGAACAGGTGCATGACCTGGGGGTGGTTCTTGATGATGGGCTGACACTGCAGTCACAGGTGCCAGCAGCCATCGGAGTTATCCTTTTACCATCTTAGGAACATCTCTAGGATCAGGTACCTTATTCCATCTGGTGACCTGCCAACATTGATCCATGCCTTTGTGACCTAGCGCTTAGACTACTGCAACTCCCTGTACCAGGTGCTGCTGGGGGTTGATATCCATTGCTTGCAGTTGGTGCAGAATGCTGTGGTACGGTTGTTGATGTGGACTCCTCATTTGAGTCATATCACTCCCGTGCTGCGCGAACTGCACTGGCTGCCTGTACAGTGGTGGATCACCTTCAGGGTCAGACTTCTGACCTATAAGGCCCTGCATGGACTGGGTCAGAGCTATGTTCAAGTGCTCCTGACTCCCCTAAAGCTCTGGCTGACCTCTCCGCTCAACTGATGAGGAGTTGTTAGAGGTTCCTAGGGTTCATCTGAAACATCTGGGGCCTGGGCTTTTATGCATGGGGCCCCACCCTGTGGAACTCTCTAACTCATCAGATTTGAGAGTGCAGGACCGTGGAGAGCGTCAAGGCAGCCCTGAAAACCCATTTATTTAAGCAAGCTTTTAATGACTGTTTTATATGATGTATTTGTACTTTATATCATCTGTCTTTTAATTGTTTATACTGTCATTTATATGTGTTTTAATTATGTACAGTGCTTTGGTTTTAGAATTGCACTATAAAAATAAAGTATTAATGTTATTATTATTATAATTACTTCACAAACATTCTAAATCTCCACATTAACTGCTGGAAAACCTGAGGTAGGAGCCTAATCACAAGAAGGCAGAGCAGATCCATGCTCTGGAAAACCTGAGGCTGGAGCCTCATCACAAGAAGGCACAGCATATCCATCCTCTAGAATGACCAAATCAAAATCTGTCTAAAATTCCAAGCATTATAAAGAAAACTGCCAGACAGAAATTTAAATGTCAGGTGTGCTATCTGCCATAGGCAATGGGCATGCATGAACTATTCAATCTACAATTTACAATCCAGCTCTGTTGTGTTGAAGATTATTTTCAGACTTTTTTGTATTATTAACCCTTGCTTGGTTGTGACCTGATGTATCAGTCCAAAATTCCTATACGTTCTAATTCTGTCAGCAGCCTAAGTGTTAAAACAGAAGACTGTCACATAAGCACATTAGCACAGCAGTAAAAACATGTAAATACATTTTAGGAGAGTCAATAATCCCCAATTAGATTATCTTGTGCAACCCCATCCACCAGAAATTACTGTAGAGGACATATATTTCACTGGGACAAAATTTTCGCTATGTTCACTTATGCAAAAATTAAGTGAAAATTTGGTCTCAGTGAAATATATGTCCACTAAATACAAGACACAGGAATGGGCGCCAGCATAAAGCACTGATTGCTGTATGCTATAGAGCATTTACTGACAATGATAACTACCACACAATTCTGTTCATTGACTTTGGAACACAGCTGGAGTAACTTTGTAAGTTTCTGCCTGTCAGCTTCAGTAACTGACTGGTAAACTGTCTACTGTAATGACTTACTTCTTCACCTTTCTCTCTCATCGCAAGTCGTGCATCAGCACATTCTAGTTCAATCAAGGAGGAGACATTTTGTCAATTTGGAATGCTTAATGGACTAGCATTATTGTGCCCAAACTAGTTTGCATTCACGTTTACTTTCAAAATGCAAGCCAAAATGTCCTAGTTTATTCTGTCACTTCCTTGTTTGAATACTGTAATTTGGGTTGTTGGGCTGGTGTCTGTGTCACTGACTTGCTCGATTCATCCTGTAAGTAAAAACAAGCTGCAGTTGACATGATGGAGAGAACGGCTTCACTGGACATCTTTTTAACCAGGATATTCGAGACATGGTGTGCCTGCAACACAGAATACAACACTGCCAGTCAGATTTTTGATACAGAATGTAGTGAGTGCTGTAAGGCAAACTACAATTTATGTAGCAGCGCTGAGCCACAGCGCTTGCGCCAAAATTTTGACCCATGCAGTCGGATGAACACCTGACATCATGAACATTAGTGGATGCAAAATTAATGTCCTATACAGTATCTGGTTCTCTCCTGTGATTGTTAAATAGCCCTATCACTCCATCACCATAACCATTGATTCCTGATACTGAATGAGAAACAGCCATCTGAGTTACCTCCTAAACCAAGGTCACTGCAAAAACAGTACAATGGACTTCCTCTGGGTCATCAGGGTGGTGAGTAACAAAAAGCTTTTACGTGTATATTATATATTTTCTTTTTCAGTGCTGTGAAGGTAGCAAGGAGGATCTAGCCACGTTTACTGTCACAGGAGAATTGGACAGTTCCTGGAAGGAGAAAAATGACAGGTGATTTAAACCTGACCGGCTGAGTGGGTTTGTGACAGATTGGTTGGCAGCGGTGTGCATACATTTGGTATTACAAGCTTTTATTGTTCAGTGTGTCAGCTTGATACTGTACAGCTCACTTGCAAAAAAAGACAGTGATTTATTTTTTAAATAAAGAAACAAAACTATATCAGTTGGCTTACAGTCAAGTTCCTACCTGTTTTATTTTTTTTTCTAAAGTGCAAGATAGAGTAGCCGTGGTTAGGGAAGAAGATGGCTTCCAACTACAGCGGGCACACTATAGATTACTTAAAGCAGTTGTGAGGGGACAGAGGAGTCCTGTACAAGGTGAAAGCCACCAAGCAGAACCTCATGGATGCCCTGATGGTAGCAGATACCCAGAGCATTGAGTCACAGACAGTGACTGTAAGGGACTGAACCTTGAGTGCGGAAGGGCTAGCAGCCAGTGCAGTGTCCAGATCCCATGAGGAGGACAACAGGGCCAGTGCCAGGGAAGGGCCACAGCAGCAGGGGAAAGTCACCAGCATTCTGGAGCCAGAAGTACTCAGGCTGCAGATTGAGTTACGCAGAATGGAGCCGGAGTTCCAGAGAGAAGAGAAGCGAGAACAACAATCTGCAGAGGAGAAGAGGGAGAGAGAACAGGGAGCTGTAGAGGAGAAAAGGGGGCAAGAACGGTGAGAGGCAGACTGTGAATAGCGAGAGGCAGACCATGAGGAGCATGTGCACCAGAGGTGACATGAACTGGAGTAGCTATGACTCCAACCGCCTGCACCAGAGTAGGTAAGTGGCTTCTGTTTAACTGGGACTACAGGACTGGGTTACAAATTGAATTTAAAGAGGGGGTGGATATGGATGCCTTTTTAAATTCCTTTGAAAAAGTTTGTATTCAGGCTAAAATTCCTAAAGAGTTCTGGAGCTTCCAGCTATCCCCGCTGCTTACCGGGAAAGCTTGGGATGCATTGGGTCAAATGGACAATGAGGACACTAATGATTACAGCAAACTTAAAGCTGCACTGTTAAAAAAATTTGAATTGCTGAATCATACAGAGCTAAATTCCGTAAACTCAGGAGAAGCCCTGACATGAGCTATGAGGAGCTAGCCATGAAACAACGTCAGTTTTTAAAACGTTGGTGAAAAGGAATTGAAGCAAACTTTGTAGCTAAAATTGAAAATGTAATTGTGTTAGAACAGTTCTTCTGGGTATGCCCAGCAGAGCTGAAAACCTGGCTGGAGGACTGAGATCCCAAAACAGTGCAAGAGGCTGATGAACTCTTGGACCGCTATGCCAAGAGCAGTCCTGCTATGACAGTGAATGGGGTGGGCGTGACAGCACAAAAAGGGAAAAGCGCGCCTTCAGGGCAGCTAAAACCCTCACTGCTTCCACTGAAACCAGTTAGTCCCAGGTTTCAGAGAAAAGATTTCTCTGAGAAAAGAAATGAATGTCGGTTGTGTAAAGAAACTGGGCATATTGCCAGACATTGTCCAAAACAGACGAGAAATATGCAAGGTGGTGCTAGGAAAGAAGTGGGTTGTTTGTGTGTCCCTGGAAGCATGCCTGTGAACATGAGGGAACACATGCACCCAGTCATGGTGAATGGTGTACAGACACAAGGGTTAAGGGACACAGCAGCATCCCTGACATTGGTAAAAGGGGATCTAGTAGAGCCTGGTCAGCTTATACCCAATAAATACATAACTGTACAGGACTTTACTGGTGAGGAGAAAACAATGCCACTCACCAGTGTTCTCCTAGACTGGGATGAAACAGGGGGAACTGTGCAACAGGTGGCAGTAGCCAAAATTTTAGCAGTGGACGTCATCCTTGGCAACAATCTCAAACAAGGGATGGTGTGTGCAGTTACCCATAGCCAAGTGGCCAGGGAAAATGGTGGTTCCCTGGATCCCACAGAAGCCATTGTGGAAACCACTGGGAGGCTGGTTCCCCAGCCTGGGTATCCTGATCTGGAGACTAATGAAAAGGTGGTAGGAATTTCCCCAGTAGCAGTTAACCACACAGTTACAGAGGGTTACTCCAAAGAGGGAGGGGTGACCCATTGTCAGATGGTTAGGAATGACAGTGATCCTGAGTGCCCTGATGCTAGTTTTAGGGACCCTAGTTTAGAGACAGAAGGGGACATGTCCCATGCCTTGGGAACGTGTGAGGAGTTTGCAGCTGCTCAGAGAAGTGACCCTAGTCTAGAGAAGCTGAGGGCTTGAGCAGACTCTGACGGAGCACAGGGAGGTGACAGCAGACATAAGGTTTATTGGGAAAATGGACGGATGTATACTAAGGCTGTACAGACAGAGGGAGGGTTGCTAGGCAGGCAGGCAGTGTGTCATTCCCCAGGGGTATCGTGAGCAGTTGCTCAAGACTGCACATGATATATCCTTGTCTGGTCATCTGGGAATTGCATGCACTTTGCAGCAGTTGGCCCAGAATTTCTACTGGCCCAACTTCACCCAGCAGGTGAAGGAGTATTGCAGGTCTTGTCACCGGTGCCAAGAAATAGGGAAGGTGGGCAAGAAAATCCAAGCCACCCTGATTCCATTGCCCATAGTGGAGGAGCCATTCAAGAGGGTGGGAATGGATAGTGTTGGGCCTTTAAATACCCCCAGCTCCTCAGGGAAGAGATTCATCCTGACTGTGGTGGATTATGCCACCCGATACCCAGAGGCAGTCATCCTATCCTCACTGAGTACAGACAAAGTGGCAGATGCCTTACTTGGGATTTTCTCCCCCATGTTGGGTTTCTGCAGGAGGTTATCACCAATTGAGGGGGTTCCTTCATGTCGGACCTGATGAAATGTTTATGGGAAAAGTGTGGGGTGGTGCAGAGTTTCACAACACCGTATTACCCACAAGCCAATGAGCTTGTGGAAAGATTTAATGGTACCCTGAAGTTAATGCTCCTGGCGTTTGCTGAACAGCATGGGAGGGACTGGGAGAAATACCTTCCCCACCTGTTGTTTGCATACAGGGATGTACCCCAAGAGTCAACAGGATTTTCCATCTTCGAGCTCTTATATGGATGCCGGGTACATGGACCCCTTGATTTGATCCAGGAGGACTGCAAAGGCAAGCATGCCACCAAGGGAACTCCCATAGTGGATTATGTTCTTAGGTTTAGGGAAAGGCTGAAGGAGCTTATGGGTACAGTCCAAAGCAACCTGGCAGCTGCCCAACAGAAACAAAAAGTGTGGTACGACTACAGAGCCAGAGTTAGCTTGTACATGGTGGATCAGGAAGTCGTGGTCCTTATTTCGGTCCAGAAAGACGAGCTGTAGGCTGAGTGGGCAGAACCGTACAAAGTAGTTAGGAAGGTAAATGATGTGAACTATATTATAGAGTTACCTGACCGAAGACATACAGAAAGGTTATACCATGTCAACATGATGATGCCATATGCTAATAGGGCTGACATGGTGTTTGCAGTGTATAGTCCTGGGGAGGGGACGGATGAAGGAGAGCACCTTCTGGACTTGCAGGAAGAAAGTAAGTGGGATTCCTCTGTGGAGGCAATTAAATTGTCTCACAAGCTGGACCCCGACAAGATACAGGAAGTAAGGGATGTTTTAACAGACTTTACTCCATTGTTTACTGCCAAGCCTGGACTAACCCCCTTAGCAAAGCACGATGTGGAGACAGAGACACAGACACCCATACAGCGGACAGCATATCGGGTGTCAGAGGCTGTCCAAAAGGACATTAGGAGGGAAGTGGAGGAGATGCTGGATTTAGGGGTAATCCAGAGATCCCACAGCCCCTGGGCCTCACCCGTAGTCCTTGTGCCCAAGCCAGATGGGTCTACTCATTTCTGTGTGGACTATCATGTACTGAATGCAGTCATGAAGTCAGACGCCTACCTGATGCCCTGGATGGATGAACTCCTGGACAAGTTGAGAGGGGCAACCTACCTTACGACCACTGACCTGACCAAGGGGTATTGGCAGGTAGAGTTAATGAACAGAGCTAGGGAGATGTCAGCCTTCATCACTCTGATATGCTTATTTGAATTTAAAGTAATGCCTTCCGGAATGAAGAATGCCCCGGCCACTTTCCAAAGGTTGGTGAACCAGGTGTTAAATGGTGCTGAGGAGTATGCTGTGGTGTACCTGGATGACATTGCCATCTTTAGTGCCAGCTGGGAGGAACACCTGTACCACCTTAGGGAAGTGCTGGGCAGGATACAGAGGGCCGGGCTCACTGTCAAAGCTGAGAAGTGCCAGGTGGCCATGGGAGAAGTGGCATACCTTGGGCATGTGGTTGGCCGGGGATAGCTCCATCCTAACCAAATAAAAATAGAGGTGATCCAGGCATGGCCCAGACCAGAAACACAGAAGCAGGTCAGGAGTTTTCTAGGGACAGCAGGGTACTATAGGAAATTTGTACCCAATCACAGTGCCCTGGCAGCTCCCCTATCTGACCTGGTAAAGAAACGGATGCCAAAGAAAATGACCTGGGACCCAACCAATGAGAAAGCCTTTACCAGATTAAAGGAGGCACTGTGCAGTGCTCCTGTTTTGACAAGTCCTGACTATAGTAGACCCTTTATAGTTCAGACTGATGCCTCAGATGTGGGTATTGGGGCCTTATTTAGTCAGACATCCAACCAAGGGAAAGATCACCTGGTAGTGTACCTGAGTAAAAAGTTACTTCCCAGGGAGCAGGCATACTCTACTGTGGGAAAGGAGTGTCTTGCTATAGTGTGGACCCTAAAGAAGTTGGAGCCATACTTGTATGGGCAGCATTTTGTGGTACAAACTGACCACAACCCCCTGGTTTGGTTGACGCAAATGGGAAAGACTAATGGTAGATTGTTTAGATGGAGTCTTGCTTTGCAAGGGTATGACATGACAATCTTACATAGGACTGGAGCACAAAATCAGACCTCATATGGCTTGTCTTGTATCTATGAGGTGTGAACTGATTTGGGAAGTTTATCCAGGGGATACAGCCCCCAAATTCAGTCTAGGTGGGGAGGATTGTGACACTTGGACAGCTGTTTCTGATTACTCTATGATTTTTGTAACATAAAAAAATGTAGTGTGATTGTCTGACATGAGAAATCCTGTGCTCCTGGGATGACCCCCCCCCTCAGGTATCACTTCAAAGGACAGGATATGTTAAACAGCAAATCTCTGTAAGGTGATTAACTTCCCAGTTTTCCTTGAAGCCAGGAACTAAAATATCCATTTTATGACATCTTCAGAGGAAGCCCTGTTAATTTCACCTGGTGTTACAAAGCATATTACACCTCAGTTAGATCTGGCAGGGTTAGTCATAGAAAGTCCTTTGATGTCTTTGTGAATCAGGAAACTGCTCAGGGATGAAAGACGGAACTGGAACATCACAGACTTAATTGGGAAGTCATATGGGGGAAATTAGTTTTTGCTTATGTCACCTATTTAATATACCTCCTGAGTGATAAGACATCCTGGTTGTATAATTTTTAATAAACAGAGGAAGAGGAGCTGGGTGACATCATGGAGGAGGCAGGTTCAAAGACAGTTTTTTAATTATGCTGTGGCTGACCTTAAGAGACATTCTTGTTTTGACTCTCTGAAGCAACAATTTCTACTTCAAGCACTGTTAGAAGATATACATTAGATAGACAAGTCTAACTTTCTGGTGGTAGGAATTTGCACTTTTTAAACCTTGTTCTTTTAAGTGAGTATATGCTTTGTGATATATTGTACTTTATTTATTTTACATTATATCTATTTTAAAATAAACCTCTTTTTTTAAAGAGACTGCTTGGTGTGCCTTCGAAATTCTTTCTTTGACAAGTGAAGCATATATGGTTAAAGTTGACACTGTGCATAAGTTAAATGGTATACCAAACTGGGAAAAGGGAAGAGTTTATCTGAGGTCTTTCATAGAGTTTTTAAGGGTTCATTTTGTACACCTGGTTAGGTGTCTGTAGGCAAAAGATATCTGGCATCCCCCCAAAGAGCAGAATTGTCTGAGCCTGTACATTGGGTACACGATCAAGAGGTTCACAGTTTGAATCCCTCCAGAGCTTGAGACCAAAGGTGATTCGAACCCACAAAACAGACAGGAGGGTTACCCTGTTCTGTTCCTGTTCACAATACTGTGCTCCAAGGTTGGCACTGTGGGAGCAGAGGGCCTGACTGGCTGAGTGGGTTTGTGACATAAGTAAGTCAACTAAAACGTTTCCTCTGTTTTTTATTGCTTTTTTACTGCTGTGCTGATTCCACAATCTTGTGTTACAGAATGAATATAAATCAATCAAAGAGGGGTTGTCTGCAAGCTAAGATAAAAGGAAACAGAAAGGGACTGTTTTTTTCCTCATAAACCAGCAAAGTATAGTTGGTAAATAAAATAAAAATCTTTTGAAACTTATAAATATAGCAACAATGTTTTTGTAAACTATTAATTTTTATATTAGCATTAATAACCCAATCTCCTTTCAAATAAAAGTGCCACGGTCCTCCCCAGCCCCGATCTCCTTTCAAATAAAATAATTAATGTAACTGGTGGCTAGTGGTCCACCCCAGCCACAATCCAAATGTAAGAAACAAGTCACATCCCTATTGGTCTAGAGGACCCCCCTCTCTATCCCCAATCCCCCTTGAAATAATTAAATAACATACCCTGGTGGTCTAGTAGACCCCTTACAACCCCCCCATCCTGGCAGGCAGTGCCCCACCACCTTGCTCCCCCATCCCATCCTCCAGCCTGCAACTGGTACAGCCCTCAACTCCCCACTGCAGCCAGCCACCGATTGAGCTGTTGAGCAGCGAGCATGTACCGTATACAGTAGGCTTTCCTCATTGATTGACAGGTCATTGTCCATCAGTGAGAAAGTTGTACTATGTACAGTATGTGCTCACTCCTTGACAGCTCAGTCAGTGGCTGGCCACACTGGGAGTGGATGGCTGTGCCAGTTGTTGACTGGAGGATGGGAGGGTGGAATGGGGGTGGTTGGAACTGCCTACAGTGATGGGGGGTCAACTAGACCACCAGGGTATTTTATTTAATTATTTCTGGGGGAGATCATTGATATGTAGGGGGATCTGCTAGTCCACTAGAAAATGTTATTTAATTATTTATGGGGACATCAGGGATAGGGAGGGGGGTCCACTAGACCACCAGGGACATGATTTGTTTTTTACAAGGGGATCAGAGCTGGGAGAAGACAGCTAGCCACCAGGGACATTACCACAAGGGAAATTATTTGCTTTTTTACAAGGGGATCAGGGCTGGGAGGGGTCATCTAGCCACCATGGACATTAATTATTTTATCTTAAAGGGGATCATGGCTTGGAGGGGACTGCTAGCCACCAGGGTAGGGGTTGACCTTAGCATTGTTTTACTAGCCCAAACACTAGTTTAAATTGACCAGGGCTAGTGCAGCTAACTCTCTACTTGTCCATTTTGACTAGTGCAGGTTTTCATGGCTGTTAATGAAGTTAAAAAAGTCTTTACTTTAGTAGGCTCTAGTCTTCATGCTAATCTCTCTCAATGTTCCAGATGGCCTGGAATGATTAACATCTCATTAAGAGCTGCAATAATCAGGCAGTTCAAGAGGGGGATCCCACAAAAGGCTAAATGTGTGAGTCAAACCAGTGTCAGTGGCTCAGTAGGTAACACACTCACCTCTGAGGCCGGGAGATTGGAGGGCTGTGGGTTCAGTTCCCACATCTGGCACTTGGGTTGATATCCCAGTACTGACACTGTAGTGCAGCATGAGAGGGGTGCTGCACTTCTGAGGTGCAGTCTTTCGTATGAGACGTTAAACTGAGGTCCCATCTGCCTGGATTGGTGGTAGTTCAGGTGGATGTTAAAGATCCCATGGCACTTATCGAAAAGAGTAGAGGAAATTTTTATTCAGAATTCAAAAACATAACATAAGAAATCACAATGAAAAAAATAATACACAAATATAGCACAAAATTAAAGAATCCACCTCCTATGTGAAGCCTCATAACTACCCATTCATTTTATTCATATTCACCAGAAGCACTCTCCAAGACTAACCAGTGCCTAAAAAAACAAATCCCTTCCCCAAGACTTATACCTATCTTTGTTATAGATCTACTAGAAATACAATATGCTCATAAAAGAAGAAAGAGAAAAAACATAAAAGATAAACAAACTTCAACCAACCCACCCCACATTTTTCCATAATCTAGAACTCACTTCTTGTCCTAAAGTTCGACATTCATAATCATATATTTTATCAAGATCTCCTTGTATTCTAAACAAAACTTCCTGCTGAGTAACTTCTTTATTTTGTAGTGATCGCAATCATCTAGCTTGCCATAAAGACCATTTTAGGCATGCTAAAATAACATAAACAGTACTTTTTGTCCATTTCATCCAAGTGGCAGGAATTTGTCCTAACACCAAAATATCACAAGTCATGTATTGAAAAAGACCTTCTCCCCACCAACTAGCAAGCTGTTTCCAGAAACCTTGAACATTCACACAGTCAAAAAACAAATGCTGCATGGTTTCCATTTGTCCTTGACAAAGAATATCTCCACAACCTCTTTCATTAACCTGTTTATGTTTTTGGTTGCCTTTCACATTTAGTTTCTGATGTCCATATAGCCATATTAAATCTTGCTTCTTGAGTGGGGTTCTAGGGTCCAGAATACAGTCTAGTAATAATTCTATATTGATAGCAGCTGAAACCTGAAACAAGGGTTCTTTGTACCATTTTTCTAACATAAATTTGTTAAAAACACTTTTTTTCATGACCCAAAAACCAACCTAACTCAGTTTCCCATGTTCTTATGTATTTCAAAGTGGTTTGCAAATACCCCGGAAGAGCTTTCTCTGAGGGATGCCATTTACCCCTACCCCATGCCATCAAAAAACTAGGTCCCCATAATTTCATATTTAACACTCCCGAACCCTCAAATTCTAGTACTACTGGACACATAGAGCTAAAGAAGAAATTCCCAAAAAAGTATAACAAGGGCTGAATCATATTTAAACCCCCCTGTTTTCCAAGTCTTGTACGTGTGTACTCTCTTTGCTGGATTCAGCCTACTTCCCCATAAAAAAAGAAAGAAAAGGCCCATAATTTTAATATGCATAGTAAATGGAAGTGTAAAAATATGGGAAACATACAAAAGAATGGGAGCTATATATGCTCTAAGCAGATGAACTCTCTTCTTCCAAGATATTTTCCAAGAGAGCCATGATTTAACTTTAAGGTTAGCCTGGTCATATACCACAGTCACGTTTTTCCCTTCAGATTCTCGGAAACCAAAAAACAGACCTAATATCTTAATTTCCTCAGTCATCATAGTGATGGGAAATCCCTCCACAATTTGTGTTGTACCCAAAACTAAGACCTTACTTTTTCCAACATTAATTTTAATACCAGTAGTAGTGTAGACTGACTCCATCATTTGTAATATATGTTATCCAGATTCCAAATCAGCAATTGTAAAAATACAGTCATCAGCATAAGCTGTGAATTTCTGAAATACAACCTCATTTTTATTTACAATAGCTTTAATGTTTGCAGCCCTTTCAATATTCCGAAGTATGGGGCCTAGGCCAAAGACGTACAATAAAGGACTCATCAGGCAGCCCTGTCTAACACCATTTTTTAAGTATATTGGTATACCTAGATGCCCATTAATCAAAGGGGTAACCTGTACTTCAGTGTACAGAGTCTCTATCAATGTCAAAAAAGTTTCTGGAACTCCATAGTGCTGCAATACTGCCCAGATATGCTCCTGCTGTACAGAATCAAATGCAGTTTCTTGGTCAATAGTCAGCAAATAACCATCTAAATTCATGTTTAGGCTTTGTTCCACTACCTCTCTAATAAAAATTAATTTCTGTATAACATTTCTACCAGGGATTGTGCAAGTTTGTGTAGAAATTATAACATGTTTTGCAATTTTCACTAAACGATTAGTCAGAATTTTGGTCAAAATTTTATAATCAGAGTTTAGCAAACTTAGAGGCCTCTAATTTTTAATTTCCTGTTGATCCCCCTTTTTATAAAGAAAAGACATGACACCTTCTTTCATGCTTGGTACTAGCCTATTCTCTTTCCATATAGCTGTAAACAAAATCTATAACCAAGGGGCCAACACATCACTATAGCATTTATAGAAATCATTAGATATACCATCTATCCCTAGAGTGGTTTGGTGCATTAGCTTAGTAATGGAGTTTCTAATTTTTGAAATCAAAAAAGGAGCTAATAAACCTTGCACTTCTTCTGTACCTAATTGTGGAATGTCCAATTCTTTAACAAATAAATCCGGATAACCCACCCTGTCCTTTTGAAAAGTAGCTCTAATATGTTCTTGAATTAATACTAAAAGCCTGTTATTATCTGTTACTATGGTCCCTGAACTATCTTTCAATCCTGTCATTACCAGGCGTTGTACCCCATGCAAGCCTAAATCATATGGATTCACCTGTTGTTTCATACCCCGAGTTTGATATTTTTGTTGTTGGGCAGCCCTATTTTCAGACACTTTCCAATGCATATACATTTTTTCCTTGATGGCTTGCAACTGTAATGTAGCATTATTAGAATCAACCGCCCTGGATAATAGTTGCATGTATTTCACCCTAAGCCCCAAGTATTGGATATAATTACTTTTGGCCCTTTTACTAGAAATACCTATGTAGAGGTGTTTTAGATCTCTGTTAGTATCCTCCCACCAATCAATAGGGATATCATATAGAAATGAAATATCGGCTCTCAACAAAAAAAATAATTTTATAGAATCCTGCATAACTGTCTCCAGTAATACTACTACATTCATCTTCCAGTAACCTCTACCTTTAGGAACCTGCTGCTGAAAATCCAAATCCTGTTTAACAGCCACATGATCTGAAGATTCTAATAGAACAATCCTTACGCCCTGACAAGTAGCCCATTTAGACACAAACCAGAAGCTGATCCTAGTGGACAAATGACCCTTATAAAAAGTAGGAGTTGCAACCTGCTGTAGTAAGTCATAAGCATCACATAAATTATTGATTTTTAATATTGTAAGTAAAGAATTAGTGTCACTATACAATTTGGTAGTAACCCTCCCCCAGTCCCTTTTTGATAGGACACAATTAAAGTCACCTTCCCATACTACTAATTTAGAGGTGTGTAAGTAAGGTTCCACTCTCCTAAAAAGAGAAGACCTATCTGCTTTTAATTGAGGAGCATAGATATTAATAATTCTGTATGTCTCATTACCCAAGACTACGTCCATTACCATGGCTCTCCCAGGCTGAACATCAAAGAGATGTAATACTTGTACCTGCACATCCAAAAATATAAACTCTAATCCTGAACAAGGTTCTTCACCTAATGACTAAACCAAGACACCCCAGCACCAGTCCCTTTGTGTGTCTCTCACCTGTATTAATGAAGGTAATCTAGTATCTTGCAGCAAAATCACATTACCTTTCCCTTCCCTAATACTAGCAAAGGTGACCCATCTTTTTTCCAAGGACTTAATGCTATTCACATTAATTGTGCAGAGAGAAATTATGTCAGACATGAGAAATTAGAGGGGGAGAGAGAAAAAAAATTGTAACAAAACAGAATATGTTAAATAATTAACCACAGTCATCTTCACTTTTTTTTTTTTTATGCTTTCTGGGTTTGGGCTTTTCCACAGATCCACCTTCAATGTTAACATCCACCTGTGAAGAGGCAATGGATGATAAATCCGAGTCATGTCTTTCTTCTTCTCCACCTTGCTCAAATAATAATACATAAGAGTTATGTACTGGTAAACCTTTGCCTCATTTGGGGAATCCATAGGGAGCTTTCCTGCCTTTGATCTAGTGACTCTCTGAAAAGTTTCATCATGTTGAACTATAGGGGGAGGCATAGGGATGTCCCCTATTTCTACCTCCATATGCTGTACAGAGTTTGCACTTATGGTATCCTGCTCACAAGGTTCAATCACAACTTGGACAGGGGATCACCTAATGCAGTGGGATCCTCTGTGACCAAGGAGTTTTCAGCTTCTTCAATGACAGTTGCAGGTCCCATTTCAGTAAACTGAGGCTACAGTAACTCTTTATCCTGAATGATGCTCACTATGAGAGCAGCTTTATGGGGTTGAGGTGCTCTGGGGGCATTGAATCCCTATGTGGATTTGTATGTAATAATTCCAATATGCGTAACTTCTCCTTTTGTGCTGTAGTTACACATGCACCTTGTTCAGCATGAATAGCTAGGTCTCTGCTATTATGAGAAGCCCAGGAACAGTTCCAAAAACTGTGTCCCTGCTCATCACATAAGTTACATCTCAAAGGTTGTTGACACTGAGCCCCGAAGTGCCCCACTTCACCACAAAGGCCACATTTCTGTTTATCACAGGCATTGCTTAGATGACCAACATCCCCACATTTGAAACACACTCTGGGCTGCCCCGGGTAAAAAATCACCCCCCCGGTCATGCCCCAGAAAGAAACAATTGGGCAAGTGTTTGGTCAGACCTTGTTCTAAGTTTAGTATTACCTGGTATTTCCATCCTCCAGTCCATAATTGTTCATCAACCAGGATAGGTTCTAGATATCCTTTTACTGTGCAACGTTGTTGCAACCAGTAAGTGATATCAGCCACATTTACCCCTTCATTTTGAATTAAAGCAGTTATTTTCTTTGTTAGGAGTTTGGTCAAGGGAATAGCTAAAAAGGGTTTCCATAAGGGAGAAAGCTTTAATAACTGGTATTGTTTCCAGAAGCATTCTAGTCCAGCAGGGTGTTTAAAAACTTATATCAAATGCCAAATCCCCTGGTATTTGTATTTATTTATATTTATTATTTTATTGAAAATGTTTCACCAGGAAAGGCACACTGAGCAAAAAGATGCTCGTCTCACAGTGTGACCTTGGGGGGGTACCTGGGAGGATGGTATACATACAGCAGTCAATAGGTTGAGCTTGGAATGGAGCAATATAACAATTGTTACATAATTGAGTGAGATTACTTACGAACTTGTTACATGAGGAGTACAGTACATAACATGAGCCTCAAGGAAAGTGGCATACATAATTGAGTACACATCTAGGACTATACATGATTAAATAAGCGCCAGTAACAGAGATTTAACTGAAGCAAGAAACACCAAGTTGGCAGCTGGAAATGGAAGTAGGAGATTGGGGTAAAGGAAAGGTGGCAGGGCTGTAAAGTAAACACTAGGGGTATTTAGGGAGGAGGGAGGTTAATTTAGGGAAGGGGTGGGGGAATGAGACAGTAAGTGCATTGGTTGTATAGGGCAATGTATAAGCCAGACAATTAGGTGAAGGCTGAGCTGCTGGTCAGGCATGTAAGGAGGCGGGGATCGGGGGGTGAAGCAAATCCATCAAGGGGGGTGGGAGGTCAGGGGCAGGTACAATGAGGTACAAGAAAGTTAGTGAGTGCATAGGATAGAGAGTGTTTGGATGAGGAATGATGGAGTTGGGCTTTCAGGCTATTCCAGAGTTTAGGAAAGAGGTAAGAGAAAGCCAATTGGCCTGCGGAGGTCCTTCGGTGAGGGATTGCTAATAGCCTGGAATCAGTAGACCTGAGGGCGAGGGTGAGAGCGGGGGGTAGGGGGGAAGATAGGGAGGATACGAGGTAGGGAGGAAGGGAACTGAGCCAAAAGTTAGAAACAAATTTAGCACTGTGAAGTAAGCGTTGGTTATTCAGGGAAGGAAGGGCCAGTGAATGGAAGAGCTCACAGTGATGGGTGCGGGGGGGGGCATCGAGGGCAAAGCGGCAGAAAACATTGAAGAGGGGATCCAGTCTGGCTAAGGTGGATTTAGAGGCAGAGCTGTAAACAACATCGCAGTGATCGAAGGACGGTGGAATCATTTTCTGGACTATTTCGCATCTCACAGGGAGCGGGAGACTTGCGTGGTTTCTATAGAGCGCACCAAGCTTTGGGTGCAGTTTTGATAGGATGGCGTCCACGTGTATGGAAAAGGAGAGGTGGCGATCAAGCCAGACCCCCAGGTACCTAAAGGAGGGCATGTCTTCAAAGATGGTGTTATTTAGGGTATGGAAGATCGGGGGGATGTAAGTCTGGATAGTCTCTGTCTAGTGCCGAAAGACATAGAGACAATTTTCTTGGCATTTAAGGAGAGTTGGTTGGAGTTGAACCAGTGTTGTACTTTGTTGAAGTCAGTCTGAAGATTAGAGGTGACTTCTTCATAGGAACAGCCTGAAGTAAAGAGGACTGTGTCATCAGAGTACATGTGTATTGCAGTAGTGGAGCAAGAGTTAGGCAGAACATTTAGTAGGATGGAGAAGAGGATGGGGCCTAGAACTGAGCCCTGGGGAACGCCGGTGGTAATAGTCAGCTATTTTAGTGGATTGAGTTCTGTTTTGAAGGTAGGCACTGAACCAGTTTGTGGTGGACGCTGCTAACCCAGCCCCTGATAGGCAGGATAGTAGGAGGGAGTGGGATACTGTATCGAATGCTTTGGCTAGGTCGATGAAAATAGCGGCAGTAATTTGTCCTTTGTCCATCCTGGAGAGGATGGAATCAGTGAGTCTTAGTAGTGAGGTGGTGGTAGAGTGTTTTTTTCTGAAACTGGACTGGAATGGAGTGAAGAAGTTAGTTTCTGAGAGAAAGTGGGAGAGTTGAGATAGTACTAGGTGTTCCTGGAGTTTGGTGAGAGTGGGGAGGAGGGAGATAGGACAGTAGTTAGTTACGGAGGTAGGGTCACCTCCTTTTGGAACAGGAAGGACAGGGGCATGCTTCCACTCAGTGGGGAGAGACTCGGTGATGAAAGAAAGATTTAGCAGGGCTGTGAGGGGAGTAGCGATAGCAGGGGCAGATAGGAAGAGGAGTGTGTTGTCGAGACCATCGGGGTTTACCTTTGGTGGGATTCAGGGCGTGAAGGGCATCTAGGGTTTCGATGGCAGAGATGTGTCTGAAGGAAAAGGAGTTCTGACCAGGTGGTAGGGGGGGTAGCTGTCTGGGGAGTGGGTATGGTTACAGGAGGACGGGCATCTAGGAGGGTCGTAACACAGGTAATGAAGTAGAAATTAAACTCAGAGGCTACTTTAAGGGGGTCAGAGAGTAGGGTCCCATGGGCACAGAAGAGAGGTGGGGATTTGATGTTTGGGGGGAGAAAAGGGAGTTGATGACTTTCCAGAATTTATAAGGCCTCCCGAGATTTGCATTTAGGGTGTTGTTAAAATATTCAGCCTTAGCTAAGCAGATGGCCTTTGTGCACTTGTTGTGGAGCATGCGGTTCAAGTTCAAGTTCAAGTTTATTGCAGGAAAGACTCCGTTGAGCAAGTTCATTCACAAGGAGGTCCTGAGGCACATACACATACAGTCACAATTACATAGACAGGAGATATAAAATGTAGAACAACAAAGAAAAAAATATATAATACAAGAGGTACACAAAATAGAAGTCCTTATGCTATATATGCAGTACGGTAGGGTAGGTGAGATTGTCACCTGGGAGGAGCGTGGATTTGTAAGTGCACCAGGCCTTGTCTCAGGTTTGTTGGCAAGCTATCAGCTCGGGCGATATCCAGAGAAGGTGAGACCCCCGGACTCTAGCACAGCTCAGGGGGGTGTGTTTGTCCCAGGCAGTAAGGAAGGTGTTCCGGAAGTGTGTAAGGGCAGCGTCCATGTTAGAGCTGCTTAAAATCGGGTCCCAGTTTGAGAGAGCTAGTTCTTCCAGGAGAGGGGAGAGGTTTAGGGATTTTTATGACCGTTGGAATATAAATTTGGGAGGGGATTTAACTCTATGGATTTTGCGGACCAAGTAGATTAGGTGGTGGTCGCTAATGGAGTCAGGAAGGATGCCAGAGCTGATGACGCAGTGTGAGTGGCAGGTAAGCGCCCAGTCAAGAAGGGAGTGGTTTCCAGTCTTATGGTTTGACCATGTAGGTTCCATAATGGTTTGGGTAAGGTTGAGGTCAGATATCTCGGTTCGGGTTCTGTTAAAAGTGGGGGCTAACCAGTTGGGGTTAAAGTCACCCATACTGTAACATATAGTTCACCCGACTGGGCAAGAGACATGAGTTGGCAAAGAATGTTGGTGACTGTTGTGGTTGGAGTGCCAGGGCAGCAATAAATACCAGCCAAAAAGATGGGTGAAGAGGAGGCAGGGGTCAATTTAACCATAAGCAGCTCATAAGCTTTGGGTTCAGCTTTTGAAAGTAAGACCGAAAAGTAAAGGGCTGAGCTGGTGTAGATAGCCACCCTTCCTCCTCTGGTGGGCCGGTCTTGCTGAGTGATGATGAACCCTGGAACAGTGATGGTATGGTCTGGGAGGTTAGGGTTTAGCCACGTTTTGGATAGGATGATTATGTCAGGGGCATGGTGGGTGGCTAGAACCTGGAGCAGATCGAGCTTGGGGGCCTAGGCTATGAATGTTTAGATGGAGTAGGCGTAAACCTCGGGGAAGGTAACCAGAGTGAGTGTCAGTGGTGGCCATGGTTAAGGGGTTTGGCAGGGACTAGCCGGGACCAGGAGTTGGTGATGGGCTGGGATTGGGGTGTATATCCCCTGCAGCCAATAGTAGTAGTAGGGCGAGGGTTAGGTGGTGGCGTAGCATGTGGAGTAGTGAGGATTTGGCCATGCACCGTTTGGGGGAGGTAGCAGGGCAGGCAGTGTGGAGGGCATATACCTCATAAGCGTAGTATTTCATGTTATTCTTTAGCAAGGTTCTCCCCACAAAATGCCTGTCAGAGACATCAGTGGCATTGCCCCTTTACTTTAACCATACAGCGTTCCGTCTCATGGCAGGCTCTGATAATAGCCTGGCATTAGGGGGAAAGAGTTGGTCTCTAACTCTATCATGGCAAATGTTGTGGGTCAATACAGGAGTTTCAGGGCCTAGCTGTACATCAGAGGTGATAGTATCTTGACAAACAGGCAAAGAATCTGCCAAGGCTTCCTCGGAAACAATCACAGGAGAATCTGGTATATTCGGTACAGAAACATCACCCTCCATATTTTTTATAGCGAATAATATATAATTCGAAGTATTTGACTGAGTGACTGAATTTTATATCAAGGGGTTAGCTGGCCTGGAGTCAGAAGAGAGCCATTGCTCAATTCAGGAGTAGGAGCATTTAAAGGAAGATCAGGATGAGAGTCTGCATCACCCTTTCTGGGGAAATTAGCACTCCATCCAGTCCCTGAAACATTTTTCACCCGCCTAGCTGCTGTTAGTGCAGCGGAAACCCATTCTGCAGAACCAGAGGAAGACTCTGTTAAGAGCTTTTTAGAAGTAGGTTTAGCATTACCCAGGGATTTCATATCAGAATGCGAGGGCTGTGAGCATACTTTTTGACTCTTTCCTGCTCCCTCCTTGCTACTTGACTTTTTTCTCCCTCTCGTGGAAACCCCTATGGAAAAGGTTATCGGGGGCAAATGGGTAGATTCTTCATCATTAATTACTTTTCCTGAAGATACTTTACATTGCTGTAGGCCTTTATCAGCTGTCTGTGGAGACCTGTCAGTGTTAGATGGCTGTGTATTACTCCGATCATCATCTTCTGGAGAAAAAGCTGTAACAACCTCCGGTATCTATGCGGTAATTAAGCCAGGAGAAACATTAGTTAAATCAGATATTGGCAGGTCTTCTGCCTCTTTTAAACTGTCTATGCATACATCAGCTTTTGCTTTACTCACAACCATTTCCGGATTCCAAGCTATGCGTAGCTCCTCCTGCTTTCTCAATTCTTCTTGCAACTGCGACATGGTCTCCGCATAGCACTGTTCTGCCAATTCCATTCACAGCCATATATCTGCCACATAATCCTTTAAGACAGTCTCTTGATTTGGTGTCTGTGCTCCGGTTCCTGTCTCAGGAATATCCTGTGGGTCTGAAGTTAAGATCTCCATATTATCCATGGCTAGCACGTACAAATCCTCCATAACCGGATCAACATCCATTGTAGCATCCAGAATAGGGAGGGCCGAGGAGTAGACTCACTCCTCAGCCACCCGCACTTCCTGTTCCGTTGAAAGCTCACACGCTCTGTCCACTATTCCATAGCTTTGCAGCACCCTCTAGCAATCAGAGTAGAGGAATTTTTTTATTGAAAACTTTAAACACATTAAACCAAAAGAGTATGACATCATACAAAAACATAATGAAATAAATCAGAAACAAAGGAAATAAGTGTTACAACATACATGAAAACATTTTACAAAAAAACCCTATCCTATTCCTATCAAAAAGGAGTAGGGAAAATTGATTAACAACCATCATTACAGAATACAACATTATAATAAAGAAAACCAGGATTATAAACACATTCCAGTATATGTCCCCTCACCATACTAATGGAGGAAAACCTAAAAGGAAAAAACAAGCAGAATTTTATTGTATCATACAAAAGCATAAATTAAAAAGAACCTATACGAGCAGTACATCATTATAGATCCCACTTAAACTAAAAAACAACACATACCATACATCCCACCTCCTTCAAAAAACTTATATAAAAGAAGTACCAGAATCAACCGGTGTCCAGCCAAGACATATGTCTCCACCATGACTTAAAAAGATCAGGTGAGGCTGTATTGTGCTCATAATCCCTCCATCTCAAGATCTCTCTCTGAACTACAGAGAACACGTGAGCACTAGATACTAACTGCTGTCTTAAAGTCAATGCACAGCAAACTTGCCATAATTGGAATTTAACATATCCCATAAATAATAGTAGAGTCCCAGAATCAAACTGAACCCATGCACCTGGTAAAACATTTCTAACCCACACATCAGGATCCACCACCTGAAAAGGCCCAGAGGCCCAATATTGATGGAAATGGAACCAAAATTGTACAGCATAAGGACAGTCTATAAACAAATGTTGCATAGTCTCAATTGCCCCACAACAAGTAGTAACTCTAGGACATGTTCATTCCACTACACCCTTATGCTTCATGTTCCCTTTTACCCCCAATTTTTGATGAGTACAAAGCCATACAAAATCCCACATAAAGGCTGGTATCCAAGAACAATGTAGAAAACTTGTCATAGTCTTTATCTCAGCTGTGGGAAGTACCATAAACCAAGGGTCCTCATGAAACCAGGTTATCAGCAACCATTCACACACCGTTTTCCGAGAACCAATAGTTAAGTAATGATAAGGCAGTTCCCATAGTTTAATTTTACCCACCACATCCTTCCAATAATGTGCCAAAAAGGAGATTTTCACTTGTTTAGATAGATAGCCTAGAGAGGCTCATTGCGTTAATAGGGGTCCAAACTCATCCATTACCCATGGGCTCCATAATCTTAATTTATTATGAATCAGCGGGACAACATTATGAAAAAGAAAGGTAACATGGAAAAAAATTATCGGATTAACCATACTAGGTCCCCACGGGTTACAGGTAAATAGGTAATACTCTCTTTATAGGATTTAAATGACTCCTCCAGAGGCACTGGAAAAAAACACTATACACAGAGGTTTCCAGTGCCTTTGGAATGGGGAAAACTGCTGATAGAAATAAAAACAGTGGCAACAAGTGTGATTTTATCATATATATCCTTTTATGTTTGGACATACGCCAGGTATTCCACTTTGTTACCAACCCTAGTGCAGCACAGAGTTTCTCGTCCCAATTATAAAACTAGGGGTTAGGATTGCCAAAAAAGATACCCAAAATTCTAATATAAGAGGTAATTCCTGGGAAGTGCCATATCGAAGTCCATACTGCACCCTCACAACCTATTGGTCAAATACTACATTTCTGGCAGTTAATAAGAGAACCAGTTACTTCCGAAAAATGTCTCAGTTCTCCCTGGGCCAAAACTGCTGACATTTTATCTGCTAATATTAGACAAAGATCATCTGCATAAGCAACTGTTTTTATCTGTGGGTCTACACTACTCACAGAGAGACCCATGATATCATCCTGTTTATTCAATCTATATAGCAAGGGATCCAAAGACAATAAATATAAGAGATGGCTCAGAGGACATCCCTGCCGCACCCCTCTACCAACTAAAATCTTAACCCCTATCCATCCGTTCATACCAGGTAATAAGCAAATGTTATTATAGCAGATTTTTAATCACAAAATAAACTTTTCCGGAAACCCGTAACTGGAGATAACTGCCCACATATAGGTATATTCAACCCTATCAAAAGCCTTGGATTGATCTAGACTGACCAAATGCCCCTAATAATTCCTGGGTAGTACCTTTATTCAAAATTTCTCTAATAAGAATTAGGGCATCCTGTATCTTTCGTGAGGGTACCCCACTAAACTGTGTGGGATGAATTATAACATCCAGTGCTTTTACCAATCTATTCCCTATTATCTTCATCAGGATTTTACTACCGGTGTTTAACAAGGTAATTGGTTGCCAGTTCTTTAAATCTTCCTTGTTCCTGTCCTTAAATAAAAGAACTAAAACTCCTTCATACATGCTAAGTGGTAAACTTCCTGTAAGGAGAGCACTATTCAACACCGTCACCAATTCTTACCCTAGCACTTCCCAGATTACGTTATAGATGGCATGTGATAAGCCATCAGACCCTGGGGATGTCCCTTTAGAAAGGGACCAAATAACTTGCTTAAGTTCTGTACCAGAGATAGCTGTAACTAAACTATGATCACACTCCTCTGAAATATGAGGGAGGTCACAGCCCTTTAACCAGTAGGACATTACATCCTCAGGCAAATTAGCACTTGTAAAAACATTCATAAAATACCTACCAATTTCAGTCAATATGGCAGAGTTGTCTGTTTTCAAAGTACCATTAGGCAACCAAAAGGTGTCCATAATTCTCTGCTCCTGAACCTGAGCCAGGGTATCAAAAGGAATGGTATGAGATTTTTTCCCAAAAAACTGATACCGTTCTTGTTTGACCAGCCCCTGCATCATTTCTTTTTGTAAAACTGTTAATCTATTTTTTAGAATCTTAATAGCACCAATATCCCCTTTGCCCCTCTCATAGTGTTGAGCAACTAGAAACCTCAGCTGTGCCCTTAAATTCCACAAGGTATGCCATTTAAAGGAGCCATTAAGCCTTCCTACAGACTGAAAATAAGAACGAAAATCACATTTAGAGTCCTCCCACCATTGATTTTTATCTTCATAAAGAAAAAACACAGATTTACTAGCTTTCATAACATGTTGAAAACCTTCCTGTACCATAGGTAAATCTAATAAAGAAATATTTAGCTTCCAGAACCCTGGACCCCGTCTTTGTTCAGGTACATTTCCTACTGTCAAAACCAACATTCGGTGATCAAAAGTTGCTACATCGATTACTACGGCCTTTTGAATACAAAATCAGGCTGAAATAAAAATAAATAATCAATCCACAATGTATGAGGGCCACAGGCATATGTATGGGGAGCCCTTGCACCACCATACCCGAACACCTCAATGAGACCTACATCCGAAATAACCTTCAATAAACAGGAGACATCACAATATTGTTTTTTCCCCAATACATTACTTCCAATCTGAGGGAAGGTACAATTAAAATCACCCCCCAAAAATGACCGGCATACTTGTAAATAAAAAAGGTTGTATGGCACGAAAAAGCCTTACCCTGTCATATTTTAATTGGGATGCATATATGTTCACTAGCCTCATGGGGAAATTCTTCCATACAATGTCTAACAATAAAGCCCACCCCTCTAGAATTCTAAATGCCAAATTATTTTAACCAGTGAAAAAAAAAACAAATCCCAACCCTGGAACACTGCTCAGACCCCTGAGACCAATAACTAGCCCCCCATAACCAACCTCCAGAGGCTGCATCCAGAAGACATGGGGAATGCAGATGAATGTTCAGAAAGAAAACACAATCCAAATCAGATCTCAAAAAAAGCCCATATGTAGCCAGTCTTTTTAAACTCAGACTGGATGCTGTTCACATTCAACGATGCAATTTGGAACTGATACCGGGAAGTAGTCATAACAACCTAAACCCAGAGACGGATGTACCTCACTTTACTTTGCTAGAGGCTTGGATAATCCTGCCACTAGCTTTAGACCCTGGGGTACCAACTAACAATCCACCTGGATCCAACAAATCCCCACCCAGAGGCTGACTACCTTCCACTACAGTATTTTCTGTTTCCTGATCAGATAAAACTTCCCATAGAACCTCATTATTATTTATATCCTCCAAGGGTTCTGTTGTTTTTTTTGAAACCTTTGGCCTAGAACCCTTTCCTCTCTTGGGACGAACCACTACAAAATCTTGGGAACTAGGTAAAGGATCTGATGGAAAGAGGGGCCCATCCATACCTATCTGTGAAGCTGACTGAGCTGGAAAACCCCCAGGCAAGATATCTGATGAAATGGGGGGTCCACCTTCAAGTACCTGCTGCATTTGTCTACCACCAGGGGTTTTAGATCCATAAAAGACTGTAGAGGAGATAGCTTCTTTAATACAAAAATCTTGAACCCCAAAATCTGCATTTTCTGTATTTCTGTCCGCCCAAGGACAATCAGTAAAAACGTGACCTACCTCCTCACAAAGATTACATTTAGGGTCTTGAAAGCAATGTGCGCTGACATGACCCAGTTCCCCACAATGAGTACATTTCAACACCTCACATGTTGTCCTAATGTGCCTGGTAGACCCACATTTAAAACACATCCTAGGTTGCCCAGGGTAAAATAAAAAACCTTTATCACTACCTATAAAAAAATAATTAGGCAAATGAATAACATCATGATCAGTTTGGTGTAATTTACTTTTAAACTTCCAACCCCCAGTCCAAAAATCCTTCATCATCCATAATGGGGGAGGGATTCCCCTGAATAGTACACCGCTTTTCCAGCCAGTATACCACATCAGTTATATTTACCCCTTCATTACGAAAAAGAATAGTAATAACCCGAAAGGGTTGTTTAGTTAAGGGTATTACAATAAAGTCTACCCATAGTGGGTTGGTTTCTAAATTAGAAAATCTACACCAGAATTTTTCCAGCAAAGCTGGAGTCTTGAAACTAATGTCAAAAGTACTTTCTCCTGGTGCATGAATTAAAGCATAGACCTCTGAAAGGGAAAAACCCAGAGACTGTTTAAGTAAAACTTTCCCCACATTAAATTGATCTGGTGTCAGCTCCTTATGACCCACATATCGTAATCTCACTGCATTCTTATGTTTTGCCAAACTGATGGTTTTATGAAAGTGACTTGCATAGGTTGGGGGGGGGGGTCCTCTATCAGAAACCGCCCTTCCATCTGGAGAAGAAACCCTCTGTTCAGTTTGTGGAAGCTCCAGTTCTACCCCTTCCCCCTGCTGCAGCTTCGAGTCCCCAGAGCAAACAGTACCTGGAAAAACTAGAGACCTTCCTGAATCCAAAGTTGGAGAAACTGATGGATTTTCTGATCCAACCGGCCAACAAACTGGGTCTGGTTTCCATACTCCACAGGAGGGGGACGTCCATCCTGCTGAAAGGAGCGCTTTCTCTGGCGACCATCCGACGTCATCTTCCTCACTCCAGTCACATTGTGGGGGCCCTTCTTCCTGACCAGGAAGTGGAGTTACAGGCTCTGAAGAAGCCAAAATCTTCATAGGACCCAAAGAGGTGTCCGACATCGGGGAAGCTGCTGAACGTTTCCTTTTACAGTCATCATCATGCAGTACCAGCACAGTATCTAGTTGCTGATTAATTCTCCCTAATTCTTCTTCCAAACACTGTTTTTATTTTCCAAATTAAGCATTTTTCCTGGTTCCATGCTAGCAATACCTTCGCGGGCAATAAGCTAGCCACCCCTCGGGTGCTCCCCAGCCACCGCTTCTGTATTTCCGGATACCTCTGCTGTTACATCCATGCTTATCAGCTCCACAGATTCTTCCTCCAACAACCTCTCCCTTCCAGCCTCAGCCATAAACTGATTCTCCACGCAATGTCAGGGCCCCCTACTGACAAGAGTAGGGGAATTTTTTATTGAAATCAAAACAAAGTCATAACAAAGTATATGCAAATCAGTCTGATATCATGCATAGCCATGAAAAGGAGAAAAGAAACCAACAAAAATACGTATTAATATATACAACCATCAAAGAAAAATGTCAAATCCCATCACTTCCCCCTCCCCATTGTAAATATAGTTTATAGTAAAATAACAAAATCGATTCGGAACAAAACCTGTAACATTTCACACTTTACGGAGAAACCGCTAATCCCAGCAAAAGAATATTCCAATCATACAAATTCAAAGATATTGTCTAATACAGAAGTGTAGTTCTATCTGACAGAATGTCATGGTAAAGCAATATACATATCAAGGTATAAAGTTATAATCCCTCCATAATTCTCCCCAATCTACACTATTGAAACTCATTTTCTCATTCATCTTTAATCGAACCAAATCATGATAAACCATAAAAAACAAATCAATCACTAATATGTTTTGTTGTTGCAACACTAGCCAACACCTTGAAATCCAAATCCAATAAAGAAAAAATATGTGTATGATTTGTAGAGTACTAACTGAACCACCTGTCATCCCTTTATGAGAAAACCCAAAGTATAAAAGATCCTCAGAGGGTGGAACTAGTATTCTATACTTCCAACGGTTTTTAGCCACATCCCAGAATTCCTGCGCATAAGGACATTGGAAATACAAATGTTCCATTGTCTCTGAAAGAAATTCACAACTTTCCCTTGGGCAATAATGGTCCTGCAGCGGTTTATGTTTTTGGTTATTGCGTACATTCATTTTTAAATGTAACCCTAACCAAGCAGAATCCCACATATGAAATGGAATATGCACATTCGTTATATAATTAGAAATACCATCTTGAATCTGAGGGGGCTTGTCTGCAAAGGGATTTTCAGAAAAAAAATCATATAAAATCTTCGAATACATCATTTTCTGAGTGTGTTGTAAGACCGTATCCCATTTAACATCCCATTGCTGAATTTTATCAAAAACCTCAGTCCATTCTTTGTTTAGTCTAGGGTTTCTCTAGTTTTTATGGACAACATGATTCATTTGCCATTCTTTCAAAACAACATGTAGTTTAGTAGTAACCAAGGGAATCCAAAGAAAAACTTGAGACTTCAGAATTGGTAACATATTAGTATACAAAAAAAACGAAAAGAAAAATAAAAGAGGATTGAGCATGTTCAGTCCTCTTGATTTAATATCCAAATATAATACATTCCGTTTGATTGGGTTTAGGCGACTCCCCCATATCCCTAAAAAAAATCACATAACTGCTGTTTCCAAACATTTGGGTAATAGGTAAACATTGCTTAAATATAAAAAAAACTGGGATCAAAAAGTTTTTAAACAAATATACCCTCTTCTTTTTGGATAGTTTCCATTTATTCCAGCTAGCTACTTTCGTATTACCAATTTGCAAAGCTTTGGACCAGTTGAAACCTGCACTATCATCACTCCCAAAGTAGATGTCCAAAATTTTGCATGGGGCTTGGTCTACCATAATCCCACCTGCCGTTTCAGTGGTAGTAGGAAATCCTGACAACTTTAAACAGTGAGATTTGTTTTCATTAATTTTTGCTCCCGTCACTTTACCTATTTCTGTAATTGGGGCACAAGCTGTCTTAATCGAATCACCATCACGCAATATTAAACATAAATCGTCGGCATAGGCCACAACTTTCGATATGCCTCTATGCCATCATATACGCATAACAATCGGGAGATTTATTTAATACCGTAGCATAGGATCTAAAGCTAAAACATATAAGTACGGACTAAGTGGGCATCCTTGATGACTTTAAAATGAGATGTTTAATACCTTGCCAACCATTCTCATATGGAATACTGTAAGCCAATGCATAGCATAATTGAAGCAACTTATAAATAAAGATGGAATCCCAAACCCTGCCAAACATTGCCATAGATAAGGTTGGGAAACTTCATCAAAAGCTTTGGCTTGGTCTAAGCTCACTAAATACCCATCTATAGGATGCAATCCCAACTCCCCTTCCCTGGAGGCCATAATTTCCCTAAGAAATAATAAGACTTCTTTAATATTGCATCCCAGGGTAGAACAAAACTGAGAACTACTAATTAAATCAGGCATCACTAAGGACAATCTATTTCCTAGGAGCTTTGAAAAAATTTTGAAATCCACATTAAGCAAGGTTAAGGGGCGCCAATTCCCGATATTTGCACGATCCCCTTTTTTAAAAAGAAAGATCATCAATCCTTCATACAGTTGGGAGGGTAAATATAGTTCATGAAGAAAAATAGTATGTAACTCTACAAGCTCCGATGCCATAATCTCCCATAAAACCTTGTAGAACTCACTTGGCAAGCCATCTGAGCCTGGAGAAACATTAGATTTAAAAGAGGAAATAACAGATTCAAGCTCTAGTCTTGTAAAATCAGTCATTAACCCCTTTTGCATTCCAACTGGAACCTGGGGAAGATCTGCAGCTTGTAAAATCTGTTCTGCATAATCAGAGTCATTATGCTGTACTCCAAAAGTACGTGTAATATGGGCATCTAAAGTTTGCATAATTTCTGTATTACTTGTAACCAATAAACCAGTAGATGTCCTTAAAGTTGTAAATAACTGATTTTCAAGAAGTTTTTGTCCAGCTAAAAAAGGGTTAGCATAGGCTGACTTACCCTGTGTGCCAAAGGATTGTTCTTTATGTAAGGATTGCAACCTGTTGTATTGGTATTTTGGCATATGTATTTTAATGTTCTTAATATCTTGAGACACATCCATCTCTCCCATTATTTGTACTGACATAAGAGACCTTAGATATTTTATAAGAGTTAAATAGTGTTCATATTGCGTACGAGCCCTAAATTTACCTATCGACTTGAGATAACAAATCAATCACTTTTTCAAATCTACCCACCAATCAGCTATAGAATCATATAAAAAAAGTGTAGATTTTTTATCTTGCACAACAGTATGTAATTCCATCAGCACCCAAGTTTGTAATAATAAGGAAGTGTTTAATTTCCATATCCCAGGACCTTTTTGTCTACTTGGAGGGTTGTCTATTTTAACACCAATCAAACAATGGTCCGAGGATTCCACAGGGTCGTAAAGAAGTTTCTCAAACTGTAAAGTTTTATGGGTAAGTAATCAAGCATTTGTCAATGCCTAATGTTGCTTGCTTCTATGTGCTGTTTAGGTATTTGGAAGTCATTGGAGTGCAAATATTGAAAATTTGCGAACTTACGAGCGTGCGTAGGAACTGCGCAACACATGCTCGTAAAACAGTCATTTTTAGGAATTTTTTCACCAAATTTTCAACATAGCCATTTTAGACCTCTGCTCATGAACAGTGTCACTGTGATTTTGTTAATGTGTCCCATACATTGAGTTTGCACACCGACTGCTCCATTGTGTGCTACATGGGTGGAAACACATTTTGGGCAGGATGTAAAAAATGACAGCTGTACTGCTCATGAGGAGGTGTGGTAAAATGTCAATGTTGAAAGTCTGGAGTGAAAATATTGAAAATTTGTGAACTTACGAGCCTGCATAGGAATTGCGCAACACACGCTCGTAAAACAGTCATTTTTTAGGAATTTTTTCACAAAATTTTCAACATAGCCATTTTAAGACCACTGCTCATGAACAGTGTCACTGTGATTTTCTTAATTTGTCCCTTACATTGATTTCACACACCGACTGCGCCATTCTGCGCTACATGGGCAGAAACACATTTTGGGTGAGATATGAAAAATGACAGCTGTACTGCTCATAAGAAGGTGTAGTAAAATGGCAATGTTGAAAATCTGGAGGAAAATATTGAAATTTCAAGAAACTTACGAGCCTCATGAGGAACTGCATGCAGACGACGATCGAAACAGCCATTTTTGGAATTTTTGCACCAATTTTCAACATGGGGTTTTGTGACCCTTCTCATGAATGATGTCACTGTCATGGTGGTATTCAGGCCCAAAGGGTGATTTAGTGATCACTGCACAGTCACTGCAAAAATCACCCTTCAGGGCCTATAAACCATGACAGTGACATCATTCATGAAGGGGTCCCAAACCCCATGTTGGAAAATTTGGTGCAAAATTCCCAAAAATGCCTGAGATATGCAACAAAGTTGAAACCCCTATCTAGCCCATTATACAGCTTACCGGCATTTCCTCAGTTCACGGTCGGCTTTGAAGAGTGCAGACGTGTTCCCGGTCCACCGAAGATCATCGCGCCAGAGTCTTGAGGTAAGTATGGGGTGAGGGGGGCATGGGGAGGCTGGGTGCGCTGTGGGTGGTGCGGTTGTGGGAGGGGGGTCGGAGACGCCCTGTGGGACCGTTTTTATTTTTCAGGTTAAAAATTAAAAAAAAGACATTGTGGAACCATTTGCCATGCTGGGGTGGGCTCCCAGCATGGCACAAGGATGTTGGGGGGGCGTTCAGCCGACGGGAGATTGGGCACCCTCGTCGGCCTATGGACTGATTGCCTCGCTGGGGTGGGCTCCCAGCATGGCACCTACAACTGGGGGGGAGAGACGCAGCTCAGCTGATGGGGATTGGGCACCCCATTGGCTACACAGTACGTGTGGGGGTGCACATGCCTGCGTGTCAGGGGGGAGCTACGCTTCTAATCTCTGCTCACTGAAGCGTAGCTCCCCCTTTCAACTGTATGCCACTGCATTTTGGAGCGTGTCATAGACAGCTCCAAAATGCATTGGCTTACAGGGGCCGCGCCTGCCAGCTCACTGACTGAATTGGAGGAGGAGGTGACACACCTCCGAAATCTCCGATGATGGCACTATGTTTCTTGCACATGCATGCAAGCAACATAAAAATCAATCCTGGAAGATAAAACACCCTTGAAAAAAGTGGGCCTAGCCTTAGTCTTACCAATGGAATGGGAATCCATCAAACCTGCTGAAGAAATAAGGGATTTCAAAAAACTTTTGTCGCAATATTGCGTACCAGCGTCGGTTTTAGTTTGGAAATTTATATTAAAATCTCCACCAAAAAAAAGTTGCCGACTAGTAAAAGGTAAGGTTGAACCTTTTTCAACAAGTCTATCCATGAAACTTTTGTCTGAGGCCCATACAGTGTAATTAAGTGGCAGGATAAACCTTTTAGAACCACATCCAAAATAAAAACTCTCCCAGGTTCTAGGTCAATCAATCTATGTAAGCGTACCTCTGGAGTAAGAAAACATATACCTACACCACTGCACACTTCATCTCCCATAGACCAATAAGATGATCCCCAATGCCAATCTTTTTTAGCCTGTGAAACTTCATTACATGTATGTAATCTTGTGTCTTGCAAAAGATATACATCATATTGTAAGTTTAAAAATATACTAAATGTAGTCAGTCTTTTTTTCAAAGATTTCAAACTATTAACATTCAACATAGTTATCGTTATTCAAGAGGATTCAGGGAGGGGGTTTAGGACATTTCACACTTGATCTAGTTAAGTGTTTTCTAGAACCAAGTCGAGGAGTTTTAGGGGGAACAGATTTATTTTTTACTATCCCAATAATGTCGCGTGAAGCGATGGGATCTAACAAAGGTTGTGCTTCATCAACCTGATCTCCCCAGGAAGAAAAACTTCAAACCTATTTGCCAAAGGCAATGGAGACAAAGGGGTTACTTTGGCCAGACAAAGGAATTTCTCTAGCTCTATAGATTCCATACTATACTTCCCTGGTTCTTCATCAAGTATTCCTGTTGACATAATGGAATCAGCCAAGGATTCTTGCAATCCATTCTCTGAGGGAGGCTCATTCAATCGGGACAAGGGCTGTAGTCATTGGGGGGAACCTTGAGGGGTCACAAAGGGAGTTTCCTTATCGTCTCGCCTCTCATGTCTGTAAAGGGGATGTAAAGTCTGCAAATCTACATGGGAAGAAAGGGTCTGTTCTTCTTGGGAGGCTGTGAACCGTAAGGGTACCTCTTCCCCTGTGTCTATTCCCAGTAAAAAATTTCAGGACCATTAAATTGTCTTCTAGCTTGTGCTAAATGATACTCTTGATCTGAAGTTTCATCAGTATCCGTTGATGTCCAAGGGCAATCTGCAAAGGAATGAGACTGTTCTTCACATAAATTACAGACAGGTAAAGCTACACAGGTATGTGTAGCGTGACCTAGTATGCCACACCTAAAACATTTTATTTGGTCTCAGGAGGTATTCAAATGGGACAGAGATCCGCATTTGAAACAACTCTTGGGTTGGCCTGCATAAAAAATAATACCCTATCATGTTCTAAATAAAAGAACTGGGCAAATGTTGTATACCCTCTTGGTTTGATGTAATTGAACTCTCACCAACCAACCCCAAAATCCGTTCGTCAATAATTGGTTTGGGTTTGTCATGCAATGAACAGTGTTTCTCTAACCAAAACAGTATATTTGCAATATTTACTCCTTCATTTCTAAAAAGTATCGTAACAATCTTAATTGTGGGTTTCGTAACAGGGATAGCTATAAAATCTTTCCAAATCTCCTGATCCTTAACATCATAGTAGAGTCTCCAGAATTTATCAAGAGAGATAATTGAACAGAAACTAATGTCATAATTGTGATCTCCCGGTGGATGAATTAGAGCATATACTTCAGCCGGAGAGAATTTCATAGAGTCAATGAGTAAGATCCTCCCCACCCATACTGGATCTGGGACCACCAGAGCTTTCCCTTTGTAGCAGAGTCTAACTAAAAATTGACATTTGGCTGCTATGGCAGGTTTGCAAAATAAACCCGCATAAGATTGCGGAGCAGCATTCGTGGGCAAGTCAGTTCCACTCTGTGAACAATCCATCCAAAGAGGAAGAGCAAATTCAGTACCTGGTTTTAAGCTAGGATCCACACAAGACTCTGCTTGCAGTATAGAGGAGTGTTTGTCCATGACACAATCTTCAGGAATAACAGCCAACGTCCTAGTATCTTCTCCCTGAGTTTCAGCGTCTGACGCAGCAGGTATTCCATCCATCTCACCTAGAGGTTGCGCATCCTCAGTGGCACAATCAATAGACTTAGACTGAATAGGGATGTCTTTCACCAAGGGATAATGAATTAATTTAAAATGACTTGTCTGATGTTGTGAAACAACCAGAGAACCTGGGACAGGTATTCCAGGATCAGGTATCCACTTGTTACCTGCCCATAACCATCCGGCTTGACTTAAAGCTGCTCCTGGAGACCATTCCAACGGTTGGCAAAGGTCATTTGTAGATGTTGTAGGTATAGAAATGTCATGCATTTGTTCTTGTTGCATCGTTGATAAATCTTCTGGACCCAAAGGTAAGCATTTATTTCTTTCTTTCAGAGGGCTAGCAATTGAACGTTTACGCTTAGAGCGTTCCGCTTCCAGTTTCTGTCTACACGACTGGTAGTCTTGTTCCGCAACTGAGATTAAGTCCAACAATTGTATCTTTTTTGTTCCAATTCACGTTGTAGTCTGATTTCTTCAGCTTGGGTATCAACATTTCTCAATGGAGTAACCAGTAAAACCATAGCAGTTTGTGACATTACAATGGTCGTATCCATACCATCCGTAGCTGAAGATTGAGAGATAGTAGCTAAAGGTTCAGAGCTCAAAACAGCATGACCGCACTCCTCCACCACCTCCTCCTTACTGAGGTCGTCCATCCCTGCAGACCAATGGACAGCGCCACCCACCTACAGAGTAGGGGAATTTCCCCGTTGTCCTGGCCAAATTTCCCCCCATTCACTAAAAATATCACCAACAGCCTAATCTGGTTCAGGGTCAGTTGGCATTCATCTGTGTTTCCTTCCCCCAGGTCGTGCCTGAAAATAGGCAGGATTTGTCTAGTGCATTTACCCGGTCAACAAAAACTAAATAAAATAATAAATTATCACTACACTGTTAGGACTTTCAGATAGTGTCCAGGGTGTGATCAAGGGTAGAGTGCTGTGAAGTCACTAGCTTCCAGTTTTCTGAATGTATTTCTGTCTAACAATTTGTCCCATATTGTTAGTTCAAGTTCAAGTTCAATTTTATTGCAGGAAAACTCCATTGAGCAAGCTCATTCACAAGGAGGTCCTGTGACATAAACACTTAAAGTACAAACACAGATAGGTAATAACAGTATATACATGAAATACACGTTACATGATACAGGCTGGATATACATACAAGTGTACCACATAGGGTGACCACAGGTGGTAAACATTGATATGAGACAGGAAGCGACTTATAGGTTCGCATACTGATAAATGAAACATGATGACTGGTGTAGTTTGATTTAATCAAATCAAATCAAATCAAATATACAGTATTTTGGCAGCTAGAACAAACAACAGTCTACAACTGATATGGGAGGGAGGAGAGATTTGATAGAGTAGCAGTGGAGCGTAAGCAAAGATAAAGCCAGGAGTAGAAGGGGAAGGGAAAGCAGTTAATAAGACAAATCAATTATACCTTACCAGTGGATAAATATGGCACACATGGGGAAGGAAGAGACTTAATGACAGTTACAGGTGTCTTTTATTTTGGCTGAACTTAACGATTTGTAGAAGTTTATTGAAACTGTGCTAGTTAGTTTCAGTACGGTTTGTAATTGGTCCCAAATGGAGGGAGGGCATATGCAATAGCACGTTTACCAAAGGAAGTCCTCCTGGTATGTCAAGCATAATAAAGTCAGATTTTCTTAACTAGTATGCACTATGTGAGATACTAATAAGAGAAGAGATAGCTTGGCAATTTCTTCAGGGAGCAGTTTAAGAGTCCATAGCTCCAGCACAGCAGGCGTCTAGCAGTGATGTCCAACCAACAGAAGGTATATAAGTCACAGTGGTGCTTAACGTAAGGGAGTTGGTAATGAACCGTAACGCACAGTGATAAAGGATGTCCAGTTTACTTAGATTTGCAAGAGTGGTGGAGGAATAGATTACACGCCATAGTCGAGTAGGGGAGAAAAGTGGCCTGTACAAGCTTGTTTCGAGCTTCAAGGGGGAAAAGGGGCCTATTTCTGTAGAAGAAACCTAACCTTGCTTTTAACCTTCTAGAGACATCTTCGATGTGGTCACTGAAAGATAATTTATTGTCAATCCAGATACCTAGATATTTAAATTTGGTTACAACTTCCAGAGGCTCGTTTAGCGTGGTAACAATGAAGTCTTGGGCAAGAGTATTGGGGGGGCCTGAGACAGCACTGCGGGAGAATATCATCACTTTAGTCTTCTTGGCATTGAGCAGAAGCTTTGCCTTTATTAAATTATGCTCAAGTTGTGCAAAGTCCGCTTGAAGCACTCCCTTGACTTCAGATAACGATGAGCCAGAAGTATACAACACAGTATCATCTGCAAAAAAGTGCAGATTGGACGTAGATATGTTAGCATCTAAATCATTGATGTACAGAGAAAACAAGATAGGGCCTAAGATGGATCCTTGGGGGACTCCTCTTGCAACTGGCAAGGCAGCAGAAAAAAAGCCTTCCACCTTTACTTTTTGGAATCTTCCAGTTAGGTAGCTAGAGAACCACTGGGTGGTATGGTATGTGGCACCCAACTTTGCAAGGCAATTGACTAATAGTTTGTGATCAACAGTATCAAAATCTTTGCTGAGGTCCAAAAAGACTGCACCAGTTACCTTCTTAGCATCTATAGCAGAGATCCAATCATTGGTTACTTTTGCTAGTGCAGTGATTGTGCTATGATTAGCCGGCAGCCAGATTGAGCTGGGTTAATGGAGAGAAGGTTTCAAGTGAGATTTTAACTGAATATGGATCAGTTTTTCGAGAACTTTAGAAAGGATAGGCAATATGGAGATAGGCCTATAGTTGTTTACATCACATGGGTCACCAGATTTAAATAGAGGGAGGATATGTGCTGATTTCCAGCAGGACGGCACAGCAGCAGATGTAATGGAAAGATTGAAGATGTGGAGAATTGGGGCAGTGAGATGGGCATAGCCTGACCTTAGGAAAAAGGGTTCCAAGCCATCGTCCCCTGCACTTTTTTTGGTGTCTAAGTTAAGAAGAGAATCTTCTACTTTTTATAAGTTATCTCGCTGCAGTTGGAAGGGACTGGGTGCAGGATTAGATGTGGCGGGAGGGGTATGCTGGCTCACCGCAGCACCAGCATAAGGTGACGAGTCAAAAGCTAATCCAGCTGTGGCAAAGTGGGAGTTAAGTTCCTCCAGGATTAGGGACTTGTTTTCCACAATCTTGCCACTTGCGACTATCTTTGTTGGGACAGAGGGGGCCATGGGCCGTCCTTCTATAGCTTTGATAGTCTTCCATATTTTATGAGGGTTACCTTTATCTTGTTCGAGAGTAGAAATATAATAGTTAGCTTTAGCAGAGCGAAGTTTTTTCACACAGTTATTCCTGGCTGTTCTAAAGGCCTGCCAATCCGAAGATTCTTTGGAATGTCTAGCTTTAGCCCAGAGCTTATCTCGAGCTATAAGGGCTGCCTTGAGATCCGAGGTGAACCAGGGATTGGATTTGTTCCTACCCTTACTTTGATGAAAGGGGCATGCTTATTTATTATTGTAGTGAGTTTGTCATTAGGATGCAAGCTGCCTTGTTGACATCTTTGCTAGGTAAAGATCTTGCCATCTGATCATGCTCAGGTCAGATGGGAAGTTTACTGCACTGAATTTGCAAAAGGATCTTTTGTTATAAAGATGGGTTGCGGCTGGGCCTTAATTTGAGATCTTATGCAAGCAACAATTCCATGATCGCTCATGTCATTGTGAAACACTGCCAAATGAGATATTTTGTGTGGATGGGTGGTTAGTACCACATCTAGAATGGAACTGTTGGCAGTATTTAGAGTGTTGTTCCTAGTAGGTTCTCTGACTAATTGCCCAAGACCTAGCTCATCACAAAGGGATTTGAGGCCATGCGATCTAGGTGACAGCCAGTCCATATTTAGATCTCCTAGAAATATTGTTTCAGTTTTTGCATCTACGAACATGGATTTCAAAAGATTAAGGACTTCATCACCACCAGACGGGGGTCTATAGCCACCTAGGAGTGATACATTCCAAGGAGGGGAGATGAAGGCTCATCGAAACTAACTCAAATTCCTTGGCTAGAGATTTGCAACTAATATTGGTGACCAAGTACTTAGATTTGGCATAGATAACCACACCCCCGCCTCTAGACTCTCTATCTGCTCTAAATAAATTGTAGTCCTGCAGTGATATTTGTTGATCAGTGTTCGTCTTTTTTAACCATGACTCAGTAATTATGATAAGGTCTGGGTTAACGTGTGCAGCCCAGGCTTGCAGCTGTACAAGTTTTTTAGGCAGGCTTAAAATGTTGACCATCATCATTTTGAGACCTGTGGCCTCAGCAAAATCGATAGGTGAGGTAAGTTGTAGGGGGCCAGGGTTGAGCTCCACATTTCCTGAGCAGAGAAGAAGCAGAAGTATAACTTTCTTTAAGGAGCTTATAAGAATGGAGACTGCTTTTTTATTTCTTTGCGGCAACCCATATCGTGCTGCGCAAGAGGCGGCGCCACTGTAATGACAGTTGATTGTGATCAATGTAAGTGCTTGGGTAGACATAGGTGAGGACAGTAGCAAAGGGGTGCAGGCTAACCTGGGGGAATAGGCTAAAAGGGGAGAGGAGAATGACAGAGTGTCCTCACGGTAGACTGTTATAACATTAGGTATTGATAAGGTACATTGGAGAACTGAATTGCATTGAGGTACTTCGAATTGCACTGTATTGCTGAAAACTCTGCACCTTAGGAGCAATAAAAAGACAATAAGGAGAGCCATGGTCCCAGATTGAGTGGTCTCGTGATTTGTATTAGTGCAATATTTTCTAGGGCAAGAATTTGCCCACCTAGGTACCCATTTAAAACCTAGATGAGAAAATACAGCAGAAAGGGGAACAAGGAGAACAGGAGCAGCTTAGTTAGTGGCCATCCACCCTTCAGACTCAAGTCCCCTTGTAGCAGAACCGGGAAAGAAGTAGAATGATAATGCAGGCCATATTGCCCACGAAAGAACACGGTGATTTATGTAGAAGACCAAGAATCCCTCTAGTAGCAAGTCTGTATAACCTGCTAATGGAAAACTAGCCACTTAAAAAAAAAAAAAAAAGGTAGTTAGACTTATCGGAGCCAAGGCAGAGTGCTTGGATGGTGGGGGGCGCTGCAGGAATAGCAGTCAGACAGAAGAGATGTAAGCAATTTAAAACAGTAGTAGAAATTACAATCCAGCTAATACAGTAGAAAAACTCCTAATAACACAGTAGAAATGTGCTTAGTTCTATGGAAAGTCTAACAAAATTCCAGGTGTCTATAGCAGGGGAAAACTCCTGCCAATCAGAGTGGGTTTGCTGGAAGCACCCGTGTTCCGATTGGCTGCGCTGTCCCGTACCTTCCAAGGAGCTGCAGGCGGGTGTCCTGGTCTTGGTCGGTGGCTGGCTGGGTGCCGGCCGACCGTGGGTGAGCTGGAGCAGCCCTGTTCAGGGACAAGCAGCTTCCAAGGAGCTGCAGGCGGGTGTCCTGGTCTTGGTCGGTGGCTGGCTGGGTGCCGGCCGACCGTGGGTGAGCTGGAGCAGCCCTGTTCAGGGACAAGCAGCTTCCAAGGAGCTGCAGGCGGTGTCCTGGTCTTGGTCGGTGGCTGGCTGGGTGCCGGCCGACCGTGGGTGAGCTGGAGCAGCCCTGTTCAGGGACAAGCAGCTTCCAAGGAGCTGCAGGCGGGTGTCCTGGTCTTGGTCGGTGGCTGGCTGGGTGCCGGCCGACCGTGGGTGAGCTGGAGTAGCCCTGTTCAGGGACAAGCAGCTTCCAAGGAGCTGCAGGCGGGTGTCCTGGTCTTGGTCGGTGGCTGGCTGGGTGCCGGCCGACCGTGGGTGAGCTGGAGCAGCCCTGTTCAGAGACAAGCAGCTGTTAAGACCAGTGCCCCTCATTTCCCTACATTTTGAGTGTCTGTATCCAACATTTCAGTGACAAAATGCGAGGAGGTATACAGGGTCAGCCCTGCAGGTGGTGGGCTTTATCCCAGCCTCACCATAACTTCCCTCTCCCCTCCAGATCTCTTAAGTCTGTTCTTTCCCTGGACAACTCTGCAGACCAGACTCTGAAATGACCATCCACAGATCCATAGCTGCCATTACTGGCAAGAGTAGGGGGTCCCCAGCTCTTCTAAATGGACCATGCCAGCCATCACGATCCATACAGTCCCACCCTTATCCCACCCAGAGGAAGAAGTAGCTCTCTATGTAAGGGAAGGAATAAAAGCAACAGAACAAAAGATTAAACAGGGAGAGGAGGCACTGTGGGTCACCTTAGGGACTGGAAATGGCACCACAACCCACACAGGGGTTGTATACAGACCCCCATCTCAGGGGAAGGGAATGGACAAAAGTATGATAGAAGGCATGCTTAGGATGGCAGAGAAAGGGGAGATACTGTTGATGGGGGACCTGAATATGCCACATGTTAACTGGAGCACCTTTGCTGTAGCCACATCCAAGAGTAGGGCCATTATCAATGCCCTAGAGGTGGCATGCCTCAGACAGCTAGTGCTGGAACCCACTCAGGAGGAAGCAATCTTAGACCTTGTACTCTCAGATGGGGACAGTGAGAGGATCTCAGATCTAGATGTGGGTAGCCATCTGAGAACAAGTGACCACCAAGCAATGTGGTTCACAGTAAACAGTGTGGTTCACAATAACCTCAGCTGCAGAGTCAAGCCATACAAAACTGAGGGTACTGGATTTGAGGAGGGCTGACTTTGGCAAGATGGAAGAGTGCCTTAGACAAGCAGTAGCAGACAGGCAAGAAGTAGGGGTGGAGCAACAATGGGGAAACATCAAAACTGCCATCACAGAGGCAACAAGCCTTTGTGTGAAGCAAATAAACAAATCAAAATTAAAGAAAAAGCCACCATGGTTCTCAAAAGAAGCGACGGGGAAGGTTAGGGAGAAAAAGATAGTATTTAGGAAGTATAAGGAAACACAAAAGGAGCAGGACAGAGAACTGTACCAGTTAAGGAAGAAGGAAGCAGGCAAGACAGTCAGAATAGCAAAGGCCCAAACTGAGGAAAATATAGCCAACTTGGTTAAGAAGGGAGATACAACCTTTTATAGGTACATTAGGGAGCATAAAAAGACAAAGGGAGTGATAGTGAGGCTAAATAGAATTGACAGTGGGTGGGCAGAGAGGGACAGTGAAAAAGCAGGGATACTGAATGAATACTTCTGCTCAGTATTCACAAAAGAGGAGATGGGGAGGTACCTAATCCAATTAACAGAAGCACTCTGGATAAGGGGGTTTACTTGGTTTATAGGACAAAAGAAGGCTGTTTGCCCATCGAGATTGTCCTCCATATAGATGGATCATTTACCCATATCCCATTCATTCATCCATTTATCTAATTTATTCTTAAAAGTTGTAATGTTTGTTGAGTCAACAATATCCTGGGGTAATTTATTCCATAACCTGGGTGATCTAATGGAAAATAAATTTTTAATCTGTTGTTATTATTTACTTTTTTAACTTCCAATTGTCTATTGTGGAGTCTTGGCACAATTTTTTTTAATGAATAAACAGTACCACATTGTTCCATTTGCACTGGTGATTTAAGTATTTTAAACAGTTGCAGAAGATCACCTCTAGTTGGCCTACGCTCAAGAGAATGTAATCCTGTTTTTTTTAATCTAGTGTCATATTCTAAGTGAGTAAGATGGGGTACTAGTTTAGTGACTCTGTGTTGAACTTGTTCAATTTTATTTATATCTGACTTCAAGTAAGGGCTCCAAAATGGAGATCTGTAATCCAGATAGGGCCTTATATGTGATCTGTACAAAGTTAAAAGGCATTCTTCCGATTTAGAAATGAATGTTTTATTTATTCTACATAGCAATGCATTAGTTTGATTTGCAATTCTAGAACAATGTGAGGAAGATGATTGTTTGTCATTAACCAAGATACCCAGATATTTTTCTATACAAGATGTCCTAATAATGCTGTTATTTAGATAATATTTTTGTTTGGGATTATTTTTTCCAAAATGGAATACTGCACATTTAGAAATATTAAAGTGCATTTTGGGTTGATCCCAGTCCTTTCACCTATGGCTTCCAAGGGTTGATATTCGCTGCCTGCAGCTGGTGCAGAAGGCAGTGGCCCAGTTATTGACAGGAACCTCTTGGTCCTGCCATATTTCGCTGGTGCTGTGTGAACTGCACTGGCTGCCAGTCCAGTAGCGAATCACCTTCAAAGTTAGACTTCTGAATTATAAAGCCCTACACGGACAGGGTCTGGACTACCTGAAAGAGCTACTGGTCCCATACTGCCCAGGGCGATTGCTCCACTCGACTGACGAGGGGTTGCTAGAGATACCAATGCTTTGTTTAAAATCTTCTTGGGCCTGTGTATTTATGCACATGGTCCCAAACCTTTGGAACTCTCTACCCCATCAGATATGTGAGTGTCTGATGGTGGAGGGATTTAAACAGGAGGCCAAAACTGTTTTATGGAGCCGTGCTTTTGAGGATTAGTTTTATTCTGCTGACTGTCTATGAACAGTTTATCCTGTTTTTTTTTTTTTTTGAAATTTAAACTTAATTCATTTTAACAAACATAACAAAGTATAACATGGTAAAACATGGTACAACATACAGAGATAAGGATTAACAACCTCAAACCTCTACCCTTATCCTCACCCCTCCCACCCCACCCCTGGAGGATGCCACTAAAAGGAAGGAAAAGAAAGGGAAGCAAAGGAGACAAGGGAGGAAGGAGGGAAGAGAGAAGCATCCAAGGTGAGCCAAAACCCAAGGTCCTATCACCCGAAAGGTACAAGGCATAAAGTTTACCCCATTTTTGTGAAAGCAGGCAAGTCATGCCTAATACTGGCAATCAATTTTCAATTTTAAAACTATGTGACATTTCTGCCACCCACTCCTGATGAGTAATTTCGGATTGGTCAACCCAGTGACGGAAGACCAACCTTTTAACAGCCATCGAAATAAGGGCCATGTGATATTTCCTTTCGTTGACCTTAATAGGAGAAGATACCTAAGATACAAATCTCGGCGTGAATAGGTTTTGTAGACCCAAAAGTGGACTTAGGTTATCTCGAATAAATTGCCACAAGGAGCAACTTTGTCACTGAGCCCAAAAATGTATAAGATATTTCCTGGCCAGTACCACATCTGGGTACAGTTAGGGAGTTAATTTTCCCAAACTTGACTAAGTTTACTGGGGTATAGTACATGTTATTAACTATATAGGACTGTATAAGCTATTCCTATCTAAAGAAAAAAACGGTGTAGATCAGACCAAACCTGAGCCCAAGAATGGGGGTACAGCCAAGCAGCTTATCCCCAAACTTAGGAACCAGGCAAAGTGTCCGGAGTTTGCTAAGAAGAAGGTGTGAGTAGAGATTAGCCACAGGATGGGGTTCATTGATTCGAGACTTAAGCAGCTCTATTAAAGGACATATATTAGATGTCTTTCTCACCAGACCAAAATAACTAACTATGAGGTGCCTCAGCTGAAATACTTTGAATATGGCCTGTAGAAGGAATATGAAACTTGGACATCAGCTCCCAAGAGGAGCCAATAGAATCCAGAAGAAAGAGATCATCAACTACACAGTCTCGAATTTGCGGTTGCCAGGAGGGGAGCAACCATTGTGCCCCTATCTTAACGTTGGGGTTAAGAACTAGCGGTTGGGCAAAGTCTTTGGTATTTTGTATATTTATCGAGGAGCAGAACTGGTTGAAAACCTTTATTGAGGTCCCAACTACTGACTCGCGTATTGTAATGGGAAGAGATGAGAGGTTGCAGTAAAATGCAGAGTGGGGATCTATATTGTGGGCCTTCAGCAGATTGACCTCAAGTTGCAACCAAAAGGGCCGATAAGTATTTAGGGAAGGAGAGAGCCATTTGCCCATTTTTGACAGGTGGCTAGCCCAATAATAGAATTCGAAATTGGGCAAATGAAGACCACCCATGGTCTTGGGTAGACATAGCTTGGAAAAAGCTCTCCTTGGCTGTTTGTCTTTACAGATAAACTTGGTAACTAAGGAGTGTATTTTCCAGAAAAAGGTCTTAGGTAACCAGATATTAAGTAAATTTAAAGGGTAGAAAATACGTGGAAGTATGTTCATCTTAATTATATTTATACGGCTAGTTAGGGACAAGGGAAGGTGGGTCCATCTGTTGAGGTCACCTTGGATCCGGTCTAGTAGATCATCTAGATTAAGTTTCCTAGTTATGGAAATATCGCGGGCTAGGTAGATGCCCAGATATTTAAGGTGATCGGATGCCCATTTCATTCCAAACTGGGCTACATCCGCATGAAATAAGAGGGAGTTCAACGGAAAAATTTCGGATTTAGTCAGATTCAGCTTATAATTGGAAACTTCTCCGAATTGGTTGATAATTTTTAGGACTTCCTGAATGGAGTGGACTGGATCTGATAAGTGTAACAGAATGTCGTCTGCAAACACTGACATAGTGAGTGCCTGATGGCCATCGACACAGCCAGTGATGGCAGGCGAAGATCTAATACAAGCTAGTAAGGGCTCCAAATAAAGATTAAATAAGTAGGGTGAGAGGGGGCATCCTTGACGAGTACCAGAAAATAAAGGGAATCTAGAAGAGAACACCCCATTACAGTACACTCTTGCAGAGGGAGAGCTATACATCACCTTGATCCACTGGATAAATTGCGTTGGGAAACCCATTCGTATTCAAAGTGGCCCATAAATATTCCCAGATAACTCAATCGAATGCCTTTTCGGCATCTAAGGCTACAAGGGCCATGGGCGATTGAGAGTTTTGGGCTGTACAAAAAATGTGCAAAAGGGTTCTTAAGTGGTCAGATGCTGATCTCCCCTGGACAAAGCCTACCTGTTCTGCACTTAGGAGTGGTTGCCAAACCCGTTTAAGTTGTAAAGACAGAATTTTAGACAGGATCTTAATGTCATAGTTGAGTAATGAAATTGGTCTATAGTTGGCGGGATCTAGAGTTGATTTATTACGTTTGGGTAATAGAATTATAACTGCTTCTAGAAGTGAGGGGTCTAAGGGCCCTAAAGTGAGAATATAATTAAACAGTTTAAGCAAAACAGGGGCGAGTTCACTACCGAAAGCTTTGTAGAAATTTGGGGAGAACCCGTCAGGACCAGGGACTTTGTCCAGGGGGAGACCGTGAATAACATCTGTAATTTCCTCCAGGGTAATGGGAGTAGTAAGAACCTCACACTGACTAGGTTGAAGCTTAGGCAGAGAGGTGTGCTCAAGGAAAGCCGTTATACTGGGGAGTTTAGAGGTGGAGGTAGTAGAACTGTATAGGTTCCTGTAGAAGGATTCAAAAACCCCAGCTATGTCCCTCGGATTAGTTTTGATAGAGCCATCTTCTGCAAAGATCCCTGGGACTAGTCTTGAACTTTCAATTTCTTTTAGTTTAAGGGCCAGCAGTCTACCAGGTTTATCTCCCTGGTCCAGGTATTTCGATTTAGTTTTCAGAATGGAGTATTCCGTTTTCTCCCTAATTAAACCTTCATACTCATCTTTTAGTTTATAGAGATTTTTTAAATTATCTTGGGAGAGCGAGGTCGAAAGTTTCTCCTCAGCTGACTTGATTTGTTTAGCTAGGAAATTGGTTCTTTCCAACCTTACTTTTTTCCTTCTAGATGATTCTTTGATAAATTCACCCCTTAGAAAACATTTTAGGGAACACCACACCAAATCAAATCTGGAAACTGAATCTTGATTAACCTCTAGAAAAGATGAAATCAAGGTCTTGAAAAGCAAGACCAACCGATCATCTTTCAAGATCTGGTTATTAAGTTTCCAGATAGTGTCCCGCTGACCCAGAGGTCCTGGAGCAAGTTTAACCCAGGATATGGCATGGTCAGAAATGACTACTGGCTCAATATTAGTGGCGGAGACGTTAGCTAGAAGATTAGAGCTCACTAAAATGTAGTCCAAACGTGACCAAGAGTTGTGGACTGGGGAGTAGAAGGTATAGGATTTAGTGGAGGGGTTGAAGAGTCTCCACGGGTCAACCAAACCCAGCAAAGAACAAAATTCTGTTAGAGCAAGCTGAGCTGGCGACGTATTTCAGGGATCTTTATTCGACCGATCTAGGGTTGGACTTGGAGGGATGTTCCAGTCCCCTCCCAACACAAAGTTAGATGGAAGGTAAGTGGTAAGTAGATCCGTCAGACCCATCAAGAATACGGCATCTCCTCCCACTGGACCATAAATAGACCCTAGGACAACTTCAACACTGTAGAGCAGACCCCAAACAAAAATGTACCTGCCATTGGTATCCTGAACGCTTTTCTTCAGCATAAAGGGGATATTACATTTAATTAAGATAGCGACCCCCTTGCTGTTAGTGGATTGACCGGCCGCAAAAACCTGTGAGAAGCCTTTAACTTTCAGTAATTTAGATTCCTGTACCGTGATATGGGTTTCTTGGAGGAAAAGAATATCCACCTCCATTAAAGAACTATTCAAAAGAATTTGGCCCCTCTTGGACGCCTCCCTCATCCCCTTCACATTCCAGGTGCCGAATTTAACATAATTTAGTGTCATTAACCCTAGAAAAAAGTGAGTATGAGAGAAGCAACCAGGAATGACATCCACCAGGAAATCGGTTAGTGGCGGCAATCCCCCCCCCAAAAAACCCATCAACCCCGACCGACCTAAAATATGTGAACATAGTACTCCCACCAGATTCAGCACATAAAGGAATATGTAACCAATCAATCAAACTCTGAATCAGCATAAACTTAGGTTGGGGTGACCATAACACTAGAGTAACATTTGCCGATTTATAAACTCCGAATCCTCCCTCCCCAAACCCAAATATAGAACCCTTATAACTATGTACAAATAACCTCAACAACAGGTAATAGAGTACAACATTTAGATTTGCCATAAGGATTGAAAACCTCCCCCAACCATACCATGGCTTTCTCCTTGGTGAATTAAACCAATACCAAAAAGCTGTGTGCAGCCCCAAAATAAACAACTTAATTAACCAGGAACACTGACAATTCGACCATAAAAGGAGGAAAAGCCATGGCACACCCCTCCCCTCGAAACAGTCGTGAGGCAGGATCAGACAGCAGTTTTCACCTCCCGGCCCCCAAAACAACTATAAACATCTATCCCAGCAGATTAACAGTGAAAACAGCAGGCGATTGGGAAGAGAAGGAAGATCTGCTGGAGTAATATTAGTAACACCCGTAACTAATCACTAGGCGGCTAAGCAAGACCGAGTATAAAATGGGCAGAAAAGGTGGAATTATCTTAAGGGTGATCCTGGGATGCAGTGGCCCAAAGGAGACTCTTGTGAGCACCCGGCATTGAGTGGAGCCGAAAGGAAGGCGGAGGTTGGAATCAGCCGGGACGGACCTAAATGGTCCGAGAATTAATCCTTCCCCCCGGAAACAGTACCCAGTATTAGAGTTCCGGCCCACCGCATTGATTCAGTACACGAGGAGCCTCAGGGAGTCGGGCCTACGCAGACTTCTAGGCCTCGCAGCCACCATCGGGATCCAACTCTACCCTCCCCGATCAGGCGAGACCCGTCAGGCCAGGTAAGACCAACCTTGGTGGGATTCAAGTGTTAGGTGATTAGAGGTGAAATTAAGGACAGGAACCAGCAACGAAACTAAACCCCCATCAAAACAGGTTGCAAAGGCTAGTAATTAATAACTACATCAGGGTCCTTTGAACAGACTGGGGAGTCTCTTAGTGAGGTCAGCCAGGGCCTGATCGAATCTTCGTACGATTGCTCCATACCATCCAGAGTGACCACTAATTTTGCTGGGTAGATCATCCGAAATCGAATACCAGCAGCAATGAGTTTTTGACTACCGGTGATAAGGCCCTCTTTTACGAACTTCATATGGTAGGTCCTGGGATATCCTCAGTTTAGCTTTGGTTCCAGTGGAGAGAGTCGATTTCTTTAGCTTTGGCCAGGACATGTTGCCGCCAAGGTAGCTCTAGAAATTTAATTATGAGGGCGAGGAGGCGAATTCGTGGTGGTCTGGGCTTCAGAGATCTATGGGCCTGCTCCATATGGTAAGACTGACTGATCGGAGAGGGACCTATGACTTTATTCAAAAAATGCTGGGTGAACTTGACTGCATCGTTGCCTTCTTCGGCTTCCGGGAGCCCCAGAATCAATATGTTATTTCGTCTGCTTCGTCCCTCTAGATCTTCCGTTTTAGCTTGGAGTCGCTGGATTTTCTGTTTTAATTTAGTAATCTCTGGATCAGTTTTGTTTTTCCAGCGGTCCAAAGATGTAATGCTAGCTTCCAGATCCCCTACTTGCCACGATAGCTAGGAGAAGTCTTTTTGGATAGATTTAATTTCCGTGGAAATCTCCTGCAAAGTATCTCTGAAGGGCAGGATTTCTTGCAAGAAGCGATCCTCAGTCAGCAGGACAGTTGGAGGGGCCGAAGCTGCTTGTTTAGAGGGAGCTGAAGAGTTGATGTTCTTAGCTTTTTGGAGGCCTTCTCCGGGCGTGGATTGGTGGTGTGTGTCTACACTAGCTGACTTCATGTCAGCTTCACTGCAGCAGCCCTAAATCAGCTTCAAGCGCCCTAAAAATTAGCTTAGAGATACTGGATGGAGTCAGCCAGCCTTTAGGGTCGCTAAAATGAAGTTAGGTGTTGATTATTTAGAAAAAGAAGGTTGTTTTTGAAGGTGGAGGAAGGGAGCCAGATAGAGAGCTGCTCTCAGCCACTCTGCATCACGTGACTCCCCCCATCCTGTTTTTAATATATGTACTTTTATACTGAAGTTGTTTTAGTTTTGTGTAAGGAACCTTGGTATTTGAAAGGCAACATATAAATAACATGATTTGATTTGATTTGAAGAAAGGGTTCTGAAAGAACTTCTAAAAGTGAAGGTGGACAAAGCAATGGGGCCTGATTGAATTTACCCCAGAATTCTAAAGAATTAAGGGCAGAAGTAGTGACACCACTGACTACCCTTTTTAACAAATCATGGGAAGATGGTGTGGTACCTGAGCACTGCAGGCAGGCAGATGTGATTCCCCTTCATAAAAGTGGGAGCAAAACAGAGGCAGGAAACTACAGACCTTTCAGTTTGACCTCTGTGGTAGGGAAAGTGATGGAATCACATCTGAAGGAAAGAATTGTTGAGTACCTAGAGGCCAGTGTGGGCACAGGACCCAAGACAGCATGGGTTCACAGCTGGAAGGTCATGCCAGATGAATCTAATTGATTTCTTTGATTGAGTGACCAAAGTAGTAGACCAGGGAGGGGCTGTGGACATGGCCTACCTAGACTTTAGCAAGGCATTTGACACAGTCCCACACAAAATATTAATAATCAAATTAACCAGCCTGGGAGTGGGTCCCAGGGTGGTAGCCTGGTTAAATAATTGGCTGAACAACAGGACACAGAAGGTAATTGTAAATGGACTCCACTCTGAAGAAAGAGGGGTTCCTAGTGGGGTACTGCAAGGTTCAGTACTGGTTCCAGTCCTTTTTAATGTCTTTATAAGTGATGTTGCAGAGGGACTAGAAGGAAAAGTATGCCTCTTTGGAGATGACACAACGATCTGCAAAAGGGTTGATACACAAGGAGGCATGGAAAGGATGAGAAGGGACTTGGCAAGGATGGAGATATGGTCAGAAGTATGGCAGCTTGGATTCAATGAAAAGAAGTGCAAAATAATGCATCTGGAAAACAAAAATCCAGGGGAAGATTACACAATGGGGGGGTAGTAACAACAACAAAAATGGAAAGGAACCTGGGGGTAATCATATCAGATGACCTTAAGGTTAGTAAGCAATGTGAGAAGGCAGTAGGGAGGGCTGGGGGATACTGGGATGTATAGGGAGAGGCATCACCAGCAGAAAACAGGAAGTTGTTATCCCTCTGTACAGACAGTTGGTGAGACCCCATCTGGAGTACTGCATGCAGTTCTGGAGAACCCATCTCTGCAAGGACATAGACAGGATGGAGGCAGTCAGAGGAAGGCAACAATTGTGCAGGGTCTGCAAGAGAAGCCATACGAGGAGAGACTAAAGGAGCTTAATATGTATACCCTTGAGAAAAGAAGGGAGGGGGGACATGATAGAAACTTTTAAGTACCTCAGTGGAATCAACAAAGTCCAAGAGGGTAGCATCTTTCCGAGAAAAAGATGTGCAAGAACAAGGGGACACAATTTGAAGATGAAGGGGGGACAGCTCAGAGGCAATGTGAGGAAGTATTTTTTCACAGGGAGGGTGGTGGATGCATGGAACAGCCTTCCTGAGGAGGTTGTGGGGTCTAAAACTGTGGGAGAATTCAAGAATGGATGGGACAGACATAAGCTAATTTTTGTGGGGGGGTAGGAAGAAATAGGCTGTTGGTTAACCAGGATCTGCAGCTTATCCAGTAGGTTGGGAAATGGGCAGACTAGGTGGACCAAGTGGTCCTTATCTGCTGTCAAAGTCTATGTTTCTATGTTTCTATCAGAATTGGAACTAAATTAGAATCTATTTGGGACAGAAACTTAGGTCCCCTACTGACAGAATGCAAGGCTGAGCTAGACCATTGGTCTTGTCTAAACCTCACTATCACAGGAAAGATGGCCACCATTAAAATTAATACAGTTCCCTAGAATTTTTTACCTGATGTCCCACATTCCCATTGAAATTCCAGCTATCTGGCATTAGAAGACAAATAAAATGATAGGCACCTTCTTATGGGGCAGGTATAAACCACACTATAGCTGCAATAAATTAAGATCATATTGGAAAGTGGGCAGTTGGAGCCTTCCATGAATGGAAGATTACAAATTGGCTTTTCAAACAACCCAAACACTACTGTAGTTCATGCCATGCTCTGACACCTCTCCACAATGGATTCAGATGTAACATCCCCATGGGCATAATCTCCACCCCACAATCAGACCCACAAGTAAATACTGGAGACAGCTGCATACAAAGCTAAAAACATCTCTGTTGCCCTTCCCATACACACCCCTGAGATGTAACCCCAAACTAACAATAGAGGGTAAACCCATATTTTCACCCCAGTGGGCCACAAGGGGTGTGTGCTACATAAAGGATATCCTCAAACCTTTTTCTAGGTGAGTAGATATGTTCCAAAATATCTAAACAAAATGGGGTATCTCCCCCAAAGATTTCTGGAAATATCTCCAGCTTAGAGATGCCGTGAAACCCCTTCTCTCCACTACCAATATACCAACCTCTAAGACTTTACCACTTACAAAATGGCTAGCTGTATCCACAGGACTTGCAGGACTCATCTATTCATATATCAGAGACACAATACGTAACCAAACAATAGAATAAAAGAATAAGTGGAAAAAGGCTTTGAACAACATAACCATCCCCGACTCCCAGTGGCAACAGTGCTGGAAAACAGGTCAAAAAAGCCATAGGGATGTCCAGAGCAGATTAATACATAACAAATTGCTACACTCCTGGTATAGGACCCCAGTGTTCCTTTACAAGGCCAAACTCATGAGTCATGACAAATGCTGGCAATGTCAACAACTTGGGGGAGTGGGGGACTTACTCCACGTACTGTGATCATGCCCTAAAGTCTAGCCCTAATGGAGTCAGATCAGCCAAGTGGGCAGTAAAATACTTTACTAATCAGTACCATTTTCAGCCCCGCTTTTCTTACTAGGCCTGAAGTTAGAAGTACCGCATCTAGCACTTGCCAAATTTAGATGGCTGATGTTGTTCAGTATGCAAGTCAAACACTCCCTCCTATGTAAGTGATGTAGTACCAGCATCCCCACTATCAGAGGCATTCTCACCTCACTTTCCAATATATTTGAACTTGACAGGCATTCTCATCTAATTCAATGCCAAACTGAACGTTTTCAACAATGCTGGGAACCATACTTGGCCTACATGGCCCCGAAGGCTGGCATAGGTTAATAGGAAATATTTCCCCCTACAATTATTACCCAAGAAGTTGGAGCTGACCAGTGCTTCTGGCTTTTGACAACAGGTTATCTGGTTATCTCTGCATGTTAATATATAAGACAGCTTTATATAAGTTAAGTTAGGTATGTTTTGTTACACTATGTTACTCTGCGGACATATCCTTTCCATTGCAGACTGGAATGCACTCTTCTACACCATAAGCAAGTACAGCACCTTAATCAACCAGCAGCCTTGGTACTTGAACTGACATTGTTACCTTCTTCGTGGACCGGGTTCACCTTTCATAGTTGTAGGTATGTACAGCGTCGCCCGCCAGGATGAAGTGCAGTAACGCAGAATTCTGCATGAATAATGTTGCGTTGAATTGCCCAGAAAATCATGTTTCCCTGCAGTAATTCAGCATTTTTTTTTCTTTCTTAAAATAATTCTGCAATGCTGCAGTTAAACAGCAGATGACATCTGCAACATGATCCAGTTTTATTTTAGTGGAATTCCTGCTACTGAAAATGCCCATGAAAGTGTTGAATAGCAGCTTGATTGTGATATCTGGTGTGAAATCTGGTGTGTGACAATGCCACTTTTAAGTACAGGGTAATAAAGAATCAGTCCCTTTCCTGTGTCCCGTGTGTGTGTTTTTTTTTCTTAAAAAGTGTATTGGTTTTGGGGGAGCTGTAGTTAATGCTGGTTTCTTGTGCTGGCTGGGATTGGGAAAAAACAGAAAGTCAAGAAGCACGATAAAGCCTGAGTTTTAAGGGCCTTTCTCCATTGTTAAAAACATATATATAATTATATAGTAAACTGAATGTTCATATGTGCTGCATTGGACATGCAATATGTCATTTCTGTGTTGTGTTCAGGATCATGGAGCGGTGGTAATTCTAGGGTTGGGGGGTATGTATTTTGTTTTGTTTGGCCCAAAAGTTAGTTATCTTAATTTTTTTTTCATCTTTCAATGACACTGTTCACATAATAAGTAGAAGCTTGAATAGAAGCCTGAATATAATGCGCTAATCCAAAGCATGCTATACTGTACTTTGTGTTCCCCTGTATTGTGATAATAAAGTGGTGAAGCAACTGATAGCATCTGCAGACATTCCCATTATGACATTTGTGCAATCAGAAATGTACTCCTCTGGTGTTGGTGTGAGGTGTAATCAGTGCTACAGTACTGGTGCTGTCCAATTCTCTCCCCAGAACTCTGTAAAATCAGTGATCTCAATGGAGGCTATAATGGCAATATGCTGCCATCAATAGAGCCTGGCATGTTACATCTAATCCCCTCCCCCCACCCCCAAACACATCTATTTCACCACTCTGAAATCCTTATGCCATTAATTGGGCTAATGTAATTGGGAGAAATGGAGCACTTCAACAGCCACCATTTCAACATCAGTTTGCATTTGTAAACATGTGTTTTCCCATGTGTCATATGTACATTTTGTTTACTTTGAGCTTTTTTTTTGCTGGTAAGGGTCATCATTGCATATACGTAATGGGAGGGATATTTTGGTGCAAACAATGTACTGGCACCACAACCTGCATTCCTTGAAGTTCTTGAGCAGTGTCAACATAGCAGCTGTGAAATAATCACCATTTCATCACATTCCTTTGCAGTCAGCACACACTAACACCAATGCACTGTAAGGCAAACCTGGGTACAGAATTAAAACTACTGTATGTTAACTCTACATGATAAACGTCAGCATATACAAACTGTGGTATCGGTGCAGTCAGTCCCAACTAGCCATCTCATGTATTCTGTACACTGTGGAGTGAGGTACAGTATCCTGACACACCAAACGACAAAAAAAGGATGGAAGAAATGAAACAACTAAAAAAAACTCACTCCATTCGGTATTTTAAAATGTTCATTTACAACAGTGGCAGAGTGACTGTACAACAGATTGGATGGGCGTAGTCATTTTTTTGGGGGGGTGCATTCTTACCTAACAAAAGTACTGCACCACTCACCATCAGCAATGCTATACACTTTGGATGCACAATCAGCATCATTGACCAATGGCAGACCATACCGCTCTGACCACCTTACTTTCAGAATACATTGCCCCAGACAGTACAGTATGGTACTCCTCCCCTTCATGCATATGATTCTCAATGAGTGCCATTCTGTAACTCTAAAACACTGAGTGGTTTATGGTATCATAATGGAAAACAGGCTCTCCCCACCAGTACTTCCACATCAGCACCACTGTAACCCACCCCACAAAAGCCTGAGAACTGCAATTAAATTGCCTACTTACAGTATCAGGTATCCCATTTTCAGTATTGGTCAAGGCTGGCCATGGTTCAATTCTGTATAACAATACAGAAGTACTTCTGTTGCTCTGCTATTGCAAACAGGTCTTGGATGGCTCATGAGTTTGTGCAACCCAACTGCCATAAAACTGAGTAATGCACACAGTACAATAAGCAATAGGCAATATTCCATAATTCAGCTTGTGATGTTACAGACTATTTTTCTTTTTATGGTAGCAAACTAAGATTGCCACTCTGTAGCCGGTACTGTTACCACTGATGAACAAATTGTGGTGGTTCCTGCTTGGTTACGAGCACCCAGAAAGCTGCCCCAAGACACTGTCAGGTCATTTAAGCAGCAGCAATGACACATGTTGCAGACTGCTTGAAATGGAATTACAAGGCAGCAGATACCATGCTGGTACAGTCAAAACAAGACATGACTAATAAAAAAATATGGTTTCATTCATGACCAGTTTATTAGCAGTCACCTTTGTCGTACAAAGCAGACAGTAACAGGAAAAATATCACCAAACAAGTGAAGGAGAGCTCTACAGAATCAACAAAGGACATCCTTGGCTGACAACCGGGGGAAAAAAATGTGCAAGACTGAACACAGATATGGGGAAAATAACAAATTCATAGTATAGAAATACTTTTTTCATTCATAACTTCTGCAAGTGCGAACACCCTCCATGACACTGTAAATACTGCAGCCACAACACATCTGAATACTGTACTACCAAGGGACTTTAGATACTGATCAGTAAGTCTTTGACTTTGTCATAGTACTTTTGCATGTGTGAAGTTTCCAAATGTTCTCCTGAGGTTTACCGTTATATCTGCTACTGCACAAGTTTATTTAATTACTGTGGACCACCACACAAAAATGAACAAAAAAAGTTAAAAAACATTGTTTCTTGAGATGTTGCAGGTGATTGGGCAAATAGCAAGTACTGTAAACAAACTGTATATTCCTCTTTTATAAACAACCAACTCAAAATAAAATTTGGTAATAAACTCACACAAAAAGAAATGGCAAGATACAGTATGTAATTGTGTGTGGGCTCGCAGTGGAATCAAGATTCTGCACATCTATTGCAGTATTCAGGTGTAGAAATTACACGTCCGCGGTGGTGCTCCTTTGTGAGCAGGAAAAAAATGGCAAAGAAATGCGCAACCACTGACCAGTAAGCGTGCAGGTGTATGCATGCTCGGTGGTCCCAAAAGGGTCCTGGTGTGGTGGGTGGCAGTCCCTGGGCAGATAGGATTTTGGGCGGACCATATTGTAATAGAACACGGTACATCTTGACAGAAAAACCTATAGTTAGGAGAATAATTAAGGTCTGATGCAAAAACAATGTCACTGTATTTATATAATGTACTACAGTATGGCGCCAAAAATAGGGGTTACATTTCGACTATACAAACCTGACAGTGTCCCTTTAAACTGCACTGTAAACCTGTCAAATAGTATTATAATCTCTTTCTAATGTAAATAATGATGTCCACTCTTCTAAAAAAGGTGGTACATTAGCCCAAAAATACAACATAATTAGAATAAGTACTGTAGATACAGTGCAGCAGAGCTATCATATAGAGGAATGTTAAAGTGAGAAGTGGGAGGAATTTTGTAATAGAGTGAGAGCTGCAGTGAGTTGCCAGTGCATTTTGTATTGGAGGGGCAAGTTGGGATCTGTGGGCTATGACCTGATGAAGAATTTTAGCGGTAGGTGGGTAGGAATTTGTATTGCAGAGGCTAAATTATATCCCTCGATTATGCTATTGAGAGACGTACAGTAAATGCAAACTGAGGTGGCTGGGGTTTTGTAAATGAGTGCCAGCTGCAGTATTCAGGAGCCATGCTCACAGGGAGAACTACAGTTGGAAGTGTGTAGTCTTTGTGTGGAGGGTCCCATCAAAGCCCTCACTCTAAAAATGACCCCTGACCTAGCCAGGGGCTCACTTTTCCTCACAGTCTCCTACATACCCCCAAGGAACCAGAACCCAGTGGTCCAGTCTCTCATCGACTACCTCACCTCCCTACCACACAAAGCCGAGCAACTCATCCTAGGTGACCTTATGGTCCTGTCTCTCATTGACTACCTCACCTCCCTACCACACAAAGCCAAGCAACTCATCCTAGGTGGTCATCCTCCATACCGAAACCTGTGTGCCAGGCTACCTTGCTCGAGCACCAACACCCCAAGGGTCTCAGAAAGCTGAAATTGCATCTAGCACTGCTGAACTGGTCCCCCATCCGTCACACCCCTGATATTGACTCTGCCCTAGACCTCTTCACCAATGCCTTCAGCAAGGCCTGTGACCTTTTGGCCCCCCACACCAGACTCCGTACTAAAAAGAAAATGCCGCATGGATCTCTCAATCCCTTATCCAAAAACTTAAGCATAGGGATAATCTCTGGCACATCGCTATCGAATCATACAAGTTGACTGATAGACAAGCCTACAATGCGGTGCATAATCAGTGCACCTGGGCCATTAGACGGGCCAAGGCAGAGCACTGTCAGACCACCCTTGCATCCATCTGGGGTTCCATCTGGACTTTCTGGGATGGCATGAAAGAGCTTAATGGGAAGACCTGCTCCCCCACCATCCCAGCTCTTGACCCAGTAGACTCCAGGATCCTCTGCCTGGTCTTGGATGTCATCCTAGACCCCCTTACAGACCTACTAAACTGGTCTCTATGCCTCGGGCAGTTTTCTAATGCTTGGAAATCATCCAAAATCACCTCTATACATAAGAGTGGAGATCGGTCCGCACCTAACAACTACCGGCCAATCTCTATCCTCCCCCCGCTCTCTAAAGCCCTAGAAAAAATAGAGTCTATTCAACTCTCTGTGTACCTGGCCAAATATGACATAATGTGCTCAGAACAACATGGTTTCTGCCCAGGAAACAGTACTACTACTGCTGTCCTGGAGTTCACTCAATGCCTGCACTCTGCTCTTAACTCTGGCAACCTTGCTGACGCAGTGTTCATAGACCTTTTCAAGTCTTTTAACACTGTTTGTCACCCCCTCCTGCTCAACTCCTTCCACTAACTTGGCTTTTACACTGGTCCCCTTGCCTGGTTCTCCAGCTACCTCTCTGCTAGATCCCAGCGTGTGAAGATAAACAGCTCCCTGTCCAGTACCAACGCATTTGTTCCAGGGTTTAATTTAGTTTAGTTTAGTTTATTAGTCTAGGAATTAATACCTTTGAGCCAGGGCTCTTTTACAAAGGTTCCACGTCACAAAGAACATTTAACAAAGCACGATACACATTACAGGTAAAACCAGACAGGAAAGTTACATCATAAATTTGCTATTAACAGTTTAAGGCAGTAACGTTTTTAAGTTTCATAGAAAAACAAGCTATAACAAGTTCAAGCGAGTAGACAATTTCTAGGTTAAGGAAACTTCCAGGAGAGGGTGATCATTAGGGCCAAAGGAGGCTAGAGAGGAGGGAAAGGTGGTGAGCAGGACAGTAAGTGAGAGGGACAGGAAAAAGGGGCAGTGAGTTTGGGTGGGAGACAGGAAGTAGTAGAGGTACCAGAGGTTCATTAGTCAGGAGGAAGAGGCCTCAGATGTGAGGATGGACATGAGGAGTAGTAGTCTTTATCTAGCGCAATCACAGTTGCTAGTGGTGGTGAGGTGGGCATAGAGCATGGATTTGAAAGCTTCAAGCGAGGTTGAGGATAAGTAGGTGGACTAAGAGCATTGAACCATGTTGGGGCCCTGTATACCGAAAGATCTTTGTCCTGTGCAATCTGGCATCTCGAACCAGGAAAGGTTGGCTCAGATCTGGTGGAGGGTCGTGAGCCAGGATTCAGTCGGAGTAAGTTTTGAATACATAATGAGTCAGTCCCAAGATAGATTTTTTGCCATTGTGCAGGTGAGATAAATAAGACGATTTGATAGGTCCAACCAGCCTGATTCATAGTACAGATCACGTGTGAGTCAGTCTTTGAGCCCCCGTGAGGAGCCGGCAGGCCTTATTTAGAGTGATTGAGATACGCCTTAGAGCAGTGGAGGTAGCTGAGCTATAAATAATAAGGCCATAGTCAATAATTGAGATTATGGAACTCTGTATAGCTATTCTCAATGCCGCTTGATTTAGAAATTGATGGTTACGGAATAGTATTCCAAGGCGTTGGTTCACTGTTTTCGCAGTGTTGTCAATGTGGGTTGCAAAGGTAAGCCCTTAGTCAAAAGTGATGCCAAGGTATTTGAAAGTATTTACTTGGTCCATTGTAATTTCCGTAGAGGTTTGTATGGTGAGTGGAGTATGCCTATTTTTGTTTTGGTGATTGGAGAAGAGCATGGCTTTTGTTTTATTGTGGTTTAGCACAAGTTTACTATCCAGGAACCACCTTTCAACACTAGAGAAAGCAAGTTGCAGGCTTTTTCGTAGGGAGTTTGGATCCTTGTGGAAAGAGAGAATTACAGCATCATCAGCGTATAAGATTATTTTCTCCTGGCAGATATCTGGGAGGGAGTTAAGGAACAGGCTAAAGAGGAGCGGTCCAAGAATTGATCCTTGTGGTACACCCGAGAGAACTGGTTTGAAGTCAGAGAGTTCATTAGAGATTTTTACAGCCTGTGACCAATTGGACAGGTAACTTTTTACCCAAGCACAAGGACCTTCGGCCAGGCTTAGGCTAGAAAGTAGGGAGGTAAGTAGGCCATGATGGACTGTGTCGAAAGCTTTTGTAAGATTGATAAAGACTGCACCTGTTTGGCACCCTTTGTCCAGGGTTGAGTGGACTTCTCCAGAGAAATCAAGTAAGGCTGTTGTTGTGCTATGTCCTTTCCTAAAGCCATGCTGTTGATTACAGAGTGGATTGTATTTGTCCAGGTAATCAGAGAGTTGGTCTGCCACTATTCATTCAAGTGCTTTGGAGAGGGGAGGGAGTATTGATACTGGTCGATAGTTTCCTGTTGAGGTTTTGTCCCCCCCTTTGTGCACTGGCGTAACTATGGCAGATTTCCATTTGTTGGGATAATTGACTTTGGCAAAGTGACAGATTAAGAATTTTTGCAAGGGGGTGAATTACTTCATCCAGGGTGAGAGACAGGATTTTTAGATCTAGTGTGTCACTACTTGTTCTGGATTTGGAGCAGGCCTTTCTTATGTACTTGTGTGCTTCGTACACTTTGATTTTCTTGAAGTAAAATTGTGGTTTTGTCACGAAGGGTGTTTTGTGATACTAGGCTAGGCACAGGTAAGTCCGAGAAGAAATCTGGGGAGGACCCCACTAAGGTCTGTGAATGTCTTATTAGCGCATCTGCAATAGACTTTGGGTCAAAGTGGTGGATCCATCAACTTTCATAATGGTAGGTGACGATTTTGATTGCTTACCCATTATGTTTGGATGTTGTCCCAAAAAGCTCTTCCATCACCCAGGTGGATTCAAGGGCATTTTCGAAATAGGCTCTTCATTTGCCTAATTTGTGAGGGTACATCTATTTCATGCCTGCTTGTATTTTAGGTATCATGAGGGTGAGCCTGTGTCTCTGGCAACTGCCAGAGGTGGTCCTGAACCTTGAGCTTGGCAAGTAGTTTGGCAGTAATCCGTGGATTTGATAGCGCTTTGATTTTACATTTTTTTACTGGGCCGTATAAGTCGCATGCAGAGTTGAAAGATTTAATGAAGTATTCTAGTACGGTATTGATAACAGTTGATTCAAGGATTGGCGTCCAGTCCTGTTGTAGGAGATGGGTTTTCAACTTGATAAGATTCCCATAAGGCAATACTCTGCTTGTTATAACTTTGGGGGGGTGGCTTGAGAAATTTATTAGACCAGGTACAGGACACTGGGGAGTGGTCACTGAGGGAGTCAGGGAGGACTTTAACGTTTTTTATCTGGTCAGGGTGATTTGTGGGAACCCAGTCAATAAGGGTGCTTGTACCAGTTTTGTAATTTTTCCGGTTGGGGGAGGTTACCATCTGAGTCAGGTTTGCTGCTAGGATGTCATCTTTGTAAGAGCCAGTGTCAGAGGTGAGCCAGTTTATGTTGAAATCCCCGAGGAGGAGGAGCTCATTTTCAGAGGGCTGCAGACTAACAAAATCAAGTACAGACTTAATACTGGCACGGTGGTCTTTTGGAGGGATATAGACTGTGGCCACTGTGAGAACTTTGTTTTGTGCACCAAGAAGCAGTTTGATAGGGAGGAGTTGCATCTGTGTATTTGTGGAGGTGCCCCAAGGCTCCATTCTGGGACCTGTAATTTTCAGCCTCTACCTTAGCTCTCTCCCCCCAGCTCCTGCACAGGAAAAATGCTCCTCTATGCCTATGATATGGTTCTCTTTGCCTCCCACCCTGATCCCTCTTCTCTCCAGGTATCCCTCCAGCACACCTACAACCAAGCTGAAAAGTGGTTCCTTGGCCACCGACTTGTCATTAACCTAAAGAAGACTAAGTCAATGCTCTTCTCCCATCACCAAAACAAGGACAAGAATGCCCCCCTTTTCATTCTCCCCAGCAATCTGCACCCGCTGGAGCAAGTGATCTCTTACAAATATCTAGGCATCATCTTCGACTCGGCTCTCATCTTCCACACCCACATCAATGCCATATCCTCCACCATATATTCTCGGCTAGGCCTACTATACCATCATAGAGATTTCCTTCCCCAAGTTGCCCTCCAGCTGGCCATCACCTCTTCTGTCCTGTTGCTAGTGGACTATGGAGTGCCCATTTACGCTGCAGTGGACAATACCGCCTTGACTAAAATCCAGCTCTCAGTCAATAAGGCCTGCAGGCTCCTGACCTGAGCCCCTAGCCACACTCACACTTGCCTGCTCTACTTCACCACTAACCTACTCACCTTTGAGGAGTGTCTGCACTATCAGACCTGCCTACTTGCCAAAAAATCTCTTCTAGAGCTCCACCCCAGGGTCTCTGTTTCCCTATGGTGTGCGTCCTCATCTGTTGCCACCCATAGCTCTGTCAAGGCCACCTTTCTGGTGCCCAGAACCAAGACCTTGCTAGTCCAGAGGTCCTTCCATTACTGAGCCCCTGCTTGGTTCAACTCCCTCCCAGCCTGCATCACAGACATTGCCAAAACTGATCCCTTCAAAATCACCCTCTGGAACCATCTCTTCGATGCTCATTGCTGTAGAGGCACCTGATTAATCCCACTGTGGGATCCTCCTGTCAGGCCTTCCTGACTTGACAATGTCCTCCAGACAGCCTATCCTCTCCCCCTCCCTCCCACCCCACTCCCCATCCCTACCTCCACCCTCTCCAGGTATTATCTAGGTATGTCCAGGGCTGTACCCCCAATGTAACCCTTGGGTACCTTGTATATGACTGTAACCTATTATAAGTAACATTATTATGTAACCTATGTGTACTCTATGTTAAAGGTTCTGCACCTCTACTGTTCTCACTGTTGCAACCACACTATGTAACTCTGTCTACCCCTTCTGTGATGAGGTGCCTTTATAAATGAGTCCATGACTCAAAGGTTGTAAATCCAACTTTTCTAATAAATAAATAAATGAAATAAAAGTCCAGAGGGCTGTGTTACTATGGAAAATTACAGTCCATTTCTCAATGCCTTCTGTATACTGTAACTAATTATATTATTTTAAATAAACCCTAATGACCCTGATGATCTTATTTTAAATAAGCCCTCCACCTCCCTCCACCTCACTGAGGTCTTCATCTAAGTGGACATTGCATTTTCTATGTGGAAAATGGGAGCCTGAATCATATTTCTACATTATATGTCAGCATCCTATGTGTCTTGGCTGGACAACCCCTCAAAAGACATTTTTCGTACTATTAGTATTAGTATTAGTTTATAGTGTATGGTGGAACATTGTTCTCACCTGAAATCCAGCCTTACAAAATTGCTGTTCATCCACACACTTAAAAGAATGGAATGCTGTATTGACTGTACATGCAGAACAGAATTCCATTCATTTAGAGTCGAAAGCATCAACAGAAAACCACCGGGTGGCACTGTTATTTCAAATAGCACTGAAAATGCCCATGGCAGTTTTCTGTGTATGGCTCATATAACTATAGTAATGGAAAATGCAGGATCAACCAGATATTCGCGTATACAATAATTTACTCACAGCTTTCTCCCTCGGTCCACTCATCTGCTAGCTAAGCGAGTCATTCGTCTGCCATGTTTTTTTAGTAAGTTCCTCCCATAGCAAATCAGCAACCAATGGGAGTGAGTTTTGCAAATTTAGGGACGCCCAGTCCCTAGCAACCACCATAACAAAAGGTCATAGCTCTGGGAGACATGCCATGGAAAAACCTAATTTACAAGCTGAAAAAAAGCCTTAAAAATAAATCGAGGGACACCATATACTATAAAAAATACTGGCTGGGTAACCCCATGCAGAAACAGTGTGCTCTGTCACCTCAGGGTCTGTGGTCACAGGGAATCAGACCCCTCTGTGACAGAACACACTGGTTCTGCATGGTTACCCAGCAAGTATTCTCTATGTTGTGGTTTAGATACAGACATTTTAGTGATGTAGGCAATTTCCAGGGAAGTACTGTATATTACAGTGTTCCCAGGTCACCCCTAGAAACAGGCACTTGTACCTAGTGGGCCTTACCCTGTTACCAAAGACTAAAATAAAAAATCAGATGAATTTTTTTTAGGGTTAGGAATTCACTGTGGGTGCTCTCCTTTTTATAATTGTGTTTCACAAAATACATACAGTATAAATTTGAGCCAACATATTTTACTCTACATACTGTATGCAAAGCATAATAAGTCCACAACAAGGGAGAGCTCTGAGAACTTAGTAGCAAAATTTTATAAAACCAAATAAAATTATGCAGGGCTATCCTAGCGTAATTAGGACATGTACACAAACTTAGAAAATAAATAACACATTGGGGAAATCTTTTTGCTGAGATAAATCTGGCTCTCTCCTGCTAATGCCCAAATAACAAGCTATTCGCCCACTGCCTCCAAACCATGGCTGTACTGTATGTGTCTAATGCTACTACACACTTTATTAATAGTAATACAACATTATGTTCTCCCATTAGCTTCATAGGTATTTCTCCACATTTGTTTTCAAAGTTTCAATGGAAATAAATCAAATTTTATTTAAAGAACAGGTATTCACAAATATAGGGCAAGAAAAATTTAGAATAATAGCCACTGGAGGAAAAAGGGGTGTTTCTGGGTCTTTTTTCCTTTTTCTTGAAACTAGAATCATCTTATTGTTTTGTCACTGACCCTCAAACCAAGAAGAGACCTGCACTTTTGTTCACACAGGACCAATACACAGTGAAGCAGGACTATCTATGACATCAGAACAAGTATCTGACTCAAAGATCAGGCGCCAACATGCTCCCGCTGTACTTGCCCTGAACTCAGCCTGGTGTTCCCATCCTAGTGCAGTCATCCCAGCACCATTGGGGGGGGGTGTGGGGGGGATCTTGTGGACTATGTTCATGCTGAATCTTTCAATTACTGTATCACATCTCACGGATGAGTTTCTGCATAAAGCACATCCCTGAATAAAATTGGCTCTCAGATTCAACAGAGGTAACTTAAATATTTTCCATGGATGAATGAAACTTGTTTCATAAGATGTCTTTTTTCAGTTAAGCATGTTTTATAAAGAGTGAGCTGGCAAAATTGTAGATTCATAGTACCATGGGAGTAGCCTAACTCACATACTTGTCATTTTTTCCTTAATACCAGTCAGCCAGTTTGGAGGCAGAGGTGCTTGGCAGAATTACTTAGTTTGTGCATTCTTGCAAAACACGAGGGCCTGGTGTCTGTACTTATAGTCTGTATTGTCTCAGCTGCTTCTGCATCCTTGGCAGTTACCACGCTTTCATGGCACCTATCTTGCATTTTAATGAAGATAGGTAGAGTGTTCATTGCAGTCACTTATTATTAAACTGATATTATAGTTCACTTGCAGTAAATCATGTTGCGTTAGCTTGTAGCTCAACAAATTAGGCAATTATTAGACACTGGCATATGTTTATAAAATATACTGCCTTTCATGAAGTTGCTGACCCTCAGTTGTTGATTCAGCTAGTGGCTACCAGAGTAACTCGCTAGCCTCAAGTCACCCACAAGTGTAAAGCATTTCATATGTATGTTAAATTACAAACTGCATTTCCTAGTCAGCCAAATAGCAAAGAAACATGGAACACCTGCTAGTGAGTCACTCTGCAAGTCACTTGTTGAATCAACTGAGGGTCGGCAGCTTCATGAAAGGCAATGGTTTACACACATGCCCATGTCTGATATTTGCATCATTTGTTGAGCAAGAACACAACACATCCTGATTCAGTGGGAGTGTACTGTAGGATGTCGGTTTTAGGATCAGTGATTGCAATGAGCACACTATCTGAAAAAAGTGTTGGCTAAAAAAATTTATCATATGCAGTATATAGGTATGTTTTTTCTCCCATAAATTACCACATTTTTGCAATAAAATATTATTTTTGTGTGTGTGTGTGTATGTGTACAGTAGCTGGGACCCTGACTATAATGTTTTTGTGTTGGAGATAGAGTGGAGTTAACAAATACTGCACAAAAATCCAGAAGTAGGAAACCGAATACAGTTGTGTTATTGCCTTTGTTTGTTTGTTTTTTTCTACACTGAAGAAACTTATTTCCAACTTCTCTGTCCCAGCATCACATTTTATCAAGCACCATCAATTCTGCAGCAGGGAGAACCAACTAGGATATGCAAAGACAAGTAATCCAATTTCTTCTTGTTAGCCCCCCCCCCCACCACCACCACTACCACCACCAATCTTTGTAGCAAAGCACTGAGAAAATAATGTATGATAATTTTGGGAAACAAGCTCAGCTATCTTCTATTATTGCTACTGTACCTACATTTTCAAAACTAATCATCCTCTGATACTGTGGGCTCTGCAAAAAAAAAACTTTAAACAAAGACCAGAGCCTGGCCAAACAAAGACAAAAACACAACTGTATTCAGTTTCCTACTTTTTGATTTGTGTACAATATTTTCTGAACCCCACCCCATCTCCAAGACAAAACCATTATAGGCAGGCTGAGGCAGAGAATGCTCAAGAATGTTGGTCTTGAGTTGAATGAAGCACATACAGTATACCTGCATTTATATTGCCCATTAACACATTTTTCCAAATCTTCTTGTCCAGTGACAGAAAGGTGTTTAAAAAGTGTGAGGCACTGTTATCTCTGAACCTTCCAGTCAATCAAGGGATTTCTATCTCATATTTTCTACTCAGGTGGCTACACAGCTGTTAGGACTCCTAAAAGCCTGAGTAGGGCTGCCCTCCATCTCCCAATGACACTATCTTTCTGATACACACAGAATTTAGCCATTTCAGAAAAGCAGGGGGCCATACCATAATGTTTCATTGCAGTCACAATTACATTTATTAACTCAAATATAAAAAATAGATGGTGCATCCCCCACAAAAAAAATGATAATTTCTCACTGGTCTTTAAATATTCACTGTCCACAAGGTCACCTTCCCCTTGTAGCCTTGTTATATGCATCTGTTAGTGTGTGAAAGGGACCCTTCATGTGTCCTTTATGTTATTTATTTGAACAGTGATTGTAGGAAACTACACCCTATTACACTGTTGAGATCATTCTAAACATGTCTAATAAGAAATACTAATGCAGAGTGATGTACTAGTTTCCCCATGAGGTTATTAGTATTTTTTCTATTTTTTTACCAAAATGATATTAGTTAGCTTTTCTTTTATGTCTTGTAATAATTACAAACACTACCCATGACAGTAGTGGTTTGCAAGGTTGTAATGAGCAAGTGAATCCCCTCGATAACAAACCCCCAATTTTATTTATAAAAAAAACTGCTAATGTAAAAACACACAACTCCATTCATGTTTGGAGCTTTAATTCTGTTTAAACAAATGAGTTAATATTTTAAGTTATGTAGGCAACAATCAAAAGTCTGATCAGGTACTTCTGATGGGTAAAACAATAGAGAACATGTCTGCCTGGTTTTATCTGAAATGCAACAGTGTTTGATGTGGAGCAGTTTGTGACTGTCTTTATTTTTCCCACTTGCAAAGTCCGCTGCATCTAAACAAGGGAGTGGACATGTCAATTACTGACTATTTGGAGTTCCTTATACCACCCCTCCACAATACTTCTGCTACAGCTGAGGGGTGGGGACTGTAACTACACTGCATGATTGAAGGCTTTATATGTCTATTGTTATGTAACCAGGCTTAATGCTACTGCCTCCTTTTGTATACAGTATATATATATATATATATATATATATATATATATATATATATAGATAAATATATATATATATATATAGTGTGTATATATATATATATATATATATATATATATATATAGCAAACGCCTCTTAAATTGCACAATGGCATAAACTACCAACAGGCTTCTGAATAATGTATTGGACTACTATATGCTGATTTTTGTGGCCATCATTCAAGTGATCTTCCGTGGTATCCTTACATTGTCAAACATAATGGATTACAGCATACTGGGATTATTATCTTTATTTTTTGGGGGCTCTCCATTTTAGTTTTGGGGAATGTAAGGGATAGGATGTGCCATAGAGAACATTTACAGAATGCACATCCAAAAAGCTGAATTAAAAATGTATGTAACCCAACAATGTATAAATATGATGCCTCCCATGTGCACATACTGTCTGTGCTCCCCCACCTCCATGTACGTTTTTCATATAGAGCAAACCGAGCCTTTTTTTTTGAGCTGATAACTGTTTCATAACAACATATACAGTATCTTAGCAAGAATATTTTCAGACAGTTCAGTTTAAGACATTTAGCTTCAGGTCATAACATTTTCAGTCTCACAATGCCTTTTTGGAAGGAATTAAAAACAGATACAGTAGCTTGTGCTAAAAAAAACTCTGTTCTAAATGTAAGCCTTTCCTTCCTTAGGAGGTTCCTCGAGTTACACAAACTCTACTTGCAGTGGTTTGACATCACTCCCTTAGTAGCTATTGTAATAAGCTGGCACAGAGTTTTGGTCAGGTTCAGAAGTACTGATACCATAATAAGGGACACTTGAAAAAGGTGGTTTTGGTTCATTGGTTTCATATCAGGAATTATCAACAACTAACTGCTGCTACAGTTACTGTGTTTCATGTTTATGAACCTAGTAGTGATATATGCTGGTAATAATATTTTCAAAATACTTTTGCTATATATGTCATACTAGATCCTTGCCCAGATCCCACTTTGGTCCAATGCAGCAAAAATGAGACAGTGGAAGATATTGCTTTTGTCTGTGCTCTGCTCCTACTCTGATGCTTGATTAAGGCTTCCCCCCATCTGCAGTTGGTTTCATTTGGAAACTGGCATCAATGGTGGCTATAAATTGTTGTGTGGAGTTGAGGGAAGGGTGTGTGGAATTTCTCAGATTTCTCCCATTTGCTGTCAGCAGCTCCAGATTCCTTTCTTCACCCTACCCTCACTGCTAATGGAGTCTGCTGAGTGCACCACTGAGGATGTGTCTGTTGCAGCTCTTAGCTGTGTCATTCCCATAGGCACTGACGTACAGGAGAGCAGGGTATTCATAACTGCCAGAAAGCTGAACTGTTAATCTTGCAAACAAATTCTGATTTATAAGCTGTGTTGAAATTACACTTTTTATGATCTGTGTGAGCTGCCTGGAACCTACCCTGTATCTTAAAATAGAACCATCTACCTATTATAAATACTGTAAAAGTTATATGAGCTAAAAGACCTCACTTCAGATCTACAGTACAATATACAGGCTGAGGCCAATTTTGGAGGCAGTGTAGCCTAAAGGGTCAAAGTTCCAAACTGTGAATCTGGGGACCTAGTAGACTTGGATAAGAAACCCACCAGTGCTACTTGCAATAGTGTGTGACCCTAAGAAAGTCTTTTTAGAGTGTGGGTAATCACATTATGTAAGTGGGGGCAATTAGGGTTACCACCTGTTCTGATTTTCACAGGACTGTCCTGATTTGGTGTGTCCTGTGAAAAAAACATGAACAATACTACATGTCCTGACATTATACTAGGAAAAAAAAGTATTTTCTGACTTTCATCTAAATGCTGCAAAAACCATAATACCGTAACTAACATACTGTACCTTAAAATGATAAGAAACACTAGGAAGAACTACAAAAATACACACTTGGCCTTAAATCTGGTTATTTAAAGAAAAACACTTCTTTGGATTGGTTGAGGTTACATATTGTCCTGTGAAAAATCATGTTTCAGTAGGAAATGCCCCACTTTGGGCTTCTTAAAAGGTAATAACCCAAGGGCAATTCATATTTGCAGTACATTTTTCTGTGATGTACTGTATCAATGGTTTAAGGAACAGGTCAAAAAGTATATAAGATACTGTAGGTTATAGATTTTCCATATAGTATATATAGAAGGCATCCAGTTGTGAAATAATTTTGTAATGAAAGGTTTCTATCTATTTGTCATTTATTAGTGGCGATTGCATTTTTTATAGTGGCCCCCTGTACAGTATTGATAGAAGGGCTCTGAATATTTTCATAATCCTGATAATCGGTGAGTAATTGTCATGATATAATTCCTTTTTTGAAAAGTCAAGGCAGAGACACTTACTTCAGTCTTTGGGGAGGGTCACCAATATTTTGTGCTTACATTTTGAATCCTGGGTTTTAAGTCTACATTTATTTTTTTCATCTGTATGTGCTCAGCATTTTGGTAATGTGATTTCCAGCTGATTTTGTAGAAGTTTTTACATTTTACTGCCAATTAGTAGCGCTCACATTTAACTCATCTGGCCACAGTATTTCTGCACCAATTGGTAAGAAAATATGTACAGTATCTACCACAAAACTCAATTAGTGGTTTTGTAGAAGTGAAGCACCATCAATATGAACCATGCATTATAGGCAATCCTCTAATTTACTGCATCCATAATAATATGTAAGAAGTATGTTAAATTAATGATTCTCACGATTAACTGGAAGTCATTTTTCTATTTATTTTTTTTGTTAACTATTTTTATACTCCTGGTGGCAGGTCGACCTCATTGTCTGCTGAGCCTACCGAGCTCAGGGTCTTTCGGGGGCTTCTAGCACCATACGCACCCCAGCAGATCCCCAGAGTCAGTCTGGGGGCATCATCCATGTCAGCCTCCACTGTTTCCTCTGTTTTTCTCCCATGAAACTACCCTGGGACCTCCAGAAGTAGTGGAACATATGCATGGAGGTGCACATGCTCACCCCAGCTCTGGACCGGGTAACCTCAACCCTCCCCATTGACCTATGTCTAAGCTCTCTCATGGCACTGTCCCTCCAGTCTCCACCAGAGGGCAGCCAAGCTCCAAAAGAGCTGGATACCTCCTTCTGAGGTGGAGTGCTGCCTGCTGGCAGCTTCTCACATCCTCTCCTTCCCCCCCTGCCAGCCTCTGACGACCCTGGCTTGTTCCCGAACCTGGGTCGCTGGCATGGCATGAGGTGTGGCATCCAGTGCCTCAACCCTCAGCACCACCGGGCCAGCCTATTTTTCTATTTTTAAATTGCTTTTATTTTTCGTAATGTGAAGGTTTTGAGATAAGGTTTTTGGCAGCTGGTTTTAATTTGAAAAAGCACAAGGAAGTAATCCCATTCCCAACCTCATTTCTTAGCTGTCTATTACCCCACCCTCAGTGGTGTTCAAGGAAAATGACAATTTCTGACATAGTGTGTCTTGGGTATTGTGTTCTAACCCCCCCCGGTCCCATTCTTCACAGTACCCACACCACCTTACAGTACAGTATCTATTCAGGGACTGTGACACACTGATAATTCACTGGCACATAATGGTACAGTATATTCAGGGATTAAAGTGCTGCTTGTTCCTGCTCTGTTTAATGGCAGGCATCAAGCTGAAGGCTTGGGTTGCACCTGTAAATGAACCTCCATTCAGTGTACTGTACCTCTCCCTGTTACCCATTTTTATATAAATAAATAAAATAACTGAAATACTGGAAACATGTTTATGGCTTCTTGGCAGGAGTCTGGATTGTAAGGTGCAGGGTCTTGTGAGTTATTCCCTGGAAGTCTCCTATTTTCCTTTGGCAGAAAGTGATCATAACATGACTGCTGTATTTTGTTACTTTTTTTATAAATAGGGTGTTGTTTCACATGATATGCATTGTGATTATGTGCTTATAAATGTCACTGTGATGTTGTTTGTATCTTGTTGAAACTATTCAATAAAAATGACCGTAAAAAAAAAAGTCTGCTGTTTTATTTATTTTATTCTTTTTTTTTTATGAGTCTGAACAGTCCAGTCTGTGATTCTGTTGGGGGAAGGAACTGCAGAGGGAGCATTTAATGGGTCCACTTTTGCTGTTACAGAACTGCTGACCCTGCGTTTCCCTGCAGGATACTGCAGGTCTGTAGTCTGACACAGTAGTGGAAGCCTAAGACCCTGCAACTTCCTGAGATTCCCACTGGCTGGAGTGAGCTACAGAGGGAGAAATGGTAGTTTACTCACATGGTAAAGGTGATTGTGGGGGTATACATCTCTGAGGCACTCCACCTCCTTACACCTGGGTTTTATGTTCACCTGAAAGGCTGAGATGCACATGTGACTTCAAAAAGAAGTCTGTCCCCTCTTTCCTGTGAAGCTGCTTCCTCTGTATCTGTTCAATGTCTTCCAAAGCTGTTCCTAATAAAAAAATGTGGTCTCTTGACCTGTTATATATCCTTTTACCATTAAAAAAGAGAGCAAAAACACCTATGCATGTTGACACCACTTCATGTAAGAAATCACAGACTTTGTTAGAATTAATCACGCTGTGGACCTAGAGTCCGTTTATTTCCTATTTATACAAACTAGTAGTGACCGGCCCGTATGGCATGCTGGTAAAATTGTATGACTGCAGTGTTACCTCATTTGATCTGACTGACTGGGTGGGCTGTGGAGTGCCTCAGAGATGTATAGCCCCACAATCACCTTTACCAGGTGAGTAAACTACCATTGTGGGGGATAATCTCTGAGGCACTCCACCTCCTTACACCTGGGTAACGATTTAAGTAGCAGTACCCGAAATGGGTGGGTAGTCAGATAAGGCTATTCTTTCCCTTCTGCTCTCATGGCTAGTAACACTGCCCTCCCAAAGTTTACCTTTGCCTCCATTGATACATCTACTCTATAGTGTCTAGTAAAAGTATGTGGAGAAGCCCATGTGGTAGCTGCACAAATTTCTTCTACTGATGCCATGTTCCTTTCTGCCCAGGATGTGGCTATAGCTCTAGTAGAGTGTGCTTTTACACCAGCTGGTGGATCCTGATTTGTTGCCTTGTATGTTTCGGTGATTGCAGATTTCAGCCAGGTGACTATAGTGGATCTTGTAGCCACCTGTCCCTTTCTATGACTTTTAGTAATGATAAATAGTCAGTCTGTTAACCTGATGTCGTGTGTCCTAGTGAGATATGTTGACAGTAACCTTTTCATTCCTAGTGATTGGAGTTGAGGTTCTTGGTCCACTTCCTCTGCCGGCATGTATGCTGGGATCTCGATGACCTGCTTGGCATGAAAGGTTGAGTCGACTTTTGGTATGAATGATGGGATGGTTCTTAATGTGATTTTGTCATTGTGGATCACTAGAAAAGTTGTTCTATATGATAAGGCCTGAATTTCACTGATATGCCTAGCTGAGCAAATAGTGACTAGAAGTATAGTTTTTAATGTCAACCATTGAAGAGGCACTGTCCCCAATGGCTCAAAGGGTGTGTCTGTCATTGCCCTAAGCACGAGAGTGAGATCCCATGGGGCTGTCCAGTGTTTGACTTTTGGACGTAGGTTGGCTGCCGCCTTGAGGAAACGTATGACATCTCTGTGAGATCCTGGGGTTGATCCTTCTATCATTCCCCTGGCTGCCCCAATCACTGCCACCTGTACTCGTAGAGATGCTGGTAATAACCCTTTGTCCAGACCTTCTTGTAAGAACAGTAGAATCTCAGCAACTGATGCTGTCAATGAGTCTACGCATTTATCTGTGCACCAGTTGTGGAATACCTTCCAGTGCCTTTGGTAAGTCATTTTCATGGAGTTCTGTCTGGAATTTGCCATCATATTGATGACTATAGGGTGAAAGCCTGCTGTTAGCAATCTCTCCCTTTCAGGAGCCAGGCTTGAGGTTGGATGGGTTGGGGTAAAATATTGGACCCTGACTGAGAATGTCATCTCTGCGTGGTAAGCTCAAGGGATGGTCCAGAGCCATCGCCACCGTTGTGGCAAACCAACTCCTTTTGGGCCAATATGGGGCAATTAGAATTACCCTTGATCTGGTCCAGCAGATCTTTTTCAGGACCTGTGGTATTAATGGTAGTGGTGGAAATAAGTAAGCTATGTGGAAGCTCCAAGTTGCTGAAAGTGTGTCCACCGCCATGGATTTGTAGTCCCAAAATTGGGAGTGGAACTTGGGGCACTGGTTGTTCTTGTGGGAAGCCATCAGATCCAACTCTATTGGTCCCCAGTGACTGTTGATGGATTGAAGTATCTGCAGGTGGAGCATCCATTCTCCTGGATGAGTCATTTGTCGGCTGAGCCAGTCCGCTGTGGTGTTCAACTTCCCTGATAGATGGATGGCTGACAGGCTTGCAAGGTGTTTCTGTGCCCGAGGAATCAGTTTTTCTGCCTCTCTTTGCATTGCTCTGCTTCTTGTACCCCCTTGCTTGTTGATATATGCTATGGTCACTTGATCGTCTGACTGAATCAGTACATTCCTTCCTTTTACCTCTTTTGTGAAATGCAGTAATGCTTTGAACACTGCTTTTATTTCTAATACATTTATTGGCAATTTTGACTCATTTATGGACCACCTTGCCTGTGCTGATTTGTAACCTGTCGTTGCACCCCAGCCCAAAAGACTGGCATCTGTGTTTATCTGAATGTCTGTTTGTACATCTAGTGGCATACCTTTAAGTAAGTTTTCTTTTACTGACCACCACACTAATGAACGTGCAATGTTTGAAGGAAGTTGCACCCTTTTTGTAAATCCAAATCGTATGTAGGACCTTGACAAATGAGAAATGATAACAGTGGTCTCATGTGCCATCTTATCCACGGGATGGTGTCTATACAAGATGACATTAGGTCTAGTGTATGAGAAATAGCCTCTAATGATAGGTGTACTGTGTTTCTTAAGGTGTCTATGGTGGATAGTAGTGTTGAGACCCTTTTTTCTGATGGCTGAACCCTTCCTTCTATGGTGTATATGAGGTTACCTAGGTGTTCCAGACTTCTGCATCGGTTGATTTGGCTTTTCTCCTGGTTTATAACCCAGCCATGAGTTTTGAGGCATAGAATTGCGGTCCTTGTCTCCCTCCTTGATTGCTGAACTGATCTTGTTCTGATCAGCCAATCGTCCAGCTGGGGTATTACTTGTATGCCCTGCTCCTTTAGTTTTGAGGTGAGCACTATGGACACCTTTGTAAACACTCAGGGTGCAGTTGCTAGTCCAAAGGGGAGTACCTTGTACTGGAAGTACTGCCCCATTATGTGAAATCGGAGGAATTGTTGGTGAGATGTTCTTATGGGAATGTGGAGGTATGCGTCTTTCAAGTCTATGGATGTGAGCACGTCCCCTGGCTGGAGTGCTTTTAGAGTGGATCTTATCATTTCCATCTTGAAAGGCTTGTATTTGATGCTTTTGTTTAAGAATTTTAGATTGAGTACTGGGTGAAGATAGCCTGATTTCTTTGGGACTGTGAACAGTACTGAGTATACTCCTTCTCCCTCCTCTGAATGCAGGACCTTCATGATGGCATTGTTGTTCGTTAGTTCTGTCAATATGTGTCATAACTGTAGAGGAGTAGCCCAGTGTTTTGATACTGGTGACATTATTAGCCTGTTCATTCTTGGTTTTTGTGTAAATTCGATTGCGTAGCCGTGTTGAATTATTTCCAGGACTCATTTGTCCTGAGTGGTTATTATCCATTCATGAACAAACTGGCTTAATCAGGCAATGACCAGTATCTTGGGCTGCCTTTCGCAGGAGGGATAGTCATTGTTTGTTGTGACCCCTTCTTCTTTTTTGGTAGGAGCTTCTAGCCCTATTTTGTGTTCCCCTTCCCCGATATCTGTTGTATGAGGTGTAGTGGTTGAAATTTGTTCTGTGGCCTTGTCCCCATATGACAGTTGGCCTCTGCGCCTGTCTCAAAAGGAATGGGCATGATTAGTTTGCCTGGCTGGTAGGTACATAGAGTTGTTTACCCTGTCCTTTCCCAGTGTCTTCCCATCTTCCTTTCCCTTTAAATATTTTTCTAGTCCATCTCTGAATAGCAGGCTGCCTCTACAGGGCAATTTTAGTAGAAGCGACTTTGACTCTGGATCTGCATTCCAAAGCTTCATCCATATACATCTTCTAGCTCTGTTTAGAAGTGTGGCAGCTCTGGCATTGATCTTCAGAGAGTCCACCGCCATGTCTGCCAGATATTTGGTAGAGAGAATGATGTTGTCGAGCAGATGTGACTCTGAAGATTTGGATGTAATTGCTTTTTGAATATCTTGCAGCCATTCGAGTTGGGCCCTTGTGGCATAAATGGCTGTGATAGCTGCCCTAGCTCCCAGACCCGCTAGCTTGAAATTCTTCTTTAGTATGTCCTCCAACTTCCTGTCCACTGGGTCTCTTAGTGCCAAAGTGGACTCTGTTGGCAGGATAGTTTTTTTATTGAGTGACATGATCTGAGGATCCACACTAGGTGGCGTGCACCATAATGCCAGTTAATCGGCCTCCAGGGATACATTTTATCCCATGATCTCCATTCCAGGATCCATGCATGATCTCAAGATTCCCATTCTTTACTATCTCGTTAATGGCCTCACACACCGGAAACTTGTCAGAAGCCTTTGGTGCTGGTTGCAGAGAAGGTAGAAGCTTGGGCTGTGTAATGGTTGTGTTTGGGGTCTTGAAGCCCACCGTGGCCATAATACTGCAAACTAGAGTGGGTATTTGGTCGGGAAAGCACCACTTAGCCGTGAGTGACTGTGGTTCGACTTCTTTATCCTCCTCATCCTCTGAGTCTGGATCGGAGTGGGCAAGTCACTCCTCCGTGTCAGTATTGGTGGCTCTGTCTGTGTGGTTCTGAACAGAAAAACCCAGAGCGTGAGATAAATGGGGTTTGGCCAAAATTTCTGCTAATTTGTCCCAAATAGCCGTCATGAGTTGCTGCTGTAGCTGAAGAACCTGTTGATTCTGAAGTAGGATAGCATTAGTGTCTACATTGCTTTGAGAAGTAGACGGAAGGGGCTGTTTAACATCAGGAGTACCTTGGAGCTCACTTTGTTCAGTAAATATGTCCTCATCTGCTGTGTGTGCTAAAGTGGGTGGTTCCTCAGCACAAGAAGTGCAGATGCATCCTAGCTGTGCTGAAGGGATGGGGACATTGCAGATTCTGCAGCTTTTTGTTTTTCCCATGTCTGTGGAAGAATGGGAAACAAATGGGGGTGGCTTTAGGATCATAATCGACAACTGCTCAACATAATGCAATGTAAATACTGGCAGTAACCCCTTCTGCAGCCATACACAGAATGATAAAAGAGAACAGAAATAGCAGCCAAGTTAGACATTCACCCAGGCTGTATAATACTGCTCAACTGATTTGCTGTCCCATTTAAAAATACTTTTAATTTTTTATATTGTGGCATAATATTGACTGCTATGAAATGTATGCAAAGTAGTGCACAGTATACCAGAGTTGAGTAAAGAGTGTCTAGGTGTTGTGCCTTTAAGGGATACATAAAGCTGCATACATCACTGTGGATCCTCTATATGTATGAGGAGGCAGTTCCATAATTCCACAAAAGAGTAACTTAATGAATTTCTCAAGAGGAATGCTTAAAAGCAATCCTTGTTCAGTGGGAGAAACATAGGAAATGATGAGTGGTCCACTTTAGAATCACTCGCAGATCACGAGGTTAGATAGGGGCTGCAGATGAAATAATTCATGTGCACTCACACTGGCGTGAGTCTCCCAAATGCCCAGGTCCCAGGTAACATGGTGTTGGAGTAGCACACATGCACGGGTGAAGGAAAGCCCAATGCGTATGTGCGAACTGCAAGACGGGCTGCACATGTGCGAAGTGAAAGCTCAGGCACATGCGTGAATGACTGGGAAGCCAGCAGAATGGACGAGATGGCCAGAAGACCCAGAAGACAAGAAGGACATGGCCAACACCCTCCCTGAATACACAAGAGATAGGGAGGTGTGAAAAAGCACCATGATAGGACGCCAGGTCTCCAAGCCAGAGGTAGGAACAAACGGGGACACCCAAACCAAAAAAAAATCTCACAGGAGCTGTACCAGGGACAGGTAGGCCCCCAAAACAAACGGCAAGCAAAACATTTTTTTAAAAATCTTGCAGAACTACTGAACCAGAGCCTAGCATGAAGGCTGATATGAACAGGGGGAAGAATCCTCCAAAACAACATATAGGCACCATAAGGGACTATCTCTGTGACCACTAGCAGGGACCACAGGATGCCCAGAGATTCCCACAAAGAAACTGGCACAGAAGTGGGAATTGGGGCACTCTTGAGACCACTAGCAGGGGTTACAAGTAATACCCAGCAGCAGATAAAGGCCAACAGAAAAAAATGAACTTAGGTCTGCTAACAGGAGACCCAAGTGAGCTGCAAGCCACAAACTCCTGCAAACATTCTGTAAAAAATGAATATGCCACAAACAGCTGAATCCCATGGATCTGGTTAGTAGTTCTATTATATCACTGACAACCGATAAGTAATTTACACAACATTTGGCAGTTTCTCTACTCATTTAAAATACTGTTCCATCTGGTCTAAGATATTTACGCGACATAGAGAACCAGGTGCCCCTAATTTATCCTGTTCTACTTAACATGTTACCATATAGTAGAGATTAAGAAAATACTGAGCTTACCTTCAAATTCTATAAAAATTTTAAAAACTGCTGGGTAGCTGTTTTTATGCACTGCAACCTGATCGGATGCACAATTCAAACTGATATGGAGGAAGCGGCATCGCAGGGAAGAGGGGACGGATTTCTTTTTGAAGTCACATGTGCATCAGCAACCTATCAGGTGAACACAGTACCCAGGTGTAAGGAGGTGGAGTGCTTCAGAGATTATCCCCCACAAGGAGGATTTTTTTAAATACACTATGTGTTCCACTTTAGGGGATACATTTTTGGTTAATGACTGGGGAGAAGTACAGTCTGGTATTTGGCCAGGGGAGGAAGCTGCAGTGGGAGTATTAATTTTTTATTAAATCTGAAGTCCATGGAAAGACTTTTTGGGGATTGTTATTATTATCATCATTAATGAACAGGGCCACTGGAAAATTGCGGAACATTTTACCCGAAAATGCGTGGACTTTTTTGCAAAATTATGGAAAATTGTTGTCTACTATACATCCCACTGCCCCTAATAAATATTTTATTGTTTGCTGCAGCATGTATTGGTCACATAAATTGTTTAGATAAATGTATTGCCTCTTGTAAATGCTTTTGATGTGAAGAAAGGTGTGTGTTTTTGAAATGCACTGCAAATTAATCATTATGTAGCATATCTTCTAAAAATCAAGACATCTAAGTCAGGCAGTGCTAACTAGATTTTATTCAATAATTTACAGTTAGTCTATACTGAATGCATCCTGAAACAACATATTTTGCCAGTTTCTAGATGTTAAATAATGAAACCTGTTTAAACTAATTGCTTTGGTGCAAGAAAAAAATAAACAGATAACCAGGATGCCTAATAAAGGTCTAGTAAGAAAAAATGTTTATTTTGTTAAAATAACTACTGTTCTTAATCAGCACTGTAAGTACATTTTAAAATCACAAGATAAAAGTATTAGATCATAACAGTAGCTTTTCATTACATCATACAATAGTTTTCAATACATGGTACTTTTGTTCTACTTGGTTTGCAGTGATTTTACTTGGGTTGCAATTATTTTGTCTATTTGAAGGTATGTTCAGCATGTTTTCAGAAATGTTTGCTTTTTGTAGGTTTTGTATGTGAGTATGTAGTTGTGGCAGACTGACATCGCTAAGTTCAGCCAAAATAAATGACACCTGTAACTGTCATTAAGTCTTTTCCTTCCCCATGTGTGCCATATTTATCCACTGGTAAGGTATAATTGATTTGTCATATTAACTGCTTTCCCTTCCCCTTCTACTCCTGGCTTTATCTTTGCTTACACTCCACTGCTACTCTATCAAATCACTCCTCCCCCCCATATCAGTTGTAGACTGTTGTTTGTTCTAGCTGCCAAAATACTGTATATGTATTGCACACACCAGTCATCATGTTTCATTTATCAGTATGCAACCTGTAAGTTGCTTCCCTGTCTCATATCATTGTTTACCACCTGTGGTCACCCTATGTGGTACCCTAGTATATATATTCAGCCTGTATCATGTAACGTGCATTTCATGTATATACTGTTATTACCTATCTGTGTTTGTACTTTAAGTGTTTATGTCACAGGACCTCCTTGTGAATGAGCTTGCTCAATGGAGTTTTCCTGCAATAAACTTGAACTTGAAACTTGAACATGTAAGGAATCACTGTCACCAACCCCCTCAGGAGCACATTCATGTTTATAATTAGTAAGACCATCCAAACTCATGACACATTTGAATCAAAATCCTTTCAGATTGAAAGTATTTATACAAGGAAAATCTACCCTACCATTCAAAAACAAGCATTGTGGTCAATCCTTCAATTAGGTGAATGGGGCACTTTGCACCTCTTCTCACATCTATTGTTTCAGTCTCTGTGTCAGCAAAAAGTTCTCTAACAGTCTGCTTTCACACAGATTTTAAAAGTGCTCAAGTCTACATATGCATGACCAGAGGATTTTGAAACCAAAGCAGGGAAGGGAATCACATGAAATCAAAGTCACATTTGACCTCTTCTCACCTCACACTATACTGTTTTGATCAAATCTAAGTCTGTGTACTAAATTGTTAGCATATCTGAGTAAATTTTCTTGAGAATTTAAATTTTTTTATACAATTTTAGTCAAAATTTCCATAAATGTAAGAAATTGCAAGAAATTGCGGATTTTGTGCAGAGAAGGGTGAAAATCATGGAAATTGTGGAAAAATTGCACCCGTAATTTTCCAGTGACCCTGTTAATGAGTCAGGAGATGTCTGATCTGTGACTGTTTAAGGAGGGATCAGCAGAGGGAGGAGGGAGTTTTATTTTATTAACACATCCTAGAGTAATGTATTTGGTTCTAAGTGAATCACTCAATCAATCCATCAATCCACACATAAATAAATAGGCCACATCAGTATTGGAGTGGAGTCTGTGCCTTTACCCCGACCGCATTTATCAGACTGTGTGGGACTGTGTGTTGAGGGAGTGAGTATAATTTATTCTGCTACCACCTGGACCAGTCTTTTTTTTTTTTTTGTAATTATAGTAATAACTATAAAGGGGGGCAAATGACAACATGTAGTACAGTATGTGAGTTCTTGTCTTGGGATACCCTTCTTTTTACTGAATTATAAAAACATTAAATTAGTATATGGCATCCTTTTTGCTTTATTTGAGCCAATAAATGGAGTCTAACTTGACTTTGCAACAGCGCATGCTGCAGTTTGGGTCTGACTTTGAAAAACTACAAAACATTTATAATGGGAACCCACAAAAGGATTGGCACATGCAAAAAGCACAGATGTTCTACTATTGTATGGAAATAAATTAAAAAAAAACAATTAATTAATTAATAAAGAAATAGAAAGTATTTGTATGCTAAGGTCGTACAAATTGAATGAATGCTGGAAAAGCACTGGCACATCCTGGATCCTGAATGGTAATACCTTACATGAGAACTCAGGTTGTAGGGAAATCGCCCTTTATTTTGCACCATATCACATTTCCCTGCAGGGCAGTGCAGACATGAAGCCCACTGGAATGGGAATGACTAGCTGGGACATAGCATATCACCATTCTCTGCAGTAATCTGCATTTACCAGGGTGGATGATGACAAAATGACTCCTAAAATGGTATTTGCCAGTAAGATGAACGCTTTCTATCTAGTTGTATTCTGGCTGAATTGGAATCAAAGTTAAGGCACTGTAATTGGGTGAGTACACGTGGCAAGATGTTTAAACTATATGAAATGCCTATGATTTGTGCTGAGCTTTCTGTCACACCCCTTCACGAATCATATGCCGCTAGTGTTCAATTTATTTTTTTTTTATTTGACTTCCACTGTTCCACAACTAAAACCACTTGCATCCTGCACTGGGAAAATCAGGCAGCGATATGAGTACAGTATGTTACATTTAGAGAGGAAATGTACTGGAAGAGGGAAATATAAGAAGATACAGTAGGTGCTAGCCACCAAGTTGCAGTAATCATGAAGGGATCTGGGCAAGTGACCACAGCTTAACTCGGCAGACCAAACATTAAGAAATGGGGGATAAATAGTAGTGCAGTAAACACAGAATGCTATAAGGTTTAAGTCAGTGTAGAGTATTGGCATCCAAATCCATAAAAAATGCTGTACAGAGGTAATTCATCCAAATAAGTACATGAACATCAAAATGTAAACATTTCTAAAGAACAAACTGAATATATATCAGATGCAAAATACTCTACAAATTACGTGTATATCTGGTATTAATGTTCTGTACATTCTGTGCATGGTAAGAACAGTCTGGTGCAAACCTCAAGCTGTAACATCTGAAAAATAGAAGACAACAAGGAACTTAGGGACTGATATCCAGTTTGAATGTTGTTAATAAACAGGACTCTAACAATTAAAAATAAATTATAGAGACCCCTAAAATGTTTCATTTCTGAAAGGAAGGGGACCAAAGGAAATCATAAGTCTCATCTATACAATAGGACATTGCATTGAGAGATATAGGGACTCATATCCAGTTACTGTTGTGCATTGCTGATAAACAGGATGTTAGCAATTAAAATAAAACTACAAGGTCCCTAAAAATTGCTCAGTTCTGAATGGGAAGGGCACCAAACGAAATCATTAGTAAAGTTTCATATATACCACATTGCATTAAGAATATAATATAGTCAACATCCAATTCTCAACAATAAAACAAAAAAAAGAAAAAGAAACAGATCATTGATTCTGCCCACTTGCTCACCACTGTTCAGTTATCATTGCACATGGTACAGTATTTCAGAAGTACTTACTTCACTCAGTAAGAGCTTATTGATAACTGGCGCATATTTTCTTTTATATTCAAATGCTGTGTGTAAGGTTGTCTCTGATCCATCTGCTCTTAGCCCCCCCCCCCCATCCAGGTGCTGTTTGCTAACCATATTGCAGGTTAAAAGTAGAAACTGGAGTTCATGATCTTCAACAGTAAAGAAGAAGCAGTAGTATTTTTCTTCTTTCCTTATTCATTGCGTGGTACACATTACCAGGGAAAATCGAGCAGCAATAGAAGTACTGTATGTTATTTACCTGGGCAGACTAGATGGACCAAAAGGCCCCCATCTGCCAACACTTTCCTTTTGTTCTTATTTAAATAACATATTTAACTGAAAATTCCCTTAAACAATCTTTAATGAATTGTGATTTTTTTTATCTTCCTTCTTTTTGTTCTTTCTCTTCTTAGTCATCTCTTGGGCACACTGAATCAGGCAAAATTGGGCAGCAATGAGCTTACAGTATGTTACTCAAATGAGATATAGGAGATAACTATATGTTATATGTTTTTGTGAAATTAATCCTTATTTACCTATGCCAAGTGTCTCTGAGTCTTAGTAAAATATAATAGACATCTATAGTACATGTGTTTTAATTTATGTAAATAATTGTTTTTCCCTATCTCAGTACTTTTGTGCTCTCATATTCACTTCTCTCTGGCAACCACCACCCCCAACAGTAACCAGTTCTACAAACACACACAAAAAATAATTGTCACACACAGAGCTTGGATGTGCTACTATTTTTTTGCAAAACAATAACTATACAATGGTGTGGTTCTAACATGCTACAAATTCAATGAACATGCTACAGAAGAAGGCATGCTTAAAAAAAAACTGGGCTTGGGATTCCAGGTCCTGAGCAGTTTATTGTTTTGCATTTCAATAACAGCACATCTGAGCTTTTTTATTGACCAATCCATTGCTGAGTTTTTAGAACTGCCTACTGCTGGCAGCACCGACCAGGTCCAGGCGGCATCTTCTTTGGAGGTATTACAAAATAAATACATGAATAAAATAATTGTAAGTGAGTAGTTCAGTAACACTTGTCTGAAGTTGTCAGCAGCATTACAAAAAAATACAGTACAAAAAATATACTGTATAATGGAAAGACAGAAAAGGATTGGCACACACAAAAACTTCAGATGTACTGCTATTTGAAAAATAAATAAATAAATGTAATGTTTTCAGGTACTAAGTTGGTAAAAATTGAATGAATACTGGAAAGGCACTGGCCCATCCTGGATTCTGAATGGTAATACCCTACATGAGAACTCAGTATATAGGGAGATGGCCCTATATTCTGCAACATATCGCTTTTCCCTGCAGGGCAATGTAGACATGAAGCCAAGTGAAATGGGAATGACTGGCTGTGATGCAGCATATTGCCATTCTCCACAGTGCTCTGCATTTACAGGGATGGATGATAACAAAATGACTTCTAAAATGTTATATGCTAGGGCATAGGGACTGATATCCAGTTAGTGCTTTGTTTATAAACAGGATTTTATAGACCCCTTAAAATTCTCAGTTCTGAATAGGAAGGGGACCAAAGGAAATTATTAGCAAAGTCTGGTATATTCCATATTGCATTGAGAAAATACTTTAGAAGAAATCCCTAATTGTCAACAACAAAACCGACCCCCCCCCAAAAAAAAATAAACTGGTTGCTGATTCTGCCAACTTGCTTGCCACTGGTCATTGCACATTGTATTTCGAAAGTACTTACTGCACTTGGTTAGGGTTGATTGATAAATGAAGCATTATTTTCTTTTTACTTGAAATGGTATATAGTACTGTAAGGTTGTCACTGATCCACCCTGCTACCCCCGCCCTCTTCCCCATCCAGCTGATGTTCCCTGACCATCTTTATGGTTTGGCCCTCCATTTTAGGTGTCTGTCCCATCTTCACCTACAGTAGGTACATGCCTGCATAACCAGGACCAGACTGACAACAATGGAGTTTTAAAGGTCATTGTGGACTGTCAGCTGTGCACCCACTGAATGTGTCTCAGAGAAACAGGACCATAACAAACTTACAAGAGAAAATAAAACAAAAAGATCAGACATGATTTCAACAGAATGTGGTTAATTTAATTTGTTGTGGCACGTTTGACTGTCCAGACAATCACAATTACAGTATATGCTTTATCTGTGTGTGTTTTTTCCTCCTAGCTCTATTTTTATTTCTTTCATTGTCATTTTTGTCTTTGCCTTCTTCTCTCTGTGTTTCTTTTTGTCTTTGTTCCATGCAACCAGAGCCTAAGTTAATGGTGTTATGCCCCCCATCACCACCATACTGAGATAAATATGTTATTCACCAGGCAGCCATCATTATTGTATTACTTTTTTATTTGGTGACCTAACATGACCATGTGCCATGTCACAATTTCCTCTGATGACTGTATGTGCTTATAATTAAACAAACAAGTTTAATTAATACTTTAGTATATAAAAAGAAAAACTTGAAAAAACATTATTTGTGTTTCAAACAGGATAACATAATGCATGTCATGTATTCAAGTCTTAGACCTCATGGAGCTCAGATCATATTTCATGTGTTGCAGAGTGTTTAACCCCCAGTAATTTCAAACATTATTCATTGAAAAAAAAGATCACCACACTTGTTTCCCTTTCTCTCCCTCTGCCTGTCGCTTTCTCTTGTGGAATGGGATAATAATAAAAAAGGTCATTCAACATCCATGTATTTTAGGTGAAAAAATGTGTTCCCACATTGTTGCAGCATGCAAAGCATTTATGCAAGAGTAAATAATCCAGCAATGTTCCAGATTATATACGCATGTAAACACCCTATTAAAATAGGTGAACAGTCAGACAGTGGTGCTTCTGATCAGGAACAAAGATTACTGAGCATTTGTCCATGTTTCCTCTTTTCTGACTCAAATCTCAAGTGTGCATGTTTGTGCATATGTGTGTGTGTGTGTGTGTGTACGTGTGTGTGTACTGTATGTATATTATAGGGGTGCGGTCGCACCCCTATAGTTAGGGTTATGAAGGCACTTTAATGTTAAACTTGAAATTTTACTCATTAATAACTTTGGACCTGTTCAACAGATTTGCATGAAATCTGGTGTGCACAGTGGGGCATTGTAGATCTCTTGATTTGCCAAATTGTGTTTCAGTCGGCTTACATTTTTTTGTGCAGTGAATCACTGAAAAATGCACTTTTTGCCAGTTTCGAGGGCAGTTTTTTTGATTTTGTCTGTGGTGCTGTACAGCCACCATTTGGTTTGCCGGTCTGAAACTTGGCAAGTAGAAAGAGCTTGTTTCAAGGAACACACCAGTTTTTATTTGGTGAAAAAATATTAATCCATTCAAAAGTTATGAAACTTTGTAGCTCCCATTATAAGTCTATGGAAAAATGTAAATGGTTATTTTGCAAAAGAAGAATGGGGTTTTGGCCATTTGGTCACTCCTCATGATCAAAGAATTTGCAGGCTCATAATCAAAGATTCATTGATTGCGAGAAATTTTTTGATCATGATGGCCGCCATCTTGTTTTCAGTTTGGGGTTGAAAAAAAAATATCTCAGCCCAGCGGTGAATTCTGAATTAAAACTTGGATGGGGTTTGCTCAGGGGGCTTCCCTCTATCGAGCCATGCCTGTGGTTTAATGTAGTTGTGTCAAAAAATGGAGTTTTAAACTTTTAAATTCTTTGATCGCAGCTCGCTAACGATCTTTGATCGTGAGCCTGCAAATTCTTTGATCACGAGATTTTTTGATCGCGATCTTCGTTCGTAAGGCAGGGGCGAGATGGCCAGATTTTTGGGTTGGAAAAAAGCAAATATCTCAGCCCAGGAGTGACTTGTTAAGTAAAACTAGGATGGGTTTTGCTCAGGGGGCTTCCCTCTATTGAGCCATGCCTGTGGTTTAATGTAGCTGTGCCAAAAAAAATGGAGTTTTAACATTTTAAATTCTTTGATTGCAAGCCTGCAAATTCTTTGGTTGCAAGATGGCCAGATTTTTGCTGGGCCAGATGTCTCTGGGAGGGACCAGATAGCCCAGATTTCATGACCAGATGTCCCCTCATGATCAAAGATGATCTTTGATCGCATGGTCACGGCTGATTCTTGCAATCAAAGAATTTTTAAAGGTGTAAAAACTTTAAAATTAAATGTCTTGGAAATGGTTTGTTCTTTTAACTTGAAATTTGGGGGTGTTGAAGAGATTTCCTGTAGATGTGAACTATGGTGTTTAGGTGCTGGAAAATTAATTTACTGTGGAGAAATTGTGTGACACAGTTTACGTTTTGCAGATAGCATTCGGCATTGTCGTAGTGGCATGAAATTTATAGGGTAGTTAGCATTACTGCCACAGAGGTACTTTTCAGTGGTTAGGTGTGTAAAATGTAAACAGGTGCAGAATTATGCCACTCCAATGAATGAAAATCTCAAACTTTAAAATTAAATATCCTGTAAACGGTTTGCTCTTTTAACTTGAAATTTGGAGAGTGTTGAGTGGATGTCCTGTAGATCTGAATTATGGTATTTTAGGTGTCAGAAAATTAACTTGCTGTGGAGCTATTGTGTGATGCAGTTTACATTTTGTGGCTAGCGTGCTGCATTGTGGTAGTGGCTTGACATTTATAGGGTAGCTAGCCTTACTGCCACAGAGGTAATTTTCAGTGGTTATGTGTGTAAAATGTAAACAGGTGCAGAATTATGCTACTCTGATGCAAGAAAATTTGATTTGTTTCAAGTTGGTGGGAGCAAGGGGCCCCACCAACTTGTGCGACATTGTACTTTACTATGCGTTCTCAAAAAGTAAGGAAGTTCTTTGCAAAAAACTGCATTAATGCAACAGTTAGGGTTTTTTACAGTGACAAAAGTGGGGAAAATCACCATTAGGGTTACCACTCCTTACGCCCCATGACCTCCATGCCCGCACCAACAGACATCGGGTGTGTGTTGGGGCCATCATTCCTAATTCCGTCCCATTCTCCTATACTGAACCACCACAGCTTATTTACACATGGAATGGAGTGAGACTTAGGACCAATGACCCCAATGCACACCCAATGCCTGTTGATGGGGTTGGGGTGGTCATGGGGTGCAAAGGGTATTAACCCTAATGGCGAATGTCCTCGGTTTGGTCACTGTAAAAAACCCTAACTGTTGCATTAATGCAGTTTTTTGCAAAGAATATATATATATGTGTGTATATATATAACATGCCACACATTAGAGTATAAATGTTGTCTTCTTCATGATTTAAGGGCACATAGCATGTGTGGTGGGGGGGGTGGGGGCCTTGGATTAAGGCTCTTCACCTACAGAGCACAGCAGGGATCCAAAGTTCATATCAAAGTCTTAATTGTATAAGAACAGTGCACAAATTGAATGGTAAAATTAAAAATCTAGAAGCGTTTTAGAAACCCCCGCCACACTCACACAGAGAGTGCATCCCTAATTGTAACAGCATGACAGTCTCATGCTGCTGTCATTAAGGTCCGTCCTTGAATGATGTCAGTGGCAGTCAGCTTAAAGGTACTGTAGATCATAAGAAAAAAAAGGATCTGCTTTCCATAGACTGTCACATCTTGATTGTGAGCTTGCTAGTGTACATGTGTAGAAATACTCACAGGAATGCCATTCTTTATTTCCCAGACACAGAACAACACCGAAATTTTAATTTGTAATTCCCGTAGCTGCTATTGATCTTTAAGCTCACTGCAGAACTCCATCACATCAGCCAGTGGTAATAACCACAAGGGTAGTTAGCATATAATGATGATCTGCTCTGGGCAAGGGGTGGCACCAAAGTTACCATTACTGCTATTGTTAATGTTTATGTCAGTGTTGTTATCTGTTGATAGTTGCTTTTTTTATCATTTAAAATGAGTTTAAAGTTCATGAATTAAAGGAAAATAATTCAGACTGAACTATGCACAGAGCAGCCGGGTAATGAATATACTTTATATAGCTGGCTCATCAGTTAATCAGTGCGGGGTTCACAATATGTTGCGAGAGAAAGCAATGCAGCAGTTTTTTATCAGCAACCAGGCAATACAACCTTTTAAATTGACAGCCTTTACTATTGGCATTAAAAACAGTAGTTGTTTGGACTCAGAACTGGACTTCAAATTCGTCCCCTCTGGAGCCAGATTAGAATGTGCACATAGCGAGGAACAAGCTTCAGAAAAGTAGTCTATCCTTCAAACAGGCAACCAAGCTATACGTGCACACTTAAAATAATGGACACCAGTGTGTTTCTCACTGAACTTTTTTACTTTGCCATTTTTACACATCTAAAGAGTACAAAACAAACAGCTTGTGTAAAATAGGAAAATCACATGTCACCCGAATAGTCTGCTTTTGTTAATCTCCTGTGCTTTGTGTCTCAATAGTCTAAATCTCATGAAATTTTGACCCACCCCCATCTGTCAGAGGTTCCCCTGCTGAGAATTCAAATGTCTCTTATAGCCCTGTGCAATGACATCATAAAAACACCATACATTAGTAATGGGAAATACTACCACCCAAGTAAGTGAAAAACAATATAAAATGTGCAAAGTGCCATAAGGAGAAAAACACACATTTACAGTAACTGCATCCGAACATATACCACAGTTATGTAATATATTCATAAGGTTTATATTGAATCGACCATACTAATTTTTCATTCATTTTGTAAAATGAACACATTTAATAAAATGACTCCACAGGCAAAATGCAGATCACAGCTGACTAAAATCAGAACAAGGATCTTTATGATGCACTTACAAATACTGTATGTAGTTCAACAAAACTGTTTTGCTAGTCGAACAAATTGAGGAGATATTTTAATCAAAGTTCTGAGTCCTGGATCAAATTTCATTTACTATTCTGAGTCAAAGGATGGTCACTCATTCAGTACAGTACTGTATTCATAATTACGGTAATGCATGCTCACACAGGGTTTACATGTCTTCTGATCTCCTCCACTCTTACCCCCACATGGGGTGCGGGGGGGATGGGCAGACTTGATGGGCCAGGAAGGGTCTTTTTCTGCTGACACACGTTTATGAATCTATACCTTCCAGTAAAACTATTAATGTACAGTCTTTATTTTATTTTGCAGTGTGCTCTATATTTAGAGCCCGGCTGCTGATTGGGAGCATTTTTGCAGATGAGGTACAAGGTCTGGGAAGGTACAGTAATCTGCTTATCTGGCAGCAGAGAGGGTATATTTTTATTCTTCATGAATTCCAGGTCTGGACATATTGTTTAGCAAGGCACTTTAAGGCTGCATTACTGTGAATTTGTGATGTACTGTATGGTATGCAGTATCATTTGGCTTCTTGAATCAGTGCATGGCCATACTCTACAAAGTTCAACACACATGGCAAAGTTCACCCCCCCCACACACACGCAGATGCACACAGTTGTCTACCAGAATTTTACGGGGTAGGGGAGCTGATGAGTTTCTGAGTCAGAGCAATTTGTTAAGATGGCAGGTGGGAGAGTATATGATTATTAAATTTGGTGTCTATGAGACTAGTTTGATCAGATGGGAGCTGGAGGAGTATTTTTTGTTTCCGCTCAAGTTTGGTGGTGGTGGAGGGTGTAATTACAGTAGCTCATTAAAGCATGTGGAGGGTATTTTAACACACAAGATGTAATGAGATTTTCTGATTACCATATTCAAATACACTGATACTGTGCATATTGCATGGGCCAAATCTTTGCCGTCATCCTCATCCATCATCTAAGTGCCAAATCTAATTAAAGTATTCCACCTTCCAACCAGATCAAATATTATTGGGGCCCATTTGCAATTCACAAAACCTCCAACAGTGTTAGTGCCTTTTGCTTCTTTACTCAATTGGTATGGAGCATTGGCAGCATCTTGACTACAAGTAGTAACATGGAATGACCAGATCCCTCACTTGGGCCACACTGAGTGGCAAATAAAACCCTCAGAGGTCCATGTACCTGCCCCTCCTCCTCATTTTCCTCATTTTCCTTCCACCAAGTCCTGACAAGCCCTTGTGGGGTTCATGCCAGTTTAATTCTCATACCCTTATCCTACATAGAGGATAGTGCATGGGCAACAGTGAACAACAACAGTGTTGTTCACTTCAAGAGGTTGTCATGACAACAGTTGAAACCTCGAGAGCGAAGCTCGAAAGGTTTGAGGGTGTCATGACACCTCGAGAAGTGAACAGCGCTGTTGTTGTTCACTGTTGCCCATACTCTGTCTTTTATAGTGTATGGGCAAAAGTAACAAAAAAACAACTTGTGGATTATTTTAGCGATGTGATGTCGGGGAACCCCCAGCCGAGCCCATGTCAGTGACAACACTCCGCTTACTCTGGGTCCGCATTTTTTTTCCAACTCTCTTTCCCCCAGTCACGGTCCCAGGAGCCTCTCTCAGGCATCCAACCTTGCTTCTGCCCTGCCTAAAGTCCCCTCCAACTGTACCTTCCTCTCCCCGCCTCGCAGCTGGCACCCCCAGCTTAACCCCTCCAGGGTGGGGCTGCTCCTCCTACCTTGCCTGTCTCACACATAGACTCCAGCTACTGCAGACATGGGCCCCAGGTGGAGGCTCTACGAAGGTCGGCAGAGTCGGACCGAGTCATGAGCATGGGGGATTGGTGCCGTCGCCTACCCCTGGAACTGGGTTTTTCCATTTTCTCCCTGCTCTCCCCCCCCTCCCATGCATGGGCACCCCCTGATGTCAAGTGCATGGCAACTCTGCCGACATCAGCCAAGCCAATTTGTGCTGTCTGCACACTGCAGCACCACCGATCTCTACCAGGAGCCGCTGGTGTGCTGGACAAACCCCAGCCCACCCTCCAGAGAGGAGAGCTGTCCGTTGGATGGTCAATCCTCTCCCTTCCCTGCCGACCCCCGTCGACCCAGGCTAGTTCCCAAACCTGGGTCAGCGGCATGGCACGAGATGTGGCATCCAGTGCCTCCACCCTCAGCACCACTGGGCTGGCTGGGTCTGCATTTTAAGTTAAATAATTGAGCTCTGCTGTGTGCCAGCTAAGATTTGAACAAAACGGCACTTACTTTTAAATTAGGACATTCTCCAGTGCATACGCTGAAGTGCCATGGCCATTTTAACGATGAATACAAAGCACAACTTGCACATGCGCAAATGTGGGCAGAGCTGTTGTACCATTGATGTGACATACTCAAGATGGTACAACAACATCGTGACATCGCATCAATGGTACAACAAGACTTGGTAAAGTTAGATTTTCAAAGATTACAACGTTCTAACATACTCTATATAGAATTTCAGTGTCATTTAATTCACTATATACAGTTTAATTTTTTGTTATACCATTCTATGTTGTAAAATGAATGCTGTAATTCCCCAATTCCCCTATCGCCTGTCCCCCCAGACTCATCTTGAAATGACTGTTTTAGTGAAGTATACATTTCCTGGTAAAACTTTTCAAATAAATAAATAAGCAAATGTCATTTCCCTACCACTGGGTTCTCATGTCTTACTATTTATTCCCCAGTAAAGGCTTAAGTGACAAATTGCAAGTACGTCCTGGGTGCTGGCCTTTTGAAAATTATGGGAAACTGTGAAAAAGTTGTATTTTATAAAGCAGCCGTGGTTGTGAGAATACAGGCATTGTACAATTATCCATAAATAGGAATGTGAAATTATCCTTACTTTATAATGTGGTTACTATGATATGTGTGATAACAGTTTTGCAGCACCGGAGATACCACACATCAAGCATTCTTTACAAAAGAATAAGCCCCATGTGACTTGGTGTATCCCTGCTCCATCCTAAACTGAACCAGAGAGCCACAAAGAAGTAAAGATAACAGTATACTGTGATCTATTCCCTTACTCTTCTGAGTAGTGCTGTGAATATTGTGGGAAAATACCCCCTTTCCATTCAATGGGAGGGGGAGGTAGTGGAACTTCTCTCTGTCTCCAGCAACTTTTTTTCTGGGAGGGTGTATGGGGTTGGGGGTAGCAGCTTTATGTGTGCCTCTGCACCAAATAGCAGATAATCAAGCAACCTCAGTGACTGGTGATTCAACAGTCCCTGAAGTTGCTTGATTATTTGCTAATTGCTGATCAGTGATGAAAGACAGATCATTATTTGGAATTGGGAGGCTGGATTAGGGAAGAAAGGGAGGATGTCAAGATTTTAATTAGCAGTGTCCATCAATTTGTGCCCAGCAGTGTGTGTATGTGTGTGTGTGTGTGTGTGTGTGTGTGTGTGTAGGGTGGTGGGATTCTGAGTGTGAATCTGAGGGATAGCCCTCTTCATCTGGATGATGTTATGTCCCTGGGAGGGGTGACAGCAGTGATATTGATTCATGTACTGTATGCTGCCTGGTGGAAGTGTACTATGCATATGCAGAGAGCCGCCCGGTCTTGTAGCTGGTTTATTAGTAATCATACGTTATGACTGACCACACTGAGAGGTTTGATGTTGCGTTAGTGGGGGCACTTAGAACAACTGTTTGCTGTGCCTCACCAGATGCCATGTTGGCTTCCCTTGATCAGTGCTGGCCCAGTGCTGCTGGTGGTTGGCAGGTACTGTATGTTAGAACAACCATCCTCCCTACACCACTGTTATCACCTGTGCAGTTCGGTTTCATTCTGTGCTGTAACCCTGTCACCACAAGTGAGTGACACCGCTCATGTGTAGTAAAAACATAATTGGCTGCTATCCATACCCTGGTTTGATGACATGTTGTTGTTGTTATTGTTTTTCTGCTTTAGTAAGAGAATAATACAAAGTGTATCCATACTGCCATCCTCCCCTTTGTCGTGTTTGTGTGTGTGTGGGGGGGGTTCGGTCAGTAATGAAGATGCCATGTGGACAGCAGAAGTGTGAGGGTAGAGCAGCAGACATGCTGTTCAAGTATTGTTTACCCAGTCAACATCCACAACATTGGTTACCCACAAATTGATAGGATGGGTAGTAGGACTGACTTTCCCCACATGAGCATTGAGACACTTTAGTGGGTATCCATCAGTCGTTTTCTGTACCTGTACCTCTGTTAGGGCATCAGGGAAGTGATATGACTATTTATTGGTGTTAACAGGAACTGGATCACAATGAAGCTGGTATCGCAGTTCTGGCAGGAGAAAGGAAACCATGCGGTTACCTGCAGTTGGGTCAGTGGTAGGAGCCAGAGGTTCTGGCTTGGACCTATCTGCATCATTGTCTGAATGACAGCCCAGCTTATTGTTGTAGTGTGCCTCTCCAGTCCTTAAGCTACTGTGTTTTTCCAGCCTGAAAGATGTGTAATAATACTCAGCACTGGGAAGGGTCACTGAGTAAATTAACAACTGCAGCAAACTTTTCAATCTAAAAACAAGTACCCTTAAAAAATAATCCTCAAGCTCCTTGGTTACCTGGATTACATCCAGCTCCAACACCACTGCTGTAAGGTATGCAAATCGTAAATACCATCAAATTTAATATAAGATAATGAAATGCCAATGACAAGTAAGGCAGATTGAAAAGGAGTACAATAGCATTCACTCAGAGGCTGAATATTGCTCCAGAGAAGTTACGTTGGCAGGATGAAGTAGCACTTGGAAATTTAGCCCCGAAATAAATACAGCAGGGTATGGCTCATTTGAGAGGGTGGGCATCAGTGAGGTGGGAAATAGTCTGTATCGAAAAACAAATGCTGTGAAAGAAATACAATGGACCGGCAAGACAAATCCTTTAAGGATATTTGTCACTTTCCCTATTTGCTCATCCGGTAATCATTTTTTAAATGTGCTGTCATTATTATACATTATTTATACAACTGGTAATCAAACCAGGTTGTTCAGGTATACTAACACATTTTTACACAAATTTGGAAAATCCAGCAACTGGGGGATTTCCCATAGCAACAGGAAGATGCTGTGTGCATGACTGGGTCACAAAATCAATCAGTTTCAGTATGCTTTCTAAAATTATTTGTGACTTATAAATTGTGACTTATCAGTTCCAAATCATGCATTTTAATGAAATATGTACCTCATAACTTGTTATTTTTTTAAGCATCATCAGGAGAACAATTTGCACTTGGTATAGTTTTAAGCTGATTTGGCAAGCCTGGCTGGATGGACTTAAGGGGACTATAGAGAGGTACAGTACTTACTGTACATTAGCATTACTGTAAGTAAATGGTGTGCCTCTTGCGAGATTTGTTCTTATCAAAAGATGATCGGACTGGCCATCAAGACCTCAATTATCAGCTGGCCAATAATGCAGACTGAATAGTGAGTACTGTATCTAACATTCTCAATGTAGTAATGCAGGCAGATATGTTTTGGTACACTAGGAATGTTTGCAACAGTATTTGTTTTCGGGGAAGGGGTTAAAAGTAGACGTGCCCCCCCCCAAGAAAAGTGCTGCCTCTTTTGCAGTTACTAATATTGCACATATTATCGACCGCAGCCATGATTTCTTCTCTGGTCTTGAAACAAAATAACCAGTTTTGTTTTGCCCCTGTTGTGTTAGCTTACTGTACATGTCAAAATAACACACAGATTTTACAGTATGTTGACATGAAAAATGAAGTGTCCTGATGGCATGTTTTTTTTTTTTGACGGGCAACTGAGTTTTTTTTTAACCCTGATGACTCATTTCCCCATCTGCTGTCATAGCACATTCTGCCTCTACCTGCTAGCACCACCTACTGTAATTGGGATTCAGATTTGCAATGTTCCATTCCACCTGTCTCCCATTAGTGCCAGCCCAGGGTTTCCTCGCGTGTTGCTTCTGAAATACAATGTGACCACCAATATATGGACTATTTCCTTTTAGAAATTCTCTGTATTTATTAATTCATACCTCTTTAAAGGTATCATTTCGTGCAAATGATAACCAACTTTGACTTGAGTAAAATGCTTTTCATCTGTAATAAGCCTTAGGAAGCACACATAATAGGGGGAGGGGGTGGGTGCAGCCCTTTCTGACACTTTCTGTTCCTCATGCTGCCAGCAGTCAGATGGCATGGCCATGGAGTTGGACCTCTAACATCCAGACTTACTCCTTTGCAGACTCTATTTATGGGGGGAGGTCCTTATTATTAACTGCTGCCTATGGGTGTCTCAACATTCAAGGTGCTGGCAGCTAGGAGAACAGTTGCTGGCTATTAATATGGTGCCATAAAACATGCATGTGCTGGTGAAAAAAGGGTTGAGCACTGATGTGTGATGATAACTAGGGGTACCAGGGGTCCGTTGGACTGCTTCCCCCCCTTTTTTTTCCTCACCCCTGTCCCCCCCGCCCTTCCACATAGGTATTTCCCCAGTACGACTAGGGTGTGACTTCTACTATTGTTCTACTTTATACGATTTCTATTTACTGCATGTAACTTTATTCTGTAAACCACTGTTATATAGTGTTCTTTTGTTATCTGTATTGCACCTGTATGTTACTACTGTTGTATCTCACACTGTAACCATGTCTACCCTCCCTGACTCAAAGGTTGTAACCCTTACAATAACAGTCCCAAAACTGAATGGCACAAAGGGATTCTAAATAAATTTCAAAAATTTTATACAAATGTAAAAATCAGAGTCCCCCTGATGAAGACATGTTTGAAAGTTTGGGCAATTGGTACGCATCTCCCTCAACACTGATCCAAATGTAAAATTATTGCACTATGATGTTTTTTTTTCATTCATTCACAGTACATTTGCATTTATTTATTTACTCTGTTTTTTGAATTTTGTTTCGAATCCCCTTGAGCCATGACATCTTTGGAGTGTAAGTGTGTATGGGAGAAGTAGACAATCTCTTTCTTGTGGCCACTATCTGTGGATATCATGTTCTCCTTACTTGGATTTTTGCTCATTATTAGTCTGCTGTATGACTATCACCACCCTTTCAACAATTGTCTGTATAGGTTAGTCTTTGTAATACACAGGAAAGTAACAATATGTGACAGTAGAAGGCAGGTTTATACCCTGGCAGCATGCTCATTTGGGAGAACTCAATGTTTACAGGTTGCTACAGGAAATGGAAATATGAAGCAACATTTCCCTGCATTTTGAACAGGAATGGGATAGACCTGTTAGCAATACCAGGCATTTTGTAATATAGGGAACTGAACAAAAGGGGAAATTGTTTAATCTGTAGATGCACACTAAGCCGAAGCTTGTTTCTAGGTGCCACCTGGGAGCACAAGGAAGTTAAGTGATTTGCTCAGTGCAGGGGTGTAGCAAGACAATATACAAATGTACACCAGGACCATATTTGTTGACTCATTTGGCAAAATAAATACAACTTTTGTATCTCATGACAATGGTTGTTACCATGCATGGGTAAATACAAATGCCACGTATTGCTCTCTAAGACACCCACATACTAGCCTAGAGCCTATAAAGTTGTATTGTCCTTGGGATGCAAAGACAGTATTAATGACCAGTCCTTCTAGTTTCAACTCCTATGAATAAAATTACAGAAAGGTTCAGCATTTTCTTTGTTAGCTTTCATGGAAAAAGGAAGCAGTTCACCCCCTCCAAGTCTGAAATCCTGGTGATCTAGTGGCCCCCACCCCACCCGGAGCCCCACCACCCGCTCCTCCCCATCAGCCAGAGGGTGGCAGCACCCCACCGCCTGCCGCCCGCCACCCACTGACTGACAGCTTAGTATAGGCTGCGCCCATTGGTTCAGAGCATGAGCCAATGGGCGTGCAGCCCCTACCGCATAAGACATGAATTGCTATATCTGGACTGACTTGTAGCAGGTGGGCTGCACGCCCATTGGCTCATACTGATCCAATGGGTGTGCAGCCATACCGAGCTGTCAGTAGCAGGCAGCGGGCGGCAGGCAGGTGGTGCTGCCGCCCACCAGCTGAAGGGGGCGTGGTGGGGCCCATGGGCGGGTGGGTGGGAGCCACTGGGATCACCAGGTTCCTCGGACTTGGGGGTGAGGAATGCCACCCGCAATCGGGCTCTGTTCGGTCCACTGGACCACCAGGATATTGGACTTGGGGGACAGATGCCCGCGATCGGGCCGAAGGGGGACGTTTCAGTTATGCCCATGATCAGGCTAATGGGGGCAGAATACTGTTCTGCCCACGATCAGGCTGATGGGGGAGGTTTCAGTTATGCCCCGATTGGGCTAATGGGGAGAATACTGTTATGCCCATGATCAGGCTACTCGGGGGGGAGAATACTGTTCTGCCCACGATAGTGCTGATGGGGGGGACGTTTCAGTTATGCCCCCGATTGGGCTAATGGGGGGGAGAATACTGTTATGCCTGCGATCGGGCTAATTGCGGTCCACTGGACCACCAGGGATTGGAGACATGCATTGTCCCTTCTGGGATGTCCCGCGATCGGGCAGCAGGGGGTGTCGGTCCCCGACGGCTGCTGCCTGGCAGGGCACCAGGCACAAGTCATCGGGGATTGGTGCACCTGCATGCTAATGGCATGCAAATGGGGCCGTAATCAGATGCAAATGACCTCCGTGTGCCTTGTATAAATTATGGCCCCATTTGCATGTCACCCTTTGAATATCACAGCTGCTGTGCATGGCGCAATGGAACTTGCACCACCGCATCTCAATGCTCCACTCTGACCACTTGTGCTGGCGCAGTTCCACTGCACCATGCACAGTGGGTGTGGCCAGGGAGCGATATTCAAAGAAGTTGCGCCATAGTGCAACTCCGTCGAATATCGCCCTGGCCACACCCCTGCGCAACTATTTTGAGTGGCGCACAGGCTTGCACCACAAACTGGTGCAGTTTGAATATCTGGGCCTTGGTGTAAAGCAAGTTCAAGTTAATTTAAAAATACAGCCCTGGGTGAGTGTTGTATGTTCAGGATATGCTCTGATGGCACTTAAAAACCTCTCCATCATTTTTTTTTTGATGGAGAAATTTTAAAGAACTGTTACTGTAGTGAAACTGACTCATGATGGGCAACGTTAGATTAGTTATTTACTTTTATGGAAGACAACCTTGTTTTTAATTATTAATCTGTATCTCATCAACAGCTTAATCTGGTTCAAGGTCAGTTGGCATTCATCTGTATCCCCTTCCCTTGGGTCGTGCCTGAAAATAGGCAGAATTTGTCTAGTGCACTTACCCGGTCAACAAAAACTAAATAAATACAAATAAAATAAAAAAATTGTCACTATTTCTCTCTCTTTGTTCCTTTGTGACTAGGCAAGAGGGATTGGTTATTAGTCTTGTTGGGGGGGCAGTGTAAAACAGATTTAAATAACTGAATTTTGGAAATGGAAATGTTTGACTGCTCTGCGTTAGGTCGCACTTCCCAGCAGCTCCTACTTGTATTGCACTTAAAGTTCAACTAGGCTATGCACAAAATACTGCAGTGATTCCATTCATCAGAACATCACCTTGATTGTGCAGCACATTGTCCGACAAACACAAATACCAGCCAGCTGGAGTACAGTGAAGAAAATTTAGAAACGGTCAAATGGAAAATCAAATTTGTCAAGGTAGTCTGGGGGGGTCTGACTCTTTCTGTTCCCCATGTTGCCAGCAGTCAGAAGGCATTGCCATGGAGTTGGAACTCTAAAATTCAGACTCACCCCTTTGCAGACTCTGTTGTTTGGGGGTCCTGTGGGAAGCCCCCATCCTGACCTGATGAAACAAAAAAACACTGTGGCAGAGATGGGGCATAGAGAAAGAGAGAAATGCAGGGCTTAAAATGAGGTTGGCAAAGCAAAACAAAGATGAACCACATCCCAGTTTCTGGGATGCTCTCTAAGCTGCCAACAACCAACTCGAATGCTGTGACACTAGCATGCAGGTAAGGAGAGTTCTCATTTGCATATAAAAACAGTGGAACATGTATATAAGCTTAACACAAAAGAGACAGTGTTACCCAGTATTAGCTGCTGTGATGGGGATTGAATGCTGAGAACTTTTAAATGATCAGGACATGATGTACAGTATTTGCCCTTTGCAGTTGAAGGATAGTGTGGGACATACAGAAAAAAGAGTCTGCAGGGTGAAATGAGTGCAATATGAGTAATTTCTCATGACAGTATTTCATTTGATAACATAAATAGAAGGAGAGACTGTTAGCTTCATATAACATAACTCTCGAATTCTATTTATTTTCTAAAATGAAATATAGGATAAAAAATATATTGTACTCACTTCACACTGAAGCTTAGTGCTTGTTTATGTCCCACACTATCCTGGAATTCAAAAAGGGAGGATAAGAAAAGTAGGTCCTGATGATTGAAAACTTCTAAAAATTCAGTCCCATATCACAATAGCTCATACTGTGTAAGAGGGGTTCTTTTTCTTAATCTTATATACTGCATATACCATAATGAAAAAAATGTTTACAAACTTGCACTGTAAAAAAAGAAAACTATTCTGTCACCTGGAATAAAAACTATTAACTGAAAAAAATATTCTATCCTTGTTACACTGTTTTTACTTTATTTTTATTATTACCTGTTGCCTATGGGTGTTTCAATATTCAAGGACCTGGCAGCTTAGAGAGCAGTTTCTGGCTATTAATATGCTGCCATAAGATGTGCATGTATCAAAACAAAGCCCTGTGATTCTAATTTAGCTGACGAAAGTATACCTACAATATAACAACTTGATGAACACTGTAGTATCCATTAAGTCTGTACTTGTTTTTAATGTCTGCTTTCTAAATGCAGAGTATTGCGGAGCAATATGACATGCTGCAGCAAATCCAGCCGTTCTCATTGCACTGGGTCTTCATGTCTGCAGTGCTTTGCCGGGAATTGCGATATGTTGCACTATCAGAGGTCTTTCCCTTCACATGAAATGTCACACCATATGTACAGTATGCCCTAGCAAAGCCTTAAAGAGCAGGTGCTTAGTGAGGGGGTACAGCATATATTAATGATTGCATGCTTGGGGCCTTTAGATTCCTCTGCAGCCATTCAAGCTGCTTTTCTTCCTTTACTCACTTTTTCATTTTATTTGTATTTTGTCAACTGGTAGTGAAAAAAGAATCCAATGGAATCCTTGTATTATGATGTCAGAAACTGTTTACTGGCATGACAGCCAGTGTTTTTCAGAGGGAAACTACAAATATGTTTTCAGATTTTTGAGGAGAAATAACATTTTCTGCCACCAAAATGTTATACATTTAATATAAATATGTGATTTTTAATAATGTGATTTTTGTTATAATTTAGCAGGTGATATTTTCTTCATAATCAGATTGTACTTGGAAAGAACAAAAGAGGAGATCATTGCTGTACTTAAAAATGTAAAATCATGCAGATGGAGCACAGTAGTGCAAACATACTGTACATTTTGTATAAAGGCAATGGTTGTTGATGAAATAAGAATAAATTTCTCTTGAAAAAGACAGAAAAAATATATTTAGTTTCTCAAAGAAATACACTGGGCTCTTAAAGTGGACAGGAATTGGTTATTTCATTTGTTTGTATTACCAGTCCTTTTTTACATAATTAATAAAGTTTCCATGTAAAAGATTGTGTTTCATGTCTTTTTATGGGCGTTTCTGCATTTCTCTCTTGCAAGTGCTTTTACAATTTTCTGAATTTAATTCCTGATTACCTCTGGTGTACTGCTCTGTAATGTTCATAAATGGGTTCCTAATTTCCATTTTTTTCTAAACTGTGTAGGCTGTATAAGGCCCTGTCCACACTACGCCTCTGTAACGTTACAGAGGGTGTAAAACATTACCGTAACAGGACGCGTTTACACCTGTAACGTTACAGGAGGCATTTTGTAACCGTTATTTGAGAGCACATATGAGGTGGTTTCAACTAGCGATTATAGCTCAGTCCCGACCTGGTAACGTTACCGGCGTAGTGTGGACTGCCGTAACAGTCCTCGCAGGGCACCGCCGCAGTGCAAGCTGCATTATGGGATCGGGCGCCACTGTAGCGGTCGCCCGGATCCTGATGTGTGGACCGGCAGTGCCGGTCTCGTAATGGACACTGCCGAGGTGTGGATGCACTGCACCGCTCCGCGGCCGTAATGGATTGCATCCATTACAGGGCGCAAGCGGTGTGGTGTGGACGGGGCCTAAGTGTGTGATAGATAGAGTGTGGGTTGCTTCAGTTGTGAACTGGGATCTTATCTACAGAACTAGGAGATAAAAAAACAACAACTAAAGAGCTACTTTAGTATTTGAAGTAGAAGATTGAATATGTTGAAACAAAACTCCTTTTGTTTGTAAACCTACCCCAACCAATAGATGCATTGGATGCAGTTCATGTATTCATTTAATAGTCCACTTTGTGCAAAAGGTTTATTTTCTCTACAGTTGGTGTCACTCCTGCTGAAATTTTGTGCTGCAACAAAGTCCATATTTGTTTTTGACTACTGCATAATCCATTCTGTTGTATGAAATTCAACAGCTTGCTGCTGAACTCCACTTAACACCAATTGCCTGTTTGCCAATGGAAGCGTGTGAGCTCTGGATACATTGTGACTCAAGGTAATGTTCCAATGGAGTTTGTTGCCAGCATGTGTGGGAATCGAACCCAGTTCCTTTCTGATCTAAACCAGTAATATACTGACTTTTTCATGATCTCATTGCCTGAGTTTATATAAGTACTAGTATAGTGTTGTTATTTGTGCTGTAATGTTTTTTTATTCATGTTTAACACCCTGTTAAATTTTGTCAATATGATTGATGGTGTGGCATCACAATGCCAATTTCCTGACCTTCTCTTACTTCTGAGTGCATAAAAAAAGATTTTAGAGGGAATAGGCACATCATTTAATTACTTTCCTTTGTTAGTTTTTTGTTTGCATCAAGGTTGTTTCCTGCCCCGGGAGGGAATCAGTGAGGCATTTAGTGTTTCAGAGCAACTGTGTTTTTGTTGTTATAATCCGCACAAGTCACAGGTCTGTCAGTGACATTTGAGCCACAATGTGTCGTACATCTTGAGTGCTGTTGGAGCAGAAGTTACTGTACGTTATGCGAGGAATGCACTTGCTGTATGAAGGTCTATGCTGCAATGACAGCTGATAAGAAGGTATGTGTTGTTGGATGAATTTTTATTGTTTTTCTTAGTTCTTTTAAGACATTTTGACTAAAACATCCATTTTTAAAACACATTTTGCTGTTGTTTTGAAATACTGCTGATTTTTTTTTCACAGCTTCCTAGTGTAAATTTCCCTTGTACAGAGTTTGCAAGTCGTTGAATTCAGACGAGTGTGTCACATGGCTCTCTGCAGGACGATATCAGTACTGTATATGACAAGGATGTGTGACAAACAGCAACATAGAAATTGTTGGCAGATAAAGACTGCTAGGCCCATTCAGTCTGCCCATAAGGCATGAACAGTACTTGATTGCAGCTTCTGATAAGATTATGTTCAGTGTGCTTGTATTCTGAGAAGCTGAATCAAGATTGAACTACAAAAAGTAGTCATTCGTTTCCAGTATCCTGAGTCTTTATGTTGATGCCTGATGATGTCTTTCAGTATCCCAGACTGTCACAAATTTCCATGTCACAAGGTTAGGAGAGAAGTGAATTACTGAAATACTGCTCATGTGACACAATTTGGTGAGGAAATATGTCACACTGTAATGAAATGTTGTTGTAAAGTAACTGCGTTTTAAATCTTGTGGTCTAAAGAAGTTTGATAAATGCTTGTAGTATTTATTCTCTAGCTACCTAAGCAGTCTTTAATATTAATCCCTCTCAAGGTGCAAATATTGACATCTCTAAAAAATACAGTATAATACAACCCACAACACATGTGCTAATAGGGCTGAAAATAACACTGGTTAAAAAGACTGAAACAAGTAAGTAACAAAAACTAAAAAAAAATGAAATATAGTAATATGTATTGTAGTTGGCTATCTCAAATGCATACTGGTAGCCCTGTGAACCATAGGAAACTTTCATTGCCTTTACATATCATAACAGAGGGGGTAACTAATTGAACAACCCACCACTTGTGGCCTAATGAAATACTACTTCTCAGTTCTGAAGTTTATTCTTCTGACTTTGGTTAGGGCACTGGACCATAAATCAGGAATTCACTCATGGATAAAGGGTCACTGTGTTGGACTGTTAGCAAATTCAGAAACCACTGTAATTTGACAAAGCTCAGACAGACAATTGCAGAAGGGGTGCAAAAAAACCAAAAAAATAGAATGGAACTGGTCGGGGGGGGTCAGCACAGAGAGAGAGAGAGGGAGTTGGAGGGAGTGTGATGGATTATTTCAATGTGCCAGGACAGGAAAAAAAGGCAAGGTGCAAAATTAAAATATTATGTTAACAGTGTACTATACACTGACCCAGGCTGCATATTAATTAATGCTTTCCACACCACCCCTACTTATCTCTTGCAACTGTGGTCCCCGATAAGTTGCTTAGCATTAACAATGTTAAACAGGAGACTCATATTCCCTACACGTTTTCTGGGAATAAGGCAACTATAACTGTAATCCTTACTCCACATATGACCCTACATAGGCTCTATGTAATATGGTGGTGCAATTATTTTTTTACTTCTGCTGTTTATGCTCCTTCACCAGCTATCAAAAAGGTGCTTAAAAATAAATGCAACAAAAGCGTTACAGTAAATTTCTCAATGTTTTAATGTGCAAAACGTCAAATGGACTGACAACACAGAGAGAGTGTCACTGTGTTCTGCCTGTCTGTTTGCCATTTTTGCACATTAAAACACTAGGAAATTTACTGTAATGCCTTTATTGCTTTAATTTTTGTGCACCTTTTTGCTAGCTGGTTATGTCACTTTTGGCTGCTGCATTTGACTGAGCACCTAGTTGCTTTTTATAGTTTATTCTCCTCCTTATGCTACACAACTAGTTCTCATTCTGATTTTGCTGCAGTCTCCTTACATTGCTGACTGTGGTTTGAATTCTTACATACTGCTCAGACAAACAATTGCAGAGGGGAAAAAAAATAATACTGGGTACCGGTAGGGGGAAGGAGGACATGATACAGAGGGAGAGTGAAGCAGTGGGAGGGATTATTTAAATGTGCCAGAACTGGGAAAAAGGGAAAGTGCAAAAGTAAAAAATCAATTGAGCAGTCCATGTACTGCACAGAATAAATTTATGTGCAGTGCATTTATCCAGATGTATGTGGAAATAGCTGATTGCTCCACTTTTGCAAATACTGTTTCCATGCCATCTGAGATACCTAGCTCATGCACGCCCTATATCTCTTCTTATGTCACATTCCTTGATATTGAAATGTGCTATTAGCTTTCACTACGTACAGTGCATCATGTATGTTTTTTCGATTTCATATTGTTTTGCTGTAACCAGGTTGTTTTTTCTTTTTTTTTTTTATTTGTCCCATGTGCCCTGACTGATATGAACATTTGATCTGCACATCAGTTCGCTACTCCACAAGAAGTATTAGGGCAGATCTCATGGATATGTGGCTTGTTTTGTGGTGTGTGCTACTGGCTGTGTTTTTATGCACTACTACTAGAATAAATGTTTCTCACAACAGTCTACTTCTGTTACAACATTTTCTATAGCCAGAAAGGACAGAGCTAGTTTTCTTTGGGTCAGGTTCTACTGCTAGGCAGCTGAAATATGAAGTTAGCTCATGACTGCCACCTGCTCGTCTACCGATGAACTACTACAGCAATTTTTCACTGCAGAAAATCACAGTACAGATTTCTAATGCAGGATAAGTGCCCGATAACATGCTTCATCCTGGCAGGTGGCACTGTATGTTTCAGTACACCCAGTTATGTTTTATAAATTAATGCTATATTTCATCACTGTCTCAGAAGCTACATTATCTAGGTTTGCTGATTATGTTGTTTTTATGTCCTATATTATATTATATGAAAACCCCATAAAACATTGAACTTAAAAACAAACAAACATTTCCCTGGTAGTCTAGTGGTACCTCCCCCCAGTCTCTGATTGATGTCCTGTAATATTGAAACAAACATCCCTGGTAGTCCATTGGCCCCTCTCCCCTTTCAATCTCTGATCGCCATCCCAATATAATAATAATAAATATCCCTGATAGTCTAGTGGTCCCTCCCCACTCTCCAATCGCTATCCTGTTAAGATGAGAAAAATACCCAAGTGGTCTAAAGGATCCTCCCAACCAAAACTGCCATCCTGAGTAATAAAAATAACCTAGCCTGGATGTCCAGTGCTCCCACCCCTCCCCTGTTCTCCAATCTCCATACCACAATATGAAAAAAATGTCCCCAGTAGTCCAATGGTCCCTCCCCTGATCTCTGATTGCCATCCCATAATATTGAAAACAAACATCCCTGGTTGTCCAGTGGTCCCTCCCCTCTCCTTTGATCTCCAGTCACCATCCTACTATAATAATAAATATCCCTGGTAGTGTAGTGGTCCCTCCCTTGCTCTCTGATTGCCATCCCATTCTGATGACAACAATAACCTCGATGGTCTAATGGTCCTCCTACTCTGTCCCTGATCCCTCCCTGACATACCTTCAGTAATTACCCTGCTAGTCTAGTGCCCCCCCACCTAGCCCCAATCTGCCCCACATGAAAAAGTATATTGTCCATGGTGTCTAGTGGACGACCTGCCCCAGTAGTTAGTGTCCCACACAAGTTCACATCATGAACACCATGATCATTGGTATTTCCTATATGATGGGGTCTCCAGGGTATCCCGTGATAATTGTGACTTTATAATCGTGACTGAAAATACCGCAACTAAAAAATAACTAGCACATGAAGGGCGACAAGACATAACAGCGGATAAGCCATTATAGTGAATAAAACTGCCAACCCCATTACAAGTATCGTGACTGCCAAATTAGTGATCAGGAGAACAGCACCAGTCAGACCTCCAACTTGAAACCCCTTCTAACCCCTCCCAACAGTAAATAGCAGTAAACTTCAGGAGTAATGTATTAAAAACAACATACCTCTAAGACCTCTCAGATGATTACAATCACTTTCAGAGAGGAATAACACTGGCTTTACTGTTAAAATTAAAGCACTTCTGGTAGAGCAAGCCGAGCATGTGGAACAACCTGTTTCTGCTAGAGTATAGCCTCCTGTTCAGCAGTCTGATGCTCCCATTGATGCTGTCTCCATGGTGCATAAACAGCTGTGGATAGCTAGTGCTGTTACAAACATTACTGAGCAAATTCACCCGGTGCGCACACACGTATTTCAGGTAAGAGCTCTCATTTGATGGTTTTGGCTGCAAAAGATACTTCTATGGACACTTTCCCCATTTCTCCTCTTCCTGTTGAGGGATCAATTAATCAGGACTAAGCTGGTACTGTATTTAAATGCTCAGACTGTACTGTATTCAAGCATCAGTGTGTTAGTGAGTCAGCACACACGATTACTAGCATCGCGATTATTACGTGGTCACTATACGTGTAGATGCTACGTATTACATTCAATAGCCCGAATGTCACCATTTAATACTCGCAAAAATGACAGTTGCTATTTTTTCAGTGCTAATATTACATGGAGCCCGGTCTCCAGATCTAATCTAGCCAAACTCAGTGTTGAATACAGTGTAAAAGACTTGCTCATTCCATCCTGGATGCTCCAAAATGTACATCACTATTCACTATATAATGAGTTTGGTCAGATGAGACTGACTGGTCACATAACATTATGATTGCATCACTTTATATATAAATGTTTTCATCAAAAGGTTTAAATCTTTGGAAAATCAAAGATGTAAGGGAGGGGCTTAGATAATGTCTCATCCAGAATACCTGTCAATAAACACTAGACACATAATAGGGCAACAGTACTTATCTCATGTTGCCTGAGTATGCATACTGTAACTTGCCTACCAATTTTAGGCCAGTTTCTGCCCATGCACCCTGCCCCTCCTTCAAATTCCTACTGTATATACAGCAGCACAGTATAAACAAGGGAAGTTTATTACCATTGGTTCATGTCTAATGCAAAAATATATATATTGGCAAAGATACTGGGGAAAAAATATAAAAAGTCATAGCTATCTTGCATACATTCTCATGCAAATTAATTTATTACTATTACTAGTACTATCCATCCTAGCCCCCCTCTTACTATGGGCCCTATGCATGAATGGGTGGGAACTACACACTGAAGGTGCATATCCCACCTGCGTAGCTCTGTGGCCAAGGACAGGTGCAGGGTGCATGTTATTCAGTACTGCCTGTGCCTGTTGGTCACCTGTCTGTGGACCCATCCCCCCAGCACCCAGTACTGCGCAGAGTGGCCAGGAGCAGAGTAGCGGACCCAGGAAAGCATTCAGTTGGATGCCTGACCTGGGTCCCAGAGTGGATACCTTGTGCAGATAGACATGGAACCAGGTGTGTGAATAGCCACCATGTGCACCCAGTACTGCATGCCAAGGCCCCATTGTCCAGGGATCCCCCCGCCCAATGCCCATCCCCATGGCACATCCAGGCGCACATCCATCCACCCCGAGCTGAGCCTCATCCCCGTGTGCATAATACCAGCCCACCCACACAATTGAGCCCCATCACTGTTAGTAGCCTGACAACCCCCCCACATATCTGAGCCACATCACTTTGCAATGAATAACATCCCTGACTCTTCCATGCTCCAGCACAGTCGGTGATGTGACCCTCCCCACCTGGAGCCCCATTGGGACTGTCCTGGACCCATACACCTTTGCCTTCCCACCCCATGATCCCTGAACCTGACTCCCTGACCTGCTCATTGGTAGACAGTTGCCCTCCCCAACATCCCCACTGCTCTGGCAACCCCTCTCCCTTTCCCTCATACCAGCATTGTGATGATGCAGCTCGGGATGGCCAACGGCACATCCCCCTTCACATCTCCTCAGCCTCTGGCCATCCAACTGTTGTTGGGAGTGCTGTAACTGCATTGTTTGGATGGCTGATGGCCAAGAAGATGTGAGGAGGAATGTGCCACTGGTTGTCCCAAGCCATGGTACTGCCATGATGGTATGGGGGATGGGGAAAGGGATTGTCAGTGCTGCGGTGGTTGGGGGGCCACTGTGCACTAATAAAGATGCTGGGGTGCCGGGGTCTGGGATGTTTGCACTGGGGATATTAATTTATTTCCCAATATGGCACAAGTTGCACCAGAAAAGGCATATAAACAATAGCCCATTACCGGATGCCTCCTGGGGACTGCTCCTTTGTGTTTGCTGGTGGGATACCTTGTACTGCACCAGGGACAGGAATGATAAGTGTTTGGGGGTGGGGGAATATGCATTTATGACTATGGGATGGAGATATCCAGTGTGGTAAGAGGGTCTGCCATGCAACTACAGGAATGGGGCAGGAGTGTGAAAGGGCTGACCTATGGGCATGGGGCTGGGTGTCCGGTTACATTTGGGGGGGCTACCATTCTGCTGCTGGGACTGTCTGAGGGTCCTGTGTGAGCAGGGCAGGGTGCATACTGCAGTTATGGCAGGGTCCACCCTGACATTACCTGCACACTTCTATACCCCCTGTGAGCAGCACTATGCACCCTTGTGAATGGTACATAGTGCAGGCATTCCCCCGTCATATCCCCCACTCGCCCCCAGCACGTTACTGTCCATGCGGCCAGGGGATCAGGTGTGTAACTGTCTTGCATCCAGTTTGTGAATGCCACTGGGGTCAGTGGGACCCCGCTCTGCAGCATTCACACATATCGATGCCTACACGCTCTGTTTGCATGGCATGTAGGCATTTTGCACAGGGCTGTATAAGAGGAGAGGGAGTTGCAGTTTGGACTTACCAGAGGCTGGGTAGTGTATCCACTGCAGATGCTGGCCTGGTAGCAAGTTGGAGCGAGTGCATGGAGACTGTCATCTGCCTGTTTTCCTCTGCTTTTCTTTGCTGCCCCAACCCCACATGATAGGAACATTGATTGCTGACCTTATAGGGTTGCCTGGTGATGCGTGTTCATCCATGTCACCAACAGCATCTCCACTGCACTACCAGGTGCTGCTACAAAAGCAGTGTCACACAATAATGTGCAAAAGCAATGTTAAAGTAAACAAACTTGCAACAAGTATTACAGATTCAAGGTTAAAGTCAAAAATATAACACTGTTCCACTGTACATTTTAAAACCAAGTTTGAAAAGAGAAGAAGCTCAGGGTTTATTTTCTGAATGTGAGTGTATATGTCTGCATTTAAATACATCCCCTCTCCTGCAGAGCTGACATTGCCGGAAACAGCACTGGCACATTAGTCTCGAAAGACCACTCCAATGCTCTTAGCACAATGGTTTCAGGAAAGTTGTTTGACAGTGACTTTGAACTGCACAATGTCAAAACATTTAACTGGCCATTAAAATAATGCAGAACATGGCCAAAAACTCTAAGTCATATAGCATAGGCCACAGTGAAGGTGCTTAAATTTGTTATGGAATAGTATACAGTTGTATAATGTTGACAGGCAAGCACTTATTTCTGTTCTATTAAAATGTGTTGCTTTGTGTTTTTCAGGCCTGACATTATTCCACTCTTTCCATTAGGTATTCCAAAAAGATTTGATTAAGGTGAAAAACAACAATTTGGTAATTATGTGAAGTGCTTTAGAATTTCATATGCTGTCATTAAGTAGGCCTGCTGTTTAAAATTAAACTAATTTTTTTTAAGTAATGAAATTGCTTTACTAGGAATATCTTCAGAATAAATGAAAAAAAAATATTCCGGACAAAGCAACACATTGGTTTTACTCTATTTACCTTAGAAAACTTTTTTTTTTTTTTTTCATTTTAAAAACACAATTTTGACCTTAGGTAAATATGTGTTTTGGGGTCTTTGTTGGGGTATCCCATGTTGCCTTAGTTTGCTAGTTATCTATTTTGTCATAGTGGTTTTCTTTCCTGGCATAGCACATGTGGTGTTTGTGCTGTGATCTCATCAATTTTTACACAGAGTAAAGCACACACAAAGCAGCTCACCTCTTTTGCTTAAATGAGTAATTCTATGTTGTTGGCTTGTTGCAGGATATCCGATAATTCGTATCCTAAATACTCACATCATTATGCTAGTGTTAATTCAATTTATGTCTGTTCTTGTTGAACATGTAATCCATGATTCAGAGGAAATGCAATGTACAGTACTTTACTGACTGTAAAGTACATATTGACTAATACTCTGGATTAGCTCCCTAGTTTCTTGCCCACAGTACACCACATTGTCAGACACGTTATAAAAGGGGTAGAGGAATATGCACAGTATCTGAAAGCACTTTAAAAAGCAAAGAGCTAAATATTGGTAGTGTGGGGACTATATGCAGTGGACATGCAGCCATATTGTATTATACTCTGTTATTGGGAGTGGGGATGTTGTCCAGGACACTGGGGATAACTTCTCTACTCTTTTGAAAAATGTCAAGGAATCCTCTACATCCACCCTAACAACTACCAGGCATGGGTAGAAGGGACTGTAGTTTAAGATCTCATGTGAAGGAAGGCATCGCCAACATGCAGCACTGCAGTATTAATCAAAGTGGCTTGTGTGGGATTGAAGTCATTGTCATCTGATGTAACTTTTAAAAATAATATATATTTCATAGAATGACTTATGCACAAAGGTTTACAAGCCATCTTTTGTCTCTTCATTAGCTATGTTGATAGTCTTAGGGATCTCAGTCTATAATTATTCACTTTTTCTGTTTTTCTCTCCTTCTCTCACTTATAATCCATAGCACACACTCTATAGGGTGCCAACACTCTGTCAGATTATAGAGAAAAATTGATATGGGACCCCATTGTTTTGTGTACACTCCCTATTAGCACTTAGTTTTATCACTGCATCTCACCTGGACCACATTTAAATGGTTGTCAAAACTGCTATTATCCTGCTCTGGGCTGCATGCGCTACTGTACCGTGCTTTCACCACTCTTTCAATGCATGCTGAACTTTTAATTGTAGAGCTTCTAAGCAACATGCTGTACTTTTCATGGCTGAGTTGAAACAATGCATGGCTCTGGACACCGATACAAAACTGGTAATTCTCAGCCACATGTGGAATGGAGAGTCTGCCACTAAAATTGTGTTCAAATATGGCCTTCTGAAATCTATAGTGTCCGGATTGAAAAAAAAGAGGACAAACTCCAGAACTTTGCCTCAAAATGTTGTGACAGGGATGGCCTGCAAAGAAAAAAATAAGACTTGTCAGCAATACAGAGGTTGACTCTGTTGTCCACTTTTGGTTTGAAAAATTAACATGAAGTGATGTACAGGGAAAGAATGAAGGGTTAGACCAAAACATAATGTATGCGCAATATGAAATAATTATTTATTTTACTCCCTTAGGTTCACCATAAGAAACACAACAGGGCAGTGATACATTTAATTGTTGCCTCCAATCATAAATGCAGATGCTGTGTCTAATTCATCCTACAGGGTTGGTAGACAGTGTACCAGAAACAGCCTTAAAAATAGTAGGTAAAATAGCCCAATCAATACTAAACCATAAAAAGCACATTAATGTGTGCACCAAGGAATGACCATTGGGTGTCATTAACAGTAAATAGCAGGAGTGATGGTAAGAGGTTTGCCCACCCTCCACAAGATTTGCACTACCACAGGGATACTCTTCTTGATGGTGGAGTGCTCATGCTATGGGAGTGCATCTCTGTACCCCATAGTCCACACATACATCCTAATGGCTACAGTCTGCACTTGAGACAGTCTGCAACCATCAGTAGGAGAGCACAGGAAGGTTTCAATTTAGAAAAGTGACTAAGAGTCAGTATCCCAGGCTTCACTATCCAGCTCCAAGCCTCTGAATAGTATTCCAGACCTTAGACTTAGAAAAGCTTACCATCTGCTCCCAACTGGCCCAACCTCCTTCTTCATAGTTCCTTCTTGCTGTGCTCCACTGGTTTGCCACGTGGCACTTCACTTTTTTTTAATGGGTTACGTTTAAAAAACAATGATAAGTTGTAACTTACCACCACTAAGAGGCTGTCACCGATTACTGATCCTGGACAAGTGAGATACAGACTGCTGACTCATTTAGATTTTAATTCTGTTAACTTGTTTTAACTTTTTGACATTTAAAATGATAGGTCAGCAACAGTTCCCAAAGGGCACTTGTATAATGTACAATGCAAAATTGATTGCAGTGTGATGAGACAAGACTATCTGGAGAATGTGGCAGGCTGCAAGCTTGTGAGTAATAGATATGGACAAAGAGAGACAGAGAGAGACAGAGGGAGAAAGAGAGGTGGTTGTGTAAGTGTGATGCAGAGATTGAGAAACAGCCTTGTCATTTAGAGAAGGTGTGAGCTTTAGTTTTGCTAAAACCATTTGATAAGCTTTACTTCACGGGGCAGTCAGTTTGCACATGTTGCAGCTATAAAACTTTAACCAGTTCCATTTGGCTTCATATACACAATTAAAACAACAGAACTAAAAATAAATGCCCATTGAGTTCCCGATTTACAAACCATACTTACAGCATATATAAATTCCTAAATTCAAATTAAGCATAATTCAAAAAAGCAATCTGCATACTCATGACTTGACTATGGTAGTAAACAGAACTCACAATATGCAGACTATGATCCAATTGCTGATTTACATCAGTGTTTGTGATCGCCGGTAGATGCACCAGGTACTTGGTAAGGGGAAGGGGACAAAAAATGAGTAATGACAAAAAGGACAGCAATGTGGAGAAAAGAAACAGGAACAGGAGGACACAGAACATACAAGGGGCAATAATAAATTGGGAGCAAATAGTCATGCACAACAGAGGACCAGCCGCAGATTGGCAACAAGGGCAGAGAAAGAAAATGATGGCAGCAAATCAATGACAGGCAAGGGGGTGAGCAATGACAGGGACAATGGCAAAAGGGGCAAATGAAGAACTGGAGAGCGAGAGAGAGGAATAAAAAAAAAACAACCAAAGATGGCAAATCAGAAACAAAACAAACAAGCACTGGGTGGCTAACTGCTTTCACATTCCCAATCTCCCCATTCAATAGCACCGAAACTGTTCTGCACATATGGTATTTCAAATCCAAGCCCAATTGTGGAGCAAAATCAGAAATGCCCAAAACACCATTTTTCAGATGTAAATATTTAAACAAAATACAATACTCCCAAATATCAACCACCCCTTGGAAATCCTTCCCATGAACATACACTAGCATGCAAAATTTCACTATTTAAAGATTTATAGTTTTTTGTCTAAAGGAGAGCAAAAATTCATATAAAAACCCTTTGAAGTCAATGGGAAAAAACACAGCTTTTTCACACTTTAATATCTCTAAAAATACTAAATGGATTTTCATAAAACATTCCAGGATTGTAGATGCTATCATGTATATCAAATCCTGAAAGTTTCAACTAAATCTGTAAAATTTACTTTCTACAAGAAGCAAACAAAAAACTGAGTTTATCATAGAACTCACCAGTCACCCTAACTATAGGGGTGCTACCACAACCCTATAATATATTCCTTAATATTATTAATCCTGAGATAAAATATAACTATCAATGGACCTTTAATAAAGAATTACTGAAACATCAAAATTTCCTACTGTTGATCAAAGAGATTATTCAATAATGTTGGTTTTATAATGGATTCTTAATATTATTATACAGTATTATACTGGACAGACTTCAATTTCCCAGCTATAGAATCCTTTCAAATAACTTTAAGAGGTGCTATATTTTCCTATCAAATTAAGTTAAATAAGATCAGGGTAAAGGTGACAACATTGACTGATTATAAACTAAAACAACATGACCAATTAATTTTGCAAGATTACAATAAATATGTCAAAGAATGGACAGCATTTAAGATAAAAAAAAAACAGGATTAGTCAAAAATCTTGTCCTATACTAAAGAATACAAAATGCTCAACGTATTTTTACACAGACAAATCTGGGAAATGTTAGCCAATTTATTATAGAAAGAAAAAGCATGTAATATCATTACATTCCTACAGGATGGAAGTGGAGTGAAGAGAAAGAAAAAGAATGTAATAGCATTACATCCATACAGAATGGAGGTAGAGTGAAGAAAACAAAGGTTGTTGAATTAGCCGAGGTGTTTATTAACCATTATAAAACTATACATCACGATAAGTTAATCATTGACCATCAGAAACTTACTGAATTCATAAACAGAGCTAACCTTACCCTATACATATATGGAAATTTTTGCTATTATTAAAACTTTACCTAGAATTAAATCGGACTTGATGGCCTGACAAATGAGTTTTCTCAGGCCTTTGCTGAAGACTTAGCTCCCTGGCTATTAAGAATAATAGAATAACTATTTGAGGGGATTGCTAATTTACCTAAATCAATGCAGGGAGCAAAAGTGATTCTAATTCATAAAGATAGTTAACCTGCTGATATGCTGGATAGCTGTAGACCTGTAGCTTTATTAAATTCTGACTATAACATTTTTGCCCAAATGATAACTAATGGGATTCAACCATACTTACCTGTTCATATCCATAACAATCAATATGGCTTCATAAAAGGCCATGCAACGAAACAGGGTACAAGGAAACTGAAGCTATAGTTGAACTTAGAAATGTACAAGAGGAATTTAAGGAAGATATACAGTATTTTACACAATGGCTTTAAATGCGAGTAAAGCCTTTATAATTAATGGTCTTTCCTTTTTCCCAATTAGGAAACTGTGGCATAATTTGCTGTTATAAAGGAGCGTTTATAATGGCAAACACATGCACAGTTTTCCTCAGACTGTGCATGCTCAAACTTCTCGCTCGCTGTGTCCTTCCAGAACAGGAAACCGTTCCCCTATGCAAACCCACCATGGAGAGAAACTGCCACAGACACTTGGCAGTAAGTAATTTTTCAAATTACTTCAGATGTTCCACATGGCTACTGGATGGACTCCCACAACAATATTTTAAATAAAGTGAAAGTGGACCTTGCACGCCGAGGAAATCTGACTGCGCCAGCACAGCAGTCTTTTTTTTATTTTATATAATTGCTGAGGTGAAAAAGAGAAGCTCAACAATTATATAAAATAAAATATGGATCCCAGTGTGCAAACTTGAATTTACACACACCCTAGGGGTTTGATGCTATGCATAAACCCCTCGAGCTTTGCTCTCAGGGTTTATGTCACATCAAACCCCTCGGCTGTGTGTAAATTCTCGTTACACACTGAGACCCATACTTTATCCTATATAATATAATTAACAGAACATTTATGCTTGAAGTCTTAAAGGTTTGGAATCTCCCAACTCAGTTAATAACATTATTACAATGTTTATATAATAAAACAGTAGTTACATTTCAAATAAACTCTTTTCTTACTGATGAATTTGACATGCTTAATGGAGTCAGATAGGGATGGCCATTATCCCCTGCCATATTTATACTGTATCTGGAATCTCTTTTTCAAATTATTATGTTTAATCAAGGAATCAAAGGCATTAATATTGGTTATGAATGCATAGGGCACACATTTCAAAGAGCATTTCAATCACAGCAGTTTGCAGAGATCTAGGGCTATGGTGAACTCTGGGTGTGTCAGAGACCCTGCACCCAGTTCTGTAAAAACAGGAGTCACTGCACCAAAAGCCCAGGAGTAGCAGCACAATTGGTGCATCTCTGGGAATTGTTGCAGGAATCTGGTTCCACCCTGCCCAGTGCAACATGAGATGGACCAGGATGGTGGTGGCGATAAATCATGTTTCCAGGAGAGGTCTGGTGGGAGAAGGAGCTTGGGGGTGCCATTGGGGGAGTTGGGGAGATGGTGGGCATGTGAGGGGGTGATGTGGCACCAAGGGGGGTGCCATTATATAACTGTTAAGCTAATGGATGGTACCATGGAGGGGGTCAAGGGACAAACAGTGCCTGAGTCTGGGGCTGCTGCCAGGGCTGTTCTAACCTGGGACCATGGCACTGTTTGTCCCTGGACCACCCCATCATGTGGAACCATGCTATTAGCTTAATTGTTATATAAATGGCACCCCCACCATGCCCTTTCTACCCTGGACTCTACTTTCAGAGCTCGTCAATTTGCCACATTGGTGCATGGCATTTAGACCACCTTATGGGTAGTCTAAGTTGAGCCCCTTGCTGTGACCACAGCAGTGCTTACACAATACAAAAATAGGGGATGGTGCAGCTGCACTGTGGCACAAGCCCCTTTGCGACCTGATGCACAGGTGCTTTTGCTGCAAGGGTGGTGCAAGGGGCATTGACACGTGGCATCCTGATGTCACCACAACCAGCATTTGAGAATCAGGATTGCAGCCAACTGCAACGCAAGGTGCCACTTGTATCATCCCCATTTTGCACAGGCACCTTACGTCATAGTTTCACTTTTTAAAATCGGGCCATAAAGTTAAATGTTTTTGAAGATGCTATATTAGTAGTTATTTAACATATACATGCTATATTAGTAGTTATTAAAAATATACAAAGATCATGAAAAGCTTTTTTTAAATGAAGTAGAAATGTTTTCCTTAATTTCAGGATACTGACTAAATAAAATTAAATCAGTTTCAATGAACATTTCTAAAACTAAAGCACAACCTCTAGTTGAATTTGAAAATGACTTTAGGATTGATACTTCTATAAAATACTTAGGTATAACATTAACAGCAGATCACAACAGAAATATAAAAACACATTTTAATCTTGCTAAACAAAAAATCAAGCCTTTATTAGAGAACTGGAGGGACTTATCATTTTTCTATGCAGTAGAGTTGATATTTTAAAAATGATGGCAATGCCACATTTTATTTTTGTGATGCAAAACAAAATAGGTACCCCATCACTGATCTGGTTTAATGAAATGAGAAGAATCATTCTTAAATTCTTATGGCAAGGAGGCAAACATCTTATTGCTTAGTTTTAATTGACCACGCTGAGATAATACGGTGGATTAGGATGTCCAGACCCCCTGAAATACACAGAGTCCCATATAGTTAATATTTTATGGGGATGGCCCTTCTTGAATGATGATGACATATTTTTGTTTCAGGATCTATTGACTTATAATTTTAAAAACAAAATAAATATTGAAGATTTTTTTAGATTTTTTTGTATCTTAAGGAAAAGGGCCATTATTTTTCATCTTGGTGCAACCTCATTAAATGAAGGATACTAACTAAAAAGAATAAAATGAATCTACCATGATAAATCTTTAACATATGGACCAGTAAAAACAAAACAGGGCAAAGAGAAAACAGTGAATAATAAGACTTTCATAACCAAAAATGTTCATACCTGGAATGAATTAATAATTGATGGCAAGTTTCTAACTTACAGCCAGTTGAAACTGAAGCTTGATGGGTATGATATGAAATACCTTAGATATTACACACTGCAACAGAAATCTAATAAAATTCAACAACTAATTGAGGGTGCTCCATAGAAACATAGAAACAGAATTTAATAGCAGATAAGGACCGCTTGGCCCACCTAGTCTGCACATTTCCCTACCTAATGGATAAGCTGCAGATCCTAGTTAACCAACAGTCTACTTCCTCCTACCCTCCGCTAGAATTGCCTTATGTCTGTCCCATGCATTCTTGAATTATCCCACTGTTTTTGACTCTACAACCTCCTCAGGAAGGCTGTTCCATGCATCTACAAACCTCTCTGATCAGAAATACTTCCTCCCATTACCTCTGAGCCGTCCCCCCTCTATCTTCAGATTGTGCCCCCTTGTTCTTCCACATCTCTTTTTCTGAAAGATGCTACCCTCTTGGACTTTGTTGATTCCCTTGAGGTATTTGAAAGTTTCTATCATGTCCCCCCTCTCCCTCCTTTCCTCGAGGCTATACATCTTAAGCTCTTTTAGTCTTTCTTCATACGTCTTCTGCTGCAGACCCTGCAACATTTTGGTTGCCCTCCTCTGGACAGCCTCCACCCTGTCTATGTCTTTGCAGAGATGGGGTCTCCAGAACTGTACACAGTACTCCAGAAGTGGTCTTAGCAACTGTCTGTACAGAGGGCAAACAACTTCCTGTTTTCTACTAGTGATGCTTCTCCCTATGCATCCCAATATCCCCCCAGCCCTCCTTACTGCCTTGTCACATTGCTGGCCCACCTTTAGGTCATCTGATATGACTACCCCCAGGTCCATTTCCATTTTTGTTGTTGTCAGTATCTCACCTCCCATTTGTGTACTCTTCCCCTGGGTTTTTGTTTCCCAGGTGCATTACTTTGCACTTCTTTGCATTGAATCTAAGCTGGTATACATTTGACCATTCCTCCAACCTTACCAAGTCCCTTTTTATCCTTTCCACCCCAACTTGCATATCAACCCTGTTGCAGATCTTTGTGTCATCTGCAAAGAAACATACTTTCCCTTCCAGTCACTCAGCAATGTCACTTATGAAGACATTAAAAAGGACCGGCCCCAGTACTGAACTCTGCGGTACCCCACTATTGACCCTCCTTTCTTCACTGTGGACTCCATTTACTATTACCCAATGTGTCCTGTTGTCCAGCCAGTGTTTTACCCAAGCAACCACCCTGGGACCCACTCCCAGGCTGGCTAATTAGTTTATTAATCTTTTGTGTGGGACTGTGTCAAATGCCTTGCTAAAGTCTAAGTAGTCCATGCCCACAGCCCCTCCCTGGTCTACTACTTTGGTCACCCAGTCAAAGAAATCAATTAGATTTGTTTGATATGACCTTCCTGCTGTGAATCCATGCTGCCTTGGGTCCTGTGCCCCACTGGCCTCTAGGTACGCAGTAATTCTTTCCTTCAGCAGTGATTCCATCATTTTCTCTACCACTGAGGTCAAACTGAGAGGTCTGTAGTTTCCTGCCTCTGTCTTGCTCCCACTTTTGTGAAGGGGAATCATATCCACCCTCCTCCAGTCCTCAGGTACCACACCATCCTCCCATGATTTACTAAAAAGGGTAGTCAGTGGTGTTACTAGTTCTTCCCTTAGTTCTTTTAGAATTCTGGGGTGAATCCCATCAGGCCTTATTGCTTTATCCACCTTCAGTTTCAAGAGTTCTTTCACAGCCCTTTCTTCTGTGAAAGGACTAATATCAACCCTTCTATCCAGAGTGCTTCTATTGACTGGATTAGGTATCTCCCCCTGCTTTTCCATTGTGTATACTGAGCAGAAGTATTCGTTCAGTATCCCTGTTTTTTCACTGTTGCTGTCTGCCCAACCACCTTCCTCTTTATTCAGCCTCAGTATCCCTGCCTAAGTCTTTCTTTGCTCCCTAATGTACCCATAAAGATTTTATCCCCCTTCTTAACCAAGTTGGCTATATTTTCCTCGGTTTGGGCCTTTGCTCTTCTGGCTGCCTTCCCCGCTTCCTTCTGCTTTAACTGGTACAGTTCTCTGTGATGCTCCTTCTGTGTTTCCTTATACTTCCTGAATGCAGTCTTTTTCTCCTTTACCTTCCCTGCCACTTCTTTTGAGAACCATAGTGTTTTTTTCTATCATTTTGATTTGTTCATTTGCTTCACACAAAGGCTTGTTGCTTCTGTGATGGCAGTGTTGACGTTTGCCCAGTATTGCTCCACCCCACCTTCTTGCCTGTTTGCTAGTGCTTTTCCGAGGCACTCTCCCATTTTGACAAAATCAGCCCTCCTGAAGTCCAGCACCTTCACTTTTGTGTGGCTTGACTCTACAGCTAAGTTTATCATGAACCACACTGTTTGGTGATGCTTGTTCCCAGATGGCTAACCACTTCAAGATCAGACATCCTCTCTCCATCCCCATTTGAGAGTTCCATGTCTAAAATTGCTCCCTCCCGAGTGGCTTCCAAAAATAGCTGTCTGAGGCATGCCCCCTGTAGGGCATCGAGAATGGCCCTGCTCTTGGATTTGGCTGCAGCAAAGGTGCTTCAGTTAACATCTGGCATATTCAGCTCCATTTAACTTACTAAATATTCAAAAAACACAATTGGATTGTATAAGAAAAGGTAGAGACAAATTATTGACCAGACCCTACAATATGATTATATTCGAAAATAAAGATATAGAGAATACTGGATGGGCAACTATGCACAGCCAGTGTGTTCTGCCACAGAGGGGTTCTGATTCCCTCTGACCTCATGAGCAAAGCTTGAGAGGTCCATGGGAATCAGAACCCCGAGGTGACAGAACACTCAGGTTATGCATAAAGTTTCTCATCCTGTATTTTTCATAGTATATAGTAGTACTATATGAAATGCGTGCTTTATGTTTTTTTCCTCTCTTTTTCATAATGAAACTGACTTGAAAAGTCTCTAGAGGTTCTAGAATACTGCCACCACAGAATTAAATAGAGGAAAGCAACAATGTGCCAGGATTCCAAGTGGTTCTACTGCAGTAGTGACATCACTACTGCAGCAGAACAACATAATGACATCAGTACTGCAGCAGAACAAGCATATTCCAGGCATGAAATTTCATGCATTACAGCATTCCACTATACACTATTATAGAATAAATACTAACAAACAATGGAACCAAGAAGCAAACTTAAAGTCATCACAGCAATAATGGACTCATTTAAGGATTCTGACCAATAAAAAGTATGTTTCGTGAAAAACAAAACCATACAAGTAAAGATACTTGAAAGTGTTTATTTCACCCCGATCAAGACAGCCAAATTAAACAAAACTTATAATGATAAATGATGGCACAGATGTGGATTACAAGGATCACTTTATCACTGATTTTGGGACTACCCCATATTCATGAATGGTGGAACAAAGTAAGAGGAACACTTCAACATATATTAATGATACCAATTCCTTTAAAGTTTGAACATTTTTTATTCAACAATACAATTGGTATAATACAACACTAAGTTAAATGTACATTTTTGTCATTAGCAATCATGGCATTAAAGAGGTTTATCATAAAAAAAATGGAATGCTAAAAATGTTCCTCCCTTTGAAATTAACAAATGGTAAAACACATTTAAAGAAACCACATTATTTGTAAAATTACTGAATTTACAACCTAGATGACACCATGGATGACATACATGGGGCCTAATGGAAAGAAAATCAAGAGAATCTGCCTTCATTTATGAGATTATAGTAGCTTTCCTGAAATAACACAATATAATTAATGGGTTTCATGTTTTCCTATTGAAAACAATGTGTATTAAAGACCGTAACACCTGAGTAGGTATTACGGCATTCATGCAGCTCCTTTCAATGGAAAAATGCTCAAGATGCAGTGCGGCTCAAGACTGTCACATGCACTGTCCTTCAGGAATTCAGTCAGGCATAAACACTCACCTCCTCAGCTGTGGTGAAGCAACAGCATATTTTCTCTTTTCCCAGTACTACTTTTGCCATAGCTCCTAACGAAGCTTTCTCCCAACGGTTCATTCGCCTTTTCCCCTCCCGCTGCATGTCATAAAACTCCACTGCCAAGCAACATGTAGCAATGCCTGTAGCAACCTAGAAAGAAAAAAACAGCTGGTAGATTCAAGCGGTTGTTTTTTTCTTCTTTCTCTTTGCTGTTAAAGTTCATGAAATTTCCTTTGTAACACTTTCAAAAAGTTTTCAGTTAATTTACTGTTTTTTACTCTTTACAAATGATGCATTTTACCAAATAAAGAAGATCCACGAAACATGGTAAGACTGTCCAATTTATTCATCTTCAGACCTCTCAGTGGGAAGAAAAAACATATCCCCTTGAATTATATAAAACAAAATATGAGGTGCAGTGTATTTAACTCGAATTTAACACACACTTTCATTGTTGGATGGCTATCATAAACCCCTCAGGCTTCACCCTCGTGGTTTATGTGCCATCCAACAACACGAGTGTGTGTTAAATTCTCATAACACACTGCACCCCATACTTTATCCTATATATACTTAATGCCCTACTTTCAACTATGTTGAGGGGAAGGGGTGTTTATTAAATATTCATTAGGATTCACTTTATATTTAATATTCAATTGTTACTTATGGTGGGGGGTTATTATATAATCACTAGGATGGAATTTACTGTACAACAATCAAATACCAAGTTTGAAGAATGCTATTAACACATGCCTCTTAGTAATTGTTATATGCTACACAACTCCAACTTCATCTCATTTCAACTAGTCGTTGTGACTGCCTTGTCTAATCAGGGGCCCACCACTCACTGCCCTCCACTTCAGTCTTGACAGCTACCTCTCCTTGCCTTGCCCCCTCCTACCTGCCTGCCCCCTTGACCCCTCTCCCTTTCCTCCCCCCAGGCATTTCCTGACTTTTATCCTTCCTCTCCCTCCCCTTTAGAGCTCTTACCCTCACCCTCTATCCTCCGACAATGGCCTTCCTGCCTGCATACCCCCTTCCCTCTCACCTACAGTGCTTATTTCTAAGATTGCCCTTGGCTGGTATGTCACACTACCTAACATTTGGCACATTTTTTAATTTCTGGAATTTCCTAAGCCTCAGTCTCTTACTTCTTTTTATTGTGTAGCTATGTATTATTATGTTGACCTTTGTATGTATGTATACCCCCATTCCTTCGACGTGGAACCTTTATAAATTAGCAGTTCCTGCTCAAAGTTATTTGTAATCCTAGATTTCAATAAAATAAAATAAAAAAAAAATTTGTACTGTGCTTGTTTCTGATATTTGAATCTGTGACACCTCTGTACTGCTTATCTTTTATAAGAACATTAAAATTTGCAATTTAAAAAATTAAAAAGGAAACAGTAAGAACAATAAATATACTAAAAAGAAACAGTCCCTAACATGATGCACATGTACTTTAATTGTATTCATAGATTGTGATGTGCAAAGTGTGAAAAATTCACTCAGAGAAATAATTTGCTGATTTTCTGAAATTCTCAAAGTATTCCACCGTTGCAAAAAAGCAACTTCACCATTATTTGGAACTTCACAGATTTGCGTAAAACTTCATGAAATTCAGATTTTTATGAACTTCACCACCAAAGTTTAGCATAAAAGGTGAAGTTTGCAATGCATTATAAGTTTTTAGATCAAATATTACGTAGAGGTAGTTTCTAGCACAGTCTATCGTCGACAGACTTGTGTGCGTCACAGCAAAAAAAAAAAAACACCTTTAAGTAAGCATCAAGCCATGACACAGCATGGTTCTACTGGAGAATTGATCCATGCCTTGGGGTCGGGGTTGGGACCCAAGGCCGAAGGCCGAGTGTCTCCAACCACACAGGCATGGATTAATTCTCCAGTAGAAGCATGCTGTTGAGTGGCTTAATGAGCTTGTAATATGACAATCGGTATATCAGTAATATTTTCATAGTCTTAATGAAATAAAAACACCAGAAACAATGAATTATTCTGAATAATATGTTTTATGTTTCAGCTGAGTAGCTGTCAAAGATTCCATACAACAGGAAACATGTGCATGCACATTCAACAATGAACCTATATTAATATAGTGACTGAAGAATTAGAACGCATACATCAAGTGTTAAACACCTAGAAAACATCAAAACACAAATAGAAATGTAGAACACTTTTGGTTCTCATGTTTGTTTACAGGTCTTTCACTTCCATTTTTACAGCACATATATATGCATTTGTCTGCTGTATTGTGGGTATTCCTATATATTTGCATACAAATGTGTTTAAACATTTCTAATTTTACAAACATTATCTAATACTAAGAACACTGACACATTTTCATGAATTGTACTCTGGCACACATTGATTTCTATCATTAGTAACTGACTGCAAAGTTTTATCTAGCTTTCATTTCAGTACTAATTTATTGCTCTGGCAACCTACTTTGTATATTTACAGGCAACAAAATCCTATACAGTTCTCATATGTAAATGTGGCGCAAAAGACCAGAAAACCAAACTGATTGCTGGCAGCAACAGTGACCACTTGGGATAAGGGACGCAGCCTTTCTGCTGGAAACCTGACAGACAAGCTTACAGGAGGGTTATGATGACAAGGTATCATACAGGGGGTTCGCTATTGCTCTAATTTGCTTTTGGCTTTGTGCTAGGGACAGAGAGAGAGAGAGAGAGACACACACACGCACAAACACACACACACACCAATCGAGACATGCAGGTCACTTCTGCAGAAATTCAGTACTGACTTGTGTGTGTGTCTCTATCTCTCCCTCTCTCTCACAGCAGTACCACCGTCTGTTGTCTGGCTGTCTCTCGATGACAGGGAGAATGTCTATTGCCTTTCTGGTCTCTGGGGAGCTGACTTCGTGTGGACATTGACAGCAAGAGAGAGACACACAGACACAGTAATCAAGACATGCAGCTACTGGAGTACTGTCTTCTGTCTGTTTGTCTCTCTCTCTTCTCTCTCTTTCTCTTTGTCCCTTGTCGGTGTGCCTGACACTGTTAGCTTGGTCCCTGGAGGTCCGTAGGGTGGGTGGGTGGGAAGGGACTGCGACTAGGGAAATAATTCCAGTGCTCTAACATGGCAAAGAAAGATGTGTTCTGAACTTTTAATATAGGATTTGATCATTCTGTGCTCCTGACATGCTGATTGCTTCTCCCTCTGCATACCATCTTCTCTTTGAATACCAACCATGGATTAATTCTCAGCTCCTGAGCATACTTCCCCAACAGACAGGTGCACTCTAGATGGCAGTTTGCAAAGCACGCTCCCGATGACAACCATGGATTAACAAGGCAAATTAATCCATGGTGAGGTGATGTGTTACAGCAAATTAGAGCTCACAGTTTAGAAGTTATATACAATGCCATGTTACAAAAACCCTTAAAACTATCTTTTTGAGAGCCAGTCACTCCCAAAATAGTCATTTTGTCCTTGTGCTGCTAGGGATCATTTGTTTTTTTTTTAGATCTTTGCATAATTCTTATTTTAAATAGTAATTTCAGTTTTGTCTGTCTCTGTGAATGAGCTGAGTGGGGAAGGGTAGGTGTGAAAAAGCAGGGCAGACGAGTTCTTAATCTTTTAAAACAGATTTCTTACCAGTTCTCAGTGAGTTACTGTTATTTTTTTTTCCAAGTCTTTCTCAGTGATTTTTCATTTTTATTTTTGTGGTTTGGGTGTGATCATTAAGTGACATGTCTCAATTGTATTTCTGTTGCTGTTCTACTTGTTTGTATTATTTTTCTTATATATTGACAGTTTTTTTGTCACTTTATCTTAAAAGTTACTCCTCCTGAGTTCTGTTACCCTTGTTGATATTCCTGCACTTCTGTTTAAAAATCTAAAGTTTTGCAGACAGAGTGCTGATCCCTGATATTTTGTTTTTTCTTGGCCAGGTCTGTCTACTGTTGTGTCAGTAAAAACCTTTTTACCCATGCTTTGTTACCCCAGGTGTTTATTCATTTTTCTGTAAAAATAAATTGGATATTTTTTTTGTATTGTAACTACTAGTAAAGTAGTTGTCCAGAGACACTGTTGTGCTGATTCATGAATTTCTTCTATCAGGAGAGGTGTTCTCTGCAATGCGGAGTGCCTGTTTTTCAGTTAAATTTGCTTACCCTTGACCTGTTACACAGTTGTTGAATCCCTATTCTATTTAAAAAAAAGTACATTTTAATAGAGTAGTTGCCCAGAGACTGCTGGTCCCATCCCGATTGGGGGAGGTGCTGTCTGGGTTTGTTCGGTTTAAATTTGGTAACCCTTGCCCTATTACCCTGTGTTGTATAATCCCTGCTGTATATATATAAAAACAATTGTATTAACTACTGCTATATTACAGTAGTTGTCCAGACACTGCTGATCCCTCTTGGGGGAGGTGTCGTCTGTTGTTTTGTTTAAATTTTCTTACCCCTTCCCTGCTACCCAATGTTGTTTAATTCCTGTTGGTGAAAGAAAAAAAAGTGTAATTTTAATAGAATAGACTACTGTAGTTTTACAGAGTGCTGATACCTGATTCATAGTTGGCAGTATTGCAGGCTTTATTTCCAGTTAGTAATTGATCATATGAAAGCAAGGCAAATGTTAGAGTAAACAATTTAAAAATGCCTGCGAAGAAATGGTCCAGTAAAGTGAGAAGTGCCAGGGCGACGAGGCAGCAAAGAAGTCTATGGAGGAAAGTACAGTAGTATTGCAGTTCCACTTCCCAAAACCAAAAGTATGTCTGCATTAAAGTCTTCTGTGGGCTCCAGTCCCATGGCAGGTACCAGCAAAGGAATAGTTAGCAGCAGTGGCATAAGTGTGGTGAAATTTTTTTCAGCCAGATCTGTTGCATCCATGCTGGTGGGGGATGGAAGTGAGAAGAAGGGGGACACCAGTACAGGAGCAGTGGTCCAGGAGGAGGAGAAGGCTGCTGGTGTAACTGTCCCCATTTCTGGTGGTGGTGGTAGTGTTGAACTGGAATCAGTGCATCAGGGAGATTTGGAAAGTCAGCCCCCTGATTAGAGGGTTATAGAGCAAGAAAAAGTTGCTGAGGAAGAAGACAGGGCTGTGGAGGAAGAGGAGGACATAAGTGGCGGTGCTGTTGATGACTACATGTTGGAGCCCCTATGGGAGCCAGAGGGGAAAAAGTGCAAGGGTGATGCAGCCAGTTCAGATGATGAGGGTTACGGTATTAGCATCTCTCCAAGCACTCACGTCACCCCTCTCCCAATACTGTATTATGAAAGTGATTAATTTAGCACAAAAAGCACAAATTTCCATTCTTAGCTTTCCTAGTCCCACCATCATGTGAAGTTAAGAGGTTCGAAGTCCCTAGCTTGGGACTTTTATGTGCTTGATCCAGCTGATGAGACCATCAATATATGTCTGCTGTGTCAAGCATGTGTTATTCAGGTTAAAAAGGGCAACCACCTAGGCACTGGTGGCCAACACACAAACACACACACACACACACACACACACACACACACACACACGAAGAACAGGCACCCGTTGCAGTGGCAGCAACACCAGAAGAAAGACATAGCAAGGGGTGCCAGTTCCCTCAGCAAGTTAAACATTACTGAAAGCAGTGCCATACAGCAGGAGGAGGGAGGGCCGAGTGGGGGGGAAGAGGAGGGAGTGGGGGGAGGAGGAGGAATCCTTTACTCTCTCTAGCAATGGGCATACTAGCAGTGGTGGTGCCACCCCTCTGAGTCAGAAAAGTATAACATCACAGCAAAAAAAATAAATAAATAAATAACTAGATTCATGAGAGTTGCACATCCCCAAGAGTCAACTAGTACCCCAACAAGAACAACAATGCTGTCACAAGTCCAACGATTTGGTTGACCAATCCCAAAGATGCAGCCTGCACTAAAGAGCATCTTTGAGTGGCACTCAAAATACCACCCCCCCAGTCATGCCACTGCATGTGAGTTAAATGCAGCCACTGCTGAAATGCTGGCCACTGATCTATTGCTCTTCTCTTTCATGGAGAATGCTGAATTCTGCAGGTTGATGTCCCGTGCCTGTCCCAATTATCAGGTTCCATTGCAAACCTATTTTCCAAATGTGCCATGCCAGAACTTTATGGGACAGCGTCATAGTCCATAATACATGCTCTGAATCATACCTCATCAGAATATATCCATCTTAGCAAGGGTATAGGAACCAGTGGCCAAGCAGCTTCAAGCTCATATTTATGTATCACAGCATACTGGGCACAGGTACCTGGGGTGGTAGTTGATTTTCCTGACCAAACCTGAACGAAGCAAAATTGTGGTGGTAGCAACACACCGGGGATTCAGCAGCATGCCACACTCAGTATTTAAAGTATAACCATCTCTCACAAGGGTGAGAAAATGGTTCATGTGCTGCTCAATGAGATTGATGAGTGGCTTCACACCCACTCACTTTAAGCAGTGTTTATTGCAAGTGATAATGGCTACAATGTTGTTAAATACATTAGTAATGTGTTTTTTTTCAGGGTGCTCTGCCTGGCACACTAGCTTAATCTGATTGTGCAGCACTTTCTCAACTATACAGAAATTAATGAAGTGTTGACTATTCGCTGTCACGTCTGTGTGCACTTCTCCCTTTCTGCAAAGGCCCGTGACCAGCTATGGGAGCATCTGCCTCAGCACTGTATGAAGTTGGATGTTGTGGCAAGGTGGCACTCCATGCTGAATATGATAGAGAGGCTTTATGAACAGTATAAGGCAGTCTCAGACTACCTGCTGCTCCACATCACCTGGGACAGTGCTGGAGTGTCCATGGCTCTAACAACACAGCACTGGCACCAAATGGATGGCCAAATAAGCATTTAAGCATGCAACACAGGCGGTGAGTGGGGATACTGCCTGTATATGTCAGTCAATACCCTATGTATGTGTGCTGAGGCAAACACTGATAAATGTCCAGCAAGGGATGGAGGCAAGTGGTGATGGTAGAAGTTGTGAACTAATGGAACACATGCTCCATGCGCTGGACAGCAATACCCACATTTCTGACATTCTAGAGTCAGATGAATTTGCAATTGCTGCCATGCTGGCCATGTAGCCTGCCATCAATAATTGAAGGAGGTTGTGAGCGGGTGCAAATGTTGACTGAGTACCTAATTAGACAGGTATGTGGTGCACAGAGACAAAAGGCACAGACGGCACAAACTGCAAAATGAACAGGTGTTGCTACCAGCAGCAGCTCACAGGGAAAACTGTATGAGAAACCCTGCAGGTTACAGCCAAAAATGGCAAGTAATTCCATTTGGGATGTTCTGTATCAGGTGCAGGTGGGAGTGCAAGCCATGGAAGAAAAGGAGGAGAAGACTGATGAGGCAGCCAGACTCAGGGCAGTGCAATGAATGGTAGAGGCCTATATGGGGTACACAAGGCATCTTGGCATTACTGATGAGCCCTTGTTGTACTGGAGCAGCAAAGTGACTGACTGGCCAACACTGGCATCAGTTGCTGTTAAATACCTGAGCAGCATACTGTACCATCCAGTATTAGTGTAGAATGAATGTTTAGTACAGATAGGGCTATTATGTGTGATAGGAGGACCAATTTGTCACCCAAGAATGTTTCTATGCTAACATTAATTAAAATGAATGAGGGGCACATTCCTTATGGTACCAGATCATTTTGTTGTTGCAAGAACTGCATGGGTAAACCGCATGGTCAAAACAGTTAGAGGCCTAATAGCTACAGGGACAGTGTAGCAAAGGTAAAGTACTGCTATCCCTGTAGCTATATTGCCTTTGAGAAAGAGGTGAAAGCCTGTGACTGGCAGTGTGCTGGCTGAGCAGCTGCTGTCGCTAAGCAAATAGAGCCACATGCAGTGGAGGGTGGTGAAGCGGTGATGGACTGGGGCTAAAAATTGGTATTGGAAAATTATTTTTTTTGATTGTCTTGTCTTCCCCCGGGTTTTCTTCATTTTCCCAAGTTTAGCCCCCCCCTCCCCGGAGTTAGTTATTTATAGATGGGAGGATTCAGTTTTTGTGTTTTTGTACACAGAAGGTAGTACTAGCTGTTTTTTTGAGTGCTGCCTCTGTTTTCGGCAATATGCCTGTGGGGTTGTTTACTATGCTGTTAGTGTTCACAGCATATTGACCCCATGCCATTCTACATAACACAATTATGACACTGGTGTTAAAGGAATAATGCCTGACAGGGTGGGTGTTATGCTTGGATAACATCCCACCTCGGGTGGTTGGGCCTGAGGCCACCGGCTGAGGGCATCCAACACCCGAGAAGGGATGTTATCACAGCATAACACCTACCCTGGAGGGCATTATTCCTATTATACAATGGCTTATTGTTTTATAGTTAAAAAAATAATTTTAAAGAATGTTTTTGTTAGTGTGTAAAAATATTTTTGTTTCTCAAGAGAAAAAAAAGCTCAGCACCATGGTCCATATCCTACAATCAATCAGCAGGGATGTTATGCCAGGATAACATCCCTGTTGTGACAGGCAACTGACTGATCAGAAGCCAGGATTCTTTCTTGCCATTGTATAATGCCAAATGAACTTGGTGCTGGTGACCATGATGATGATAAAGAAGTCAGCATTGCCAAGGCTTCTACTAGCAGTGAGGTGGATGAAGCAGCAATGCAGGGAGAATTCCCACCCAGTGACAACTCCAGTCTGGAAGACTGAGAGGGCTACTTCCTGGATGATATGGAACAAGGCTGAAGGAGAATAAATCCCCCTTCCCCCTTCCACTCAGCATAGTCTTTTAATTTATTGTCTTACAAACTTTGTTGATCCATGATTTTGTTTTATTAGGTGTCTGTGGGGGCAGGTGTTATCTGCTGTTATTCAATTAAATTTGCTTACCCTTGCCCTGGCTGTTACCCCATTGTTTAGTCCCTGTTCTATACTAACAAAGTACATTTTATTAACTACTGCTACAGTAGTTGTCCAAATGCATTGCTGATCCCTTATGGGGGGGGAGGTGTTTTCTGCCGTTGTTGTTCAGTTTAGTGTTGCTTACCCCTCCCCTGTTAGCCAGTTGTTTAATCCCCATTCTAGACAAAAAGAGGACATTTTATTAACTACTACTAGAGCAGTTGTCCAGAGACAATGATGATCTCTACTGGGGGGAGGTATTCTCTTCCATTGCTCATTTTAATTGTCCTTACTCCTGTTCTCCTACCTCAGATGTCAAGACACAATGCCCCACCAGCTAGAAGCAGTAAACATCATCACCACCATTTCCACCTCTATCTCCTCCTTGCCTGTGTGTCCACAAAGCCATTGAGTGTAACAGCTTCATCTGCCACACTGATGCAAATTATACTGCCTAAGCATCCCAGTACACTACCAAATACCAACCGGTCTGCAAACACCACTAGGTGAATTATGCATGCCCCGGCCAGGAATAAATTTCACCACCACCTTCTTCTCCTCCTTGTCCTCCATCTTATGTATGCCAGATAGTGTAACACCTTGTGTTTTCACTGTCATACTGCCGAACAATGACACTAAAAACTAACTAGGCAGATGAGATGATGCTTGCTCCACAATAAACAACAGCTATATCAATACTGCTTCCACCTCCTCATCCTCCTCCTCCTCCTCATCCTCCTCTCCACCTCCTCCTCCTCCTTCTCCAGTTTGCCTATAACCACTCAGCCATGATGATGACAGCACATCTTTGGCCAGTACCTCCAGAACATTGATGCTGCCATTTGCTACCAGCCAGCCCACTTGCTTTGCTAGCCCTGAAGCCGACCCTACAGTCAGCCAGTTCATCAGGGCATGAAGACCTCTGCTTCACCTCCATGGCCTGTCTTTCTCAGCACAGATGGTAAGTCACTTTCAGTTGTGTTCACAGTACTTATCCTTTAATTCCAGTCCTTGGCCTGAGCAAGCAGAGGATGAAATGCTGCCACCTTATGCAGAAATGACTTCAAAATGAGTTCCTGCATTTCCTTTTGTCTGCCTGCAGGTTTGACCATCCGCACACCATCTGAGGCCAGGAATCTAGATACATGACACTGCCGGCATCAACAAGGCAAGCATCAATACTGTTCAGGTAAGTGTTATCAGAATTTACTTTTCTGAATTGTTAAAATGTTTTTCTTCTCCCTTTTCTCAGGTAAACATGGGTCCAGCACCAGCAGTGGACAAATTTGGAGACAACCGAATTGAATAATTTTTACTTGCAGGCCTACATATGTACAGTAGCTGCTAGATAGTACAGAGATTTCCTCACAGCTCAGATCACAGTGGCAAACTGTGGGCAAATTAATTGCTCTGTTTTATCTCAGGCCAGATGACTCAGCTGAGAAAAGGAAAGTTTGTCTTTATTCTTTCTCTTTACAAGTTACACAGCTGAGAAAAGGAAACTGTGTCTTTATTCTTTTTCATTAGAGGTGACACAGCTGGGAAAAATACAGTTTATCTTTATTCTTTTTGATCAAAGGTGATGCAACTGAGAAAAAGGACAGTTTTTCTTTAATATTTTTCATCACAGGTCAGGTAGCACATCTCAATCACAATAGGACAATTTCACCATTTGGATGCCAACGATGCTGTGTGGAGCAGCAGAGCGAAGGCCTTCCACCTTATTTCAGAATGATATCACAATGTTCTTTCTTTCTTTTTGTCTCCCTGCAGATTTCGCTTTCATCATCAACACATCATTTGATGCCAGGAATCCTTATAAATGGCATCAACATAGTAAGCATCACTAAGTACAGAAAAGTATTATCACAAGCTCACTCCTGTGGGGTGGGATTCTTTGTGTCCCAGCAAATCCCTCTTGTGACAGGGAGGGTCAGGGATCTGCTTCCTCAGTCTATTTAGTATGCTCGCTGTTTCACAACTGAACATATGCCAGAAGATCCCAGGGCTCCCTCTCTTCATGAGAGGGAGTACAAATACAGTCTCGAGTCTGTGTTCCTGGGATAGAACCCTCTTGGCCACTACACAATGAACCAGAAGGCCACAGGCATGTATAGGCTTCAGGGGTCCCTATACACCCTATTATGTGTCTTTCCCCAGAAATGCAGAGCTTGGTTCAAACCCCCACAGACTCCTCCTAAGACATTTCATATTTCCTCCCTTCCTTTCATCACACAGAGTCCCTAGTGTTTCTTTCCTTTCATAGTGTTTTGACCCTTAAGCAATCACACAGACGTAGTATAGTTTGAACAACCCTCCCAAGGCAACACACACAAATGTCACTGGCAGAATTGTCTTAAAGGGTAAGCCAAAAGTTTTACTAATTAATTAATGAATGCAGCAAATAATATAAAGACAAATCATTTTAGACACTGGTTACAGGATATTAAAAATAAAATGGAAAATATACATACAAACCTACACTTTAAAACTCTGAGATTAAAGTTCTACCTCGAGTCCTTAACTGCTGAATTTTGATATTGCAATGTATCCTTAGAAGTGGTAGTTGAAGTCTTAGCTCTGGTGGTCCAGGAGAATGTATTGAAAATAAATAGTCTCTGCTTTCTTATGCAGACAGGGCCCCAAAATGCCAAACAGGCTCAGATATAGTCTTTCACCCTTGTTTTATGGGGTTTCTCAAAGGGCAGGTCCAGTGGAAAGTGGCTTGTCCTGTGATTGGCTAGCATTCCATCTCTATGGCTATGCAACCAATCAGGTTTTAAATTATTATTACAAAAAAGAAACAAATGTTCCTCTCTGAATATAAGAGCAAACCAGTTCCAACCAGCCTGCATTCCAGGAGCAGCTCCAGACCCCCTTCCCTTTGAAATGGCTATAATTAAGCTACTGTACATTCTGTACAACAAGATTAACTCAGGGTAGACTTGAAGGGACAATAGAAATCCATACTAAATGGCACCACTGAATGTCGAGGACCATTCAAACACAAATGGATGTGGCTGCTTCCATCTCTGCTTAGTTATTCTTTTGTCTCCTTCTAAATGATTTCATTAAACTCTAGTCCCAGACTAACAGCTGACAGATTCTCTGCCCAGTAACTAGAGTTACAACACAATTCCCCAGGGCTCATGTCTTTGTACCCATGATCTCTTGCAGCTTGCACTGGGCCACTATGTCTGATGCATTTTGCACATAAAATACCATCAAATATAATTAGAACAATAAGGTATGGCCTTATGTCACCGTAAGTATCATTAACATTTACCTTTTTAGGGCTGCAGTAGGTGGAGCCCTGCAGACTTCTTGCTACAGAAAAGCCCTCCCGCATTTCTTGTGAATGAATGACATGATGAGGTGGCAAAAGTCATTGCCTCCACATCTGTAGAACATGGAACAGTTTGCACTCACTCACACTGTTAAATAATCCCCCACCTGACCCTCCCTCTCAGCACCCACCACTTTACTCCCTTTCTAAACAATGTAACAGTGGCACTGAGGGGTGCCCAATCCCCCAGTGCAGAAATCTGCGCTTGTGTATTTTTGTTTTCTTCATCCAGTACTGCACATGTGTGGTACTTTCTTCCTCTTTTTTTTAATATTTACTTTACTCAATTTGTCTTTGGTGAGAATCACTTGAATGGAACAGTGTAATTCCAACATGACTAAATCACTATGCTAAGTAAGCAAAGGTCATCAGCCACTACCTTCCTATACATGACTAAACTTTGCTCTGTTAGTTCTGCAGTCTCTAATGTTACCAGGAAAGACACAAGTGACATGGAGGTGGAGGGACCTAGGCTGCTGGTCTTTGGCTATAGTGTCAGTGGGACAGAAATATAATACATAATGATAAACGAGAGTCCTAGCTGAGACCTTGTATACCGGAATCAGTGTCATCAAGTTGCAAGTCACGACTAGTAAGAATATTCACCTGAAAGGAACTGTATATGTGTAGACATCTGACCTAACTTTTATTCAGACCTGACCTTGCACCAAGTGAATGTGTGCTGTTAACAAAAGTGGCAACAACTAATTAACATGGCATGTCTTGGATTCAGGAATGGACTGTGCTCAGATCAATGCAGATGACTTTATCATACCTGGCTGTGTTAATGATTATACTCTGTGTAGTACACTACAGAAGGCTTGTTGAAGGAGGTGTACAAGGGTCACTTTAAGGCTTGAACTGTTGTCTGGGGAAGGAAATGCATTTCCATGCACTCTAACCACCAGACTTGCCATTATAGATGTTATTCTTATGATGACAGTGGAGCAAAGTGACAGTTGAAGAAGCCTTTGGTGCAGGACGACGGGATCCAGTGCCAGGATTTTTCCTCAGCTGTAAAATATGTTTTGATAGCGGAAGCAAGGAAGGCACAAAGCAGGTGTGAACAATGGCTAGCTCAGTCCAGTCTGGAGAAACCGTGCCCGGGGAGTGGGGTTCTGAACCACCAGGTGCTGCAGATATGGGAGACGCAACACCACCTCGGAATCTGGGCTTGAGCAGCCAGCCCAGAGGTGCATGAAACTTCTCAATCCCAGGCAATAAGTTGGAGGCAGTTATGCTGAGCTCAATGCCCCCAAATCCCTTCAGTCACAGTGCTGTTTTGTCCTGCTCTCATACAGCTGCATGTCATGGCACACCACTCTCTCACTCTCTCTCTGTCTCGTCTCCATCCGTGGTCCAGTTTGTCAGGTACAATTCAGTGGCAAGTCAGTAATGAGAAATGTGCAGGGTGGACAGAAGTGCTCCTTTCATTGGCAGCAACTGTCTCTCTTGCCAGCCGGACATACAAAACAGAATGGCAGTGGCAGCATTGGCTCAATCGAGAGAGGGAGAGAGTGACAGAGAGAGTAAGACAGGTAGCAGGACATAGAAAACAGTATTGTTTTTCTCTGTCTGTCTCTCTCTCTCTGACTCTCTCTCTCTCCCTTTGTCTCTCTCTCTCTGTCCCCCTCTCTCTCTCTCTCCCCCCCCTCGTGTGTCTGAATGACTTCACTGAGCCCTGCACCCCCTTGTTCTTCCTTAGCCCCTTTTGTTTGGTGAGCAACAGCAGAGAGCCACACAAGTTAGTGGCAGAAAAAATACAGTTGATCCACCAAGTTACTCCCTCCCACCAGCTAAGTAGGAATACATCTGTTGCCCCATTTTCACGAAAGCACTTGTCCTATCTGAGCTGGCCATATAATTTACAGTATCAATTGTTATAAAAGGGGCCCTGAAAGTTTCGTAATCTGATTGACCAAAATTGCACATGCCTATTTGATTGTCCTCATACTTCACCAAAACTAAATATGTTTTCTTTACAACAAAAAAAAAAACAATGTACTTTTTCAGCAGTGTTATAACACACACCAGGATGTGCTGTGTGGTGATTAGGGGTAAATGTGCTTTTTGAGTTTTTGTGGCAATCTGCTACACCTCATGCCTAATAAACACTCACTGTGAATATTATTTCCTTAGGATTATACACTCTTTTGTGTTGTGTCTTGAATACTGCCTGCTCTAGCAGTGTGTGCCCAGTGCCACGTGTTCTGTAAGCTAGTTCATCCTTATCTTTCTGGTTGACATTTTCTCCCTTCATTGACAATCTGTCATCATGGTGAGCACTCGGATGTCATAAATGCAATGTGATATAAGAAAATACTGATTACAGTTTTTTATATAGTCTGCATGGAAATAAAATGTGTAGCAAGACATCAGATGAGTGAAATTTAACTCACAAAGTTCTTCCAGATAAATTTAAATTCCTATTGCCAAACAGAGTATTTTTCATATAATTTTATATTAAATTAGATACCTGCTCCTTAAATTAACCACACTAGTTTTTTTCTGTTAGAACGCCTCTGAGAAACTCTTTGTCTCGCTGTCAAGGCAGGTTGATTTGTAATGTTGCAAAATAATAATTTGACTAGGCTATTTCTTCCAAATTTGCAACATGTGTTGAATTAAAACCCAGGAGTATACCCCTTTAAAATGATTTGTGTGTCCCCTTTAAAATGTTTGTGTGTCAAAATACAGTTCTTGAATATTAACATAACTTTCTCAAACAATATGGAAAGCAATGTATATAATGAATGGATAAATTGTTTTTTGTGGAACCACAATCTGATGCTTTTAAGGCAGACTTCAACAAAGTAGCCATCTGTTGCACAGAATGAGTTGTAGGTGGCTCTAAAATATTTGTGTTTTATACCAACCATGGCGTGGGCATCTTTGATCTTTATAGAAAGACAGGAACAAGCTGAGAGTTTAGTAATGGATATCAGAACAAAAATGCAGCATCCCTATATATTTAATAAAAAATGGAGCTTGGGGTACAGGAACTGAGAAGTTATTAAAACAGAACACATGTCATTTATAAACTTTTAGTGAACTGGTGTGCTGTGCATTTGGTGTTTTACAAGCCCAAGAAAGGGAAGAATGACTAGAAAATTGTTATAGTATTGTGCAGACAAAAGGGGATTTATGGTCCATCTTGTCTGTACCTTCTGCCTCATGATAGAGATGATATTGTTCAAGTAGTAAAACTGCTTCTGCCGTTGCATAGACTGAAGAACAAATTCAATTTTTAGAAGTTTAACTAAGAGGTTTGTAATTTCCCTAAAAAGTTTAGGTGGCAGTTAGCAAACATGGTATCAGCTTTTAGACTTCAGCTACAACACTTCGGGCATGATTCACAAAGCACTTTTGCTTGGCGCATCTCAGATGTCCCGGCGCAAACAGGATGCACAGAGCACCAGCTGTGGTATTCAGAAATTATGTTCCCAGGGATGATCCCGGTGCATCCTCTCTGTGAATACCACATTGTCACCAGTCCGAGAAGTGCTGGTGCATCCCCTTGCTCTAGCAGGGAAACCAATGGGGCAGTACATCTCAGGATGCGCTGCTCCCAAAAGTGCCATTCAAAGCTACCAACACACTAATGGGGCCATTAAGCATGCAAGGGACAATAGGGCGATTTTCATGTTATTATGGCCCTATTTGCATATGTCTCACAGAGATGCACCCGGCAGTATGTGCCAGGCACCATGTAAGTGCTGTAGGCCACACACACAGCCCCAGGAAGGCAGGTTGTACCCCCAGCCCCGGCTCGATTGCCATACATGTGGAAACCCACAGAGTAGCCCTGGTGGTCCAGTGGTCCCCCCTCTCCACCTAAATCACAGGTAGCATGCCGATCTCTGTGGCAGATGCCACATACTACATGCACAACCCCTCTCCCTGCCTAGATCCCTGGTAGCATACCACTCACTGTGGTGGTAACACTGGAATAACAGTACCCTCCTCTCTGCTCGAAGACTGGGCATTATGCCACTCACTGTGGTAGTAAAGATGGAATGACAGAACCCCCCCCCCTGACCTGATGGCAACAGTGCCTGGAATCCCAAAGACTCCTGGTTGTCCAGCAGAACCCCCACCTCCCACCCACTCAAACACCCCCCCCCACCCTGCTCCCCAATCCCAGCATGGTCCTAACATCGGCAGGCAGCTCAGTCCACCCACATGCTGCCACAGCTGCTTGCCAACAGAGCTGTTTGTGAATGACAGCTACTGTACACCTGGAGGCCTATTGGTGTATCATGCCAACCAATGGGTTTGCAGTGTGTACTGTACCCTGTCATTCACAACTTTACCACCACAGTGAGCAGCATAATACCAGTGTTTCAAGCTGGGGGGGTCTGTTATTCCAGCATTACTGTCTCAGTGAGCAGCATTCTACCAAGGATCTGGCCTGGGGGGGGACACTGGAATGCCAGGGTGGGCAGGCTGCTATGCTGATGTCTGCAGTAAGGCAGCCTGTCTCTGGGTGGCCACCCACTTAAGTCTGCTTTAAATAGACTTATCTTTGGGAGGTGCATCTCCGGACTTACCCCAGGGATGTGTCTTCAGGATGGGCTGTGAATGGGTCTGTACACCTTATGTATGGATACACTCCCTTCACAGCCCCTCCAGATGCACCGCATATCATTATGGGTGGTATGTGGTCCATCTGCGATGTGTTGGCACATCAGGGATGTGCCGGCACTTTGGACCCCTACGAGAATCATGCCAGAGCACAAGTCAGGATGTGCCGGCACTTCTTGGATGCACTGGGTGCATCCCTTTTGTGACTCCTGCATGGCATGTCTGAGCTTAATAGCCAGAAAGACACCCTTAGTTATGCTGTGCAACTGTAAATGCCAGCATGTTTACTCAGAAATCGGTCTCATCCTGCTTTGAAAGCTTTAAAATGTGCTACCTTCCACAGCCTCCACAGGTAGGCTATTCCACATGTTAAGCTCTTTATTTTTAGTTGCATTTTCTTGTCCATAAGATTGCCCACTCAGACTCAAGTTTGTATGTAATTTTAGAGGTGTGGATGTTACATAGCTGAAGTGAAACAAATCACTTCCTCATTTTATTTACAGTACAAGAGTTAATGCCTTAGAAAAGGCACCAATGTTAGATCATCTGCCATGTCCTTTTGCTCAACTGTAGAGAATTTGTTGCTTTAAGTTCATCTTATGTTCTTAGATTTTATAACCTATTAAATGGTGTTCATGTAGGATTTTCAATCCCTCCATTGGCAGCCTGATGGGGCAGTAGTTTTGTTTTTTTTCTTTAATTTCAGTTTAATTTTTACTAGGAGGTAGACTGGGTCAGTGGCAGAAACTGGATGTTACAATGGGGGTGCTTGGGTGGTGTGCATACTTGATATGCAGTTTTTAAAATTAGTTTTAATCCTTTATATTGTCTGCTATTGTCACTTTCAGTATATTTCTGACAGAAAATACAAATGTAGGGCCCAATTCTAGAAGGGTTATGCCAGGTGTAACAGCAGTTGCGCCAAGCAGAATGGTGCACATAGCAACTTAAGGCAGCAGTTGTGACATGCATGGTGCTACAAAGTGACCTGCGACATGTCACTGGCCACTTGTGCCAAACAGCTGTTAAGCTGCATAAACCCCCTGCGACATGGCACTAGGGGGTTTATGGCAGCAGTTGCACCCCATTCTAGAAGCACAGCCACAAACTGCCCACATCGGGATTCTACAAGAACCCCCAGAGGAGATCCAGCAGCATAAGTTATACCAGCATATAGCTGGTATAACTTACGGATGTCCCCGGGGGTCCTGTAGACCCGTCGGCTGTCCAGTGAATAGTGCACAGCTTCCTTCCCCCCCACACAGCACACCCCAGTGGGGCCCCACAGGGCTACTTGGGCTACCCATACCTCCCAGCCCCCTGAAACAGCCATTGTCAGAAGCCCCGCAGGGCAGCGCTGCCATCCCCCCACCCGTACCCCGAACCGTGAGTCTAATGCACCCCTGAACTGTACATTTCCAAACTTTAAAATAATCCCACTTCCCTGGTAGTCTAGTGCCCCCCCAAGCTGTACATTTCCATAATTTAAAATATTTCTCTGGTAGTCTAGTGGCCCCACACCCAGCCATGGCAGCCCACCCAGCACCACCCCACTCGTCCCCAGCCGGTGACTGGCACAGCCCACCTCTCACCTCCATGGCCAGTCACTGACTGAGTGCAGCATTAGCGCTACTGCACTGATGCACTCAGACATTAATACAGCACTCAGTTGGCAGCTGGCCATGAAGGTGAGAGGTGGGCTGTGCCAGTCATTGGCTGGGGATGGGTGAGGGTGTTGGGTGGCTGGCACGGCTGGGTGGGGCCACTAGACTACCAGGACATCAGGAATTATTTTAAATTATGGAAAGGTACAGTTCGGGCGAGCACTGTACTATCAGGGAATTAGGAATTATTTTAAATTATGGAACTGCACAGTTCGAGGGGGCCCTAGACCACCAGGGAAATGGGGTTTTACATGTTTTATCTTTGTACAGTTTGGGAGTACTGGACTACAAGGGCTGGTGATGTGCCACATTGGTGACGGGCGACCCGGGGGATAGGGCACAGGTGGGGGGTGTACTTGCTACCTGGTCAGTGGGTTGTGTCATGCTGGCCAGGTACGCCCTCTGTGCGGTATATCTTGTCACATGTCACAAGTTGCAGGACTTTGCTGCAAAGACTCTGCCCCTTCTAGAATGGCGTGCAGGGTCAATGTTGCAGTTGAGGGTGGCACAAGTTACCTTTGGCAGCAACTTGTGCGACCCTTCTAGAATCAGGCCCGTAATCTATAGTTTTGCATATAAACTTTGTACAAGCAATAAATCAGACTTCTTCAACAAAGTGAAATGCAACAGCAGCAGCAGCAGGAAAGTATGTTACAATGGAGGGTGCAGCCGCACTCTTCGCCAAATTTACAAGATAGCCATATCTTTACAGCACCTCTTCAATGTGACAGCTATCATTTCTTATCTTCTGGCCAAAATGTGTTTCTGCTTCATAAGATTCATAAGATGTGAAACAGGTTCATATAGCATTAGCCTTATTTGACCTTCACCATAAAAGATTTGGGTCAGCTGCTGCTCATTATAGCCCATTAGCGCTCGTTTGCGGCTCTTCTAGTTTTAACTGACTTACCTCTTTTCTTCAAAAAGACAGCAATTATAACTAATGCCTTAATTCCTTTTCACTCCAGCTGCTGTTTTGGCAAGTAGAACAGGGATCTGCTGCTGTTAACCATGAAAACCCACTATTTGATGTGTCCCATACCTGTGGACTTCTCTGAAGAGGAGTTCCAGCTGTTCATCGATGTTGATGCCCAAGAGCTGCCAGAGGGAGAGCTGACAGTTGAGTCAATCTGTGATTCAGTAGCTGAGTCACTGATGTCAGACCAACCTCGTTGAATTTTTTGACTGGGTGACTAGGGAGGTGGATCAGGGGAGGGCAGTGGACATGGCCTATCTGGACTTCAGCAAGGCCTTTGACACTGTGCCACATAGAAGACTATTACACAAACTGAGGAATATGGGTGTGGGCAGGACAGTAGTGTGGTGGGTAGGTAACTGGCTGGGTGGCAGGACACAGAGGGTGGTGGTAAATGGCTGTCACTCCACAGAGGGAAGAGTGACCAGTGGGGTACCACAGGGATCAGTGCTGGGACCGGTCCTATTCAACATCTTCAACAGTGACATTGCGCAGGACCTAGAAGGCAGAATTTCACTGTTTTCTGAAGACACAAAGCTCTGTAACAGAGTAGACACACCAGAGGGTGTAGACAGAATGAGAAGGGACCTGCAGAAACTCGAAGAATGGTCAGGGGTTTGGCAGTTGAAATTCAATGCAAAGAAGTGCAAGATAATGCATATGGGGCACAAAAACCCTGGCACAATATATCAGTTGGGGGTGAGGATATAGCATGCACCAAGCAGGAAAGGGATCTTGGGGTTGTCATCTCTGATGACCTCAAGGTAGGGAAACAGTGTGACAAGGCAGCAGGTAAAGCAAATAGGATGCTGGGATGTATAGGCAGGGCATCACCAGCAGGAAAAGGGAGGTCATAATTCCGCTATACAAGACACTAGTGAGGCCCCACCTGGAGTACAGTGTACAGTTATGGAGACCATACCTACGTAAGGACATAGACAGGGTAGAGAAGGTTCAGAGGAAGGCAACAAAGATGGTACATGGATTGCATCACAAGTCCTATGAAGACAGGTTGAAGGAAATGAACATGTACTCCCTGGAGGAGAGGAGGGAGAGAGGGGATATGATAGAGACATACAAGTATCTTACAGGGAGGAACAGGGTGCAGGAAAACACTATTTTTAAGTGAAAAAGATGTTCCAGGACTAGAGGGCATGGGATGAAGTTGGAGGAGGACGATTCAGAGGAAACATGAGAAAGAATTTCTTCACAGAACGGGTGGTGGACAAGTGGAACACCCTGCCAGAGGAAGTGGTGGGGGCTGAAACAATCACGGGATTTAAGAATGCATGGGATAGACATAAAGGAATTCTGGAGGTCAGGGGTAAGGGGCAACAGACTTCTAGGAAAACAAACTGAACTTACAAGCTCAAATGGGCAGACTGGGTGGGCCATAGGCCCTTATCTGCCGACACTGTCTATGTATCTATTTATCTATGAGTCAGAGGTCGAGTCTGAGGACCCAGCTGCAGACTCAGCACCAACAGCATTATTGAACCAGGGAAGCCATGGAACACATCAGGCTGGTGTCTACAGAATGGTTGGATCGGGGACTTAGAGTATTTGTCCACCAATTTTTTCATCTGAAGGAGATTAGTTTAGTTTAGTTTAGTTTAGTTTATTAGTCTAGGAATTAATACCTTTGAGCCAGGGCTCTTTTACAAAGGTTCCACGTCACAAAGAACATTTAACAAAGCACGATACACATTATAGGTAAAACCAGACAGGAAAGTTACATCATAAATTTGCTATTAGCAGTTTAAGGCAGTAACGTTTTTAAGTTTCATAGAAAAACAAGCTATAACAGGTTCAAGCGAGTAGACAATTTCGAGGTTAAGGAAACTTCCAGGGAGAGGGTGATCATTAGGTGCCAAAAGGAGGCTAGAGAGGAGGGAAAGGTGGTGAGCGGGAGAGTAAGTGAGAGGGGACAGGAAAAAAGGGGGGCAGTGAGTTTGGGTGGGAGACAGGAAGTAGTAGAGGTACCAGAGGGTTCATTAGTCAGGGAGGAAGAGGCCTCAGATGTGAGGATGGACATGAGGAGTAGTAGTCTTTATCTAGCGCAGTCACAGTTGCTAGTGGTGGTGAGGTGGGCATAGAGCATGGATTTGAAAGCTTCAAGCGAGGTTGAGGATAGAGTAGGTGGACTAAGTGCATTGAACCATGTCGGGTCCTGTATGCGAAAGATCTTTGTCCCTGTGCAGTCCGGCATCTCGGAACCAGGAAAGGTTGGCGTTCAGATCTGGTGGAGGGTCGTGAGCCAGGATTCAGTCGGAGTAGGTTTTGAATACATAATGGAGTTAGTCCCAAGATAGATTTTTTTGCCATTGTGCAGGTAAGATAAATAAGACGATTTGATAGGTTCAACCAGCCTGATTCATAGTACAGATCACACGTGTGAGTCAGTCTTTGAGCCCCCGTGAGGAGCCGGCAGGCCTTATTTAGAGTGATTGAGATACACCTTAGAGCAGTGGAGGTAGCTGAGCCATAAATAATAAGGCCATAGTCAATGATTGAGATTATGGAACTCAGTATAGCTATTCTCAATGCCACTTGATTTAGAAATTGACGGTTACGGAATAGTATTCCAGGCTGGTTCACTGTTTTCGCAGTGTTGTCAATGTGGGTTGTAAAGGTGAGCCTTGGTCAAAAGTGATGCCAAGGTATTTGAAAGTATTTACTTGGTCCAGTGTAATTCTGCAGAGGTTTGTATGGTGAGTGGAGTATGCCTATTTTTGTTTTGGTGATTGGAGAAGAGCATGGCTTTTGTTTTATTGTGGTTTAGCACAAGTTTACTATCCAGGAACCACCTTTCAACACTAGAGAAAGCAAGTTGCAGGCTTTTTCATAGGGAGTTTGGATCCTTGTGGAAGAGAGAATTACAGCATCATCAGCGATAAGATTATTTTCTCCTGGCAGATATCTGGAGGGAGTTAAGGAACAGGCTAAAGAGGAGCGGTCCAAGAATTGATCCTTGTGGTACACCAGAGAACTGTTTTGAAGTCGGAGAGTTCATTAGAGATTTTTACAGCTTGTGACCGATTGGACAGGTAACTTTTTACCCAAGCACAAGGACCTTCGGCCAGGCCTAGGCTAGAAAGTAGGGAGGTAAGTAGGCCATGATGGACTGCGTCAAAAGCTTTTGTAAGATCGATAAAGACTGCACCTGTTTGGCACCCTTTGTCCAGGGCTGAGTGGACTTCTCCAGAGAAATCAAGTGAGGCTGTTGTTGTACTATGTCCTTTCCTAAAGCCGTGCTGTTGATTACAGAGTAGATTGTATTTGTCCAGGTAATGAGAGAGTTGGTCTGCCACTATTCATTCAAGTGCTTTGGAGAGGGGAGGGAGTATTGATATTGGTTGATAGTTTCCTGTTGAGGTTTTGTCCCCCCCTTTGTGCACTGGCGTAACTATGGCAGATTTCCATTTGTTGGGAAATTGACTTTGGCAAAGTGACAGATTAAGAATTTTTGCAAGGTGAATTACTCATCCAGGGTGAGAGACAGGATTTTAGATCTAGCGTGTCACTACTTGTTCTGGATTTGGAGCAGGCCTTTCTTATGTACTTGTGTGCTTTGTGCACTTTGATTTTCTTGAAGTAAAATTGTGGTTTGTCACGAGGGGTGTTTTGTGATACTAGGCTAGGTACAGGTAAGTCCGAGAAGAAATCTGGGGAGGACCCCACTAAGGTCTGTGAATGTCTTATTAAGCGATCTGCAATAGACTTTGGGTCAAGAGTGGTGGATCCATCAACTTTCATAATGGTAGGTGACGATTTTGATTGTTTACCCATTATGTTTCGATGTTGTCCCAAAAGCTCTTCCATCACCCCAGGTGGATTCAGGGCATTTTTTAATAGCGCCTTCTATTTGCCTAATTTGTGAGGTACATCTATTTCATGCCTGCTTGTATTTTAGGGTATCATGAGGTGAGCCTGTGTCTCTGGCAACTGCCCAGAGGTGGTCCCGAACCTTGAGCTCGGCAAATAGTTTGGCAGTAATCCATGGATTTGATAGCGCTTTGATTTTACGTTTTTTTACTGGGGCGTATAAGTCGCATGCAGAGTTGAAAGATTCAATGAAGTATTCTAGTGCGGTATTAATATCAGTTGATTCAAGGATTGGCATCCAGTCCTGTTGTAGGAGATGGGTTTTCAACTTGATAAGATTCCCATAAGGCAATACTCTGCTTGTTATAACTTTGGGGGGAGGGTGGCTTGAGAAATTTATTAGACCAGGTACTGGACACTGGAGAGTGGTCACTGAGGGAGTCAGGGAGGACTTTAATGTTTTTTATCCGGTCTGGGTGATTTGTAAGAACCCAGTCAATAAGGGTGCTTGTACCAGTTTTGTAATTTTTCCGGGTGTGGGAGGTTACCATCTGAGTCAGGTTTGCTGCTAAGATGTCATCTTTGTAAGAGCCAGTGTCAGAGGTGAGCCAGTTTATGTTGAAATCCCCGAGGAGAAGGAGCTCATTTTCAGAGGGCTGCAGACTAACAAAATCAAGTACAGACTTAATACTGGCACGGTGGTCTTTGAGGATATAGACTGCGCCACTGTGAGAACTTTGTTTTGTGCACCAAGAAGCAGTTTGATAGGGAGGAGTTGCATCTGAGTATTTGTGGGGTGAAGCTACCGCTGACAGGAGAGGTTGTCCTTTATGTAGATAGCACAGCCCCACCTTTCTTGCTTGCCCGGTCGAGTCTGAAAAGATTGTAGCCTTCAAGCGAGACCACATGATCCGGTGTTGGGAGATAGCCAGGTTTCCACAATGGCTAGTATATCAGGGTTTTTGTCCAGCGAGAGTTTGAAGAGATGCCAATTTGGGAAGGAGGCTGCAGATATTTAGAGTGATAATGGAGAGACCACTACCAACTTTCCCTGTTTTTGTCGGCTTCAGTGCAACAGGACCAGAGTTTGGCTGTATCCCACCAGATATTAAAAGTAGGAGGAGCAGGAGTTTCAGCGATGCCATTCGTAGGGGGATCATTTGTTTCAGCTCGAGGGGGAGATGGTAAAAAGAATGGCCAGTGAGTCAAAACAAATGAAAATCGCCAATGTTTTCTTCTGTTTGAGCTTAGGGGGATCAGGATCACCTTACAATTCATACGGATAAGTGTACTTTTTAGAAAATATGTATTTTAAAGTGATTAAAGTTTTGGTTTAAGAGACAAACAGCATTGTATCAAAAAAGAACTGTTATCATTATACATGCTGCTGAGTCTTCATTCTGTGTTTTTTTTTTATTTTGACTGTATGTTTTATGTACCACTTCTGACTGTTATGAGAATTGGAATTGCAGAAAACCCCACTTCTGTTTATCAGGACACCTGCTTATTGGGAACAATTTTAATACCACTAGGCTGTGTTTGGAGTTGATATCTGCGGCCTGCAGCTAGTGCAGAGCGCTGTAGCCAGGCTGTTGATGGGTACCTCTAGGACCTGTCACATTATGCCTGTGCTGAGCAATCTGCACTGGCTGCCAGTTCAGTGGTGGATTACCTATAAGGTAGGTTTGCTTACCTTTAAAGCCCTACATGAACAGGGACCTGACTACCTCAAAGACCTCCTGACTCCCTACTCTACCAATTGCCCTCTCTGATCTGCCAATGAGGGATTGCTAAAGAGTCCCAGGGTTCGTCTTAAAACATCTGGAGCTCGTGATTTTCCATTTGGAGCACCGACCCTGTGGAATTCTCTACCTCATCAGTTAAGAGAATGCCTGACCATCAGCACTTTTAAATCTATGCTGAAATCGTATTTATTCTCTTTGGCCTTCCCTGACTAAGTAATGGATTGTTTTTAAATAATTGTTATATTGTTTGGTTTTATATTGTATTTTATATTATGTACAGTGCCTTGATTTTGAAAGGCACTATAAAAATAAATATTTGCTTGCTTGCTTGCTTAAGTAACTTCAACTGTATTTGAGATCAATGCAATACACAGTGGTTATCTAATGTGTGCTTGAATTGATTCATGGAGCTACAAGATACCACAGCTGCGGGCAATAAATTCCACTGTGTCATGACACACTGTGAGAACCAGCACTCTCTCTCTCTGATTTCTACTTTATTCATCACCTATTAGCTGGAATTGGTGAGCTCTGTTCATTATTGAATCAGGTCTCCTATTCAAACCCACACTCTCCCAGAGATCTGTTTCCCTGAAAGCCCTGTAAACCAGGCACATGTGTCCTACATATCTTCTGTACTGTAGAGAACATAACCTCATTTCCTGCAGCCTCTCCTTATATGGCCTGCCCCTCATCCCATACACAACTCTAGTTGCCTGTCTCTGAACCCTCTCCAGTCTCCCAACATCCCTCTTAAGGTGAGGTACCCAGAAATTCCCACAGTACTCCAAATGCGGCCACACCAAAGACATAAAGTGGCATCACCAACTCCCTGGCCCTACTTCTTAATTTCCTCTTTATAGAAGTCAGTATACCCTGCCCTACCCTTTTTTGTTACTGTGGTGCAGTGGTTTGAAAAATTCATGCCGCTAGTGATCTGAATTCCTAAGTCCCCCTCAGAGTCAGTTGTTTAGAACTTGCATCTATTAATTTCTTAGTCAAATCTACAGTACTTTTTACTTCAGTACATTATTTTGCACTTGTTCATATTAAACCTTAATTTCTTTTCCCCTGTACTCCTAGCCATGACATCGGTATTTTCCTGAAATAATTTAGCGTCACCTTCATTAAGTACTAATGCCCCTATTTTGATGTCATCGACAAATTTTGCCATTCAAGCCTTGCTGGTACAAGTTAAAGATTCTCTCAGAATATGGACAAGGGTAGGCCCCAGTATGGTTCTCCGAGGGATCCCACTGGACACTGTAACCCATCCAAAATAGTGCCCCTTTATACATACCTGTTGTTTTCTTTTGCCTAGCCATGCTATGATCCATCTGATAATGCAATTGTCTAGTCTAATTTCCCATAGGGTGTTTATTACTACCTGATAGAAGACACTGTCAAACACTTTTTTGAAATCTATGTTTAATATGTCGACAGGTATGTCTTTATCCAAAGCTTCACACACCGGATCAAAAAATGGATTAAATTAGTTAGGCAAGACCTTCCTTTTTTAAACCCATGCTGATGTATGTCAATTAGACCTCTTTCTTCAAGATGCTGGTCTATTGCATCCTTAATAAAAGACTCTAATATCTTACACAAAATGCTTGTACAACTGATGGGTCTGTAATTGGCACAAGCTGACTTAGGGCCTTTTTTGTGAATTTGAACAATGTGGGCAGCTGTCCAATCCTCAAGCATGACACCTTCTTGCAATGATTTCTGGAAGATAACCTGGATGGTGCTGCACAGTACTGGAGCTAGCTCATTTAGAAGTCTTGGGTGGACTCGATCCAGAACAGCTGACTTGGTCGAGTTTAGTTTATTTAATTTATTTTTGATCATCACAGGTGTTATTATTAAGGTACACTCTGTGTTTCCTTTAATATTATTTTTTATTGGTTCACTTTTTGGTACACACTCTCAAAGTACCTATTAAATGATTCTACCATATCCTGGCATTCAGTTAATATCATATCACCCCATACCAATGGTCCTGTACTGTTATTGTTTTGTTTAAGGCTACCTACAGTATATATTTATAAAAAGCTTTTTTGTTGTTGGCCACTTTGTTGACTAGTTTTTGCTCCATTTCCTTTTTTGATTTTTAACTGCCCTTTTCAGGTCTCTGAGCTTTTTCCTGTACCTATCCCCTTAAATTCCCATACCCTCTTCCTTAGCTTTCCTGAAAGATCTGTTTTTAGCTTTAATTAATTTATGTATTTTAGAATTAAGCCATTCTTGAGTCCTCCCTTTGTGGTTATATTTGGTTTTAATGGGTATTTTTATCTCAGCCAGTTCTAGGAGAAATGTTTTGAATTTATCCCACATTTGAATTACTTCTGGGCCTTCAGATTTTTTTTACCCAATCCCACTGCAATGCCAAGCTCCTTAGTTTGTTGTAATTTGCTAGAGCATATCTCTTTATTTCAGTGACCTCCTTTTGAATTATAGTCCTGGTTTTAATTTGAAATTCCACCATATTGTGGTCACTACCCAGCAGAGGTTCTCTAACTTTACTGACAGCTGATTTTGCAGTCCCTGTGCAAAATCACCTTTAGGCCAGGTGTAAACATTATCTTTGCCCTTCTTCATGAGGCAGTGTCATAACAAGGCTATGTTGAAAATTTGGTGAAAAAATATTTCAAAACAAACTTTCTATATTTTTACCCCAAATTCCTTAGTTGCAGCCCTATCCACTCTGGCCAGAGTTTGTTTAAGTTGTTATAATTTTTTCCTTCTCCCATTTCAAAGGTAAATATTATTCCGGCAGCAGCATTGGACAAATTTGGAGTCAAAGTAATGGAATCATTTTTATTTCCAGGCATACAGATATAGAGGAGATGCTTACATAGTATGAAGATTTCATCACTTCAGAGATCACGTTTGCCAAACAGGGGCAAATTAATTGCTGTGGTTCATTCACAGGTCATATGACCCAGCAGAGAAAAGGAAAGCTTGTTTTTATTCTTTTTAGTCACCAGTGACACAGCTGAGAAAAGGACAGTTTGCCTTTATTCTTTTTCTTGACAGGTGACACAGCTGAGAAAAAGACAGTTTTTCTGCATTCTTTTTTATCACAGGTGACAGAGCTTACAAAAGTACAATTTTTTCCATTTGGATGCAGATGACGCTGTATGCAGTAGCAAAAAATGCCTTCCACTTTATTTCATAATGATATTACAGAGTTCTTTATTTCTTTTTGTCTTCCTGCAGGTTTCACCATAAGCTCACCAATCTCTATTTGAGACCAAGAAAACTGGCACCGCTAGCACCAACATGGCAAGCATCACTATGGTACAGGTAAGTATCAGTACGATTTACTGTTTTTGTTTTTTTTAATTCTATTTTTTGCACTGGTTCTCCAAGGCATCCCTCAGAGGAGCCCATGCAATCCTACCCCTTCTACTCCCTGCCATGACCATCCACACCAGTTCACCCTTCCTACAAGGGACTTCCCAGTGCTCTAGATCAGCCTCCCAGAGCAGGGCCTGTCCTCCCTCAGTGTCTCTATCTGAAATTAGAGGATCCATCCCTCTAGGAAGTTGGCCGTGGATCCCCCGTGTGGCCTGGCCTGACATTGGGGATGATAGGTTGATCCCTGGGGCCATCATCGTCTCCTCATTGAGCTGGTATTTTTCAACTTTTTTCATTGGTACACCTTCACCCCCACCCCCAGGCAGAGCCATGAACATGCACTGATGCCAGGGGACATCTGACATGGTTCCATGTCTCTCTAATCATGCCCTAAGTAGTGCATTACCTCTGGTCTCCACTGGAGGCCACTGCAGTGCCGGGCAAGCCCCTGGAACCCCCCCACAGAGAGAGGAGAACAGTCCTCTCGATGTTCAATCCACTCTCTCCCATGCTGACCCCCAGCAGCCTGGGCTCATTCCCGAACCTAGGTCACTGGCGTTGCACGAGGTGTGGCGTCCAGCACCTCAACCTTCAGCACCACTGGGCCACAATTTACTGTTTTTAATTGTTATATTTTTTTCTTCTCCATTTTCACAGGTAAACATGGTTCCAGCACCGGCAGTGGTCAGTGGGAAAACTTGGAGACAAAGGAATTAATAATTTTTATTTGCAGGCAACAGCATTGTACAGCTAGGAAAGTAGCTGAGTATGGTGAATGGTTAGACTAAAGGTTACAGTGTCGCCTGTACAGGCTTGGACCAAAATAATTGATCTGAGTTTTTCACAGTGGTTACATGCAGTGCAGTACCCTAAGATGAGGACTTCACCACAGGCACACCCCATGCAATCACAATCCGCGGTCACATTTTGCATTTCAGTAAATAGTCTGAATAATCTTCTTCTTTTTCTTCACAGGTCCCTGTCCTGTTTTGTTGTATCATGCCTGATGTCAGCACAGCTCCAGCAACTGTCCATTACCATGATGATCCATCGTCCGCTCACCTGCTCCTGACCTGGTGGCAGTAACGGCATGGACAGCACAGCCAAAGACACATGAGGAAAACTACCGATAATCACAGGAACGATGATAGAGAAAATTTACCACCTGCAAAACTTGTAGCAGTGAATTACAGGTCAAAACCAAGAAAAATCAAAATAATACGTACCTTCTGTGGTTCGTTTAAATGTCTGTGTGCCCAAAAAAGGTATAGGCTGGACCCATATAGTGCAGCAGCAGGCAACCTGTTTCACAGTACTGCATACCTGAAAATCAGAGAAAATTAATAAGGAATGGTTAGAATTTGTAAAAGTGTTAACCCCGCTGCCCCACCAAAAAAAATCATTACCTCATGGACCCATTCTCAAAAGTGAAAAATTCTACCCCAAAATAAAGATCACACTGTCACTACATGTTTGTGTTCACAACAGCAGCAAGAGGCAGACAGATGCTGAAAAGTACCCGAAAGTGGACCAACAAAAACAGAAAACAATTACTGTCACAACCACACATCTTTACTGACTTAACCCCACCCATAAAAAAAAAATAACCCCATACTTACCTTCTTGGTTGGAAAATGTGATGAATTCCAAGATCCACTTTGTAGCTTTAAAGCATTATGATGCCATCACCTATACCTGAAAATTAATGGAAAAGCAGTACAAACATATTAGAATTCAGGTTACCATAACAACCCCCCTTACAGAGAAATACTTACTTATGCAGTATGTGGTATACAGCTACACCAGGCAAGAGTACTTCTCAGCAACCACAGCAGCATACAGCAGCACATAGCAGCAGCAGCAGCAGCACAGCAACATCTCCTTCAACAAACTGTTCTCTCAACTCTGGACAAGACAGGTCAAGATGGCTAACTTATCTTTCTCAATTCTTCCAACAGTTTTCACCAGGATGTATTCAATCAATGTCATCATGAGCAGTACCAGCAGTCCAGCAACCAGCATCCCTATCAATTGCAACAGGGCATGAGGACAGCTAGTCATCAAGTTTTCTCATATATGGACATCATAATGACAATTTCTAAACATAATATAGTGAAACTTTCCTTCTCATCCTCTACATCCATTTCTTGTCCTGGAAGCAGTTTTTTTCTGACTGAGAACACAGTAACTTGACATATGTGGTGAGTAGCAGTAGGAGAAAAGTTTATGACTACAACAAGAATTATGTTTCACTTCTCAGGAAATTTTCTCATGTGATTTTTCTCAACTTTTCTGGCCTGTTGCACAGCACAGCAAAAAGTGGCAACTAGCAGCAGGATGGCAGTTTTGAACTTGGGACCCAACTTAATATTTATGGCTAGTAGGAGACATGTTAAGCACTAAAACAAGATTTATTTTTAACTTCTCAGGAAAATTGCTCATGTTTGTGTGATTCTTGCTGACTTATCTGGGCAGTTGCACAGCACTGCCACAGTATCACATAGCATCAGGAAAGATTTGCTTACTGGGGACAATGCTTGACATTTGTGGCTAGCAGCAGACATCTTAAGCACTAACACAAGAGTTATGCCTAACTTCTCAGGAAAGTTGCTCATGTGTACAAACTATAAGAGGACAGGAGTCAGAACAAGGGGAATACTTCATGAAGAAAAAAAATCAGGGAGTGAGCAAAGGAATGGACTGAAAGAAATATGGACCCTATAATATGACACAAAACCTTGAGATGAGCAACTTGTTGCTCAGTGTGTTTTTCTGGTTAAACTCTTCAATATGTAAAAAAAAAATTAGATAACTGAACAAGAAGGTAGAGAGGAAGAGGATAGAAAATATTTATTTTTCCTTTTTTAACTTTTTACACTTTTTTTGTTTGTTTTATTTGGGGGGTGGGTAATAAACTATAATACAGACAGTGTGGAACAAAAAAAAAGCAAAAGTTACTCTCTCCCACTACCACTGGCAGCACTGCCACTACCACCACCACCACGCAACTCCGCCAGAATGTTCAAGATTTTTTCCCTGGTCATCCATCATTTTTTTGAGGTCCCTTCTGGCCTCATTTAACTCCTGCTAAAACTGAGTGAAGTCCTGCCACAGGTGCTGGACTTTGTCCTACAGGACAGTCAGGTCCACCTGTGTGACTAGAGCTGCAGGGTCACATGCTGGTAGGGCTCCTTGCTGATGGCTGTGTGCTGTGAGTCCTTCTCCTGCCATGCTGACTCACAGCATGACTGCCTACCACCTCATGCCACCCACCTTCCCCTTCCAACACCACCCCCACTACTGCCTGCTGCTGCTGCTACCTCCCACTGCCTGGCCTGCCACTCAGCATGGTGGTTGACATTGAGGTTGGTCCTTTGCCCACAGGTGCCCAAGTGGGTCCCTTTCTTTCCCCTACATACACTGCTGCTGCACAGCTTGCACGTGACAACTCCGTTGTCATCCTCATCAATGGAAAAAAAATGACATATGGCAGAGCTCATTGTCTGCTGTGGGGGGGGGGCTCCAGAAGAGGTTGTGGGGTGCTCTACAGTGATGGGGTGGAGCAGCTGGTGGTGGTAGAATGATGTGGGTGGGCGGGGATCACAGGCTCCTGCTGCTACTGCTCCAAGTGATCACCCTATCCCACCTCGGAAGCAGAGCTACTCCCCTCCTCAGCTGGTAGTAGTTAGGGGATGCCTCACTCCCACTGTGAAACATTTGCCTGTTTAGGTAAATAACTGCCCCCTCCTTTTGGCCACATTGTACACTAGGTCCCTCCATTATAGAAAACACAAGGTTTTCTTAAACAAAACAAAATAAAAAGAGAGAAAGAGAGAGATGCACACACACACACACACGCACACACGCACACAAACAATCTATACTTACAGAGAAAATTAGGAACACTAGTCTACGCTCAACAGATAACCTATACAGACATTAACTACAGAATTATTTTATTTTAGTACTAATGAGAATCTGAAAGTAAATCAGCCAATTCCTGCCTAACTGAAGTCTCCCATGTGACCTGCAGAAAGTGAAACATGTGACAGAGCTTTTTTTTTTTTTTTTTGCTAACTTCAACTTGACAAACACAAAAGGTAGTTAATGGATAAGTTATCAGCAAAGTTAACTGGAGAAGTTCCACAGTAATCAGCCAACTTCGCAACATTTTTCACGGGCTGAATTTGGCTACTTCACTGGAACCTCACCAGCAAATTAAAATTTTGCAACATCTCTATTCATAGATACAGAAGTCACATATTGAGAGTTAGTTGAAAGCTGCATTGAGAGTGCAACTGGACTCAGGATAACAATTGTCAATCTTTGACTTTCTGATAATGTATGCCATTGCAACCCTTGTGCCAAAGTAAGGCTACTAAAATGTGCCAGAACATAAAAGGTTAAAGATATAGCTGTTAGAGACACCCCTGTAATAGAAGATGGGAGAGCTTCCTTATACTGTATATACTTTCTAATAGGGGAACAAAGCCTCCCAGAGGACTGAGATACTGGATTGGCTATGTAGGTCACTCGACAATGGAACTAGGAGTCCTAGTCCGCACATATGCAGGGCAAGAGGTATGAGAAAACAACCAAGCTTGAAAGGTACTGTATGAGAGCTAGAGAAGAAAATGTTTGTGCTCAGTAAAACTATCAAAACAGAGGTTCACTGATGGGTGAGAAACAGATTAAGAAAGAAGGTGCCTTTGCTTAGGAAATTGGGGTGCTCAGAATCTTTCTAACCGAATCAGGTTCATCAGATTCCAACTACTTTCACCGAATTTAGAATTGCAGATTCCAGTCCCACATCCAATCTTGTCTTCTTATAAAACCTCCCACCACCCAGTGCACATTGAGAAAAACTACAAAGGCCATGCCTGACCTTCCCTTTACCCCACCTGGTTTGTAACCCACTCTTCCTTGTCCTACTGTAGTCTGTTGCCAATGGGGGGGCAGCTCAGAGGTAATGTAAGGAAGTATTTTTTCACAGAGAGGGTTGTGGATGCATGGAATGGCCTTCCGGAGGAGGTTGTGGAGTCAAAAACAGTGATTGAATTCAAGCATGCATGGGAAAGCCATAAGGCAATTCTAGGGGTTGGGGGTAGAAAGAAGTAGGCTGCTGGTTAACTAGGATCTGTAGCTTATCCATTAGGTAGGGAAATGGGCAGACTGGGTGGGCCAAGCAGTCCTTATCTGCCGTCAAATTCTATGTTCTATGTTCTATGTAGAAAGGTCATGGGCAGCCCTCTTACTGGCTGTGCAGCTGGTGGTTGTGGCACTGTCCTCCAATCTGTCCATCCATCTTCTGTCTGTAGATCCCTCAGTTCCTCTATGCCATTTGTGTTGTGGTTTACATGCAGTGACTGAGGTATATAAATATACACTGTATCACTGTTTCACATGTTGAGGTTCACTTAAATATTTTCTATTTTTGATCACTAATGGTTGTCTTTGCTGATGAGCTCTAGACAACATTAACCTTTTACCAATGGATGTATGACTTCAAATTACAGGATATAATGGCTGGTAGTCTGTGTCTCTTTAGCCCTGTCCCCTGAGGAAGGGTCACACTAGACCTGAAGCGCCAGTGCTCTTTTTGCTTCTCTTAAAATTAAATGGAGTTCCTCACTATTGCACTGTGTTATTTGTGATTTTCTTTAAATGGAGTACCTCTTCATGTGACTGTTATATAAATACACAAGACAGGAGACTCTCCAACCTGCCACATCACAGTCTGGTTCATCTCAAGCCCTACTAGCCAGCCAGAATTCCAAAATATCCTGTCAAAATAGGAAAAGGGAAAAAAAGAAAAGAAAAGAAACACAGAAATTAAAGAAAAACAAAAAACAATGGTATTGTTGCCCTGTCTTCGGTTCTTACTCCTCCCAAGACCCATATTATGGTACTATATGAGCCTCCCAGAGTAGCCCACCAGCACAAAATCCTGGGTGAGACCACTTACTCCTCTCACAGTAAGAGTGGAGTGGCTAAAAAATCCATAAGGTTCTGTGCTGCTAGGCCACCCCAACCTCTACGTTCATTATAGGTTTATCTCAGTTGAGGTGAAGAAATGACAATGATGTTGGTAGAGGTCAGAGAGGAAGCACATGGGAGAGAACAGGGTTTGGCTGAGGCAGGCTGGGGATTCAGAAGAACAGAGAAAAGCCTTGATGAGTGGGCAGGACACACATTTTTGGATAAAGTCACCAGTATCAAAGTAGGTATGGACCACTATGCCACAGTAGTCCACATCCACAACTACATACTGGATAAAGGGGCAATGGAGACAGATGGAACAATGGAGGATGGGAAGTGCTGATTGAATGATTGAAGACTGAGGGACCCGGGGGGCTTGTCTAATGTTCTGCAGTGTCCACCTGACCATACAAGGCAGCACAGCAGCTATTGTAGGTTATGGGAGAGAGTGTGGTTGGAAGGGATTAGGCAAGGTCCTGCTTACAGTCCAGTTAGTGTTTTTACTATGGGCAAGTGGGGAGGGGGTTGTGGGTTAAGCATTGTATTTAGAAGTGGAATTGGAATTCCTGTTCCTCCCCCTGTTGCAGTAATAAGACACAGAATGGAATCAGACTCAGAACTGAACATTGCTGAAATTCCAGCAGATACAAACAAAACAGATGCTAGATAACATGACATCCCTACTAGGAAACAATACATAAAGCACACATAATAAAGATATTCCATGGGCTGGCACAGCAGCAGACTTTATCAGAGGAAAATACATTATTTATTCTGAATACTTAGGATATCCTTAGGAACCCTCACAAAATAAAGCAAAAGACAAGTGCCCAGAGGATAAAGTCCCACCATGGTTTGATACCTGCTGGAAGGAAATGTTGTTTTATAGAAGCAGTACAATTGTGCAAAAGGGCAGTCCAGAAGTACTCCTCCATAATACTATCATGGATATTTAACGATCTCTGCACAATAAGATTGTAGTATTTTGCACAGCGAACTCCCACAAGCTCATCTGCCTGGGAAGCCAGTGACTAAAGATAGAACATTAAAGTATAGGATCAGTTCAAAAACTTCATGTGTTGTCATCCTCTTTAATAGAGAATTAACCAGGAAAGTGCGATCTGAAGCCTCAGAGTGCTGACCCAGTGGTGGGAGATGTTAGTGCATAAAAAAGAAATGTGTGACATGAAGATCAAATGAGCCCCCTCTGCTTGAGTGAAGATTTTTAATGTGGACAATGAGTCTGTTGAAGTTGTCTTTAAATCTGAAACCAACAGTCAGCTTAATGGTGACTTTGGGGGTGTACAGTCATGGCTAACACCAAAGAGGCTTCTCCTGAACTCTAGTGAAGACCACTCTATGCTTTTTGGTTCTGCACACCAATTCAGAGAATGTTCCCCAGACCTAACTACTGCTCTGATAGCTCTCTCCTTACTGCAGTTGATTCTTTTAAATACCTTATCCTTGATTTTTGTCTATACTGTACATAACAATTGCAACAACTCTGTTAATTCGAAGCTAGGACTTGCTTACAAAGTCAGGCATGCCCTGACTCCAGCTACTATGCTGGCTATAGCTCAAGGTGTTTGTTGCCTAGCCTCACCTATGGTTTGGTACCCTACTCTGTGGCAAATAAATGTACTAGAAATAAATGGGGTACCTGCTACAACAATATCTGTCACTTAGCGCTCTCTCTAGCTAGGCTGACTCATCACTGTTCTCTTTACTTGAGCCTAAGCTGGTTTGCTCCAGCTTCATGTCAACCCTTCACCCTAGGCTGCACTATTGACAAAATTACCAGTTCAGGTACACCTGTTGCCCGTGCTAGTATCTTCAAAAAATTGACCTGGCCTACCCCCCTACAGTCCGATGACATGTTGTTTCTGGCAGCGCCTAAATGCAACTATTTTTTGCCTAATCTCAGGAACTCTTAGACTTACCTATGTAAGGGAGGTCTCTCTGTCATGCCTACCCTGGCACCCCCTCACACACTAACCTACCTTGCAGTTGGCCTGGTTTCTATTGGGTGCAATACACAAATTAAATAACAGTAATAGTTTTTGGTGCCTCCACCTGGAGCAGGGATACTCCCCCACTAGGATTAACTACCAGTCTAGCATCAGTACCATGATTGACCTTATTTTCTCTAATGTACTGGACAGACTACCCAATGTCAAGATCTTACCTGATGTTCTCAGCGATCACTCGCCAATTTTCTGTTGCTGGTCTAACCGTTCCCCCAAGCCCTGTCCTAAGACCTTCTACCAATGCTCACTTAAGAAAGGGCAGTTGAGGTGGTTCAAGGACTACCTACACACTTGTGACTGGTCCCCTTTACTCTCTGCCACCAGTGTCAATGCCATCCTAACTTTTTTCATTTTAACATTCAACTCCACTTGTGACATCCTCGCCCCTTTCGCCAAGCAAACAATCAAGGGCCCTGATATCCCTTGGATCTCCCAGGCTCTACTGGACTTTATGGCCTCACATGACAATCTGTGGCACAAGGCCTTAGCATCTGGTTTCCCTGTGGACAGGCAGAGATACAGGGCTGCCAGAAATGTTTGTAAATGGGAAATCCACCATACCAAAGCGATCCATTTCCAAAATTGCCTCTCCTCCAACTGGGGCCTTGGGAGGAAATTTTGGGACAATATTATTTATTTTTATTTATTTATTTTATTTGTTTTATTTTTTGAAAGTCGGATTTACAACCTTTGAGTCAGGGACTCACTTACAAAGGCACCTCATCGCAGGGAGGGTAGACATGGTTACAGTGTGAGATACAACAGTGGTAACATACAGGTGCAATAAGGATAACAAAAGAACACAATTTAACAGTGGTTTACAAAATAAAGTTACATGCAGTAAATAGCAATCATATAAAGTATAACAGTAGCAGAAGTCACAACCCTGGTCCTTACTGGTAAATCCAATCCCCAACCCCCTCTCTACTCAGTATAAATGGAGTCACTACCCAGGAACCTCAACCTATAGCAGATACCTTTAATACTGCCTTCTGGGGTCCAAGTGCTGTTCTTCAGCCTGACATTTTCAAAAAATCCTCAAACTACCCTACTACCACCCCTTCCTTTAGGTTTACCCCCTTTTTGTTTCAGAATTGTCACTCACCAAGAAGCAAAAAAGTATCTTTCCCGAGTCCTGGGAAAATCCAGATTCAGTGGAGACTCCTTAGGTCTGAAACTGGTGCACCTGACCCTTGATGTTTTCCTATCCCCACTCACCAAACTCATTAATCTCTCACTCTGTTTAGGTCAATCCCTTTCCCAGTGAAAGCTGGCAGTGTAATTCCCATATTTAAAGGGGGTGACAGAACCTCTCCAAGTAACCACCATCCAATCTCTATTCTGTCTCCCCTCTCCAAAGCCCTTGAGAGGATCATTTCCAACCAACTCTCCGAATACCTCTTAAATCATAACTTACAATGTCATCAGCAACATGGTTTCCAGAAGAGTCACAGTACCACCACAGCCCTTTTTGGAATACACTGATTTCATATTTAAAGCCCTCGACCATGGCCATAATGTTGGGTCTGTGTACATAGAGCTAACCAAAGCCTTTGACACGGTAAACCATTCCCTTCTCATCGACTCCCTCCCATCACTTGGCCTCTCTCAAGAAGCCACCTCCTGGTTCTCAAACTACCTATGTGGTAGATACCAGCCTGTAAAAATTCATGACTCTCTTCTCCACCTTACCAGTCTGGTAAGGAGTTCCTCAAGGCTCAATATTGGGCCCTTTTCTTTTTACTGTCTTCCTCAGTTCCCTCCCCTGTGCCTGCCCTGGGCAGATGCTACTTTATGAGGATGACGCTGTCATCTTCTCTAGTCAACCCAACCCCTCCCCTCTGGAATGCAACCTTCAAAAACTTTTTTTATGAGTCATAATCCTGGTTCACATGTCACTAACTCATTCTAAACTACAAAAAAAAAAATAAGGTAATGTTATTTGCCAGCTCCAAAAACAAACACAAAAAACAATCCCTGCACATTCTAAACAATGAGCAACAATCTATTGACCAAGTAAGTATTTTCCAATACCTGTGCATAACCCTCAATTCTACCCTCTTCTTCCATGATCATATTGATCTGGTCTGCGAGGCAGTAAATACAAGGATCAGTCTACTTTACCAGTATAGGAACTGTCTTACCCCAAATGCCCTCTGTCTGGCCGTCACCAGTTCAGTATTGTCCATAGTTGACTATGGCATAGTTATTTATGGATCTGTGACCGGCACTACATTAACCCACATCAAGGTTGTCTTAAATAAAGGATATCACCTTGTTGTCGGTGGGGACAGGCGTGCGCACACCAGATCTGTACAAAAACTTCCACTGGCTAAACTTTATGGGAAGGCTCATCTATCAGACTTGCCTATTAGCCAGAAAGATAGCCCTAGGTTGTTCCCCCACCTGAAACCCTTAATCTCCTAACCCCTGCTGCATCACCCCGGGCTACCAGAAACTCCTCGAAAGCTACATTCCTTGTCCCATTCTGCAGGACTTCAATGGGGCATAGGGCCTTCATGTACAGGGCTCCTTGTTGGTTAAATAGCATGCCTCCTGAAGCATCCTCTGCACTTAGATTTGGTCCTTTTTAAACATCTACTCCAGCAGCACCTTCTCTCTAAAAGTAGATGTGACTGTACCTAGACTCCTCCCATCTTCAGCACTTGTGGGTGCACACTTATTGTCCCATTAACCCAGTTTTACATGGTGTTCATTGTCTGCCCCACTGTCCCCCTCATAATGCCCTCTCGCCTAAAGCATGACAAGGTGCCCTAGACTTCCCATTCCTTGCATCCCCTCCTCCCTCCTTTCTATCCCCTTCTCACTCTTGTTACCCCTCCCTTTTTTATTATCTTTTCCCATCAACAAAAGTCTATCTCAGATTGATCACTTACATGTCTCATTCCTCTTTTATTCTTGTTATTCTTTGCCTCCCATGTTTTAATGCAGTTGTACGATTTTATGCCTCTACCTGTTGCCTCTCCCTGCGTAGTGTTGTTTTTTTAGTTAATGCCATTGCTTGCTTACTTGTATCTGCTGTTTGTACTTTTTACATATGTTTTCTTTGGAACTATACTCTCTTGATGTTGTTGTACCTGACATGGAGCCTTTGTAAAGGTGTCGCTGACTCAAAGGTTGTAATTCTGAGATATCAATAAATAAATAAATAAATAAAATATATAAGGCTACCCACTGTAGCCCTAACATTCCCCAGAAAGGAATATTATTTTCCTTCCCACACACAGGTAACTTATCCCCACATAATAATAATTCACTCCATGAAATAACCATGAACAATAATTAGAACATGAAATAACCTCAGACTTATTAAAGGGGAAGGGTAAAGGGGAAGCAAAAAGCATAACACCAGTATGGTTTTAACACTTGTCCCCCACAGAGTCCCCGTACCACCCCAACGGGTGCAACAGGCACCCCCCATGGCTGTAAATATTGTACTTGTTAGTTGTGGTGGGTACCTCATTGGGTTGCTGGTGGCTAACCAGATGTTGCAGAGTTATTGCACGTTGGGAACACAGTGGAAATACCTCTTTTAAATGTGAACTGGTAGAATTTGTAATGGGATTTCGAAATGTGTAAACAAGAAATTTTGCAATCTCCTGCCTGGGCTTATCCTGTAGATTACCAAGTCCTGCCTTGGTATTCACCCCACTCTGTTTATCTAACTAAACTGACTATTTTTGAAAAGAACTCCTCTGGACCACAGCCAAAATCTCAGGGGATGCTTAGGAATGACACAGACTAGCAGTACTATTCTGAAATCAGCAGACAGTCTCAGGGAAAAACAGCTGTTGACTGGAGATTTTAAGCAGGTGCTGGATTCTTCACCCATAACAGACTTTTCATTGCCTTCACCCAAAGGGCTTTTTATTGTCTTCTCCCCATGGGCCTTTCATTGTCTTCACCCCAAGGGCCTTTCGTCATCTTCCGAGGGGACCACCCAGGTTTGTGGTCACTCAGCTCATCCAGGACACGCAGCTTCCACTTCAACAGTCTTTAACAGTCTCAAACCCAGCCCCAATATCTTTTCTTCTTGGCTGGTAAACCATTCAAACAGTTCAAATCAGGATACAGGCGTAAAGTTGGCAGAACAGCAGTTCAAAATAAATCCCAACTGGTAAAACAAGTGAGCAGTCCTGATCAGATTCCTGCAGGAATGCTGAGCTATTAGGCACTCTGCCTAGCAGTTTTAAGGCTTGGAGGGACCTATCTGCACAACAGATAGCCTGCTTGCTTGTGCAGCACCCCAAAACAGTCTCCATATCTCCTTCTAGCTGCAACTCTTCCTAGAACCTAGGGTACCATAGGGTACCACCAGTTATATGGCAACCCTTTCTCTCCACCAATCTTTTCCTGGGTTCCCTCAAGGGTGACCTCTATCACTTCCAATAAATCTTGGTGGCAAGGAGAACTACTGGGGGCCACCTCTTAATTTACAATTAGCTGCCTGGCTTAAGCAGCCTATAAACTTTGTCTCCAACCCACCTAGGGATGGTTAATCACCTACCTTGGCCCTGCTTGATGTGCAGGGGCCAGGGGAACCCTCATTTTGCTTTAGAGGAGTCCAATTTGGCTGTTAGGACTCCCAAAAAGATAGACACCCAGTACCTGTCTTTCTGAGCAGTTGGTGCACATGCACACCTCGCTAATACAGTTCCCAGTCCAAACGGTTTTTAAGGGACCAGTAAACCTCCACTCAAGTGCCTGGATGCATTGTACATTAGAATCCTGACTCCACTGCCTGTCCAGGAGCTGGCAAAGTCTTGACATAGTGGCTGCATTTCCAAACACTTTTACTGGAGCCACAGCTCCTTTAAGGATTATGGCCACGCATGCACAGCTTCTGCATTGATGGCCATTATTGTTTACATCCTGGTCTGGCTCCCAATACAAATCAGACTAGGCAAAAGTCCATCTTGGTGCCTGGAGGCGCAAACAACTCAAAGGACCTTGGCCCCTTTTCCTCAAGGCCTGACGAAGAGGGAGAACCAGCGGCAGCTGCGCGAAGACCAAACAAGAGCCCAGGTCCAAATCCCAACCAGGTCACCCAAACAAGCCCTTCAGTCCCAATTCCAATACTCCAGGGGACTGGAGGCAGAAATCAGACACAGCAGGGGCACCAAGGGCCACAGCCTAAATCAGGCAAGCCTCACAGTGAAATGGAACTTATATACTCCTCCCTACCCTCCCAGAATCTTGGCGTTCTTGACAAGACACTGCCTTAATGTCCATAAAGTCACAGATCCATAGTGGCAGTGTACACCATCACACTTTTTGGAACATTTCTATCTATACAAACAGTTCATAACTATTGAGGCATTTCAAACATCATAGCATTAGTTTACATTTTCTAACTAGACACCAGCATCCTCTCTATCAGATATGCATCAGCTTTAACACACGTAAACATATTAGCAGTACATTTGCACCAGTTTTAACCCAGTTTGACATATTATCAGTACATTTACCAACCCCAGCATGCAGTTTAGTATGGTAGTGGCCAACAATGGTCATGGAATAAACAATGGGCACAATTGACTTATGCACCAATTGTATAGGGATCTCAAAGGAGGAACCAGGGAGGTTGTAAGTCAATCTCATAGGTGGCTAACATGCTCAACTAGACTTTTGGGGTATTTCTGCATATTCCATAGGAATAGGGTATGCACTGCCCTCTTCTAGGACTGCATCCAGCACAGGGGTCTGGTCTGGAATAGCAGGTCTCCAATCAATCTTTGGTAACATGTACTCCACCTTGGCCTCTACATCCATATCCACAAAAGGTACTTCTTGCTCTTGAGCTGGAGTTACAGTTGACACCAATGAATCTGTCTCTTTACTACTAACTTGGGACCATTCACTAGTGTTCAGTTTTGCTCTGGGTACATCTGAAGGAGTGGTATGCCAGTATATTACATTGCCTTTCTCATAACTGTCATTTGTGATAGGTGGTGGAACTGTGTCATTGCACAATTTGGGATCAGGAGACGATGATGCCATCTGCCATGATGCCATCTTTTCTTTGGCTTGGTTACAATTTCTAGTTCTGGGAGGCCTTTGCCCAGGCTCCATTACAGGCTCTTGAATGAGCTCAAGCTGACCAGTAGGCAGAAGGTGGTTATGGTGGATAGTTCTGACAAGCTCTCAGTCATGCTCTTGATGAATACGGTTCACTGGTAACTCAGGTAGCATCTCTAACACAAGTATCTCAGAAGACCAATGGTCAGCTATCTTGTGTATTCAATGGAGTCCAAGACTTCTGTGCAGAACTCTATCACTAACTTGTAAAACATGGTGACACACTTTCTGGTTATACCTGAGTTTATTAGTAGCACCGACTTTACCGGCACCCTCTGCAGCCATTTGGTAAGTTTCTTTCAGTTGCTTTTTGAGGTGTTTTGTGTATTTAAGATAAGACTCTTTGGAGGTTCCATCAGCAGACACTCAGAACACTAGAACAAATGGCAATCAGGATTCTTGATGAAACATTAACAGGTAAAGAGATGCATCTGTAGAACTGTTTCTGGTACAGTTATATGTGTAAACTAATTTGGGGATGTGCTGGCTCCCATTTCTTTTCTGGTCTGGGTCCAATGTGCCTAGCATGTTAACAAGGTGTGATTAAATCTTTCCAGTCATGGGTCCCCTTGGGGATGTTAGGAAGTGGTGTGTGACTGCTGGATGCCATTTTCAGCAAGAAATTCATTCACAAGATGGCTCTGAAAGTCAGAACCTTGATCAGAGTGAATACACTAGGGTATAACATAATGAGTTACAAACTCCTTGAGTTTCTGAATAAAAGTCCACGCTGTCTGATTTTTTTTTTGTCTGGTAGGCCTGTGCATACCTTGTACAGTGGTCAGTGATGACTAAAATGTGGCTATAACCTTTACTGTCTTGTACCAGCAGTGACAACAAAATCTATACATACCGGTTCCATAGGTTCACTGATTTTAATGTTCACAAGTGGTGCTGCTTTTTGGGGCAAAGTCTTTCTCAGAACACATCTGGCACAATGCTTTCACTGCTTTTCCATGTCAAATACCATTCTGGCCAATAGAATCAGCTTGACAAAAGGTTTAGGGTACGCTCGAACCAAAGGTGCCCCATGTCATTCTGAAGTGCTCTAAGGACAACTCTGCGGTACTTCATGACAGTACCAACTGGTTACAGAGTACCATTGTTTTTGGATCTTGGACCATTTAGAGAAGCAGTCCATCTTTCAAGGACAACCTGGTCACTGTCTTAACAAAATCAGAACATCAGGATGTTCATTTGTCACTTTATCTGTGCCCTCTACTCTTTCTAAAGCTGATATTACCGATCATTCCTAAATTTTACCATTGCGACCATCTTTGTTATTGCCGTTTTGGCTAGGGCAAATGACTGAAGTCCAAGCCCTCAAAGTTGCAATAGGCTTCAGGTTTAGCACCAGGATGAGCTCCCATAGCATTAATGGCCCTAGTGTGACAAACAGGCATCTTGCTATATGCGTCCACATATTTTGTACATACAGCTTTCACAGTTGCAGGGTTCATATGAGTCCACTAGCCCTCCTCTTGAAGGTGAGGTCGGCGAGACAGGGAGTCAGCATCTGTATTGTTCAGACCCTTCTGATACTCTAGGGTAAAGTCATGTGTGGAAAGGGCAGACAACCAACAGTGACCAGCTGCATCCAACTTAGCAGTGGTGTTCACATAGATAAGAGGACTGTTGTCAGTACTTATGGTAAATTTAGCCCCATAGATGTAGTCATGTAATTGATCTGTGATGGACCATTTTAAAGACAAAAATTACAGCTTGTGAACCAGGTTAGTTCTTTTCACTTGGTGTCAGACTGACTCACCAATACAGCTGGTCTCAGTCCCTCTGAGTACTCTTGATATAGGACTGCTCACAGCTCATTCATGCTAGCATCCGTGTGTAGAAAATAGTGTTTAGTGGGATCAACAGATGCCAGTGAGTCTCTTAATTATTTCTGTGAATGCATTTTCACAGTCTTGATCCCATTGGTCCCCAAAGGGTACATTAAAATTGTAGTACGTCTTTTGGGGCTCTTCTTTTCCCCACTGCTTCTTGTAGTTAGTAGAGGGTACCTCTGCATGAAATTGGTAAGTGGTCAGACCACCTTGGAGAAATCCTGAACACATCTCCAGTAATAACCACAGAAGCCAATAAAAGATTGCAACATTTTCAGATTATGGGGTCTAGACCAGGTAGTGAGGACCTGACCTTGTCAGGGTTGGTTTGGACTCTGTCTGCAGAGATAATATTGTCAATGTAGTTTACCGAAGGTTGGCAGAATTTATATTTGTTCATTAACTCTTTGAGTCCAAATTCTTCAAGTCTTTCCAGAGGGTTCATCAGACATTCTTCATGTTCCTCTACAGTGAGTCCAAAATCAATCAGGTCATCCAGACAGACTATTACTTGTAGCTGATTCATGTCTCCTATGGCTTTTTCCATCAACCACTGGAAAGTGACCAGTGCCCCCGAGATACCCCTGTTCAAACTGATAAAATCACAGGGGGAAATGAATGTATTTTTTTCTTTGCCCCCTTCAGCCATGAGAATCTGCTAATACCCACTTCAAAGATACAGTATTGAAAATCATTTACTGCCAGTGAGGCAAACCAGATCATCCTCCACATGTGGTACAGTATACTGATCTGCAATTGTGCACTTGTTTAAAGTCCAGTAGACAATGCACAAGCAGACAGACCCATTCTTCTTGCAGGTTATCACAATGGGGATGAATAAGGTCTTCTGAATTTGGATATAATACCAGCAGCTAGTAAGTCTTGTAAGTATTTCTGAACATCTTCCATATCCACTGGAGCTAGACATCAGGACCTTTCTCAAAATGGTTTGTCGTTGCTCAGTCTTATGTGATGCTCTTCCCCTCGAGCGCATCCCACATCAAGCTCACTGGTGGAAAATACATTAGTCCTCTCAGCCAACTTCTGTTACAGTTGCCACTTGTCAGTTTCGGATAGGGGTGACTTTCCAAAATTGAACAAGTTAGGATCAAGCCTTTTACTGGTGGCTTGGTTGGAATTGCACGTCATTCTGCCTCTGCTAGGTAAACATGTCCTAAGGTCTGTCATTTCCTAATAGTCACTTCTTTGTCAGTCTCATTCCTGAACAAGACATTAATCTTCTGACTTCTGAACTCCAGTAGATGTACAGGGGGCTGGCACCACCCCTCTCTGTAATAGCAAGCTGTTTGGTCACTCTCCATCAGTAGGTATGTCCACAATGTAAGCAGGGTTTCTAGCAAGTGACTCAGAGTCCATCTCCTCCATCACCTGGCACTCAGAAGTGGGGGTTAAAAACAAAGGTGGGGCATCTCTTCTATAAATCACTCACACATGCTCTTCTTCTGTCTCTACCTTACTGGTCATGGGCCCATTCATATAGACACTTTGGATCCAGTGGTGTATCCCAAGGTTTTGTATTCACTGTGGACCATTCATCTCTTGGCATAGTTGAGCCAATCACTGAAACATGTTGGTATTGGTATCAACCACTACTGGTGTCTCACTTTTCATTCCAGTATTGGGGCAAAGCAAGGTAAGAGATTCCCTCTGGGTCTGGACCCCAGCAACACTTTGGGGAAATTCTGCTTGAATAACAATATACCCCCAATACCAGTAAGGGTGTTTATTCACTCCCCAGACAGCCAGTCCTTCCAAAGGTTTCAAATACATGTGACTCAACTGCTTCTGGTACCAGTGTTCAAATACAACAGTCACTTATGCACCACTATCAAGTAGCACAGTGCAATCCACCCATTCAGTCTTGTCTGGGACTCTGGGAGATGGTCCTGTTAATCCTGAGGAGATACTGGGGCCAGTAACATTAACAAGTTGCTTCTGTTTCATGGAGCAGGTTTGGTATGGGACCCCAGTTCGCTCCTTCACTGGGTCCCATGGGTGGCTCTCCAACATACTGTATGCTTCTCTTTCAACAACTTTTGCACTACCAAATCAGAATTTTCAGGCCTTTTGCAATATCTCCTTTGGTGCCTGTCTGCACCACTCTGGTAGCAGAAAAACACATCACTACTGGCAGTATTTACTTTCTCAGGTTCTGCTGGGTGAGACATTCAGCCAATAGGGTATCTCTGACCACCCAAGGATGGAATTGTCTCTTGCTGTGTTAGTGCTCTAGAAACCCTTATCACAGTCACCTGTTCAGTCAATTCTTTTACTTGTCCCTTCAAATCCTCGGTTTCACTGTTGTTTCACCCAGGCAAGTTGTTTCTTAAAGGGGTCTCTTTTTTTTCTCTGAGGTGGGGCCATTGGGTCTTGCTGTGTAACTTGGTCCTTTTTCTCTCAGACCTTGTGCATCAATTCACCATAGGAAAGAGGGTTTCTCAGCCATTCTTCCAACTGCAACTTCATCAGGAGAATTTCTGAGTATCCAGCTCACTCTAGAACTTGTTCCAACTGCAGTCTATTCATGTCTTGGCTAGTCACTGTTCCCTTACAGTAGGCTTTCTGTATCAATTGCTCTAGATGTATCAAATATTCATACAGCTTCTCCCCTTCTTGTTGTTCTGTCCCTTGCAGCTTTCTCAGGATGTGAGTGCCACTTTTGGTACTCACAAACATTCCCTACAGGGTGTTGAGGTACATTTCAGCAGTAGCTTCATATCGGGTAGCTTGCAAAGCTTCAGTGTCTTCCAAAGCAGGTCCTCTCATACTCTCTCAAAGCTAACTGCCTTCTTAGCTTCGGGACAATGGGGATCTTACACCACAGGAGTGGCTTGACCCATCCATGTTTCTGTTTTAGGGCTGCGTGGGCAGAGCCAAGCAGTCCTTTTGGGAGGACTGAAAAGCAGCTTGCGAACAAACAACATGATGAGGTGTCAAAAGTCACCTCCACACCTCTGCACATTAGAACAGTCTGCCGGTGCAAAAAAATTCAACTTCGCCTGGCCAAAATAAAACACATCACCCCTGGCTACCACCTTTACAATTAAAGATCCTGGTTAAAGATACACATTGGAACAGTCTGCCCCTGCAAAAAAGTTCCATTTTGCTTCTGCCAAAATAAAAGTCATAACCACTGGCTACCAACAGACTTTGTGCTAATCCTCCCCCCCCCCCGTAACCCTTTCTGCTCACTGATGATCTGCTGTTGCTTCCCGTGATGATATGCCATTGCTGCTCCCCTGCTGCTGGCTCTTTGGATTTCTTTTACTGATGATCCTTGGGAGCAGCTGCTGATGGCCACACTCAGAAGAGATGCTGCAACAGTGAGATGCTGGCTCTCTATCTCATTTGGAAGAACTACTGCAACAGTGAGATGCTGGTGAAAGCTGTCCTAGTGCAGCTCGAAAATGTTGCCCAGTGTGTTCCAGTAAAGAAATGTTCTGCAACTGCTCTGCCAACTAGTTTGAGATGTCTCCTAGATTGCCGCAGGCAAAAAACAGAATTTAGGAGAGATCCCATTCACTCTTGTAGCAGCCTGCTTCTGCATTTGGTGGCGGTTTTCACCAGTCTCTAAACAGCTCAGCTTGGCAGGGAGAAGTAACAGCACAGGAAGGGATCTAAGTGGGTTTCTCAGTGTTTCTTTATGCCTCATGAGCTCCTTGACACAAACAAAAAGAGTATCACAGACCTAAAGCTCCTTATGGGCTGCACAATGTGGATGTGACTGAATTTTAAAATATTTGTAGATGATGGTACTCATTTTGTTTTATCATGCATCCCTCATTGGGACCCCCCCCCCAATGCTGTGATAGCATCAATATGGGCATGTTGCAATAGTAAATTACACTTACACATTTACTGGGTATCCTAAACATTCTTAAACCTAAATCTAAACAGTATTATAATGGCTTGTGGCATGGTAGCACCTTTTCAATACAAATTCCAATTGGTGATTGCAAAAAGCCTGATAGCAGCAATGCACTGCCAGCAGTAGTGATCCTTACTTGACATCATTGAGACGGGATGCTGCAGCAGTGCAGTCTGGGCCAGAGAAAGAAAGGCGTGATCAGGAGCAGTCATCCTTTTTGCGATTAAATACTGAAAATGTGGATAAAAATGAGGATTATCATTGCAGTTCAGCTGCTATGGTGAATGGGATCATACACAAGAAGGGAGAACAAGTGGGGACTACATGGTAACAGCTCTGAAATTGGGTTTTTGAAATAAGTTCCAGAACTTGTTTGCAAAGCGATATTCAGGGTTGCTGTTTGTAGGTCTATCTCTGTGCTTTTTGGGTCTGTCATTTGTCCTGTACCTGGATGTATATATAATATGTTATTTGACAGTGTTGAATAAATATGTTTTCAATATAGGAGCATCTTTTTAAATAATTGAACAGTTCTTTTTGGCTTGTTAAATCCCCCCATGTGCTCCAAGCAGTGTAGTAAGAGATTTGCAGTATGCCCCATGCCTGTGGGCAGCAAGGAGAATACACTATGAGAAGATTAAAAGAGCACCTACTACTTGACTGGAAGTTGCGTGTGGACAATAAATTTGTTGCAGCACTGTTGAAAAGTTAAAGATGCCCCTCTCCATCCATGTAGCTCAGGATCCCATAAAGAATAACAGGGATCTGGGGTACAGAGATTGTTCAATGATGGGATGAAAACACACAATAAAATGGAATCTTGATTTTTGTAGGGGTGTTAGTGATGATGTGCTTGTCATGCAGTAAAATGTCTTCTTGGGTGCAAGGAGCCATAAGTACATAAGAAAATGGCCAGCCGAAGGAGACCACTCGGTCTATCGGGTCTGCTCAAAATAATATGGGTTGTTTCCGGCCTTCAGCTTACATCTGTGACCCCAGATATATAATATTCACTGCCTGGCCTTTGTCCACTGTCTGGGTGACCCAGTCAAAGAACTTAATCAAGTTTGTTTGACATGATCTTCCTGCCAAGAACCTGTGCTGTTTGTTATCCTGCAGGTTATTTTCCTCTAAGGATTTGACCAAGCCCTCATTCAATATTGTCTCCATTAGTTTACACACTCGAGGTCAGGATGACCAGCCTGTAGTTACCAGGGTCCTCCTTGGGGCCACTCTTATGGAGTGGCACAACATTTGCTGTTCTCAATTCTCCTGGCACCACCCCCATATCAAGAGATCTATTAAACAGTATTGTCAGGGGGCCTGCTAGCTCCTCTGCCATCTCTTTTAATTTTCTGGGGTGTATTCCATCAGACCCTGCAGATTTTTCCACCTTCAAATTCATGAGCCCCTCCCTCACCCGTTCAATCCATATTGGCACCTATTGGGTCCTTGCCAGCTCCCTCCCTACTCTTCCCACTGTGTGGTATTGGGCCTTCTCTTTCTTTGATAAAGACAAAGCAGAAGTAATTGTTTAATATCTCTGCTTTTGCCCCATCTTCCACCACTATGCTTTCCCCCTTCTTCAGCCTAACTATGCCATTGTCTCTTTTTTCTTTAATGTAGTGACAGAAGACCTTATCCCCCTTTTTTATCCCTTCAGCTATCTGGAGCTCCTTCTTTGCTTTTGCCTGTGTTACCTCCCTTTTTGCTAGTTTAGCCAGCGTTTGGTACTCCTCCTCATCCTCTTCTCTCACTGTCCTTCTACTTTTCTTGTGTGCTGCCCTTTTATATTTCACTACCTTAGCCACCTCCCTGCTAAACCAGCTAAGCAGTCAAGTTCCTGCCCTCTTTTCCCTCATCTTTGTGCATCTGTTTGTAGCATTCTGTATGGCTCCTCTGATCATGTCCCACATTTCCTCAACACCCAAGTCTTCCTCTAAGTTCCCTAGGTCTTCTTTAGTTATTTACCTCATTCTTTTAAAATTTGCTGTTCTGAAGTCTAGCGCTTTTGTCTTAATGGGGATGTCTTTCCTACCCATGTCTAGGTTGAACCCTACTGTGTTGTTGTCACTTTCACCCACAGGATCCCCAATGTCTATGTCCTGTACATGTTCATCATTGGGGAGCACCAGGTCCAGAATTGCTTCCCCCCCCGGTGGGAATGGTCACATACTGCATCATGAAGCCATCCTGGATTGCATCCAGGATTCTGGATTGCATGCAGGATTGCCTGGCTTCTGGCACAGGATGTGGCTGGACTAACCCATTTGATATTGGACAGGTTAAAGTCGCCTACCACTACTATCTCACCCTTTTCTGCTGCATTTGTTAACTGAGTGCATGACTCCCTGTCCTTGTCCTCGCCTTGATGGGACATTCTGTATAAGACCCTCATCCTACCCATAACTACCCTGTATATGTACATTCAGGTTGACTAGTACCCCATTGACCCTGTTGTATACCTGAATTCTTGCTGGCTTTGGGAGGCAGTAAAGAGGTGGTGCTGAGCCTGAGATTAAAGAGACAGAGGTAGGCCTGGAGTAAAAGCAACAGTGTGCCACATGTGAGGAAATCAGTGCAAATTGTGACTCAGAGAGTGATGAAGTACCTTTGTGGGGAGTGAGACACATTTATTTTTGTTACAAACCAGACCCCCCCCCCATTACAGTAAAAGGTCCTGTACTTGTATCCAAGTTTAGGACACCCACTGGAATGCTGTGTTAAAATTCCCAGCAGAATAAAACATAGCTCCACCTCCTGGGGCGGAACACAATATCCCCTCTCCCCCCCAAAAACAAATACAAATAAGGGCACAATACAGAAATCATACAGACATCCCACTGAACAGAAACCAGGGCAGAAGGACTCCGACAGAACAAAGGACAGAACCCAGATTCCCACCCTGTGAACAGACCAATGGCAGAAAACAGATCCCACCAAAAAGAACCAAGAGTACAACACAAGGAAAACCCCAGGACACAGCCTAGTCCCACCCTTTGTTCAGATCCCAGGGTCAAAAACAGCCCTCCTCCCAAAAACTAAAATAACCCAGGAGAGAACATAAACATCCCTCTGAAAAGTTTCTTCCATCTCATAACATCAAATGAGTGATCAGTCTGTTTCCAGATGTTAACCTTGGGACTATAGTGTATGTCTGCATCACCTCATGGCTGGACTATGAGAATTCTCTAAGCAGTGTTGTTTTTGAAGCCTACAATCACTCTCAGATTAGTTCAGAATGCTGTTATGAGATTACTAGTGAGGGTTACCCCATGCAAGCATATTTCTCCTGTATTGATCATACCAAACCACCTGCCCATCAGATGGCAAATTTGTTTTGTGGTTACTGTTACCCACATTTAGAGCCCTGTATTATCTGGGCTTTATTTTTGTTGCTGAACTTTTGGTGAGGTGTGTTCCAGATCCCCACCTAAGTTACTCCTAGACAATATATTAGAAACATAGAAACTGACAGCAGATAAGGGCCGCTTGGCCCATCCAGTCTGCCCTTTCTAATTGTGCTGCTTTCGCTGCTGATTCTTCTAGGTCTATGGCACTTTTTCTTCCACCCCTTTCTTATCCCTTATGATTCCCTTGTGCCTGTCCCAGGCTTTTGTAAATCCCACCATGGTTTTGGCCCCCACTACCTTTACTGGAAGACTGTTTCAGGCATCCACCACCCTTTTTGTGAAGAAGTGTTTCCTCGCATCTCTCCTGAACCTACCCACTACAGCTTAATATCTGACCTCTTGTTCTAAAGCACCCTTTACTCCAAAAAATACATCCCACCTGTACCTTATTCACCCCTGTGAGATATTTAAAGGTCTCAGTTATATCCCCCTTCTTCCTCCTCTCCTCCAGAGTGTACATGTTTAGTTTATTTCACCTCTTCTTGAAGGGCTTTTAATGCACATCCTGTACCACCTTGGTTGCCCTTGGTACCATCTTGGTTGCCCTTCTCTGGACCACCTCTGCTCTGTCTATGTCTTTCCTGAGATGTGGTCTCCAAAACTGGACATAGTACTCCAGGTAGGGTCTTATCAAGGATCTACATAGGGGCAAAACCAGTTCCCTCTTCCTGCTTCCCATTTTGTACTGCCCCCCCTTGTATCTGTGATCCAACTGCATTATTTTGCACCTTTGTGCCTTAAATCTTAGCTGCCAAACTTTTGACCACTCCTCTAGCTGTTTTATCTCAGTTTCCATCCATCCCCCCCCCCAAGTGTCCACTCTGTTATGGATATTGGTGACATTTGCAAAGAGGTAAACCTTCTCTTTCAGTTCTTCTGCTATGCTGCTAATGAAGACATTAAAGAGGACTGGCCCTAGTACTGACCCCTGAGGTACCTTGCTGATCATTCTCCCCTCCTTGGAGTGAACTCCATTTACCACCACCCTCTGCCTCCTATTTTCTAAGCAGTTTCATATCCAGCTTACCATTTTATTGCCCAGTCCCATGTTAAGCGCCTTGTTTACCAGCCTGCTTTGTGAAATATTGTGAAAGGCCTTGCTGAGTCCAGGTAGGCCACATCCTCCTCCCCTCTCTGTCCAACACCTTGGTTATCCAGACAAAAAAACTATTCAGTTTGTTTGGCATGACCTCCCTCTGTGAAACCTTGCTGCCTCAGGTCCTGCAGCCTGTTTGAGTCCAGGTGTTTCATGATTCTTTCCTTTAATACTGTCTTCATCAATTTCCCTACTACAGAAATCCAGTTGACAGACCTATGATTGCCCACCTCCTCCTTGCTACCATTTCAGTGAAGTTGCACTATGTCTGCTCTTCTCCAGTCCTTTGGGACTATGCTAGTCTCCTATGAACTGTTAAACAAGTCTGCCAGTGTTGCACCTTGCACCTCTCTCAGTTCCTTTAGTACTCTTGGATACATCCCATCTGGCCCAATGGTTTTGTACACCCTCAAATTAACGAGGGCTTTCCTGACCCTCTTGTCAGAAAAGGGACTGGTGTCCACTTCCCTCCCCTCCAAGCTCTTGGTGCTTATCTGTGGTTCCTCCCCTTCTGCTTCTACTGTGAACTTTGAGGAGCCGTATTTGTTTAAGATGTTTTCCTTTTCTTGGTCCTCTTCTGTACAGCCCCTCCCAATTTTTAACTGTACAGTCCCTCCCTTTGTTTTTCTCTTCCTGCTTAAATACCTGAAAAATCTCTTGTTTCCTTCAATTGTGTATGGCTATTATTTCCTACAATTGTGCCTTTTCACTCCTTATTGCTTTGCTCACCTCCCTCCATTTTCCCTGATACACTTCCCTGACCTCCTCTCTCTGGGTCTCCTTATACCTTTTGAATGCCATAGTTTTTACCCTTACCTTTTCTGCCACTTCCATCATAAACCATAATGATCTCCTCCTTCTTCTTCTGCTTTTGCTTATTTGCTTGAAGTACAGGTTTTTTGCCTTTACTATACCTTTTCAATTTTGGCCTATTTTTCCTCCAGTGCACCCAGGACATCTCCCTCCACCAGGTCCTTTTGGTTGTATTCCTCCATCTGAAATCCATGACCCTCACCATTGTTAGTAATTTCTGTATCTAGGCTGAAGTCTGTGAACATCAGTTTTTTTTAATTATTCTCTCTTTAGGACCCCTTCTCTCCGCTGTACTCCCCTTCTTTGGGAATCTCCAATGGCCTCGTACATCTTCGCTCCTCTAGCCGGCGACCAGCACATTCCATCCCCCCTTGGAGCCTTGTTTATACACCTCAGGCAGGAATGGGGTGCAGCCCTTACACCCCAACATGTCTATTTCATTGGGGATGCTGGTGCTGGCACCAGTAGGGGCATTGGAGATCGAGGCCAGGAGCTTTGTCTACTAGGAGCACTGCAGGGTGTTTTCCCTGGTTTTCTGGTGCCATCCCCTGAGGATGAGGCATGCAAGAGGAGCCAAGGGGTTGGAACACGTAATGATGTGCAGTCGCTCCAGCTCCCAGCCTATGTCCTCCCCTCCCACTGACTGTCCCAGCTGCACCACCACCCGTGGTCACCCAGGTGGTGGTAGAGTAGCGGAACAGGCAACCTTCCCCTCCCCAGAGAAGAAGATCAGCTGATGGGTGCTCAGTCCTTCTCCCCCTGGCCAGCCCTCCAGTTACCTGGGTCCATTCCCGAACCCGGGTCCCTGGCTCCGTGAGCAGTAAACCTGCCACTGCACCGGCAGGCCAGCCTAATATGAGATTTCTTTTATGTAGCTTTTTGTCTTGTGGTGCCGCCAACTCAGTTCTCAACTCTTGGAATGTGTTACCCTCAGCAACATCCCAGCACCATGAGGTAGTATACCACTGTGGTTTAGAGTACTGAGCTGCAAACCTGGAAACCTGGGTTTGAATCACACAGCCCCCACTAGCATACTGTGTGACCCTGAGCAAGTCACTTAACTTTATTGTGCTCCCAGGTTACACCAGGAAATAAGCTCTGGCTTAGTATGTCTTTCCTGGTTGAACAGTTTCTCCTTTTCCCTTCCCTTCCCCATGAGCTGCTATCCCCACTGATCACCTCCATGGAAGACAACAGGTAGTGGGGCCTGAGAGTGTCAAAAAAGCCATCAGCCCAATGGCATCCAGGTTTTTTTCCCCTGTAGTTTTGCCCTCCCACCACCTAATGGCATTGTGGCCTTAAGGTTCTGGTCGACCATGAAAACTGGTCTTTGGCCCATGGACTAACCAGAATAAATAAATAAACTAATCAAATCAAATCAAGGTGCATAGCCAGCCCTGATGGGAGTTCAGGCTCCCTGGCTTGCTCCACTGATGTCTATGAAGTAGAAATAGAACCTAGTGCTTACCCTCCCTGGCTGAGAGTGCTGCTGCACAGCAGTGCTCTCCACTCACCATGGGCTACCAAGCTGTCTGTCAAGATTTCTCACAAACCTGAGTCACCAGCATCTCAATGCACTGTGCTGCCACTGGCCTTTTTGGTGGCTGCTGATAGGGACATGTTGATAGTACCATGATCATGAACTGCCTTCCTGAAAATGATAGAGCAATAAAGTCATTAGAAGAATTCAAGGGCAGTTAAAATCACCCCTTCTTGGGATGACCTGGTAGCATAGCTGTAGACTTAATGCTTGCTATGCCAGAACTCCCCCACTCAGGAACAAGTGTAGGCCATAGGGGGATGGCCTGGGGAGGAAGGATTGAGGATCCCGGGAACTGCTCTACTTCACTGGGAAGGGGGACACTGCACTCACTGCGTAACTGCCTACCAGTGGAGATTGGTTGGCAGCACAGTCGTGAGCATTATGAGGGAAGGGGTTGTCACCAGATAACTGTCATGCATGTGTGCCATGGCATGCATGGCAACTGCATCACTGCACGCATGGCAGCTGCATCACTGCACACATAGCAACTGCATCATTGCGTGCTAGCACCCCCGGGAGAAAGTTAGATGGCATGAATAAAGCACTGGCCATCCAAGCCGGTGTCCGTGGCAGGCTTTTGCATGACTGACACAGCTGTCCACCCACCATGTTGTAGTCCTGAGTGAGTGGTGGATAACTTGTACGTCCATGGGAAAGGTTTGTGATAAGGCTGGGGAGATACCACTGAATGAAACTGGAACAAGAAACAACTCTGTGGAAAGAAAAAAAAAATCCCATCTCTTTGTGGAGGCTGTTGGGAATATTACTGATGACTGTTGATGTACCATTTTGCTGTGACTGCTGGTTTTATTTTTGAACTATATGTTGTGCAATATACTGTTTGTGTTCATTTGGTTGCCATAGCTATTCAGTGTACAATCCCTCCTTTACTGATTCAAATATGGTGGAGGGTCCTGGTCTGTTAATACCTGTAAGGATTCATTACCCAAAGTTGTTATGTTGAAAATAAGTTGTGTAGTGCCTCCACTCCAGGAAAGTTAGGTGGGCTAGATTAGAAAATAGTTCTATCACATGGAAAAGAGTACCAACCCACTGTGGTTCCCACTGGCACATCCCTTCCAATTCCCACATAGTGCAATAATAGTTAACCAAAATACAGTAACTTAATTCTGTACCAATAATGGGCTGTGTGCAAGAAGTGGGTCTGGGTACATGTGAGAGGTGCGTACCTGGTGCACGCAGCTCCACACTCATGGACAGGCATGCACTGGCTGGCATTCACTATCACTGGCCACCTGTCCACAGCTCTTACCCCCTTGCATCCAGTTGCCTGGGAGGATGGGTGCAGAGCATAGGACACTGGAGGGCATCCAATTGGATGCCTGTCCTGGGTCCCAGATGGATCCCCTGCTGCACGCAAGTGGGGGATCCTAGGAAGGCACAATGAAGAGTACAGTTATAAATAACAACTGGACATATAATTATGACACTGAATGGAATATGATGAGAGAGTGGGATGTCCTTAGGTAGAGAAATTATTCCTGCAGTCTAAAATAAACAAACAGACAAACAAACATGGAAGGGGCAGCAACAACAACTGGAAAATGGAATGAAAGAATTGCATAATAAAGTGTGTGAACGGGGTCCCACAACAGAAATCATGAATGACTTGCACAATAAAATAGCAAGATAGATTGAGGAGTTCATTGGAGCAGCCAAAAAAGAAATCAAGCGGGCCAAAAATGAAGTATACACATTGGCTGATAACTCAAAAAAAACTTAGGTTTATGCCTTGAGACCCCAGGGAGAGGCTATTCTTGGCAATGTATTTTGTAAACTAAGGGTGAGTGCCCAACTGGCTGCTCCCCCTACCCTCCCTCTGCCTCTGTTTGAGATGCTAGAGCAGCAGGTTGGAGGGTGTTTTCATCCCACTGTGGCTGGTGGCTCTCCATTGCAGGATGCAAATAGCTTTTACAGCAGTGTCCTCCCTGCCATATCTTGTGCCCCCATGCCTAGCATTCTGCACCTTTATGAATAGCGCAGAGTGTGGGGATGCTCCTGGCACTCCCCCCTGAAGCCTATGGCATGTTTCTTTGCAGGTGGCCAAGGGATCTAGTGCGCAAGGGGCTTGTGCACCTACCGTAAATGCCACTAGGGGGTGCTGGACCCTCACTGTGTGACATTCTGACATAGGGTTGTCCATGCCCTTCTGCATAGGCAACCTGCTCTTTCGTGCATAGAGGCCAATATGCCTGTTAGTCAGGATTTCAAAAAAGCATAATGGGGATTTATTTAGGGTCAGAAGCAATGTCCTGGGGGGGACAAGATTTAAGGCAGAACAGGTAGGATCTATGAATCTGTCTGTCTGTCTATCTATACAGGAGCAATGCTGTGCCCCAATAGATGCTAACTAAATTTTAGCGCAGCCCATTCCATAACCTAGGCAATGCTACAGCTGAAATATGCTGTAGGGCACTAAATTAAATACACCTGAACTGGTACACATTTGGTAAAGGCAGACCAAAATCCCCCAGTGAAACACCAGGGGCCTGATTTTCAAAAGATTGCCCTGGCACAAATCTGAGTTTGCCTATGCAAACCAGGTTTTGCACAGATGCACAATATTGAAAGGCCTGGTTAGCATGGGCAAACAGAGTTTGTGCATGGACAAGATGCAGAGGTGGTGCAATGGAAAGTAAAGGCCAAGGATCTTAATATTGGCACAGTCCAATATTCAGAGTATGTGCACCATACAAGGTCAGTCTTCCTGACCCCTTGCATGTCGTACATACCGCCAACTGAAACCCTGACATATTACCGTGCAGCCCTTTTGGATGGTGGAAGAAGTGCGACAGCCCCCTGATCCCCAACATAATAGTCCCTGGTGTCCAGTGCCCCCCTGCCAATCGTTATCCCCATGTACAGTATCAACATTCACTGGTGGTCTAGCAGTTCCTTCCCCAGCCAATCGCCCTCTCAAAGTACATTATTAAACTTCCCTGATGGTCTAGTCATCCCTCCCCACCAATCACTGTCCCCAACACACAAATACATTTATTGAAATCTTTCCTGGTGGCTAGTAGTCTCTCCCCTTGCTGATCACCACCCTGATCCAAATAATACATACACATTCCTGGTGCTATCGGTGACTCATCCCCCCGATGGCCTCTCACTGGCCACATATTCATAGGATCATAGGATGATATCAGTCAGTTAGCCATAGGCCTATATGACTCGCCAGGTCATAGAAAATGCGATTGTCCTGCTACCCATATATTTGTCCAGTGCTGTTTTAATGGTATTCACAGAATTGCTTAAGACTACCTCCACAGGTAGACCATTGCAGAGTTTCACCACACTGATTAAACCAAGCTCCCTGTTTACTTGTCTTATAGAATTCACCTTTGACTGGAAGCAATGAAGTCTATTCTCTCTTTCAATTAACTTTCTGTCTTGCCCAATGTATTCCCAGAGATCCTCATGTTGAAATGTTTTGTACACCAAACATTGGTCACCCGTAAGTATTCTATAGTTAAGTGAATACAGGTCTAAACCCACTAATCTCTCACTATATGACTTACTAGATAACAACCTTATGTTTCTTGTGGCCTTTCTCTGGATTCTCTCAAGTAATCAAATGTTATTCTTAGTTTGTGGTGACCAGAATTGAACACAGTACTCCAGATTGGGTAGAACCAACACCCTATAAAACGGCACCAGAACCTCCATTTCCCTATTCTTACTGTTTCTTAGGATACAACCCAAGATCCTGTTACCTTTACTTGCTACTTCCCTGCATTGTTGTCCATGAGGTGGGATCATAAGAAGCCTATGCTGAAAATCTGGAGCACAAAAATTAAAAAAAACAAAAAAAATTATAAGCCTACACTGAATTTTGTGAACACAGGCTTGTAACTTTGTTAATTTTCAGTATTTCCCCCAAATTCACAGCATATCCATATCTTTACAGCACCTCATGAATGTGACAGCTGTCATTTTTCAAATCCTGGTCAAAATGTTTTTTTTACCTCTTGAAAGGTGTTATCGGGGTCCCTGCATGAAATTATCTTTCGAGCAGAAGTTAAACATTTTCTCTACCCTTGCTCATGTGGTGGTATCATAAGAAGACTATGTTGAAAATTTGTTGTAAAACTATTCAAAAACAATAAAGTTATGAGCCTGTGTTAAATTTTGTGAATGCAGGCTCATAACTTTGGTAATTGTCAATATTTGTAACCCAAATTTACAACATAGCCACATCGTTACTACACCTCATGAACATGAGAGCTGTCATTTTTCAAATCCTGATCAAAATTTGTTTTACTTCCTGAAAGGTGATTTTGTGGTCCTTGCACAAAATCACCTCTCAGACAGAAGTTGAACATTTTTTTCTGGCCTTATTCATGAGGTGGGGATCATAAGAAGGCTATGTTATAAATGAGGCTATGATGAAATCAGCAAACACCGGTTCATGACTTTGGTAATATTCAATATTTTTACCCCAGCTTTTCAACATAGCCATTTCTTTAGAGCACCTCAAAAATGTGACAGCTGTCATTTTTCAACTCCTGCCCAAAATGTGTTTCTACATCCTGATAATTGATTTTGCAGTCCCTGTGCTAAACCACCTTTAGGCCAGGAGTTGCATATTTTCTCTGCCCTTCTTCATGAGACAGGGTTATAACAAGACTATGCTGAAAATCTGATTTAAAAATATTAAGAAGAAAATGTTCAATATTTTACCCCTGAATTCCGCACCTGCAGTCCAATCAGCTCTGGCCAGAGTATGATTTTTTAGCTGGTATTTTTCTCCCCTGGTCCCCAACAGTCCTATATCCTGCCATCCTCCCAGCCCTGTCCCCCGAACTTCAGGCTACCTACCCTTCTTCTCCCATGGCTTACCCTCCATGGCAGGGTGGCAGGGAGCCCCCAACTCAACCCGCCAGAAGCGGATCCAGTTCAGGGAGCGGCCTTCTCAGATTGTGACTGTTTCTTCTGCTTTTCTGCAGAGGGAGCATGCAGTGCCAACAATGGCCAAGCTGCACGCATGTCTGCATCTAGCATGCTGGTTGACTGCTCTGCCTCTGTGCCCCAATGTACAGGACGCAGCATGCCAATATCTAGCCTCTGCTATGTGTCAGGCATGTGAAAATCTCTGTTCCCCACCCTTCCTGGGAGAGGATAGCTATTCCATGGATGCTCAATCCTCTCCCACCCTGGCCGACCCCAGACCACCCACTCGCACCGCAAACACAGGTCGCAGGTGTGGCAGGAGGTAAGGCATGATGCCTCGGCCCTCCACGTCACTGGGCCTGCTCCCATCCATGTTTCAAAGTCATCTTCCCTGGGTAGTTCTTCATTTCTCCTGGAGAATGGTCTTGGGTAGGATTCTATTCCTCTCACTGGTGCCCAAGCTGCAAACCAATCCAGGGGTTTATCAGGCAGAATGACAATGTCAGGATTATACAGTTCTTGCACTTCCTGGGAAGTCTTCCACTCCAACTTTAACCAAGATTCAAATTTCACTTTAAAGTCATTTGCATCAGAGGGACCTTGGGCATTTTGTTGGCACTGGTATGAGTCACTATGGTTCAGGTGGACCCACTCCCCCACTGGGAGAATGTGGTGGGTTGCTTGGGACATTTGTTTCAGTATCGCTCTTAATCAAGGCAATTACACTTTTTTTAGTACAGTCTTACCTTAGTCCTTGAACCTTTAAATTGTCAAAACATTCCAATGCCAGCAGCTCATCAACAATTTGGGATCTTTTGAATCTTTATGAAATCCCAGTCATGACGAGTGCTTTTTTATAGTCCAACTGATCACTTTGGCACCAACCTTCTAAGTCTAGGAGTGCCATTTTTTTCTTTTGCCAAATTTTCAGTGGCAATTCTGCAGAACAATATTTTTCCTTTTCTGAACTCAGTTTTGGAGTACTACCCATATGGGGTGTGGGGGAATCCCAGTGGTGCCTCCAAATGTAAGGGGGGTCTCTCTGTCATGCACACCCTGGCACCTCCTCAACATTGACCTACCATGGGGTCAGCCTCAGTTCTTTTGGGTACAATGCACAAATTGAATACCAGTAATAGGTTTTGGTGCCTCTACCTGGGGCAGAGGTATATAAGGCTACCCAGTGTGGCCCTAACCTGTCCCAGGAATGAATATTATTTCCCTCCCACACACAGGTAACTTCCCCACACAATAGTAATATACTCCAAGCAATAACCATGAACAATAATTAGAATGTGAAATAACCTCAGGTTTATTAAAGGAGATGGGTCATGGGAAGCAAAAGCATAACACCAACATGGTTTTAACATCTGTCCCCCAGACAGTCCTCGTACTACCCCATCGGGTGCTACTGGCTTCCCCCCATGGCTGTAAATATTGTAATTGTCCATTGTGATGGGTACCTCACTGAGTTGCTGGTTGTCAAACTGATGTTGCAGAGCAGTTGCACATTAGGAACACAGTAGGAGCACAGTTTTTAAATGTGAACTGGTAGAACTTTAAATGGGATTTCAAAATGTGCTAAAGAAGGAATTTTTCATTCTTCTGCTTGGGCTTATCAGGTAGATTACTAAGTCCTGCCCAGGTCTTCCCCCCACTGATTATCTAACTAAACCAACTGATTATCTTTTGAAAAGAACTCCTCGGGGCCACAGCCCAGAGGTACTCACAGTTTATGGAAAATCTAAGGGGTGTTGAAAAATGACACAGACTAGCAGTACTGCTCTGAAATCAGCAAACAGTCTTTCAAGGACCAACAGCTGTAGGCTGGATATTTTAAGCAGGTGCTGGATCCTTCACCCATGCAGGTCTTTTGTTATCTTCACCCTATGAGCCTTTCCCTGTCCTTGCTCCATGGGCCTTTCATCGTATTCCAAGGGGAACACCCAGGCTTGTGGTTACCCAGGTCTTCCAGTGCACACAGCTTCCACCAGAACTTAAGTACAGTCTTTAACAGTTTCAAACCCAGCTCCAATATCTTTTCTTCTTTGCTGGCAAACAGTTTAAATCAGGATGCAGGTGTAAACTTGGAGGAACAACAGTTCAAATAAATCCCAACTGGAAACACAGATAAGCTGTCCAGATCAGATTCCAGAAGGAAAGCGGGGCTAGTAGGCACTCTGCCTAGATGTTTTAGTGCTCAGAGGGGCCTGTCTACACCACAGATATCCTGCTGGCTTGTGAAGCCCTCCAACACAGTCTTCACCACTCCTTCTAGCTGGAACTCTTCCCAGAACCTAGAGCACAGCCAGTAATATAGCAACCCTTATCTCCCCACTTGATTAGCCAGTCTTTTCCCTGGCACACTTAAAGGTGACCTCTAACCCTTTGCATAAGCCTTGGCAGCAAGGAGGAGTACTACTGGGGCCACATCTTAATTTACAATTAGCTGCTTGGCTTATACAGCCTATAAATTTTATCCCCAGTGCACCTTGGGCAGTTAATCACCTACCCTCTCCCTGCTTGCAGTGCATGGGCCAGGCAAAACCTCATTTTGTTTTAGAGGAGCCCCATTTGGCTTTCAGGGCTCCTGAAATGATAGGCACACTTTATTCACCTTTCTGAGCTGCAGGTGCACATGCACACTTCTCTAATGCAGTTCCCGATACCAAAAACTTGTACAGGACCAGGAAACATCCACTCATGTGCCTGGAGGTGTTCTACATTAGAATTCTGGTTCTGCTGCCTGACCTGCAGCTGGGAAGGTCTTGACATAGTTGTCACACAGCCAAACACTTTTACTGGAGACGCGACTCCTTTAAAGATAACGGCCATGCATGCACAGCTTCTGCATGAAGGGCTATTATTCTTTACATCTCAGTCCACTTCCCACTACAAACCAGACCAGAGAGACGTCCATCCCAGCACCTGGAGGCATGAACAACTCAAAGGACCTTGGCCCCTTCCCCCAAGGGCCAAGGAACAGGGAGACCCAGTGGGTACTACCATAAAGACCAAGATGGGAGACCAGGTCCAAATCCCTCCTCAGGATCCCCAACAAGCCCTCCAGTCCTGATTCCAAAAGCCCTGGGAACCAGAGGGAAGAATCAGAGACAGTGGGGACACAAAGGGCCACAGCCCAAATCAGGTAAGCTCCACAGTGATGGGGGAGCTTACACATAGTTTTCAAGAATGAGCTTTGTCAGGTTCTCCCTAACATTGGATAAGTGCTACTGTAACTGAGACCTTGTACTACCACTTATATTTGTGCCTTCTATATGCCTTTTGAAGTGAAACTCAGTGTGTTTCATATTTGTACTCAAGTCTGTGCATTTCAGTATTATCTGTCCTTTGCTGTTATATGTAAAGATTGTTCTTTGTACTTGCGTGCCTTTCTACCAATGTTTATTGTTTTAAAATCTCCCAGGTCATGCTTGAAAACAGGCATTGTATTATTTAGCACACCTACTTAGTAAACAATGACTACATACATAAATAAATAAATACGTAGATAAGAAATAAATATAAAATGCATCAATCAATCAATCATTTAACTTTTTACATGGGAATATTTGTCACTCAATGATTCCACCAAACCTACACAAACCCTGGCCAACTCCATCCCATGGTGATGGGCCCCATAGTACCTGACTTTGATGGATGGCTACATCTTGTTTCATCATATTGTGTCATTGCAGGCATGATTTTATTGATGCAGTATTGACCCAGGCATGTGTACCCAGCATAGTCAATCATTATCTGTTGATGATAATTAATTTCCATTATACCCATCATCCAACAGTCAAATGGGGGAAGCTCTGACAACTGTAGCAATAACAGAGATAACATTTGTACAGAAATGCTTTGTAAATATTTCTCTCTGCCTCATGTGTGTCTGTCTGTCCGTCTGTCTGTCTGTATTTCTCTGTATCACATACAGACTATCTCTCTCAAAACTGAATAATACAGTTCACACTATGAAAGACTGACTGGATCCTGAATGACATACTGTACTATTTCACTGTACATAAAAGCAGGCAGCACAAATATAACATTATAAAAAAGTAGGCTTGAATTATGAATTCAATCATGTTTCTCCAGGTCACAAAAGATAATGAGGATAATTTTTCCCTGGCTGGCCATTTAGTATCAGGTTAAGCAATGGATGGTTCAGACTTCATGCAGAGCTACTGTAAGTAATTTAACTAGAAAAACACTGTAAAGGAGGTTTAAACAAAATGGATGTAACTGTGCTATAGTAGAGTGCAGACGTTTACCTCCACCCACTCTTTAGGATTACTGTAAGATGGTGAAACATTGGTGCTTTGGTGCTCCTATCAAATAACTACAGGGGTACCTGATGAACCCACTAGTCTTTTTATACCCAGTCCCTATGACCACATCCCCTGTGGCTTCTGACTTTACCATTAAGAAGGTACCATATTTCCACAGGTACAGTAGATGGCATTATTATAGAGGGTAAGCCTTAGCGGGCCATAGTTAATTTGGGGTTGGTGCTGAGGGATCAGGGTTGGCACAATGGATCTGGAGGTTAGCTATAGAAAAACAGAAAGTGGAAATATTAAAACATGACTGAGTAAAAATAAAACACTTTATAATATGCAAAATGCAAAACCATCACATCCATGATGAGAAAAAAAGGTCAATCTTTCAGTTGTCTTTCTTATTTAGATTGGCCCTAAATGTTACAAAACTACAGTAAATATTCTTTCCACTTTGTTACTTGGCTGTGGCAAATGAAGCTATGCAAATGGAAAGTGCAAGCAAAATGAAACCTTATCCTGGAGAAAGTGTTCACTAACCTTTTATAGTCTGATGCTAATTTGACAGAAAGTAATTTAACATTGTGTCAAATTAGTGTCAGCCTGTTCACAGCTGGAACCTGTTCTTCAAATATTTGAAGCAGTCACAAGTTTTTATGGTTTGATGCAATTTTAAAGGCCAGCTGGTCTGCAAAACATGTCCTTTAAGCTTTGTTTTCTGGTCATTCATCTCAGAAGAAAGACAAAGGAAGGGCATAGTTGATGAGTTCAGAAATTTACCCCTGAAATCAGCTAATTGGAAATGGACAGCTGTGTGCCTTTTGGCCAAGATAATCTGCTTTAAAAAGCCACACAAGTCAATACAATTTAAAGTTACCAACTTATAATATGGCCAACAATATATAACAAGATGGGTGAGTCATTATACTGTGAATGCCACAGCCAGAAATGGGATCTTCAGAAATGTTATGTGGTTATGCCCAACTGCCCTTAGTTATTTTTGAAAAAGAGCAAGAGTATTGCTCACATATGACTAGAAACAGCCCTAAGCATATGTTAACTCTGTTATGATTTATTTTGAGGAAAGTAACTTTATCAACCTTTTTGAAGCTCTATTACTGAAAACAGGAAGCTGCAAGGGAGTTTAATACTTTGTCACCTACAGCATGTTTGTTTCATTGCATTGATGATGCCTGAATCAGATTTACTGCACTACACATTTTTTTAAATGTTAAATCTCAAAAACATGTTACAAAAATAATAAAAGAAAAATTAGGACCATTTTGAGGTTTCTCAGATTGTTTATCACCTAAGATCTGCCATGTAGGTCAACCTCAAGGATCTGAAGATAATGCAGGCAAATATATTTCAGTGTCCAGATGTGGCTACTGGCAATACATAAATAAATAAATAAATAAATAAATATTCCTGGAAGGAGCAAGATGGCCATCAAGGTATATGCAGCTTAGTGTCTATGTTCTGAATAAATGTCCATGAAAACAAAGATTTGTATTTTAAACATATTTCACTTCACAAATGTTATAAAATGAAGGAAAGTGCAAGTCCTGCAGCTACAGTAGGAAACCTAAAATGGACAAAAACAGGGGGATAAAAAGCAGAAAACAGTGGATGGGATATTCAAACAGTTGTGCAATGCACAACAGGGTTGTGCCTGCGCAACTGCGACAATGCGCCGGAGAGTGATAATCAGCAGCAGCAAATGCGCAGTGCAAGTTCCAATGCACCAATGTGCTATGGTAATGAATGCATGCGAGAAGTCGGGGCGATCCATGAATAAGCAGCGAGCAATGGCATCCAATAGCAGGTGAACGGCAAGCATGGAGAAAACAGGACTTGCACAGAGCAGACTTGAGCACATAAAAAGAAGGATCAAGCGAGGGAAGGAGGCTTGTGCCACAGGGGAGCCTGAAAGAGGGAGAGCGAGGGGGCAGGCAGAACAACTGAAGGGGAGCCACAGAGTGAGAGGCAGGCTGGGAGAGGCATAGAGTGTGGAACAGGGTGCCTGAAACAGCCAGAGTCAGGAGGTGTGAGCTTGTGAGTTTGTGAGTATGTGGGTGAGTGTGTGTGTGTGGCCATGAAACAGGGTGCAAGGCAGCACGCAGCGGGAGCCAGTGTCACCCAGCACAGGAGGGGCTGCACAGGGGCACAGAGAGGTGGGAGTCGGAGGCCACAGAGTGCAGGCCAGGCAGCCACAAACAGGGGTGTGCCACTGCAGGGGCACAGACAGCAGCCCACAGCCGGGGGAGCCAGGGGAGAGAGCTGCCTGGGGGGGAGGACGTACAACCCTGGACATGGCCAGTGCCACATTCCAGATGGAGGCAGTAATGAGGGGTGTGAAGATGCAGCTTGCAGACCAGTGCATCCGTGGAAGGGCCCATCAGCACTACGCCCGGATCAGGTAGTACCGTACTCACATTACCTTTGAACAGTATAGTGATACAAAGGTCATGGGCCGGTACCACCTGAACTGGACAATTCTGAGGTGGCTCTGTGAGCTGTGCAGTGAGGAGATGCAGTCACCCACAAGATGGAGCCAAGCTCTGTCGGCGGAGATGAAGTTCACAGCCGTCATGTGCCTGCTCGCCACGGGTACCTTCCAGAGACCAACAGGGGACACCACAGGCATAACCCAGTCGGCCACATCACGGCTCCTCACACAATTCCTCAGCACACTGCTGCCACATGCTGTGGAGTACATCCATTTCCCCAGCACACAGGCAGAGTGTACAGCAAACATGCAAGAGTTCCACAGGGTGGCACAGTTGCCTGGTGTGCTAGGGGCCATCGACTGCACCCATTTTGGCCACACACACCACCTGGCCTGAAGGGGGTGGCCTACATAAACAGGAAGGGCTACCCCAGTGTCAATTGCCAGGTGGTGTGCAATGCTGGGGGCACATCATCAATGTCTGTGCCACACACCCTGGAGGAACACATGATGCCTTCATCTGGTACCACTCAGCACCGTGCCAGAGGTTCTAGAGTGGGGACATTCCCACTGGCCACCTAGTCAGTGAGTATGCTGTGGATGGGGTAAGCAGGGCAGGGTGTGGGGGATGCCAGGGCATGGGTGCCAGGGTGTGTGTCCGGGATGGCAGGGGGATGAAATGACACAGTCCGCCATGCTAAGCAGACATCTCTACACACAGGTGACAGTGGCAATGCACTCCGGCCATGGCTGCTCACCCCATACCAACACCTGTCAACCCAGCACAGGAGCAATACAATGAGGTGCATGCCAGCACATGGAACATCATCGAGCGGGTGTTTGGGCTGCTAAAGGCTTGGTTCTATTGCCTGCACAGGTCTGGCAGTGCCCTACAGTATAGCCCCTCAAAGGCCTGTGGCCTATTCCTGGCCTGCTGTATACTACACAACATGGCCACTGACAATGGGATAGCTGTCGAGGTCAAAGAGGGGGACAGCAGTGGGGACAATGTGGCCACCGGGCCTGGTGGTGGGCAGTCCTCCTGGGTGAAGGGAACCCCGGCTGACCAGGCTGGCCCAGCAGCACAGGGACACACTTGTTGAGGAACATTTTGGAGCATGCAGGTAGGTGGACATGGCCACATGCAAGGGCTAGGGCCCAGTGGACAGGCAGGCATGGGCATGCCCCATGCCAGGAACAGCGGGAGGGGGGTGTGGACTGGCATGGGGAACCAACACCATTGCATCACACAGTACAGGCCCACACACCATGCACACACACACACACACACACACACCTGCGGACATGTACACACACATGCACACAGGACCCATCATGCCACCACCCAGAGGCAGGCACTGGGCATATGTCAGATGCTGAGTGACACTGCATAGTGGCAGTCAGCGCTGTGCTGGCATCATCATGCACATGTCACAGTGGTCAGCAGCCAGGTGGGTGGACACATGGTCCGTGTGCGGCATCGACCATGGATGACACGGCCATGGGACGCACATGCACATGCCGCACCAATGTACACACAGGGCAGCAGCATACAGCGGATGAGGAGGTGGGGGTTCAGGAATGCCACATGGTAGCACAGCCACCACAGACATGTGGACAGCCACACCAAGAATGCACAGCTGATGAATTCTGAGCGTCGGTCTCAGGGGGTGTCACAGATGGTCCCCCAGGTGTGACTCTGCAGAATTGCAAATGGGTCCTTGCAGGTGTCTGCAGGCCCCCCAAATTTGCTCACTCCAGGTGTGCTTGGAATGCCCACAGCAGACCCCGGCATTGACACCATGGGGGTCGCATGACACCGGGCCCGAGGGGTGGAGAATGCACTCCACGGTGTAAGCGGCAGATGGCCACGCACAAGGGAGAGGAGTGGTGCCAGACCGGCCATGACTGCAGCGGTCAGCTGATCCATGGCTGCGGCCATGTCCACCTGGATACGCGTGTTCTCAGCCAGGAGCAGGGCGAAGTCCCTGTCCTGCTGCTCAGCTGCCTGGTGCAGCTCTGAACAGAGCACACGCACCCTTCCACAACCAGCACCTACTGCTGAATATTGGCCCAGAGCAGACAGGTATGCTTATCCAAGGGGTCGGCGCCCTGGGGCTCTGGGGCACTGTGCTGACCCCTGTGACCCAGCACCCCTCGAAGGTGGGGTGGGCAACAGTGGGTCCCTACTGGAGCTGGGTGTCATGCAGTGAACTGATGGTGGGCACTGTCCCAGGCCCCCCAATGCCGCCCAGCTGCTGCTGCCACCCCCTCCATCCACTGCATACAGGGTAACACTGGCACAGCTGCACCACTACCAGCACCACCACCACCGCTGCCAGCCGCTGCTGCACCAATGGCAGCTTGGCTATGCTGGCCACAGTGGCTGGTGTGCAGACAACCACCACCAGGCCACCGACTGTGCTGCCATGTTGGGAGTGTGGTATGGGTGTCTCCCCTGTGGCCACAACATCACTGTCCATGGTGTAGGTCTCATGGTCACTGGAACCGGACCCCACCCTGATCTGTGTCTCAGCACACAGGACACCATGCCTGGCATCATGCTGAAATGCAGCCAGGGCCTCATCCACTTCCATGCCACTGGCATCTGGACATACAGAAGTGCTGCCCCACAGTCAATCTGGGCCACGGTGTCTGGTGGTGGTGGATGGACAGTCCTCTGGGTCCAGGACTGCCCCCACAGCAGACACCCCAGCCCCTGCCACTGCATGCAGGTGCTCAGAAGCTGAAAGAGAACACAGTTGCATTAATGTTGCTGTCACCCACCCCTGCCCCTGCCCCGTCCCCTTGCCCCTCTCACAGCCATGCCTACCATGCAGTAATGTGCTGACACCTGTCTGAAATCCTCCACTGTGCATGGCCCTCAACCGTGCTGTGCCGCATGGTGGCTGCTACTAATTGCTCCTGCGGCATGAGGGTGGGCACGTCAGGCTGACCCCCACCTGTGGTAGCACGCGTTGCCTGGATGGCTGCCACCTTCTCCTTGATCCTCCTCCAGTCTGTGCCAACTTTCTTTTTGCACTCCTGCACAGACCATTGGTGGCAGCCCTGCTGGTTCACGGCACAGGCCACACCCTCCCATGCCATTGCCAGGGCCTGTGGGGTGTCTGCGGAGCCACTCAGGAGTGGCTCCTGGTCCAGGTATGCCTGGAATAGGGCATCAGACTCCACCCTGGTGAAATTGGGCCTGTGCTTACGTGCAGACTCACGCTTCCCAGTCTTCTCTCATTTGGACATGCTTCTTCCTGTGGGGTTGGACATGTGTAAGTCTGGATTGGTATGTCCCCCCACAGCCTCCCATTCCACTGTCTGGCCACTGCGGCGTGTATCTTACCTCAAAGGGTTGCAATACCATTCCTTAACCTGTGCATTCCCCTGGCACCTTTATAGCGCATCGCATGCAAATGAGGTGTTGTGTAACTGTAATGACATGCACATGCAGCTGATGCGCTGCAGATATGCTAATCAGCTGCTTTGCATATAGCAGCTGAATATTGCTGGTTGCACATTGTTCAATGGAGCTGGGCATGCACAAGTCAAGGTGCAACAGCCCATGCAATGAGCATGTGTGTGCCGCCATCACGTATGCCAGTGACGCGGCATACACAATGTGCGCGATAGGCAGTACAGTGCCCATCTGCTGTTGCACATGTGGCGCTCATTTGCTGTTTGGCCTATGGCACCCTGGCACCATGATGTCAATAGTGTTCTGGTGCCATTACTTCGATGGTGCCCCTGCACGATGGGTACCATGGTGCCTGCGCACAATGGGTCTGTGTACTGTGGCTCCCACATGGCCGTACCATGCAGCCTGCAGCCTTGTCGAATGGTGCTGTGGTGCAGGGTGTGCAGCCTGACCCATGACCCCATGGGTGACCTTTGCCCCTGTAGGCACCCTGTGTCACGTGGCAGTGCTGCGTTCACCGAGCCGTGGATCTCTGTGCCTGTGTGGAAGGCGGTGACAGCACATAGCAGTGCATGGCACGCATCCAAAGCATGTGTGGCACATGTGCTGCTGGGCACCATTTTACCTTGCTGTGAGGGCTGCAGACATGCCATGCAGAGCAGCACCCCATGCCCCTAACTGGACACAGATTGAGTTAGTCAACCTGGTGGCCCTAGTGGAGCCACATGCTGGCAGCCTGTATGGGCAGGTGCCCCTCAACAGGCCTCAGACAGAGGAGTGGCAGGAGGTAGCTGCTGGCCTGGAGGAGGCCACAGGTGCGAGGTGCACTTGGGAGCAGAACAGGCACCACTATGGGGACCTGCAGAGGAGAGACCCAGAGTGGCTACAGGCACTACAGGCACATGTCCGGAGGGGTGCCGTGCCACAGCCAGGTAAGTGCACAGCACCTGTGCCCATTCTCATCCATTGGTCTGTGGGGCGGTGCCGTTGGCACGCAATGCTGGGGGGTGATGGGGCTGCACACCCTGTTGGGAGTGGTGTTACACCATGGCTGCCTGTGCCACTGCACCATTGGCTTGCTGCACAGGGTGTCACATTGTGCCAGAAGGGCCCTGTGATGTTGCCCTTTACTGATATGTCCATCTCCATGCTTTCCTCCTAGGCCCTGAAAATCAGAGGTGGGCTTGCCTCGCTGGTGCCGCTACCCGGCCAGGTTGGGCCACTGCAGGGGGCAGTGCACCAGTTGCAGGATGCATGGCTGTGGCAGCTGTACAGCCACAGGGTGCACCTCAGCATGCAGGTAGACACATTTCTTTGCTTCTATTTTGTGCAGGGTGGGCAGCAGGGGTGGGACTGGGACACTGCCCTCTGTGCACATGGCACCATCCAGCTGTGCATTGCCTGCGGTGTTCATTGAACTGCAATGCAACTATCACACATGTGGGCAGCTGCTGCAGGTGGGCTGTGGGTGCACCAGGGTCCTGGCTGTGCCACTGCTAACTGCCTGCATGGCCATGTTGCCTTCCTGCCATGGCAGTGGTGTGCTGCACATGGGCAGTGTTGGTGTGCAGTGTTATGCATGGCTGTGGGTGTCCGGGTAGGTGGCACATGTGGGTGCACTCACTGTGGGTGGTGGATAGCCATCCAAGGGGCACATGTCACCGATGGCCGCTGCACACAGCGGGTGGACTGCAGCATTCCAGACATGCACTCATACGGTGTTCACTCCTTTGTCCTAGGTGTTGGGCCCATTGATGTCCATGCACGGCTACTCCAGTGGATCCTGTGGGTTTTGGCTACCACGCTACAGGTGGTACAGCAGCTGATGCTGTTACAGTGCAGACAGTGGTGCCAATGCCAGTGTCAGCCTACAGTGGGGCGTGGATGGCCATATGGCACGTTTGCTGGAGCAACATCCCCTTCCCTGAGCTACCTCCCTTTCCCTCCCTTGTCTCCTTCTTTTGCCCTTGCCCCTGCCCCGCCTCCCTTCACTGACTTCCCTGTATGTGGGTGGTCCCTCCTTTCCCTGTACATTGTATGTATATATATATATATATATTTATATATATCTATATATTAGAGGCAAAAAAATCTGTTTAATGCATTAGTTAGGGTTGCACCCAGCGACAAAAGTGAGGAAATCTGGTGTTAGGTTGAAATCTTCAATCGGCATTGGTGCATTGGGGTCATCAGCCCCACCTCACCCCATCAAGCATGTGTAAAGCAGCAGAAGTATAGGAGAATGGGGTGAGAGTTAGGACCGACGACCTCAATACACACCCCAATGCCTGTTGGGTGGGTGGGGGTCCAAGGGGGTTTTCAACCCTAACACCAAATTTCTACTTTGTCGCTGTGGAACAACCCTAACTAATGCATTAAATGGATTTTTTTGCCTCTAATTTCCCATTTTTTTGAGAATGATAACGAGAAATAGTGAATGTAATGCAGCGGCGGGAGTCTGGGGTCCTTCGGGCCCCGTGCTCCTGCCACATGATGTCTTGAGGCATAGTAACAGGAACAGCAATGCAAACAGAAGCTCTAACAGTGGCACACATGGTAACGCAAACACGAATGAGAACAGAAAGGGTAACGCACTCAGTGGCATAGACGGGAACGTCTGCCACGTAATGTGTTGTCACATAATAACATGGTGCCTGCAAACGGAAATGTCAACAGGCATGGTGACGTAAGTGAAACAGAAAGAGAAACAGTACTGTAGACACAAATGGCAAAAATAACAGAAACGCAAGCGCAAAAATAAAACGCAGCGATAACGCATGTGACGTGAGACGCCAATGGTGTAAGTGAAATGGCACGGAACCACAAGCGGAAAGGGCAACAGTAACAGTAATGTAAGCACACAGGCTGGTTTTCCCCAAAACCTGCATAGAGAAAGACAGTGAGTACAAATAATGTATGCATAATAATGGGTATCGGAGCAGAAAATGAGGACTTGGAATACTAAATAGGTTATATCTCAGGAACCGTACGACGTAGAAAAAAAATGTAAAAGTCATATGACTTATGATGTCCTAGCTAGTTTTGTACTTAGCCCCATTGGGGGGCTAAGCATTTTTCCAACGAAAAGTCCGTATCTCGCAGACCGCTTCCGAGATACGGGCCCTGAAAGGCGCGATGTATGTGTAATGTTATCCTATGGGGAAAAAGAGAAGTTCGAGCACCATAACTTTGCCTCCTGTAATATTTTTTCACCAAACCACTGAAAGGCACATCTGTGGGCTGTTGGCTGTCTTCCTCCAAATTTCAGGAAAAAGACCAAACTGTTATTTTGCAGCAGGTGCCAAAGATTCCTGTAAGCGTCCAGGCCGTAATGTTATCCTATGGGAAAACTGTCAACTTTGAGTGCTGTAACTTTGCCATCATGTAATATTTTTTCAACACAACACTGAAAGGCACATCTGTGAGATGTCGCCATGCTTCCTCCAAATTTCAGCCCAAAACTCCCAACTGTTCTTTTTCAGCGCAGTGCCAAAGAATTGCTGTCATTTTCCCACAGACTAGAAAACTACTGTAGCAATTTGCGAAAGCTTTCACAAAAATTTGCGACACTTTCGTCAGCACGAAAGTACTTTGTGAAAGTACTTTTTCCAGAAATTTGAAAAAAATATTTCTGGGGTGTTTTACCCCAAAATAAAGACATGGCTAGTATCCTCAGGGTCCGACTAGGTGAATACAAAAAGAATTAGGTTGCTAGAGGGTCCCAAATTTAAATGCCAAACATTTTTCTGATCACTAACTGAAAACAAAATGGCGGATTTGCGAAAGTAACAGGGCCATTTGCTAAAGTAAAAATGCATTTGCGACACTGTTGAACTTTTTGTTAACGTTTCTCATTGACTTATAATGGAAAATTGTTTTTTGAATAACTTTTGAACCGTTTAATATTTTCACCAAATCTTCAAAAGGCACATTGGGTACCCTGGCCACACATTCCCTGAAGATTTCGGGCCGGTCGCGCAAACCGTACGACCTGTAGGCACGACCATAGAATTCCAGAAAAAGCGTAAACATGCATGCAGATCACGCTTAATAACCCCGCAGCCGTATATCTGACCAGAACAAAACTTGGCAGATCCCAAGGCCTATGGTTCTTGATCGTGTATTCCAAATTTCAGGCAAATCGTCAAACGGTTGCAAAGTTATTAAGGTGCAAAATTTTGAGGTTTAACATAGAAATGGCTCCTCTACCATAATATATATATATTTAGAAAATGGGCTTTTTATTTCCTGGCATCTGATTGGTTAGCACCCTTGCCAAGGGGGTACATTAACTTTCAATAGATGCCCAGGAAACAAAAAGTACCAGTCTACAGTGCCCCTGCACCCAGTAGTATTGTGCCCACCCTGCTACAAAATTGGCTGCAACAACTAATTTAAAATGTAAAACGCCGCCATTTTTTTCCCCTTCACTTAGCGAGAGGCTGAACCACCATCACTTCTCCCAATACACCCTTCCTGACAGAAACAACTTCCTGCTACCTACAGTAATCAATTTAACATTTTGTTACGTAAATAAACCCCGATACTGTGTCTACTTACATTCCCACAACTGGCAGCACTCTCGCTCATTCCTACAGCTCTCTACATTGTGGCTCCTCCTGCTCCGCTTGCCCACTCGCCGACTCGTAAAATACACGCGCACCCTCGCAATCCCGCCAGTTGAAACAGATGTTCCCGCTCCACAAACCACCGAGGACGAAGAATGTTTTAAAAAAATATAAAACAACTGGCTCCCGAGTACAGCAGCTTACTATCCCACACCGTGTCACCATAGTAACCTCTGACCTACCACACGCAACCTCTGACCTCCCTAAAAAACTGTCACAGAAAACAGTTTCAGGCAACTGGGGAGTGGCACAAATGAAGAAATAAAACTAAGCCGTGAACCCGATCGGCTCAGGCAACTGGTGGCAGTCGGGCACGAATCAAAAAACAAAAACGAAGCCATCAGCCTGACTGGCTTCATGCAACTGTCACTGAATTGACTGCGCTCTCCATAACTGCCACACTCCCGATCTCAACAGCAAAAGCTACTTCCCGAAGTTGATAGTTAAAGAAACAAATACCGGGAGAGACACACACACTATCTTTATTTTATTTATTTGTGATTTATTTCCATGCAGTACAAGAAGGATGTGTCTACTGTAATGTACAGTGCAGTGTCCATATGTACCATGTAAAATGAAGGCGTAGGAACTATTTTATTATAAAAGTTATTTTAAACTAATTTTTAGTTAATTTTTTTAAATTAAACTTACATTCTTTAACAGTGCCCATTTTCTAAACGCAATAATACCCTCGAGGGTGGGCGGTATGGGCAATACTGGACCTTCCAGCATAGGCCCTCCGCCGCGCGCCGGGCCTCATTACGCCCCTGGGCGGTCCGTATTGCCCAATACTGCCCACCCTCTTGGGTATTATTGTTAAATATATATATATATATATATATATATATATATATATATGTGTGTGTATATAGTTTTGTTATGCCTGTTGCAATACATTATTTCTGGTAACCCATTTGTGTCCATGTCTGCTTTTCAGCTGGCGTGTGGAGCCATGCTGCAGTGGTGTGCATGGCCGCTGTGTGGTGCATCTGGGGTGTACGGGGGTTGTACCTTGTGGTGTTCCACCATGGGTTGGGTGGGGTGGCTGTGGCCTGTCCTTTCAGGTCATGCGGTGTGTGTGCCTTGTGTGCTATCTGCCTGTGTGTTGCTGGCTGTTGTCCGGGTGGCATGTCCCCAGCCTCCCTGTAGGGGTTGCCAGGGATTGTGCATCAGGGGCCATTGTTGCCACCCTACCACTGTGCCCCACTGAGGTGCACATGGACAGAGGCCCACCTCCTCCTCATGCTCACTGGGCAGTGTGGCCATGTGTACCTACTGTGCCTCTCCCCTGGAGCACTCTGCACCCTGGTGGTTGATATTCCTGTCCCTGTGGCATGCCACCTGCTGTGCCTATTGACTTTCCATGTGTGTCCTGGTGCATGCTCCTCTGCACCTTGCACATCAGTGGCTGCTGCTATTATGCAACTTGGTTTGCTCCCCTTCGCATCTCTGGTTGTGCTATGGCACTTCAAGACATGCTCCCTGGTGCATCCCTTGTTGCCCTGTGGTGCATCCATGTGATATTCAGCAGTGTTGCACTGGTGTATCCTGTCATGTGCAACCTTTGAATATCGCACCCGATGCACCATGGTGCACTGTTTTTGCACTGCGCCCGTCTTGCACCTGCCTCTGGCGCATTTCTGAATATCCCACCCCATGTCTCCCTTTACAAGACAGGATATGGGGAAAGCAATTTTATTACCTAACTGTGTCAACCATTTTGCACTTAAAAACAGTCCTTGATCAGATACAGTATTGTAGTTCTGGTGTTTCAGTGACTGATAAATGGTGATGCTGACTGATGTCAGCCACAGAGCAGTGAATACACAGCAGGGCCCCTACAAGTACAGGATGAGCAAGGGGGGCTACTTTCAGCAAACTCATCTTACTAGTAACTTTAGATGCTATGCAGTCATATGACAAGAAATCATATTAGGTCTCTTTATGCACTGATGCCTTTGAGCTTGATGTGTCTTTTAAAAACAAACTCTGGCCAGTGTTGATAGGGCTGAACCCTAAGAATTTGTGGTAAAAACTTTAAAATTACCTAAATTACAAGCTTGTGTTAGTCAAATGTAACAGCCTCACAAATGTGTTGTTTTTGTAATATTTGTACACCAAATTTTCAAAATAGCCTTGTTAAGACCCTGTCTCACGAGGAAAAGCAGAGCAAATGTTTAACTCCTGCCTGAAGGGTGATTTCATTCAAGGACTGAAATCAAGTTTCAGGATGTAAGAACACATTTTGGGCAGGAGCAGAAAAATGACAGTGGTCATGTTCATGAGGTGCTGTAAAGAAATGGCTATATTGAAAATTTGGGGTAAAAATATTAAATATTACCAAACTTATGAGCCTGTGTTTGCAAAATCCAACATAGCCTCATAACTTTCTTTACAAATATTTTTACACCAGATTGAGAACATAGCCTTATTATGACCCCACCTCAACAACAATGGGAGAGAAAAATTTCAACTCCTGTCCAAAAGTTGATTTCATGCAGGGACCACGAAATCAGCTTTTGGGATGTAAAAAAAAATATATATATATTTTGGTCAGGATTTGAAAAATGACAGCTGTCACATTCATGAATGCTGTAAAGATATGGCTATGTTGTAAATTCAGGTTAAAAATATTGAAAATTACCAAAGTTATGAGCCTGTATTCGCAAAATTCAATGTAGGCTCATAACTTTGATGTTGTTTAATATTTTTACACCAAATTTTTAAAATAGCCTTCTTACGAGCCCACCTCATGAACAAAGGCAGTGAAAATTTTCAACTCCTGCCCAAAAGGTGATTTTACACGGAGACCACAAAATCATCTTTCAGGACAGATCTGTCTAATGACAGTGCCACTGTTCACGATGAAGTATCCCAAAGAAGGCATGTAGAAAATTTGGGCCAAAAATATGTAAACATGGCTAAGTTATGCCACTAAGTTCAAAACATTATTTAACTACATTGAACCGTATACCTGTTTCTTCAGTTCACAGTCCAGTTTTGAAGAGTAAAGACGTGTCTGCTGTCCAGAAAGGATTACGGCGTTGGACCACTGATTGGTAAGTAAGGGCTTGGAGGGGGTACAGTGTGGTGAGTGCTGAGTGGCAGAATCAGGTGGAGGGATGCTAACATTGCAAAAGACATCGATGGATGGTTTTTATTTTCACAGGGTAAAAAAAAAGGACTTAGGAATCGCCATTGTGACTCTGGAGGATTGGACACCCCAGTGTCATTGTTATGTTTTTTTGGGGGTGAGGGTGGGTGCTGAGATGGAGGGTTGGGTGGGGCGATAAAAAAATATATATTAAAAAATGTAATGGCATGGAACATGATTGCTGCACTGAGGGATTCGGCACCCCCAGTGTCATTGTTATGTTTCTGGGGGGTGGTGGGTGCTGAGAGGGAGGGTTTTGTGGGGGGATATGCATAATTTCTTTTTAAAAAGAAATAGGAAGTCACAGCAGAATACAACACACTCTGCTGTGACCAAGAGGGCCACTGTATTACACTGCACATGCGCTAGTAGTCACACATATGCAGTAGAGTGCGGCAGCCATCTTGGGATATGGTGGGGTGTGCCGTGTTCTGCCATGACCGCCATTTGTTGTTTTTCTTCAATTAGAGATATCTCCAAACCTGAACCTTCCTCTCAGCACTCATCATCCCCCACATCCCCCAAAACATAAGAGTGACACTGGGGTTGCCCAGTCCCCCAGTGTCCCAATTAGGACTGCCGATTTTTTTTTTCAAGTAAAAAATACTGCAGTGCAAGCAGAGTGCTCCATGGATGCAGAGGCGACTGTGGTGCAACTCCAACATGCTGTTTGGTCACAAAGAATAAAAGGAGTGCAGAGTCCTTTTTTGAAAGCACAAGTCTGCAGGGCTCCGCCTACTGCAACCCTAAAAAAGTAGCTGAAAAAGCCAAGTTCAAATGAATTTCTTTTTTTATAACTTTATTTTTATTTCTCAGCATACAAAGCATACTACAGCTCTTTCGAGCCTAACTTAAGTTACAGGTGATATATCATTTCACAATTAGAGTCATTTTCAATACATTATGTTTGGCTGACAGATATGAAAACTTTTACTTTTCATTTCTTGTCCCTTAGGGATGTACAGTAGGATCAGACGTGAACCATTCCTGGTTGCAGAAGGACCAGGGAGCAGAACAGCATTGCCCACCGTGTAACAACTTCCATTCAACAGAGGGGCCCACCCCTTCCAAATCATGTCAACCCTTCTAGACTTTATTAACAGGTTTACTTAACATAACAACAATAAGTAATAAACAACTTTTTATTAACTTGATGTGCGTAATCTGTGTCTTCTATCTTCATGGAAAATCTGATGTAATTTTATGCTGAATCCAGGGTAGAGTTCTCAGACTGCCTTCCCTCCACCAGGGCTCCAACTGGACCAGAAGTTCTGGCAATTCAGTGTGACCAGATGGATATACATTTCTGTAGGCTCAAATGGATAGAGGCTGTAATCCTATCGATTCTCTCTGCTTCCTCCATTTTCTGATGCCATAAAGCAAGCATTGGGAGTTCCAAGGAGAGCCACTGCATAGTGATACATTTCAGGGCTACTAATCTTAAGATGTAAAAAAGCCTGTGCCTCCCCTTGGCATTCACTAAGGGTGTATCAATTCCTAATATCAATGCCTGAAAGGAGCATGGGTATGGGACGTTCAAGATGGCTTGGATCTCTGTGAGTATTTGTTGCCAAAAAGGTCTTAACTTGGGACAGACCCAGAAGATATGCCAGTGGGAGCCCTGTGCAGCACAGTTCCTTCAGCACTGGTCAGTGTTCGGGGCAGCAAAGTATTTGGTCTGGGTGGGAGTCAAAAAATACCTACTGGTTAATTGCCAATTAAATTCCCTCCAATTAGGGGATGATGTAACTGCCCATCCTTGTCCCAATCTCAAGGACCACGTGGATGGTAATATTTGTATATTTGCCTCTTTTTCCCATTGTAACCAGATTGTATTAGTCGGGGAAAGAACATGTTCTATCAGAAACTCATATAGTTGGGAAATAGACTTTATTTTGACTGCCAGCCGAATCCACCAAAAAAAGAGATCCTCCAGAGGTGTGCGGGGTCTCAGGACTAGTTCTTGTTGGTTATTCTGGAAAAGAAAGTTCCACACCTGGAGCTATCTAAAATGATCCTCACTCCATAGACCATATTGCTGCCTCAGCTGACCAAAGCTCATTCAAGTACCCCTGGAAAAGAAGTGGGAAAAACACACCAATCTCCTCTGTTCCCAATATCCATAACCTTTATCAATAGTTGTTGGAATAAAATCTGCGTGGTACCTGATTAATGACAATGGGCCAAGTTCATTCAGGTCACCTATTTTTTCCTTAATTTTTATTAAAGAGCCAACTGTATGTTTGGTCCATGGGTTACGTATTCTGGTCCAAAATAGGTTTGGTGAGTTTGGCCATTGGCATGCCTGTCAACTACTCTTTTTCTATCACATACCACCCTGTCTCCTCCTTCTGCTTCAACCAGGAAAGGATTCAGGGACCCTGGGCTGCTAAATAGTAGTTTCTAAAGTCTGGAAGACAGAAGTCTCCTGCCTCCCTGGGTGCCGACAGTATTTTGAGAGAAAGTCTAGGTCTGCTCCTTCCCCAAACAAACTTCCTAGCGGAAGTATTAAGTTCCTTCCAAAAATCCTCAGGGAGTATAACTGGAAGAGTTTGGAATAAAAACAGGAACCGGGGTAGAACATTCATTTTGACCACCTGAACTCTTCCACTTGTTGATAGGGGGAGAATTTTCCATTTTCCATGTCTTGTTTTATGGTGTGAAATAATTTTTTATAATTATTTTCATATAGTAAAGTGGTATCAACTAAAATTTTGGCTCCCAGATACCAAATTGTGTTCTTTTTTGCCCATGTGAATGGAAAATTATCTTTGAAACCTGGGGGGGTACCACTCAAAAGGAGGGCTTCCGAATTCCTTTCATTGATTTTGTAGCCCACCAGATTTTGGTATTCAGCCAATACCACCAAAGGAAGGGGGGAGATCCAGAGGGCTCGAACAGGAAAAGCAATGCATCATCTGTGTAAAGTGTAATTTTATGTGCAACTCCGCCTGCCTCCACTCCTTTAATTAGGTCATTCTCCCTGATTGTAGCTGCTAGAGGTTCCAGGGACAAGGCAAAAAGAAGAGGGAAAAGGGGGCAGCCTTTCCTGGTGTCTCTGCTTAAACCAAATCTATCTGATAAGCAGCCATTGACCCTTATAACTGCCTCCTGCTTTACATAAAGAGCTTTAACATCTCCAATAAACTTGTCCACAACCCAAATTTAGCTAAAGTGTGTTGCAAAAAATACCAGTCAACCTGGTCAAGGGCCTTTTCTGCATCAACCCCATGGCAATTTGGAATATTTTTTTTGTTTTCTGGGATGAGATAATATTTAAAAATCTCCTAATTTTGTCTTTAATAAGTCTGTCTTTGATAAAACCTGTTTGATTGCGATGTATCACTGTTCCAATAATTTGCTGGAGCCTAATCACCAAAATCCGAGTGAATAACTTAAGATCTGTGTTCAACAAGGATATTGGTCTGTAGGAGCCACAGACCAATGGATTTTTACCTGGTTTGGGCAGTACTGTTATTTGGGCATGGCTCCAAGATGGGGGAGCTGACTCACTCTCCAGCAGCACTAAATTAATGGCATTCTGCAGGGACTGCATAAGGTCGGGCAGACAGCTCTTGTAGAATTCTGATGGAAACCCATCAAGGCATGGTGCTTTTTGATTTTTTTAGGCTTTTTACCTTTTGTTTTAGCTCATCTTGAAAGACTGGTGCTCCCAGGGCCTCTGCCTCCCCTGCACTGACTGAAGGTAATTTAAGCATCCTGAGATACTTTTCCACATTCTGGGCATGCTAGGGAGCTCTCTCGGAAGTATAAAGTGTCTTACAGTAGGTTGCAAATGTCTGGGTGATCTTCTTTGGTTTAATTAATGGTCGGGTATTAAGGTGAACTCTAAGCCTGAGGATTGTCCTATTAACTACCTCCCTTCTGAGCTGAGCTGCCAGTACAGTGCCCACCCCATTTCCATGCTCATAATATTGTTGCTTACCGTGACGTAGGTGGCCCTCTATTGTTAGGTTCAGTAGGTGGTCGAGCTGTCTCCATGTCTCCCTTAGTCTGGTCTCAGTCTCCTGATATGGGTTTAATTTATGTTTGGCCTCTAAAATCTCTAGCTGTTGTTCAAGCTGTACTTGCCACTGTATGGACTGTTCCTTATGGTATGAAACATAAGATATGATCTTGCCTCTCAAGTATGCTTTTAGCGCATCCCATAGTATGGATGGGGAGGCGGAGCCCAGCTTATTTAATTTAAGGAATAGCTTCGACTCTCTGGTTATCAGCTCTATAAAATTGTCTCTATTTACTAGGCTAACATTCAGCCTCCATGATGACTCCTTTGTTAGAGGGTCAAAGCTGATGCCCATGCTGACAGGTGCATGATCTGAAATCATCGAGATTTCAATTTTGGTGCCATCCACTGCATGGCCTCACTCAGTAGACAGCAGGAAGAAGTCCAATCTAGAATACAATTGGTGTCTAGGTGAAAAGAAATTGTAATCTCAGGCCCCAGTATTCTGGTGTTGCCAGATATGTAATAGATCAAATTCTTTAATAATTTTTCTCAATTTTGTAGTAGATTTGGACACCGCCCCACTGCCCACTCCTCTCGATCTATCCCAATCTGGGTTAACCACCGTATTGAAATCTCCTCCTATAAAGTTTATCCCTGTAGATTTGAGTCCCCCCCCACCCAGTCAGAGTTCTCAGGAAGAAATCATGACACCTTAGATCATTGTTTGGGACATATACTGTATATTAATAATGTTTAACTTTTTATCCCCGAGTTCCCCACTCACTCTCACAAATCTGCCCTCGGGGTCTGTCTGTACCTCCTGGACTTGTAATGAACTATTTTTCCACAGGAGAATAGCCACTCCTCTTTTTCTGGTATGGCCTTCATAATGTGAAGCATAAATGTTTCCAATCCAAGATTGCTTCAGTTTTTTGTGGTCCACTTCCCCCAGGTGAGTTTCCTGTAAATATACCACGTCTGTTCGTAGCCTATTCAGCTTCTGCAAAAATCTGGTTCTTTTTACTGGACTATGAATTCCTAGAACACTATATGTAATTATTTTCAATCCCCCCATGATAAATAACTTGAATTCATGGAGGCCCCTAAGAGCCCATTTAAGGGACTGCGGACATCACTTCCAAAAATTTCAATAGAAAAATAGTAACTTTGATTGCTAACACAAACATACAGTGAAAACATCTCACTTTATAACTGGTATTGAACCTGAAGTTGAGAATATAATTCTTTTTAATAACTATTTTAGGTTTTAGAGGGTGTATTATTCACCTCTTAGTCAGCCTCAACGTTAAAAAAACCCTCTGTCTCTTCCCCACCTCAGCCCTCCATGAGAGGACCTGTAGTGAGGGAGGGAATGATGGAAACAAACAGTGTTTTACCTTCTTCTGGCTAGCGTGTGCACAGTAGAGTGAGAGGGTAGTCACGTGGGTATGCTGTGATGGCTTTCTGGTGTTCAATACCGCCAGCTCTCAGACCCCAACCCTCTCGGTAAACATTAGATGTAATTTTTGTTATCAGCCCCAGGGGTTTAGGAGAGCAATAAACAAGAGGAATCCTTCCCAAAGGATTCCTGTGTTTGGATAGATGTGAGAACCCCTCTGAAGTCAAGCTCTTACTTCCCCCCAGTGGCTTAAGCAATACAGTAATCCAATTTTTGATCCCTTAACAATACTTTACCCACTGATCATGTCCCCTTTCTAAAGCGATTGCCCAGCATAGATGTGCCCCATAATAGGTCCATCAATGGTTAGTATTCTGATCCTCCATGTCTGCACTGTTTGACTGATCCACCACATTGTGCATAGGAGGTGTGCCGCTGCTCTGGCCCCTGGCCTCCCGCACCTCTTGCCAAAGATCTCTGGTCTTGTTCCTTGAGCCCCTTCTAGTATTGTTGGGCCAACACCATTCTGTGGACTGCAATTCCTTTGCTGGAAATCCTGGCCGAGATAATCGAGGAAGATGTCTAGGCTGGTAAGGAAGTCCTTAGCGTCACTAAGCTCCTTAAAACGCTTTGTACCCTCTGAAGTGATCACCCTAAGGTGTGCTGGATATTCAAGAAAGGCTTTCAGGCCCTTCTCCTTTAGTTTTCTTTGAACAGCCAATACCTTCTTTCTATGTTGCACTGTAACCGGGGTGCAATCATGTTCTAGAAAAAGGCGATGGTCCCCAAAAAAAGACTTCTTTCTTTCCCCATGCTGTGTGGAGAACTTGTTCCTTCACTCTGTAGTCCATAAAGGCCATTACTATGAAATGTGGCCTGGCAGAGGAAACCTTCAGGGGTGCCACTAAAGATCGATGAGCCCAGATTAGATTTCATTATATGTCCTGAGGCAGTGGGAGAATCTCTTTAAGTAGGCCTTCCACAAACAGAGTCCTGTTACCGGTTTCGGTTTTCTCCGGTAACCCATGAAGTCTGATATTGCACCACCTGCTATGATTCTCTAAATCCTTGATCTTCTCATATAATTCAATCTCCCGGTGATATAAATTGAGGAGAGCCATGTTGTGCTTGTCCAGGGTAGTTAAGTTGTCCACCGCTGCCTCCTCTAATTTTACTGTACGGTTCTCAAGCACTTTAATGTTCCGGGTGTTATCTGCCACAAGAGATTCCATTTTGGACAACGTATCCCCAATTTTTTGTAGTTGGCCCACAAGTTGCTTTGACATGATGGTAAAGTCTCCCTCAGGGTCGTTATCCACTTGAGTTGTCTGGGTAAGCTCCGTATTGGCGCTCAGCCCTGCCGCCATTACACTCGAGGTGGAGGGGTGCTGCCAACTCAACGTTGCTTGTCTGCTGCCTTTTTGTGAAGAATTCACTGCTGATTTCTTTTGTTTATGCCTGGTGGACATGTTGGCTATACAGCGATCCTCTTCTGTAGGTCTGGTAAGTGATTTCAGTCGATAGATGGAGTTTGATTCGGGAGGGTGGATGGAGCTGGTTTCTTAAGCCGCCATTTCCCAGGTGATGTCACCGGAAGTCCCCAGGTGTGAAATCTTTAATACCACTGGCAAAGTTAGTGTGGAGTTGAAAACTTTTGTGTAGCTTAAAGTATTATAGTATTTCAGAACATGTAGGTACCTGCCGAGTAAAGATGTGTGAAGTTGATAAACTTCACTCCACAAAATAATTTGAGAAGTCTGCCATATTCACAAAGTGTAAAATGCTGAATTCATGATGTTTTTGGCAGGCAAACAGTCCTTTTTCAGGTGAAGTACAGGCTAAGTTAAGCCAAAGTTGCAACTTTTCCATAACTTGGCCTTAACTATGCCTAACTTTGCCTCAGAAAGTGTCATTCCCCGAGGAAACCTTATTGCGAACATGGAAAAGTGGCAAAGTGGGCAATTCAAAGTTATTCATGATGGTGAATTTCACAATTTTGCTGGAACTTGCCTAGATGAAGTAAAACTTTGCGACATCTCTACTGGCGAGGTAACTCTATATGAGCATATCAGTTACTTTACAGTGTGCGCACCACTTTAAGATTTTACCCATGCAGCCCCAAATATTGGAGAGCAGGTTTTCACTATCTCAGTCAACCAAAATTCTGCTGGCTGTCTAGGCTTCCATGGCTACAGCAGATGGAGGTCAGTAGAGAATAAAAGAATGCTAAGGAGACAGGAACATAAGGAGTCCTCTTTATTAGCCACAAAACAACAGAAAACTGATGACACAAGAGGAAAACATATGTTGAAATTCCATGGATCCAGTTAAAGTTTCTATTGCACCTCCTCTACCTCAGTGGCCCTTAACCTACACTGCATAGAACCATCTAGTACTGTGCATTAGAGCGGTACAGTGTCTATCTCTTCATTTTCTCCACCAGGGTTCACCTTGAACCACTCCTCTGGGTGATTGTGGAAGTCTCTTGCCAGTTGTTAGCCCTCAAGATCCTGTTAAAACTGTAAGCTGTAGGGCCTAATTGAGCCCTCAAAGCCTCTTCACATCATCTCCAGAAATTGAGGGTAATGAGTACTACCCATTGGTGGTCAGGACTTCACATTGAATTGTTCAACTTTGTCAGTTGGTGAAAATAAATGCCAGATACCACTATAGAAGACAGCTGGGTATTTCAAGTTATATTTTACTCTCAGGTTGGTGAGTTATTGAGGGGGGGCATGGTTCAGCTTCAGACAGGAACAGATGCTCATCACTACAGCTCCCAAGAGAAATTCAGCATTTCATCAATAAATCCACTTTTAAGAAAATATTTTCTTGGAATTACTTAGCCTGTTCAGAAAATTGAACAACGTAGCATAAAATGGAGAAATATTGTGGCGCTGCCCCACCTAGGGGCTTTTTCACATCCCAAACAACAAATGAAGGGGTGAGGCCTGCTCAACATAAGGCAGCATCGGCCTTGGTTGTGGCTCCTAGCCGTGAAGTGATCTCCTCAGCATTCATTCCACCTAGAATCAACTGGTCAAAATGGTAAAGGATATGGACTGCAAGTTAGATTCCCTAATCACCTAGGGTAGCTACACTCAAGACTTGCATGGATACCATCAAACTGATGGTTCAACGTGCAGAAACAACATCACTGAAGTCTCAGGATACAACAGTGACTCTAGTTAAAGAAAACAGTCAGCTAAAGCAATGCCTAGAAACACGGAAAATGAGGCTCGAGGGATTTAACCTCTGAGTCATGAACCTCCCAGAAACAGCCAAAGGAGACAATAGGCTGGGGTTTGCTCAGAAGCTGCTGCCTAACAACCTTCTTGATTGAGAAGGCATATAGACTTACTCCCAAAAGGGCTTCAGTGGACACTTTGGCTCCACAGACATTTATTATCATACACAGGAGCTGTAAATTGGGACAGAGCTTTATTGCTGGCCAGGAAGAAGCAGACCTGCAGTATGGTGATGCAGAGATCTGTATTTCGTGACCTCTCCTATAGCACCCATCTGAGGAAAAGCCTTTGACCAGACTCCTAGCACCTTGCGCCCCTCAAGATTCAGCATCAACTGCTTCTGCCTGCTTGACTCTGGGTGCAGTGAAACAGATATGTATACTTATTTAATGATCTGAAGGAAGCAAGTAAACTGGCACAGAAAATGGAAGCTGAACTCAATTCTGCAGCAGATATGGACTTGTCTGCATCTACAGAAACCTGAAAATGATGATTTATTTTCATGCTCAGGTGACATTTATTTCTGTTGACAGCCCTGCACTATATAGAACTAATGACTGACTCTGACCATTAGGTTTGAACAGTCAGAAGTGTTTGTTTTAATGGGAGAGGCAGGTTGGAGAGGGCCAGTAGGTTTGGGAGAGCAAGTTCTGTGGTGGAGCTTGAACTCACTAAACTGTTTACTGTATACTGTATATGCCCAGAGACATTAGGTTGAATACTATGATGAGCAAGTATTATTGAGCAGGTCAATATAAGCGACTCAATAATACTGCCCATAGAATCGCGATGGGTGCAAAATGTCGACGATAGGTTAGAGTGGAGTGTAGCTGTGAGCTGCACTCACTAGAAGGCTATAACAGCACATTTTGGCTGAGTTCTGCCAAGCTGGCCATTTGGTATAGTAGCTAGAGCCACCACCTACAGAGTTAGTGAACCTGAGTTCGGGTCCTACAGTAGAATTAGTAATTATTTTTTTAAGTCCGCTCACCCCGAGTTGGTTATATTATTTTGGGGCTGTGGTAGGTTTGCTCCTGGCAAATGGGGTGGGGAGGCATAGTCCCCCACAAAAGGAAGTGTTGTGATTGCTGTTCTGAAACAGCTGAGGATCGTCGCTATTTGTGGCAGTCGTTCTTTATTGCAGTTGCCCTTTAGCTTTGGGTGATTTTTAGGTCGTAATTTGTGGCCACGTGTTTAGGGACTCACCTTTATCACATAAAATCCTATACCATCCTATGAATCTAAAATGGTACTTTTCTTCCAGCTATGAGACTTCCTCTTGGACTATGGACTGTTTGTTATTGCGCATGTGTCAGGAAGCCTCTCCATTGCTGTTTCCACCCGCCATTCTCCACTGCTTACTCAATCTAATTGAGGTGACTTTCCATTTGAATTTTGGACTCATGCTTTTAAACACCGGTATTGAAGGAATTATTACCATGCACCATGGATACTAGATCAGCTTCTTTATTTATTGCCAACTGTGATCATTTGTTCAATTCACTGCTGAATGGGTTTATAAGTAATGATAAAGGTCTTAGAGTTAGAAACTTGTACTTTATCACAATAAATCAGTCTCTCTCTCTTGGGTACAACCTGCAAGATCAGGATTGTTACAGCACTGCATGAGGGAACTGGGAGCATTTACACTGACAGGTAAAGGGAATCTGAACAGTCATCCTTTGTTTATTTCCTATACAGTTCCTTTAAAGTGTGTTATAGTTTATGCCAAATGGTCGGTGCACTTTTAAACTTATACTTCCCCCTATGTGTCTGCTGATGGGAAGATGCCACATATATCCTTCTTAAGTGCTGTATTTGACTTATATATACTGTGGTATGCCTCCATGTTTACATAAGTTGTGAGTATTATTTTGCTTACAAAATGATACATAAAAGTTACAAAAAGAGTTGGTAAGTTCTTTCTTAACCCCACTGTATTCTCAGCATTTGTTTGCAAGCATGGACAGGAAGTCACAAATACATGGATCATATGCCATTTCAAAACAGATGCTTTTTATGTTTGCTTGCGTGCATGCACAAGAAACCTTATGTGGCAGCTTAGGAGAAGCGGATTATGGAGCCGCGGCACTGTGGCAGCAACGAAGTCATTGTATTTGGGGCTTGGCACTGGCGCCAAGGAGAAACAGTGTGCTAATGACACTGGCTTCCAAAGTGCCACCAACTTGTAAGGTTTTGCCACAGCAATCAGGGCCACCTTGTCATTGCAGCATCAGGCATTCTGCTGCAATGAGGAGTAACTATTGCAGGCTGCATTACTGTAATTATATGTTTGTGAACACAGTGGCAAGCCACCGACATGTTTACAAACAATATTACCAGCCCCCAGTGCTGAGGGTGCCCAATCCCTGTCAGCATCATGCACCCCAAAACATCTTTGTTTGCTGAAAGGGGCCCCAATCCCTGTTGGCTTCAGTCCCTCCTTCCCAGTTTAATTTTCCAATGGGAGCCACTCCCATTGGCATTATGTCCCTGCCAAAAAAACTTTGTTTTGTTCTGAGGGTGCCCAACCCTTGACTTATGCCCTCACTGATATGTGCCAACAGGATGCCCAATCCCCTTTGGCTACTGCCCTCCAAAGAAAAACACTAGTGTGGCATGCTGGGAGCCCACCCCATTGTGCCAATTGTCCTTGGTAAAAAAGAAAACGTCCCACAATTTTGTGTTTTTTTTGTTTACCTTGTAAAACAGAAAACAGTCCCTTGTCGAGTCCGGTGGCCCCTCCCCAATCTGCACCCACCCTCTGCACACCCCACCTCCCCACACCTCCCTCACCCCATACTTACCTCTGGGGCGCGGCGCAATGATCTTTGGTGGACTGGGAGCATGTCTCCACTCTTCAAAGCCAACCGTGAACTGAAGAAATGCCGGTAAGCTGTATAATGGCATAAACAAGGTTTTTTCAGCTTTGGTGCATATCTCAGGCATTTTTTGGAATTTTGGCACCACATTTTCAACATGGGGTCATTAGGACCCCTACTCATGAATTCAGCCATTGTCATCACATTATTCAGTCCTGAAAGGTGATTTTGCAGTCACTGCTTGGATTCACCTTTCAGGACTGATTAATGAAACGACAGTGCTAGTGTTCATGAGGTGGGCTTTCAAAAAGCCTATGTTGCAAATCTGGAGGAAAAAATCCCAAACATGACAGTTTTATGAGCGTGTGTTGTGCAGTTGCTATGCATGCTCGTAACTTCACAAATTTGCAATATTTTCACTCCAGATTTTCAACATTGCCATTTTTCTGCACCTCCTTATGAACAGTACAGTTGTCATTTTTCACATCCTGGCTGAAATGTGTCTTCACACTTCCAGCACAGAATAGCGCGGTCACTGTGGGAAATCAGTGTTTGGGACACATTAAGAAAATTACAGTGACACTGATCATGAGCAGATGTCCTAAAATGCCTATGTTGAAAATTTTGTGACGAAAGACCATAACATGAGTGTGTTACGAGCGTGTGTTGTGCAGTTTCCATGCACACTTGTAACTTCTCGAATTTGCAATATTTTCACTCCAGATTTTCAACATTGACATTTTTCTGCACCTCCTTATGAACAGTATAACTGTCATTTTTCACATCCTGGCTGAAATGTGTTTTTGCACTTCTGGTGCAGAATAGCGCGGTCACTGTGGGAAATCAGTGTTCAGGACACATTAAGAAAATCTCAGTGACACTGTTCATGAGCAGAGGTCCTAAAATGCTTATGTTGAAAATTTGGTGACAAAGCCCATAAAATGACTATGTTATGCATATGCTTTGCACAGTTTCTACGTATGTTCAGAAGTGTGAGCATTTTTTATATTCTTACTACAGATTTTCAACATTGCCATCTCTTCACACCTCCCTATAGATGGTACAGCTGTCATTCTTCACTTCCTGCATGATCTGTGTTTTTGTACATGTGACTCAGAATGGCACAGTCGCTGTTGAAACTCAAAGTTTGGGACACATTGACAAAATCACACTGCCACTCTTCATGAGAAAAGGTCCCAAATGCTTTCATGAGGTGGGGTCACAAAAAGGCCATGTTGAATAGTTGTAGTGCAAATACCAACAATGCATGGGGCATTAGGTTTTCTAACCATAATGTCCCACCCTGCACAGACTGACAGGCATCGTGGTGTGCCTTTGGATTTCTGACTGAACTGCTCATGCCATCCCACTGCTACCCACAGCTAGTGGCAGGCATTGAGGTGTACCTTGGATTCTTTGGCCCCAGAGTTCACCCCATTCTTCTATGCTGCACCCATTTCAGCATACGTCCTTATGGAATGGGGTGACTATAAAGCCAAACACCCCAAGGCACACCTCAACACATGTCGATGTCTGCAGAATAGGGTGAGGTGACATAGCATGAACGTCATCGGTGATGATCCAAACACTTACCCCAATGCCTGTCTATCTCTACAGGATGGAGGTGGTGTTGGCGTGAAGTTCAATACTTCACTGCCATTCCTATTCTGCATTTGTCTAACTCCTGCATTTCCAATGCTAATACCAGTAAGCAAACATTTGGCATTGACAAATGCTTGTCTTGCATATGAAAGCAATGTTTTTTCTATCACACTCTAGCACAGGAAAAGTGGCAGCATAGGTCTACCATAGTTGACGCAAACAGCAGAGAATGAGGCACCATGGCTCAATGGGCCCACTCTGAGTCCAAAGAGAATCCCAATAATTATCCAGGGTTTTTCACAGAGGAGATTGTAAAAAATATATCATTTTCTGTACCTTCTGGGAGCCCACAATACTCAGATTATTGCAACAAATTTGACTTTTGAAGTCATTAACTTTGGCACGCGGTCTTAAAATCAGCCTTCCTATTCCTTATTGAGGTCATCTCTGTAATCCATTCTACTTTCTAGGTGACCACATACCTGCCCATATCATTTGCATGGTATGAAACTGAGTACACATGCCCCTAAAGACATGAAACAGAACATTTTACAGACAGCTATTCTTACAATATAATTTGCAGCATTGCTTTTCATTCTTTCCTGTCCTTGAAGCCAGGTGAGGGTGTAGCAGACACCATTTTGTAACAAAAGGGTTAGAAAGAGTCTGACTAAAACATGGTTCTGCTACAGTATACAAAATATTGACATACAGCAAGAAATATTTAACCTAGAATGTTTTGTTGAGATATACAATGTGGTAAAGTTGATAAAAAAAATAACTTTGTTATGGTCTAACCTTACAGATAATGCTGGATAAAGAATAGGTTTAATAGTGCATTCAGATTATGTTGCCATTTTGGTCAGAGGCTCACTAATTCCTCAATAAGCTGGCTGTTTTTTATCAGTTTTGAGGCTATCAATGATATTTCAACCGTAATGGGAAAAGTGCAATAACATTTTAACATTAATCTAATTATCTTCTATATAGATACTCATTCACAGAAGCACCATGGCTGTTTATACGAGTTATTCCATTGCATACTATATATTGAATAATGTATGGGTAACCATATACAACAAAACAGTGTTTCCACTAAGGTTTTGAGAAGATATTCTATTAGAGCTGTGCGGAATGTTCAAACTCCTATGGAACAGAATTCTACAGAATTTCAGAAAATTCTGCCAAATTCTGTCTGCAACAGAATTCCTACATTTTGCATATGAAATGGTTTTTACCAGATAATAATCCAAAGCTTATATAAAATGTGGATTGTTTTTCCACAATCTGTGAAACAGTATTCTGTGGTTTTCATGATATGCAGAATATTATCCTGCAGTTTATAGAGAATTGTTTTTCAGAATTCCACAGAATATAAAAAGAAATCCCAAAAAGCATTTTGGAAGCTGATTTGACATTCTCCATAAATTCTGCTAATGAAATTCCACATTCCGCACAACCCTACATTATATAGATCTTGAGAATGAAGCTTGAGAGGTCAATGCTGGCGTCATGTCTCCAAAATGGAACATACTGTATGCCAAGATGTGCATAGTTGCTCATGTTTTATTTTATATAGTATATTTAAGCAATAAGGAAGGACAGGGGTGTATTACTGTGGGATAATGGCGGCCTCAGGTGGACTGATGCACAAGATGAAGCCAGTATTTCCATTACCCAAGAAGTACTATTAGCCCACCATAACACACCCCTGGAGTGCCTTATCATAATTATGAATTGAGCCCTCTTTACTAAACTGGATATAGTTTTTAAATATATTTTGTTGATCTACTTTTTGCTGGGCAGTACTGCTGGGATAACCGTCTGGCTGAAGTTACTTTTCGGTCAGTCAGGAGTCAGCATTTTTTCTATCCATTTCATTTTTTTTTAACAGGAGTCAGAGAAGCATCCCTCCCCCAAGTAAAAAAAAGCTTTCCATTTCTTATGAAAAAACTCACCCCAGAACCAACTGCTTACTGTCCACCCTGTGCCTAGATTTGTACCTTTAGGAAGCACTTCATATGACATGAATGCCACTCAGCACAAAGAGTGTTATGGTCAAAATTAAATTTACTGATGTTTGCATGTTAAAGGAACCACTTTGGGCACTGAGTGGTTGGTAAACAACTGGTTGGGGGGGGGGGGGGGTTAACATTATATGACCTTTGTACCATGCTTGAGCTGTGTGGGCTGCACACAACACTTCAGAATGCAAACAACAGTATGGGATGTGCATATTGTAGAGGAATGTATGGTTCTTCATACACAGCAAGGCTGTGTCTGGTTTGAGACGTTGCCATGGCAACCAGTGACCTCAAGAGTGCAGCTAAAGAGGTCTGCTGGTAGCCATGACAACCTCCAGAAACAGATGCAGACTTGTTTGTGTATGGACAGCCATCCAGAATTTTTTATAGTGTGTTGTAATCTATACACAACAAAGAGGGGGCAAGTTGGATGGTTACAATAATAAAACAGTTTAACAATAGTTAAAAACAGTAACTAGAACATGCTAATGCTCTGTGCCTATTCATTTGAGTCAAAGTTCATGCCACTCGCAACTGCACAGTGGCTTTCAGTTACTCACAGATTCTTGTTTACATTCAGTGGCTGTGATCCAGTTACTTGGGCTGCAAGATAACAGAACAAAATACATTTAAAACACTTCACAGCACTAGCAACATCAGCCATGGCTTGAGCTTCATAGCCCCATGGGTTGGAGTCTTCTCTGTTGTGCTGCAGTAGTGACACTGCTAGTGCAGCACAACACCAGCTTGATGTAGCTACTGCAGTACTACACAGATGATAATGTATGGGAAGCAGTTAACAACCTCTGTGTATTTGCTTCAAAGAGGTTTACAGTTACCATGGTAACATTGAGAAGCAAATTCACAGAGGTTGTTAACTACTGGCCATACATTGTGTTATACAGTGTATGGGCACTAGAACAGGAACACAGTTCAAAACAGTTTAGAGTGGACTGCGGCTGGCATCGTTATCGCTAGTTTACTTTTTTTTTAACACCTCAAGTTACGAACCGCTGTTTGCGTTTGATTGCTGCAGAGTGATGAAGACGACCGCAAAGCATTGGTGCGGTAGAATGTGGAACTCAGCAGCATTCATTCTTGTTATGGCAGCGATGTGATGTGCAGACAGTGGTTAACAGCAATGTGATCTCACATCGATGCTAAAAGAACACTGGCTTTACATCAAATTCTATTAATACTAGTGTTCTACCAAACACAATAAGAAAATTCTAGGGCTGGATTTCCATCAGCAATAGCATACTACCATACACTGTAAGGATCTTAAGCAGGCTGATTATTATACAGAGTATTTACTTTTTTAAGGATTAGAATTAATTAATAGTCAGCATTTTATCTAGTACAGAACAGTTTATATACAGTCTTATCTATTTGCTGCTGTAAGAGGCAGTGTGGTTTAAGGATTAGAGCATTGGCTTGAAAACCAGAAGTCAAAAGGATCAAACCCACAAGAGCCAAATAAGCAATGTGTAACCTTGGACAGCCCATTTAAATGCCCAGTGCTTAAGTCCAACCACATGCAGAAATTAGTAGAAGCATGATCCCACTGAAAACAAGATGCTGCATCTCAACTGGATTTTCCTGGGTAAATAAATTGTAAAGCAATTATTCTGGGATTCACTATGCAAAAAACAATTGACACATCTGTAATACTTTCCACAGCAGTTATATAGATTTATAAAATGTAGAAAGAAAATCCTGTCTGGGGATTGGCTGAAGCAGGCTGGCACCCATACGTTCATTTCACTACTACCAACTATAAATGGTACCAGTGCCAACCCAACTTATTACCAATTACATCCTGGTGTCACATCACAGGTTTCCTTTCCAAATAGCAGCTATTTGTTTCCCCACTTGGCAAAACCCCATAACTGCCACTCATACTAACCTTCCATATCCCATTGTCTCTCCCACTGTTTTCCTCACTTACTAAAGCAATTTATACAGCAGTCTCTATGTTGTCTCTTCACAGAATGCCAAATAATAAACATACTCCTCCTGCACTGTGCACAGCACTGCATGCTCTCATTCTCACTCCCAACTGCTTTACGGCAAACTAAATAAAAACTGACATTGCAGCTGCCTCGGTTCAGCACTAGAAAACATTTTTTTCCACCAAAATGTACGACTGTATTGTACATGGCTGATTTACTTTTTGAAAACAAAAATGGACTGCTATAGAAAAGTTAAGAGGAGTACTGTAGCAGCAACAAGACACAACCAATCACATTCCTTTATGTGTTTATTTATTTACTTATTTAATTTATTGCATTTGGAAAACCTTCAGGCTTAACAGCCCCTTTTCAAAGCTGTCCAAGCTGCAGAGGGCAACATAAGACTACCAACAACAAAAAAATAACATGATCAAACTACATAGACAAACAGTAAATGCGTGGAGCTGTAAGGTATATCCACAATTAAGATTCAATCTATGATTAGTTACATTTATGTTTCTGGAAAACAAAAGCAGTACTCTGTGCTTTGAAAGAAATGAAAGAGGAGAGTGCAGCCATCACTGTGGGGAGTGGATTTCAAGCTTTGACAACTCTAGATACAAATGAATGCTCTTCAATGACTGTTTTCATGAAGGCATGGCAACATATTATCACCCATGGACCAGGTACCACCATTGCTGTCCATCAGGATAAAGAGGTTGCAAACACCAGGAGCAACTGGCCAGGTAGATCTCTTTTACATAAGTGAGCTGACTTGTTGGAAGATCAGAAGTGGAACAAGAGCCAATCAGAGGAAATATAAAGTGCAAATCTGCATGCATGGTTAAAGACAATACAGATTTTTTTCCAGGACAGTATTAATAGCAGCAGAGTAGATTATCAAACCATAGTCTTTGACTAAGATAATGAGGCTAGAGACCAATAGTTTGGGATAGGCAAAGTAGCAAAAATTTGCAAATTCCACTGAATACATTTAGCTGCAGATATGTAGCTGCAGAGTACAATCTCAGGGTGAAACAGTAAGATATCAGGATTTTGTATTGTGTGTAGACCTTACAGAAAGACGAGAACCCAAATAAGATGCATTGCTCCAGATATGGATGATCTCAGGCTCAGGCCTGGCTGACTATATAGGCAGATCTCAGATAGGGAGGGCAACACAGTCACCATATAAGGGTCTCCCAGATAGAAAGGACCACCAATTCCCGATATTGGGACCACTCCGTTAGGGAGGACCCCCCCCTCCCTCACAGCATAGGACCACCTAAATAGGGAGGACCATCCACTTGCAATGTTGGGGTTACCCATATAGGGAGGACCACTCACTCACAATACAGAGCCCCCCACAGATAAGGAAGACTATGCCTACGAAGTATTGTAACACTAGAGTGCACATTTCAGTTTATCAGATTTCAGACACAATGACAGATTAGGCATGGGCTGTGAGCAATATAGTTCAATAATAAAGCAGGTGGTACAGTACAAAGGCCTATAACATGTAGTGTAGCATACAAATAGTGCAAACATTAATTAAATGGTAGTTCAGAACACTAGCCTAAAACTTCTAATGTAGAGTAAAGATAGGAATTTCAGTATTTAAATATGTGGAGCAATGCCTAATACCCCCTAGCATAATATTTCCTTTATGCATCACCTGAGTCCATGGAGTTCAAGTGGCAAATCTAGAGTGGTTTGGGCAGCACAGCTGGCCACTGGCTGAATTCATGGCTAATGCTAATAGTAGATGTCAGCATTGATGCCCTTTGCATTGCAGCCTGTAGTGTGGAGGACCGCTACTGAGGCTCTGCCTATGGGAGATAAGAGACTGTCCACCTTGCACTCTGGCACAACTGATTGGTTATGGCTGTTCTGGGAGACGTACAGTGTGTTCTGTAGCTTGAGGCCTGAAGTCCTATGATCACTGGGAGAAGTGAGGTAAAGCAGGACATCTCAACCCCTGGTGTAGTCCTGAGGTGTGAGGACATGTGAGCAATGCAGGGGTGTGATCTTTGAAAAGCCAGCGCTTATGAAGTCTGTGACCCCTTTCTCTTCAGTATCATCAATTGGTTACAGCAGTGCCAGGAGGAGGAGAGTTTTCTGAGTCCATTCTGTAGCTTGAGGCCCAAAGTGGGGTGACTGTTGGGGGGATGGAAAAGCAGACCCTCTCAACCATTGATGCAGTCCTGAATGTCCTAGTTGTAGAGAAAGTATTTTAGCAAACGTGCACTTTTTTAAATGCTTTACTGTTTGTAACAAATTTTTTCTAACTGTACCTAACATACCATTTCATATGAGAAATAGGGCACTCCAGGGTGTTGGTAGTAAGGCCCTGTCTGCACTTTCAAGGCTGAAAATACTTGTCCTGTGGCCTCATGCCTTAGTTACTACATCACTGGACATGTATTCATGGGCACTTCTACCAACACCCAGGAGTGTCATATTTCTTACATGAGCATATTAGTCTGGATGTTGAGGCAATTAATGAACTCACTGGTCCTAATATTGTTTCCAATGAAATATTTATATACCTGGAGAACATTTTCTCAACTAGAAAAATCAGGGTATACTTTGCTGTTAAAACCATCTGGTTATAACAGTGAACACACACCTGGTTTCCCTCACTCTGTGCGTGTGCACACTACCTTTCTATTTAAGCTTAACTGGCTATAGCCACGAAGGTCAATTTGTATTTATATATCTGCTGTGGCAAAAAAAATGCTCCAGAGCATATATATAAAACAAGACGGGGTAGTGTGTAAAACATGAATTTTACACACACTCTTAGTGTTGGATTCTTGTATAAACCCCTCAAGCTTCGCTCTTGCGGTTTTTGTAGTATCCAACACCATATGTGTGTGTGTGTGTGTGTGTGTGTGTGTGTGTGTGTGTGTAGAATTGTTGTTGTAAACACTGCCATATGTGTTATTCTACATTTTCCATCCCAGTGCTGCATTAATATTTCATGACTCACCTGGGGTATTTTTGCATGGCTTGTACTAAGGGAAAGAACTCATAGGAAGTTAAACTACAGCAGCCCTCATATCTTAACACTTTGGTGAAAGGAAAGTGGCTTCATGCTAAGCAGGCAGGGCATTGTGCACTGGATCTGTTCTTGCAATCCAATTGCCATTTTGTAACTGCTGTTTGTGCAGCAGAAAGCAGTTTGTGCATAATCACAAAGAGGCCTTAAGCACTTGCAAATGAAAGGCAGAGGAATGCATACATGGCACGATGGTAAAATGGAACTTCCAGGATTTTTCAGAGACTTTTCACAACTATTTTACTATACTAATGTACCTGCTGGTACAGTGGCATCAGCTGTGATGCAGCTCAATACCTTGCAGTATTTCTGTCAATTGTTACTATATGTTGCAGGGCACAGAACAGTTCAATATCAATTAAGCCTTTCTGTCATTCAAGAATTTGAAAGACACCTTTTACTGCCTTGCATCCTGGCTGACTCCACTGTATATCAATATACTGTAGTGTCTGTATGAGTCAGATGGTGGCTGGATGAGGAGGTGAGCAAAAGGGTTGTGCAGGGTGCTGTAATGGGACCAAGCTGGGGTGCATTGGGGAGGTAAGGGGGCCACTGGGCACCATCAACAATTGTCAGATGAGCTGGGAGGGGGTTTCTACCAGACAACAGGGACACTTGACATTAGAGATGCAGCAAAATAAAATTTCACTGGTGAAATTGCAGCAAAATCAACAATTTCTCCGGGTTAAATGTTTCATGAAATTGCAGCAAAATTTCACTATTTAGCCCGTCATACAAATCCACCACAAGTCCATAAATTGAACCCCCCACACACACACACACAAGTTACCCTGCACCCACCCATTTGTTTAATTAAAAAATAAAAATTCCCCTCCTGTCCCAGGTGTCTAGTGGTCCCCCAGCCGTCACTGGCTGTAATAACAACAAATAGACACCCTCCCCCAAAGTTACCCTGCCCCTCTGTTTGCTTTATTAAAAAAAAACATTCACCCTCCACTCCTGGTGTCTAGTAGGTCCCCAATGGCTGTCACTGGCCGTAATAACATTAAATAAGTACTCCTCCCCACCCCCAAAGTTACTCTGTCACCTCCGTTTGTTTATTAAATAAAACAAAATTCACCCTCCACTCCCTGGTGTCTAGTAGACCCCCTACCCCCACACCCTCAATAGATAGCAGCACCCACCCAGCTCCCTCCCCAGTAACCTGGTCAGGCCACCGGCACAGTCTTCCACTCACCTCCACAGCTGGCAGCCCAACTGAGCACCACTGAGTGCTTGAATGAATGAATACCATGCTCATTCATTCAAATGCTCAGTGACATTCAATCAGGCTGCCGGCCATGGAGAGTGAGTGGAGAGATGCGGGGTGGCTAATCAGATTACTGGCATGGGGAGCTGGGTGGTGCTCTATTGATAAGGTGGAGGTTCCACTAGACACCAGAGATTGGAGGATGATTTTAATAAAGCAAATGGAAGGGAGCCACTAGACACCAGGGGTGGAGGGTGAATTATTTTTAATAAAGCAAACGTAGGTGGCAGGGTGACTTTGTTGGGAGGAGCTTATTTAATGTTATTCGGCCAGTGTTGGCTTGGGAGACCACTAGACAATAGGGAGAGGAGGTTGATTTTTTTTTTTTAATAAAGCAAACAGTTGGCAGGGTAACTTTAGGGGGAGGGAGTGCTTATTTAATGTTATTACAACCAGTGATAGCCGGGGGGGTGGGGGGACCGCTAGACACCAGGGAGAACTTTGGCCAATGGCCACAAAATTTCACTGTGGGAGGCAAAATTACTCCCTCAGATGGTGAAATTTAGCCTCGGGTGGTAAAATTTCACCCTTGGTTGCGAATTTTTGCCTGCAAGTGAAATTCGCAGACTTGGGGGTGAAATTTCGTCCCCAACCATGGGCTAAATTTCGCATTTTGCCCATCAAAATATTTCATGAAATGCGCTAATTATGCAAAATATTTCGCTGGGTGAAATATTCCAGTTTTGCACAATCCTGCTTGACATACTGTATGAATTGGGAGATGGACAGGTGTGTAGTTTAAGTTGTACCCTGCATGGACTGGAATTCACTATGATGTCACAATGTAGCACATCTTGAATAGGCACGAAACCCTTACACTCTGGCATCCCTAAACACTGCAATAAAGGGAATTCATTGTGGAAAATGTGTGTTGTATCTTCATGCGAAACTGGGTAGATGTGTTGTACTCCACAACCGACAGCCTCTATCCACTGTGAAAAACAATGTACTCTTAAAATGACATGTAGATGGGCCTGTAATGTTATATGAACATACGAATCTGCCAGTAGAAACAGGCCTCATGGTTTATCAAGTCTGCTCAAATGTGCAGCTAACACCCTACATTGCAGCTGTCCCCATCCCCCGCTCACAGTTACCCCGTCACCCTGTCCCATCCCCTTTTAAAGCTTCCCACCATCTTAGAGGATACCACCTCCTCAAGCAGAGTGTTCCATTTAGCTACAATCCTCTCCATGACAAAATGTCTCCTCATCTCTCTCTCCCATATCCCCGATCCCTCCTCTCCTCTCCTCACGCTGTACATATATAATTCACTCAGCCTGTCCTTGTAGGGTTTGTCCTCCAATCCCTGGATCATCTTTGTTGCCCTGCACTGTATCCCCTACAGTAATCTGATATCCTTATGATATGGATCTAGTATGACAGGGAGGAGGTAATGTCATACATCTTGAGAATGGTCATTACGTTTTATTATCTACTGCATTTAGCAATTCATTGTTATAGTGTTTGTGCCTCATAAACTGCCCACCTTGTTCAATGCAAATAGATGCTCAGCATGTGTGATCGCACCTGGGGTTTGCCCTTAAATGAGGCTTAGAACATTGCTTTGCGCAGTGCTCACATTAGGTATATTAGAACCATGTTAGTGCTGTGTATAGCTTTAGCAGTAAATTTCCAATATAGCTGAATTTGTCTCACATGCAGTGTTGTGTGAGCACACTCACATTGCACTTCACTTTGACCAATCTTTAAATATGGAGCCTGTTGCCTTTTGTATTCAGTAGGCATTGAACAATGATGACTACTAAATATTTAGCCCATACAATCCTTATTGACATTTTTGGAGTGCCTACCCCATCCAGGGTTTTGACTTCTCTTTTGTGTTGCTCTCCCTCCAGTGGGAAGCAGAGCACTTAAGGATATGTGTTTGAGATAATGGGCATGTGAAGCTTCTTTAGTTTTTTACAGTGTTATAATTACAAAGTTGAGTTGTACAAGTTGCATAACAATTGCAAAGGTTCTACTATCAAGTGAACTGTACCTGCCAAACTTTTCTCAAAAGTAAAACACAGAGCAGTGCACACCAATGCACTAATTCATATTCACCATGAAAACTGATGCATATCTGCCAAACAGCTGTTGTTCAGAAAAAAGGACAGAGCATATCATACAAAGACTTATTCAGTTGAACAGAGGAAATCATTTTGCAAAGCATTTTGTTATTATTTTTCCCAGTGCCTGCACTGTAGCGATGGAACAGCACAAAGTGCAGTTGAATCAACCTTTCAGGAAGAGAAATTAGCAGGATGAAGTAAGATGAGCTCATCTCCAAATCAGCTGCCATGGATATGCAAAAGAACACTCAAACCCCGAAGGTAAGGTGAGAAGTAGTGTAAAATAATTGCATATTGGGTGTGAGACTGCATTTATGTCTCAGGAAACATGGACAAACTAGCTTGTATCATCTATGCTATAATGGAAGCCAGAGATATGTCCCTGTAAACATCTAGATACACTACCAACATACAGTATACTGCAGAAAATCCAATTTAAGTGAAAAGGACTTCATGTTATATATCTAGATATACTGTACCTACTGTGAATGCAGTATACATAGAAACATAGAAACTGACAGCAGGTATGGACCGTAGGCCCATCTAGTCTGCCCATTTTCCCTGCCTCCTGTAAAAGCCGAAGATCCTACTTGATCTCCAGCTTCACCTCCTAGTTCCCATTGCTGGGCTCCACCATGCCTGTCCCATGCATGCTTGAATCCCTCACTGTGTTTGCCCCACCACCTCCATTGGGAGTCTATCCCATGCATTCACCACCCTTTCTGTGAAGAAATACTTCCTCATGCTACCCCTCAGTCTACCCCTTGCAAACTCATGTCATGCTCCCTTGTTCCTGGACATCTGCTTTTCTGAAAGATGCTACTCTCTGGTACCCTCTTAATGCCTTTTAGATATTTGTAGGTTTCAATCATATCTCCCCTGTCTCTTCTCTCCTCCAGGGTACACACATTGAGGTATTGCAGTTTCTCCTCATATGACTTTTGGTGCAGGTCCTGCATCATCTTTGCTGCCCTTCTTTGAACTGCCTCCACCTAGTCTATGGCCTTACAAAGATGTGCGTCAGAACTGGACACAGTATTCCAAATGAGGCCTCACTAATAGTCTGTACAGTGGCATCACCACCTCCTTTCTCCTGCTGGTGCTACCTCTTCCTATGCACCCCAGCATCCTACTAGCTCACCCCACAGCCTTGGCATATTGTGTGGCCACATTTAGGTCATCAGATATAATTACTCCCAAATACCTTTCCTGTTTGGCGAACATAAGTCCCCCCCCCCAATATGTAATCCTCCCCTGGGGTTCTTGTGCCCCAGATGCATGATTTTGCACTTTTTGCATTGAATTTCAGCTGCCACACTCTGGGCCATTCCTCCAGTTTATCTAGGTCCCTCCTCATGTTTGCCACCCCTTCCAGAGTGTCCATCCTGTTGCAGATCTTAATGTCATCTCTCATACTGGGACTTTACTGTAGCTACAACTGTATAATGAAACTTGGAGAATGTAAAATATAGAGCCTTTTACTCTGTCAAAGCAGAGTAGAAAGAACAGGCCCCAATATGCATATTACATCATGATGAATTAGATTCATGAGAGAAGGAGAAATCAGTAAATAACTATAAAGGTTTTGGGAAGCTCAAAAATAATAAACTTTTTCAGTGAAATACTTGGAAAACACAATTCCCCCACCAAAAAAAAACAAGTTTTAATTCAAACAATTCCTTTAAAACTAAAGAAATAAAATATTATATATCCTTGAATAGAAAAGTATGTAAATCAGCCTTATGTTACTGATAATATATATATATATATATATATATATATATGGTAGTGCCACTATAGTTAGGGTTGAGTACCTAATTTAAGGTTAAAGTGTGAAATTTTGCAGCTTAATAACTTTGCTACTGTAGGACAGACTTGCCTGAAATTTGGCACTCAAGGGTATCATAGATGTCTGGATCTGGCAAGTTTCATAACAGTTGGATATACGGTTGTGGAGCTATATAGCAGTGTAGAAAGTCATATTTATGCTTTTTTGTGCATCCTTTGCTCACGCCTACAGGTCGCACGGTTTATGTGACCAGTCCAAAAACGTCAGGGAACATGCAGCCAGGGATCTCAATGTGCCTTTCCAAGATTTCGTGAAAAACTATTAAACAGTTCAAAAGTTATTCAAAAAACAAATTTCCCATTAGTGTCAATGGGAAAAGTTAACAAAAAGTTTGACAGTGTCGCAAATGCAGTTTTTAGTGACGCAAAAGACCCCTGTAGTGTCGCAAATCCACCATCTTGTTTTCAGTTGGTGGTCACAGAAATGCTTGGAATTTAAATTTGGGACCATCTAGGGACATAATTCTTGCTGTGTTCACCTAGTCGAGTCCTGAAGATGCTAGCCATGTCTTTTTTTTGGGGGTTAAACACCGAGAAATATGTTTTAAAATTTTTGTCAAAGTAGTTTGCACTTGCAACACTATAGTGGTTTTATTTGTGAAAGTGTCATGATTTGCGACACCACTTTGCGACAGTATGCCCAAAATAGTAGGAAATGTTTGCCACCCTGCTGCAAAAGAACGGTTTGGTCTTTTGGGGTGCAATTTGAAGGAAGAAAGTCATGATCCCACAGATGTGCATTGTGGTGGTTTAGTGACAAAATATTAGAGGGCTGCAAAGTTACAGTACTCTGAAATAGATGATTTTTCCATAGGCTAACATTTGGCATCCTCAGCGTCTTTTGGGGCCCGTATCTAGAAAACACTTGAGATACAGACTTTCATCAAGCAAAATGCTTAGCCCCCCACTAGGGCACTAAGGTCAAAACTAGCCAGGAAAGTCATAAATAATATGAGATTTTAATTTTTTCTACCTCGTACGGTTCCTGAGATATAAGCAATTTAATATTCCAAGTGTTCATTTTCTGCTCTGAGGGCCATTATGCATACATTCTTTGTATTCACTGTGCTTCTTAATGCACCTTTTTGGAAAACAGTATGTGCGTTTGTGTTACTGTTACAGTCAGTGTTTCGCTTGCATTTCCATTACCATTTGCGTTTCTGTCCTGTGTGCATTACCCTTTGCGTTTGCGTTACTGTTACCATTTGTGTTTCTATTACTGTTTTTGTTTGCGTTTCCTTTTGCATCACCATGTGCATTACCATTTGCATTTGCATAAGCGCTTCAGTTTGCATTTGTGTTTCCTTTGGCATCATCGTCGGTGTTACCGTAATCGTTTGCATTTCCAATTCTGTTACCTTGACCATGCACGTTACCATTTGTGTTTCCATACACACTTGTGTTTGCATTTCCATTTGTGTTGGTGTTCCCGTTGGTGTCATCATTGGTGTTACCATAGTCGTTTGCATTTCAAATTGCATTACTGTTACTGTTTGCGTGTTCGTCACCATTTGCATTTGCGTTACTGTTGGCCTTAGCGTTCACATTTTTGGTAGCGTTTCCATTGTTGATTGTGTTACTGTTTCCTTCTGCTTCGCCGTTGCCATTACTGTTTGCATTTTGTTTTTTTGTTACCGTTAGAATTTTCATTACCTTTTGCGCTTCTGTTGCCGTGGGCGTTTGCATTACTGTTTGCGTTACCATTTCTGTTTTCATTAATGTTTGCGTTTCTCTTACCGTTTGCGTTATCATTTACATTTGCGTCTCCATGTGCATTTGTGTTTGCACTTTCATTTGCATTACAGTTAGCATTACTATTTGATTTTACCTCACTGTTTCCATCACCATTTGGGTTAACATTACAGTTTGTGTTTTTGCGTTTGCGTAGTGCACTGCACAGCACTCTATATGAGCATATCAGTTACTTTACAGTGTGCGCACCACTTTAAGATTTTACCCATGCAGCCCCAAATATTGGAGAGGCAGGTTTTCACTATCTCAGTCAACCAAAATTCTGCTGGCTGTCTAGGCTTCCATGGCTACAACAGATGGAGGTCAGTAGAGAATAAAAGAATGCTAAGGAGACAGGAACATAAGGAGTCCTCTTTATTAGCCACAAAACAACAGAAAACTGATGACACAATAGAGGAAAACATATGTTGAAATTCCATGGATCCAGTTAAAGTTTCTATTGCACCTCCTCTACCTCAGTGGCCCCTTAACCTACACTGCATAGAACCATCTAGTACTGTGCATTAGAGCGGTACAGTGTCTATCTCTTCATTTTCTCCACCAGGGTTCACCTTGAACCACTCCTCTGGGTGATTGTGGAAGTCTCTTGCCAGTTGTTAGCCCTCAAGATCCTGTTAAAACTGTAAGCTGTAGGGCCTAATTGAGCCCTCAAAGCCTCTTCACATCATCTCCAGAAATTGGAGGGGTAATGAGTACTACCCATTGGTGGTCAGGACTTCACATTGAATTGTTCAACTTTGTCAGTTGGTGAAAATAAATGCCAGATACCACTATAGAAGACAGCTGGGTATTTCAAGTTATATTTTACTCTCAGGTTGGTGAGTTATTGAGGGGGGGCATGGTTCAGCTTCAGACAGGAACAGATGCTCATCACTACAGCTCCCAAGAGAAATTCAGCATTTCATCAATAAATCCACTTTAGAAAATATTTTCTTGGAATTACTTAGCCTGTTCAGAAAATTGAACAACGTAGCATAAAATGGAGAAATATTGTGGCGCTGCCCCACCTAGGGGCTTTTTCACATCCCAAACAACAAATGAAGGGGTGAGGCCTGCTCAACATAAGGCAGCATCGGCCTTGGTTGTGGCTCCTAGCCGTGAAGTGATCTCCTCAGCATTCATTCCACCTAGAATCAACTGGTCAAAATGGTAAAGGATATGGACTGCAAGTTAGATTCCCTAATCACCTAGGGTAGCTACACTCAAGACTTGCATGGATACCATCAAACTGATGGTTCAACGTGCAGAAACAACATCACTGAAGTCTCAGGATACAACAGTGACTCTAGTTAAAGAAAACAGTCAGCTAAAGCAATGCCTAGAAACACTGGAAAATGAGGCTCGGGATTTAACCTCTGAGTCATGAACCTCCCAGAAACAGCCAAAGGAGACAATAGGCTGGGGTTTGCTCAGAAGCTGCTGCCTAACAACCTTCTTGATTGAGAAGGCATATAGACTTACTCCCAAAAGGGCTTCAGTGGACACTTTGGCTCCACAGACATTTATTATCATATACACAGGAGCTGTAAATTGGGACAGAGCTTTATTGCTGGCCAGGAAGAAGCAGACCCTGCAGTATGGTGATGCAGAGATCTGTATTTTCCGTGACCTCTCCTATAGCACCCATCTGAGGAGAAAAGCCTTTGACCAGACTCCTAGCACCTTGCGCGCCCTCAAGATTCAGCATCAACTGCTTCTGCCTGCTTGACTCTGGGTGCAGTGAAACAGATATGTATACTTATTTAATGATCTGAAGGAAGCAAGTAAACTGGCACAGAAAATGGAAGCCGAACTCAATTCTGCAGCAGATATGGACTTGTCTGCATCTACAGAAACCTGAAAATGATGATTTATTTTCATGCTCAGGTGACATTTATTTCTGTTGACAGCCCTGCACTATATAGAACTAATGACTGACTCTGACCATTAGGTTTGAACAGTCAGAAGTGTTTGTTTTAATGGGAGAGGCAGGTTGGAGAGGGCCAGTAGGTTTGGGAGAGCAAGTTCTGTGGTGGAGCTTGAACTCACTAAACTGTTTACTGTATACTGTATATGCCCAGAGACATTAGGTTGAATACTATGCCATGAGCAAGTATTATTGAGCAGGTCAATATAAGCGACTCAATAATACTGCCCATAGGAATCGCGATGGGTGCAAAATGCCGAACGATAGGTTAGAGTGAGTGTAGCTGTGAGCTGCACTCACTAGAAGGCTATAACAGCACATTTTTGGCTGAGTTCTGCCAAGCTGGCCATTTGGTATAGTAGCTAGAGCCACCACCTACAGAGTTAGTGAACCTGAGCTCGGGTCCTACAGTAGAATTAGTAATTATTTTTTTTTTAAGTCCGCTCACCCCCGAGTTGGTTATATTATTTTGGGGGCTGTGGTAGGTTTGCTCCTGGCAAATGGGGTGGGGAGGCATAGTCCCCCCACAAAAAGGAAGTGTTGTGATTGCTGTTCGTGAAACAGCTGAGGATCGTCGCTATTTGTGGCAGTCGTTCTTTATTGCAGTTGCCCTTTAGCTTTGGGTGATTTTTAGGTCGTAATTTGTGGCCACGTGTTGGGGACTCACCTTTATCACATAAAATCCTATACCATCCTATGAATCTAAAATGGTACTTTTCTTCCAGCTATGAGACTTCCTCTTGGACTATGGACTGTTTGTTATTGCGCATGTGTCAGGAAGCCTCTCCATTGCTGTTTCCACCCGCCATTCTCCACTGCTTACTCAATCTAATTGAGGTGACTTTCCATTTGAATTTTGGACTCATGCTTTTAAACACGGTATTGAAGGAATTATTACCATGCACCATGGATACTAGATCAGCTTCTTTATTTATTGCCAACTGTGATCATTTGTTCAATTCACTGCTGAATGGGTTTATAAGTAATGATAAAGGTCTTAGAGTTAGAAACTTGTACTTTATCACAATAAATCAGTCTCTCTCTCTTGGGTACAACCTGCAAGATCAGGATTGTTACAGCACTGCATGAGGGGAACTGGGGAGCATTTACACTGACAGGTAAAAGGGAATCTGAACAGTCATCCTTTGTTTATTTCCCTATACAGTTCCTTTAAAGTGTGTTATAGTTTATGCCAAATGGTCGGTGCACTTTTAAACTTATACTTCCCCCTATGTGTCTGCTGATGGGAAGATGCCACATATATCCTTCTTAAGTGCTGTATTTGACTTATATATACTGTGGTATGCCTCCATGTTTACATAAGTTGTGAGTATTATTTTGCTTACAAAATGATACATAAAAGTTACAAAAAGAGTTGGTAAGTTCTTTCTTAACCCCACTGTATTCTCAGCATTTGTTTGCAAGCATGGACAGGAAGTCCTGAAATACATGGATCATATGCCATTTCAAAACAGATGCTTTTTTATGTTTGCTTGCGTGCATGCACAAGAAACCTTATGTGGCAGCTTAGGAGAGAAGCGGATTATGGAGCCGCGGCACTGTGGCAGCCAACGAAGTCATTGTATTTGGGGGCTTGGCACTGGCGGCCCAATGGAGAAACAGTGTGCTAATGACACTGGCTTCCAAAGTGCCACCAACTTGTAAGGTTTTTGCCACAGCAATCAGGGGCCACCTTGTCATTGCAGCATCAGGCATTCTGCTGCAATGAGGGAGTAACCCGTTATTGCAGGGCGGTACTTTGCCTTGTGTAATATTGTTTGTGAACACAGTGGCAAGCCACCGACATGTTTACAAACAATATTACCAGCCCCCAGTGCTGAGGGGGTGCCCAATCCCTGTCAGCATCATGCACCCCCCCAAAACATCTTTGTTTGCTGAAAGGGGGCCCCAATCCCTGTTGGCTTCAGTCCCTCCTTCCCAGTTTAATTTTCCAATGGGGGCGCCCACTCCCCATTGGCATTATGTCCCCTGCCAAAAAAAACTTTGTTTTGTTCTGAGGGGGTGCCCAATCCCCCTTGACTTATGCCCTCACTCGATATGTGCCAACAGGGATGCCCAATCCCCCTTTGGCTACTGCCCCTCCAAAGAAAAACACTAGTGTGGCATGCTGGGAGCCCACCCCATTGTGCCAATTGTCCTTGGTAAAAAAGAAAACGTCCCACAATTTTGTGTTTTTTTTGTTTACCTTGTAAAACAAAAACAGTCCCTTGTCGAGTCCGGTGGCCCTCCCAATCTGCACCACCCTCTGCACACCCACCTCCACCTCCCTCACCCCATACTTACCTCTGGGGCCTGGCGCAATGATCTTTGGTGGACTGGGAGCATGTCTCCACTCTTCAAAGCCAACCGTGAACTGAAGAAATGCCGGTAAGCTGTATAATGGCATAAACAAGGTTTTTTCAGCTTTGGTGCATATCTCAGGCATTTTTTGGAATTTTGGCACCACATTTTCAACATGGGGTCATTAGGACCCCTACTCATGAATTCAGCCATTGTCATCACATTATTCAGTCCTGAAAGGTGATTTTGCAGTCACTGCTTGGATTCACCTTTCAGGACTGATTAATGAAACGACAGTGCTAGTGTTCATGAGGTGGGCTTTCAAAAAGCCTATGTTGCAAATCTGGAGGAAAAAATCCCAAACATGACAGTTTTATGAGCGTGTGTTGTGCAGTTGCTATGCATGCTCGTAACTTCACAAATTTGCAATATTTTCACTCCAGATTTTCAACATTGCCATTTTGCCTCCTTATGAACAGTACAGTTGTCATTTTTCACATCCTGGCTGAAATGTGTCTTCACCTTCCAGCACAGAATAAGCTGATCACTGTAGAAATCAGTGTTTGGGACACATTAAGAAAATTACAGTGACACTGATCATGAGCAGATGTCCTAAAATGCCTATGTTGAAAATTTTGTGACGAAGACCATAACATGAGTGTGTTATGAGTGTGTTGTGCAGTTTCCATGCACACTTGTAACTTCTCGAATTTGCAATATTTTCACTCCAGATTTTCAACATTGACATTTTTCTGCACCTCCTTATGAACAGTATAACTGTCATTTTTCACATCCTGGCTGAAATGTGTTTTTGCACTTCTGGTGCAGAATAGCGCGGTCACTGTGGGAAATCAGTGTTCAGGACACATTAAGAAAATCTCAGTGACACTGTTCATGAGCAGAGGTCCTAAAATGCTTATGTTGAAAATTTG